>OY755041.1:37916548-39374048 GCA_963576565.1 Aspidapion aeneum
TAAGATAAAACAATGTAAGGTTCTTTACTCAGTTTGAAGCCATTAGAGAAAATATCACCACCAATGAAAGAAAGATCTGATTGGGTTGGTGATGATGTTTTCTCCGATGGCTTGAGACTGGCTTTCTAAGTAAGTAACCTTAAATTGTTCTATCTTAAAAAGAAATTATTATTTTTTTCCCGTTTTTATAATAAAAAACTATAATAATTTTATCTGTTCTCCGTAGGGCTTCATAAAGATTTAACACAAATCGAAACGTTGCCAAAAAAAAATTATCTTTTTCTGCGAATCCCTATACCTAAAAAAATTTTTAGTAAAATGATTATGTTTTGTTGTTTACAGCTAATGCCCAAGCTTTCAACGTCAATATAGTCGGCGCCCAAATGATCTGCGCTTAAACCGTATCAACCAGTGGGTCCTTCAAAAGTACCTACGCAGCACTTGGTATATAATGCATTTTCGATGTTATCTCCAAAAAAATCTCTCTAGCCATTGCGGCGCGGGCTAAGGTAAATTTTTTTTTTAACATTTAGCGCTAAAGATTGGGAGGCAAAATGGGGTGCCTACCCCTAATATCTACGCCACTGGAGAATTTTAGAAAACGAATACAATAGTTACTTCAAGAAGTACCACAATAGTTTGTGTAATAAATTTAGTGGAATACGATGTAACGGTTTAAAAGTTATGACAAAAAAACCATTTTTTTCTAAAACTTTGACACGTTGTATTTTTGTTAGGAAACGTTTTTTAAAAAAGTTTTCTTATGAAACTCTACTTGTTGTTTGACGTTCTACCACCTATTAAAATTAATGTACTTTAATCTGGACCACCCTGTAGTTGTGTCACAAATTAAGCGATCTATCTCATATTGTATTGGTTGTCCAGAAATCTGATTTTTATATAACAAAAACATAGATTTTTCCTAAAGTCAAAATTTAAAGCTGTCCTGAACAGCTTCGAATTATTTTAACTAGGAAGCTATTGGTTTTATATTTTTTGTAAGTATTTTGAATCTCTACAAGATTTGCCTTCACCAGTTTTTAGAAAATCTTATTGTTTTTGATAAAAAATGCTGTATTTAAAAAAATTTACTTTTAACAAACTACTGTTAATTCGACACCCTGTAGGGATGTATATTGTGGGACGACATAGATAACTGATACACAAAATTAAGGCTCTAATACTCCTTTAAATACGCCTACTATATTTAATAAGCATACATTTCTCAAGGTTGTTTTTGAAAGAAATTAAAAAAGAAAAAAAATCACGTTTTTAGATCTAATTTGGGGGTTGCAGACCGCCCTATGAGGGGTAAATGGTTAAATTATGCACGACAATGCTGAAAAATAGTGGATTTAGAAAATCAAACCTAAACCCCTTTGAGGGGGAGCAAAGTGGTTCTGCACCAAATGCCAGATCTTCATCATAGAAATTCGTCTTCTACTATTTTTTTTGAAAATTTTCATGTATTACACAATATTGTATCACAAATAGGAAAGCTGGAGCTAAAAACGGCCTATTTCAAACCTGACTAAAACTACAAGGCGCCACATAAAATGCATACGCCGATTTAACATGGTAAAATTTAGTCTTCACATTACAGTACCCTTATTAATCAAAGAATATATTATTTGCCAAAACATGACATTGTCGGTTCCAGTCGGTTCTTGTTTTTTGTCCAAGTCAAAGATAAAGACCAAATTTTGGCCAAATTAGATGCTGGTTGGTCGGTGCGTCGAGTAGCCGCTCACTATGGACGAAACACGTCGACGATTCCGCGAATCATAAGAAAATATGAAGAAGAGGGCAATGTTCGGCGAAAGCAAGGTAATGGCTTGACCAAAATCAGCACGCTCCAAGAAGATCAGCAACTAATAGAATTTTTAGAACATCTTTTTTAAAAGCCTGTGAAGCTCGAATCGCCTCTAATTTTCCTGGTTCACTTACAACGAGTCGAAGGCGAATAAGGCATTCCAGATTAAGATGCTGTGTTTTGTGACATGCATGTGTGCATTAATGCAAAAAGTTGTAATGGGAGGGCGGGAAGAAATGTATTTTATTTTCGTTTCAGAAACTCTTCGAAGATACCCATTTGGTCCATTTTTAAATCGAGAATGTGGGGAAGACTACGTAATTCCCCAAACTGGTCTCAAAATTGACAAAGGCACTCCCATTTTAATACCTCTGGATGGATTACATTTTGATGAAAAGTAAGTTGGTAGTGTTTCTTTTTTGCCACTAACTAAGGAAAACCTTATTGACAGCTTCAAAAAATACCGTTAATTTAATAATTTTTGAGACGTTTTTTTCTCGCTGGCCTATGCTGGTTGTTATCATAACTTTCAACGCGTTGTCTCAAAAATTAGGAAATAAACTTTGGTAGCACGAATGATCAATCAAAATCTATGGACGATAGTATGGGGTACCATTTTAATAAGAAATGTATAGAGCAGTCGTGTATAACACCAGTATTTATTAAGATCTTAAAAAAGACTTGACCCCGACCGGTTTAACTGTATTTTTTTAATACTTATAGGTCATACCTGCAAAGATTTGATTCACGTTAATGTGTAATAGCATAATATGCATTTCTCAATGAATTTGATCCCACAAAACTTCAAATTTAATTAAAAAATAAAAAAAACCAAATAAAAATTTTGTAACGATGTCATTTTCGAGAAATCTAGTCCGTGCAGTCATAGCATAATCCATGATCGATACAATTACCTAATTCTGTAGAAAAATTTCCAAAGCTATCCTTTTGCGCACTCCACCAAATATCAACTGAAAAATGGTTAACAAATAAAATATAGCGGACGCGGACAGCTGTTAAATTTAATTTATTTTCTTGCATACTCCTGTAGGAGTCATATACCGAGTTATGCGTTTACATGTTACTGTGTTTTCATATCTTTCTTTCATTCCGCACTTGATTGCTGGCCAAACTCCGCTATCGCGTCGTTTGGCCATCTGCAATCGCGTGCGGAAAAGAGGCACTTTCCGCACTAGTTAGATAAACTACTATTTTGACAAGTTCGTGACAAAAGAAAATTAATATAAGCTATTTAAAAACTTGGCAGTTAACCTTTTTCATTCTGACCCTGGTTCGATCAGAATTATCAAGGTACAGTGCTGACATATTTCCAACGCATAAAATCCCTTCGGAAGTAAACGCATAAGAAGATTCAGTAATTAAAAGCCAACATATTTGCTAAATGTTCTTACTCTAACGTAGAGGCCCTGTATGTTTGACATATTTTAAATAAAAGTAAAATTTATTATTTAAGTCAAAATTAAAGGATGAAAATATCGGTCCTCTATACTCTAGCGATGTTTAGAGAGAAGAAATAAAAAGAAACGATTTTACCAAAACCTCTACAGGGGGAACGGACAAAGGTATTGGTTTATATGTTGCATGATGATTGATGTCACTCACCGATGAAAATTGAAATTATTTTAGTGAAACGCCAATGAACTTGGCAAGAACATAACATAACCAAAAAATGTTAATTCCAGTGACTTCAATGGGTTTGTCGCGTCTCTTTCTTGTAAAAATATGTCATACATACAGGGTCTCTACTCTAACGAAAACCGTTCAGAATTTAACAATATTTTTGTCTAAATTATTTGTGAAATACTACTACTATGTCGGTTTAGAAGGTTTTTCTACGTTGTTCGACGCCTATTCTCCACCTCCTTCGATCCTGACAATCATCTTCTGTCAGATTTTTTTGACTCATTAATCTTTGGATTGACTGTTGCCATTCTAGTTTAGGACACCCTCTTTTTCTGCGCCCTATTGGGTGCCATTCTAGGACCTGCTTTGGTAATCTTTACATACATGGCCGTACCATATCAGTTGCCTTTTAGTGATGTCATCCGTTATACTTCCCTCGATTCCCATTCTTTCTTTTATGATCTCATTTCTTATCTTTGCTCTGAGTTTGTCTACCAGTTCGGCTATTATTGTGCTTGGCGATTTTAATTTGTGAAATAACTACATATAACTGCACTATATAATGGGTTTATCAAAAGTTTTAGATTAGCAATATCCTGATTTTTAGATACTACCCAGAACCAGAAAAGTTTTATCCAGACCGATTCAAAGAAGGCACCAAGTCGTTTTACAACTCTTGTGTCTACCTACCATTTGGAATGGGACCCAGGAATTGTATAGGTAGCTAAATTGAATCTTAGTAGCCGTGAATTAAAAATCAAACAAGTGTTCGAGGCTAAGCGAGTAAAAAAGGTTTTCTTTCTTTCGTATTTTTTCGTGGGTAGCTCGAACGCTTATTCTCACAGGGGTCCACGATCTAATGGACACCTAATAAGTGTTGAGAGTTAACTGTTTTGTTCTTATGGGACTCATAAGAACACTGATTGATCAATGAGATAACCATGCGAAGTTCGGTGGGTTACCTCGGCAAATAATAAGATTTGCAGTATGGCGGCCAATAAGGGATAATTTTTTTTAATAGTTGAAAAAATGTCAATCAATTGAGGTCACATAAAATATATTAAAAGCCCTGACCCCTTTCCCTCCAGGAGCATTGTCGAAATGGCGCTGCCATCTTGGATTTTCGACAATTTTAATGTTATTTACTTTAATACTAAACTTTATGTTATCTCTCTTTATATTTGCTAACTGTTGCTTTGAGCCAATAACCCAATTAAATAATATGTTATTAAGATCTAAACTAATATATATATCATCAGCAAATTAAATAATTTTACAAAATTTAACTTGTTTTACTACATCGTTAATATAAATTATAAACAGCAGACAACCTAACACAGAACCCTGTGGAGCACCATGCTCGGTTTTGAGCTCTAGAAAAAACATTATTAAATTTAACATGTTGCCTTCTTGCTTTAAGGTAATCCTTAAATAATTTTAAAGATGTGTCAACAAATCCATAAGTTTCAAGAGTAACAAATCAATATTTACACATTCAAAAGCTCGCTTTATGTCCAGAAATACCGCTTTTTTTCTGGTTTATTTCTATTTTCCAGTTGGACAGAACAAATTGAAGAGCGGTTTCACATGAATGTGATTTTTGAAATCCTGACTGTTGAGGAACTAAAATGTTATTTGCGTCAGTGAATTAAAGGGTTTAGTGTTTAATTTCTAGTTCAAGAATTTTTTCATAAATTGGCAGCATATTAATTGGTCTAAATTCAGAATAGAGCACGATATTTCTCCCTGTTTCAATTGGAGTTATTGTAGTAAGCTTCCAACTGTCAGAAAAGCAACCTGTATCTAATGAAGTATTTACAATTTTACAATGGAATTCCTACCACATCAAAAAAAGTCCTTACAATTTTTATCTACTGTATTCTTTTTTATTGGAAAAACAATTTGCCTTAGCTTAGCTATATTAGATAGTTTAAGTTGTGCTACGTATTGTTACGTAAGCATGAGATTTGACAGATACGCAGGCGCACTTCGTCACACCGTCGTCAAGGTCACGTCAGGAGCTTACGTATTTAAGTTAGCTTACGGCAGTCTGCGGGCACCTTAACGTTACCAAAGAATAGAATTGGTTGATTGACCGATCGAAAAATGAGGCCTAGACGATAATTTCCGCTTCCAGTACAAACGATTCTTTGCAAATATATTCCTACTGTAGTTGAAAAGACAAAAAACAAAATTGTAACATCAAAAAAACACAGTGCCGCATTCCATATTCTCTGCTATTAGTAGACTTGTTATGGTAACGTAAAAACATTCAACTTAAACTCAAATTTGGAACAAAACGTAGAGCGCTTAACGTGCAGTTTTACGTAAAAATACTTAGCACAACTTAAACTATCTATTGATTGTATCGAATTTTGTTAGTTTTGCTGGAGCCTCTGGTATAGTTTAAACACTTTCTTGATGAATTTAAAGAGGAGTTATTTTTGAGACTATTTCTTTAATACTATTGAGAAAAAATGAGTTAAAGCCATTTGTCTTACCAATAAATGTAATCGCTTCTTTTGTTATTTCTTGTTTTTTTGTGACTAGTTCTTTTAGATGTATCCACACTTTTTTACTATCACCTTTGTTCTCATCAATGACCCTTTCATAATATTCTGTTGTTTCTTTCCAAACAAGACTTATTACAGAGTTTCTTAACTGCTTGTAATAGGTTCATGCATCTAAATTATTACTTGTCTTGGCAATTTTATAGTGTTCATCTCCTTTTTTTAATAGTGTCATGACTTCGTCAGTAACCATACTTTTATTTATATAAATATTTTCATTTCTGTATACGGCGCACATAAATCCAAACAGAAAGCTATATTTTCTACAAAACTAACTGCCAAATTGTTCAAGTTTAAAGAATTTTCACAGTTGCAGTAAAGTTTTAAAAATTTGTTTTTATTTGCTTTGCAACAATCATATTCTATATTTTTGGACAATCTATAACTTTGTGCTTAAGATCGTTATCACTACTTACAACATAATTAATCCTTGTTTTTGAACTTTCTGTTTTCTTTGTTACCAAGTAGTAAAATCCAAGATCTTGAAAAATCTCCATGTTTATGTAGTAGTTTTATTTAGATCAATATTGAAGTCGCCAATTATAATAGTGTTAAGGTCAGACAAATATACGCTTTCAAGCTTATTTTGCAAGAATTCTAAAAATTGTATATCAGATGAACTTGGTGAATGGTATAATGTACAAATTAAATATGATGCATTGAAAAGATTTACTTTAACGCCCAACAACCATGCATTTCGATGTAATGTAGTTTCTGTTTCTGACAAACATATTATTAATGGTTGAAAGCAGTGAATTGCAAGAAGATTATTTAAGTTTTTAATTAGACTCTGGCAGTTTGCATAAAATAAGTCGCAAAACCTATTTAATAGTTTCTGTTGCGAGTGTTCCGCATCGAAAAAAAATTGTTTATTAGCACTCCCTGTGGCCACAGTCTTGGATTTAGAATTTCGTGCTGTAAAAAGTTAGGTACTTTCAATTTAAATGAGCTAACTTGATCTGCGTTTCTTAGTGCTAATTTTTCGCATTCAATGCTATTGCCAGTCTCATCCAAATGTCTCACTATATTAATTAAATCTCTACTGTTTGCTTCTGGCCTGAATCCTGATACAAAAATTATTTTGATCTACTTACTACTCTTTCAGTACGTATTCTATCCTGGTGGTCTTGATCTAGAAAAATATCTGTTTTCAGATTAATAAATATGTGTATTCGGCTCTTAATTAAAGATGCTTTTACTGCCCAGTGGTCAATGCTATCGAAAGCTTTTTCAAAGTCTATAAATGCAATATATAGTGGAATGTTGTATTCGTTTACTCGTTCTATTATATAATTAGTAACCGGCATTTTTTTTTTTCTGTAGCCTAAAAAATATATTTGAAAGTTAATTGCAATATTGTTCTACAAATTATATGCTTGGTTTAGTCAGTCCGATGCACGAAGCATGTCTACGCCTGCGCACTCTGTTAGGAATCACTTTCAAGCATTTTTGCAAGGGAAAACGTTAGGTGTCTCGGCTAAATAAAACTCGCGGCTACAGACTAAAATGCACTCTGGCTCCTTCGATTTCGAGGTTATGTTTTAATTGTTTTGTTTTTGTTTAAATAGCCTGGAGCATGGAATAAATAAATTTCTTCGATGGTGGAAGTGTTTGAAGTCCTTTCGAGTTTTAAAAATTAGTATTAAAAATATTTGTCGTGTCGTTAGTTCGGTCAAATTTAGTTCAAAAAGCGCTAGTAACGAAATAGGGTGTCTTTCTAACATATTAAAAAAAAAAACTTCCCTGACTTCTTTCGCGGGATCCTAGCGGGTGTGAAACAAAACCGAACCGAACCGAACTTAACCGAATCGAATTATCGGTTTAGTTCGGTTTGGTTTCACAACCTCTGGGATGCCGGTTCGGTTCAGTTCCGTTCGGTTCGGTTCGGTTTTGTTTCACACCCTCTAGGATCCCGCGAAAGAAGCCAGGGAAGTTTTTTTTTGAAAAAATATGTTAGAAAGACACCCTATTTCGTTACTAGCGCTATTTTGAACTAAATTTGACCGAACTAACGACACGACAAATATTTTTAATACTAATTTTTAAAACTTGAAAGGACTTCAAACACTTCCACCATCGAAGAAATTTATTTATTCCATGCTTCCAGGCTATTTAAACAAAAACAAAACAATTAAAACATAACCTCGAAATCGAAAGAGCCAGAGTGCATTTTAGTCTGTAGCCGCGAGTCTAAATAAAGCTATAAACGAAAACGTAGCCTCTTAGTAATCACTTAAACCATAGACCGGTGTACTGTGGACTATTTGATGAACTATTGCCATTTAATATTTTTGCAATTTGCTAAAGCTTTACATAGGTCACTTATGTCAAATTTGAAGGCAGTACTCAAATCAATATGCAACAAAAAATAATATATTTCTTATTGCCCCACTACGATGTTTTTTACTACCCCACGATAGCCAAAACGAAAGGGTAATAAGAAACATTTCCATTCTGAACTACTTGTTTATGACAAGCAAGATATAAAACAATACATAGAAAGTCTTACATTTGACAACAAACTTAAGTATTAAAGCTGAAAATAAAGTTTTTCCTTCAGATAAAAAAAAACTTATTTCAAATGGTTTGCTTGTGAAACTTTTTAAAAAAGGGCACAAATGTGCTAGAACTTTATTATTATTGTAGCAGAAGAATTTTACAGGTCTCTTCAGATATCTCAGAGGACAAAAGACAAAAGACAAAATGCAAGAGTAGCAAAAATATATTTCCTATTACTCCATCTTCCCCTATGTGAAATAAATGAGTTCCGCCCACGGAACTGTAAGAAAAACTTCGCCAGAGACTGATGAATCTTCTTCCATATGTTCTTGGTTCCGGTCAACACTGCTGTAAGCTGTGCAGCCAGCGCCACCAAATGGCGCGGAATTTAATAGAAGCTCGCTAAAACACAAAGTCAAAATTGTTATATCCGTATATCCGTGAGTTCGCGGCGTTCCACAGAAGCCGTTACCTACATGTGACGTTCAAATGCTAACAGTGTCAAATTTCGTTAGTCGTCGGCCGTTTTTGGCACGACCAAAAAATATCTACTACCTGATCAGAAGTCGAACAAAAACCAATATAAGCTCAGTAATATTGCAATAGGTTTAACTAGCGATGAGATTAAAATGTCTGATATTAAAAAGTTTTACTTTTGTGCACTTTAGCAAAAACTGCGGTATCCCGTATATCGTTTTGCCCTCCTTTCCCCTACAGGGTGTGTAAAATTTAATTTTCGAAAAATGATAATAATTCATACGGATAATATTAAACGCCAAGTTAGTATTCGAAGATAAGAAATCCGATTTCGGTATTTGTTTAAACCTTATTCCTAGAGGGCGCTTTCTACACACTTACTCACTCAATTAAAACTTGGATTAATGTGTTAATTTGTTGTATACAGAGTTGTCTGGCACTTTTTTAATGTCATCTTATTTTTCCCACATTTGTAAAATACAAAAAAACAGTTTTTTTGGCAACACCGCATAGTTTCAAATTAGTATCATGATGTAATAAACAATTTTCTTTAGCATTTTTTAAAGGCCGCTACAATTCCAGGCTGTCCAGACAAGTTTAAGCAATTTTAAGAGGACATTAAAAAGGATGTAAAAATACTTGAAATATTTTTACTTCAGGTACACCAAAATGTACTTTAAGTACATGAAAATGCACCTTAAGCACACCAAAATGTACTTTAAGCACACCAAAATATACTTTAAGTAAACCAAAATGTACTTTAAGAATACCAACATTTACTTTAAGTACACTAAGATATACAGCACTAAGTACTTTTATATGCACTTGATAATTGAAGTACATTTGGAAAGAAAAGGTTCTTGAAACTTTAGGAACTTTTACAAATCTTAATGTACTTGTATCTCAAGTACTTTAACAATGTACTTGTGACAGCTCTGGTTGCATATCTCTGTTATTTTTTCAGTAAACAAGTAAAATTGAATCCCAGTTTATCATACACTGCTTATGTGTGCAAGATAATTAAAAGTATAACCATTGTTGTTAAATTTGTCTTGTTTTTTAGGGGAGAGATTTGGCTTAATTTGTGCAAAAATGGGAATAATCAACATTCTACGCAAGTTCAAAGTCGAACGATGTAACGAAACTTCAGTTCCGATAGAACTTAACCCAAGATCTCCCTTCGTGACTCCCGTAGATGGATTAAAAATGATGGTTAAAAAACTTTGAGAGCAAACGATCTCTACCTATTGAACATATTAACCCTGGATTGGTATTGTCATTGTCACTGGCTTGTTTTTCTAAAAACTTATCTACAGGAGAGAAAGTGATGCATATTATGTATTGTAAATATAAATAATTTTATAATTAAAATAATATAATTTTTAGAAGTTTTTGGGATGACAAAGGGTCACAAACACCTATTGGCACTTGTGACAGCTATGTTATTGGTTCACGTCTAAAATCGTTGTTTGATGGAGCTATTAAACTCAAATTTGTGTAGGTAATTTCATATCACATTGTTTTATAAACCTCGAAAAATAAATATAAGGTTGCTGGTGACATTTTTCATTTTCAAAATCACTTGTTACTGATTATTATTATTCTAAATTTGTTACTGATAATTATTCTAAATTAAAGTCTGTAACCTAAGTAAGGATCTAACTAGCAGAAATGTAATTTTGCACTTAGGGGGCAATTCTTCAAAATTTGAAATAATTTGAAATAATCTGACGAAATTTGAAACAACAGAATTTAGGTGTAAATCTTGACAACACTGCAATTTCAGCTTTGTGTAAAACGTCTTACACCACACGGTAATGGGCCAACTTAGGAAATTATGAAAACCCCAAAAATTTAAAATATCCGGGAAAATTTAATCTAAAACCTACCTTGAAACTCGGCTACTGATAATCCACAAGTTCTTGATAAATTGTATTTTTCCGAGCACCTCATCATACAACGGTTTTTCTATCTGGCAAATTTGACAACTGTCAGTCAAAGATCACCAAGGGGACTGTCAGTTACGAAATACTATGTTGCCAATTCATTGTTTCCAAGTGAAACCAATAAAGGTACCGTTCACAAGTTGGATTCACTTTTTAAATATGTTGTTAAAATATTTTTACGAAAAACTCTTACAACGTAACGTGCAAGGTGGTACCTAAGGGGGGATCAATCTCCCCCCGATATTTTTAGGAATAAAAAGTAATCAAACATTTAGTAGTGATAATAATAGTAGAGATATGGATAATTCGCATTTTTTACGGCGGATTGATTCTGATTTTTGAGATTTTTGCTTATAATAGCTGAAAACATGCTCAAACTAAAGTTTGGTTAAGTATTTTGTTTTCTAAAAAATTTAAATCTTAAAGGTATTTTTTTATACCTAAATGCATGGAGAGTGGAAAAAAATTTTGTTTTCTAAATCTCATAATTTTATTCATAAACATTTGTGTGTTTTAAATAATATTACTTGACTTGACTGCAAAATCAATCCAAGATTTGAGCAGCTGCTAAAAAATTGTTTTTCTTTGTCGTGTTTTTGAACTTGATTTTAAAATAAATTTGAATGAAAAAGGATGGTTTAAAAAAAAACAAATTCAATTTTTTTTTACCCTTATTATATTTGTTATAATCAAAACCTTAATAACTATGTTATTTTTTTTATTACTTTTTCAAATTAGGTAGCTATTCAATGAACCTACAGAGTAAATAATTTTGCACTGGAATTTATTCTTTAGCTTTTTAACTATTTCTTCAATTTCAATATATTTTAATTATATTATCTAAGGTTTTAAACCCGTTATATTTTGTTTGTGTATTTTATTCCGGGATTAACATTAATATTGATAAAGGTACACAATTGACAGGGTGCAAAATTTTTTGCCGACTTTTTTGGACGATAGCTTTTCTAAAAGGTTCGATGTCATCACATTTCGTGCATTTCCTAATACAAAAAGCAAATTTTGCATTTTTTTTTTTATGAAACCAAACCTCACCTTTGTCGATTGATGGCAAACTTATCCTAACCTGTTAATTCAACTCTGGTTAATTGATCGAAAACGTGACCTAACCGGTCCATTGGACACTTTTTTTTTGGTGGAAAAGGGGCGTGTATGGACAGGTAATGATAAGTTTGCGATCAATTGAAGGGGCGACGGACGAAACATCGAAACACAAAATGTCGAAAGTACAAAATGTCGAAGAAACAAAAAAACTAATAGTTGAAAAATTTAAAAGACAGAAAATAAAACCTAACCAGATCGGGTTAGATTGGTATACGAAATAAAAAAAAGCAAACCTAATCCGGTTGGGTAATTATAATTTCAAAAAAACTAACTTGACCAGATCAGGTTAGTTTGTTTTGTATAATAACCTAACCAGGTCAGGTTTAAAATCTAACCTGACCTGGTTAGGTGAAAATTATAGAAAAAAACTAACCGTTTCTAGTTACTTAATTACACTGAATCTAACCTGACCAGATCGTAATATGTTATTAGGTTTTATTTCGCATTTCGATATATTTTTTTTGACATTTTGTAATTTCGATATTTTGTAATTTCGACATTTTGTAATTCCACATTCTAAAAAAAAAGTGAGGTTGGGTTGGTGCATAGAGAATTTGTCTCTGGGTTGGTGGCAGGGTCGAATGAAACGTGCCATAAATTGTGGTAAAATAGCCTGCAAGAGAAGGTTTGTTTGTGAAAGGGATCCGTTCACAAATTAAGTGAAAGAGACAAGTTAGTTTCTTCTTGTATATAAATATAGGTACTTACCTAACCAGGTCAGGTTAGGTTTTAAAGTATATTACAAAAAAAAGGCACCTGATCTGGTCAGGTTAGTTTCTATTAATATATCTAATAACCCAAGCTTTCGACATTCTGGACTTTCAACATTTTGTAATTCTTCTTCATTCGCACACACAGTTTCCAATAGAATCTACATTTATTTTTATTTTAATATTTATTTTTATCCTTATAAACCCAACAGTAACGTCTTTTAGACGAAAATTGTTCGTAGCACCCCTGTAATCTTCCGCCGGCGGCGACTGTAGCAAGTATTTCTGATTACCCTATCCAAAACCTCATGGGCCGTCACTGAATAACAGCAGTTTCTATATGGGAGGACCCCCCAGAATAAAAAACTATATACGTGCCTAGCTTTGATAAGAAAAGTAAAAAAATAATCACCACTTCAATAATTTGACCAGTATCCCACTTAGTCAGATTTTTCTGGCAGATTTTAAAGAAATAATTTGACATTCCCTTAAAAATCCGTTCAAATATAACGGTGGTAACAGCGTAGAGCTAATTTTGTAGCGACCCTTCCACGACATGCAGTTAGTCCCTCTTTGTTAATTTTACCGTGAAAAACAAAGAAAGAAAGTAAACTTAGCTGACCTCATAAAGAAAACGAATAGGACTCATAAATTTGAAAGAAATGTGACGAAATGTGACGAAATCTGACATTTCAGTTTGTGTGGTTAATGGTTATCTGCTTTGAATTTATTTACAATTTTTAAATTAAAAATTTTTAATAAATTAGGCGTTTTTAATTAAAAAAATATATTATATCGTGAAGCTACATCTATCAAAAAGTGGGAAATGGCCTTTTAGGTAAGTTTTTAAGTTTAAAATTGCCTTTTAAACGAGAAATCTTAAGCGCCAGATTATGTCACATTTTTTCAAATTTCGTCAAATTTTTTGAAATGTAAAGAATTGACCCCTTAAAATCAATTTTTTGTCGGTTAGGGATCCCGATCTCACTGACACCAGACGGCGGGCCTCAATTCAGAAGTCAAGAGTTCTCTGGTTTTGCTAGAAATTGGCAAGTAGAAAGACAGATAGGTACTATAAAAAATTTGCTTAAAACATGTAAATATGAACAGAAAGATCCTTACTTGGCTTTATAGATTTAATAAACGCCCCACTTGTTAAAGAATCGTCGCCAGCAACTTTGCTAATGCGGTTTATTACCAAAACCTTACTTTGAACCTGGTTCTGGTTCACGAGCGAGATATAATAAACATTTAGAATCCCTAAGAGTAAGCAGAGGTATTATTTTGACAGAAAGGGTGTGCAAAATTTTCCAGATCTTTGTAAAAATGAGGAAATTTTAAATAAAAACAAACTTTCTCAAGACTGGAGAAGAGGTGTAGTTTTGGAAAAAGTGGGCATTCGTTCCTACAAAATTCGCACCGAGGAAGGTTCAATTTTGGTTAGAAACCGTAAATTAAAAAAAAAACATTTTTAATAAAAAAATTGTGTCTCCTTCAGACGAATTTGAGTTTGTAGAATTCTGACAATCTTTTTAGTAAAGAATATTTATATTTAGGATTGAGTTGTGACAATCTGTTAAACAGTGATAATTTTGTAAATAATGAAAACTTGACAGAAAATCAAGTTAGGGATGACGGCTTTTTATCAGGGAGTTTGTCTTCCCTTTTGAGCGTTTCCCCCCTCAAATTGGAAATATTCGTTTTTCTTCCAAAGATACAGGCTCTCTCTCTCATTCAAAATCGGAGGAATTGGGGTCTTCCTTTGAGGGTGAGGACCTTACTATTATCAACTCCGATGAGTCGGATTCCAGTGTCACTGCTAGCCCTGTTTGTTCTCAAAACACGAGCACAAGCTCTGAAAGTTCTACACTCTAGCATATTTTCAAAAAATATAAATATTCAACCTTCCAGGTAGAAAATTCAAAAAAGCAAAAAGTACAGAGATTTTGTAAATTTTAAATAATAGTTTCCTTAAACTTATTTAAAAAATAAATGGATCCATGACGGATCTGATACCTTCCTAGCTATAACCGATTAGCACACTTCAAATGAAGCTATGATAATCAGCCTTAAAAACAGTTTTTTGTAAATACCTCGGAAACTAAAGCTCATACAAAGTTTTTCGTTATAACACAAATTATTGAGCAAAATGCGTTCTACTATATTCCTGCATATTGATGCGATGCTCCGATAAACAAGCATTTTTAAAAAATTTTAATTGTCAAAAAACTGTCATTAGCGTCAATGCATTTTGACCAAAATCTAATCAGCTCGTAAGAGTGTCGAACACTCTTTTACCCAAAAATGTTATAAAAATCGGTTCAGCGGTTTAGGAGCTATCGTATTACGGACAGAAAAAAATACACACACACACAGACAGACATCACGACGATATATGCTAGGAGAGATCAAAAAACACCCAAATAATACATTTTCGGCGTTATCTCAAAAAAAATTTTTTCGTCGAAAACAATACCTTTTTTACCCATTGCTACGCGGGCTAGGAAGGTAATAAATACAAATTTTAATCCTTCTACTTCTAGGTCTGCTAGTCAAAACAAAGAATTTGTTTTGAACAATTTATTCTAACATTACATTGCATTTTAAAATTACAAAATTCCCTTTTAAAATATTTCGGCTTGGATTATTTTAAATTGTAGCTACTAAATATTAATAAATGGATCTATGACAGATCTGATACCTTCCTAGCTAGCCTATTAGCACACTTCAAGTAAAGCTATGATAATCAGCCTTGAAAACAGTTTTTTTAATATCTCAGAAACTAAAGCTCCTACGGAGTTTTTGGTTATAAATTATTGAGTCAAATGTAGTCTACTATATTCCGAAAACCACATATTGATGCGATGCTTTGTTAAAAAGTTGGCATTTTTAAAATGTTTTAATTGTTAAAATCTGTCTATAGCATAATGGATTTTGACCAAAATCTAATCAGCTCCTTAGAGTGTCGAACACTATTTTTCCTGATAACTTTATGAAAATCAGTTCAGCGGTTTAGGAGCTATCGTGTTACGGGCAGAAAAAAAATACACACACACACACACAGACAGACGTCACGACGATATTGCTGGGATAGGTCAAAATACACCCAAATAACACATTTTCGGCGTTATCTTTAAAAAAAAAATTCGTCGAAAACAATACCTTCTCTAGCCATTGCTGTGCGGGCTAGGAAGGCAAAAAAATTGTCAATTATTCTAAATTATTTTCTTTCTTACTTGTAACCCTCACTTGGCGACAACTAAAAATGATTATATGTACTTACCAAATATTTTAAATATATTTTTTTTAAATTTAAATTTAATACTACATTTTCATTTCTAATTATAAAAATGTATCACCTGTATCAAACATTTAAAGTGTTTTTTTTTCTCAGGTTTTATTCAAATTTACTTTGAAAATATTTTCTTCCTGATTATAAAAATTTAACACTTGTAATTACTAAGCATTTCATAGGTTTTTTTTTCTCAGGTTTTATTCAACTTTATGTTCAAAATATTTTCTTCCTGATTACAAATAATTCATAACTTGTAATTACTAAGCATTTCAAATGTTTTTTTTCTCTCAGGTTTAATTCAAATTTATGTTGAAAATATTCTCTTCCTGATTACAGAAATGTATAACTTGTAATTACTGAATATTTCAAATGTTATATTATTTTCTCAAAGTGGCAACAAAAAAGTTAATAAATTTAAAGTTAATAATATAAATAAAGTGTAGTTATAAAGAGTGCATTTACAAAAACTGGACTAAAACCTGAAATATTTTAAAAATACATTTTTATTATAAAAAAGAGGGATGTCAGGTTGGCAATCCTGAATCACGTGATTAGTTTTAAGCTGATGAGAACACTGATTGGGCGAGTTCGTAAAGGCATCGCAGGGCTATCCAGGGCTATCAAAACGGACGGGCCACGATCCTCCACTTTGTTGACGTCACATCCGGGGCTGATTTTTTTTTGATGGTCACGTTACGACACAGCTGATTGTCTTTAAAATATTGAAGTTAGAATCACGGTTCATGAATATTGAATTTTTTTAAAATAACGCCGTTTTTGAGATTGTTTTTACTTTATTCTTGCAGAACAATTTTTTTTAAATGTATAGTAATCCTTAATTTTTCATAGCCGCTTCATTAGCTCACACAATAATTCAGTTTAAAGCAGAAGCAAATGTGACAATCACAGATGACAAAGTCAAATACATGTCAAATATAACAGTTGGCATGTGGTACATGGCGGGTAATTTGAATTCAAAATAAAAAATGCTAAATCTTGAAGATTTTAACCTTTTAATCATGTTGCTTCCTTACAAACCTTTGGTGGAATATCGGGATGGTGTCTGAGAATATTTCACTGAAATTTTGCGAAAATCTGTAGTGCCATTTTGAAAATATCATAAAAAAACGTCTGACCTCCCATAAGACCCAATGTAAAATTCAGCCCCGGGAGAACAGCTGATTTTTTCAGGGTCGTGGCCTCTATTTTTGTGTTGGCCTTGGGCTATCAAAACGGACGGGCCACGATCCTCCACTTTGTTGACGTCACATCCGGGGCTGATTTTTTTTTTGATGGTCACGTCACGACACAGCTGATTGTCTTTAAAATATTGAAGTTGGAATGACAGTTCATGAATATTTGATTTTTTTAAAAATAAAGCCGGTTTTGGGATTGCTTTTACTATATTCTTGCAGAACAATTTTTTTTTAATGTATGGTAATTCTTAATATTTCAGAGCCGCTTCATTAGCTCATACTAAAATTAAATTTAAAACAGAAGCAAATGTGACAAACACTGATGACAAAGTCAAATACATGTCAAATTTAACAGTTGGCATGCGGTACATGGCGGGTAATTTGAATTCAAAATAAGAAATGCTAAATTTTGAAGATTCTAACCTTTTAATCATCTTCCATTCTTACAAAAGTTTGGTGGAATGGATGGTGTCTGAGAATATTTCACTGAAATTTTGGGAAAATCTGTAGTGCCATTTTGACAATATCATAAAAAACCTCTGACCTCCCATAAGACCCAATGTAAAAGTCAGCCCCCGGAGAACAGTTGATTTTTTTAGGGTCGTGGCCTGTATTTTTTGTCAGCCTTGGGCATCGATGAGCTCATCGATGACAACAATCAAGTTTTTAAATTAATCAGTGTATATAGTAAATTATCTGATGAATTGCACCAAGGCACCAATTGATGGCATCAATGCTCACCGACCCTGAGAGTCGGTGAGCAATCTTCGATGAATGTCAATTACGTCAAAATCAGCTGTTTTTTGTGTTTTTTTTTCGGCTGTGTAATTTTATATCTTTTTTGTTGTTTTTTTTGTTAAATGCTCCACAGTGTGGTAAACAAAGTTTCGATGGTCATCCGATAAGATATAAATAGTGACTCAAGACTCGGATGATGAAGATCTGGCGTTAATTTCAATTTCAATTTCTTTATTTATATACGAGTTAAAATTTTTATAAAATCATTTACATTTTACAAACTTATTATTAATTTATTATAAAGAGCAGAAGAACTTAATCTCGAGAGCCCTGTACCATTATTATTTTATGCTAAGTTTATATGCTAATATGAATTTTTTTAAATAAATGAATTTTAGTTGTTTTAAATTAGAGTAAATTTTTCAAGTAAAATTCCTCATCCTAATCCTAACCTAATCTATACAAAGGCACAAAAGCCTACCTTAACAAAAGCTTTAAAAAAACTTTAAATAACATTAAAACACTTATAAAATATGAAAAAACAAATCCTGTTCTTTATTTTGTTTTTAAAATTTTGATATCAGACCGCGGCATGCCAGGATTGAGGGTTACGTTGAAAATGTTGTTTCCATGTATTAATGCAGAGAATCTTTTAGAAATTAAATCAAAATCGAAAAAAGCGAGGTTCAGATATCTGATTCATCGCGTTCTTTTTTATTTTCTGGTGTTTATCAGACTTACCCAAGGCCAACACAAAAATAGAGGCCACGACCCTGAAAAAATCAGCTGTTCTCCCGGGGCTGAATTTTACATTGGGTCTTATAGGACGTCAGACGTTTTTTTATGATATTTTCAAAATGGCACTACAGATTTCCGCAAAATTTCACTGAAATATTCTCAGACACCATCCCGATATTCCACCAAAGGTTTGTAAGGAAGCAACATGATTAAAAGGTTAAAATCTTCAGATTTAGCATTCCTTATTTTGAATTCAAATTACCCGCCATGTACCACATGCCAACCATAAAGAAAATAATAAAAGAGTGCTTAATTCTATGGTTCAAAAGCGGTAACAAGTTTACGCTAGCGCCACCCTTGGCTACTGGAAGAATTAAGAATGCGCGGGCGGGCTCGGCGGGCTTTTTAAATATATTTTTTTCTTAGTAAAGCTGCTATTTTTGAGGTCATGCTAATTTCATGTATACGAAAAGAATTTGGATATCAAAAATATATTAATTTTAGTCATGTCAACCTGTAAGATATCCAAACTTTTTCCGCATACGTAAAAATTTGCATGACCTCGAAAATGTAATACTTAAATAAAAAACAATGTTTTATAAGAAACTTAATATTTATTAGAAAGAAGAAGAATTATAAAAATCTAAAAATATTTAACAAATATAATGTTTTTTCTTAAATGTATAAACTAGGTATTTATATTACAAAAAACTGTGGATTTTTAGAAAACTTAAAAATAGTTAAACATGTACCACCTAATAATCCTTAATAAAACCAATATTTAAAAAAAATAAGAACACACTTTTACAGTCTTCAATTTTCTAATTTCTAGGTTCATGTGGAATTGCTCAAATGTTGTAATGTAATTTCATATATTCTTCACAAAATCCATTTTTTAGTTTTTTAATAATAAAGGTGGCCACATAATGATATTATCCCATTATTGATTGTTGCATTGGATGACTAAAAACCAAAAAAAAAACTGCCAAGGGACTCATAATAGTAGGTATTTTATACAGGTGTTAATAAAGTATGCAGCCAAACTTCAGAGGATTATTTTGAGTGATTTTAAGAAAAAAAACTTTGCTGCTTAGTTTTTGAGATATGGGTTATTAAGATATCAGTTTTTTGTTTGCTTTTTATTTATAACTCGTGCAGTTTTTGAGATATTTAGCTCAAATCTGGAACATGTTGTTGTTGTTTTGTTACAAGGCATACATCATTAAGCATGTCACAAATTAGGAAAAACTACAGGGTGATATTTTTTCCGCGGTCATGCCCCCTTTTTTCTCCAGAACTTTTTTGCAGTAAGTTATTGGCAGATTTAAAAATGAATTCCTTGTTTTATTCAGAAATTTTTTGATCTGCAATATTTTTATCTCTAACCATTTTTCAGAAAAAAAAACAAAATAAAATAACTTGTATCTTCAATTGCTATTTAGAAATTACATAAAACTCGCAAAATAATGCAGAGTACAAATTTTCCTTTTTTGTCTTTTCTTGGAAACAGTTAGAGTTACAAAAAATTGCAGAAGATCAAAAAGTTTCTGAGGAAAGGTGGCTGTTGCCTCCCCCACCAGAATAAGCCTTCATGTCGACTCTGTCTGAAATATGTGTTTATATGTAATATAATTTCAGTGGCTAACCAAATTTTTAAGGGGGAGCTTAGCTCTTGAAGCTCTGCCCTATGTACACTTTGGGCCTATTCTTAAATTATGTAATTGACCCACCTCCCCCCTCTGTACAGAAATTTCAAGAAACAAAATACATTAAAAAAAAGTTATGTGTAATACAACGCCAAACACTGCTACATGAGCATTAATTTTGAACATATAATTATTATGTTAAATGGCATTATGTATTTTAAGAATAGGCCCTAATATGAGTGTGGAAAGAGTCAGAACTTATTAACCAATATTTTTCTATTACTTACCTAAATGAAAAAACATTTGCAACCAAGCAGTGTGTACTCAATGGGATTGTCTTGATCCATACAAATCCATAATGTCTGTGTACCTCAAAAGTAAAAGCACTAGCTAGAATTATGTTCAAACACTAAACTAAAAGACAGAAGCCTAAGGATTTTTAGACATTTTCCATATATTTCATGAATAAAAAAATTAAATAGGTGAAGATATGGCATAACTGTGTCTCGGGTCCCCCCAAGACCTATTCTTGGGTGCACTACTGACTAAAATATCTACTAAAACTAAAAATGGAAAATGCCGAAAAGGCAATACATCAATAATAATAAAATTATATGGACAATGACCCATAAGAAGGTGCAGATCTACGGGAGGGGAAATCGCCCCCCCCCCCCCCACATCTCACACTATATTAAGTTTTTACATACAGAATACACATCCTGGTCACAATGCAAAACTGTTTTATGCAATATTTATTATGATATCTACCCCCCCCCCCCCTAAATAAGGTTCCTAGATCCACCCCTGCCATAACTGAGGGGTGAACAGCTGAACAAAATTTGTACACCATCCTACAGGACTCAAATAAATTCTTGGTCCTGTAGTGTATTTTAGTGTCCTGTGGAGTCCTACACAGTCCTGTTAAAAAAATTTGTATACCTGCTGTGGACAGATGATCTGTATGAGATGAGAATGTATATGTTCAGTGTCAATCTGTATAACAAGTATATAAATCGACCCTAACTTCAATAACATAAATTATCTTTCTTACCTTGTCTTAGTCACAAAACAAGACCAGTTTTGTCTGATAACACGCGCTTTAACACAAAACAGATCTCCTTTGTAGTGAAAAAGTTATTTCGTAGCAAAATTTTTACATCCGAAAATTCCAAAAAACAAACCAAGAATTTGAGGTTAGGTTTGACTCGACTGCGTTTACAATATACTTGTAACTTGCTTTTAAAAATTACTTGCAATTTGTAATATGGGTAGAATACGTATTATTTATTTTTTTGGTTGCAACTTCTATTAACATTGATTGATGAATGTACCTATGCAACAAGTAATAACAGCAATTTTTATTTAAATAGTATAAATACTGAATTAGGATATAAGTCATTGTTTTATAAAGGAACCAGATTATATAACAAATTACCATTAGACATTAAAAATTGCAAATCAAATAATATGTTTAAGAGAAAACTTAAGAAGTACTTGTTGCCTAGTCAGCCTGATTGTTTAAGTAAACCCTTGGTACCATATTATATTATATTTTGTTATTTTAGTCTCCATATTATTTTCTTGGTGTGTTTTAGTATGGTAACCTTTTCTCATAAAGAAATATGGTGGCAATGTTTTTTTTTAGGATAGGATTAAAACATTTTTACAGTACAGTGTAAGTTCTTAATAAAGCTGTGTGTTACTAGATTATTCTTTTAGTAGGTAGGTATAGTTAGTTCTGTTGGAAGGAGAAATATAGCCAGGCTATAATTGTGCCAGGCACTATTTTTTTTTTTTTTTTTTTTTTTACGTTTAAGCGCACTCGCAAGGAGGTCCCTATCACGCTCGAGAAGCGGCCAGTGCGCGGAAATGTTGGTGTGTGTTGGTTTTGAAACGGTTCAGGTTGTAACCTGCAGGGAAAACTGTCGCAGGGAGTTTATTCCACAGCGATGCTGTTCTCCAGAGATATGAATTCTGATATAATGAGGTTCTTGGTGCCTCTATTTTGACAGTAAATTGATGGTTACCGTCTGTTTGACGTGTTCGCCTAGTAGGTGCTACTCCCGGGGGGATCATACGTGCCAACTCTTCAGAGCATTTTCCGTGATAATACCTGTAGAAGAGAGATAGATCGCCCACAGTTCTTCGATGTTCGAGACTATCCAAACTACGGGTAAGTGTGGGGTCATTGATCAGCTTGATAGCTCGTTTTTGCACGGTGTTCAAAAGCATTAAGGTATGTTTGGGTGCCGCACACCATATATGTGAGCAGTACTCCATAGTTGGTCGAATCTGGGCTTTGTAGAGTGTCAGCAGTTGGCTTGGTGTATACAGATGTCTTGTACGAAATAGCACCCCAAGCTTTTGGGACGCCCTTTTAGCTATATCTGCCACGTGACTGTGCCAAGACATGTTGGTCTCTGCAGTGACTCCTAAGATGTTCAACTGGCTCTGCAATGTGACAGCACTTCCAGATAGCATGATGTTTGGCTCACCGGTGCTGGTCTTTTTTGAAAACAGGGCTGCTTGGGTTTTCTGCGCGTTGAACTGTACAAGGTTTTTGTTGCCCCAGTCCTCTATTATCTCCAGGTCGTTATTTATCTGCGATATTTGAGTTTGTCTAAGATGATGGAATTCACGTGCGGATAGACACTGAGTGGGTGGTATGACTGAGGAGACTACATTGCCATCATCTGCAAAGCAATAAAGTGGATTTACTGTTTTATCTATGAGGTCATTTATGTAAATCAGAAAAAGTGTTGGCGAAAGGATTGCTCCCTGTGGCACCCCAGCATTTATTTGGTAAGAGTTGGAGTTCCGGCCATCCAGTGCAACATAAATGGATCTATCCTTAAGGTAACTTTCAAACCAAGTGCAAAGTTTCGGCGACAATCCCATTGCTTTAAGCTTGTTGAGCAGATTTTCATGCCAGACTTTATCGAATGCTTTTGATATATCTAAGGCAATTGTTCTTGTTTCGCCCCGTAACTCAATCGCTTTTTGCCATAAATGAGTGACGTATGTAAGTAAATCGCCAGTTGACCTATATTTTCGAAATCCGTATTGCTTGTCGTTGATAAGTTTGTACTTTTCCAAGTACTTGGTTAGGTGATTGTTCACAACTCTTTCCATTACTTTTGATATCACCGGAAGTAGAGCAATTGGTCTATAGTTTAACGGATCTGTCTTTTTTCCTTTCTTTGGAATAGGTTGTACTGCGGCAGACTTCCATGATGATGGATATACTCCTTGCCTGTAAGATAAATTGAATAATTTAGCGAAAGTTGGGGTGAGTTCGTTAGCACAATTTTTGAGTACTATCGCGGGAATGCCATCTGGACCCATTGCTTTGTTTGTATCCAACTTTTTAAGGGATTTTCGTATTTCTCTGTGACAAAAGGGTACCTCTGGCATACTGTGGGAAACCCTTTCAATGAACGGTGGAGTTTTTCCATTTGGCACTGTTAGGTTTGAGTTGGAGGAAAAGATTTTGGCCAGCATATTGGCTTTTTCCTCTGATGTTGTGGCTGAGTGAGTATTTTTATCTGTAAGTGGTGGTATGGATGACTTGGTGAAGTTTGATCCAACGGCTTTTGCAAGAGACCAAAAGGACCTAGAACTACTTGGACAATTCAGCAACCTGTTTTTTATTCTTTGATTGTATGTTTCTTTGGCGGCGTCAATAGTAATTTTGCAACTATTTCTGGCTTCTATAAATTCTGTGTGGTTTTGAGCGGTTTGTTGTCGTTTCCAAAGGTTATATGCTCTGTGTTTTTTCTGTACAGCCGTTTGACACTGGCTGTTGAACCAAGGTTTTGCATTAGCTCTGCTTTTTATTGTATGTGGGATATATGCATCCATTCCAGATAAGATTACTTTTGTTATTTCATTACAGCAAATAGTGGGATCAGCTGTTTTAAAGCAAACTTCTTGCCATGGAAAATCCAGGTAAAACTGTTTAAGGTCATTCCATTTTGCCGATTTATAGTGCCACATTTTACGAGGAAGTGATTGTTGGCTTGGCGGTATGAACATTTCGCACTTTGTTCTTATAAGTTTATGATCGGATGAACCAAGTGGGGGATCTACTTGAATTGTGTACAAGTCAGGATTTGTAGTTAGGAACAAGTCTAAAAGCGCTGCAAATTCACCCCTTTCTGAGATACGGGTAGGTTCATCGACAAGCTGCGTTAGACCACAACTTATGGCAAAAGCTTCTGCTTCCCTGCCTTCATTATCTGTTTTGTTGTGGTGTTTTAGCCAGGGTATATTGTGGACGTTGAAATCGCCTAAAAAAACAATTTCCGCATGTGGATAGTTAGACTGTATATTATCACAGTTTTCGGATAATGTCGCAAAAAAGTTTTGATACTCGGTGTTACTTGGCGGTCGGTAGAGGCAGCAAATGAACTTGGTCGATGACTTTGAGGTGAATTTCAGCCATATGATATCGAGGTTCGCTGGTTCTAGCTTCTCCTCTCGATGACATGAAAGGTCATTTTTAATGTACACACAGATCCCAAAATTATGTCGAAATCGGTGGTGTAGGTCATAGCCGGGATAAAGATAGTTCACAATAGGTGTTGCAGAACTGATTTTAGTTTCAGTGAGAACAAGGATGTCAGGTCTTTGTTCTTCAAGATGTTGGTGAACTGAATTCATGTTGGTACTTAATCCTCTTATATTGCTAAAATCAATTCTGAGTTGAGTTTTTTGTCTTCTTTTAATATCTTTGCATGAAGGACCCCCAGGATCACCCGACGCCCGGAGATCCGAGTGGTCGGGTATTTTACCTCCGGAATATTTTGATCCTGGAAGCGCCATCATACTATCTGTTACTCATTGTTGGAACCGGACTGCCAGCGCAGTAGCGGAACGTGGTGATACCACTTAGCGCTACTCACTTCTGGCATGGTGGTATCTCACCGGTCGACGCCCAATGAGTAAAAAGCGTACCCACCTCCTTCAAAATTCACACCAAAGTCGAATTTAAAACTATCGTCGTTTATTTTGAATTAATAAAAGAAGGCACTATTTATTCCGGTTCATATAGTAAACAAAGGCCATGTGTTATAAGATCACAGCTGATATTACAATTTGAAGGTGTCAAAATTTTGCCTGGCACAATTATAGCGTGGCTATATTCAAATAATTCTCTAATAATACCAATACAAGCATTCCTGTATCATTCCCAACAGAACTAACTATACCTACCTACTAAAAGAATAATCTAGTAACACACAGCTTTATCAAGTACTTACACTGTACTGTAGAATGTTTTACATCCTATCCTAAAAAAAAAACATTGATACCATATTTCTTTATGAGAAAAGGTTACTATACTAAAACTCACCAAAAAAATTATATGGAGACTAAAATAACAAAATAATATAATATAATATGGTACCAAGGGTTTACATAAACAATCAGGCTTACAGGCTGACTAGGCAACAAGTAGTTCTTAAGTTTTCCCTTAAACATATTATTTGATTTGCAATTTTTGATGTCTAATGGTAATTTGTTATACAATCTGAGTCCTTTATAAAACAATGACTTATATCCTAATTCAGTATTTATACTATTTAAATAAAAATTGCTGTTATTGAACCTGGCTTTATTTCAATAATTATCCATTATGTAATAGTAAGAAGTAAATAGTTATTAGTTTTATAAGTTTGGATTTGTTAGGTTATAGAAATACTGGTGTATGTATTAACGTTTAAATGTATTTTTTATATTTATGTTTGTAATTTGAAATAGCATGATTTGCTAATAAAGATTTATTTAATTCAACATAGTGAACCATTTCTAACAAAAAATGGCATTAAGAAAATACTAAGTGTTGTGTTCTCAAAGTTTTACGTAATTTATAAACGGCCCCAATCGAACAGAATAAAATCAGTTTTAAATACAAATAGAAACATAGTCCGCGATTGCAGCGCTGTGCGCTACTGGAACTTGTTGGCTGCGCGGACCTACCTTTTCGGCAGTCTCTTTTTATTTTGTCTCTGATGCCAATTGTTATATTTGACCAAGGCCAACACAAAAATAGAGGCCACGACCCTGAAAAAATCAGCTGTTCTCCCGGGGCTGAATTTTACATTGGGTCTTATGGGAGGTCAGACGTTTTTTTATGATATTTTTAAAATGGCACTACAGATTTCCGCAAAATTTCAGTGAAATATTCTCAGACACCATCCCGATATTCCACCAAAGGTTTGTAAGGAAGCAACTTGATTAAAAGGTTAAAATCTTCAAGATTTAGCCTTCCTTATTTTGAATTCAAATTACCCGCCATGTACCACATCCCAACTGTTATATTTGACATGTATTTGACTTTGTCATATGTGATTGTCACATTCGCTTCTGCTTTAAACTTAATTTTTGTGTGAGCTAATAAAGCGGCTATGAAAAATTAGGGATTACTATACATTTTAAAAAAATTGCCCTGCCAGATTAAAGTAAAAACAATCTCAAAAACGGCTTTATTTAAAAAAAAAATCAAATATTCATGAACCGTCATTCCAACTTCAATATTTTAAAGACAATCAGCTGTGTCGTTACGTGACCATCAAAAAAAATCAGCCCCGGATGTGACGTCAACAAAGTGGAGGATCGTGGCCCGTTCATTTTGATAGCCCTGATTTGACATGTATTTGACTTTGTCATATGTGATTGTCACATTCGCTTCTGCTTTAAACTTAATTTTTGTGTGAGCTAATGAAGCGGCTATGAAAAATTAGGGCTTACTATACATTAAAAAAAAATTGTTCTGCCAGAATAAAGTAAAAACAATCTCAAAAACGGCTTTATTTTAAAAAAAAATCAAATATCCATGAACCGTCACTCCAACTTCAATATTTTAAAGACAATCAGCTGTGTCGTAACGTAATCATCAAAAACAAATCAGCCCCGGATGTGACGTCAGGGCTATCAAAACGGACGGGCCACGATCCTCCACTTTGTTGACGTCACATCCGGGGCTGATTTTTTTTTGATGGTCACGTTACGACACAGCTGATTGTCTTTAAAATATTGAAGTTGGAATGACGGTTCATGAATATTTAATTTTTTTTTAAATAACGCCGTTTTTGAGATTGTTTTTACTTTATCCTGGCAGAACAATTTTTTTTAAATGTTTAGTAATCCTTAATTTTTCATAGCCGTTCATTAGCTCACACAAAAATTAGGTTTAAAGCAGAAGCGAATTTGACAATCACAGATGACAATGTCAAATACATGTCAAATATAACAGTTGGCATGTGGTACATGGCGGGTAATTTGAATTCAAAATAAGGAATGCTAAATCTTGAAGATTTTAACCTTTTAATCATGTTGTTTCCTTACAAACCTTTGGGGGAATATCGGGATGGTGTCTGAGAATATTTCACTGAAATTTTGCGGAAATCTGTAGTGCCATTTTAAAAATATCATAAAAAAACGTCTGACCTCCCATAAGATCCAATGTAAAATTCAGCCCCGGGAGAACAGCTGATTTTTTCAGGGTCGTGGCCTCTATTTTTGTGTTGGCCTTGGTGACGTCAACAAAGTGGAGGATCGTGGCCCGACTCACCGAATGAAAATGTCAAATGAACGTCAAACGTCATATGTCAAAAAACCGATGTAATCGCAGGGCTATCAAAATGGACGGGCCACGATCCTCCACTTTGTTGACGTCAAATCCGGGGCTGATTTTTTTTTGATGGTCACGTTACGACACAGCTGATTATCTTTAAAATATTGAAGTTGGAATGACGGTTCATGGATATTTGATTTTTTTTTAAATAAAGCCGTTTTTGCGTTTGTTTTTACTTTATTCTGGCAGAACAATTTTTTTTTAAATGTATAGTAAGCCCTAAATTTTCATAGCCGCTTCATTAGCTCACACAAAAATTAAGTTTAAAGGAGAAGCGAATGTGACAATCACATATGACAAAGTCAAATACATGTCAAATATAACAGTTGGCATGTGGTACATGGCGGGTAATTTGAATTAAAAATAAGAAATGCTAAATCTTGAAGATTTTAACCTTTTAATCATGTTGCTTCCTTACAAACCTTTGGTGGAATATTGGGATGGTGTCTGAGAATATTTTAGTGAAATTTTGCGGAAATCTGTAGTGCCATTTTGAAAATATCATAAAAAAACGTCTGACCTCCCATAAGACCCAATGTAAAATTCAGCCCCGGGAGAACAGCAGATTTTTTCAGGGTCGTGGCCTCTATTTTTGTGTTGGCCTTGGTAATCGGTGAGCAAAATTAGATTACTTTACAAACTCGCCTTTGTATGCCATACCAACCAAAAGTCAAAAATATAAAACCAGTTGTCATCTAGTGTTATGTGGTTGCCATTTAACCACCGTCTTGTTCACTTGTCTTGTAACTTTTTGTCTATCTGTCTGTTGCCTTTTAACACTCTTCCCGACCTTTAATTAGCTCTTATTAACTCCCACACTTGGCAAAGTAGCGTAGCAGAAGATAACAAATGAAAGTTAACCCTGAAATAGTAAAAGTTATTATATTCGCACGTTATAATATCGAAACTCAAAAAGTCACGTTGCAAAGAGCGTGCGGGTACGGAGTAATTTTCAGACATTCTATTGTGTGCATATGCCTCCTCTTTTTAATGCTCGCAAACATATATGCTAATTCTTTCCTTCTTTTTTTAACTAGCGAATGTTATCTAAAAAGGAAATATTTTTAAGTCTACATACTCTCCTTTAAATAAATAAACAAATATACAGAATCTTAGAACGTATTTTAAACCCCGTCTATGCATTGTTTTGGATTTTCTGTTTTTATTTTCGATACTGGCGATATTTAGTTATTGGCCCTATTTTAAAATAGCCGTATTTACTAGAGTGCTACTTTATTATTTATGCGCTTATTTAACACAGCGCTCAAACAAAAGCGCTGTTTTAAATGGCGTTTTTTAAACTCGAGTCGATCAAACTATGACAATTTTGCTGGCCTAAATAATTTCACGTAAAAAGGTCTGTTATAAAAAAAACATTCCAGTAATTTTTTGTCCTGTAAATAACACTTAAAACAAAAGATATTTGATCAATCTTGATCAAATATAGAAGGGCTTCGGTGTTTTCCGGCGCGAATTGTTTAGCCCATCTCTGTTTCACTTATACATGAATGTTTATCAAACCTTGTTCTTTTAACTATATGGCCAAGGGTCAGCGATGTATTCTACGCTTTTTTGTCCAGTAGCCCTGTGATGTTTACTGCAAAAAAGTGAAGTTTTAACAAACTGAAAATCTTTATGGGACTTTCGCCAAAATTTAAATGTGTGAACAAAAATGTTAATGTTATATATAGGAAGAACACTTTTAAATTTATTCGTAAGTACGAATAAAATGTATAATATTTAAAGGTCACGTAAACTATTGTTTTGATCATGATGATGTCCCACATTTGATATATTTTTTTTGGGGGGGGGGGGAGTTTCAGGTATTTCTGGGAGAGATAAAAAAAAATTACAACCGCTTGCGAGCCTCGATTTTACATAGATGATAAAAAGTGAAATCATCCCATATTGATATAGGGAAGGGTAAGGAGACTCTGGACAATTTTTTTTAAATATTTCGTAAAATATAATAGTTGTCATTAATCAATACTTCTAAAAAATAAGGGTCATATCTTACCTGTAAAAAAATCCACGTAGCTGTTTTTTTGAAAAGCTATTTTAACAACCAACAAGCTTTGGTCAATAAATCATTTGAGTCTAACTTATGTTCAATTCTGTTTATAAGTATTTTGAAAAATTTGGATATCCGGAAACCATTGGGATGGGGAGACTCTGGACACTGTCCAAAGTCTCCCCGTGACGCGCCATTACAAAAGCTATTTTTCTGTGCAAAAATAGTTCAACTACCTCAACAGTAAACATTTTTATTAGAAGTTCTTGTGAAAATTAAAATATTTCGATAATTATGAAGCTGTACCAGCTTACTTTTTACTGTCAAAATTGACACGCTCCTGGTTAAAATATTAGGGACCTTATTGCAATAGTGCCAGGCACAAATTGTGCCGGACACTATATTGACAGTTTCGCATTACAAACTGACAGTTGATCTTTCAAAATTGACATACCAAAGTCGAATTTATAAATCCCGTCGTTTATTTTCCATTAATATTGGCGTCACTATTAAATCCGGTTCGTATAATACACAAAGGCCTAATTTTGAAAGGACACAGCTGTTCTCATAATGAGAAACTGTCAATATAGTGCCCGGCACAATTTGTGCCTGGCACTATTGCAATAGGTCCCTATTACACCAGACCCGTAAAAATTCGAATCGTCTTTACCCTGTCCGTCATAGAAACTCGCCAATGAAGAATATGAACTAAGGTCACTCATCGTCAAGCAAGCTTGCTGCCTTTACGATGAGTGTCATTAATATGAACTATTGCGAGAGTTACCGAAATCCCGCAGCCAACGATAAAGACCGGCCAAGGCGCGTTATAAGCAAGTCGGCGGTCACGTGATCTTAGGAGTCACAGGATTCTTATTGTATTGCTTAATATATTATATGTTTTTATACAATTTAAATAAATTAACAAAAAATTTTTGTTCTTTTATAAGCAAAAATTGAAAAAATATATTTTGCTGATATATCGCTCCCTTAAAACTAAAACGGCACAACTCGAAAAATTGAGAAATGGAGTTTTTGCCTTAAACTGACCTAAAGCAGTGCCCCCTATCGACTAATCGATCAATGAAATCTCAAATGTATACAGAATTCTTTAGACAGGTAGTTTGCGCCACTCTCGTTTTAAATTAGGCGCGGCATTTGTTTTATGCTAGAGTGGTCTCTTTCAGTTTTGCGCCAGTAGTGACAGTGAAATATTGTGCATTATTTTGTTTCATGTCCAAATCTGTCTGTTTTGTAGGAAATTACAAGGTAAATATCGAGGAAACTTTTGTAAAATAGTGACTCTGATTAGTTTTACGTCATTAAAACACTAAAAATCATACAGCAACTCAATAACTTGACCGACATATTTTAAGTTAGAATTATTTAGTACTAAAAATTCTAACTAATACAGCGTAATATTTCGAGTTGCGTCGGTTTAATATTTAAATATTTTTAAAAATTATCTGAAAATTAAGAGTTGGGTCACTTTATTGTTAAAACATAATTTTTTTTTACTTTTAAAAATTTAAATAAATTTTCATTATTACGTCGATTTAGTACTAAAATCCGTTGAGTAAACAGGAACAGCCTTTGTATTTTTTGTAATTAATGCAATTTAGTTCTGAAAAAATTTAAAAATGTATGAATAGTTATAAAATTGGTCTGTATATTATGAAAAAAAAATTATTTTAAGGCAACAAATATTGGAGAGAACAGAGCAAAAAAAAATCTAAATATGGTGAAAAATTTGAATAAAAATATTATAGCTACCAGTGTAGCTCCTAAACTTCATATTGAAGATGACGACAATCATACAACGACTTTAACTGCTATATTTAACATTGTGGATAACAATAGTGAGGCACTTAAAGAGCTGCCGCCACCGGTAAAAATTATTTTTCATACCACCACAAAAAGCTTACTTTTATCTCTCACTTCAAAATGACCCACTTTTTATATATTATATAGCTAACATAATATTTAAATACTGACGTGCTAAATAAAATAGCGAATAACATTTAAACATGTGTTTTTTATACTACTATTTTCAAAGTACTCGCGTCGCTTGTGTTCTATACACCGCTCATAAAAGAAAACCTTACTTGTAGTCAGTACATGTGTTTAATTTTTTGTTTCTTTATTTATAACCTGTTTTTTAAATGTTTTATGTAGATGTATATCCTTTGACTTTTAATTAATTATTGATTTGTATCACACTTAACAATCACTTTTAAAAAAATCGAGGCGTGATAAATGACATGTGTATTTGAGAATAACCATTTAATTTTTTGATACTTCTAGGAGCCTTCACTGCAGTCCTCACTGCAAACTACTGATTTCAACAAAAAAAATATAAATAATAAACAAAATTTTTATTTGCCTGTGCTTCAAGAAAGCCTTAAGCCAACGAAAGAATCTGTCTTTTTACATCAACATGATGGAAATAAAGAAAATCCGCTTAACAAATTTACGACAAATATACGAACATTACCATTTACATTTACACCAAAAAAAAACATAGATACAGGAAAGGTTGGTGTTGGGTTGAGTTGTCCTATGTGTTAAATTAAGCTTAGTCTTTCCTGTTTCTATTGATGTAGAGACGTACTTTCTTGTGATGTTTAATTGTTTTTTAGGACTGCTCTGAACCATCGAAGAAATATGTTCTCTGTCTGAACTAACCGTTAAAGTAGATCAACAATGTTTAACCAAGATTTGCATTCGGAAAAGGCGTAGCTCTGCAGCAAACTACATTTCTCCCATTCACTTAAACGAAAGTGATTTTGATACTACCGAAACGGATCCAGCATTTAGTTTGGAAAAGAAGCAAAAAATTCCTTTTTTAATTTTTTTAATTTGTCCTCTCCAGCACGAGCAAGATCTTTAAACTCAAGTTCGACGTCGTCAAATAATTCAAGTTTATCAAGCAGTAAATCGAACTCAATTTCAGATTCCACTTCTAATAGTTTTTTTTATATATTTCTAAATGTTACTGACAATTGTTATATTTTTTTGAAAATAGTCTGACCCAATACGCAATACTGATAAAAAAAATCAATATAACTTTTTAATTTTTAAAAGGTTAAAACTAAAACGACACAATTTTTTTTGTTGCTTATTTTTTTTTAAATTGTTCTCAACAAATTGTTCCTAATGGGAATATTTTTCTGATATAATTTTTTTAAACACATATAAAAAAAATCGATTTTGGACTTTACATTAACTTTAAAAAATCTAAAAATTCGCAGTTACAGAACTTGAAAAATATTTTTACATTTATCTCAAAAGTGCATTTTTTGAGTTATGTCGTTTTAGTTTTAAGGGTGCGATTTGGACTTTCTTCCGTGTAGTTAATGCTCATTTTTTAAAATAAACTGGCTTTTCTGAAAATTTTTCTAACTTATTTATGGTTTTTACATACCATTTTATTATTATACCGAATTATTTCAGATTAATATGGACCAAAAAAAATGTTTTTATTACTAAAACGACCCACTCTGTAAAAGAAATCTAAAAACAAAATCTTATTTGAAACTAAAGTGGCATATGTCTTAAAAGTTCTTTGTTGCTTTTAAAATTTTAAAACTAAAAGGAAATAACATTTTTTGACGCTGATTTTTTTCTAAAATATTTCTAGTAATTGGCTGAATATTGCTTTATGTCCTTTAAATACAATCTTACTTCTTCTTCACCGAAAAAAACACGATTATTTTTGTTAGTAATAACTTAGGATATGTTTTCTTCAACAATGACACAAATTATGATATAAATCATTGTGGTTTTTAATAAAATTATTTTAAAAAACTTTACATGTCCTTACTAATTTTTTCAAGCTTTGACAATAGTTTTTCTCCACAAAAACACTCGCTAGAGTTATCTGAAGAAAAATTTTCAATATAAAACATTTCACAATAATTTATTAAAAAGAAACAAGTGATTTTCTGAATAAGTGAATTTGTATAATTTTTTGAAAAATTACCCAGCACAAAGTTTAATATATATTTCATTAAAGTGTAAGTTAACTACCAACTCATGTTCTTTTAAAAGCTGTATCTTACTTTTTAAATATTTCACACTACCAGAGAGATTACTATCTGTTAACAATATTTTACAAATCAGTTCTTTAATATTGCGAGGGTGCGGAAGACATATTATCTTAGAATTGTAAATCGACGTGTATGCACTGGATGATTGGATAAACAAATATGAAGCCAACATTAAAGTGTATCCTTCATATCTTCGATTCTCAGGTTACCTTTTCAAAAGACCTAATTGTTCAATAAGAAATGACAACTGAACACATTTTTCACTCTCACTATCGAAAATGTCACTAAGGATGTCTATTACTTGATCAATCTTATCCAAGATCTTATCTTTTACCACTTCTTTTCCGTTTGCAACATATTAGGTTTCAGTTTTATAGTTGGACCGACAAGGAACAACACTAATTACACGTTCGCGGCATTGTTTATCTTATAGGTATTTTCTTTATAATTTACTCATTAGCCATTAATTATTTTAACGCAGCCCACTACAGTGTTTTTCGTGGGCTGCGTTATTTTATTAACTTTGATAAAATCCACATAAAATTCGTGCCCGAATTAAAAAAACATCGACGTAAACAAACATAGCAAAACTGAACACACACATGTTTTATAATGACAGCGGGCCGTGAGGCGTTTTTTTGTGAGCCTCCTACGGTCACGTGATATTTCCGAGCCCGGGCCGATCTTTCTCGTGGGCTGCGCCGAAATCCCTACGCAACCGAACCGAACCGACTGTCCACAGTCTGCCTCTGTCCCAACTCACCCCACCCTTCCCTACCAAGCTCTTTGTAAGTTCCGGGAGGTTTTTGGAAAGCCTGCATTTTGAGAGGGGGCCTATAACTTGAAAACACTTTCCGCACTTTTTAGGTAAATTACTATTTCACGTACGCAGTTTCGAAAGTGGAACATTCCGCACGCCAATAAGTGGTTAAAACCCTTTCTTCCACATTCTCGTAGGAAAATAAGAATGTACAAGAAAGTAACTTAAGCAGTTTATTGAGCAGTACCTGGCTGCTGGTTACCTTATAAATTTCCTGGGTCGATCTGTAAAGCTTACATTTTCGGTCTAGTAACTTTTTTTCTGACTATCTGGTACTTGATTATTAATGATTTTTGCCTTCTAAGCTTAGATATACTTTTAAAATTTGTCTATCAGGCACCGTTTTTGAGTAATTTGATTTTTTGTTTGATCCATTATTTGTCAAAACACGGCAGTGGAATGAAGGATATTTGAAGGCAGGACCAACTATGCGTGGGTTAATTGATGCCAGGTATTATATATTACGTTAATTTATTTAAAAAATATATTTGAGTCCCCTACTTAGATCCCCCGGCGTGAGAATAATACACATTTTACGTATGTTTTTAACTGCTTTATATTTTACATGAACAGTAAAAAGTTTTTACAAAATATATTTTTTTTAATACTAGAATATCTTTCAAAAATTTAATTTTTTCTTTTGTGTCATCGCAATCTTTTTTAAGATTACAGCAGTGGTCTGCAAGCATTAACGGTTGCCATTTTCTCTTATACCTCTTTTCCATTGCCGCTATCTCTTGATGAAAGCGCTCTCCATGCTCATCTGATACTTTGCTGCAATCATCTGGAAAGTAGTCTAAATCATATCTTTATATGCATTTAACATTTCCTTAACTACATTTTTATAATCTTCAGAACGATGTCTTCCCAAAAACTGCTTACATACTTTCTTGAACGCAATCCATAAACGCTTTTCTTTTGTAGACAAAATTGTGTCGAAAGTATCGTCTTTGATCAGATACCTTATTTGTGCTCTCACAAATATACCATCTTTAATTTTTGCATCAGACAAGCGGGGGAACTTGGTAGTGAGGTAAGCAAATCCTTGCTTGCTTAAATTGCTTCATTAAACCCAATTTAATGTGAAGCGTTGGTAAAATTACATCTTGGGCAAGAGATTCATTCGTCACATTTTTCTGTTTAACGGTTAATTTTCTGGTTGGCCATACTGTTCTTACAAAATGTTCTTTTTGAGCACGACTCACATAAAAACAACAGTACTTCGTATAAATACTCCTTGCATGCCGAGTATCATTGCGATTATTTTGAAGCCTCCGCAAATTTTCCATTTGTGATCTTGGTATTTAATTTTTGTTAATACCTGTTGAAGCACACCATATTTTTTTTTTCGTCAAACTTGCATAACCAACCGGAACCGAATTATATACTGAATATCTAAAAATCTGTGCCTGATAGAGCAATTTAAATTACAGATTCTGTTTTAGAACGAACATGCCATTTAGGATCAAACATCAGTACCCCAGAAAAAAATATCTTGTAGAACAGTGTTATCAGACGGCCGCGGCTGGTTTTATCTTCAAAGCCGGTCTCTTTTTACATTCATTATTTTCTAGAGTAGAGGTAACCTTATCTCTGTTACATGTTTATAATTATTTATAAGTAAATTTTGTTTAAAAATATTTTTAAATTCATTATAAATAGATCTGCCATTGCCAGGCTCCAACTTCCCGGAAAAAATCCAAGTTTGTTGCCTATGTAACAAAAATATTTAAAAATACATTTCCTTGAGCTTTTTTAAGCAAATGAATGTGACTGGTTTCTTTCTATTTAAAACGGTTTTAAAAAAGGCTAAGAACGTGTAACCTCGGCACGTTTTTTCTAGTTTTAAGGCAGTTTCGACTGTTTCAAAATCTGTATTAGAATGGCGAGCTGACCCATGGACTAATTACGGAGTTGACGTCTTCCATTTGGTTTAAAACTAACACTTACTCACATTTGAAATAGGCCATTTTTAGCTCCAGCTTGCCTATTTGTGAAACAATATTGTGTGATACGTCAAAATTTTCCGAAAAAATCGTATAATACGAATTTCTATGGTGAAGATCTGGTATATTGTGCAGTACCACTCTGCACCCACTCCAAGGGGGTGGGGCGGTTTGTTGTTTTTAAAAAAAATGAAAGCTCGGGTTAGTCACTTTGGTATTTTTAATCCACTATTTTTCAACATTTTCCTACAAAATTTACCCATGATGTCATTAGTGTCAAAGAGAGAGAGAGAGAGAAATTGCTTGAGAGAGAGAGAGAGAGAGAGAGAGAGAAATTGCTTGAGTGGACCAATCGAAGGAGATAAATAAAATTTCCCCGAAAATGAAGAATAGCTGAGCAATAAGCATTTTGTAATCTGTCACCGGTAGAAATGTGTTAATAAAACTGGAAGTTTTAAGACCTTTAACACGTTGGCTACCAAGCATAATTTTCGCATCCTGGTCCAGGGTACCATATGAATCACCGGTGACTCATACAGTACAGTTCATTTCTGTACTTTATGTATTAACGGTGATAACGAACACAAGTCATTTTAAATGCTTGTAAAAAACGCCGGTGTATAAAGAAAGGAATGACATTTTGGGTGTGGTATAGGGATGAACTAAAACAGGTGATAGGTGCGACTTTTTAACAGTAGGCTGTAGGGGGACTCGGGCTATGTAACACCGGTGACTCGTATGGTAGCCAACGTTTTCAGATAGCCAAATCGACCTGAGGCAATCTACAAATATGGTAAGGGGCCCTTTTTTCCATGCCCCAGGGTCTTTCCCTTAACCTCAACTCACTGTAATCCACTTGTTGTCCGAATAGCTGATTGCATAGGTCATTCTGTTCTCTTGACAAAGTCCAGTATGGTAGTGCTGACCCAAGTCCAGTATGTTAGCCAAGTTGAGCGAGTATGAGTACCAATTGTCTTGTCTTTGTATAGGCCTCACATTCTGCCACGAGGTGTCTTGATGTCTCTTCTTCCTGTCCACAGGCTGGGCAGGTAGGGTCCTTCTCGACTCCTGTTCGTGTCATGTGCTCTTTGAACCGGTTATGTCCAGTCTAAGAATTGTCTAGTTGGTTTGCAACCTACAAAAATGGTAAATTAATTTGTTATGGAGGTATAATGTGCACATAACTTAACCATTGACCAAGAATTTCAAATATTTTGTAGATGGTACCTCTCGAATATTCGTCACTAAGTAGAGGCAATCGCACTGAAATTACACGATTCACCTGGTGTAAAGAATACCAGGCTACAGTTTTATTCACAGACGAGTCCAAATTTGGATCTTAATTAGATTCGTATAAAAATAAATGGATTCATGACGGATCTGATACCTTTCTAGCTAGCCTATTATCACACTTTAAGTGAAGCCATAATAATATATTAGCCTTGAAAACAGTTTTTTGTAAATATCTTAGAAACTATAAAGCTCCTACGAAGTTTTTGGTTATCTCCTACGAAGTTTTTGGTTATAACACGAACTATTGAGCAAAATATAGTCTACTATATTCCGGAAACAGTGTATTGATACGATGCTCCGTTAAAAAGTTAGCATTTTTTAAGTTTTTAATTGTCAGAAAACTGTCATTAGCATTAATGAATTTTGACCAAAATCTAATCGGCTCGTAAGAGTGTCGAACACTATTTCACCTGAAAATTTTATGCAAATCGGTTTAGAGGATCGTGTTACGGACAGAAATAATATATACACAAACACAGACAGACATCACGACGATATTGCTAAGATAGGTCAAAATACATTCAAATAACACATTTTTGGCGTTATCTGAAAATGAACACTTTACACCCGGCTCCCACCTACGACTCACTCGTGGGTGCCCGCGTCACATGATCTCAATATGAAATGTTATGACAGTCATGTGACGCGTGCGCGGGCACGCACGAGAATGTCGTAGGTGGGTTTTAACGCCATAGAAAAAAAAACGCACGCGGTTTGGTCTGGTGTTCTAATTTTATCAAGGAAAGCCCAAGAAGAGTAAACACATGCTCTTCTCGGGCTATGCTTCACGCTGCTATTGGTTAAAGAAACGTTCCCGTGCGATCTTTACTACAATATTCAAGAAACAACCTAGAATTTGTATTTTTTTTAATTGCGGGAAGTACAAAAAAATTTGTCCTTAAGGACGAAACAGTTATCTGCAAACACTTGATAGGTGTTCATTAGATCTTGGACCCCCGTGAGTGTACAGCTTTCGAGCTGCCCACAAGATAAACAAAATCTTTCTATGCCCGCTTAGCCACGAAAAAATGTGTGTGTTTTTATTCACGGCTACTAAACTTTACATTTGTAAAATTTCTTTGATTTTTTTTGTCTCAACGGATAATCGTTTGAAAACATTTTATTCAAAGCCATTTCCTTCAAATGGAAAAACCTGTCCACTGGGGAAATTTTTGTGGGGAATAATGTCAAGGGGCGTTTTTGGGTAGGTGAGAATACGTTTGTGATCAATTGATAAAGGAAGCTTTAAAGGAATAATTTTTCAAAAAAATTTCGTTTGAAAAAATATTTGTTCGAAAAAAACCTTGTTCCGTTAGCAGAAAATGTTTTCGGACAAATTTCCGCTAGAAGAAAATGTCGTTCGTAAATATTTTCAATTCGAATAATTACCTATTTCGAACAACACGTTTTAAAGTGTATTTTTACAAGCTTTTATTTAGCTTCAGATGTTCTGTCTAACTATCTAACTATCTATCAAATCTTGTGAAGCGTTTTTGACACACTTCCCATTATCCGATTTGGATGAAATTTAGTACACACATAGTGGTCCCATGACAATACAACATTACCAAAAAAATATCCTCCCACCCCTACCCCCACGCCTTCTATAGAAAAATGTGTTTTTTACACACTTCCCGTTATCCGATTTGGATAAAATTTGGTATACACATAGTGGTCCGATGATGATACAACAATAAGAAAAAAATATCCTCCCACCCCTACCCCCACCCCCTTCCATAGAAAAGTTTATTTTTGAAACACATGCCGTTATCCGATTTGGATGAAATTTGGTATACATATAGTGATGCGATGACAATACAACATTTAAAAAAATATCCTCCCACCCCTACCCCCACCCTTTTGACACCCTTCCCATTATCCGATTTGGATGAAATTTGGTATACATATAGTGGTCCGATGATAATACATTGAAAAAAAAATCCTACCACTCCTACCCCCACCCCCATCTATAGAAAAATGCGTTTTTGACACACTTCCCATTATCCGATTTGGATGAAATTTGGTATACATATAGTGGTCCGATGACAATACAACAATAATGAAAAAATGTCCCCCCACCCCTACCCCCCACCCCCTTCCATAAAAAATGCGTTTTTGACACACTTCACTTCAAATGACTTTTATAAATAAATATATTTCTACCTCTACCCCCACCCTCTCCTTCTCAATAGAAAAATGAGTTTCCAAACAACTCACGATCAACGATTTCATTAAAATCTAGAATAAACACTTCTGTTCTGTTATTGAACAAATATTTTCATTTAATAGAGTAGATAGGTGAGACTAAAAAGTAGAAAATAAATTGGTAAATTTTTTTTTTAAGTCACAAGCTTTTATAAAATGCACTAAAAATTAAAAATAATTTTCTGACCTTCTAATATTATCATAATAATAAAAGCGATGGCCGCAAATCAAAGCATAAGTTAATCTAAATTTGTGATCTAAACATTTAAAGAATATTCATAATGTTATACCATTGCCATACCTATGTCAGAGAAATGCTGGGGTATCTTGGGTCGGGTTGGGTGGGTTTGGTACCTCTGCATTTTTCTGCTAGATTGATTCTTGCAAATAGTGATATTTAATTGATACGGATATCTTATCGTGCTAACATCGTCAAAATTTCCATCAGTCGGCCATCGCTTTTATTATTATGATAATATTAGAAGGTCAGAAAATTATTTTTTAATTTTTAGTGCATTTTATAAAAGCTTGTGACTTAAAAAAAATTTTTTACCAATTTATTAATACTTATCATGTAACTCAATTATTTTTTAAATATTCTTATTTTATTCCATTAATACGATTATTGCATGCTTATCACTACAACTATAGTTAAATATGAAATATTATTATCACGTTGAAGGCAACGTGCGTTTTTTAGTATTTTTATTGAAATTATCTCTCCAAAATTTTAATTTACTTAAACTGTTTTGACTACTTATACATGGTGTTTTAACAACATCAAAAAAGAGCCAATTTAAAGTATTTTTTTAAATCGGACAAAAAACACGTACAATTTTTGTACGAAAAGCGTTATTTTACTTTACAAAGAAAATTCCCCCCAGGGACCTGTAGAGAACAAAGACACGGGAAAATCTATTTTTAAGGTCTCTATTTCAGTCGGGCTGGTCCACGGATAACAGTGAGTTGTCAAGACTTCTGTTGACAGCTTGTTGACAGTTATTAATTTGTGTCTATTTTGATGGGTTTGACAATTATATATCTATCTATAGTTAATATTGTATTAAAGTGGCACCGCGTCATCAAAACCGTGGTGGGCGGGGAGTAGAGGGGTCCATACAGTGGCACGGACTTCCTTTAATTTTTTTATTGATATTGATTCCCAACACGAGGCACTGCACTAATTAGTTATTAGCTTACTATTTTACTTCTTCTAAACGAATTCATTAGAAAGGAATATATATATACTCTTATCTTATATATATACTCTTTCTTTGTTGTTTTGAACCTCCATAAACCTAGCAAGCCCAACTTAATAAAAATTTAAAAAATGTATTCCGGAATTATGTGCTTTTTATGTGCTAATTTCGTCCACTTTTTAAAATTTTTGTGCTCCTTTGGTTTCCACGGAAATTTAAAAAAATGATTGGCGTGCTAGCTTTATATAAAGCTAGCAAGCCCATACAGAAATAATCAATATTTTTATATTTATATGCGAAAATTAAGTGCTTTTTATGTGCTCCCGTTTGCTAAAAACAAAATTCCATTTATCAAGTTTTTAACCTTTTTTTTTAAAGAAAATGTGTGGGCTGGCTAGGTTTATATAAACCTAGCAAGCCCACCTCAATAAAAATAAATAAAATACATTCCAGAATTATGTGCTTTTTATGTGCTAATTTCGTCCACTTTTTAAAATTTTTGTGCTCCTTTGGTTTCCACGGAAATTTAAAAACATGATTGGCGTGCTAGCTTTATATAAAGCTAGCAAGCCCATACAGAAATAATCAATATTTTTATAATATTTATATGCGAAAATTAAGTGCTTTTTATGTGCTCCCGTTTGCTAAAAACAAAATTTCATTTATCAAGTTTTTAAGCTTTTTAAAAAAAAAATGTGTGGGCTGGCTAGGTTTATATAAACTTAGCAAGCCCACCTCAATCAAAATAAATAAAATACATTCCAGAATTATGTGCTCTTTATGTGCTAATTTCGTCCACTTTTTAAAATTTTTGTGCTCCTTTGGTTTTCACGGAAATTTTAAAAAATGATTGACGTACTACAATACAGAAATAATAAATATTTTTATGCCCACCTCAATAAAAATTTAAAAAATTTATTCCAAAATTATGTGCTTTTAATGTGCTAATTTCGTCCACTTTTTAAAATTTTTGTGCTCCTTTGTTTTCCACGGAAATTTAAAAAAATGATTGGCGTGCTAGCTTTATATAAAGCTAGCAAGCCCATACAGAAATAATCAATATTTTTATAATATTTATATGCGTAAATTAAGTGCTTTTTATGTGCTCCCGTTTGCTAAAAACAAAATTTCATTTATCAAGTTTTTAAGCTTTTTTAAAAAAAAATGTGTGGGCTGGCTAGGTTTATATAAACCTAGCAAGCCCACCTCAATAAAAATAAATAAAATACATTCCAGAATTATGTGCTCTTTATGTGCTAATTTCGTCCACTTTTTAAAATTTTTGTGCTCCTTTGGTTTCCACGAAAACTTAAAAAAATGATTGACGTGCTAGCTTTATATAAAGCTAGCAAACCCATACAGAAATAATAAATATTTTTATAATATTTATATTCGAAAATTAAGTGCTTTTTATGTGCTTCCGTTTGCTCAAAACAAAATTCCATTTACCAATTTTTTTAAGCTTTTTTTTTTATATGTGTGGGCTGGCTAGGTTTATATAAACCTAGCAAGCCCACCTCAATAAAAATAAATAAAATACATTCCAGAATTATGTGCTCTTTATGTGCTAATTTCGTCCACTTTTTAAAATTTTTGTGCTCCTTTGGTTTTCACGGAAATTAAAAAAAATGATTGACGTACTACAATACAGAAATAATAAATATTTTTGTGCCCACCTCAATAAAAATTTATTCCAAAATTATGTGCTTTTAATGTGCTAATTTCGTCCACTTTTTAAAATTTTTGTGCTCCTTTGGTTTCCACGGAAATTAAAAAAAATGATTGGCGTGCTAGCTTTATATAAAGCTAGCAAGCCCATACAGAAATAATCAATATTTTTATAATATTTATATGCGAAAATTAAGTGCTTTTTATGTGCTCTCGTTTATATAAACCTAGCAAGCCTACCTCAATAAAAATAAATAAAATACATTCCAGAATTATGTGCTTTTTATGTGCTAATTTCGTCCACTTTTTAAAATTTTTCTGCTCCTTTGGTTTCCACGGAAATTTAAAAAAGTTATTGACGTGCTGGCTTTATATAAAGCTAGCAAGCCAATACAGAAATAATAAATATTTTTATGCCCACCTCAATAAAAATTCAAAAAAATTTATTCCAGAATTATGTGCTTTTTATGTACTAATTTCGTCCACTTTTTAAAATTTTTGTGGTTCTTTGGTTTCCACGGAAATTTATATAAACCTAGCCAGCCCACACATTTTTTTAAAAAAAAGCTTAATAACTTGGTAAATGGAATTTTGTTTTTAGCAAACGGAAGCACATAAAAAGCACTTAATTTTCGCATATAAATATTATAATAGTTATTTAAACAACAAGGTTTGAAAACGACTCTTTGCACACGATCGAGACAGTTTGGTAGACCGAGCCGAAGGCGAGGTCTACAAGTCGAGGGAGTGTGCAAAGAGGTTTTCAAACGAGTTTTTTACAATATTTTTTATACGACTGCTAATAAAGAAAGAAAAATCAAATTTTAATTTAACTTGTTTTTATTTCCGACATTTTTACAACAAAACTTTAAAAATTCAATAATTTTTTGACGTATCTAATCAACAAAACATACGAGCAGTGACGGTTGTTACGGAACTAAGCCAACTTATATTGGTGGGTGACAACAAAAATCACAATGACGGGAGACCCGTATGCAGAAATGACATAGGCGTGCGCAAAAATGACATAAGCGTGTGCAAAACGTTTTGCACACAGCGTGCGCAAAATGCCATTTTCAGATCGTGTTCTCCGTGCGCAAAACCCCCTTTTACAAGACAGTCGTATAAAATAGTTATTTCAACAAGGTTTGAAAACGACTCTTTGCACACGATCGAGACAGTTTGGTAGACCGAGCCGAAGGCGAGGTCTACAAGTCGAGGGAGTATACAAAGAGGTATTCAAACGAGTTTTTTACAATATTTTTTATACGACTGCTAATAAAGAAAGAAAAATCAAATTTTAATTTAACTTGTTTTTATTTCCGACATTTTTACAACAAAACTTTAAAAATTTAACAATTTTTTGACGTATCTAATCAACAAAACATACGAGCAGTGACGGTTGCTACGGAACTAAGCCAACTTATATTGATGGGTAACAACAACAAAAATCACAATGACGGGAGACCCGTATGCAGAAATGACATAGGCGTGCGCAAAAATAACATAAGCGTGTGCAAAACGTTTTGCACACAGCGTGCGCAAAATGCCATTTTCAGATCGTGTTCTCCGTGCGCAAAACCCCCTTTTACAAGACAGTCGTATAAAAAAATATTTATTATTTCTGTATGGGCTTGCTAGCTTTATATAAAGCTAGCACGGCAATAATTTTTTTAAATTTCCGTGGAAACAAAAGGAGCACAAAAATTTTAAAAAGTGGACGAAATTAGCACATTAAAAGCACATAATTTTGGAACAAATTTTTTAAATTTTTATTGAGGTGGGCATAAAAATATTTATTATTTCTGTATTGTAGTACGTCAATCATTTTTTTAAATTTCCGTGAAAATCAAAGGAGCACAAAAATTTTAAAAAGTGGACGAACTTAGCACATAAAGAGCACATAATTCTGGAATGTATTTTATTTATTTTTATTGAGGTGGGCTTGCTAGGTTTATATAAACCTAGCCAGCCCACACATTAAAAAAAAAAGCTTAAAAAAATTGGTAAATGGAATTTTGTTTTGAGCAAACGGAAGCACATAAAAAGCACTTAATTTTCGAGTATAAATATTATAAAAATATTTATTATTTCTGTATGGGTTTGCTAGCTTTATATAAAGCTAGCACCTCATTCATTTTTTTAAGTTTCCGTGGAAACCAAAGGAGCACAAAAATTTTAAAAAGTGGACGAAATTAGCACATAAAGAGCACATAATTCTGGATTATATTTTATTTATTTTTATTGAGGTGGGCTTGCTAGGTTTATATAAACCTAGCCAGCCCACACATTTAAAAAAAAAGCTTAAAAACTTGATAAATGAAATTTTGTTTTTAGCAAACGGGAGCACATAAAAAGCACTTAATTTTCGCATATAAATATTATAAAAATATTGGTTATTTCTGTATGGGCTTGCTAGCTTTATATAAAGCTAGCACGCCAATCATTTTTTTAAATTTCCGTGGAAACCAAAGGAGCACAAAATTTTTAAAAAGTGGACGAAATTAGCACATTAAAAGCACATAATTTTGGAATAAATTTTTTAAATTTTTATTGAGGTGGGCATAAAAATATTTATTATTTCTGTATTGTAGTACGTCAATCATTTTTTTAAATTTCCGTGAAAACCAAAGGAGCACAAAAATTTTAAAAAGTGGACGAAATTAGCACATAAAGAGCACCTAATTCTGGAATGTATTTTATTTATTTTTATTGAGGTGGGCTTGCTAGGTTTATATAAACCTAGCCAGCCCACACATTTAACAAAAAAAAAAGCTTAAAAAAATTGGTAAATGGAATTTTGTTTTGAGCAAACGGAAGCACATAAAAAGCACTTAATTTTCGAATATAAATATTATAAAAATATTTATTATTTCTGTATGGGTTTGCTAGCTTTATATAAAGCTAGCACGTCAATCATTTTTTTAAGTTTCCGTGGAAACCAAAGGAGCACAAAAATTTTAAAAAGTGGACGAAATTAGCACATAAAGAGCACATAATTCTGGAATGTATTTTATTTATTTTTATTGAGGTGGGCTTGCTAGGTTTATATAAACCTAGCCAGCCCACACATTTAAAAAAAAAAAGCTTAAAAACTTGATAAATGAAATTTTGTTTTTAGCAAACGGTACACATAAAAAGCTCTTAATTTTCGCATATAAATATTATAAAAATATTGATTATTTCTGTATGGGCTTGCTAGCTTTATATAAAGCTAGCACGCCAATCATTTTTTTAAATTTCCGTGGAAACCAAAGGAGCACAAAAATTTTAAAGTGGACGAAATTAGCACATTAAAAGCACATAATTTTGGAATAAATTTTTTAAATTTTTATTGAGGTGGGCATAAAAATATTTATTATTTCTGTATTGTAGTACGTCAATCATTTTTTTAAATTTCCGTGAAAACCAAAGGAGCACAAAAATTTTAAAAAGTGGACGAAATTAGCACATAAAGAGCACATAATTCTGGAATGTATTTTATTTATTTTGATTGAGGTGGGCTTGCTAAGTTTATATAAACCTAGCCAGCCCACACATTTTTTTTTAAAAAAGCTTAAAAACTTGATAAATGAAATTTTGTTTTTAGCAAACGGGAGCACATAAAAAGCGCTTAATTTTCGCATATAAATATTATAAAAATATTGATTATTTCTGTATGGGCTTGCTAGCTTTATATAAAGCTAGCACGCCAATCATGTTTTTAAATTTCCGTGGAAACCAAAGGAGCACACAAATTTTAAAAAGTGGACGAAATTAGCACATAAAAAGCACATAATTATATTTATTTTATTTATTTTTATTGAGGTGGGCTTGCTAGGTTTATATAAACCTAGCCAGCCCACACATTTTCTTTAAAAAAAAAGGTTAAAAACTTGATAAATGGAATTTTGTGTTTAGCAAACGGGAGCACATAAAAAGCACTTAATTTTCGCATATAAATATTATAAAAATATTGATTATTTCTGTATGGGCTTGCTAGCTTTATATAAAGCTAGCACGCCAATCATTTTTTTAAATTTCCGTGGAAACCAAAGGAGCACAAAAATTTTAAAAAGTGGACGAAATTAGCACATAAAAAGCACATAATTCTGGAATACATTTTTTTAATTTTTATTGAGGTGGGCTTGCTAGGTTTATGGAGGTTTGTTTTGACTGTTTTATGTCAAACAAATTACCACCGAGATTTTTACAAAACAAATTACCATTTTTGCAACTAAATCAATATTTGCGCACATTTTAATATAACTCTGGATTCTGTTTTATGTTTCGAATCGTTATTTATTAATTAAATACAAAAGTCATCTATCATTTAAAAGATCTCAGCGTTTTATCACACACATACAAAGCGCGACACATTGCATGTACAAAGTGAAACACTAATTTTTTAAGGCTTCTTTACTTAGATTTTGTCGCAAAATTTGGTTTACCATAGTTATGACGCGGTGCCACTTATGCAGGGTGTCCCAGACCACCCGTCCATCCCTTTTAAAACCTAGGGGAAAAGTTTTTTGTCAAAATAAATTGAGTTTCACAACCAATTGTAACACCTGAAAAAATGCCGGGAAGCCACGTAAGTATAAAAATATTTTATAAATTTCCAAAAAAAAAATTGTGCAACATCTGCTGCATCTGCTGATTTTTTTGCTTAATTTTTACTTAATTACTACGGGACTGCGGAATGTTGTAGGTATACCACATGGAAAAAAGCTATACTGACCATAGAGTATCCTGCTTAGAAAAAAAAACTAGTTTAGCAGGTGTTTCTTTTGAATACTCGTTACTAATCGTTACTCGACTACGAGGTAATCATTTTATATATTTGTTACTATCGCTACTTTGATTACTGTAACTGTATTCAATGCAATCAGACAATTAGTGCAAAATTCTTGGACTGTCGTTAATTCGAAGATCATTTCAAAGGTTTATCCTGATCGCAGCAAATCCCGGTGACCTGTGAACTAAAAGTTCAAAGAAGACGGGTAACACCGGGTGTGAAATCTTACACCAGATTTGGCGGAAGAACAAACGACTTCGCTTTAAGGCATCGACATTAAGGTCATTAACTATATATACCTACCAAAGTACAAGCTACAAAATGTGATTTTCATAACTTCTTAGAACTATCACGATCTCTATTTCCTAAAAATGAATAAAATCACAAAAACCTTGTGAATATTAAGGCTTTCTATAATATGTAGGTAATTTCACAAATATTTTGTAAAAATAAAATTTCACGTAAAACTTGTGATAACTATTAGAAAAATAAATATATTTTCACAAGTTTTGCCCAAAAATATGTGCTAATGCAAGTTTGTGAATATAAATTAAAATAATGTAATTTTATCTGCATTTTAAAGAACTAAAATTAAAAATGTATTATGATAATCCTATGTAATTGTGTAATCCTTTCTGTGTGCAACTTTAATTTCGTGCTCTCGAATTCATACGTTGCCTTCGATCTATCTTTACGTGAGGCAAGGCCAACACAAAAATAGAGGCCACGACCCTGAAAAAATCAGCTGTTCTCCCGGGGCTGAATTTTACATTGGGTCTTATGGGAGGTCAGACGTTTTTTTATGATATTTTCAAAATGGCACTACAGATTTCCGCAAAATTTCAGTGAAATATTCTCAGACACCATCCCGATATTCCACCAAAGGTTTGTAAGGAAGCAACATGATTAAAAGGTTAAAATCTTCAAGATTTAGCATTCCTTATTTTGAATTCAAATTACCCGCCATGTACCACATGCCAACTGTTATATTTGACATGTATTTGACTTAGTCATATGTGATTGTCACATTCGCTTCTGCTTTAAACTTAATTTTTGTGTGAGCTAATGAAGCGGCTATGAAAAATTAGAGCTTACTATACATTTAAAAAAAATTGTTCTGCCAGAATAAAGTAAAAACAATCTCAAAAACGGCTTTATGTAACAAAAAATCAAATATCCATGAACCATCATTCCAACTTCAAAATTTTAAAGACAATCAGCTGTGTCGTAACGTGACCATCAAAAAAAAATCAGCCCCGGATGTGACGTCAACAAAGTGGAGGATCGTGGCCCGTCCATTTTGATAGCCCTGCGTGAGGCTACAAAACCACCCTCTCTTTTAGTCACGTGACTTTGAATTTAACTCTCCCGCATATGATCAAATGCCTGAAGTAAATCGAACAGCATTCGTTTTCTAGGCAGTTATTTGGTCGTCCAAAACCGTTTTAAAACAGTCCTCGTACTGCATTGCGTGCGCATTGGATTTTTTGGACGGTTTCATGATTGTCGAACGGGTTGATGGAACGTAACTTAATTTCGACCAGTAAAAAAGCAAAAAATATTGACAGACAACTAACCAAATAGAGTTATATGATGGAAGGATAGTAATCCCAATTTTCCTTTCGTTGATTTTTTGTTTGTGGACATTGTGAAAAATGAGTTACAAAAATTTGGGTAGGGGACAATTTGCCGCGGCCGATTCGTCAAAACGCGGCGAATTGTTCCATTCCCATAAATTAAGCCCAAAAACATTTAATTGTGGAGTTTATGAAGGCAAGGCCTGAAATGGAGGCGAAAAAATATACTACAAAATTTACGAAACAAACAGGAAGAAAACTTAAAAAAAAACAAAACGCAGACGTCAACAAAACAAAATTTTTAGGTTATCTCACAGGTTTTGGCAAAATTCACCACGTGGGCACCTATCGAGATCTCTCTGGGTGTGATGTCGCCAAAATGTCACACGTTTTTCGGGTGAGAGATTCAAAAATACGATTGGGGGAGAAACGCCCACTTTCGCTCGAATTTCTCCATATCTTTATTTGCACTCTTTTCAAGGAGTTTTACTTACCTCAATCAATGATTACAACAAGATGTAGTAATCGCCGCAATCTAAAGTTAGGTTTGTGGGCTGCAATTATTTATCAATCAGTGACATATAATAATAGGTTGATAATATAAATCAGTCTATAACGTTCCCCGCCGTCTTCTGATTTCCCGTCTCCATTGGTCTCGGTTGGTCCAGAGATTCTCATCTACTCCTCTTTCTCTGATGTCTCTGTCTATTCCTTCTCTCCAACTCAGTCTGGGTGTTTCTCTCTTTCTCTTTCCCTGTGGTGTCCAATTTTGTATTTTCTTTGGGATTCTGATTTTCGCCATTTTTGTACGTGTGCATCTAAGTTGGTTAATTAGTATGTCTTCCGGTATTTTGTGTTTAACATCCATAATTTCTCGAATTCCCTCATTTCTCACTCTTTCCAGTTGTGATTTTCCGGCAGCGCGTCTCCAATAATCCATTTCAGTGGCTTCAAGAAACTTGCGAAAATTTTACAAAAGTCGGTTCAGCGGTTTAGGAGCTATCGTGTTTCGGACAGACATAATATACACACACACACAGAGATAGACATCACGACGATATTGCTAAGATAGGTCATAAAACACCCAAATAACACATGTTCGGCGTTATCTGAAAAAAAAATGTTCGTCGAAAATAATACCTTCTATAGCCATTGCTACGCGGGCTAGAAAGATTAAAACCTATAAAAAAGCAATTTACACCAACAACAACAAATTTTCATAAATAAAAAATTGTCCTTGTTCCTCTTAAAATGCAGACTTTTCATAAACCCCTCGTAGTTCAAAACTATTATATCGAAATAAGGTTAAGCGTCTCTTAAACATCGAACATCGCAAGTGGGGGTCAGTTCTGTTATCTATATCTCTTAGAATTTATATTTCCAGGCCACATAAAGTCCATTTCATCATTTTAAGATAATTTTTTGACAGTAATCAGCTGGGCATCCTAAGAATAACATTGCCCAACAAAAAATAAATAAACTGTACTGCTACGAGACCTAGACAGAAAAAAAAGACATTTTTTTGTTAACTACGACAATATTTTTAACTTAATTTTTAAAAAATTGTGGCTTACACGAGGGGTCATCAGCTTTCAACAGTACTGTACAAATTTCACAACAGTACCCGACAGTACCACGACAGGATCCAACAGTACTCGACAGTACACGACAGTACCCAACAGTACTCGACAGTACCACGACAGGACCCAACAGTACTCGACAGTACACGACAGTACCCAACAGTACACGACAGTACGTAACAGTACACGATAGAATGCAACAGTACGCGACAGTACTCGACACAACCCTCTTACCCGAAACAGTGGCGTAGATGCGAAAAGACAGGATGACCTTTTTTTTTTTTTTTTTTTTGGTCGTAAGTCATTTGAGTGCGCGCTAAGGTCTTGTCGGCGTTCCCCAAACAGGATGACCTTTTTTGTTTTTTGTTTTTGTGGGCGAACGATTTGTGAGCGCGGCGCGGGTCCCCAAAAATGATGACTTTTTTTTTTTTTTTTTGGTCGCCAGTGTTTTGAGGACGCGCTAATTTTTTTTTTGTTTTTTTTTTGGTCGCCAGTGTGTTGAGGACGCGCTAAGGCCCTGTCGGCCTTCCCCAGGATGACCTTGTTTTTTTTTGGTCGCAAGATTTGTGAGCGCGGCGCGGTTCCCCAAAGATGATGACTTTTTTTTTTTTTTTTTGTTGCTCTCATGTTTTTTGAGGGCGCGCTTTGTCCCTGTCGGACCCCCCCAAGGCACGACGACAGTACGCAACAGGACTCGACAGTACACGACAGTACCCAACAGTACACCGACAGGACCCAACAGTACTCGACAATACACGACAGTACCCAACAGTACTCGACAGTACACGACAGTACCCAACAGTACTCAACAGGACCCAACAGTACACGTCAGGACCCAAGTCCTGTTGGACGCTGTACAAAATTTTAGGGTGCCGATGACCCCTCGGGCTTACAGCTCTTTTTATTACGACGCTGACGCGGCGGCTGACAAAGTGAACAAATGACAAGTAGTGCAAGTTTTTTAAAATACGAAAAATAGTCGAAAATTAAAAAAGCTAATACAAATTTTCCGTTTTATAATTTATCCAGCATTATTACGCAAAAAAATGAGTTTTAAAGAAATAGATATATATTTTTAAACCTGTCTTATGTAAAAGCTCTTGTTCTCTCAAGCCATCCTATTTGAGGCAGGGTTTAATTACCAATCATCTTGGGGATTCTTTCAGTTCACTTAACTCACATAACAACTCTAAGTTATTGTTACACCAAGCTCTCCTAAATTTAGATTTAAAAAAAGGAATAAAAAATCTATTGCATTACTACAGTAAAAAACATTGCAAAATAATTTTCACCAAGCAAATTTAAAAAAATAACTCTGAAGAGCTGTGGCACTTGGCGGTATAAGTTTTCTGGATTCCTTGCAGTCTCCATCGCACAGTGAGTGCAAATTATGAAACTATGCCAAATGGGGTTTTCGTAATTTTTTTTGTTAAACGATAGTTCTGGTACCGCCCTCCTAGGTGGGAAGTTTATTCATACGTATGTCGGCCTTCATGTTTGTGATTCTACAACAGCTGTCACAAACAATTACATGTGTGGCCCATAGGGGGCGTAAGGAGGCAAAATGTGTTTTTATTTGATTACTAATATCTTCCACATACACATAATAGTCTATGGACAAATCGGCCTAAAACGGGGTTTCGTGTGCAAGTCGCGCCAACTTTTTGCCGATAAGGCAAGTTTGTTAAGGGCACTCCATAGATCAGGTTTTGACTTGTCATTCTGGTAAATGCGTTTTTTTAAAGATATGGCCCCCACCACTTTTTTTTGCACGATACTTTTTAAAACGATGTATCTTTCTTAGAAAGTCGTAGAGGGTTGCAAAAAATGGCAAATGAATCAATAAACACCCGCAATAAAATAACTTTATATTATATTTTTCAAAATTTTGCTTCGTTTTTTTTAGAAAAAATAAAATAACTGAATTTTTACTTTTTGTTTGTATAGCTAGTAAAGCAAAATTTAAAAAAAAAGTTTAAATAAAAGTTATAGAATGAACATTTTTCTTTAATTTAGTGTATATAAGTCTTATATAGATGTATATTTTATATTTATTTCAATAAAAAAACATTTGTTGTCACCAAAACGACTGCCGAAGGTGTATTACCGTACGCGGACGCCTATAAGGCGGCACGCGGTTTTACGCAGCTGAGTCGTCTAGTAAAACACGTGATTTCTCTTATTATTGTTATCGTTGTTTGATGGACATTATCAAACAACGTTGTTATTGTTATTTTTTAAAGTGACTATCAATAGACGAAAGTTTTTACAATATAGTGCAGGTGCTAGAGGTAGTTGAGTATGCAAAATATGAGGACCGCAATTTGACAATGGATCCTAGCTGAGAATAGGTCACAGACTAATGATTTGGACGTTGCCGGGCAAGTTGTTGGTCCAATATTTTGTATCCCCCCTCCTTATATAGTCGTGTTCGAATTTTTAAAAATGTAACTAAATTGACGCCCTAAGACACCATGACATAGAACTGGATCAAAAATGTGTAAAATCTAATTTAAAAATATAATTATATTAGTTTTTTAAATTTTAGCTGGAAAATCCCCCAAAACCCCCCAGACTCCCCAAATCCTGAAATTTTTAGATTTTTTTCAAATTTTCTTAAAAACTAAGCTTACAGTGGGGTACGACTAATGACAAACTCTCCAGCGGCGTCCGTTTATTGAGGTAGTGTAAATAAATTTAAAAAAGAAACATGTTTATTACAGGTTTTACCCGATTTTCTTAAAAACCGAACTTTATATCAAAAAATTGAATACACACTTTGTTATAGATAATAAAATTGCCTTTTAAATGATGTATAATGAGGTAATGGTAGTTTTATCTAAGTGTAACAATTTAGGGGCGTCCGTAAATAAAATCAATTTTGAAAAATCACTAAATTTATCAATTTTTTGCAAGTTTTATCCAATTTTCTCAAAAATTAAGCTTTATGGAAAAAAAGTTATTTTATCGTTTATTGTAGAAATCAAAAGTTCCTTTTTAACAATGTATTAGTCAGTGGGTTCAGGCTAATGACAAACTCTCCAGCGGCGTCCGTTTATTAAGAAAATATAAAAAAATTAAAGAAACCCCATAGGTTTAACTCGATTTTCTTAAAAACCAAGCTCTCTATCAAAAATTGTGACCTATAGTCGATTGTAGACAATAAAATTTCCTTTTAAACGTGTATAATAGTGTAAGATTTATCTTCAGATTAAAACTTCACAGGCCTGTCAACTAAAATCAATTTTTACAAATCACCAAACAAATTAATTATGTTACAAGTTTTTTCCAATTTTCTCAGAAACTAAGATCAATTGACAAAAATGTGTTATATACTTTATTGTAGGAAATAAAATTTTATTTTTAACAATTTAACAGCGACGTCCGTATATGCGGGTCAATTAAAAAATAAAATAAATAAAATCATTTTTGTCACATGTTTCATCCGATTTTTTTTTTCGAATATTACAAAAAATACATTTTTTAAAAAGTATTTTTTAAATATATTTTAAATTAAGTAATTTAACCTTTGCTGTATTAAAATCGGATAAAAAATAAGAAAGATACAATTTGTTTTTAAATATGCTTTTCCGCCATATTGAATCCGCCATATTTAAAAAAAGGCGCGATTATCACAATGACAATAAGTCAAAACCTGATCTGCTAGGTATGTTAAACAAATTAAAGTTACTTTCAAAATGTTCTTATGGTTTTCATGAAAAGCATAATTTTTAAATATACCCCAAAGACCCCTATTTTTTTCCAGTTATTTGGAAATAACTTAAAAACAGATTTGAATAAAGAATCAAAATAGCTATCTTTTTTATATAAACTTTTTTCTCTAGCTCCAATAGTTTTAGAAATAAAATAAAAAAAAATTTACCTTATTTTGTGATTTTTTTTATATTTTTGACAAATACAAAAAAACACATATTTTCTGACCAATACATTTTTAAGTAAATTACAAAGCAAGTATTTTAAACTTTGTTCCATGAAAATCGGAAAAAAAGATACGCCTTTCCGCCATTTTGAACCCGCTATATTTTTCAAAAAACGCATTTACCAGAATGACAACAAGTCAAAACCTGATATATGGGGCGCCCTTAACAAAGTTAGCTTATCGGCAGAAAGTTGGCACGACTTGCACACGAAACTTGATTTGTCCATAGACTATAAACTACGCTTACCAAACTCAGAGACATGAGTTTTTGTGTTAGGTATTTCCTTAAATAAATGGTCCTATCAAGTGAACCCAAAGAAGTGATTTACACCAAAACAAAGTAATAATAATTGTCCATTTATCCAAAATGGAACATCTTATTATTTTCATATATTTATTTAAGATCTGTATAATTATGTAGATACGTTATTTAAATTATTAGAATTACCACATGTATTGTAAATATGATATATTAAACAGTGTAAAGACGCAAATTGAATTTAGCTTAGTAAGCATTTATTGTATATATAAACAGAAAATTGATAATTAATAAAACAGATTCAAACTGATTGTTGTTTCTCACTGTTGTGCCCAAGACTATTTTTGGCCTAGCATACATGCTAGCAGAGCGTGAGTCTGCGTTCTGACAATATTCTTTAACTTTATAGTAGCAAGTGCCCCGTCTGGTTACTATATAGTTCTTACTTAAACCTATAGCAAGTGCTTCGTCTGGTTATAGGTCTTTTACTCAAAACTCTAGCAAGTGCCTAGCCTGGTTGCGAGTTCTTCTTTCCGACTTACAGCTAGTGTACTAGTCTGGTTGTAAGTCACCTTAAACATTCCATCTGCCTTATTGCAAGTGCCCCGTCTGGTAATAAGGCCCCTTTTTCTCCTCTACTTTAACAATCAAGAGTCTTAAAGTAAATTAGCCTTAGAGCGACAAGCCTAAAGTTGCATATGGTCCTTCGAGCCGAAGAGTAATGTCAGCATGACTATTTTCTTCTAATCGCGTTTTTAGGCTACCTCCCCAATTTTTACCAAGTTTGTGTTTTTGCTCTATATCTCTAAACAGAGAGTCGCCTTTGTTAATGCCATCTTAAAATTTACCAAGCTCGTCCTGAATTTCGGTGGACTTTAAAAACTGCTAAAGAAAAGCGTTTAGTAAATCATGATACTTATTTTAAGCCATGAGGTGTTGTCCAACAACGCACTGTTTCTTTGTATTCTACAAAGGTGTGCATGCTTGACTCTCATATTCTTGAGAGAAACAGCCGAGGAAAGAGCACATAAGATTCAAGCATACCAACCTTGTGTTAGTACAAATTTCCTTTTTTATTTTTATTACGAACACACCGCAACTTTTCCATCTCTTTCTTTATTAAAATCAGTAATATCTAACTAATTTGGTGAAACTTATCAAGCTACCAAATGCAACAGAAAGAATTAAAATCGGTTCAGTAATTTTTGATTCCTTGAGAAAAACCCTCGAAAAAGACCTTCAAAATTGGCAAAAAGTGTGCTTTGTGGTGTGTAAAAAGTTACATTTTACGAAATCGTTATGGCATTGAAGTTTTTAATACTCAAACAGATATTCCAATTTATTAGCGTACAAATCTTGTCAAAACTTTTTAGGTCGCTTGTAAATTGCGTCTTTAAACTGTCAAAAACCTACGACATGTCAAATGCAACGTTTCAACAAATTTATGATATGAGTGCATTTTAATTTATTTTGGAAATATTTCGTCGAAAACCAAATTTTTATGACTCTGCGTTAGATTTGAATCTCATGGCAAACAACTTTCTCGCACAGTTTATGTACAGGGCGATCAATTAAACCATGGGCATACTCAGGAGGGCCTCGGGGCCTGGGAAGCAAGCCTAAATTTTTGAAAGCATGTTTGATATATTTTATAAATAAAAAAATATATTTATTTAAAATAAATATTTCTACTATCGTGTGGAAAATGCACTTTACCGCACTAATTTGCGTGCGGAAAGTTAAGTTTTTATATTGCAGGTACACAAACTTTTTTTATAAGTAGTGTTTTTCAAATTTATATATTTCTACGATCGTGCGAAAAGTGTACCTTACCGCACTTATTGGCGTGCGGAAAGTTAAGTTTTTATATTGCAGGTACACAAACTTTTTTTATAAGTAGTGTTTTTTAAATTTATATATTTCTACGATCGTGCGAAAAGTGTACTTTACTGCACTTATTGGCGTGCGGAAAGTTCACAAGTGCGGTAAAGATACTTTTTCGCACGTAAAAAAAGGTTTGCGGTAAAGTATCTTTTTCGCACTAGTCAAGTTACTTTGACGTTTTTCCGAGACCCGAAAAAAAAGACAAATTTATTTGGAATTTTAAAATGACCAATTCACTTTATGCAGATTTTGGAAAAAAGCTCGACATATTTGACAAATTACTATAGATAACGGAGATCAAAGTGACGAAAATCTCAAAAATATATGTGTATTTATTTTCCACTATCCACTTTGATCGAGGTAACTTATGTTCCATTGCAGCTTCGTATTTTCTGTTTCAACTCTTTCCATCCCCTCCACAATTTCCCAGCCGGTCGTTTCTTTAAGAAGTATAGAATGGAGGAACATGGCAATGTTTATCTCATTATCCATTTAACAGTTATTCGAAGAAGTTCATTTTTAAGGTTTCTTAAAAATAGTGCTTTTAAATTTATAAAGTTATTCAAGATTAATTAATATTTTTCTTTTTTAAATTTGCAATTTTACTTTGAAAAATTTGACAAAGGAATTCTATTTAAATTGTTCTTACTTGAATTGTGTTATTTGAATCAGAGGTAAGAAACTTTATAATTATTATTAAATTTAGTAAAACCTTCGGTTTTATTTTGTGTTGATATTTCGAACTACTTGTTGTATTGGAAAGCAATTTTACATTAAAGACTTTATACCAACGGTTTTCTTTAAAAAATTTTTCATATTTAAAGTGCGGTATTTTAATACTTAATACTTTTTAACTAATATTGAATTCGATATTGTTATTCTGAATCACTTATTATTATTATTATTTAATTTTGCTATCCTCCTAGTGCAAGCATATTGATGATCAACAATTTTATTTTTTCTTTAATTCGGATTTCGTATAATTAATTATCCATTAAAAGTTTTTAATTTAAGTCAATGGTTTTAGAAGAATTTCGATTTAAAAACAAAAAACGCAGCCGCTAATTTTTTTGAAAGAGATAATGAATTAATATATGGAAGATATAACAATAAAAACTGTGGCAAAACCTTGAGTAAGGTACTTTGTTTATTTTTATATTTAGATAAATATATTAATAGTAGTTACAAAATGTGCAGATTAGTTGTTTCATCGTAACATATGTTTATAGTAGTAGAAACTGAATACTAGATATCTCTTAATACTTCGCGTTCTAGTTGACATTCCTGGAATATCAACAACGTGCTGAATTTATAAGTTTAATGTCAATTTGTGTAGCCTCTTGCCTCTGTTGTTCTAAACCAAGCATATCCCCTTCATCAAAATTTTGATCAGCGTCTGAAGCTCTGATTGTATTATTTCCATATACGTAATATTCCAATACTCCCTGTTACCTATTTACACAATGGTTGGCGTTTCATGCAAACATTCAGAAATAAAGGTACGAAAAATGCACAGATACCAAATTTACATAGATTGAGCCAATGATTTGACATGACGAATACACGAATAAAATAATATGCACGTGTAAAGTATAAACGATCAGGACATTTTAACTTAATGATCGCAAAAACGATATACTTAGTGTCCATTGATATTGCTATTTTAAATATGTTTGCATTCTGCATCGTAAGGTACCGTAGGTATTGCAATAATAAGTACTATATGGAAATAATATGCATATGTCTTTGAAAACAACCAATCAGGTCTTTTTTGGTTAAAGATTCATGTTTGCATCATGAATGGGCAGTTACCGTGGGTATTGGAATATTATGTATATGCATTATTTTGGTTTGGCAAGAAATAAGGCCTTCTATTATTTTTCCTTTCAAAATTCTTCTACAAACCGATTAATATTCGAATTAATACTTTTTGAAAAGGACGTATTTATTATAAGAAACAATAATGACTAACAGTAGAACAACTTTCTAAAATGTTATAGAAATCTGATCCTGTACCTACTATTAAAAAACATACGGTGCATTTGAATTCAATCCTTAGTTCACGTGTTTCGGTGATTTTCCAACCAAAATCATGTAACGCTTTTCTGTCACGTTTTCTGTGTGGCAAAAATTGTAAGTGCCATTTGATAGACACGTAACATGGGTTTTGTGGGAAAAATTAATTGCCGAAACACGTGAACTAAATTGAATTGGATTAAAGTTTGCAAATGAACCAATTGTTTTTTGATAGTTGGTACAGGATACGATTTACATACAATTTTAGGAAGTTGCTCAACTTTTAGACGTTACTAATCTGAACCTTCTTCTCCCTTGGCTTTTATTTGAGATTCACGTAGATCATTAATCATTATGGAATTAAAATTTTTCCTGCTTTCAAAAAAAACACTATTTTTTCTCCTGTATTAACAAAAAGTGCATATTTTTCTTAACACCTTTACCTCGATGAACTTTCTGTCTAAACTTTGCCATTCTTTTTCTGGAAGGGGTGTCATGAACAAAGAATCCCGATTGTTGTGCTATGTTATAATATTTACAGGTCATACAATTTTGTATTGCTTCATCGACCATTTAAGGAAGTCAAAATTTACTTCTAATTAATTGCTTGTTTTTTCCAATACTAAGATGTCCTTTGTGAGCCAATTCGAAAGATATTTTTATAATTATAAGTGATTTTGGCCTAAGTATGTATTTCATTTCATATTGACAATACCTCATTTGATTCTCAGTACATAATTTCAGACCGACACGAATTAGACTATAAAGTCAACTTTCTAGGCGTTAACATAAAAAATAAAATAAAAATAAATTAAAAACTAGACCAAATATGTCTTACCATGAATGTTGACAATGATTGCAAATTTAAATTAGCTAGGTACCAACTATCACAGAAATTTTTATCATATAGCACAGACAAATTATATATTATGAAAATCAGAAAGAAACCAGTAATCTAAAACTAGATAAGTCTCATGTCGGTATTAAACCACAACCCAAACGTATACTTTGTAAAAGATCTCAAAAACTTTTTTGTAGCATGTATATTAAGGGGGTTAAAGGGGGGGCTCAGCCACTTCCCCCGTCGCGTCGCTCTCCTGTATTTGTTTTTAATAACCTATCAAAAACATGAAACTTAAGAAATGTTTTATGCAAGAAAAAATTTGGCACGAGCTGATAGAAACTGCACGTTGCAATATTTCTATAAAGGATTTCGCTCCAAAATCCAATAATATCACGTAACTTTAGAAATATTAGGGTGCATATAACATTACATTAGCTTGGTTTGGTTTAGTTTGTTTTTTAATTTAGTTTATTTAGTACAGGTTTCGGAATGTCAGACCTCCAAAAAGTGGAGGATTGTACAGGGTATCCCAAATTCGATGTTTTGGAGGTTTCTGGTGTTTCTAGATGAGATAGATAAAAATAGAACCCCCACTTGCCAAGATAGATTTTCAAGAGAAGCTGAAACGTAAAAACTCATTTTGATATAGCAAACCGTTTTAGGCTACGGGAGTTTTCAAAAACAAACGCATTTGGAGATAGATGAGTTTTTTATTTATAAACATTTCATGTTGGTGATAATTGCTTTTTTATAGGTTTTTACCTTCCTAGCCCGCACAGCAATGGCTAGAGAAGAAACTATTTTTTGAGGTAACGCCGAAAATGTGTTATTTGGGTGTATTTGCATATCTTAGCAATATGTCTGCCCGTAACACGATACGATAGCTCCTGAAACGATTTTCATAAAATTTCCAGGTAAAATAGTGTTTGGTTTGCTGATTATATTTTGGTCAAAACCTATTTGATGCTAATGTTTGGGGTTAGTTTGGTTTTTTGGACGTTTAAAAATTGAAAATATGCGAACTTTTTTTAAAAATCAATATGCGGTTTTCGGAATATAAAAGAACACGTTTTTCTCAATAATTTGTGTTATAACCAGAAACATTATAAAAGCTTTGTTTCTTAGATATTCATGGATCCATTTATTTTATTTAGAATACAACTGTCAAATCAAATTTTATCCGCTACTTTTAGTTTTTGAGATATTTATATTTATTTATTTATGCAATCTCGTTTATACTAATTTCTTTATACAATCTACCCCCCTTACCTATTGTTTTTTTATTTGATCAAATTATTTCGAACCCGTGTTTACATAACATATACAGTGAAACCTCTCCTTGCGGACACCTCTATTAAGCGGACACTCCCTTTAGGCGGACAAATTTGTTGGAACCAAGCTACATTTCTTTACATGTAAAATTCACTCCTATACCGGACACTTTAATAACCGGACCTGGACAATTTTTTTCGGGTAAAAAATTCTGAAACCTCCCTTAACCGGACGCGAACCTGTGACAATGGGACGGAGCGCTACACGACATGGGCGTAAATATTATGTAGTATGTTGGCAACAACGCACTCTGTAGCTGGGGAATTACCTCTTTTCGTTTTCGTGTGGAGACTAAATACTTTCTCGTATTTACAACATATTTTATTCGGCGGGACTGCTTTGTTTTATTTTTATTGTTCAGTTGGGTAGTAATAGATCTCTTTGAAATGGTGCCTAGTAAAAAAGTTCTTAGTTTACGTAAAAAAATGGAAGTTGTTAACGCTTCGAAGAAGGAACATCTATCAGCACGAAAGATCGCTGAAAAATTTAAAATAGAAAAAACTCAAGCAGTGGAAATTGTAATTAAATATATATTAAAATTTCGCAGTTCTCTGTCGTAAGCGGACACCTCCAATAAGCGGACAAAATCGACTAAACCGTGAGTGTCCGCTTAGAAGAGGTTTCACTGTACATATACATACAATATATTCTTTGTATTGTATTTTTGTTTTTGTTAACTGGATTTAAAATAATTTAAATAAAAAAATTATGAAAAATAAAGTAGTAAGTAAAAAAGAAAAATATACAAAACAATAGAAAAATTAAAAAATTTAATATTTATATGTTATTTTAAAGGAAATTTTAGGCTGATTTCAAAAATCAAATAGAAAGAGGGTCATTTCATTAGAAAAATAACAACTTTATGTACTGGATATCTCAAAAACTAAAAGCTACAGATAAAATTTAACGTGACAGGGGGAATCCTTAATAAAAACAACTATTAAAAGATAATTTACACGTACCACAATGATATTTTCATAAAAAGTTATAGACCCCTCCTAAAACGTAGACTTTTCAATAAGCCTCTGTCGCTTAAAAACGACTTGCTATATCAAAATGCGGTTTCCACCTTTAAACATCTCTTTAGAATCGAAGCTCGCAACTGAGGGTCGCTTTTCTTCTATACCACGAAAACATAGAACTTGGAATACCCTGTATAAGGTGTCTTACGGCAAATGTCACGTTATTTCCTTTATAGTTGAGTAGCCTATGGTATCCCGTGGGATAGTTGTGGAAGATTCTTTTAAGCTACTCTAGATCGATTAGTAATAGATCACACAGTTTTAAGTCTTGCCTTTAATTTGAGTAGGAGAGGGCCGGCGCACAGTGGAACGAGCTTATGGGAGCGGTTGGACATCAGGTTTTTTGTTTATTACTTTACTCCAAAAGACGTAAAAATGTCTCTTATACATCATAATACTGTATGAACAGCAGGATTTTAACGTTATGAAAAATTAGGACAAACTAGTACGCTAAGCAGAATATATGGCAAAATAATAAGAAATAAAGTGGAGAGCGAATATAAAGATACGGAGGCAGAAGAACAAGCCGATTTCAGGGCGCGAAGATCGACTTCAGATCATCTCTTTTGTATAACCCAAGTTATTGAAAAGAAAATGGCATACGGACAAGAGATGCATCTGCTTTACGTAGATTTGCAGAAGGCATATGATAGTATACAACTAAATCCACTTTGGAAAGCGTTGGAAAAGACAAACATAAGCGTACAACTAATTAAGGCCATCAAAGAGTTATACCGCAATAGTAAGGCAAAAGTTAAAATAAAAGCAAAACTAACCAAAGGCTTTCAACTAAATAAAGGTCTTAAACAAGGTTGCTGTATCACGCCTACGCTCTTCAAAATATATTTGGAATAAGTCCTTAAAGTCTGGAAGAAAAAATGCCAAACCATGGGAATTCCGTTGGATGAAACCACCTTATATACTTTATGTTTCGCCGATGATCAGATAGTGGTGGCTCAGGATTATGACGACCTCGAATATATGACACGAAAACTAATAGAAGAGTACAATAAGTGGGGACTAGAGGTTAATATCAATAAGACAGAGTATATGTGTATTGGTGGAACGAAACAGGATCTAATCTTAAATACGGGGCAGAGAATTCAGTACTGTGATGAGTATAAATACTTAGGTCTAAAAATTACAGCTGACGGAACACTAGACAAAGCTATAAAAGATAGAAACGTACAAGGAAGAAAAGCAATAACTTTATTAAATGGAATAATTTAAAACCAAAGTATATCAAAGCATAACAAAAAGCTTATATATAACACCATTGTAAAAAGTATTATTACATACGGCTCAGAAGTATGGTCAATCAAAGATAGAACAGAAAAAATGCTTTCCGCTACGGAGATGGACTATTGGAGAAGAGCAGCAGGGAAATCAAAAAGAGAAAGAGTTACAAATCAAAGAATAAGAGAAATTATGACAGTGGGTGAACGTACTTTAGTGGATGATATAAGAACAAAACAACTGGTGTGGTACGGATATGTACAAAGAATGGATGATGGAAGACTACCTAAACAAATATTACAATGAAAACCAACTGGCCCAAGAAAACGAGGAAGGCCGAGGAAAAGCTGTAGAGAAGGAATAGACAGTAAAATAAGAATAAGAGGCCTAGATGATGAATTATGGGCAAACAGAAACGACTGGAGATTGGGTATCGGAAGACGTAGAACGTTGTGAAACCGATAAATATATATAAAAATTAGGTGCTCTAGTCCTTTCACATCACATCTAGAGCGACCGAAAAAAAGTTTGTTTTACCAAAATCTATGTCTTATTAAATGCCTATAACTTTGCTAACCTGCCATCGAATTTTATCGTTTTAAGCTGTTTGAATAAAAAATTAAATTTTACCAAATCTAACAAAAATTTTATATTTTTTATATTTCCAATATCTCTAAAACAAAAAAGTAAGAATTTCATTACTCAAAAAGATTTTGTTGAATTTTGACAGTGTCGGCCATTTTGTAAATACAATACCTAAAAATCTACGAATTTAATGTCAAAATTGACATTCTTTAACAATTCAAGACGCCGAAATTTTTTAAAAATATGTATGTATTTTTGACCAACCCTGCAAATTTTTGGTATGTGCCAGTGGACCAAAAATTAATATTTACCCATAAAATCCTCTCTTTTTATCGAGTTTAAGTTTAAAAAGTACATTATTAAGGTGACCTAAAAATCCTAGGTAGGTATAGAAGTTTAAAAAGTACATTATTAAGGTGACCTAAAAATCCTAGGTAGGTATAGTCGAATTTTTATGGATATGCAGCCGAAATTTGTAACTAATGACATAATAATTGTTAAAACTAGGTAGACAATGTACGAAAAAAAAACATAACTTATAGTTTGTGTTATAATTTGGCTGCTTAAAAAATTATGACAATAATTATAAATTATAGATACCTATACAGGGTGCTACATTATTTAGTGATTTTTCAGCCTAAATGCCATAGAAGAAAACAAAAATTTATCGTCTCTTTCAGTGTAAATTCTTGTTTTGTTTTCTTAACTAACGTTTTTGTCCCACAGTATGCCGCTAAGCAGTGATATTGCCTTTCTTCCCTGTATGTTTCGGTCTTTTATTGCTTCTGTCAGGTCTCCATCGTTTGCTAGTTTCATACCTAGGTATTTGTAGTCTGTACACTATTTTATAATTTGTCCACTATGTAGTATGAGGTCTTGTTGCTCTCCTCCTATGCACATATATTCCGTTTTCGCTAGATTTACCCCCAGTTTCCATTTGTTGTATTCTTCTACCTATTTTCGGTTAATATATCCCAGGTCTTCGTAATCTTGGCCAATTATTACTTGATCGTCAGCAAAAAGGGTATAGAGTACATAATTTCATAGTGTCAGGCCAATTCCATTGCACTTTCTCTTCCGTCCTTTAAGTGCGTGCTCTAGCTTTTAAATAGTGTTGGTGACAACACCACTGCTTCAGTTTATTTATTAGTTTAATTTTTGATTTTGCACCAACATATAGTTTTTCGACTGCTTCAATTAGTTCCACATTTATATTGCTTGTTTCGAGAGAGCTCCATAATTTACTCAGCGGTACACTATCGTATTCTTTCTTTAGATCCACAAAAGGTAAGTGTAATGTGTAATTCTTGGTTGTAGGCTATTTTTTCTCAATTACCTGGGTCATGGTGAATAGATGGTCTACCGGTGACCTTTCTGATCTAAAACACGCTTGATTTTCTGCCTCTGTATACGCCTTTTGAATTTTTACTTTTATTATTTTTCCATATAGTCTACTTAGTGTATTTGTCACTGCTGTACCTCAATAGTTCTCGCAGTTGTTTCTGTCCCCTGCTGCTGACCTTCCATTGCATCGGCACGTCGTTCTTACGTATGCAGACTTAAAATAATGTTGTTAAGTGATCATATAACTTGCTGCTCTCGTGTTTGACTAGTTCCCATATATTTTTCAAGGTCCAGGGATCTTCCATTTTTTAGGAAACCGCTTTGTTTTTTTACTTCTTCTTATTTTATTCGGATTGGTGATCCCATTGCGCTTATCTTTGGTGTTTCCTCTTCTTTAAATTCTATGCGGTGTTCTGTTAGTAATCCTTGGAATTATTTTTCATATTCTTCTGCTCAAATTGGCGTTATTGTCTCTTTTGATCTATTTGTTCTTAGGTTTTTAACATTCTCCAGCTTTCCGTATTTCTTTTGCCCCCTAAGTAAGTATTTAGGCGTGTACATTTTTCCTCTCATGGTTTATTTTTCTTTTGTACAATTTTTCTTCTTACTTTTGCTCGGACGTCTTTGTATCTTTCTTTATCTTCGTCTTTCTTTGAGCGTAAATACTTTTGGTATTTCCCCTTTGTTCTCCTCTATATCTTTCTCTATTTCATCGACCCACCAATATGATTTTCGACTTGCGTTATTCTTTTCGTATCTCCCTCGATTTAGGGAAGTTTTATAGTACACTAAATCGATTGGTTATGGATCACTCAATTAAGTCGCCTGGGGTTTGCCTCAAATTTGAATTAAATGGCCTGTTTGACCTTATAAATCCAAGATTGCGATTTTTTTCATGTTTCTTTCACAAACTTTTGCTTTTAACTTTTGTTACATCAACTTTACAGAAAAATTGTACAGGTTATGATTTCTTTGCAATAGAATAGCAATTTAATTTTCGTTTTGGTAGGCTTTATATCTCAAGAACTAGAAAAGGTAATGTTATTTTTGTAAATATTAAAAACATTATAAAAATTCAAGATTGAGAAAGAAACTTTAAGGCTATCCTCGATTAATTGGTAATATATCACTTAATGTTAAGTCGCAAGGTGTTTGCCTCAAATTTGAGTAGAAGGGCCTGTATGACGCCATCAATTCAAAATGGCGGCATTTTCAATTTTTTGACAAACTTAATTTTAAGGATATAATTATCAATAAAAAACGTATTTACACGTTTTCTGTAAAACTAATTTGGCGAAAGTTATAAGTCACTGTTTGTAAAATAACATGAAAAAAACTCGTTATCATTTCACACAGGCCATTTTACTCAAATTGGAGGCAAATATACTGCGACTAAAACTTTCTCTTGAATTTTTTTACATTTTCTTTTTTAGTTCTTGAGATATGAAGCTCGTTAAAACGATAAATAATGTGCTGTTATATTGCAAACAAATTATAACATAAACAATAATTTTGTAAAGTTAATGTGGCGAAAGATAAAAGCAAACATTTATGACGTCACACCCCGACCAATCCATTTCAGATAGGTAGTCTAAAACCAAGGTCTGAAGGTCTTTATACTTTTACACAGGAAAACTATAAAATTTTAAATGTCATTGAACCTGACTGGGCAACTGTAATCAGATTAAAAAAATCTACGTCACCGGGTTGCCTTATCCCATTTGTTTTATGGGAACTCGATGACGCAGCTACAGTCAACCAGTTAAGTTCACAAGATTGGTCAAATTCAAATTCTGCCGGCAACCTGTGTAAAAGTATAAAGACCTTGGTTTAAAACTTTCTCTTTCAATTTTCTTTTTGGGGTAACAAAAAATTACTAGTTTTTAGTATTTAATTTTTTTAACATCTTTGTTACTTTTTAAGATTTAAGCTGAAAGATAAACAACATTATTTAACATTGTTAAATTTATAAATTTTGAAATTTAGTTTTTACCTATTCTTCCAACTTGACAAATGCTATAAGTTGGAAACAAAAAACTTTTGCCCAAAAGTTATTTAACATTTTGTCCAAAATCCCACATATGGGTTAAATCTGTAGGGTTTTGGAAACCCCAAAACTAGGTAAATGTTGAAAAAATAATTGTGCGTTCTGGCAAACCAAAAACAAGAAGCTCTTGCAGCCCTTTAAAATAAGTTGCGGCTATTTACAGGGTCATGTCAGCTAGAACAACTTAGACATGTGTGTTATAGCAGCTCCAAAATGTTCAACCACGCCTACGGGTAGACCCTAACCAGCAAAGCCTGTGCATGAGTATCATTTGGAGTGTCCAGGGAACCGTATCTAACGTTACATCTCGCCCTGGCAAACCCATGGCATGCACACAGCAGCTCTCTGAAGCCGAGTAATCATTAGCGAACCTCGAGCTTTGAGCAACAAGCGGCATTTATTCGCTAGTATGGACGCTAGTACCATTCGCGAAGCCCACATTGTTTGAAGCTCGCAGCGCGATATCGAAACCTTAAATTAAAACAAAGTACCCACTGAATTTGAGCCATAAATACATATAATCTCCATATCATAATTTTTGAGATAACTTTTTGACAGTTAGCAGCTGTTTACCATAATAAATAACATAGGCCAAGGAAAAAAATTTGTAAAAAGTGGTCTCAAAAATAATGATATGGGGTTTATTTTTACTGTTCTTGAAAAAGTGTATTTACATAATTACAAATAATTTTTTTAAATTAAAAAAAGCAATGCTACCCCATCTAGGAGTCAGTAGATAATGTTTTAAAGAAATAAAAATATCGTGTCCAATAAATTTTTTTTTAAATTTACTTTAAATATTTCGTAATGGCATCCCGTATACGTTTTCATGTATTACTTTAAATTAAATGTTTTACCTCTTTATAAAATCTATAAAGAGGCGCAAACTTAACCTTGAAAATAATGATGATAACGGAAATTTTTTCTTTTTTTTCTTTCTGGGTAAATTTTGTAAAATACATAAAATAAGTATAAAATGGAAAATAAATATATTTTATTTAACTCATTATACTGATAACGGTAAGTACCACTTATGATCAGACAAGCTTACCTATGCACGTATTAACGCTAAAAACTGCACATAACAGATATGGCGGAATACGAACAATTCACGCGGATCACTTAAGGCGCCTCTAGCGGTAGATATTTAGGAATTGCAATTTGATAACGGTAATTACGCTTTACCAGGGTACGTGAATAAAATGTTATTTTATTTAAAAAAATTAAGAATAATATTTGTCTTTAACCAACGGCGATTCAAAATTGAACGAAAACTAGACTTATAGGGCAATATAATGTTGAAATTCGTATGATATATAATATAAAAAATATAATGATTTTTCATTTTAGTGGATGCAAACCTCTAACCGGTTATGATTAAGGAGTGTGACGTTTGAGCCAGCCTTATACAAATATTAGCAATAAATAACAACTTTAGCATCAAACTTAATGTAGTACTTTAGAGCAATATTGGAGACAATTTTATTTGTGCAAGAAAAATAACTAATTTAATTTTGAATGGTAACATGAAAAAGGTACTCTTTTTCAATAATGATCCATACATGTTCTATGGGTTATTCTGTCTGGTTAAGGCAATTTTTTTTGGCATTTTGTGTTAGGCTAGTAACATATAAACCTTGGGATTGGGGTCTTGTTTAATTTCTTAGCAAATTGTGAGCCTCCATCCGGTTGGACTACATACTTTTTGTTGCAGCGTTAAAAGTGGCACTTTAGTTTCTAGGTTTATCACCACACGCCTATCACAGCACCAATTTCTACCCAAGCATCTTCTTTAAAATGTTTTTTAAATAGTCTTTATTATTTGGATCCCATATGAAAGGTCTATTATTTTTTCAATTAAAACCAATACTTGTTCATCATTCATTGTATTTATTTTGGTTTAAAGCGCATCTCTTTGGGTTCGTACTCAAGGCCGCCGGCTCTCGGCTCAATGCGAGCGGCTTGTTGCGTGCTCGCGATCATGCCATTTATACGTCCACAATAGTGAATATCCGATCGTTGTTCGAAGTTCGAAGCTCGTGGCTCGCTAATGAGGACCCGGCTTTATACTATCAATTTTCTCCTCATCTCTGAACCTACGGCAGTAGTCGTTTGCCGGTAAGTTTAAACAGACGACATGAACTCCTAGGAGGTAGTGACCAGTAATAACCGAAGTCACTTTTCTCAGCATTTCTGGCCTGTACCTAAGTGATATATCTGTGCTCTTTACATCCCGTTTTGGCCATAGCTGCCTTGAGATGCTACAGGTTTCTAACCCTACCCATCTTCTCTCTGAGATGGCTGTCCTAATTAGTTTACTCTAACCTTACTATGCCCCTTACCCCCTTCAATCCCCCCTTAATTCCTCTTTTATGTTATGATGTATTTTTTAATTTTGAACATCGCCTTATAATTATCTTGAGCCTGTCAGAACAACACATTTATTACGAACAACGTGCAAAATTAAAAACATCCAGGAAAAATACCACTTTTCTTAAAATAGAAAATATTCTAATTTTCCAATTATAACCCATTTAAACAAGAAGACATAATTTTCAGCTATATTTAGAATTTAATAATGGATTTATTCTAAAAGGAGAAAATGGTTACGAAACTTCTGTTACAAAGGCTGATTATTGAAATGGAATCGAATAGATTATTTCCAAAGACCAGACATATCTCCACTTAAAGCAAGTTGACTTGACTTAATCACATAGTCTGTTTTAAAATAATATTTTATTTTTATTGATATCTATTGTTGAAAGAAAATTCAGTTTTTCAAATCAAGGGTTTGAGTTATTTTGAATATATTGTTTTCCATAGACCTAAAAGAAAAACCATTTTCAAAATTAGAGAAAGAATTACTCAAACTAAAAAAAACTACTTGTTTTAAACAAAAGCTAAATAAGAAGAGTTAGAAAGCCATTTCGTTTTTGTTCCCTTTAGCGTAGAATCCTTTGGTCCTTGGGGATATGAAGCGAAAAAACTTATTTCGGACTTATTAAATAAAATTAAACATCAAAAAATACATAGCTTTATTACCCAAAGGATCAGCCTTGCAATACAAAGAAAAAACGCGGCTTTAGTGTTGGGAACTAAACCAGCGGATCCTGGTCTAAATCAGGTTTATTATTTGTAAAATTTTTGATTTTAATTTTTATTATTATTTTTTTAACTTATTTAGAAATATGTATTGTTTTTCTCCTAAGTTAATATATTGTCGCCGTCGTGGTGTAGTGGTAGCAATGTTTGTTTCCCACACCGGCGGTGTGGGTTCGATTCCTGGCTAGGTACTTGGTTGTTTGTGTTTGTTTAAAAAATGCTTTAAATTTGCTCGAATTTGGCGAAACTGGGCGATTGATTGGATCGAAAGTACCAATATAAATAAATTAAAAAAAGTTCATATATAACATGTCACGAATTGCTTTAAATAAAAACAACGCCTGTTTCAACAAGAATTTTTTCAAACGACATTACTGTTTTAAAATCTAAACAAATAAGTAAGATTTAAGTGCTCAGTGAACTGGATCATATTTCTTTCACACATTCCGCCCAGGTACAATTCCAAGTTTATGCTTAGTTTCAGTACCTAATAAGGTATTCTGTAATGGTTTAAGGTTTACGTATAAGTTTAATGTAGTTAGATTACATTACATCAAAAGAAATATGAGACTCTGTTTTTAACAATATTTGTTCAAACAAAACATTAATTCTCTTAAAAGGAAAATGAAAAGTTGTCATAATGCAAGCAAGCCTTTTTACAGAAATAAACCAATAATTTCTTAAAATATGAATAAATTTTAGATTTCTTGGGTAAAAATCGAGGGGTGGCTCGGTATTTCCTTTTGGTGTAAAGGGTTAGGGGAAATACCAGGAAATACTTGGGAAATACTGGGAGATATACTAGGACATACCGGGAAGTGCTTGGGAAATACTAGGAAATACCATTGGAATTTAAGGAAATACTGGGAAATACCAGGAATTACTCTAGGTATTATTAGGAAATTGAATTTTGTTGAAAATTTTTATGTAATATTGACACAGCGCCCTTTGTGTCACTACTATTAAAATGTAACATTAAAGTGTAACTTTTTTGTTAATTAGGTGTCTAATTTTGTCTGTCTGTCCGTAAGATGATAGCTCCTAAACCGCTGAACCGATTTGCTAGTTAGATTTTGGTCAAAATCTATTAATGCAAATGACAGTTTTTGGGAGTTTAAAAATTGGAAATATGCTAACTTTTTAACGGAGCATTCAGCATCGTATCAATATGCAAATTTTGGAATATAGTAGAATACATTTTTCTCAATAATTTGTTTTATAACCAAAAACTTCGTAGAAGCTTTGGTTTCCTAGGCTGGCTAGGAAGGTCCGTCATGAATCCATTAATTTTTTCTTTATTTTATACTTTTTCAAAAAATAAATAAATAATATTTAAAAAAATCCGGGTTAACCAAAAATATATTTTATTTCCCAAAGTAAAATAGTTTTGGAGTTGTTAGTGATAATTACAGAGAAGCAGATAGTCAGACTGACAGACGGCGCAACAAAAATGTTTACAATAGTTTTAGGGTCGGTTTATCAATAGAGGGTTAGCCCTGACCCGTGGGTTATCTTTGATAGCCGTCTTTTTTTGGCATGTGGTAAATATGTCAGTCATCTTTTTTTTTTTAACCCACGGGTCTGAACTAACCCTCTAATGATAAACCGGCCCTTAATCTAAAACACAAAGAGTTAATTAGGTATATAAAAAATCGACCGGAACAACTTGTTTTTCTTTGTTTGAAACTCCGTTATGTAAACTAGTTTACACTTGATAACGGTTAGAGATACTTACTAACCGAAACGTCGTGTTTTAAAATAAATAAAGACAATGAAAGTCCGAAATTTTATTTCAACTTGTTTTGAACCAAAATGCAATAATACTCTCCACAAAGGCCGATTTTGGCACTTTTCACTTTGGATACAGGGGCTGACCTTCCATTAAAAAACTATTTAAGCTAAATGCAGAGACTATATTAACTAAAGGCAGCACCTAACTTTACGTACAACTACAGTGTTTTTTTTGTGTAAATTGGGGTTAGCGGAACCTATAAAATTACAAAAAAATTAAGGTAAATAAAAGCTAAAATTTAGCCGCATTGATTTTTGTATAAGTCCGATTTTTATCCATAAAGTGTATAAAGGGCAAATCTACTCCAGAACCTGCCCCGCATTTAATAAATGTGTACCAAAACAATGTTATTAAAAATAGATCTCCCCTCATTTCCCTACCTTACTGCGATGAAATGCGATATGTAACCATTGGATAAAATAAGTCACGTTGTCCCAACGGTCGTCCAATATAACCTTTTGCCTTTGCCTCTATATCTGCCTTTCAATAAGTAGGGTGATGTGATATGTTTACCAAACAGAGTAGGATTTGGAATTCGTTAAATGATATCAGAACGTGTTTTCCAGGCATCTATTATACTTTATAAAAGAAAAAATAGACTAATAATTTTCAAATATTTAAGGAAATTGTGGAAAATGTTAAAATTACATCAATAGAATCTTTGCATTGAAAAAGGTTTCAAATATGGACTTCACGGGATAAACTGCGGTAAAACCCGGTTCCCACCTACGACTTTCTCGTGCGTGCCCGCGCACGCTTCACATGACTGTTATAACATTTTATATTGAGATCATGTGACGCGTGAGCGCGAACCCACGAGAAAGTCGTAGGTGGGAACCGGGTGTTCAAGTACAGTCAGGTTGCTCAGGCCTAGGATGTAATGAAATCAAACGACGGCAAACGTGTTGATGAGGTTTCTTTCGGTCCTTGGATGGCAGGGAGGGGTTGAGTCTGTGACACCACGTGCAGACACACCTTAGCTGATAGCTACATTTAAACAATCAGGTGTGGCTGCACACATTGGCGAACAGAAAAATATCGAAAGTATGAGGAGTTGGTGGATCGCAATGTTTTTCTTACTTTTAATAGTAGTCCTTGGGAGTTTGATAGTGAAGACCAGAAGCTTTAGAGCCTTCTTCATTCAAAAAATTAGGTTAGCGATCCAGAAAGAAATGCTATTTCTTTTTTGGGAACACTTCGTAATTTCACGGGCACTGGTCTGGAAGAGATTGCAACTTTGTAGTTTTACTTGATTGTAAAATTATTATTTATTTATATATTTAAAAAAATTATTTCTGGTATTTGAATTTTTAGAACGGTATTAATAATTTTTATTATTACAGGATAATTTCAAAAATTTTAAAAAGGAGATAAAACATAACAGTTTTAAAAATAGCTGCTTGGTTTTAATAGGAATAAGAAAGTGAGCAGAAGCACCGACCGAGGGTGTTGACAGGCTCGAGCATTTGCTTTGACGCTCGGCAGCTCTTTCTCCTTTTTTCAATGGGTTCCATGCTCTTCAGTGCAACCCATATAAAAAAAGAGGACGAGTTTCCGAGCTTCGGGGCGATAAATCAAATGCTCAAGCCTGTGAACACCCTTGGTCGGTGCTTCTGCTAACTATCTTTTTCATATGCTTTTAATATGGAAGCTGGAGTAAAAGTAAAGCGTTTTTAAAAAAAGACGTTTTACTAATGTAATTCGAAATTGTGCCAAAATGTGATGATATAGATTAAACAAAGTATTATATGAAGCAAACCTTTCTAAATATCAAAAATATAGGTATTTTCCTGCAATATTAACAATAAACTCTAAATTTACCGACAGTTCTTTTTGCTCTCTCTTGTACATGTTAATTGCAGACAACATTATCTCTCTCATACGGCATTTAGCTCCATCTGTTATTTAACTAGGCAATCTATATCAGGATGAACCGACGAAGAGAATGCTTATATTTACGAGACAACTAACTGAACAGGACATATGTCTACGGAATTGTGAGTTTAGAGCTCATTGTTAATATTTTGAAAAAAGAGTAATTTTCCTCGTATCTATTTACAAAGGACTGTAACTGTATTTTATCACAATTTGAAAATTTGGTACATTTTTGAATTATATTAGCATAATGCCTTATGGAAAACCCCTTTAGTTGAACTTCAGCCGCCATTAAACGGAGATAAAGAACATCGTCCCGTTACATACAATGCCGTCTGTCTAATATGCGTTGAATCACTGCAGGATGGTAAATCGGTAAAATAGTTACCCCTAGATAAACGTAACAAAGCTTCTCCTTGTTCTTTTGTATGTGAGAAACAATGTATTCGTCACGATTGAATTAAGTTGTAGAGTGAAACCAATCTAGTTTTGTCATAAGGCTGCAAGTTTTGCGCTAATTTCTAGAAATATAAGGCTAGTCTAGCCCTTCAATGCAGTGTCATCGTAGAGTAATAAATTTAAAAAAAATATATTTAAATAAAAAATTACACATGAGTTTGTTAAATCCATTTTGGCCACTCTATGAACACTTTGTTAGAAAACCATTGGTTGGAAAGCATTAATTCATAAAACATTGGCTTGAAATAGTTACCTATTCAATTTAAAAATTATTGGTTTAAATGGTAATAAGTTTAAAAGCCATTGGTTCGAAAAGTAAATAGTTATAAAAGCATTGGTTAAAAAAATACTAGTTCGAAAATTTCGAACCAACGGTTTCTAAAAAAGTTACCATTTGAACCAATGGTTTTCGAACTAATACCTTTCGAACCATTGTCAAACTACTGATTTTCAAATTAATATTTTCTAAAACAAAAATGCAACCAAAATTAGTTGGAAAGATATATTAGAACAATTTAAACATTTCTAAAAAATGTTTTATGCAGCTAAATAAGTCTATTTCTTGAGACAACAAAATATCAAATCAGAGAAATCTGAATTTTAGCTTTTGCCAAACTCGATTATTTTGCATTACACTAAAAAAAACAAGCCACAATACAACGTAAGTTTTGTTGCAAGCCCCTTGATCAATCACTGATCCGTCTTTGCATCGAGCAGCGTATGATGTGCGCGATATTTGGAAGCAAACCTTTTGGATAAATCAAACAAAGAGCAATGCTCAGCTTTGAATCGAACAAACAAATCTAGGGATTGATTTCGGATCCTCGCGAGCGGTTTTTAATCATGGATTAATAGAAAAACGCTATAAGATTTCCGCTCGTGTTACCACTCTTTTTAATTTAACGTAATTATTATTTTTCGCGTCTGCCTGTTATAAATTTGCCTTTCTGACAGGTTTAACGTGTTTTCTAATAAATGATATAAGGCCGTATTTAAAATATAAAAAGAAAAAACCAGGGAGAAAGGAGTGGGTAGTTATCATTTTTATTTATTTGATAGATTCCATACAATTTTTAAATAAAGATATCACATAAAATTTTTATGCAATAATAAGAAGATAAAATGAATACCTACTTACCAACTATCGAGAAATACATATACCTATAATAGTACAAAAAATTTAACAACTAAAACCGATACACTTTAAATTCTCAATGAATGTAATCATAGCGAATATATAATATATGAGCATAAAAACATACATAAAAATAAATAGGTGAGCTCAGAGACAAATAGTGTTACCCAATTTGATCATGTAGTGATTAACGCAAAACACTTGACATGTCTTTGAGGTATCTACTACACGCGGAGCAAATATTAACTTGGACTCCTATCTAGCCCAGTTAAAAAAAAAGGGCCTTCCTAATGTAAAAAAAAAGAAAGTAGATATTTTACGATAAACAATTCCTTTTTTATTTTCAGATCTTTTCGACTGAATTTAACCCTCTCTCCCTACGTGCCTTGGCTATCCAAAAGGACCAAACTATTTTTGAAACCATTTTTGGACTATAGTTTTTTGAGAAACTTTTTTGAAAATATGGAATCAGAATCTAGTATAACCAACAAGATATCGGACTCGGGGTACTCGAACAGCTACAGCAACTCTCACAGTTGCAGCTTTTCCAGGAGGTAAGATCCCAGAAAATGTATACATGTTAATAATATAGAAGCACGGTTGATGATCTCTCATAATTTGTATATAAATTTTTGATTCGTCTTTTACTGGCTAGCTCAACGCGAATGTTTTCCGACTCTGAAATATTTAGCGTTATCGTTTTTTTTTACAAATTGTTATTAATTCGGTCATATTGGTTTCGTGTTTTACTACCTATATAACCTTTTAAGTTATGATTAACATTAGTTTTCTTATCTTTTTAATTTATTCAGTAGGTAAGACTTTTGTGTAGTATTTGCTTGAAATTTATTGATATTCTACTTTAAACTTTGGATCCAGTAGCAGATGATGTACATAACGATGTGTAATGGGTGTTTTTTTTGCTAGTACGTGTGGATCATTTTGTTGTAGTGTTTATTTGCTTTAGAATATGACGAGTGAGCTTTTTAAGATACATTGTTTCCTTTTTATTTTTTTCATTGCTGCCGGAATATTTAATCCGCAAAAGTTTTGACAAATAAAATGCTTTAGCAAAAAACAATATAATTTAAACAAAAATACGACATTCATAAAAAAATGTAATACAGTTAAAAAAAAGGTAAACCGTACAAGCAAAATATATTTTTATAATTTTTTCAGTGGAAGTTCCAAGTCGCGACACAGTGGCAGTAACTCGAGCAGAAGCAGCGGTTATGGAGATGCTGCCAGTACCAATCCAAATGGAAGGTAATTTTAAAAAGCACTCCTGACAATATTATTCTAATCTCCATTGGTTTAATAACGAATCACCGAAAATGCAGTTCGACAGTTGGCCTTTGTCTAGTAAAAATTTCCCTTGCAAATTCTCTTTTTAATAACATATCTTCTTAAAATTAATAGGATAAAACTTTACTAACGAACAAGCCATATTTATTTGTTTTTTCTTTGAAATTTGATTTTTTAATTTATTTATAATAAACATTCACTACTACGACTACAATGTCGGTTAAGAACATTCAATTTTTCCTAAAGTTCAATTACATACTTATAACAAGAGAGATTCTTAAAATTAAAATATAAAATTGTAAAGACTGAAATAAATAAATAATTAAAAAAAATAATAAAAAAATTAACAAATATTTCTGATTTTTCCAAATTTAAACTTCAATAAGATTTCGATTTAGAATTATGCAAATAAGAGTAGTGCTTGGTTGAATGCTTTGCGTTCTTCTACACTAGGTAATTTATTAGATGATGCAACATTCAGAATATCTCTGCGAGTTGGTCGGCCTGTGTGCGTGCCACACATCTGCACTAGCAACAATCAAGTTGATAAATTTGGACTTCATGCCCTGAGTTGCCAAAAAAGTTCAAGAAGAGCGGCACAAGTTGATTAATGATATAATAGAACGCTCACTTACCTGCGGACATTATTCCATACTTGAACCACCGGGTATTTGCAGAAATGATGGCAAACGTGTCGATGGAATGTCTTTATTACCCTGGAAGAATGGTAAAGCATTGTTATGGGATGCTACATGCCGAGATACTTTTTGTCAAAGTTACGTCTCCCATACATCGATTAAAGCTGGCGAAGCTGCAAGGTTGGGAGAAACACAAAAAAAGTTAAAATACAAAGAATTACAGGACCGAGGTTTTCTATTTGTGCAATTTGCTGTCAAAACGTTTGGACCTTGGGGTAACGAAGCTAAAAACCTAATGAAACAAATCTGTCAAAAAATAAAACATCCTAAGGCACTTAGCTTCGTTACCCAAAGGATAAGTCTGGCAATACAACGTGGCAATGCCGCTTCAATTCTCGCGACACGTACAGCTGAGACACGTCTGAATGAAATTTTTTACTTATGATCATTGTGTGAATATGTGTTGTATATTTTTTTATTTTAAATTCAAGTTGATTTTTTAATTTATTTATGCTAAACTTTCAACCTTTTTTAAAGTTCAAGCGGAAATCCCAGCTTTCCCCCACCTAAGCGCTACAAAGATAAAGAACACAAGAAGAAGAAGCAAAAGTCTGCATCAACTAATGCCGTCGAAGAATCCACTGACAAAGCTGTTACTGTAGTAGCTACATTAGCTACAAGAGTAGCTGAGAATGAACAAGACGCCCAGAACATTTTCTTGATGCCCATCGGGAATGGAGAAGTGCCTGGAGAGAAAGGTAAAAAACTTCTTTAAAACAAGTGACATAAACTACTTTGACTTTAAACTCTTTCACAATTTGGCGAGACTTTTTTATACTAACTTTTTATATTTTTATTTTATTAGTCGCGAACGTCCCAGTGGTTATTAACCAATCCCTGCCCAACTTGCTATCCTCCATTGAGCCTAAATCTCCTTCTGGAGAAAACAAATCGATGGATGTTCAAGAATCAATTCCCGAATGCATTAAGGAACTTACTGCGTTAGGTATTAATATATATATAATAATGTATAGGGCCGAATAGATAGGAAAAAGCAAAAAAAATACCTTATAGGAATCCCAAGAGTCACTGATAACAACAATATTTCACTAATGTTAGGATAGTTAGGTTTAACATTTAACTACAGACCATATCGTTGGAAAAAGTTATTCTTAATGGACAAATGTGATGTTTTTGATCTTAGTCTACTTTGCTTGAATCTGACCATGATCTTTACTCAAATTCACTAACTAGTTACTAGCAGGAGCGTAGCGCCAGCGAATGTATGAATGTATATATCAAAAATTATCTACAAAGATTTTCGAAAAAAATTACTAAAATTGCACAAAATTTTTTGCCTCATGGGGAAGGGAGTTTTACCCCTAAACCTCCCCCCCCCGCCCCACGCGCCTGGTTACTAGTTTACAAAAAAGCTAATGAAAATGTAACATTTTGTAGAAACTACTGTGCAAGAAGCAAACCAACTCACTGCCTTTCTCAAGAATCTCGAAATTGAAAATATTGTCGATCCCGAAAGTAAAGAAAAAGAAGACATGCTGAAAAAAGAACGTAGTGAAGAAGCGGTCTCTTCATCTGAGGTAAATTTGGGTATTTCTTTACAAGTAAATTTCTGGGATAAAGCTGCGGTAAGCTCAGCTTTATTTATCTGATGATACTCTTGCTGTTTATGTCCGTCAAAACTTTATTAAATAAAACTTTTCACAAGATCCTGATTTAACAATTGGTAAATACTTTTTGCAGGTTGGATTTTGTTCCGTGATCTCCATGTACGACGGGGCTATCGTTTACACAACCCCAAGCTTGACGAAGGTATTGGGATTCCCCAGTGATATGTGGTTGGGCCGATCATTCATCGATTTCGTCCATCCGAAAGACAGAGAAACGTTCTCTGCTCAAGTGACCACCGGTATCGCCGTGCCATTGGTTGACGCTCATGGAAAATGCGAAGGTAAACATACCTTAATCGATAAAAAACAAGTTTGTTAGTCAAACTGTGTACCGATATCACATTATTTAGCAGCCTTGATTCCTTGTGCATGAGAGAGTGAGAACACGTGGGTTAAAGCAACTTCATTTAGCATTTTAAAATTCAATTACAAAAAGAAACGCTAGGATTCTTTATTAGAAATGCATTTATACCCAAAAAAGGTAATATACTTTTTATCGACTGCTTGTAGCTCTTTTTCGTGGCTTTAAATATACTACACTTATAATATTCTAAAATATTCACAAAACAAAACGCAAATTCTTTCTGTCAAATATAATACTAGGTTTATTTCTTAGACGCCCAATATAAGCCCATTTAAATCCTTTGGTGGAGCTAAACTGCTCTATATGAATATTAATTTAATAACCGTAATATTCTTCTATGTTTCAGATGTAAAAACTTACCTCTACGTCTGTCTCAGAAAGTACAAAGGCCTAAAATCGTCAGGTTATGGGGTGGTGGAAAAAGCTGTTTCCTACCAAGCTTTTCATTTGACCATTACCATGAAGCATATTACAGAGCCAACTGAGAATGTATTCCTTGGAAACAACATGGGAAAATTTTTAGTTGTAGTCGCTGTACCTGTACAAAGTTCTTATAAGGGTAAGTGTTCAAAGCTAGATTTAAGGTAGATTTATGGTCTTTGCGAAAATATTTTAGTCACTTGCTTTTTCTATTAGTAACATTAGGTTTTACATAAGAAAATCGCTTTAAAAAACAAATCCTTAAAATGTTTAAATTGATATGGCCGAAAACCTATAACAGCGAGGCTTTGACCTATTATACACCACACACCAGAAGAACCAAGAAACAGACGGCTGATGAAATTTTTTGTGAACTTTTAGTATACAAGTCTATCAATTGTGGCGTCGGACGCAATTGTGTTTTAAATCGAATCCTAAACAGACCGCTACAAACTTTAATGCACCGAAAATCAACTCTCCTACGATTTACTATAAGACTGTCACAACATAAAACGTTACGACAAAAAGAAACAGGTGTGCTTTCCAGATTTGTCTTTTTATGGGAAAGCTTTAAAAAACTTCAATAAAATCATTACAATGGGGTCCCAATTACTTTGACAATTATCATAAGCGGTTTTTTGAAAAATATAAAAATAGTTATTACTGGTTGTCATTTTTGTTTTCAGTGCCAAGACAAAGCAACAATTCGACACGATTTGGCATGAGGCATACCACAACTTGTATTCTAAATCATGTTGATCCAGATGTGGTGAACAGCTTTGGGTTTTTGCCGCAAGATATGTTGGGAAAGTCAGTCTTTGACTTTTACCATCCCGATGATATGCCTTTTCTTAAAGAAGTATACAAATCTGGTATGTAAAAATTTTTTGACAAAATTTAGTTTATACTTTTGTTCATTTCTTTAATTTAAAGGTTCTTATTTAAACTTAGCAAAAGCTCTCCAATTTTTTACCAGTTCTAATAAAGTTTTTCAAGTGAGGCTCTAGTTTTATGTAAAATAATGAGATTATTATTTTGTTTAAAAGTCTTTTTTAAAGATTTTGTTCAACATCCACCAACGCATCGTTTATACTATCTACTCAACTTTATTCATCTTTAATATGGCTTCAGGAATCAATAATTATTCGAACAGTTTATGTTGAAGAAATTTGTTTCAAGTTTATGTTTTTAATTAAAAAATGAATAAGTGAGATAATTAAGTAAAAGAAATTAAAAAGTGAGTGCAGTTATTATTATAATTAACTAAACGAAAGGAATTTTGATTTACAGCTTTAAAAAGTTATGGTTTACCAAATACCGGAATGGAACTTACAAATACACTATTAGATAGATGAAGGTGATCGGATGATAAACATAATAGAAAAAACAACCAAAGATAGGAAGAGAAGAATATCAAGATTAAAATAAATTACATAAACACACTGAAATGCATATATTATACAACATAAGAAATGCAGGAGAACAGGACAAATATCATAAAATATGTAAATAAAATATATTGAAATACAAAATCTACAAATACAAAATAAATAATTCGTCCCTGTAATTTAAAAGTATTTTTGAACAAAATACACAAATAAAAAAAAACTTTCATCGCGACACCACTGGAACACACAAAAAAATATCTGCCATATTTATATATTTAAGTGTCTATATTGAATGTTGTACTGGAATCTCTGCGAGAACAAAATTTTAGTGAGATCACCTCGGTATACGCTCCACCGGTACCACCATATACTAGCCTTGGGATTACTGGGGTTGTAAGCTTGCGGAGGGTAAAGTATAGTACCAATACAATATCTACATTCATAGATTTTACTTATAATTTGCAGTTTTAAAAATACAAATTAAAGTTAAATTGTTTTATACCAAACTTAAGGCAACATAGGCCACTGCGCTTTCAAAAGTTGTGATTATATAGAATTGTTGTTGCATTATTTAACACATTTAATATGGCCCACGCTGATTACGGACATGGAAGCGCGCGCGATATTGACAATTAAAGCACAGTGGTATGTTCTTTAAATTTAGCATGTAAAAATCATATGTTTATATTTGAATGTACTATACTAGTTTTTATATGTCGAAACTAAACCATATTATGTTTTTGTACTATGCTTGTTTTTTCAGGCTGATTCATAAAATGCCCTAACTAATAAAACGACCCTCAAATTTTGTATTTTAGTAATGAAAATGTGTCAGACAGATGGATCGGTCTTTCGAAGCAAGCCTTATAGATTTTTGGTCCAAAACGGCTGCTTTGTCATGATCGAGACCGAATGGTCGAGTTTTGTCAATCCTTGGTCCAGGAGATTGGAATTTGTCATCAGTTTGCATAGAGTTTTGCAAGTGAGTATAATTTAAATAAAATTATTTATATTTATAAGTACTCATACGACTCGTAGATAAACAAAAATTCAGTAGTTATTAATGAATATGATTATTAAAAGTTTAATAAAATAAAAGTTAAAATAGTCTTACATCAACAAGCATGGAAGGTTATCTCAGCCTGTTTCATTTCAGTAAGCTAACTTTTGTTTTCTTAGGGACCAATGAACCCAGACGTGTTTGCTGCAACCACCGACGAAGAGTACAAAAATATTCCAAAAGAGGCCATTAGAACTGGAAAAATTCTGCAGACAGAGATTATCCAGATTTTAAATGAGGTGAACCTCTTTTTTATTTAATAAACTTTCCGTTTGAACTGAGATTAAAAGCGTATCATGCGAAAAGTTTAATAATATGCATCTTCTAAAAAACTTATTTCATTCTTTTACTACGGTTTTTATACATATGTGTTTTAAAAGCTTTTTTTTTAAATATCTGAACTCATTTTCACCGATTTTGTTTTCTTAAAAGTAAACATATCCTAAAAATAAAAAGTTTTATTCATAATTTGATTGTAGAAGAACCAACTCTTAATTTTAGTCATAAAAAAATTAAAATTAACATTTTTTGAAGATGGAAACATAAAAAAGTTTCAGTGCTCAGTATCCAACAAGACAAAACATATTTTTCTAAAATTTCTAAATATTTATAGGACCTGCCAATGCCGACCGAGACAGCTAAGCATGAAGTTTCAAAAAGATGCAAAGATCTTTCGAATTTTATGGAATCATTGATTAGTGGCGTTAACCAACCTAATTTGCAGCTGGACTTACCGAAAGAGCCAGATGTTTCAATTTCTGTAAGTTACAAAAATTATAGAAAAATATCTTTGAAAACAAATTCAAGATTTTAGGAATGACAATTATTTTTTACACTTGTCAAAATTCTGGGCAATTCAAAGCATCTAAAATATATTAATATTAATTATTATCTAACTATTTCTTTCAAGGATCGAGATTCAGTAATGCTAGGTGAAATATCACCACACCATGATTACTACGACAGCAAGTCATCGTCTGAAACTCCACCAAGCTATAATCAACTCAACTATAATGAAAATCTTAAAAGGTAGCGAAGGAATAATATACAAACTAAAAAACATTTTCGATTGAGCAAAAATTCTAAACTTGTCAGCTTGATTAAGCCATCACAGTATAAATCATTTAATCGCAAAAAGTGTAAATAATCTATGGCTATTTTAAATATAGCGTTTATTGTGGTTATGAAACTGGCTCGGTGATAATGAAAGTCATTTTCACCTTTTTACAAAAAGTTTTCAATAACTCAATCAAGATAGGAGTTTTCTTTTAAATGGCTACGCTAATTTTATGCAAATGACAGAGTTTGATAACATATTTTATTTTTATATTTTTTTGTAGATTTTTCCAAAGTAAACCCAAGACTACCCACTCAGATGAAAGCAACGGTGTTCAGAACAATGAGATATCTGAAAAGGAAGGAACACAGGCTCAGCAATGCAGAAATAATCAGTAAGAAATTATATATAAAGATAATTTAAAAATCATTTAAGCTACTATTTTGAAAAATACGAAATTTTTTTATTAATTTTCATTTTTGGTTGGAGTTTTTCGTGCGTGAACAATAGTAATATTTAATGAATTAATCTATACTAATACTTTTAGAAAATGCCTTTCGCCAGAAAACAGCGGAGCGTCTGGATCCGGCAGTGGTGAAATACTTAGTTCCAGCAGCAACCAAAACATGGATAGCGGTACAACCAGTGGTAATACTTCTAACGACTCCTACAAGCATCCACCTTTGACAGAGTCTATTCTAGTCAAGTAAGTAACCAATAGTCCTATAGTTTAATGGAATATCATGTCCTTCGTCTTCAGCAACAATTCGTAGCCTATGTTGAATATTTTTTAAACCAGTTTTATCAATTCTCTCTTTCAATGGATTTCAGCGAAAGTAATAACTTATACTTTAACAAATGCAATGAAATGAGAGAGTGATCTCGTAATTTGGTCCAACTCCTTCACGTAACCCGTTGGCCAATATGTAATTCGTAATTCTTGAATCAACTCATCCAATGTGTACTGAAGCCTTTAGATGTAGAACCGTTATGCTATTATCATCTGACCTAGGTACTTATTTGGTTGTTTCTCCTTTATAGACACAACGAAGACATGGAAAAACTGATGGCGACAAAACATAAGCAACTAAGACACAATAACAACGAAAGAGACAGAGAACTAAACAAGATAAAACAACAAAAATATGAAAAAGCAAGGAAGCAAGCAAACTTCAATGAAAGCAATGAGGTACAAACACAAAATATATGCATAGTTATAGATTTTTACATTTTACTGTACCATTCTCAGATTCTTTAAATATAAATTATCCAATTCCTCCGATTTTCTGAGAAATAGCAGAATAGTTCGTTCCATCATGAAAGTTACATTATTTAAACACGTATAAAATATTTTCAGCACGCTCATGGAGTAAAACGAAGTGGCTCCACCACAAGAATGGACGGCGATTTTCAGAAAGTCCCAAAATATCAACTTCATAACGGTGATATCAACGATCGTCACAGAAGCAGAATCCATGCAAACCATCATCAGGCTGCAATGCCTGGCAATAATATCAATATAAACAATAACAACGGGCCACACCAGGCATTTACCGGAATCAAGAGTGCCAGAGGGTGTTTAAATTATCAACCAAGTGTAAGTAGGACTTTTAATATCTTGTCAAAATTTTGATAGCGTTATATACTTCGTTGAGTTCGGTACTCTTTTTTTAACTTGTTAAGTACTTAGGTAATGAAGTAATTTTTTTTCATCAGAATGTGACCCTTTGGCCCTCTTTCCAAGTACCTCGTGCACCTATGGACCCCGTCATACAAGGACCCTCTACTTCGGCTAGTACTGGAACCTACCCGTCGACTCCCCTAGTACCGGTCTACTACTTTCCCACCGTTCAACCGAGAACTAATTTTATGGAACCGATGCCTAGATATCCAGGTATAAAACAAAAACTAACTTTATTTTCTTATGCTTAAATAAATAAAAAATAAAAATAAAGCATCACGAAAAAGTTGCCGCAACTCTGGTGATCCCATAAATTTTGTTAGGCAAATATAAGGTTTTAACTATTGGTGTAACCGGCAATTCTTTATTTTGATGTAGACGAAAAATATCAATTATTCTCGATCATAACAGCAATTTATCTAATTTGAATACATGAATAAAATACATCATAAAAGATTTTCCGCGTTTTCATTCTAATCGTCAGAATCTTGTGAATTTCATTTTATACATTTTCTTTGCAGTCCATTATATGCCAAGCGTCTTCTACAACACAGTGTTTCCAACCCCTTCGATAATCTGCTCGCCAGTTCGAGTGGTTCCGGTACCAATGGCACCAACTCCCACTGCTCCTCTGCCGTCTCCTGACATGCGCCATTTTGGTTCTGTGAAAGTCAACTCCGGCGACAACCCTGTTGCTGCCGAAAACAATGAATCAGGTGAGTTACAAGCTCCTGCGTATTTTGTAGTCAGCGGCGTACAATTGAATTGTTTGAATTTAGGATATAGGTTACAATAGAAACATATTGTTCAAAGTCCGGTTACTATTTTTATCTGTGTCGTTACGCACCAGTCTTTAATTAATTTTTTTTATAGTAGGTGGTGGTGATTCAATCATGCAAAACGATTATTTTTATGATATGCCAAACTCTGTGTCCGCGTCCATCCGGACAGAGCGACCTCCGTCTCAAGCAACCTCCGTGAAAGCTGAACCGGGAAGCAAAATGGGAAGCATTGCATCAACCAGTGTGGTTAACAAAGTAAGTAGATTACAAGCAAGCGCTAAAATTACTAAATTGGATGTGCAGCTCATTTTTAAAAAATCTTATACTTACGACTCTTTAAAATACTTTTTCTTTACGCACGCTTGGCTTTTCCTGACTTCGTTTAAAAATATCTTTTGAACGGAATGTATCACAAACGTCACCATATATTATATAAAATTATAATCGGAGTGGGTTAAGCTAAAAACAAATATAATGTATTCATGAGAGGTGACTTAATATTTAGGGAGTCAGTTTTTCAAAATTTGACAATGGAACAGTTGCTCATGATTTGACGAGATCTGATAAGATTCATTTGAATCACCACCCCACTGTCAAATCTTGGCAATTGATAAAAAATACCTCATATGTTCGGGTTTTGTTAATTAATCTGTCAGAATCAAAGTTTTTAATTATTTTTTTCATTTTTAAATCCCAAATTTCTGGCAGACATTTTATAAATTAAGAACCTACCCGTTATACTACACTTCTAATTAATGTTTTTTTTTAATCAGGCCTTGTCTGAAAGTTCAAGAAGAGAATTGGGACTACTGTCTGTGAGCCCCCCGGATGGAGAAACCCAGAGAGCCCGCCACTTCACAGCAAAGGTAACTTTTCCTATAATTTTTATTTTGGTTAAAACTATCCAGAAAATCAAATAGTCAAACCAACTAGTTTGGAGAATTCGGAAAAATTCTTATTTTTAGTTTCACTGGTTTGTGATTTGCTATATCGTTTTATATGTTACCTTTTGCGCAGATGAACGAGCACCTCAACACCGCCCCCTGTCGAACCCTGAGGAAACTCAATGAACCCACTTCCGTTTATCGCAGCAACACCGTGGATGAGTCAAGCAGTTGCTATTCTTCTAGCTACTCCTCGGTTTTGAGAACTGACACTGGATCCGGATCTAACGATGACACCACCTATAAAAAGATGAACCAGATTGATGACGTAAGTTAAGATTAAAGTGTAATTGGACTTTAGAAAATTTAATAATTATAGAAGCAGCGTAAAATATTTGTAACCATAGGTTTGTTTGTTTTCAACATATACAACGCAATGATGCGAAATCAACCCTGAAAAATAAATAAATAATATAAACCAATTGCGACCAACCACCAACGAAAAATTATTTTATCAACGACTCGCGTGCTGGAGGAGGGCATCCAGGTCACCGGTGTCGCGAGAGGGGGATATGAAGGAGTTAAGAAAAAAGGTCTTCTCCCTCCCTCCCATCCCCAATAAATTGGTCTTCGCGATGCCGGTGATCCAGATGCAAATGCGCACTTCATTTTACTAGCTTCTTTAGTTACTTCTGGCACTCTAATAAAATAACTAAAATGAGCCCTTGTTGCTTTTTAGCATCACGTATACGACAAGTAGACATTTAAATGTTGTTTTCAGGATATTTGGAGAAATAAAAAAAACCAACCGATGATGAGAAAAAAAGATCCTCAATGGCTCGAGAGCGTAGCTATGTCCCCTGATCTCATTTACCGCTATCAAGTAGCTGTACAGAATATTGAAGAAATTCTAGAAGCGGATTTGAAAAAGCTTAAGGAAATTGAACAAGTAAGTTATCTAATATGTAGGGTGGCTCAGGATAAAAAGAATTTTAAACATTCATAATTGGAATAAACATTTTTAACGCATTTTTTTAAATTGAAATCAAATACCATTATTCCGTCAGCTTTATTTTCTTAAAAGCATTAGTTTTGAAAAGTATTTTAACTTAAATCACTCACTCGGTGGCGTAACTAGAAATATTGGGCCCTTGTGCAGAGATCCTGTCGGGCCCCCTCTCCAAGTGTCAAAGTAATCTAATTAATTATTGCTTTAAAAATTCGTCTGAGACCAATTATTGAAATAAAATAAAACAACTATATTTATTACGTTTCAAATCTCTTTATAAACTTAAATAACAAATAAAAAATATAAACTCCTATAAGTTGAGTTCGCAAAACTATTTATGATGTCCTTTAAATCTAGGGACGATGCAAGTTTGTTTTCTATGCAAACCAGCGAAAGGTTGCAAAGTCGTTCTTGACCTGTATTTGCCCTCAAATATATTTTTTGATCTTCAGCTTACTAAATGTTCTTTTAACGTTAGCTACCCTTACTGGTAAGGTAAAAAAGAGCAGAAACACAGCATAAACTTCTGAAAAATCGCTCTGCATAAATCTATACTTGCCCATTAGCATTTGGAATAGGCTGCGAACCGACATATCTTTCTTAATTTCGGGCTTAATCAAGTTTTTAATTCAGATATCACCTGCACAAAATATCAGATATCTACTTATAAAAAAAAAATATTTTTCACCTCTTTAGTGGCGCGGCGGATTATTAGCTCACACTACTACTATACTATAGTAGTGTGAGCTATGGTGATCCTAATTTTTTCGAGAAAAAAGAAGTTGCTCCAATTGCAAAATTTTTTATATATTTTCGCGTTTCAGATGATTTTGAAACTTTTTTGTTGCACCGTCTGTCTGTCTGTCTGTCTGTAACGACCAACGCGCATAACTCAAAAACCGCTTGCCCGATTTTAATGAAATTTGGAACCTAGGTTGGGTCTTGGGTCGAGATGGTCTCATTTAAAAATGAACAAAATCCACTAAACACAAGCCAAATAAAAGGGTGGGGGTAGATTTCAAAAATAAGAGTTTATGTAAAATATGGCGTGTGTGATATCAAACGAAAGACAATTGAGTCTGGGGTTAAACAAAATAAATTTTAGTTTAAAAAAAAGGGGTGTAGGTAGATTTCAAAAATTAGAGTTTAATGAAAATATGGCGTGTGTGATATCAAACGAAAGCTAATTGAATCTGGAGTTTAAAAAAATATATTTTAGAGTAAAAAAAAGGGTGGGGGTAGATTGCAAAAATTAGAGTTTAAGTCAAAACCTGGCTTGTGTGGTATCAAACGAAAGGTAATTAAGTCTTACTTAAGTTAAATAAAATATATTTAAGTTTTTAGTTATATTAGCTCACACGTACTCTATAACTATTGTACCTAGTGTGAGCTTAGGTGCCCATATATTGGCAGAGTATTGTTATATTGCGTGTATACTGTGGTGTATATTAACCCCCGAAAAAGGTATCATTAGGTATAACTTTCTATAGAAGAGTTGTAGCGAGCCCCAGATTAAGGGGGGCTTTGGAGGCCAAAGCCCCAAGCCCCGGCATCCAGGGGCCCCGTATGATCGAGCATATCTCTGAAAAAACCTGCAATACACATTTATTACGACCGGGGGCCCCTTAAAACCTGAATTTAGCCCCGTGCCTCCTCAAACCTTATTCCAAGGCTGGTTGTATCCAGGTTAGAAATAAAACGGTTTTATTATTGAAGTACTATAAAATTTCAAGAATGTTAATTAACCAATTCAGATGAAAGTCTTCTGAAACTTGTCAAAGATTACATAAAACTTGACAGTATTAAGGGTTTTCCTACCAAAAAGAAAGTACTAGAAGATGAATATGCCCTTAGCGTTGCACAAAATTCGATCTATACATTTCTGGTCAATACGTTGTCAAACTGCCTTGGAAAAAAGATCAACTCAGTATAACAAAAAATTAAAACACTGCGTTCTACGATTCGAGATACCCAAAGCTCCGAAGTACGTAATACATCGATCTTGAAGCCTTTTCCAGGTTGCCTAAAATTTTATTTTGAAATGTAGGAGGCCCCTTCGGAGCCCCTCATGCTTGAGGGCCCTTGTGCGTCACACTCTCGCCCCATTGTAGTTACGCCACTGCACTAATTTCTTATTTAAGAGGCCTGTAATAGGACTAAATAAATTTACCGTCTCCTTTATGCGACAAACTGTTATTCATTTTTTAATAATTTTATGTTTATTTTAGCCTGTAATGGTTAACGACCAACTGAACCAGCTCTACATAGAAATGGAGCTTGAAGGACTCTCCAAAGCTCTTACTTTAGAAGAAGGGTTCACCTCCAGCAGCAGTAGTGGGGAGGACAATGACATTCAGCGGACCACTTTTTCAAAGGTAATTAAATTAATATTACTATAAATAGATTTTCTGTGCGCCATATACTTAGAATAATGTGATAATATATTTATCAAAACAATTGGGTTATTTGCCAAAATCAATATATGTAAGGACTCTACATATAGGTTTTTATTTGGTTAGTATTCTGTAGTATAGGTAGACGAACCTGGTGATTCTATGGTATTAAAAAAATCAAGCACATCTTGGGATTTTCGGCTCACATAATATTTAAAAATAATTTTCCATAAAATTAATAGAACAATTTTTTAACAAAATAATTATTGAATTCAAAATTTTTGAACAAAATAGTGCATCTCAAAATCTTTAAAAAAAAATAATTTTTGGAAAATCTTTAGATCTTTTTTAACTGTCGTTTATTGAACAAAAAAAACAAATTAATTTTAAGCAGTGGTTCCTCCTCTACTACATAAGCTAGTGACTAAATAAGTAAAAATTTATTAGATTTAATAATAATAAAAAAAAAAAAATTATTTTACAAGTTAAATCATTTTAAATCATTTAACAACCAGAATGATTTATGATTTTTTTCCTATTTATTTAAATTTTTTAAAGTCTTATATACATTTGAACATGTTTAGCTTCATCTTTCTCCTTTTACGAGGAAATGCGCTTTAATAACCGCATAAACGTTATCTAAAACATAACCATTTTTTGACAGTACAAAAAGAAACGTCACTCCTACGGTTCCTTAATGATGATCTATGAAGAAGAAGCTCCACTGCCACCTCCAGAACAACATAATTTATCTTAAAAAAGTGCACAAATACCCAAACATTATTGTCGGAACGAGAGACAAATATCTAAAAATAACAGTTTTCGTTTTAAAACATCATCGTTAAAATTGCAATGTTGATACCAAACATTATTTTTATAACCTCGTTTCCGATATTTAAAACAATGACCAAACAAGCAATTCAATTGAGCGACTTACTTTTTAAACTGGCGTGTTTTTCGTTTGCACAGTTACAAAAAGATATTAAGAACTCAATACATAGTACCTAAGAGATGTCGGTAACGCACCGGAAAGAGACATTCGTTGGGGGTTAAACCCATACATGTATTAGATATATATTTCCTCTAAAATCACAAAAGTGTATCATCCACAGTGGGCTGTGAGATTCTCAACTGGACCCAATTGAAACTTAGCTCATGCTGATTAACGTGACGCGACCATTTAGCTCTACTGTGTTTTTGGTTTGTTTATTTAGAAAAGGGCACATACCTTTAAAAGGCTATATATCTAGGCGGATATCAAGGGGGATCAATCCTTTTCTAAGCAAAAAATCCAAAACAGGTGGACCACATATTTGTTAGTTTTTTCAACAAATAAATAAAATTATGGTAATATATTTGTTAGAACATGTTTCAAAATACTTGAAAGCATTTTCCGTCATCCGCCATCTTCCCTCCACATGTTACGGTTCACCACCGTCTCAACTAAAGGCGGCCAAGCTATCTAAATAAAATATCAAATTGGGGCGAGTCCATATCAAATCAACCAGCTTAAAATATCTAACCAACCTTGTCTTAATAATTTTTGGTAGACTTATTCTTCTTGCAGTACCTAGTCCAAAAATTTTAAGTTTTAGTTAAATTATATTAATTTAAAAATTAATTAATAATTAATCTCACAGAGCACTTGTAAGAAAAAATCGGTTAATAGTTTGTTTTAAATATATTCTGAGAGAATTAAATTACAACTTAACCTAATTAAAAATATATTTTTTGTAAATAAAAAAATACATATCAGTTTATTTTTATTATTAGTATTTTAATTTGTAACTTTATTCAGAGACGTCTATAAATAATTAAGACAAAAAAATTAATTGATATTTTGAAAATTTTAGTTTTATGGGACCATAGTGGACACTTGTGCTTCTTACTGAAAAGCTTATTGAAAAAAGAAACAGCCGCCTTAGTGTCAGTTTTAAAAAATAATTTAAAAAAAAAATGTTGCTTTACCTTGCCATACGCAGTTACAAATTTGTGACTGACGTAACATAAACATATTTCCTAACAAGAAATATATTAAAAAGTAAATATGTATGTTGTATGTAACTCAAAGATATGCCATTTTTCTGTTTTGTTTGTCAGTATGCATATGATAAATAAAGCGGTTGAAAATGCCACAAAAGTATAACTTCCTGTAGCAAGGACTATAGCGCATATCATTGCATTTATTTGAACATTTTTTTTTAAACTAAATTTCCTAAATCATATGGTGCGAAGCTAAGATGCAGTGTAAATTCCATAAATTCACCAATTATAAAAAAAATTGTCACAAGTATTATTGTATCGGCGTCCGTCCGTTTGATTCAATACATAGCCTGGGATAAGAGGTAGGTGGCCTTTAGTAAATGCGGTGTTACCCAGCAGTATGACGACTGGGCGACGCATGCGCGGGAGAAAAATTGGGTCCGGTTAATTTTCAATATTGTTTGAAAAAGTGCCTGAACAATGTAAATGGGGAAGGCCAGTATAGACCTAAAAGTTAAACCACAAGTTACCAATCAAACCGCAGGTTACATTATGTTTGGTAATCTGTGGGTTAACGTCCCCAGAACCATTTTAATTGGATGTTTAATATCATCCAGGTACTAGTACTAAGTCCAAAATTGTACGTAGAAGTCCCTAAATTTAAACGAAATTTACATTTTTCAACAAAATCTAGTTCTCCTTCCAGGAAAAAAAACAAAACAAGCCTGTTATTTGTTCCATCTTCACACAAGAATATATTTTTCATGTAGGAAACGTCATTGTGTGGCATTAGTCAACACAAGTACAAAAAGTGATCCTCTATTGTACATGACAATAGTTTGTTCCAATCGTAAAAGCGTTTCCTAGTAACAAAACCGTTTTTCTACACACAAAATAACTATTTGTCTAACAAGTGCAGAAAATCGTTTTTTCCGCATACAAGCATTTAAGTGCGGAAAAATAGGTTTCTGCAAGCGTTAGGAACAATAATTGTTAAAAACAATTACTGTTTTCCTACGAGCGTCAGAAAAATATAATAAAACAAAATTATAAAAAAAATAAACCAAAACACGTCGACACCACATCGCGCTACTTCTTCCAAAAAACAAGTGTTATTATAACAAAAAATTTTGCCACTAATGCGGCAAAGTAGAATTTTTTGTAGAAAAAGTAGTCTGGAAAATCACGCTCGTAGAAAAAAGTATAATTATTCACAGCACAAGCAAAATGGCAGTTTTGGCAAGCACACAGCAAAATAGTACTTTTTATGTAATTACTAATCCACAAATTGGTTTTAAGATGCGGGCTGTTTCTAGCTTTTAATCAAATGTTAAAATTTGACAGCTGTTTCGCCAAGAACTAAGTAAATCGTGACAAATTTATTTGCATTTTTTTAAGATTCTGACTATTTTTGCAAGTTACCTTTTATCTTTTGGTGTGTTTCGCTACATTTCCTAATTTTTAAATCGTTGTGATATAAAAAGGTTAAAAGATTGGAAAATCTGTTTTTTTTTTATTATTTCTTATACAAAGAGTTTTTAAAAAAGTTCTATTGTTACACCAAAAATAGTCAGATAAAACTGATAACAATTTTATACTTAGTTGTTTCAAAGTTCTGCATATTGTTAAACCAAACATAGTCAGATAAAACTGATACCAATTTGATACTTAGTTGTTTCATTCGTTTGTTATTAATTTTGGTAAATCATAAAGTTTGATAATTCAACTACCTTTACAGACTTCAAACCCGGTACTAGATTATTCATCATATCATTATGAAGAAAAGCGTTTCCTTTATTGAAAAATATATTTATTAGAAATAAGTATAAATATAGTAGATTTTCTAAATGATGTACTTTTGTTATAAACATTAATTATATTTAAAGTTGGGTCACAATCTGTTGCGGCTCACCTAACCATAGTTCAAACTATTTTTTTAAATAATTTTTTTACAAGGTTTTATAAATTTTTTTTAACAGAAATTTTTTATAAGTAAAAGAAATTAATGGAGCTTTTTTATGAGAACCTAAGCTACTCTGATGAGTCCCAAAAAGGACGAAACTTTTGGTCAGTGGCTGGCTCAGTTTAATTATATCATAATTTTATTTATACTTAATAAAGCAATTCAAATATGGAATTAACTATATAAAAAAATGTACTTTATTAAAAAATCGTTTTTTAAGCCTATCCTATTAGTAATTCCACCATTATCCAATAAGAAATAAGGAAAGGAAAAATTATGTTTATGACAGATCCCTTTTACAAGTCAAGATATTTTAAAACTCATGATCATGGAAAGAAATATTTCTAGTAATTTTTTGAAGACTAGAAAAATACCATTAAAGTCTAAGCTACTCTCAAGGGTATGTTAAACTAGAAGACTACCAAGTAAAGTCCACCCTACTTTAATTTATCTATTTATCGCCTAAACGTTTCAAAAAACAATTTAAAAAATGTCTTATAAGAAGGAACAAGAAAATTACTTAAAAACAACAGAAAATCGGCGTCTTCTAGATAAGACACTTAACACCGGTCTTTGTAAATTATTTTCTTATTCCTCCTTAAGACGTTTTCTAATTGTTTTTTTCGTTTGTTACGGCTTACACGAGACATTACTTATTTTGTTAACACGCATGGGCGATAAAGATATTTTTTAAATTAAAAATGGTTAGACTATCCTTTGCAGGTTTTTAGTTTATAAAAATACAAGACAAATGCTATTTTATATTAATAAAAAGTCCATAAAATATGCTTTTTTTTAAAAACATATATTTCTGGATACCTTGCTCCATTATACAGGGTTAGTACCGAAACCCCAAAAATAACTCAAAAAATTTCGATTTCAGAATAAAATATTTTAAGCAAAACGTATGCTTATCTACCCAAGTTTCATCTTGACTGACATTGACACATTTTTGTAGGTTATTTTAAGGTCAACCAACTTTTTTTAATGGGAACCACAATATATTATTTTGACGTTGAAAGCCGCCAAAATTATATTTATTTCATATTTGACGTAATATTTTTAATTTTTTTATTCGATACTTTAGCAGACTTGCTTGTTTTAAATGAAAACCCCCGTTTAATTATAAAAAGTGATTAAGAAAATCAAAATCTTTTTTACAGCTAAGGTCACTTATCTATATTGTTTCCAAAATCGTTAAATAGGTAAGTACTTATTTAATTTATAACAACACCGCCAAAATACTTGGACTATATTGTTTATTTAATTTGACAATTTGATCTAAGTTGATTAGTGTCATTGTTACATTAAATATTAACTCAATTGCATTATTAATTATTTTGTACCAAAAATGTTCAAAAAATTGAACAAAAAAGATCTGTGACATGCATACATTTTTGAAAAGGCAATTTTGACGTCTTTCAGGTCAAGAAAAATAAATTAGGTTTTCCATTTAAAAAAGTAGGTTATACTCAAAATAACCTTCAAATGATGTGTGTCAAAGTCAAGATGACACTTTGGTAGATAATATAAGCTCTAAAATTTTGCTAAATAGTTATTTATGAAACTAGCATCTTATGATGAAAATAGTAGCGAATTCTTTTGAGAAAGTTAATGCCACTCGTGGTCCACTGACACTGTTTTGGTGCTGTCCAAAAATTGCCCCAGTGTACTGTGCAGTTTCAAAATAATACGAAAGTGCGCTAGTGCAACACGAGCTCGGAGGGACCGTGCCAAAAAATGTGCACTGAGTGCAACACTGATTTTTTCAGTTGCTCAAAAAAATAGAAAAAGTTGAAAAGTTGCACTAGTTTTCCCAAAGGAATACAAAAATTGCACGTGCGGAGCACAAGGGCTACATTTTTTTCCTAAAGAATTTGTTATAAGTAACGCGAGAAAATTTATATATGGAATAATGTTCTCAAATTTGGAAAACATAACACAAGAGTGGCATAAAATGTTTTATCCAACAGATAACTCACTAATGTGTTATTTTATAGTTATAAACTTTAACTCACTAGTGATTTATGGTGTATTATTTGATAGTTTATTTATCTAAAATGATATAATGATAATGACTGTCATAACTATCATGTGTTGGATAAAACATTTTTTTTCTAAAATCGGTATTTTTCAAAACGTATCGAGGTCCCGGTACTTATCCTGTACAGTATTAGATAGTGCAAAGTGATTCTATCGTTGTCCTAAGTGTATTTTACTAAGACTGACAGACATTTTTGACAAATTTACTGTAGAATAGATTCTAAAAGAAGAATCAAGTTTATCCTAAACTTACATATCTGTTTTACGAAAAATTTTAACAAACTGTTGGATGTTCCGTACGGGGGCAGTCAACTTTTTAAAAGTTTGACTAATCATCCATATGAAAAATATTGTGGACCAAACGACATTTTCAACTAATTTACTTCTAAAAAAATTAAATCTCGTTAACCCATCTCTTGCTTTTGTATGTGGTTTACTTGTCATATAAGGTTTTTTGCCACAAAAATTACAAAAAATTCACAGGAAAATGACAACGTTCTGTATTCTTTATGTATGTCATAGAAAAATTCGTAAAGCCTATATTTCTGTTGTAGTTTGTAGAACAGATAATATATGTATCTATCTATTATAGCATATGTAATTTCTATGTTTGTTTCTTTTATTGTTTATCATTTTTAAAGTCAACGATATTTTTGTTTATAACATTTTACAGGAATTTCATTTTAAGGTAATTTTAAACCATTTTTTATTTTTTTGGTATGACTCAACTTTACAAGCGTTTTAAGAAAAATTGTATCGAGTTTCATCTATCTACTTTTTACCTTTTTCATATTATGTATAAAAATAGAATTTCCTTTAAGTGATTTTATTTTGTATAGTTTTGTTTACTTAGAGGCACTGGATATATTTGACTAATGTAGAACAACTGTCAAAACGAATCAAGGGCGTCTATTTTTATTAAATATGTTAAGTATTTGTTATTTGTATTTAATTTTCTTAGTTAGTTGTTACATACATATTATTTAAGTGTTACATTAAAAATGTCTCAAGAACGTAGTAAAAAATACATATATTATTTTGTCAACCAAAATTTGTATTTTTTACAAAGAGATAAAAGTCCCAATGAGGACTATAATTTGTTACATAATAAAAAAAAAACTTTTATAATAAAACTTAGTTCGGCCGAAAAAATTCAATCAGCGTTAATCTGACCTAAGCAAATGTATTGTCGTAGGTTCACGTGATGGGCGGACTCGCCTGCTGTTATTTTAGTTTCTCTAGATGGCGCTAATTGTGGAGTATGTTAGGGTCACTGCATCCTGGAAGCCTGGCGTCTCCATGGGTAGCGACAAGCCCACGTGACCTGCCTCGGAATTTCCATGGGCGACTCGTCAACTTACCTCGGAATAATTAGAGTACCTACACGCAATTTTTATACAATATTGTAAATTAACCTCGGAATTTTTAGAGTACCTACAATTTTTCTAGAAGTTTGTAATGCGATCTCAAAATTTTTAGAGTACCTACATTATGTAAAATATTTTTAAAAAAATTAAAGACAATACTTATATTTTAAGTTTTTGACCAACTTTTTATTTTTGAAATATAAATTAATACAAAAAAGACTACGAAACAATTTAATGCATACACTTTTACCATTAGATATAATATTAGTTATAGTACTTACCTACAATGATAAAAAATATCATTTCTGTGGGATTACTCTAAATTTTGCCTTTTTTGTAAATTTGTTATAGTTTCTATTCCTGTGGTTCTGCCGTGCTTCCAATCAGGTAGATTTTGTGCAAAAACATAATTTTTTGAAAAATATTCCAAAACTTTTATTTTTTTATTTTACATTGATATCAGTAAGTCTTTGTTTTTAAAATAACATAAGTTCTTTAGATTTGGGATTATAACATTTAACGACATTATTAGAGATATATTACTTAAAAATTAAATCAAGTAAAACAAACTTCAAACCTATCGAGACTTCGAGCCTCGAGATAAACCTGGAAGATCACTCTAAAGTAGAAATGTTCAGGAAGCCAGAATAGTTTTTAATGGTGCCTAGTCCTAATTCTACACTTTTGTTATTTTAATTTGATGTCCTATATACGTACAATGTACGTCTGGAGTACGTACATATACATGGTTTACGTTTAATTGGACGTACCATGTAGGTATTTAGTACGAGTTTTTACGTACTTAGTACATGGCGAAAATTACATCCCTACGACGTATTATATGGACGTCGCAGAGTTACGTACTATGTACGTACATAGTACGTACTTGTGCTGTCTGGGTAGAGAGTTTGAAACCAAACCAACCGAAACATATTCTCGAAAAATGTGTTATTCTAACCTTTATCAATTAAGCGCAAACCTATGATTTGGAGACAGTGTTTTTATGGAAAAAGGTCAAGGAGCCAAATTTCCGTTCGAAGAAACTATTTTCGAGCAAATTTCCGTTTAAAAAAAAATGATTTTCGATCAAAATTCCGTTTAAAAAAAATGTTTTCGGACAGGTTTCTATTCGAAGAAACTGTTTTCGAACAAATTTTCGATCAAAGAAAATGTTTTTGAACAAAATTTCGTTCAAAGAAATGGTTTTTGAACAAATTTTTGTTTGGAAAAAATGTTTTCGAACAAATTTCCATTCAAAGAAACTGTTTTCGAACAAATTTTTGTTTGCAGAAAATGTGTTAAAACAAACTTCTGTCGAAGAAAATGTTTTCGAACAAATTTCCGTTTGGAAAAACTGTTTTCTACAAATTTCCGTTTGAGAAAAATATTTTCGAACAAAGTTCCGCGACCCGTCGTGCTACTACCCAAACAAATACCTAGAGATGGCACAAAAAATGTTTTTAGACTTTGAATTTTTAGATTGTTGAATTTTTTTTTACCTTTCTAGCCCGTGCAACAATGGCTAGAGAAGGTATTGCTTTTGAGGAAAAAAAATGTTTTTGAGATGATGCCGACGAGATGAAAATGTTTTATTTGGGTGTATATTGACTTATCTTAGCAATATCGGCGTGACTTCTTTGTGTGTACGTGTATGTGTTTGTGTGTACGTGTATGTGTTTGTGTGTGTGTGCGTTAGGTGTGTGTCTATAATAAAGCCTTTTTTTACAATCATTACAGTGTAGCTACTTTCGATTTTTTGTTTGGACCTTTTGTTTCTCAATCTTTTGTTTTTCAACCTTTCGTATTTTTGACTTTTTGTACTTGCGACCTTTTGGACTTTCGACCTTTTGTATTTTCGTCCTTTTGTACTTTCGCCTTTTGTATTTTTGACCTTTAATATTTTTATTTTTGACCTTTTGAAGTTTTGGCCTTTTGTCCTTTCGACCTTTTGTACTTTCGGCCTTTTGTAGTTTCAACCTTATATGTTTTCGACCTTTTGTGTCCGACATTTTGTTCTTTCGACGTTTTATTCGCCGCCCGCTTTTGTTTGGACACCGCAATAAAATAATAGTAGGTATATTATAAACCTCGGGACTGCTGTGTTTACTTTTAATCCCGCGGCAAGATTTTTTAAGCCCGACCGGAAGGACGGCTATAATTTGCTGAGTGATTAAAAGGGACTTTAATGGCAATGTTTTTATACTAAAAATATTAATAATCATAAAATAAATAAATATTAAACCACTTACACGTACTCTAGTTTTAGCATGTCACCCCCCGGTATATAATAATACAGTCGGCAGTGATATTTTTCATTTATTTGGTGAGCTTTGGGCGCGTTACTATGGTAGACATTAAACAAAAGTCAGTCAGACGCTAACAAACATAGAAAAAATGTGCAAAAAATAATATTTATTTCATAACAAACTAAATAGGTTTAGTCGAGAAAATGTTCGAATTAAATTTCTTAAAGATGGAACAAACGAGGGATCAAAGAATAAAGTGAAAAGGCCGCCAAAGAAAGCAGCTTTCAGGGTACCGAAAATTATGCAATAAAAAGAATGTCGAAAATTTCATCGAAAAGGTATTCCTGTTTTACATCCTGGAGAAGTGTGGAAAGTTAAATGCTTCGTTTATATGGAGGCTATGCCAAAGGACACAATAATAATAATCGCAACCAACCAAGTCATCAGCAAAGTACAGTAAACTTCAAACAAGCTGGAAGCAACCAGGAAGCAACAGAATAACCGTATCGTGTATCATGATAGCTTTTTGTTTTTTGTATTTTAATAAAATAAAATGATCCAAAAAACCTATATTTTGCCTTTATAGTTTTAAAGAAATTACGTTTAATCACAGGGGATAAAAAATACTACCTTAGTCCATGAAAAAAGGGAATAAACATACACTTTTATGCCCTAGAGTGCATAAAGAAATTTATTAAATGATACAAAATCCAACAATAGTTTTTTATATTTTATAAAACACGTCAATTATTTTTTTGTTTCTTAGTTTTTATATTCGATAATCCGAAAAAGCATTATTTTATTGGTTTGTTTATTTGGACAGTCTAAATATATATATAAGGTGTGTGATGGACAGTTCTTTACGTAACATTTGTAAATCATTTTATTTTTTGAACACAAAAAAAGCTACGCTCCTGACAGTGTCAGATTCGTCATATAACCAAAAATATTTAGCTGTCGTGTCGCTACCCTAAGAAGACACTACGTCTTCGTGATGCAGTGACCCTAGAGTATGTAGTTTCGTTTTCTCCCTAGAAACGTATGACACTAGTTCCAGGTCAGTCGGACATACAAGGTAATGAGGCTGTAGAGTGTAGTCAAAGATGGAAACCAAGTTGACAATATGATGGCCATCTCAGTGAGCCTGGTCAAATCCAATGTTTCAAACCTTTCAAGAGCAACATTCCCTATTAGAATGTTAAAAATTCCCTTTTTTTGGATAAAAAATTCCGTCAACGAAAAAAATCTCAATATCGTATTTCGATATATCGAAGAAACGTATATATATATATATATATAATTCGGTAAATCGAAATTTTTTTAAAAACATTGTTAAGCCCGGTCTAGAAATACGTCTTGCCTGTCAGTCAAAAGGGTCAAGTATGACGGTTGAAAGACTAGCGTACACACTTGATAGATCTAACGTTCGTTTTTAGATTAGTTTTTGATACAAAACGATCGTTTTATTGGAAAACAATGCGTGATCCGGTCAGTTCTCTAGGCGGTCTTCCATCTTAAATCAGTTCAAGTAAAACGTCCGTTTTTCAGTCTACACACAAAGGTTTACTTGATGCGTGTTGACTGAACAGGCAAAACGTAAGGTAAAATGGTATGTCTAGACCGGGCTTTAAAGGTACAGTTAAATAATAGTGTGAAAATGACTTTTAACAGCAAAAAGAGTATATATATATATATATATATATATATATAATACAGGGTGTTTCCTAATCGAATGTCAATATATTAATAATAAATTATTTATTTTTGAAAACTTTACCACCCTGTATCTCAAAAGGTAAGACGTTTAGGACATATATTCATATGAAGTTTTTTGCTTAAAATAGGCCCAAAATCACCCCCATAAATATTGACATTCAATTAGGAAACACCCTGTATATATGTACCAAGGGCGGTCAAAGTTCTTTTAGAGGGGGGGCGTTCGGTGGGCCATGCAGGTTGAATAAGTGCGTAAAAAACAATATTTTAGAAAAACAGGTCTGAAATTTGAAGAAAAGTGGACAAAATATGAGGTCGACGATGATTATATATTTTCGCAAGATCTCTGCGTTTTTTACACGATTACATTACTACTTTATTTCCTTCAGGAGCGACGAAAGTTAAAATGAATTGGGTTATCATAACTTGAGAGGGATATCGGATTAATTCTATATTTGTAACACAGACAAAAATTTCAAGAAAATTATATTAAAAATTATACTTGTTTAGAATGCAAAAATAAATTGTTCATGAATGAAATTTTGAATTATATTAGATAAAACTAGAGACCCTGTATGTATGACATATTTTAAAGAAATAGAAACGCGACGCACCCATCAAAGTCACTCAAACTCACATTTATTGGTAATGTTATTTTCTTTCCACGTTCATAGGCGTTTCAATAAAATAATTCATATTGTAAGCGATAAGTAACATCCATCAATCATCATGCAAAATATTGTTACAAATTTAAGTTATTTACCCGTAAATATAAACAAACAGGTTTGTCCGTCACCCCCTGTAAATATTTGTCAAAAATGGTTTATTTTTATTTTCCGACGCCTATGAATTAACAGGGACAGCAGTTGGGTCTCTCGCTAAACAAGGCTAGAGTAAATAGGACCGATATTTCCCTCCTTTGATTTTGACTTAAATAAATTTGACCTAGATAAGTTTGTCGCGTCTCAAGGTCCGTAGAGGATAGGTTACCTGGTAACTTTCTTACCAATCAGAGCCAGTTGTTGAAACGCGGGAAATGACGTCACCCGGAGTGCCCATTTAAATAAAAAGCATTTAATCACAACAAAAACATTTCATGTAAAAAAAATCCAAGTGCGCGAAAATGGTATTCCGTAAAAAGAATTGAGATAAAAGTAAAACCAAGTTCTCTAATACAAATTTCGAAATAAAAGGTTCTTACTAGTTTGAAAATCTTTTTTTAAACTTTGCTATCAAAATATGTCATACATAGAAGGTCTCAAGATATTACTAACCTTAATTAAAACAAAATCAGATACTATATTGCGCCGAACTACTTTATAAATCCACGTTTACATCATTTTTTTTATACATTTCCATACAACTGTTTGCTATTTTCAGTTTTGCGCAACTTATTTTGTGTGCTCGAAAAACTCCAACGTTTTTTTATTTAATTTTTTGGAAGTTTTATGGTGTGCGGTCAAATGAGCCCCGCATTGGGATTCAGCGCACCGAAGAACTTATATAGATAGGTAGGTCTGAACAAAGGTACAGACCACTTTTTATTTCGTTTGCCGGTGTAGGCTTTCATAGATTTTCAAAATTTTAAGTTTTTTAAAACATAAATATGCTCATTTTTACGTTCCTAGCCGGCGTAGCAATGACTAAAGAAGGCATTATTTTCGACGAAATTTTTGTGTTATTTGGATGTATTTTGACCTATCCTAGCAATATCATCGTGATCTGTGTGTGTATGTCTGTCCATACCACGATAGCTCCTAAACCGCTTAACCGATTTTCATCACGTAAAATAGTGTTCAACACTGTAACCAGCTGATTAGATTTGCACAGTTTTTTAACAGTTAAAAAATTTTAATTATGATAACTTTTTACCGGAGCATTGCATCAATATACGGGTTTCGGAATATAGTAGAACATATTTTTCTCAATAATCTGTGTTATTACCATAAACTTCATAAGAGTTTTTATTTCTGAGATATTTACAAAAAACTGTTTTTATGGCTGATATAGCATGGAGTTTACTTGGAATTTGCTACTGGGCTAGGAAGGTATCAAAAATTTATTTTTTCGAAAAACCATTTTTTGTGGGGTAATTTTTTTGCAAAATGTTGGTGGTCAGACACCGGTTAGGATATGTTTGCGATCAATTGACCACGGTTAGGTTTAGCACAGATTTGGATCTCCCAACAAGACGACAGGGGAGCTATGCTTTAAGAAAAAATAAGGAAGTTAGATTAAAATAAAAATTAAACAAAAATTCTCGCGGGGAATAATTGTCCCCGCGGCGAATTGCCCCTATCCATTTAAACATGCCAGTTATTTTTTATAAAAATGGTTCAAAACTGGCGTTAGTATTCTTATTTTCTACACTTTTTACTTACTATTCGCAATATTTTTTTTTCAAAAATACTGATAAAACAGAAAATGTAGAGGGTTATATTATCTACAAATTTGCCTTCGGCGTAGCGTGGGTCGGGGTTCGTACCTCCCGCCCCGAGGGTACTGGCGCCCTATGGCAGGGCCGACGCTAGGCCCGGGCGAACTGGGCCGCTGTCCGGGGCGGCAAATTGAGGGGGCGGCAAATCATGGGGGCGGCAAATCGGCTGTACAATTTATAAAAACAGAGTAAACAAAGAACGATCTTAAGCACTCACCAATGGATTTTTTTCTTTTTGTCGTAAATTTTTTAAGGGCCGCCCTTTTCAGCCTTCGACCCTTCGCCGCTGTATAAAGTTAAAAATCGGTATAAACAGAAAATCCAAGATGACACTTCCCAAATCAAATTGGGGGGAAAAAAATTAATTTCATCGTCTACTCCTCCGGGGTTTTCTTTCTTTGAGAACATCTGAAAATGATTTATTTTCAAAAAAGTATCCCTAAATATTTCCAATATTTGTCAGTAATAATCCTAAAAAATAGATAATAAAGAGTTAATTTTGTATTCCTATACAGTTCGAAAACTGGGCTTATTAATCGAACTTTATATTAAGTTATAATTTATCAAATTTATTTGACACAGGACCTTCAAATGGAATCTTTATCAATGCGTTTTATCATGGTCAACAACTGAATTTTTCTCATTGAATATGATTTCCTAGGGAATAAATAGATTTAATAGATAAATAGATGAAAATTCAAGGTCAGCAAATACTGCACTTAAAATTATTACTAGTAAAATTTAGAATGCATTTTCATCAGAAAGTTTGCACACATAAAATTTTTGATCAGTGCATAAGTTAATTAAAAAAAAAAGTCCCAGAGAATTAAAAAAGCATAATGGCGGGTGGGCCTATTGGGAAATCAAGTAGTGAGCTCAAAGATTTGGTAAAAATTATTTTGAGAAATGAAGATTTAGATGGCGACATTGATATTGACTATATTGGATCACCTGAGCAAGGTACAGATCTTGATCATCCCAATTGCATTTTCTAGTCAATAAATCATTTTAATCAAAACACATATTTTAGCCATTTAATTTTTATAAATATAGAAAAAGTTGGAATTATATTAAAAAAATCTAAAAGATTTTGCCGTAAAATAAAGCAAAAAGGTGGTCTGAAAGAAAACAAACTAAATATTAAATTTTTTCTGTGTGGGGGGGGGATAAGAAGTTTTAAATAGAAATTCGACAAATTGGCTAAAAAATTAAATAATCTACAATTAAAAAGTTAAGGTAAATTATGTGGTGCAAAAGAAACTGAGCTATGAGAAACTGATGAGTTTGCAGCGCAGCCCACGAGAAAGACCGGCCCGGGCGCGGAAATATCACGTGACCGTAGGAGTCCCACAAAAAAACGCCTCACGGCCCGCTGTCATTATAAAACATGTGTGTGTTCAGTTTTGGTATGTTTGTTTATGTCGATTTTTTTTTAATTCGGGCACGAATTTTATGTGAATTTTATCAAAGTTATTAAAATAACGCAGCCCACGAAAAAGACTGTAGTGGGCTGCGTTAAAATAATTAATGGCTAATGAGTAAATTATAAAGAAAATACCTATAAGATAAACAATGCCGCGAACGTGTAATTAGTGTTGTTCCTTGTCAGTCCAACTATAAAACTGAAACCTAATATGTTGCAAACGGGAAAGAAGTGGTAAAAGATAAGCTCTTGGATAAGATTGATCAAGTAATAGACATCCTCAGTGACATTTTCGATAGTGAGAGTGAAAAATGTGTTCAGTTGTCATTTCATATTGAACAATTAGGTCTCTTGAAAAGGTAACCTGAGAATCGAAGATATGGTGGATACACTTTAATGTTGGCTTCATCTTTGTTTATCCAGTTATCCAGTGCATACACGTCAATTTACAATTCTAAGGTAATATGTCTTCCGCACTCTCGCAATATTAAAAAACTGATTTGTAAAATATTGTTAACAGATAGTAATCTCTCTGGTAGTGTGAAATATTTAAAAAGTAAGATACAGCTTTTAAAAGAACATGAGTTGGTAGTTAACTTACACTTTATTGAAATAGATATTAAACTTTGTGCTGGGTAATTTTTCAAAAAATTATTGACGACCACTACATTCAGTTCATTGAATGGGAAAACCATCTCACTTAAATTATTGTGAAATGTTTTATATTGAAAATTTTTCTTCAGATAACTCTAGCGAGTGTTTTTGTGGAGAAAAACTATTGTCAAAGCTTGAAAAAATTAATTTAAGGGCATGTAAAGTTTTTTAAAATAATTTTATTAAAAGGCACATGATTTAGTGTCTGCTAATAAATCTTTGAATAAGAACTCAAAGATGATGACAGTCAAAGAAAAATTAAAAAACTAAAAGGGTTTGATATGTCCAATTTTGAAAGACTTGTATAGATTTGAAGTTACTAACGATATTATGTACCTAGTATATGTACCTGAAGATATTAGAGTGCAAATTTTGTATAATTTTTTATTTTATAGATTCAGCTCTTTTATCCATAATAAACACATATATCAGCAAAATATTTTTTTCAATTTTTGCCTATAAAAAACAAAAATTTTTGTTAATTTATTTAAATGTGTAAAAACATATAATATATTAAGCAATACAATAAGAATCCTGGGACTCCTAAGATCACGTGACCGCCGACTTGCTTATAACGCGCCATGGCCGGTCTTTATCGTTGGCTGCGGTTTGCAGAGTAAAAGGTAGAGGTGCCAAAATTTCTGGGCAATGTTTAGGTATTTATGTTCGATAATGTAATAGTCAGTTTGATTTTTTCCAGTGGCTTGGTCATGATTTTTATCAGTCTGCCAAATTTCAGCTTTGTAGCATGTCTGGAAGTACAGTAGAACTTTGATGATCTATACATGAGTGAGAGACAATTTCGACGTTTTTTGAAATTTCGTAACTACTTTACTACTTTATGGAAGTCTATGAAACTTGGAGGGGTTGTTAACTCTATGAAGATCTACGACTGTACAAAGTTTGAGATTCGTAGCTCATTCCGAAGTAGAGTTTTAAATTGGTCAAATATGGGCTGAAATGTTTCAAGAAAAGATGGTACGGCAGCGCGAACTTGGCGAGGCACTGCCGTGCCCTCAGATTTTATTTTCTACAATAAAGTTTAGAACACATTTTTTGCAATTGGGCTTAGTTTCTGAGGAAATTGGATAAAACCTGTAAAAAAATTAGTTTGGTGATTTGTAAAAATTGATTTTATTTACGGACGCCTGTGAAGTTTTGATTTAAAGCTAAATCCATATTTCTGACACAGCAATTTAAAGAAAATTTTATTGTCTACAATCGATTATGGGAATATCATTTTTGATAGAAGGCTTGGTTTTTAAGATACTCGGGTAAAACATGTGACAAACATGTGGTTTTTTATTTTTTTTTTACATTTTCTCAATACGGACGCCGCTGGAAAGTTTGGTATTATTCTGATCGCACTGGCTTATTTATTATTAAAAAGATAATTTTATTTTCTACAATAAAGTGTAAAATAATTTTTTGCCAAAAAGCTTAGTTTTTGAGAAAATTGGATAAAACTTGTAAAAAAATTGATAAGTTTAGTGGGACGACCCTAAATTGTTATAACTAATAGTAATGCTACCTTGTTACACATCATTTTGAAGAAAATTTCATTGTCTACAATTGACTATACGACACAATTTTTCATAAAGAGTTTAGTTTTCAAGAAAATCGGGTAAATCATGTAATAAACATGTTTTTTTCATTTTTTACATCACCTCAATAAACGGACGCCGCTGAAGAGTTTGTTATTGGTCGTACCTCACTGACTAATACACCGTTGAAAAGCAAATTTTATTGTCTATAATAAAGGTAATTACATATTTTTCGCTAAGAAGCTTAGTTCTTGAGAAAAATTAAAGAAAACCTCAAAATCTCAGTTTTGGGGGTCTGGGAGGTTTTTGAGGGTTTTTGCAGCTAATATTTAAAAAACTAAGAAAATTTTATATTTACGTTGGATTTTACACATTTTTGATTAATTTCTGTTATTGTGGCTTTAAGGCGTCAACTTAAATTTTCAGAAATTCGAACACGGCTATAAGAGAAAGGGGGATAAAAAAAACTTGGGCCAAAACCTGGCTTGGCAACATCCAGATCGTTAATCTGTGACCTTTTGTCAGCTAGAATCCATTGTCAAACTGCGGTCCTCATATTTTGCATACTCAACTACCTACAGCGCCTGCACTACATCGGTCATCGGAACTGCCAGCATATTTGATGGCCTTTAAAGCAGTGGCGGCGAGTGGTGTAAAACTTTGGGGATCCACACTCAAAAAAAAATTTTTTGAGTGCCACGCTTAACTTCTAGGCCACCGTACGGGCCATTATATCATATAATTTAGAGTAAATAATTAAAAAATGAGATATTTAGTTAGATAGTTAATTATTATTGTTTTTATAAATAAATAATAAATCTGTCATAGCTAGTTTTTATATTTTACAAAAACGTTTTGTATTAAAAATAAAGGCGTCTGTCCTTTTTTAAAATAAATTCTTAAATAACCAATTCATTGAAGTTTGGATTTTCTTGAAACATTTTTTACTCAATAGATAACATTATGAGGACAGTTAATCTATTCTAACCCATTGTGGTAAAGAAGAAAATTTAACTAAGAATGAAGAATTAGAACTTCCGCCATTCTCGTAACTACAAGATCGTCTAAATCATAAGAATATGGCCCGACCGATAACGACAACTTGTCTCAGTACACTAATCACAGAATATCGCGGTTCGATCCGCTAAGTCAATATGTAATGGCACATAAGCTAGCTAACAGCCAACGGTAACTGTAAACGCGGGTGGCATCACGGGGGCGCAGGCAGCATCGATCGATGAACCGAAGTAAAGCCCAGATTATGTGTACTGTAAAATTCTATAGGGACATGTCGTCCTATCTTTCTATATTTCGTTATTAAAATGCGACATAACATCTACAGTACACAAAATGTGGGTCCAGTTAAGCGCGGCGAACACAAATACACACATACATACCGAGTATTAATTTTTAGTTAAAATTCAAGTCTTTGGTGAATTTCTTTTGGGGTTTATTGATACTTTAGAATGTTTTAATATTTTTTAAGCAAAATTTGTGAACATGTGCACTTATAGAGGAACCGCCACTGCATTAAACACAGTAAATGCACTGCAGACGAACCGTTCAAAAGTACCATCTAGGAAATATATTGTGTTAAAAGCCTCGCAGAGAAACATAAAGTGCCTCATTTGCAACTTTTTACATACTTAAAAAATGTTTTGCTATTTTTTTAAGGTTCCGGATATCTGAGCGACATAATCTTTATAGATGTGAAAGGTACTACTTTCAAAAATGAGGAAAAAACTTTTAATATAGCTTTAAAGTGTGGCAAAAAAATAATCGGCCAGAAAGAATCAATCAAGAAAACATACGAAAATGAGATAAATATGTATAAGAATGTCATTCCTGCGTTTCAGAGGTTTTTTGCAGCAAATCACCAATCTGAGTTTGCAAATGTTGCCAAATGCTTTTCCACGGCCACTATAGAAGGTAATTCGAAATATATAGAACACTGCGAAAAATCGGTCAAATAGATTATCAACCTGAGTTTTGTGTGCTTGAAAATAATATCAAATTCAACTGTGTTAAATATTTGCATCATTTGTTATAAGTTTTTTAGACCATCTAGACTTTTTCATAAAGATTTAAAACAAATTATTTGAACACCCATTTTAAATAAAAACTTTATTCAATTTTATTTGAAGATATATTTTTTAATTTTATTTGAAGATATATTTTTTTAATTTTTAATAGAAAATGTTTTGGTTTTTAATACGTTTTAAACTTAAATTTAATGTATAAAATTATAAAACCCTACCAAGGGGACTTTTATCTAGAGTTTATATCTTTATCACAGAACACATCTTTATAATTAGACTTAGTGAAAAGTAGAGTTCTGTGTACTAAAAGAGACAATAAAACTTTTCTGAAGGCGAAAGACATGACTATTCCGTTTTTGTATGGTGTTATTATTTTATAATTTAAAAAAATTACTGTTTTCGTTCTATTCTTAGGTGTTGATTATATCGCACTTCAAAATCTTAGAAAACAAGAGTTTGGATTAACTGATCGGAGGAGTCCATTTACCAAGGCCCACTTGGCCCTAACCCTGGAAGCCTATGGAAAATTTCATGCTATATCATTTGCTCTAAAGGACCAGAATAAAGAGCTGTTTGATAAAATTTCTAATTTGGAGCAAATTTGGAAAATGTGGTGTGAAAATGAAACGGAACAAGATACTTTTATTCGACTTCAAGAAGGTAAAACAATTTTAAATTTTAGTGTAGACGCTAGAGGTAGTTGAGTATGCAAAATATGAGGACCGCAGTTTGAGAAGGGATTCTAGCTGAGACTAGGTCACAGATTATAACGATCCAAATTTTGCTAGGTACGACCCTGGCAGCAAAGGTGATACCTTCTACTCACCTATGGGTTGGGGAAGGAAGTTTCAGATCGGTTCGGCACCAAAATTAATTTGTTTGGTGATTTTTAAAAATTGATTTAATTTACGGACGTCCCTAAAATTTTAAAAATTAAATTTTTCGAGCCTTCTACAATCAAGTATAAAAGACATTTTTGATAAAAAGAGGTTTTTTTTTTGTTAAATCGGGTGAACATTTTTTTAAAGTGACGTCGCTGGAGAGTTTTAATCAAACCCCACTGACTTTTACATCGTCAATAAGGGATTTTTATTTTCTGTAATTGGTTAAAACCTGTAACAAAATTAATTTGTTTGTTGATTTGTAAAAATTGCTTATAAAGTTTTAATCTGAAGATAAATCTTACTTTGTTATAGAGCGTTTAAAAGGCAATTTTATTGTCTACAATCGACTATGGAGCACAGTTTTTAATAGAGGGCTTGGTTTTTAAGATAATCGGGTAAAATATGTGACAAACATGTGGTTTTTTTTAAAAATTAAATTTTCTTGTTTTTTAGATTACATTTTACACATTTTTGATGTTAGTTAAATTTTCAGAAATTCGAACACGACAACAAGAGGAGCGGGGATAATAAATAACTGGAACAATACGGGCGCCGCTGAAGTGTTTGTCACTGGTCGGACCCGACTTACACATTGTTATAAATAAAATTTAATTTTCTACAATAAAGTTTAAAATAGTTGTTTTTATTAAAAAGCTTAGTTTGGTTAAAACTTGTAAAACAATGTTAGGTACATATTTACTCGATTTCCCTAAAAACCAAGCTCTATATCAAAAAATGTTATTTATACTTACACACCTATTAATTTTATATTACACAACTATTTATTTTTTTAGCAAAATAATAATTTAAAAAAATAGTAATGTTTATTATTTTTTACATGATCTAAAACTAGACTTCCAACGAAAAAAAGCCGCCTCCAAAACTTTTTCGGGTGAAAATGGGGCTTCTTTTTAATGTTTTAAAATCAAAAATGTAAATACATATACATATGTTGATTTGAAATAATTAAAACGTGGTAAGAATATAAAAAGGTAAGAAACATAAAAACCGATTTTTTTCGATTTTCCCATAAACATTGTATCTAATTTATTTTAATAATACGTCTAGGTTCACTGAAAATGGTGAAAAACCATTACCACCTCGAATATTTCATCCTAATAACTCGAATCGAATCTTATTTATTTTCCCTCTATTTCCACTCTGTTTTCTCTCATTTCCAATACCTAGTTTTCAAGCTGTTACTGCCTTTTTAAAAGGTATCTGCATAAAAATTCTTTCAAAGTTGAATCCAAAATATCATTAAAACGAACTATTTAAAAAATATAATAAAATATTTTATAAAAAGTGTCACTGTTCCCAACTACTCAGTGCAAGACACGGAATCGAACCGAGACCACATGCGCAACATGCGACAGGTAATAAGCTGCAGCACGGAGTTTCACATAAAAGTTTTTAATAATAGTAGAGTTAAAGTAGAACCTAGCCCACCAAATGTTATCTATAAGGCTATCCGGCATAAATTATTTGTTGCTATTTTAGAAAAAATAGTCACATGCCTAACGGAGCACAAAGAGTTTGAAGTTTTAAATAAGTTCAAGAAACTATATGCACCGTGTCATGAAAATTTCTACAAGTTGCTCATTCAAAATGAAGTAAAAGGTGTTATTACCCATGGAGATTGTTGGCACAACAATTTCTTGTTTCAATATAGGGTAAGTTTGACATTTACCAAGCATTCATGCACTGATTCATGGGCGTGGCGTCGTCGCAATAAGGTTGAGAAAGGAACAAAGTTAAAATTATTTTTAATAGAAATTAAATGTAAACTAAAAATTTAAGATGGCGTTTCGATATACTAAAAATACATCTATTCCTATGGACGACACCCACGTCCGGCTAACTTCAAAAAAACTGATCGACTCTTTAAAGTACTTTTTTTAAACTTGAGTAGTGTATGCTAAGCCACTATGTCAGCTTTATCAACAGCTTAGTATTTTAACAATATCAAAGCTGGCAATGCTAAGTAAAAAAATAATATCATTGTCATCAGTTACAGAATAATAAATACATTAACATTGTATTTACTCCTAAAATGGCTTTACATACGACCAAAGAGCTCAAAAAATTGTTACCAACTTGGAAAATGGTTGATCCGTTCCAGTTCCAACAAGAGCAAGTCAAGTTCAGGAAGATAACGCTACTTCTAGTATTCTAAAATGACCCCTTTGAGAGAGCGTAGAACGCAAGAATTTTATCACTGTTTCTACAGCCATACACTCATTTGCTTTAGAATTAAATCATCAAACCACAGGGACGAACCAAAGCTAATAAAGATATTCAATTCAGAATTAAATTCAACTTAACAAACGACCAAAAATTTACTTTTAGCTGGTTTTTACAGGAAATAAAATGTCCTCTAATTGGTCGTCATAACACTCCTGTAAAATATAAAAAATGTCCCGATATAATATATACTGCTTAAAATAAAAAACGAGTTTTTCCAGTCGAATTAGATTTTTTTGAAATTAGCTGTACGTCTTAAATATATCTATTGCTAAGGCGTATTAAAACCATTAATTAAAAATGACTGTTACAAGCGTTCCGCCATATTGAATTCAATTATTGAACCCAAACGTATGGCTTGGATTAAAAGCCCAAGTAACATTTCTTTATTTATAGCAGAAGCTAAAAGGTTGCCAGCGCCTTTCCTTAAAACCATTAGTTTCAATGTTTGGTCGCTAGCACGTTCCCATTACCCTTATATACCCCTTAGACCTCCTAAATGGGACTCCCCAATTGGTGGTGGCAACCTATGTGTTAAACTCACTATAAAACCATAAGAAATAAACTCCAGCTTCGCCCTCTAGCGGTTCCACCAGAATAGAACCTTTTAGAGCCTAAAGCGATTATGCCAGGTTCTAAAAGAAACTCAGAAACGTCCTCTATCCTATTATAAAACTAGATTTGGTAATTTGGTATCCTCGCGATTCTGTTGAATACCACAATACCTTTAAAGTAAAGAAGTTTTCCTATAAAAGCTATGGCGATATTTTAGATTCACAATGGCTATATAAAATAATTTAGGTCACAAAATTGCCAAAAATGTCAGAGTCCCAAAATTATTTTATCACATAAAAATATACCGAGTTTGTCGATTTGTTGATGATCAAATTGCCTGCCAGATTTATTTTTCTGATAAAATCGTATCTGAAAAGCTCTCAAAACAAGCGCGCCAGCACAAGAATGCTTTTTAATAGTTTTTTGATAACAAAATTACAAATATTTAAAATTAAAAAAAAAATCATTTACACTATTCACCATTAAAAAAGTCTGTTTGGTTTACATAAATGAAAATTAAAGTAAAATTATTGTTAAAAAACACTGATAAAACGACTAGATAAATATTTTCTCTTTACAATATTTATTAAATAAATTTATATACGCCATTATGGTTTTATAGTGGTCACTTGGTTTTATTTGTTACTGTATCGCAACAAGGATTTTTGAGTGCCCTTATGAAACCAACAAAAAAGAACAATGTAAACATAGTCAACATAACCTCACTTAAGATTTTTGTATTTGTTTTTAAAGTGTTTAAAAGCGTATAATTCAACACTTTTAAATGTTTTTTATCGTGCAGTTTCGACACAATCAAGAGGGCCAGTGCAATAATATTCGTTGTGCCTGCAGGTTGGAGGGCAACCTCTTATATTGGCCGTCTAAACAGGCCTTATCTAGGCATGGGTGTCCTACCCAGGAGGACGGAAACTCAACAATTATTAATTATTGGGCTTTAAATAATCAATCTTGCAATAGGTAGGTACCAATCTGTACCTAGGTAGATCTATTATTTTTACAGGAAATACCTAAAAAAAATAAAACACCAAAGTATTTACTTACTTCTGTTAGAACCCTTAAGGAAACAAGGTTTTATATGGCCGCCTATTTAAATAATATTTAATATACAGCTATGGGTAACTATAAATACAAAAGAATTAAGTTTACCTTTAAGCCTTTCTATAAAACCTTTTTAAAATGCCTAAAAGTAATGGCAAAAACCAAAAGTCTAAAGTTTATATTTACCACTCTTAAAAACCTTAAGGAAACTAGGTTCTATATGGCCGCCTATCTAATCATATTTACTTTTAAACTACTGGTAACTATAAAAACAAAAGGATATAAGATAACCTTTTAGCTCTATTATAAAACACTTTTGTGATGACCTAAAGTAATGCAAAAAACTAAATGACCAAAGTTTATATTTATTTCTTTTTCAAAACTTTAGGTAAAATGGTTTTATATGACCATCTTTATAAATCAGAAATTAATAAAACCAAAAGTATCTAAAAGGAACAGAAGGAATATCAGTTTTATTATACTCCCTTTATAAATCACTTTTTGGTTGTATAACACCCCTTTAGGTAATTGGCAATATAAATTACCTTTATGTAGCCAAATTGATCCTAAAACCCATAACAGCACCCTCTAAATAACCTAGGAACCAAATTAATAAAACCTTGAGTGGTAATAATGTTACTTGAGAGAGGAGACGCATTTAATAAAATTTGAAAGGGACTGCTATCAAATAACGTTGACAATTTGTCAATGCCGTGATTTGACGTTGTCAAAATTGGAGTTAATTTTTATTTTCGATTTAAGTTTAAAAAAATGATTTGTATTTTGGAACTTTTGGAAGACAAAGCAATTGTCTTGTGTTGACGCAGCTGCTTACTTGACATTTTTTTTACAAATAAAAAGGTAACTGATAATGGTTAGAAAAGAGATGGCGCTGAGGGCGCAACACGCATCAGGCACACATATCGGTAGCCTGAATTAATCCAAGCCATACGTTTAGGTTCGTTTGAAATTCAACATGCCGGCACGCTTGTAGCCGTTATTTTTAGAGGCGTTTTCCCAGTACAGATATATTGAAGACGTACGTGACGACATCGACACCGCTATAAGAAAGGCGCATTTTTTACGTTAACGTCAAATAAATAATTTTTAAAATAAGACGTCAATTTAAATTAGACAATCACACTGAGAAGTGGCTATTCAGACGATTTAAACATTTTCTTACTTTACATTGTGCGTTTAGCCAGATCAGGAAATTCTTTTTCCAAAAAGGAGAGACTTGCTAGGCACTTGGCAAAATGTGTAACGCCAAAAATATCTACTGCAGTGGATGGTCTTACTTGCGGCCCAGACACATACATCCATGTCTCATACAAGGAGAGTTCTTAAACTAATCTGAAATCCATCTGATTGTTGTCTATGACAGCCATGAGGCTAACAAAAATTAGAAGAACCCGATGCGCTTAACCTAATTTTTGAGTTTTATGACCTACCTCAACCGCGTCTCGGGTCATCATTTAAAGTCACTTAAAACTATAATGTTCCAACGTTTTCTCGACATAATCCAGGATTTTTGCAGGAGGTTTTCGTGTACTTAAAAGAAGTTCCACTGAATCATCATCATGATCCTTCAATAATTTTACTGCCAATTTCGCCGCAAAACTGTTTATAGCTTATAACATTGTGTGTGTTTGTTTGTTTGTGTGTGTGTGTGTGTTTGTGTGTATGCGTAAATATATTATTTCTGTCCGTAACACGATAGCTCCTAAACCGCTAAACGGATTTTCATAAAATTTTTAGGTAAAAAGGTGCATTATTTTTTCTTGAAAACAGTACAAAAAGACCTACCTAAATTTATCAATAAAAAAAAGAAGCATGCATTTTGAAGCATCGAGGTACCTAAATGTAGTAGACCCAAAAATTATTTTTTAAAAACAAAATTTCCCGTATTATAATCGACTAAAAATAGTCCAAAGAATAATTTTCATGCAAAAAATCGCGTTCAACACAATTTTAGTCTCAAATTTAAGAAAATTACTTAGAACAATCTTTGATATAAATTTTAAAAAATTAAAATGGCGGCTTAAAAATGGCAAACAATTTATAAACTTACAATTCATTTATAAGTTAGTGTTTTAGGATGCTGAATATGATTTTTAATCCAAATTAAAAAAAATTAACATGTTGAATCCAAAATGGCGTACTGTCTCATTTATAAAACGATTTGCGTTAAACTTGAAACTTGGCGGTGCTTAGGGTCACTTAATACAGTATTTGACTCAAACTTGAAAAAATCAAATTGATGTATCCAGAATGGCGGACTTTTCCATTTAATAACGGATATAAATGAAATTCGGAACTTTTAGGTGTTTTAGGTCGCTAAATATGATTTTCAACTTAAACCTAAATAATTTAAAAGATTTTTCATTTATAAACCAATTTGTAATGTAAAAGTAACATTGTCCACTTCCAGACACGCTAGAGAGCTAAGCTTTGGAAGGCCGATGGTAACTATGATAGATGATACAGCTATAGAAAAAAATTAAAACACCCCAAAATTCTGATTTACTTCCCTCCCCTATAAATGTAAAGTTATATAAAAGTAACACTGCCCACTTCCAGAAACGCTAGAGAGCTGAACTTTTTAAGACTGAAAGGCACTATGATAAAACTATAGAAAAAAATTTAAAAACACCAACATTTTAATTTACTTCCCTCTCCTATAAATGTAAATTTATATAAAAGTAATATTGCCCACTTCCAAAAACGCTAGAGAGCCGAGCTTTGGAAGGCTGATTGAAACAATGATAAAATCATGGGAAAACATTTAAAAACCCAAAAAATGTTCATTTACTCTCCTGTCCTATAAATGTCAAATTATGTAAAAGTAACATTACCCACTTCCAGAAACGCTAGAGCTGAGCATTGGAAGACTGATATGAACTATGATAAAATTATAGAAAAAAAATTTCAAAGACGAAAATTTAATTTACTTCCCTCCCCTATACATGAAAAGTTATATAAAAGTAACATTCTGCACTTTCAGAAACGCTAGAGAGCTGAGCTTTGGAAGGCTGATAGGAACTATGATAAAACCATAGGAAAAACTCAAAATTTTAAGTAAGGCATCGCAAAAGTTTTGAACAATATTCCGCATATTTTACTACTTTAAAAATTAAATATCAAATTCCTTTAAAAAAGAAGTGAAATCATAACAAAAATATTTTATGTAAAAAAAGCCAAGTAAGCGACAAGGGCATTCTGTAAAAAGAATTGAGATAAAAGTAAAGCCAAGTTCTCGTAACGCGATAGCTCCTAAACCGCGTAAAATAGCACTCGATACTGCAACAAGCTGATTAGAATTTAGTCAAAATTCATCAATGCAAATGACAGTTAAAAAGTTAAAAAAATGCTAACTTTTTAACGGAGCGTCGCATCAATATGCGGTTTTCGGAATATAGTAGCGCGCGTTTTTTGAAAAAAAAAATATTATAACCGAAAAGTTCGTAGGAGCTTTCATTTCGGAGATATTTACAAAAAAAAATTGTGGGAAAAGGGACCGTTCATAAATTATGTTGAAATACACAATATAAAACGACGCAACGCGGGCTAATAAGCGCATGACAAATTATCGCACGGTTTGAATAGCCTAACCAACTCAAAGCACTATATATTTTGGTAAGGTAAGAAGTTGAACCTTACTTATTATTTATAAAATTTTACAGAGGCAGAGGAGGAGGCAACAGCGGAAAAGCTACATTGTTTACCTACAAATGAATGAATGACCGCCGAAAACAGGGCTACGAGTTATCTTTATATTTTATTACTCTAAAGCCGTTTTCAAGCGAATAACTAGTAATTACCTCTGGTTATCTCTTGGTTGACATTTAAAATCAGCTGTTTAGGCCCTTAGCCTATTACCACAGAAACACCGCTTGAATAGCTTTTTTTATAACCGGTTATTTTTTGTTGTTGCTTTTTGCGCTATTTTAAAGAAGTTTAGTTGGTTTTAGTGCGCTTTTTAAAAGATGAATAATAATCTTCTTGCCAGTATTGAATTTGAGTTCTTTTCGACCGAATCTCAAATACTGGCGTATTTGGCTCGAAATGGATTTGGAAAAAAAATTAAATATAATTAACAGTGGTAGGAGTAGGACATACTGTTTTTTTATGATATTGCGTGTATAAAAGTCTACATTAAAAAACTTAGAGGAAGTCAAGGGTTGATGAAACGGAAAAAATTTTGCCAAGACACTATAGAGGAGGCCATCTCTTTGTATAATTTTCCCTCATAATTGAGGCACACACGATAAATTCCACTCATTGCAAAAATTCACGCAAAAAGAAACAAAACAAATGATTGTGAGGTTAGAAAAACCCAATAACATTCCTCGAAAGTGTGGTAAATACCGGTAATAAACGATGACGTACAAAGGGCTTATTCGTGCCGTCACTCTTCAAGGAGTGGTATTTACCAAGGCCGCTTGAACGCCTATGGTAAATACTAGTAATTACTAGTTATTCGCTTGAAAACGGCTTAAGAGTGATCCCAAACACTGTGAAGTTTCAAGTTTGAGGCAAATTAATTTATAAATAAGAAAGTCCGTCATTTGGTCCCGCCATGTTAAATTTTTTAATCTGGATTCCGAATTTTATACATATAGGTTCACAAATAATAAAGTCCGCCATTTTGATTTATTTCTTTAAATTTTATAATAAATAAATATTGTATTAAGTAACGTTAAGCACCGTGATTTTAAATTTTGGGAAAATCGGTTGAAATCGGACTTGAAACACTCCAAAGTTTCAATTCTGATGATTTTTAATTTGAGTTAAAAAATTCTATTGCGTGACCTTTAACACCGCCTAGTTTTAAGTTTGAGGCAAATGGTTATAGACCAGGCAAATTACACTTTGAGAGCAAGAAAATTATTAACAGGACTTGAAGCATTGGAAATTGTAGAGCGGCGAAAAACAAAGTAAAAAAAAATAAATACGTGAGCAGGGGCGTTGCGGGTTAGGTTTGGGGGGGTAGAAAGGGACAGGAAATCGTATTATTGCGATTTCCGGCGAAAGCTGACATCGGCAAAAAAAGTGACATACAGAAAAGTCATAGGCCATGAAAATATCTAAAACTTTTGTAAATGTAATTTTTTACATAACCTCAAAATGTTCGAGAAAAATTTAAAAAACCGTATTTTTTTTTATTTTTTGTTTTTTATTTTTGCAACAATAATGTCAGTTTAACAAAAACTTGGTAAAAGTAGAGCTCTTTGGGTGATAAATGTCTACAATATTTTACAAACAAAAAAAATAAGAAGTTTCTAAGGTATTTGTTTTTTCCTTTCAAAATCGCTTTATTTTTAAATGAAATTTCTCCTTCAGAAAATCATCGTATCCAGTTCTGCTGGTACTCAGTTTTTGGCAATGAGATGTACTTTTTGGTAAATTAAAAAAAGATAATATGCGTCATTTAAAAACTTGTCCAAAAAATAGAAAAAACTAAAAAAAAATGTTCACAATATTTTTTTAAGTTATCGGAGTTATTTTATAAGTTTTAAAACATTTTTTAAAACTGACTAGATTACTTAATTCCACGCAAGGTAAGTGGCTATTATTATGGCAAAAAAAATAGGCTATCTGCCTTGTTTTTGGAAAATTAATGTAAATATATACATTATGACACAAATTTTATTTTTTCTAAAAAACATTTTTTATCGCTCTGTATGTTATTTTTAATTTCTTTCTGAGTTTTATCGCCCTCAAAAAGTGCCACCTAAAGCGAAGCACCCTGTCACCCCCTGGATAACCCAATTTCTTTATGTACAGGGTTTTCCCGTATATTTTTACACCATATCTAAAACGTGTATTTGAATAGATATCAAAATACTATAAATACAAAAGTTTTATAATTTTTTACAAATTTTAGGAATCTTAAGGTCAGAATTTAATTTTTTTTTTCTAAGAGGGTGACAGGGTGCTTCGCTCAAGGCGGCACTTTTTGGGGGCGATAAAACGAAAGAAATGAAAAATAACATTCAGAGCGATAAAAAAATTTATTAGAAAAAATAAAATTTTTGTCATAATGTATATATTTACATTAATTTTCAAAAAGCAAGGTAGGTAGCATAATTTTTTTTAGCCATAATAATAGCCATTTTTCTTGCGTAAAATTGAGTAATATAGTCAGTTTTAAAAAATGTTTTAAAACTTCTAAAATAACTACAGTAACTTAAAAAAATATTGTGACAATTTTTTTTTAAATTTTTTCCTTTTTTGAATTTTTTTTTAAATGACACATATTATCTTTTTTTATTTCGCCAAAAAGTATATCTCAGTGCCAAAAACTGAGTACCAGCAGAACTGGATACGATAATTTTCTGAAGGAGAAATTTCATTTAAAAATAAAGTGTTTTTGAGCGGAAAAAACAAATATCTTTGAAACGACTTAATTTTTTTGTTTGTAAAATATGGTAGACATTTAGCACCCAAAGAGCTCGTCTCTTACCAAGTTTTGTTAAACTGACATTATTTTTGCATAAATAAAAAATAAAAAACAAAAAATAAAAAAAATTACGGGTTTTAAAATTTTTCTCGAACATTTTGAGGTTATGTAGAAAATGTCATTCACAAAAGTTTTAGCCATTTTCATGGCCTATGACTTTTCTGTATATGACTTTTTTATCCGGGGTCAACTTTCGCAGGAAATCGCAATAATACGATTCCCTGCCACTTTTTACCCCCCCAAACCTAACCCGTAACGCCCCTGCTGACGCATTTATTTTTGTTTAACTTCGTTTTTCGCCGCTCTACAATTTCCAATGCTCCAAGTCCTGTTAATAATTTTCTTTTTTTTTTGCCTTAAATTATGGTAATTCCGCTGACCTATTAATAAATAAGAGAGTCCGCCATTTCGAATTGGCCATTTTCATTTTTTAAAGTTTACGTTCAAAATCACACCCCAAAATTCCGAATTTGACTCATATCGATTAATAAATGGAAAAGTTCACCATTTTGGATCTGCCATTTTGAATTCGGTTCAAAGTTGGAGTGAAAAATCATATTTAGCATCCCAAAACACCCAAAAGTTCCGAATTTTATACATATCCGTTCACAAATGGGAAAGTCCGCCATTTTGATTCGGTCATTTATATTTTTTTAAATTTGAGTCAAAAATTGTATTAAGTGACTTTAAACAACGCGAAGTTTCAAGTTTGCGCCAAATCGGCTAATAAATAAGAATTTTGGTTCCGCGCTTTTGATTTTTTAAATTTGAGTAAAAAACTGTTTAGTGACCTTAAGCACCGCCAAGTTTCAAGTTTGAGAAAAATCTGTCTATAACTAAGAGAGTACACCATTTTGCCTTCGCCATTTTATTTTATTTTTTTTTATTACAAAAAATGGTGTATAGTATTGTCGCCACTATAAATCCACTTAGTACTAGAAATTTTTTTTGCAATGTTATAAACAAACAAATATAACAAATTTTTGCACTTATAAAATGGCAACTAGTTTAATTAGGTGCGTCCCAAGTAATGAACGGTTAGCCCAGGGTCCCCTGACTTTTTAGGTCGACACTGATCGTAACATGTGTTTGTTATAAATGCAATGTTGCATTGTCCGTCGGAGTCGCTGTTTTGAATTGTTGCTGTTTTTACTGTGTGTTGAATTTTAATTTTACAAAAAAGAACATATTTGGAGGTAAAAATAAACAACAAGTGCTATGTTAAAATATTGTGAAAATTCAGACATTTGGTTTTTACAAGAAAATTCACGCGACGCGGCCGTGTTGCCGTCATCGGGGCTGTTTAAATTCTAAGATTTAAGGAATGACCGCAACAATAGGGAAATTTACATGAAGCCCCGGCTGATCAGTTCTCTTTATATTTTATTACTCTAAAATTTTAACCCGTTTTGTCTTAAAATTTAAGTGGGCCCTTAAAATTTTGAGAGTATTTTTGAAAATTAGTCAGTGAATAAGTTCTTGCAGGTGATTTTTGGAAGAGGAGAAATGGTAAATCTAATTATAAAATTATTATTACGTAGGTAGTAATATCTCATAATTATTCCATTCATCATCTTATTTTTATTTTTCATAAGGATGTTGTTAACACCATTTTATAAAATAATTCTGACAGAAAAAAAAAGAAACATATAAAACTGGTAAACAAAGACAAGGATGAATTTAGAGAGGTTATATTAAGAACGTTTATTAAGTATGTATGATTGTTATATATTCATTGTTATAAAACTACAAGTTTTATAAATTGGTGTTGACACAAATTATTACAACTTTTTCAACGCATTTAGTGTGTTTATTGGGCTTTTACAGTTATCGCCAACACCAAATAATAAAACTTTAGGTTGTTTTGAAATGTGATGTCTCCATATCATAATTTTTGAGATAACTTTTTGACAGTTATTAGTTGTTTACTATAACAAATAGCATAGGCCAACGAAAAAAAGTTGTAAAAAATTGTCTCAAAAATAATGATATGAAATGAAAACAAAAAAAAATCTTATCGCCCTGCCAGCCCGCCCACTTCTTTTTCAGCGTTCAACAGTCGTCATCGAATTGGCGTGCGATGCACCCAAAATATAAGTTGACCTTGAACAACGAAAATATACGCAGGTGTAGTCCAGGAGCCGACACGCAGCCAGCCGAGGAACCAGGATTAATAACCCAGGAGCCTGCTATAAGTGCTATCGGTACCAGGATGGCGCCAGCATAAATCTCCTAAAGTAAACTCATGACGCCCACGACTGTTGCGCTGAAAAGGAAAGAAGTCTATCGCCTAGAACATAATCAAGTTCTGCTAGGACGATAGCGATGTTAGATAGATGCAAGTCTAACATATAGCAGTACCATTGGCGTAGCTAGCCTTGCTTTTCAGGGGGGGCCGTGGCCCCGGTCTATCTTGAACAAAAAGCAAACATAGGTTTTAAAGAGTCGTGCAAAGTGTGCAATGAATAAAAAAAATACGCGCATTAAATGTTCTAATATTTTAATATAACAAATTTAATAATACATTTACCAACTTATTTATATGTATACACAGGAAGTATGTGATTCAGCAATTCTACAAAGAAAGTTTTCTACGTCGCTGACTGAAAGCGTCTACCACACTGTCTAAGTCGACCTCAACATCTTTTTCTATGAATAACAATGACCAACCTGAGTGTCTCTCTTGAGTCATAGTTGTTCTAAGCCAATTAAAAACTCTCCTCATGGCAGAGAAAGACCTCTCGCAAGTTGCACTTGAAATTGGAAGAATACTCGCAACTTTAAAAAGTTGGTAGAGGTTTGGATAGGTGTTTTCTGCTATATGTTGTTTGATAGAATCATGACCAACATTTTGATTTAACCGAAAAATACAATTCTTTAAAACGGTCATTTCTGCTCTTAGAGTAGAAGTATTAATATTAAAAATTTCCCGGTATTGCTCGACGAATTTATTCCATTTAACGACGTGGGAAAACTTAATATGAAAATGTCACCAAAATCGGAAAATTTTCATAAGACACTAAACGCAACCTCAAAAAAACTAAAAAGATAATTATATTTATTTTAGAAAAACAGTTTAAAAAGGTCTTTTATAACCTTAGGACATCTACAACCCGATTTCGGAAACAGAGGGGCAAAGGTCGCTGTCTTTATTAAATGCGAAATTTAACTTACACTTCTATAATATTTTACAAGATGTCGCCAATATGTATGAAATATTCAATATGCATAATTATGTTTAAATTTAAAAAATATTTTCCGGATATTGCATAAGTGCAGAAAAGTTACCGATAATTTAAAGAGAAAAAGCCTAATTCCGCAAGACAAGGGCTTTTTCCTGAAACGTAAACATTATCTGAATGATTTTAAATTTTAATGCACCTATTTTATTTGAATATTTCCCGAATAATAATAGAAAAGTATGTATTTTCAGTGTCATGTTCTTTTACTAGTAGTCGGTAGGGGAGGCCTAAAATATCTTAGGGGGGGCCTGAGGAACTTCAGGGGGGGGCCAGGCCCCCCCTGCCCCCCCCCCCCTAGCTACGCCAATGAACAGTACCATCTTTGGGAAGGGGTATAAAAGCGTGTGTCCACTGTGTATACTTGCTACGCAGTAATAAGATCCCTGCCCTTGACAATGAGGTGCCAGGCAAAATTAAGTTCTCTTAGAGTAAATGGTGTACAGACAAATCGGGGTTTGTAAAAAGGGCGAGCCGTGAGCCTAGCCGTTAGACCAAAAATGGTTTCCCCACTACTTCAAGTACTAACTAACTATTGTTTTGTTCAGGAGCCTATTTTACTAAATGGCTATTTTTTTTTAGTTTTTTTTTTGGAAATACTTATAATTTATAATAATTTGGATTTATATTTTTCAGACGGATGATAAACTAAAACAAAACCCAAACAAGGTTGTTCTTTTAGACTTTCAAATGTCAACTTTGGCAAGCCCTGTATTTGATTTATCTTATCATATTTACATGGTAGCTTCATCTGACGATTTAACAAGGTTAAAAGATTTGCTTGAAATTTATTACAGAAGTTTGGAGGAAAATATCAGGTATGAATACATTTTGCTGCCTTTGAGGTTAATAGGGAAGGGGACGCGAATAATACGCACCTAAGCGTAATTCACTCTAAATCTAAAACTATATGCTTTACATGTCTGACTATTTGTTGCTTTAAACAAAATAGTTTTAGATAATACTGATAAAATCAAATTTCGTCATTTGCAGACGATTCCCCGATGTGGAGAGTAATAATACGCAGCAACTACTAATTTTGGCACAAGGTTTTAAGGTTAAGCATTATACATTTAGGAATTTCAAGAAATATAAATAAAAGTTCAAAGAAGTTTTCGTAGCTAATCAGCTAAAAAGAAGTTCTTGTTTCTCTTCTATTTTTCCGTGGGTAGCTCAAAAGCTGATCCTCACAAGTGTACAAGATCTAATTGACATCTAATAAGTGTTGACAGTTAGAGGTGAACCAATCTAGGTCTGGAACAGTACATATCGGCGGCGTCTTGTGTTTGTTGCTTGGCAATAAGGGCCAGTCCTTAAATTACGTAACACAAAAATTCCGAAATTTTGACTCCCCCCCACCCTATTGTAACGCACCTGTAACGAAACCTCTGACCACCCTACAATATTACGTAGCGTTTGCTACTACCCCCTCTTACTTATATATACATATATATTTTTTTAGATATAAAATAATTTATCGCCTCTGGATAAAAAGGGCCACTTTTATCCCTTGGTGTATACTATTTCAAACTTTTGGCTTATAGAGTTCACTTTTCATCCCGAATTTTAGGGATTAAAGTGTCACTTTTTATTTCAGGGCATGAAAAGTGACAAATAAACAAAAAAATCAGAATAAAATGTAACAGGGATAAAATCCGAAAACCGGGATGAAAGGTAACTGATGAGACATAAACAGTAAACAAATAAAAAAAAAACGTCAATACTTAAAAACACCAAAAAAAAATAGAAAACAAACTCGTAAAATAAACCAAAAAACAATAGCATATAAACCTCGTGATAAAAGTGTTTTTTTATCCTTTAACAAATTGTACCCCTACCTTAGGTCGGGTACAAACTTTGTGCTTCGCGATAAAAAGTGTCACTTTTTTTCCCTTGGTATATTATAATATATTATTTTATAGTTTCTTCAATAAATGTTTATTTTTTAGAGATAAAATGTCAAAATCGGGAGGAAAGGTACTGATCAGACATAAACAATAAAAACCCCAAAAAAAAACTAAAATCACCAATTTTTTTTTTAAACTCGAAAAATAAACTAAAAAGTGCGAATAATAGCGTATATAAAACTCGTAATAAAAGTGTATTTTTATCCCTTGGTATATAATATACTATTTGCCACTACATGTCAAAAGTTGTAAAAAAATATGCTTATTATCAGGTCACGTGGGTTTTTTTTTCATTATTTTTTTTTATTAGGAACATAATATTAATATAAATTAATGTTATTGCTTTGTAGAGATACATAAAGCTTGGCGACAGTTGTTGGTCGACAAATTGCACCGTCGCTCAACAAGTAATTGGCATTTAAATAAGGCAAAGTCTATATTTTTTGGTCCAGCACACTACTAGACTAATTTTTGTTTGGGTACCTACAGTTTATGTACTGGAACTTTTAAAAGAGTTAAATAAAATCGACATGGTAACTTTGATTTGAAATTCCCTAATAAGACGACGCACTTGACCTATATTCCCCATCTAATTAAAAGGTAACAAAACAACCCCTTGTAGGGGGTGGGCCCCAGCAGGACACCAAAGTTGCCATCATGTGACTTCAGTGTATAAAAAGTGTTAGTATATAACAACATAAACAGTTTTTTCCTACTAAACCCAGTATTTTTCCACAAAATTTTTTTTTGAGAATATTGACAACTCAAAAAAAAATTTCCTAAAAGACCTAACTAACAAAATTACAAAAATTGAAATATTATGTGGTCTAACTGTTCTCATACAACTCTCACGAAGTGGCATATCTTCATTACAAATAGTTCACCTTTGGTTAATAAAATCACTTTTGTTCTAACTGCAGAAATGGACCTACATCTTTTTCGTCTTTTAGCTTTCCTGACGAATTTACCAAATGCTAGTTAGGTCCCTTCGTAAGAAAGGCGACGAAGTGTACCAAAGTATCCAAATTGGAGAGGATGAATTCCCAAGTCCTTTTTTTTTGTTGATTGGATATCAAGAGCGGATTTGAGGGGGGCGTAACGTGGTAATTACCCTCCCCTAGAATAAAAAATATGTACTTTTTGTTAATAATTAAAAGGAAAATAAAAGAATTACCTCCCGCCTTGAAAAAAAATTATATTACAAATAATTTTTTCATCAACTATTACCCCCCCCTAGACTTTAAGCAAGATCCGCGCTTGTTGGATGTAAAATGAACAAAAAGTCCTTGAAATCAAAAAATTAGTAGCAGATCTATACCGGCCCCCCCCCCTACAATTTTTTTTTATTGAACCACTCTATAGAAACGGGGGAATGTGCCATGGCGAATTCGCCTTGGCAGATTCGCTGCGGGCCGATTCGCCACGGGGACAATAAGCCGCCCGATTGGCCGCGGGACAATTCGCCCCGAGAATTTTTATTTTAATGTTTGGTGTGTAGTAACAAATTTTTGAAAAAACTTTATATTCTATTGCCCTTTGAAAAAGTAATATGAAATTTTTTTTGTTTTAAACTTTTTTTTATAAATTAGTTTTTGAAAAAACTACTTTTCAAAAAAGTAGTATTTTTAAAATTTTTTGTAAAAAAAATTATCTGAATGTGCCAGATTGTCTTCGCGGCGAATCGGCCCCGTGAAAGTCCTGTATAGTCCTGTGGAGTCCTGTAGAGTCCTGTAGAAGTCCTGTGGAGTCCCGTAAAAGTCCTGTGCAGTCCTGTGGAAGTCCTGTGGAAGTCCTGTAGAAGTCCTGTATAGTCCTGTGGAAGTCCTGTGAGATCCTGTAGAAAAATTTGTACACCTACTGTGGGCAGCTGATCACTCCTCCAAAATAGTTTGTTTATATTTAGAAAAGCCATCTTGTATTGTAAAGAAAAATTCTTTTTTGCAAAACAAATTTATTAATTTCAGTTAGAAGTAAAGGATGTCATGTAACACAACCTTAGACAACCACCCACCCCCCTGTAATGCTGCATAACACGATGACTGACACCCTCCCCCTACTATGCTATACATAATTTAAGGACAGGCACTAAGAGCCTTTCAGCCTTCCAATGCCAAGACAAGATTTGTAAGATAAGGTAGTAGTAGGAAAAAAAAACAAAGGTAGAATCAAGCCCACAACTAATTTTTTTTTAAATTAACAAAAAACATATCGTCATTGATCTTACCAACTGAGATATCTACGTTTTGAGAAGACCATAATACTACCTTATTTGTGTTGTTCTTTCATCTCACAAAGTGTGGTAACTCATAAAAATTCTTTATTTAGCACAAAAATCATTAGATCCAAGAACATTTTTAGTGATATACATCCAATATAAACTTTCCCTAATTTTGATATATTTTGAAGAAGTTAACTTATATAATAATGTATAAGGGATGTTTCATAATTTTGTTTTGTATTGTGACAATGTCGTGATAGATAGTTTTTGATGTCAGTAATTTTGAAATAAATTGTAAACATCTTTACTCGACAAATTTTGTAATTATTTCATATATCGAAGCAGTATCACGTTATTTTCGAATTCATCTTGACCAGTGGTCAAAATAGAATAACTATTTGGAGGCACCGGCGAGATACTTGCTGAAAGGATTGCAAAATGAGCGAAGAAAGTCTGACATTGAATCTCTTAAAAAACAATTTTGATCAGTATGCAAATGAATTAGAAGAAATTTTGAATCAACCGAATCCGAAAGAAGCTGTTCTTCAAGGTACATTCCGAACTTTTTCTAAGATAAACGATGAGTTAGAAGAAGAATCAAATAAGTTGTTGCATACAATGAAAACTGAAAAGAAAAGCAAAGATGATATCGCAAGTATTATGAAACAATCTTTTGATAATATGTAACACTTTAATAGCTTAGCTTATAGAGTAGAAAGTTTCGTTTCTTTAAAAAGTATAGAGAAACCCAGTTCTGACTGTTCTGCCTCATCCAAATCCAAAGTTCATTTACCGAAAATTGAACTATGGAAGTTTGGTGGTGAGATCAAGGATTGGTTACAGTTTTGGAGTATTTTTAAAAGATAACACGAAGATGAAGAAATGGAAAATAATGACAAGTTTGCGTATTTGTTACAATCAACAATACCAAAATCGAAAGCTAGACAACTGATCGAAAGCTATCCACCAACAGGAGAAAATTATAGTAAGGCATTTGATAGTTTGAAATCTAGATTTGGCAGAGAAGACTTACTAATTGAATATTATGTGCGAGAACTATTGAAACTAGTCTTAAATAATCTTATCAATAAAACTAACAATTTAGCTGCACTATATGATAAAACGGAATCACAACTGAGAGCACTAGAAACTCTGGGAGTAACGACTGAAACCTGTTCGGCGATGCTCTATCCCTTACTAGAATCTTGCTTGCCAGAAGAAATACTAAGAACATGCCAAAGAAATATGGAGTTTTCTACAGCAGATCCTATTAAGATAAGATTAGAAAAACTCATGACTTTCTGAAAACGAGAAGTTGAAAACGAAGAAAGGATTTCTTTAGCCACAAATTTTGAAATGAAATCCAAAAAGAAAGAAATTGAAGACAAGCCTTCCATTTCGTCTGCAACTGGGTTACTGAATCAGGATGTCAGATGTAGTTTTTGCCGTAAAAATCACCTCAGTGCAACTTGTGAAGAGGCCTTAAGATTGACACTTGACGATCGCAAAAAGAAACTGTTACAAAATGGATCCTGTTATCGATGTTTGAGACATGGTCATTTAGCCAGAAAATGCGCTTTATTTTCGAAGTTAAAATGCAAAAACTGTGGTGGTAAGCATGTAGCCATAATGTGTGGCGAAAATATGAAATCTGAATCTGTCAGAAATGTTGTTATTCCAGAAATTTTGTCAGAACCGAATCAAGTAACCACTGGAATGGCTAATCATACTTACAAGCACGTATTTTTGCAAACTTTAGCTGTTAACATCATATGTCAAAATAAGATGAAACGAATTAGAGTACTTATTGATACTGGATCTCAAAAGTCGTACATATTGAAGAAAACTGCAGATGATATGTGTTTAGAAGTTTTGCGAGAAGAACAAATGATTCATGCCCTTTTTGGTGGTTATCAGTCTCAAACAGTAAATCACACAATTAGTCAGTTTAAGCGGTCAGTATTCGTGTTTATTGGAAACTTATGATCAGTCTGTTATTTGTGGAAATGCCTGCATTAACGATGGTTCTTGGAACGAAGAAATTAAAAAATTTGGCATTATTTTGACAGACATTAAAGATGGTCCTATAGAACTTTTGCTTGGTGCCGATATAGTTGGAAAATTATTTACTGGCAGACGCCATGTTTTATCATGCGGATTGGTACTAATGGAAACAACATTAGGCTGGGCCATGATGGGTAAAACTTCCTCAATAGAAGTGCCAAAATTTAGCTGTATGCATGTTAGCAGCATGTTGACCAATGATAAAATGATATCTGATTTATGGAATCTCGAACTTCTTGGAATCAACGATCCAGTAAGAGTCAAACCGAATCGAAACTGAAAAATTGGCAATGACTCATTTTACATCGACTGTACATCAGAATGAAAAATCCAGATATGAAGTGAGTCTTCCGTGGAAAGAAAATCACCCTCCATTGCCAACCAATCTTTATGTTGCAAAAAAGCGATTAGATTCATTAATAAAAAAGCTTGATAAAGATGGCTATCATAAAGAATACAACAGAGTTCTTTTAGAATGGTTGGACGAAGGTGTCATTCAAGAAGTTTCACAGGAAAATTATGAATTTCAAGGACACTATCTTCGACATCGTCATATTGTGAAGTTAAGTAGTGCCACCACAAAATTGAGACCTGTTTTTGACGCGTCAGCGAAAGAAAATTCCCAAAGTCCATCACTAAACCAATGCTTAGAAAAGGGAAAAAAATTTATTGAGTTAATTCCATCAATTTTGCTTCCTTTTAGACAATTTAAGTATGGAGTAAAAAGATCGCAATTTATTAAGATTCCTGTGGTATAAACCTGAAAATGAATTTAAGATTTTCAGACACACTCGTGTGGTTTTTGGGTTGACATGCAGTCCCTTTCTACTTGGAGCTGTAATACAATACCATCTAAATGTGATATTAGCTGAAAATTCCAAATACTCACAAGAGTTTTAAAAGAATCTTAGTGACAGTTTTTACGTTGATAATAGCATAATAATAACAAGATTTAAGAAAAACGCTGAAAATGCAATGATGGAAGCCCAGATGGACTTAAGATGTTGGGAAATTACAGAAGCAAATCAGATATCTGTATCAGAAACTAGTTTGACATCAGTTTTGGGTTTAAAATGGAATAAGTATTTGGATACATTAGAAGTATCACTAGAAAGTTTCCAAAGCAGTTTAGTATATGAAAAGTTGACCAAGAAAATACTGCTTTCTACAGTGCGTAAAATTTTCGATGTGATAGGATTTATTTCTCCAGCTCTGCTAATTCCGAAAATCCTATTACAAATTACGTGTAAGCTAAAGTTACCATGGAATACTGAATTACCAGAGGAAATTAAAAATACATTTTTTGATTGGTTTAAAGATGTTCAATGCTTATCAAATGTTAAAATCCCAAGATGGATACGTTTAGATATTAAAAAAGAATGCAAAAATGAAAGTTTGCATTTGTTTTGCGATGCCAGTCAGGATGCGTATGCAGCTGTCATTTTTTTGCGAACAGAAAATTCTAGTTCAACTAAGATAACACTTATACAGTCGAAAAGCAGAGTAGCACCGATTAAAGCCTTTTCGATTCCTCGCCTGGAATTATTAGCAGCCACCATAGGATCAAGAATTTTGATGTCTGTCAAAAAAGAATTTGAAGTTGATATCCCTATGTATTGTTGGACCGATTCCTCTACAGTTCTGTGTTGGATTAATTGCAATGAAACTTGGAAGCTTTATTAGAAATTCAACAACTAAATAATGTAGAATCTTGGCAGCATGTCCCAGGACATATGAATCCCGCCGATTTACCATCAAGAGGTTGCTTGCCCAAAAAGTTTTTAGAAAGCAATTGGTGGAATGGTCCTTCCTGGTTGTTAAATGGCCAAATCAAATTTATGATGTTAACGAAGAAGTTGTACTAGAAGAAAAGTTACAAGGAGTAACGTCCTTGACTAACCATATATCACATGAAAGTGATTGGTTGTATAAAAAGTTTCATTTTTTTAAGAGCATCGTACGACTTGTAGGATGGATTAAAAGATTCTTAGAAAACTACAAGTTAAAAATAGAAAAGAAATGTGGACCAATGTTTTTGGCTAAAGATTTAACACTAGAAGATTGATGAAGCAGAAAGAACAATTATTTGGATAATACAACAACTATTTTGAAAAACACTCTGAAATTCTTAAGAATTTCATTCATTTTAAAAAGGATTTTGGTATTTTACGAATAAGAACCAAAATAAGCGAAAGAAATGACACAAAATCTTTTAAGTATCCAGCGATTTTGCCAAATGTTAAAGAAGTAGGTGTTCCAGATCTAGATAAGATAGAAGCCAATGATTTAAGGCGAAGATATAGATATCGATTAAAAATAAGACATGAGTTAAGGCGACTTTTAGAGACGAATATTTGAGTATGATGATTTTAAAAAGTAAAAAGAAATATTCAAAGAGAAGTCCAAAAGTTGGTGATTTGGGCTTAATCAAAGTGGAGAACTGCAAAAGGTTTGAGTGGCCTTTAGCAAGAATTATAGAAGTGATACCAGGAAAAGATGGTGAAGTCAGATTAATATGTTTAAAAATGCCATCAGGAAACCAGCTTTTAAGACCTATTCAACGATTTTACCCGCTTGAAATTTATGATTCGGTAGAAGATAGAGAATTATTAAAACAGAAAGCTGTAGATCAATCTACACAAAAAGATTTTGTTGATAAAAACTACCAGAGATAGTTTTTTTTTATTTTTTTATTTGTCAAACACACTGTGTTTTTTTTATTACAATCTAGTCAGTAAGACTAATTAGCAATTTTGTTTTAACTTAATTTACTAGAAAAGTCAGATTTAAACTTAGGGTTCACTCAACAGTTCTCCCCGCTTTGTTTAGTCTGTAACTCACAATTGTGTTGTGTTTATAGCATTATTTTGTTTTATGTGTAATTCACTTAGTTTACTAGCTCAAACGGCTTCACTCTTTTTAGTCGTCGAACTAGCATAGTATTGTCTAGAAGCTGAATTGCTTCCACATTCACATGCCGATGGAGTCTATCTTCATGGCTTTTTGCGTACTTTTTTATAGTCTCTGCTACAGTTTCGATTTTTAGATCTCGATGAAGGTCACTATTTCGAACGTACCAAGGTGCATTCACAATGTTTCTTAATACTTTATTTTGAAATCTCTGTACAACTAGAATGTTACTCTCTTTAGCACAACCCCATAGTTGAATACCATATGTCCATACTGGTTTCAGTATTTGTCTATAAAGCAGTAACTTATTATGAATTGTTAAATTGGACTTCCTTCCAATTAGCCAGTTCATTTTTCTATACCTTATCTCAAGTTCTTCTTTTTTTTCTTAACATGTGCTTTCCAGCGCAATTTGGCATCAAGTGTCATACCTAGATATTTTGCCTGATTCGAATATGGTACTGGAATGTTGTTAATTGTTATTTGTATGTGATTTATATTTTTGTTTGTAAAATCAACATGAATTGATTTGGTTTCATTTAATTTTATTCGCCACTTTGTGGTCCAACTGTGAACTTGGGTGACTGCATCCTGAAGTTTTTCTATGCATTTTTCAATAGATTTTTCTACCGTCAATAAACTAGTATCATCGGCAAATTTAGATAAGGGGCTAGTACGCTACCCTGGGGCACGCCTGCTTGAATTTCTCTTAAATTTGAGTATGAGTCTTCCTGTTTTACTCTAAAATGTCTATCAGATATGTATGATTCCAAAATATCCGAATACTGTTTTGGCATAAACCTTTTTAGTTTAAAATTAAGGCCTTCATGCCACACTTTGTCAAATGCTTGTGCTACATCTAGAAAAACTGCAGAACATACTTTTCCCTCTTCTAGTGCTTTTTCTATTATATTAGTAATTCTGTGTACTTGATCTATCGTGGAATGCTTGTCTCGAAAACCAAATTGATGAGATGGAATAATTTCTTGTCTTTCTATGATGGGTTTTATTCTTTTAAGCAATAATTTTTCATAGAGCTTGGATATAATTGGCAGCAAAGATATTGGCCTGTAAGATGACACGTCATGGAGTGGTTTTCCCGGTTTTGGAATCATGATAACTTCTGCAACTTTCCACAGTTTAGGTACATACCTAAGCCTAAAAGACGCATTAATTAGGTTGCATAGTTTTACGATAGCTTTTCTGGGGAGTTGTTTTATGACTACCCCGTTAATAAGATCATACCCTGGGGCTTTTTTCGAATTAATATTTTTGATTTCTGTTAATATTTCTTTTGGTGATGTAAGCTTAATATGGTCCTCGATTTGATGGGGTTCATTTAAATGAAAGTGTTCATCTGGTGCTTCGTGGGGCTAAAATGTTTTTTCTAAATGACTTGCAAAAATATCTGCTTTTTCTTCGTTACTCCTTGCCCACTGGTTGTTAGATTTTCGTATGGGTGGAATTTGGATAATTGGTCTTTTAAAATCTTTGGTTGCTTTCCAAAGGGAATAGTCGGTATTTTTATCATCTGTAAGTTCATTAAGAAAATGGTTAATAGATTCATTTTTTATTACTAGAATTTCTCGCCTAATGCGCTGCGTCATGTTGTTGAGATTTGTTTTGTCCCGAGGATCACGGCTTTGTTACCACTTTCTTCTTAGTTTCCTTTTTTCCAATATAAGGTCTCTAATTTCCTTTGGATAGTTTTTTCCCTTAAAAATTCTCTTTGGTTTTGGACTGTTTTCCCAAGCTGCTTGTTGAATATTTGTAACAAAATAATCAACTTCTTTATCGATTTGTTCTGGCGTTTGCAATGGTACTGATAGGTTTATTTTTTCTGACAGACTTTGTTTAAAACTAATCCAGTCAGTCAGTTTATTAACTAGTGAGATATTTGCTTCTTTCTTTATTATGTTTTTACTAAGGGTTAGAATAATAGGTGAATGATCTGAGTGTAAATCAAAACTTTCTTCTATATCTACAAAACTTAAAGATATATTTTTTACTATAAAAAAATCAATTAGATCTGGAATTTTTCCTGGATCTGTTGGATAGTATGTGGGCTTACCAGTTGATATCGGCTCACATTGATATTCACTAATAGCTTGCAAAAGTTCTTTTCCTTTAGAATTCGTCAGTCTAGATCCCCAGTAGGTATTTTTTGCATTAAAGTCACCTCCAATTATAAAACGGTTTCCTAATTTTCTGAGAAAATTAAGATATTGATTTTTCTTTAGTAAGTGCCTTGGTGGTATATAGACAGCACTTATGACTAATGTATATGTTTTGGTTTTTACACTTACTAATGTAGCTTGAATCTCTATGGTTTTATATCCCATCTCCTCATAGTGTGATATATTTTCTTTAATTATTACAGCACTTCCCCCATGTGCAGTATTGCTAGGGTGAGTTGTATGATACACTTTATAACCTTTAAATTTAATGTGAGACTGGTTAGTGAAATGCGTTTCTGACACAAGACAGACGTCAATTTTTTCTATGTCTAGAATAACTTGCAAGTCTTGCTGATGTTGCAAGAGACCATTGGCATTCCAAGCTAGGATTCTAAGATTACTGACCATTTTGAGGCATATTGGTAGCTCCATTATTGCTACTTTCTAGTTTAGTTAATCGCTCATCAAGTTTGTTCAATTTCTCCAAAATTAATTGTAGTGTTTGTTCCATAGTATTTTGACTACTGATATTAATATCAGGTATAGTAGCTGTTGCTGCTACTTGGCTGTATGTCCTTGTCACAGAGTTTTGTGTGACTGTGTTTCTTGTCTGTTGGTTTTGTCTATTTGTACTCACATTTGGTATGAGATTCGGTTTCTTAGGTTTATTTTTCAATTTTTGTATTTCCTTAGCAACAAGGCATCCTCTGTAGTTAGCAGGATGCTTGCCTCCACAGTGGATGCATTTTGGCTCAGATTCTTTTGGTTTGGGGCATTCTACAGTAAGATGTTTCCCCGTGCATTTTACGCAACGTGGTTCTTTAGCGCAATATTTTTGCGTGTGTCCATAAGATTGGCATCTTTTGCATTGAGGGACTAACTTTGAGGTTTTTAGTGCTTTTTTTCCACTTCAATCCCAAGGATACTGGAAATTTCAAAAATTTTGTTGATATCTTCATCGTGGCTAAATGTGAGCATAAACATGTTAAGAGGTTGTCTTGTTCTCCATTTAAGTTTGTTGCTGGCCTCCAGTGCCTTAAAACCTTTTTTTTGTAGATCAGCTACAATTTTTTGTGGGTCACATGAGAAGTGTAGCCTATTCGCTATTACTCTAATTGGCCTTATTTGTTTGTTTTCATATGAGTGCCATTGATGCTTTATTTCATTAAGCATTTTAGTAACCAGCCGATAGCTGTCTGCGTCTTGTACATTTATTTTAATATTTTCGTTATTTAAAACTTTTATTTTAACTCCTTGTATGATATTTAACTTTTCATAAATATCATTAAAATTATTTACGCCATTTACCATAATCGGTGGAGGTAATGGAGCTTTTTTAACCTTAGTTGGGGGTTCTTCATTTTGTGTTTTATTGGAGGGCTCTCCAGTGCCCGAGCTTTGTTGTGGTGATGAGAGTGAAGTATCCATTCGACGTTTTTTCCAACCTTTTCCTTTTTGTCTGATCCACTCAGTTTCTCTTGCCAGATCGTCCTCATCAGTAATGTAGTCCATGTCAGACTCTTCTTTTTTAGTGACTTTTGTCTCTAAATCTGCAAATTTTCTTTGCATACTTTCCAGTTGACCAGAGATAGTAGTAGAAGATTTGGATATTACTAAACAATCAGAGGTAGATGTACCCGATTTGAATAATGATACCAAAGTACAGAAAACTCGATGTGGACGAATGGTCAGAGCTCCACAACGGTTAGATATTTGATGAATTTTAAAGAAAATCATCATCATGTTTCATAATTTTGTTTTGTATTGTGACAATGTCGTGATAGATAGTTTTTAATGTCAGTAATTTTGAAATAAATTGTAAACATCTTTACTCTACAAATTTTGTAATTATTTCATATATCGAAGCAGTATCACATTATTTTCGAATTCATCTTGACCAGTGGTCAAAATAGAATAACTATATTTGGCATGATTCCTAAACTCATGAAGACATTTACAAAAATTATATTTTTTTCTGTTGCCATAATATTTGCAGTGTTGCGACATTAAAATGTAAATGTGTCATTCGAGGTGTCATTGTTCCAGATTTTTTGAAATATCTAAATAACTATATTAGTTTTTGTCACTTTTAGGCAGGCAAAGAGTATTCCTTTCTAACAAGGTTCACAATTTAGAAGTGTGATTGTTACTTTAAATAAAAATTGTTAAATTTCCTAAAGTTCTCTTGGCTGTAGAGACAGATATGAAGAAAAACAATTTTTCTTTGGCGACGTTTCGCAGTTTTATTTCTGCTTTTTCAAGCAGTAGATAGGAAAAAAGTCAAAAAATTTCTGCTTGACAAGCCATATTATTCACTAAGTGAATATTATAGTGCTAACTTAAAGTAATTTGGTTTGAATTGTTGCTTTCGAAATCTATTGATTGGGTTTTCTTGAGCTGTTTTATTTTTAAAAAAATTATGTCGTGATTGTAGGTATTGCCTTATTGGAGAACATATATGTGTGTATGTATGTATGTGTGTGTATATGTATGTATGTATATGTATATATGGTTATCTTGTTTTAATAAACTAGAAATAGTGGATTTGAAAGGACTTGATTTTAAAAAATTGTGATATATTTTTTTTTTATAGTTTAATTTTAGTGTGTCATTGTTTTCTATAGTGATTTATTTATTTGCCTTGTTTGTAACTCAAACCTAGTATTATTATTATTATATTTTATTTTTTTATCGCTTTAGCTTTAGCGTGCTTTGTCAGATGATTTTTGATTATTGACAATAAAGTATATTTAAAAAAAAAAGGAAAATAAAAAAATTAATTATTTTACTTACTTAGAACCTAGTTTTTCAAATCCATTGAGTTGTATGCTGTACCTTGGCCTCCCAACTTGCACATTAATTCAACCTCTTACTGTAATTTGCGGCGAGTATTTTTAATTTAAATTTGAAAAAATAAACAATTTTTTTTTGTCCAAGATTTTTGTGGCAAAAAATTGTAAGGTTATGACACAAATGATTTTATTTGGTTGGTTTCTAAAAATCTTAAATTTAACACCCATTTGCACCAATTTTCCACCTTCCTAAAATTCAAGATGGCGGTTAGAATCAAACTTAATCCTTCAAAGAGGCTCGTTTATTCTTATGCTTCGAGAAACTGTTTGTTTTTCTAAATTCGTTAAAAGCCTCTTGTTTAGCCGCACAAACAAGGTTTAAATCATTAAAATTGGTTTAGTAGTTTTTGAAATATTAATTTTTATATCAGCCATTGTTATAATCAAGAAGATGTTGTACAAACTACACAATTGCCTATATGTGTCCGCATTTATTTCCTTATAAATTCATTAAAACTACACAGATTTTAATTGAATGAAAATTATTATAGTAAGAATCGATGCTTTTTCTGCATCACTATACCAATTTTCAGGAATTTTTGAATTCAAGATGGCTGACTAAATTCTTTATAAAGAATCGATTTTTTTAGTTGCGAGGAATTTTTACTTCCTATGCGAATGCAAAAAAGAGGGAAGCGGGCTATACCAGTCGATTTTACACATTATGCATTTTTGTTCATTAAAATCAGTTCCAGAACAATGAGTTTATAAGGAAAGAAATGCAAACAGAATTAAAAAAGCAATTATATAATCTGTAAAATAATGGTTGAAACAAAAAATAATAATTTATAATTGACTAAACTGATTTTAATGACTCAACTGATTTTAATGACTCGATCCCATTGTGCGCGGCTTAGATAAGAACTTTTAATAATGCCTTAAAATTACTGGCTGAATAAAGCATTCGCATTCCTAAAATTTTCTTATTATAATATTTTTGCACTAGAACCAATATACTATAATAAAAATAGGTACACGCTGATCTAACATCTAAATATAAAACATTTGTAGGTACTTGCAAAGCGCAGAAAACAGCCGAAAACACATATTTGGTTTTTTTGTTTATTTGGTGTTTTTATTTTTTTGTATTTTTAGACCCCTTTAGTACGCCTATGGGCAGGCCCAGGGGCGATTATAGGGGCGCTAAATCGGAGCTCAGAACGCCCTAGGGGTGCAGGATTAAAGATGTATTAAGAAGTATAAGTATAGGCGCGCCAATTTAGTGCGACGCTTGGTATGGAGTCCTTAAACAGCATGTCAAGTTATATCAACATCAAAAATTTAAAAATTGACTGTCCGACTAATAAGGACGAAACAGTTAACTGTCAACAATTATTAGTTGTCCATTAGATCTTGGACCCCGTGAGGATAAGCTTTCGAGCTACCCACAGAAAAATACGAGAGAAACAAAAACTTCTTTTTACCCGATTAGCCACGAAAACTTTTACCACGATCTTTTAAATTTACAGGTACTAAAATGTACGTTTGTTGTTTATAAAAGTCTTACATTAATTAAAGTTTTATATCTAAACTTCTTAAAAACTAATTTTGCCGCCGTTGAATCAATGAATAGAGTTTTGACACAAGTCTGAACGACGATCAAAATTATTAATCCAAATCTGCCCGCTGCGTTTCAGTTCCCTCCCCCTTAACGATTAAAAGGAAACAAACTTGACACCATTCTTCTAAAACTGGTTATGTATTTGATACGTGTATATATACGTTTAAGATCGTTTCAAAATATTTTTATATAATGGTTTATCACCGACAAAATACACATCAGACCTACAATATGTGTTGTAGTTTGTCAAAAAACAATTAAATTGGTGATCTATGGTCATTATTAACAAACAAACTGATACCCGTGATAATAACTCGCGACCTACGGACGAACAACGACCTAACTGCAAATTTACATGCATGCTGCATCACATAAAAAAATGTCGCAATCCGTACTGTCTATTTTTAGGCGCTGAATCTAGAGTCAAACAAGACCTTAGACGTCTCGAATTTTCCCCAGTCGGTGAATTCATTGAAATCAACGAAAAAAAAAGTGTAGTGACACATAGCTTGTTTGAAAGGTCTTTAAAATACCTTTAGAATAAAATATCACATAATGTAATTTTTTCAAAAATTAAAAAAATATATATATTTTGATTATAATTTTCATAAAGGATTATTGCATAATCGGGTAAATTTTATCGCATAAATACCTTTCATTTTATTATTTTAGAAAGCTAGGAAGTGACCCAGAAAAGCTGTTTACGTTTCAAGATTTATTACAACACTGGAAAAAATACCAATTTATTGGACTCTTAATTGCCACAGTAGTGTTGCCAGTTACTTGGCTTGAAAAAGTATGTATGTATATCAATTTGAATAGATCACAAAGTTAGAAAATATTGAATATATTTTATTATAAATCAAAATCACCTAAAATATTTTTGTGTGTTTAACAAATACAAATGATAATATCATTTTCATATTCTTTAAAAAATACATTTAATAAATAAATATTAATTACCTACTCTTATTTGAGTTATCGCTAACTAAACCAAATATTTTTTATTATCTGTAAAAATTTGTAATTTGATAGGAGAAAATTTAAAAAAAGATTAAACCTGTAAGAATCTAAATTTTTTTTTAATGCAAATACAGCAATACTTAAAAAGACGCGCAGTTGTTTAGATAATAAATGACTAAAACCACCATAAGTTAACATTTGTTAGTTTTTCAGATATTAAATATCTTAAACCACTGGCACTGCTGGATCGATTTTAATGAATATAGTGCTCGATCCTCATGTCTGTTTCAATGCAATAAGTATTTTTAGGAACAGTTTTATTAAAGACTGTGAAAAACCATTTATCTCAGATGCCACCAGTAGGTTCTCCATGTTTCGCATGCGTATGTCATAGTCGGAATAATCTCGGCTCGATACGGCAGTCTATTCGGTTTTGATTGACAGATCACAGTTGTCAAAAACTCTTTCTCTTAGATCTCAAAAATGCTCTTGATATCGCACAAATTTCGTCGTCGATATTGACTTTAGTATTTAATAGGCTTCCCAGATAGTTAAACCGTTCGACGTATTTTGCTTTTTATGGGGTATACATGAGTTTAGTTTTGCCAACATTTTTCCAAGTAGGCCATAAGTATACTGGAATCGGATTGCAGATTTTGATGGTGTCTATGGTTCTATGCTCTAAACGTATAGGATATTTCTTCACTCTGATTAATCTGTCGCTATCTCGTCACACTAATTTGGCACATCAAATTGTTTAAGTGTCCCACGTAAGACGGCTTTAAATCTTTTAAGCCCGGTTGAGAAATTTCGTTCACGTTTTCCTCTGGGCATCTTTATGTTGAATAAACATCAAATCGGATTTCGGATTTTGATGGCCTGTTTGGTTCTATGCTATAACCGTTTACGATGCGTCTCCACTCTAACCGATCTGTCGCTATCTCCCCCATTGATTTGGCGCTTTCATTTGTTTAAGTGTCTCATCAAATACGTTTTTGAATCTTGACGGCTGTCCGCTTTGTCTTCCCTGCCCGTGCACCAACTCTCCATAAATGATACATTTGGGTTGTCCATGCTGAATATGCCCGACCCATCTGACTTGTGGTCGGCCGATGCAATTAGTTTTTTCGAGTACAGTTTTATTTAAGACTTGGTGAAAACCATTTGGTGCGTAAAAATTAATGATTCGGCAAATCCTTGCCTTGTTGATATTTACAGCGCTGGAACTTCCCAGAGTGACAATATCTTAATTGACCCTACTGACACAAATTTAGGAACGAGTGAAGATGTTGTGTCACAGGTTATAACTACAGATAATTTTAGTGTTATTCTGTCACCAGTTAATTGTCAGAGTACCAACTTATTAGCAGATAATAATTTTAATAGGAATAATTTAGCATTATGTTGAAAAAACCTTTTTGAATGGTGCAGTGGTCAATGTGATAGAACTAATCCATAACGATAATGGTTCATTCTTTTTTAGAAACACAAGCTTCAACAATCAGTTTAATCTAGTATGAATTAATTAATATACGTTCGATAGGGTCAAAAACTGATGAATTCAGTTTGTTTTTGGATAACCTGAGTTTTCCAAAAATTGTTGTCATTGTTGAACCCTGGCTAGAAATAAATTAAAGTACCAGAATGTACCGTTGTCTCTAGATTCTCAAGCTGCACTCTCACGGTGGTACTCGCATAAGGGTAAATACAGATGTAATATGAATTTATAATTTTATTGATATTTGTAGATTTCAGCATTTATTGAAAGAAAAAATATTTGAATTTTCGTTGGTTCAGTATTTAAAATTAAAATTGTACATTTTAACTATCTATAGATCACTAGATGCAAATACTAATTAATTTTTTCTGAAAGTTAAATTGTATTTTGACGGATATTCTTTTATTTTTAAACAGGTTCAGAATCTCTGGAGTCCAGATTTAGTTGAGAGTCAGCTTTAGACGTTTTATCGCGACTTCATCGAATACTTTGTGAATTTCTGCTGGGATATTATCAGTTCATGAGACTTATTTTTCAGAAAATTTCTTGCTTGCCTAATTTATTCGGCTTGAATTTTTCGGTCTCGGTACTGGTTTGGCTCATACTGAGGTACTCGATTAGGACATCGGAGTCGCCGTTACTTTTTATAATAAACATTGCTAAAGAGTATTCCTTTCATCTAAATCTTATGTGAGCTTTTAAAGAAAAAAAAAGAGTGTTTCTTTGATACGTCTTTCTATATATTTTTTGGTTTTGGTAACCTCTTTTTCTACATTAAAGAAATTGCGATAGTCAATGTTTATCAGCATATGTTTGTATCTCCTCAGTCTTAGAGGTTTACCAAGGATTTTTCATTGCTCTACTTTATTTGTGTACGTACCTTTTACCCTCTTTGTATCTTATTTGTGTATTTGCATCCTTCAGATTATTTTGTAACGACTGAACGGCATTATGTTTTATAAGGTCCTTGACTAAATCGCTTTTGACCGATTGGTTGGTTCTTGCCTGGACTGTCCTAATGTCGCTAAATCATTTGACAGTGTAAGCTGTAAAAACGGTCAAATTATTCAGGGACACTAGACTATTACGCAAATTTGACAAAAAAATTTATTACATACAATATTTTCCATTAAATTTTGTAGTAATTCTTTCGCGACTTAAGTGGGATCTATGTGCTTTTATAGATATTGACGTATTGCGGCCGGTCCAGTTTTCAGCGTGGGTAAAGGCATTCATGATTTTGATTTCTCCAAATATTTCTTTTTTGTATACAGCATTTGTTATGACTAAATTATGTCTCATGCACTTTGTAAGTATTAGCTTGCTGTTGGAATTTGCTGGAACTAGAAAACCGTCTGTTTCTAGTTTTAACTTCAGGCCAAAGGTCATTTTGCATTTTACCTTCCTTGCGTTAAATTCTCCGAGTAGGCTTAAGCGATGTTGAATAAGGAATTGGCTAAGCGTGTTTTCTAGTTGCATATAGATTGCGTCCTTTGACTGGAATCTAGAGTTGGTGCCTACTTATTACGGTAAAAAAGGTCTTGTCGGGTAGTTAGTATCTAAGAGAAATTTATCGTTCTGAGTTTTTCTGTAGAAACTGATTAATACCGTTTTCGATTAAAAACCGCTCCCGAACAATTCGACATCAATCTCAAAAAGATCTGTCTGTTCGATTTAAAGCGTAGCGTCGCTCCCGTTGAGATTTCTTGGTTCGATTTGCTTTAAAATCTCACGCGGATTGATCTATATTGCTCTTTGTCCTCAGACGGGTCAAGAAATTCGGATCATACACGGTAAAAAAAATTGTGATAGATCAAAGCAAATTGCTTTGAATTTGAATGATGTGCTTTCCTATTCACTAGGAGAATATTTTCTTGATATTGCACCAAAAATGTATTGCCTCTTTATTTTAATGTGAAACAGACATTGTTTTATTATAAATTGAAACTGAATTAATCTAAGGCACCGTTTTCTCTGGAAGCTAAATATTACTTATATGAAGACAATTTGCTTTGTTACAAAATGGAGTATACTGAAACAAAACAATTAAAGAAGAAAAAAAAAGTCTCATTTTAAGATTAAACCCTGCGTTGAACTATAAAGATTTAAAGGTAAAACATATTTTCAAGAAAAGAACGTGTTTTCATTGTAGACAAATTTTTTACCGTGTAATAATGAACCCTACTTTTTTCGCTAGATTTCAACTTGTCTTTTTCTAGTGCAAAGAAATAAATAGAGAGCCTAAAATAATTGACCAGTTTTTGTTCGCCCGCTTAGGTTTTATCAAGAAATAACGTTATTTTCTACGCACAAATAGTATTAGAATTCCTACAATTCATTGTCATATTCGTTTAACAAATGTTTTTAAATTAAAAACAAAAAAATTAAGGTTTGTGAATTCTATTCTGTTTTTAGAAAAAACTTAAAGAATATTTGCTTACCAATTTCTGGAGGTAATTTTGGCAGTTGTATGTCCCCACTTTGTCACTATAAAATGTTAGAATATCACATTTTTCGCGCTTTTAGGATTGATATCGATTACACTGTATACATTAATATTAAGAGACTTCAATTCCTTGGATGCTTTCGTTACTTAATGATTGCCATTTTTTAGGGTGATGTCATAGATATAGAAACTATGAAAGAAGAAGAGAAACATGGCCTAATTAAGAAAATGATGGAAAAGATCAAAGACAAAATGGACAGAAAAATCACTGATCTAGTCAAGCATGTTGTAACTTATGAAGTATAAAAAAATGATTTATCTATGTCTATTCTAGTATTAGATAAAAAAATGTGATATTTAAGTATAATTCAAAAGTACCTGTATTTTCGGAGATTATAATTACATAAAAACAATAAATTTTTTGGCGATATTAGTCAGATCTTAAAGAATTCGTCTCGTAATGACAAATTTTTAGAGCAACTTTTAGGATTTATAATAATATTCTAGATCAAAAACTACTCTCGAGTATGATGATCGCAAATGGACACATTTTGGACTTGGGGAACTGTAAGTTACTCTTCAAAATGCGAGAGTATTTCTCTTATAGTTAGGGCAATATTTCGGAAAATCCACTTTCTAGAAGCATTTTATATTACTTTTTGGCAAATTGTCAATTACTTTTATTTCTTGCCACCTCTAAATGTTGGCAGGGGCTGACATATCCAAGATGGCGGCAAAAATAATTTTAAATTGCCACTGTAAAGCCCAAATTGACACAGCTATTTATTTAAAATATATATTTATATGACTACTAATTTTTTTTAAATGGCTGCAAAAACCCCCAAAAACCCTCCAGACCCGGCAAAATCTGAAAGTTATTCATCATCATTATAAAAAACATGTTTTTCAAACGTGTTCTATACTGTAAGGTAAAAAAATCTATTTTTACCTAAGAAGCTTAGTTTTGTTAAAAAAAATTAAAAAATGTTATACAGAAATTGCTTATTTTGATTATTTTTTAAAATGTATTTATTTAGGTACGAACGAATCTTTTGAGCTTCGGACTGACTAAATCAAGCATATGATTTAGGGGATAATGTCGCCATTTACTTTCAAAACAGGTATTAACTCTCAAATTATCTCAAAATAATAAATAACAAGATGAAAAAAGTGCCATCAAAAAAATAAGAATCGGTAATTCTTTTTCTTGTGCTAAAAAATGTGTTTGAAAGTTAATTGCAATATTCAAGTATTTTTGCTGGGGAAAAAGTTAGGCGTCTTGGCCAAATAAGGCTATGTACGATAATTTTGCCAGTTAGAAATCATTTAAAAAATAGACAGGTGTATTGTGGACTGTTTCAGTTAGATGCCATTTAATATTTTTGGAAGTTGCCATTGCTAAAGCTTTACATAGGTCACTTTTGTCAAGTTTGAAGGACTTCACTACTTAAATCAATATGCAACAAAAAAGAATATAGGTATGTAGGTTTTTATTACCCCACGATAGTCAAAACGTAAGCGTTATAAGAAACATTTCCATTCTGAACTACTTGTTTATGACAAGCAAAATTTAACACAATACATACAAGTCTTACATTTGACAACAAACTTAAGTATTAAACCTGAAAATAAAGTGTTTCCTTCAGACAAAATTTTTTTTATCTGGAATGGTTTGCTTGTTAAAAATATGTTTAAAAAAAATACAAAAGTGCTAAAAGTTTATTAATATTGTAGTGGAAGAATTTCAAAGGTTTTTTTCAGATATCTCAAATGACAATAAAAGACAAAATGCAAGAGTAGCAAAAAAATATTTCCTATTATCCCTGTTTCTTATTCCTCCATCTTCCCCTATTTCAAATAAATGGGTTCCGCCTTTGAGCATATGACCCATATAATTTATTCAATGGTTCCGCTCAATACTGCAGGGACCTGTGCAGCCACCGCCACCAAATGGCACGGAATTTCATAGAAGCTCGCTAAAACAAAATCCCGCAAATTCTACGTACGTCAAAATTCTTATGTTAACCCTCCGTGAGTTTGCGGCATTCCACGGAAGCCGTTCACGACATGTGACCTTCAAATGTCTACAGTGCCGAACAGCGGCGTAGCGTGCCCGAAAGGGCGGGGGGGGCGACAGCTAAAAAGGGCGCCTCTGAAAACTGATGAAAAATCTTACGGCACAAATCTTGCGACCAAAAAAAAGAACCGCGCCGTAGAAATTTGAACCGCGCCGTCTCCAAAAAAAAAAAAAAAGGTCATCATATGTCAGAGGGCGGCCGATAAGTCACATGGGCGCGTCTGACGAACTCTTGCAACTAAAAAAACAAAAAAAAAAGGTCATCATGTATGAGGGGGCGGCCGATACGACCCAAGGGCGCCTCTCCCACCTATGGGGCGCCACTACCCTCGGGGCGGGGGGGCGACGAACCCCCCGCGCCCCCCCCACGCTACGCCGCTGGTGCCGAACTGCGTTAGTCATCGGCCGTTTTTGGCACGACCAAAAACTAAAAGTTGCCTTCAAATTTGACAAAAGTGACCTATATAAAGCTTTAGAAATAGCAGTTTGCAAAAATATTAAATGGCATCTAACGTAAATAGCCCACGCGTACACCGATCTATTTCTTAAGTGATTACCAACAGGCAAAATTTTTGTACATAGCTTTATTGGGCAGAGGCGCCTAAATTTTTCCCTTGCAAAAATACTTTAATCTGATTTCTAGCAGAGTGCGCAGGCGTAGATATGCTTCGTGCATCGGACTGACTAAACCAAGCATATAGAACAATAAGTAACATTCAAACACATTTTTTAGGCAACAAAAAAAATTGCTGGTTACTAATTCTTTAATGGAACTTTCTCCATCTCGTAATTTATAATTTGAAATAATTTGATAATACATGTTTTTGTTTCTGTTGCCTAAAAAATGTGTCTAAAAGTAAATGGCAACTTTGTTCCCAAAATCATATGCTTAGTTTAGTCAGTCCGAAACTCAAAAGTTGTCTGCACCCGCCCATTCTGTTAGGAATTACTTTCAAAACTTTTCGCAGAGAAAGAAGTTAGGCGTCTCGGCCGAATAAAGCTATGTACGAGAATTCAGCCTGTTAGTCATCACTTAAAAAATAGACCGGTGTACTGTGGACTATTTGCGTTAGAAGCCATTTAATATTGCTGCAACTTGCCATTTCTACAGCTTTACATAAGTCACTTTAGTCAAATTTGAAGGTAACATTACTACTCAAATCAATATGCAACAAAAAAAATATATTTCTTATTGTCCCATTATGTTGTTTCCTATTATCCTACGATAGTCAAAACGAATGGGTAATACGAAACATTTCCATTCTAAGCTACTTGTTTAACACAAGAAAAGCCACAAACAATGTATTAAAACTGCAAATAAAGTTTTCCTTTAGAACAACAAATATTCCCCCATCTTCCCCCATGGAATATCACGATTTTGATAGTCTTATACCCGGTTTTCACCTATGCGTTCCCACCCTGATTCCGCAAACGCCCCGATTTTAAATGCAGCGTCACGCATTTAAAATCGGGGTGGGCAGGCATAGGTGGAAACCGCAGCCCACGAGAAAAACCGGCCCGGGCGCGGAAATATCACGTGACCGTAGGAGGGTCACAAAAGAACGCCTCCCGGCCAGCTGTCATTATAAAACATGTGTGTTTTCAGTTTTGCTATGTTCGTTTACGTCGATTTTTTTCTAATTCGGGTACGAATTTTATCAACGTTATTAAAATAACGCAGCCCACCAAAAAGACTGTCGTGATCTGCGTTAAAATAATTAATGGCTAATGAGTAAATTAAAAAGAAAATACCTATAAGATAAACAATGCCGCGAACGTGTAGTGTTGTGGGTTGTCGGTCCAACTATAAAACTGAAACCGAATATGTGTCAACTTTTAATTTGCCAGTGGATAAACAAATGCATGAAATTTGTTTGCGAAAAATTCCTAATGATTTAAGTATCTTAAAACGTCCACAAGTTTGCATCAAACATTTTCCTAACGAGCAGGTTATTTGGTTTGATAAGTGTGTTGTAAATGGATTTTTGAAAATGTGCCGAAATACCTAAGTAGACAACCTGTATCTATTGTTTGATTAGCTGATGTCGAGAGGCAACAAATGGAAACTGCAATACAAGAAAGTCTTGAAACACTTCAAGCTCATAAGAAATCAAAAGTTTTGTCAAATATTGAGGACATTTCAAAGTTTTATTTTTCTATCTAATACTAAAATAAACAAAAATTGGATTTTAACCCAAGAACGTGACACAGTCTGCCGGTGCCTGATGACATTTTAGAACAACAATCCATCACTGTTAGCATCTCTAGTTGTTGAGGGAGATCTGTCATTTTTGGTAAATGTTAACAATGTGTCCATACCAAAAAACAAACTGCCAAAAAAAGTAGGTGTGGTTGGACAACCCCGATACACATGAGAGCTAATGCAGTTTATTGAAATGAAAGTTGCAAACGGGAAAGAAGTGGTAAAAGATAAGATTGATAAAGTAATAGATATCATTAGTGACATTTTCGATAGTGAGAGTGAAAAATGTGTTCAATTGTCATTTCTTATTGAACAATTAGGTCTCTTAAAAAGGTCACCTGAGAATCGAAGATATTGTGGATACACTTTAATGTTGGCTTCATCTTTGTTTATCCAGTCCATCCATGTCAATTTACAAAACTAAGGTAATATGTCTTCTGCACCCTCGCAATATTAAAAAACTGATTTGTAAAATATCGTACTCTCCGGTAGTGTGCAATATTTAAAAAGTAAGATACAGCTTTTAAAAGAACATGAGTTGGTAGTTAACTTACACATTGATAAAATATATATTAAACTTTGTGACAAGAGAAAGAAAAATGTAAAAACTTAAAGCTTAGGTTTGTTATGTCCAATTTTAAAAGACTAGTATAGATTTGAAGTAACTAACGATATTATGTACCTTATATACAGCTCATATCATTATTTTTGAGACAACTTTTTACAACTTTTTTTCGTTGGCCTATGCTATTTGTTATGATAAACAGCTGATAACTGTCAAAAAGTTATCTAAAAAATTATGGAATGGAGTATATGTACCTGAAGATATTAGAGTGCAAATTTTATATAATTTTTTATTTTATAGATTCAGTTCTTTTATCTATCAAAAACACATACATCAGCAAAATATTTTTTTCAATTTTTGCCTATATGAGAACAAAAAAATTTGGTCAATTTATTTAAATTGCGTGAAAACAGATAATATATTAAGCAATACAATAAAAATGGAATGGAACTCCTAAGATCACGTGACCGCCGACTTGCTTATAACGCGCCATGGCCGTTCTTTATCGTTGGCTGCGGTGGAAACTAGGCTTTACGCAAGGACTGTACACACAGTCCTTGGGCTTTACGCACGAAACGACAAATAACCGCACCGTCGGCGTCGACTAACCGGTCTATGGATCTTATATAGGATATATGTCATATTTTAACGTCACTGGTGGTCCAGCTGATTTTTGTAAACAAGATTTCGGTAAGAATTTCGGGAATATATTTGGAATTTTTGAAAAACCAAGGCAATTTTTCCAACTGTTTTTTAGTATATCCTTCTAAAATAATTTTTTTTTAGATGTGGTCAAGTCAAACCGAGCAAGATCGTTTAGTATAAGAGGTAAACCGAGGACTTGGGAAGTAAACAAACGGTGTAGCTGGCGGATTACTTTCGATGCTGAAACAAACACATTATTTTCTTCGTATTTTTATTTTTGTGTAAGTAAAAATGAAGCGGGCTAAGAAATATTAACCATTCTATAAGCAGAAAATTTCCTTTTGTAAGCAGATATTAAAAAACAGTTGGAAAATTGCCTTGGTTTGCAAAAAATTCCAAAAATATTTATTGTTCATTAAAGACATATCCTATCTAACTTTTGTTTACGAGAATCAGGTGGACCTTAAAAAAGAACCCTTCAATTTCATTGGTCAAAATCGGGCCCCTAAATTCAGGGTTCACCTAAAGTAGTTTAGGGGAGACTCAACAATCATAACAAACGAAACACTCCCTAACCTAAATTTAGGTGGCACCTAGTGCTAGGTCACCCCTAAATATGTTGGTGCAAATGTCTGATAGTTTAAGTATCGTGGCGCAATGACTTCGGCAATGTTGGCCAACGATTTTGGAAATAAACAAATAAAATTTGTCATCTTTCCAAAAAATTATCAAAGTTTTTTTATGTAGGTAGCGCTCAAGGAGTGTATAATCGTGGGGTAGCGCTAGCCAATTCGTGTTTTTCTTCCTACAACTATAGTCTATACAACCAAAATGTCCTTCCCACCGGTGCCGGCTGAAATTAAGCCAGTGGCGCATCTAATGAAACTAGCAGAAGAGCATGACCAGCGAAACATTGTTGTTGCTTATTGGGGTAAGTACTTAGCCCATTTATATTTATTGGATTCATAGTAGAGTAGAGTGGAAAACTAGAACCTACAACTAGCAAGAGATAAAAACAGATAAAAATCAAACCTTTTATACTAAAAATGGATTGTCACTAAATATAAAATAGCACAATAATAACCTATAAAGCTGTGACATATATTAAGTTGTCACTTATAAATAAATAATATAAAAATAATGGCTCTGCTACAGAATAGCACCTTACAAAATAGTGCTGCTACAAAATGGTGCTGCCACAAAATAGTCCTGCTCCAAATTAGTGTGCATCAAAATAGTGCCAAAAAATAGCACTGCTACAAAATAGAGCACATTAAAACAGTGCTGCTACAAAATAGTGTCTTATGACTTGCCACTCCTGGTAACCTCTTTCAAAGATATTAAAAAAAAAAAAAACTTTTCTTTTTCCTGGGATTGTAGAGGGTGTGAAACCAAACCAAACTGGCATCCTAGAGGTTGTGAAACCAAACCGAACCTAGGATCCCAAGAAAAAGTCAAGGAAGTTTTGTTTTTGAAAAAATATGTTAGAAAGAAACCCCTTAGTCAAACAGTTGCTTTTTTTTTTTTGATGCTTTTTTTATTGTTGCTGTTTTTATTAGATGTCGCTATTTTATAGCAGCACTATTCTAATGCACGATATTTTGTAGCAACACTATTTTCCAACAATTTTGTAGCAGTGCTATTTTGTGGCAGCACTATTTTGTAGCAGCACCATTTTGAGGCAGCACTATTTTGTAAGGTGCTATTCTGTCACAGCACTATTTTCTAAGGCACTATTTTGATGCACACTATTTTGTAGCAGCACCGAGTGCAGCACTATTTTGTAACAGCATTATTTTGTAGCAGCACTATTTTGAAGCAGCATTTATTTTGTAGCAGCACTATTTTGTCGGATGCTATTCTGTAGCAGAGCCAAAAATAAATACACAAAAATCCAGCCTAAAACAAGGATCAAAAATAAAAACTAAAAGAGTGACTAAAACAAAAATTTTAATAAAAAAATTTTAAAATGTTAAATGAATGGTAAATGCATAGTCCTTTCTATAAGGCAGAATAAGAATTAAACCTAAAAGTTGGAAACAAAAAGTTTTTAAATAAAAGAAACACTCAACTGCTAAATCTACTTGTACCTACTAGTCGCAGTTGGGTACAAAATTGACAGGTATATCTATAATATATGACATGCTTCAACTTTTAGTTTTGATGCCCAAAGGGCACTTACAAAATTATACATTACATTACAGGGTAATTTTGTACCCAGCTGTGACTACTAGGTACAAATAGATTTAGCAGTTGAGTGTTTCTTTTATTTAAAAACTTTTTGTTTCCAACTTTTAGGTTTAATTCTTATTCTGCCTTATAGAAAGGACTATGCATTTACCATTCATTTAACATTGCCCAAAAATTAAGTGCAGATTTTCTATGAACACAAACAAACCCATTTTTTTTGTTTTTTTTGTGTCAAACATTGAACTATGCTCAAAGAGTAGTTATTAGCGTTTCTACAAACATTGAATGAAGGTGGTGAGGGAGGGGGAACTAGTAAAATGGGGTTGAAAAAATTTTTACAGCATGTGCAGAATGAATTTTTGAAATTGCTCTATATTTGTGAAAGTTATAGCTACAACTATTACTAATAAGGAGGGCCAGAAGGAGAGAGGGAGGGGGAACTATTAAAATGGTGTTGAAAAAAAAATCTTAAAAAAAGTGTGTGCAAAAAGAATTTTTGAAATTGCCCTATATTTGGTAAAATTATGTGAATATGGTTTTTGAAGAGGGTGGGGGGGAATGACAGGAGGGAGATGTGTGAGAACAGAGAGGACTATCATGTAATTACAGCCAATTAGAGGACATTTGCAATGGGTGATCAAAGGAATTTCATTAATATCGCCTGAAATTTAGGTGATTTGTTTTTGGAGTGGTTAATAAATTATAGGTTAAAAGAAATGAAGGACCACCCTATTATTTCGTCAGTAGGGAGACCAGAACACACAAAATTGACCCTGCTTACCTTGAAATTCCTTCTCTGCACCACATGTGTACACCTCTCCTGTTGGATTCGAACAGAACGGCCATACTGCCGTAAATCGTTGCCTCATGGCGGAGGTGGCGCGCAGGTGTCATCGAAACTTCGACTGCCATTTCGCGCGCGCAATTCAAATTTTAAATTGATTAAAACAAAAATGTATGTTTCTTAAACTTTACCAAAATTATTTTAAAAAAAAATATTTAAAAAATAAAACAAAAATTGTCTTGTGGAAAATATCTTTCCTCACTTCCAAACAATTTGTATGCCTTAGAGCCTACATCATGTGACAAAATGGCGTCTGACGACCGCCATGTTGATTTCTGTTTAAAAAAATATAGCCTATAGCACCTTCGGGATCAGTAGCAATTCAAAATCGATTCAGCTATTTAGCCTCTAGGGCGACACAAACATACATACATACATTACCCTTCCTTTTGCCATGCTGCAGTTGGGTAAAAATGACCAAAACAGAAAACTTAAATTAAAAAAGTGACTAAAACAAAAAAAATAAAAAACATTGCACAGACATAGTCTAATTAAAACTAGTCACTAAAAAATTCCGTTAAACAATAATAAGATTTTCCTTGTAAAAGTTTCTCGGATCTTTTTCTAAATTGCTTGACAGAGATTGCAGTCTTGATTTCCAGAGGAAGATGATTAAAAATCTTTCATATCTTAGAGATTTTTGTGCTAAACTGCTTTTAGCAATTGACAAGGGAAGATTATGACATCTTTGTCTGGTTAACTGCTGATAATGCTATGGGGCTGTCCCTAGTATATTATGGTAATTTTTATAAACTAATGTAGTTTGTTTTTTGTTTCCAAAATAAACAGTGCCATAGTTAAAATTTTATGTTTAATAAACTGAGGCCTACAGGAATTCTTCTGATGGATGTTAGTGATAAACCAAACTGCTTTTTTTTTAGAGTAACTAAAAGATTTATAAGATACTGGCTAGTGATGAGTCTAATCCATTCTAACATTTGTAGTTTAAATGCACACTATGATGACCTTATGGCAAAATTTGGAAACAGGTGAAATAAAGTTTGATATCGCAATATTATCAGAGACAGGTAGAATTCATGATATAAATAATTTTAAGATACCAGACTATGAAATATTTTATAATGAGAGTCGACTTAACAAATGTGATGGGGTTGTGGTCTTAATTAAAACAAGTTTACTTTCTATAGTAAATAGAATAAATAAAAAACTTTCTAACTTCTTAAGAATAACATTTGTTAAATATAATATTAAAACGGGATTAACCACAAATAGGGTGTTTGACAGTAGTAAAAAATAAATATATATTTATTTTTAGATATCTCTTTAAGTCTTGGAAATGCTAAAAACAAACTTTTTTTGTTTAATTTTTTCTCAAAATCATAGTTCTTTTAATTAAATAAATTCTTTGAATTAAAACAATTAGCCAAACAAACAGGCCGTCTACCAATCAGCTGCGAGTGACGTCACAAAACAGTAAACGCCTCGAACGAACCTATTTTCTGTGTTATTTTCTTATGGATGGTAATGTTTGCTTTGGTTTAAAGTGCGAATTATTGTCCTAAATTAAATTTTATTCTGTGTTTTGCTTATAAAAAACATATTTAATGGAAAACGGATTCTCCAAAGCCGATAGCTCCAACTTGCCAATGCTGAATTCCTTTATGGTGGCAGGCTTCTTTGCCACCAACAGTGATTTTTGTTCTGCGGAATTTAGAAACGTTAAAATGTTGATGTAAGTATTCGATGAGTTGTTTTGTATATAACTGAAAGTTCTTTTATGATATTCTTCACCTACTTTTACTCATTTAGATTTTGAGGTTAGGTTATATGTTTTGCTTTTTTGTTTAATATGCCACTTACAATAGATTCAATTAAATACACAATCATTATTATTTTAAGCATTAACAAACAATCAAAAATTGCTTTTTTAAAACAAAATTTTCTAAATACATTTTGTTTCAAAGAATTCTTATGACCCTTCATAACAAATATGCACTGCCTAGTCTTGCATATGCACTGCTCAGTCCTGCCTAATAACTGCCTAGTACCGCCTAAAAATTTGTACACCTTTATGCCTATTATAGTTGTTCACCCCTTGTAATAAACATAACCTCAAAAATGTCTTCCTTATTTACGAAATAGTTATATATATTATAGACAACGTGAGAAAAATTAATAGAAACAATTTAGTTATACTCACATCAAAGTGATCTTCACAAATCTAAAGTGAAGATGTATTAGATAAGGCCCTTCGGTCTCTTCGAGCAAGTTCTAGCCACTTTTTCTGCTGTAGGCACATGAATAAATAGCTTTTCAGGTGTTTTTATGCTAGTATTCGAACACTGTGGCACTACACACCACTTATAGGACATTTTTTTTACATAAAAAATAGTAAAAACACAGACCAAAAACAAATAAACACCATGCCGTGTATCTGTCCGCGAGTTTACTGCGCTGTGACGTCATTGCCATGCCATGCTAGGAATGAGCGTTTTAGCGGCAAATTCAAATCGAAAATTAGAAAACTTGATTTTAAATGTAGTCATGATAAAATATACTATTTTAATAATTTTGCGTAGCAAATTAGGGTTCTATGTATCATTCTAAACTCTTTTCTAAAATTTGTCAAATACCCTATTATAACTCTCCTAAACTTGATAAAGAAACTTTTATTTCTAATCTAAAAAATAAACTTCTTGTTGAAATATTTTGTGGGGATATACCAACATAAACACATTGGAAGGTAATAATACACAACAAAAAACCACACATTATCTTAACTGTCTAAGCCAGTATGATTATGTTGGCTATATAAATACTTCTACTAAAGTTACTCAGGATACAAAAAGCTGTATAGTCCATTTTTTTCTAAAAAATACTTTAAATAATAAGATAACAGCTAAATCTTTCGTTTTACAAAATGGACTATCAGATCCTTTAAATAATAAGATAACAGCTAAATCTTTCGTTTTACAAAGTGGACTATCAGATTACTTGCCAATTGCCCTAATACTTAAAAACAAAAATCAAGTTTCAATTTAAAAAAGTAAATTTGGAAGAAGTTAAAAATAAGCTTAATACAATAACCTGGAAACCTGTCATGCAGTGCACTAACTCAGATATTTGCACAGATGTCTTCTTGTCTGGCGTTTCTAAAATTATACAGGGAGCAATAGAAATAAAAACAGTAAAAAGCAAAACAAGAAAAAACCTTGGATCACATCAGGTATAATACAGTCTATAAAAAATAGAGATAAATTAAAACAAAAGTCGCTAAAAGATCCTTTAAACTATACAGATTTAAAAAATACAGAAACACCCTAAACAACATAATTCAAAAAAGCTTATTAACAGTAACAATGACATGAAAAAAGTTTGGAAAATTATAAAAGAAGCTGCTAATAAAACAACAAATAAAAACTTAATTATTAATTCTTTAACTGAAAACAATATTAGTATCTCCAAGACTACAGAAATTGCTAATACATTTTTAGAACACAATTGTAATGTAAGGAAAAAATTAAGTAAAAAAATACAAAAAAATGATTATAAATTTCCAGTACCAAAAACTAACTCTGTGGCTCATTTCAGAGAAATCACTGAATCCGAGATCTTTACAGAAATAAAAAATTTAAAAACAATCACAAAAGAAATTTTGATAAAAACCTATATTATATATTATAAATTGAGTCATAAAAACAGGAAAATATCCTAAATTACTAAAAAACTGTGTCATAACACCTGTTTTTAAAACAGCAGACAAAACAAAGAAAACTTCAGACCAATTACCATAACAGGCACAATAAACAAACTTTTAGAAAAATGTATTAAACCAAGGCGAACTAATTATCTTGATGCAAATAATATATTATCACAATATGGGTTTCGTAAAAGAGTTTCTACAGAAGACGCCAAACAAGATAAGACAGAACATATCTTAAATAATTTTAATCATGGTTACAAAACCATTGAAGTATTCATTCATTTAGCCCGAGCATTCGACACGCTGGCACGCCCAATTCTGTTAACAATGTTACAAAACATAGGTTTACACAATAATGAATATAATCTATTTAAATCATACTTGGACCTTAGATCACAACAAGTAAAAATAAAGAATCACTTAAGCAAAGAAGGTAAAATAGAGTTTGGTGTGCCACAGGGCACTGTGTTGGGGCCGATACTCTTCTCAATGTACATAAATAACCTCCCAAATATACTTCCAAAAGAAAAAACGACACAGTTTGCTTGATAAGAGCCAAAACATGGGAAAAGGCTTTTATTAAACTCTGGATGGATCTAAATCTATTAACTCTTATTCATACAAAAACAAAATTCATACAATTTCAAATAAACAACCTAAAATATTAGAAAAAAATACAATAAAACTTTGACTGCTTGTCAAAAGACATACCACAAAACTGCCAGTGCAATATGACAATAGAATTAACAAAGAATATAAACTACTTGGGAGTATATATTGATAGCAACTTAAAATATAATATACACATAAATTATATAAAAAATAAAATTAGGAAAACCATATATAATTTTTAAGTAGAAAACAAGGATACATCATAATATTACAACAAGTTCTATAACAAATCGAAACTTGGTTGTATCCAGAGTGGATTACAGGTCTTGCCAGTGGCACATTGCAATTGTTGGGCCTCGTCTCTTTAACATGATACCTAACGAATTAAAAATTTCTCTTCTGACATTATAGATAAATTAAATATTTTGTAAAAATAAAAACGTACGATGTATGATATGAGTGTGTGTGAGCATGTTTGTTTGTCAGAGAACAGTGGATTGAACTCTGGCATGATTCAGACTCACTTAACCACCAGACACTCTGGTTGTTATCAGTTGTAGTGCTTATATCCTCTATTTCTCTATAACTATTATTTCTCGTGATTTTTGACTGTCATAATATTGTTCTTGTCACCACTCAAAAGTGAGCCACACTATAGACCCACTAGTGGTCGCAGTGGAAGGGCTGCAAGGCCCACTCACATATGAATCAATCAATCAACCTATGTTCGAATTAAGATTTTTGACAGAAACTAGCATCCCGACAAGTTAGTTGGGACTTAGAGATGATAGTCCAATGAATTGTACATTAATTAAGCATTTGAAATAAATGAGCCTGAACTTGAGGTGTGATTCAAATAGGGAAAAATATATACATCTGGCCATTTCAACGCCCAGTTCAGTCAAATCTAATTGCGAAACACCCAGAAGAAAGCTTTTTGCAAAGAAGAAAAATGTGATCCTCAAATTTTTAAAGGTTATCAATGTGGATGCCGAAAAATGTATTAGATAGATAGATAGATCTAGTTTATTATATGTTTATGTTAAAAGATATTAAACTTTTACATGTCAAAAATCAAAAGCTTCAATCTAGCTATTTCCATTTTAAAATTTGTTGAGGTTAAAAATCAAAAACAAAATAACTTAAAATTAAAGAAACAAAATATAAAAATCTAAAATGACACAAATCAAAATTGAGCTTTTAAAAACATCACAAGTTAAAAATAACAATAACAACAATAATTTGTTTCATAAAGTAAGTTCTTGATGACCCTCTTGAAATTAGTGGGAGGAGGGTCTCTAATATTTTCAGGAATCTTATTAAAATATTTAATAGCAATGGACTCTGGCCTAGATTGTGTTTTTGTAAGACGACAGTGGCTCACTCTCAGGGGGATAGTCGTGGATGTTGTGGTGTGTTTGGTAGATGTCTCTATGTTCTCTAACATAGACAAGTCACTCATAGATAAAAGCCGATCGCAGCGTTAGAATTTTAAGTTTTTTTTAGAACCTCTCTGCAGTCCTGACCATAGTCAAGACCAGCCACAAGTCGCACAGATTTTCTTTGGAGAGAAAACTCCCTTTTGACTGATCCCGCTCCACCACATGTGATGATTCCATAAGTCATCGTAAAGTAGAAGAGTGCATAGTATGAGCTTTTGCTTTTCTAATTAAGCAGACTGACCTTCGTAGTTTTTTACAAGTCTTCTCAATGTGAGAGACCCATATGAGTTTTGGGTCCACTCCACTCCTGGATTCTCCTCCCCCTCCTACTTTTAGTTTTTGGGATATTACACAAAGTTGGTATTTTTTTATAGAACGTAAAATTTCCTTTAAAATGACGTATCACACTCATTGCCTTTTTATTTTTAATTAATTAATATATTAATATTTTAGACCCATTAAACAAATTCAAATATAAAAAAACAAACAAAATACAAAAAGACAAACAATCTAAAGAAATAAAAGGGTTATTCAACAGTTAGATCCTTTATTTAAAAAAACTATAAAAAAGCAATTTACATAAAAAAAATAGTGATAAATTAAAAAAGCTACAGGCCGCCTCCCAAAATGCAGACTTTAAAAAACCCCTGTAGCTTAAAAACGGCGTGCTATGTTAGGATGCGATTTTTACCTTTAAGCTTCTCTTGAAGAAAGAGCATCGCAAGTGGGGATCAAATTTTTCTCCCCCAGAAACCCCCGAAAAATATCGAATTTCAGACACCCTTTACTTGGTACTTAAATGACATTTCAAAATCATTTAGCAGGTACTTTTTACTTGTACTTTAAGTAATTTAGTCGATAAGTTGTGACAGCTCTGTTTAAATTATCCAAAATATTAATATTCATAGTTAACAAAATGGTAGCACACTCAAATTTCATACATACATTTAATTTTTGCAGCTCGTATGGCAGCTTGTCGACTAGCAATGAAAATGGTGCCTGGCAAAAAATCTCCAGAAACCACAGCGTTACTTGGCGCAATTCTTGGCTGGTTGGAAGAAACTAAAAAAGCAAATCGGGACAATGACGGCATTAAAAACGAAACCGCAGCTCAGGCCATAATTGAAGATTATGCCTTAAACTTATTCAACGCTGGAGATCAACAGGATAGAGATGAAATATATAATAAAAATACCGTCAAAACTTTCTACACCGCAGGGATGCTTTTTGATGTGCTGGAACAGTTTGAGCTGAGCGAAGATTTGCGGGATAAACAGAAATATGCCAAATGGAAGGCAGCCTACATTCACAATTGTCTTAAAAGTGGAGAACAACCTATCCCAGGTAATTGTAAATCAATACAAAGTAGAATTAGTTTGAAGGGAAAACCCAAGATATTTCACATATTTTTATTTTCTTATATAACAAACTACATATCTGTTTTACAGAGGGGGGTTCATTTTCAGCATTTAAAGTAAGTTTTTGAAAAAAACCTTTGGACGCGTTGATTATGCTTGCAAGGGCAACGCTTTTTTGTGATCTTAAGATAATTCTACCTATGAACCCCTAGCTGGGGTAGCTTTAACCCCTTGGTTTTAGATACTGAAAGTGGGTCAAGTGATCCCTCGTTCGAAAGGTTTTTTAAATTCCTTTACAGGGTTGATATTATTTCAAAAAAAGTATCGATTAATTTTCGAGATATTGGCATTTAAAAAATACCTGACCTTGGTTCCCAATTTTAACTTTAGTGGTAACTTGCCCCTAAAATTAAAACAGAGAACAAGTGTTAAGTGGTACCTCGTTGGAAAGGTCTTTTATTGGTCTTTCAACTGCTGTTCTTTAAATTTTGAACCGATTTGTTTTCAAGATATTTAAATGCAAATATCTTAAAAACTAATCGATACATTTTTGAAATAATATCAATGCTGTAGAAGAATTAAAAAATCTTTCAAACAAGGTATCACTTGACCCGAGGGGAAACTAGCTGCCCAAAAAAACGTACAGTGCTTTTCACTTTTAAAGGTATTCCCAATGATTCCCAACAATTTCCAGTAATTACCTAATGATTCCCACGGATTTCCAGTGATTTCAAGGTGATAGCGATTACCACCCGAAAGTTTGTTGGGGTTACCAAAATTTACACTATTGGCATCTTGACGTTTCTAACCATTAGGCGACGTCTTTTTTTTTCATACAGGGATCCTGAAATACTGTTGGGACATATATATCTCAAACAATGTTTGGAGTATACTGCTGGGTAGTATTGCTGGTGCTGGGTAGTAGTAGAGACCCTGTATGTATGACATATTTCTACAAAAGAGAGACGCGACAAACCCATCAAAGTCACTGAAATTAACATTTATTGGTTATGTTATTTTCTTGCCAAATTCATTGGCGTTTCACTAAAATAATTTAAATTGTCAGCGGTGAGTGACATCAATCATCATGCAACATGTAAACAAACACGTTTATCCGCACCCCCTGTATAGGTTTTTTAAAAATCGTTTTTTTTTATTTTCCGACGCTTATGAGTTGACAAGGAGCGAAGGTGCGTCTCTCTCTGAACATCGCTAGAGTATAGAGGACCGATATTTTCATCCTTTGATTTTGACTTAAATAAATTTGACTTTGAAGAGTTTGTCGCGTCTCTTTATCTCTAAAATTTGTCATACATAAAGGGTCTCTAGGTAGTAGTAGTACTAGTGGGACATATATGTCCTAGTAATTTTTTCTGTAATGTTTGCTTATTTTGTTTCTTTTTATCAAATAATAATATTCTTAGCTCCACCTAGTTTAAAAAAAAAATAAAGTCGTCTTTTTGATTGGGATAAATAAATTTCAATACGGAAAGTGGGTCGACGTTATTTTTTTGAACCTTTATAAAAAAAACATAAATATCTCAAAACCCAATCGCGCGGCAATAGAGAAGGTATTCAGATAACTTCGATAATGTCTTATTTGGTTGTTTTTGACCCATCTTAGCAATATCGTCGTGATGTCTGTCCGTGTGTGTGTATGTCTATCCGGCCCACGATAGCTTCTAAACGGCTAAACGCATTTTCATGAAAAATAGTGTTCGACACTGTAACGAGCTGATTAAATTTTGGTCAAATTCCACTAATAACCGTGACAGTTTTTTGACAGTAAAAAATTGAAAAATGTTAACCGCTTAACGGAGCTTTGAATCAATAATGCGGAATATAGCAGAACCATTGAGTTGTATAACGCCCTAAAAGGGCGTTAGAGACGGAAAGACAAGGCATTTTTTATTGACCCTATCCAATTTGGTTCCTATGGTCGGGTATTTCTTTTACAATAAAAACAGAGATAGACATTATTGAACATGTGAAACGGACAAAGATAGGGTGATTTTGCATGCTAATAATACCCTAGATAATATAAGGGTACTTTTATCTCTTTCACACTGACGGCATAAGTGCGACAGAAAAGCAGCTGGCTACCTTTAATCCACCTGCCGTATTTTGAGTGATTCTACCTGTTAGTCCGTGTATACAGGGAAAACTGATAGACAATGTTGTATAAGTACGGAAATGATTTTTTTTGAATTTTGTGCGGGAATATTACAAAAAGAAATCTTAAAACGTTTAAAAACAAGTTTAGAAGTAACTATTTGAGTTTAAACATGGTCCAAAATTGTTTTTTGTGCAAAAGAAGAAAAAAAATCCATAAAAAAACAACATTTCATGGGTAAGTCGTCTTGACGGATAGTTTTTCCTAAAATACGAGCAAGTTCAGTAGCGTCACGATAGATAGTTTTTTCTGCGACCGTGCGATTTTACCCTCACACATTTTGATTCAGAAAGTGTCACTTCCCCGCACTTTTTTTTGCATTGCATGAAAATTAACAAAAAGTATTTGATTTTCTTAAAAATGATTTCTTTTTAAATGCTTACATACCGATTTTTATCCAGTTGTTTTTGTTTTTTCGAACCAAACTTTTGACATGTCACGGTCGAGTTTCATACATCTTGATGAATTGTTACACACACTGATCTATGTTTTTATAAATTTCGATAAATTTAATGTTTTTTGCGGACTTTACAGTAATTTTAAGTTAAATTTTGGTCTTTCATCGCGAAAGTATATATTTATTATTATATGACCACCGCGACCGGTCTACAGGCCGGTATCATATGTTTATGTCCTTCTAATGTCATTTGACTATCATGCTGTCTTACTTAATAAGGTCACTTAGTTTAATTAATAATTTTGTCCTACATAATATAAAAGAAGAATAGAAACCAACAAAAAATTTGTGACACTTCGATTACCCATTTTCTTTGATTGCGATGGATTAGGGTGACCAGATTACGGTTTATTAGGGTGCCCAGAGTGCGCAAAAAAAGATTTTGAAAAATTTCCCTAAAAAAATTGAAGACCACTCACTCGCCACTCAATGTTTATGGTCGCATACACTAATCCTAACTCGATTTCCGACGATTATGGACAATGGTTACCCCCTGGACATAAACCTAACAACTTTTACTATATTTATTAACAATAGGTAGGTTAGGTTTGGTTAGGTTGGGTAAGGTTGGGTTAGGTTGGGTTAGGTTGGGTTAGGTTGGGTTAGGTTGGGTTAGGTTGGGTTAGGTTGGGTTAGGTTGGGTTAGGTTGGGTTAGGTTGGGTTAGGTTGGGTTAGGTTGGGTTAGGTTGGGTTAGGTTGGGTTAGGTTGGGCTGGGTTGGGTTAGGTTGGGTTAGGTTGGGTTAGGTTGGGTTAGGTTGGGTTAGGTTGGGTTAGGTTGGGTTAGGTTAGGTTGGGTTAGGTTGGGTTAGGTTGGGTTAGGTTGGGTTAGGTTGGGTTAGGTTGGGTTAGGTTAGGTTGGGTTAGGTTGGGTTAGGTTGGGTTAGGTTGGGTTAGGTTGGTTCAGTTTGAGTATGTTCGGTTAGGTTCCGCTAGGATTGTTTAGGTTAGGTTTAGCTATATTCGGTTAGGTTCGGTTCAGTTTAAGCAAATCGAACCGAACCAAACCGAACCGTTAGATTCGGTTTGATTTGGTTCATTTCGATACGGATGGGTTCAGTTTGCTTTTGTTCAGTTAGACCTTCGATAAATTTTAAAAAAGTAAATAATTATTAATTTTTAGTGTTTTAAGGAATAAAAATTGATATAATGTTCAATTAAACTAATTTTTATTTGTAAAAATGTAGGAATCATAATTTTCTTGATTTTGTTTTGAATTTCATGCTTTTTTAAAAATTGCGCATTTTCATAAAAGGACCAAAAAACTGACCCGATTTCGATCAGTGACCTTAGTTATTTCAAGTTTTTGTTGACAGCTGATAGACGTCAGGGACCGTTTTGTTTCAGTTTGAAATGAGAAAATGCTTCTTTTGTAGCAATTTGTATGGGTTTTAATGGGGTTTTAAGAATGTTTCAATTTCAATTTTTTTAACAAAATCAACGATAGTCCGCAATTTTTTTTTTTAGAAATCTCTATAAAATGGTCTAAAATTATCATTTTTCAAAAAACTTCGTAGTTTTAAGAAAGGTGGTAAAACGTACCAGACCCCTGAAATGTGTTGCAGTCTAGGACAACTGGGCGCCGCCAACTCGGCGCCACCAACTGGGCGCCGGGCCAACTTGACGCCGAGCCAACTGGGCGCCGGACTAAAATATTTTTCTTGATAAAATGTGCAGATGAAAAACAAACTTAAAAAAATTAAAATGGCGCATCTAAAATGGCGGACTTTCTTATTTATGCATCGATATGTATCGAATATGGAACTTGGCGGTGTTTCAAGTCGCAGAACACTACACCTACCAAATTTCAACACTCGACTTAATAGATGTTGAAAGTTTTGTATAAATAACATATTTATTTTGTTTTTATCTGCACATTTTATCGAAAAAAAATAGTCCGGCGCTGAGTTGGCCCGGCGCCCATTAGGCCCGGCGTGGCGCCCTGTTGGCGGCGCCGAGTTGGCCCGGCGCCCGGTTGTCCCATTCCGAATTGAAATTTTTAGTTCCGAAATTTAATCTGACTCGAGCATAACTTGTAGTCCACCCAAGAAAAGAAGAGTTGAAGAAGACCCTTGTTCAAAGAAAGAAAATATTTTACCTGGAAGGTACAACATTTGTAAAGTTCTAAGATGAAAACAATAATTTTAATACATCCACTGCACTTAGCATGCTTAGAAATTCTTTTTACTCTTTTTTTTTACTGAAGAGAATTTTGTAAACACACACAAGTAAGTATTCATGAATTATTTATTATTCAAACAGAAAATTGTTGATAAAAAAATTCTAGTGGAATTCAAAATTTTTATTTTGCGCCGCCACTGCCCTTTTTTATCCAAGACAAGCAAATAGAATATTTTTGCGATGTTGCATGTTTCCGGACTCACCAAACCGAAATTCTATTTTTATCCCTATTTTGCTCATTAAATTCTTACTTGTATTTGGTCAATTGCGATAAAAGCTTGATATAATGGCAATTTTGGCCCATGCCGGGTCTACCCGTAGGGTATAGAAGTCAATGAGCAGAACACATTCTTCTCAATAATTTGTATTATAACCAAAAACTTTTGTTTCGGAGATATTTACAAGAAACTGTTTTTAAGGCTGATATGGTGTGGAGTTCACTCGGAGTGTGCTACTGGAAGGTATTAGATCCGTCATGCATCCATTTATTTTAATATTGTTGCATTGAAAAATGTTTTTTTTTAGTTTCATTGAAAATTCAAATTGCAATATCTCAAGAACTAATTATTAGAATTGAAATGTTTTGCCACAAATGTAAAGGTGATTTAAATATATTCATAAAGAGGGATCACTGACCCAGTTTCCCTAATAAAAATCTGGGGTAACTTTTACCCATAGAATGTCTAGAAAACATAAATTTAACATGGAAATGCACCAGTTTTTGTTTCAAATGTTGGAATACTTCATTAAAAAAAAGCGGTTTTATTTTATTATACCTCAAAAACTAATCGATATATTTTTAAAATTTTAACACATCTGTAAAGGTAACCTTAAAAGACAGGTATTATTTCAAAACGTCAAGATGCTTAAAGATTTTCCCTTTACACCAACTATAAAAAATGTCGATTGACACCTACTTTGCTGTTTCTTGCCGATGCAAATTCCATTCACTGGGCGCCCAGGCTCCCACCAGAGTTCTTGAGTTGATTAAAATTACTGTGATGAATTAATGTAACGGATTTGAATGGATTTCGAATTAATTGGCACCAAGTAGAAATGATTTAATTGTAGTTTTGGAAACCAGGTCAAAACACGCCGATTTCGTTGGAGGTTACGAGTGTCACGTGACCACCTGTGTGGTTCGGTGCAACGGAATAATTAATATTTAAGAAATTAAATTAATTATTATTTGTCTTGCATGTGCTCATAAAAATCCCGTATACGAGAAATGAAATTGATCGTTTTTAGTGGAAGTTACTGAAAATCCAGCTAAGATGACTTAGTAGTTTTAATTTTTTTTGACATCCAAAATGTTCGAGTCAATTTTTTTAATTTAATTTGGTAGGAACACTATAAACTAACCTAACAGCAAAATATAAGTAACCTATTACAAGTTTCCATGTACGAGATTTTTATGGGTACGAGTGTATGTACAATAAAATACTATTTTAGAACCAGGAAAAATAATTTGAATTATACCTATGGAATAACTATTATTATTTAACCCAAAAAATTTAAAAAAAATTTCGTCAAATATTTATTTTATTTTTTGGTGCGATAAAAAAAAATGTTTCCCGAAAAGGAATAAAATAACAAAAAAAAAAGAATAATGCTATGATGACTGAACTGACAGAATGAACATTGCTTGAGTGTTCAGTTAAAAGGCAAAGTGGGCAATTGGACATTTAAATAACTCTAACATGTCCATCTTCACCAAGGTGCAAATCTACTATACTGCCCAAAGACCACTGCGATGGTGGACGTGGACGATGGATCCATTTATTTATGTTTTTCTGACGCTCGTAGAAAAACAATTGTTCCTAACGTTTGCAGAAACCTTTTTTACCGCACTTAAATGCTTGACAGAACTCACTACGCATCGTTCTTTCAACAGCATTTGCGTGCGGAAAAATCGATGTTTAATAGCTATTCTTTTGTTTTCAATAGTTTTTATTATTTTCCCTTTTTTGCCTTTTTAAAAGGTATCTGCACTGGTCTATAAATTCTATTATTAAATATTAGCCTTGCAAGCTACACACATCGTCAAAAGTCTTGGCCCCCCTAGTTATTTGGAAAAATAAAGATAGTTAAATTTTTAAATGTGCTGCAGAATATTCTTTAATTCAATACTAAAATATATGATGCAGAACCTTTTTTATTTCATTACCATATAATGCAGTATTAAAAAATATCGAAAAGTGATCAGAAATTCTTAAATTCTAAAAAAATAAACTTAAAGAAAAAAACGGTAAAGGCTTAATTAAACATAACTATGGTATTCTGTGTGATCGCCTCTTCTTTCAATAAGTTAACCGACACGTCTGGGCATCCCTCGAATCAAGTTATCAATAAAATCTACCGGTAAGTTGTTCCACTCTGCTTGAACAGCTGCAGTCAATTGTTGAAGTGTTGCAGGGGGATTCAGTCGATTGGATATTCTTCTAGCAACTCCATCCCACACGTGTTCAATGGGATTCATGTCGGGAGAGTTCGCTGGCCAGGTCATTCTTTGGATATTTCCCTCCCGCAACATGTTTTCCACCCTTTGCGTGCGATGTGGTCTGGCATTATCATCTTGAAAAATGAAATTTTTTCCAAATTTATTTCGCAAGGGCTGAATGATTGGATCGATAATGTTTTCTGCGTATATGGTGCCTGTCATTGTTGGCTGAATGAGGATAAGTGGAGTACGACGACCAAACATTATGCCGCCCCAAAACATTACCGTGCCGCCCTGGTAGGGAACAACTTCTCGGGCAAAAGCCAATCGTTCTGCTCTTCCTGGACCTCTCCAGACCCTTTACCGTCGACTGTCACTCTGTAGGCCAAATCCAAATCCGAAAAAAGAACGTTGCGCCATTGAGGCAAAAGCCAATTTCTGTGCTCCTGGGCCCATTGACGACGGGCAGCTCTATGATGAGGTGAGAGCTTTGGCACTCTCAAAGGTCTTCTTAACCTTAAATTTGAAGAATGTAATCTTCTTCTTAGGGTGCTTGTCGAAACAACTCTCTGGTACGTGCGCAAAAAATGACTTCGGAGGGCTGTTGACGTTATTGTTCGGTTTCTCCATGTAAAATTAACCATATAATGATCTTCCCTCTCTGATGTTACTCTGGGTCTTCCACTAACTGGTCTTCGCTCAACACTCCCAGTTTCCAGAAAAAGAAGGACAATGCGTCTCACTGAAGACCGTGGGATATTCAAACGACGCGCAATAAGATGGTTTGATAAACCCTCTTGATGTAAAGCCACTATTCTTGCTCCGTTGAACGGAGAAATTAAGTGACCTGGCATTTTTTTCGAAGTTTAATTGAAAATGCACTTGTCGTATCCATCTTAAAACTGACCTTATTAAGTATAGCATAGTTCCCAAATCAAGGCAGTATTTTTTCTCCAATAATGTTTTTATATTTGCGATAAGATATCAAGGAATTTATCAACAAAAAAATTGCCAGCGTACCTGAAACAATTTACAGGATGATCAGGGGGGCCAAGACTTTTGACGATGTGTGTAGTTAAAAATGTATTGTAATTCCTGACTCCGACACTCCCAGTAAGCTAAAACCTTCTTAAACTACTAGGCCCTCCTGGTGGCGACAAGGGAGAGGACAAAATCGTCCACATAAGTGACCTGCCCGAGGAAGAACGGGAGAAAGCGCTCGAGGAACGACGAAAAAGAATGGAAGAAGAGGAAGAAAGAAAGCGACAAGAAGCTATAAATGATGGAAACGCATTGATAAATTGGGGAAACAGTAGCACGCCAGCATTTGGCCTTCCGACGACAGATTTGAATTTTCCTGGTTCGAATAGTAATGCAGGCTTTCCGTACGGTGCAGGTAATTATAATTAATGCATCAGATACTACCATAACCGCTTTGCGAGAAATTATCTATCGATAGTTACTCTCCAGAGTGTTTCTTGCAAATGAACACATCTTAAAGTAGTGGCTATTATATGAAGCAATCCTTTCTGAATACGAGAAAAATAAGTATTTTCCTGACAATAAGCTCTAAATTCACAATTTAAAAGACCAAAAAAGTTTTGTTTTTTTGGATATCTTGTACATGTTGAATTCAGGAGCCGTATTCTTCCGGGAAGGGAGTGATCCCGGGCACGTTTCCGGAAAATCAAACTCGCTTTGTCTCCAGGGAATAAAAATGTCGTATTCTTGACCTCTCACAGCTGTTCGTGAGTGCAAGGTTTCGAAGACAGCCGTGCGACGCCCGTGCGTAATGTTGCCGCGAATCTAGCAACTAACGTCGTTTGTTTTTTATATAAGACTCTGGGTATTATTTGCTTCCATTTTCCTTCCTAGCCCGCGTAGCAATGGTTAGAGAAGGTATTGTTTTATATATTACATATGTATAAAATGTGTTAAAGTCAAGTGGGGTAAGTGGGTGCTAAAAATGTAAAAGGTTGACTTTGAGATCATGTAACTTTTACAAACAAAAAGATACTGGATGGAGTCCCGAAAGAGTGGTCCTTGATATTTTCCCCAAAAAACGAAAAATATCCTGAAAAACACCCCTTTGGGATTTCTATAAAGAAGGTTAATTTTGTGATGTTTTAAAATTAGTTTCGCCCACGTTAAGACTTACCATTTAGTTTCCTGCAGCTTCGCTTGTATTTATCAGCGATGGTATGGCCGATCCGGGTTTTCACTCCGGAAATTGTTTAAAAGTTTGTTGGTTGCGATGCGTTCTCGGCAAAGGTTTCGACGGAAGTGTTTTGCTTTCTCTTGTTGGCGCAGGTCGGCGCTTTCCAAAAAGTCAAAACGTGGTTTTCTCGCGATTTTAACAAAAGTCATATGACCAAAAAGGTGCTAAAAATCGCTTTTCCCGAAATAGGATTCTACAACCCAGGTGATTATTAAAAATCCTAACCCCACATTTTTAATAAACAAAAACAATTTTTAAATTAAAAATAAAAACAAACGGTTTCTAGCCAGATACAGATTTCATTCTTGGACAGGAAATACTTGGTTATGTTGTTAATATACCCTGGTATTGTAGCTATTATCAATTCAATATTAAAAAAGAAAAAATAATAATAAATGCGGTCTCGCCAACCCACTTGCCCCGGCTATTGGGGCAAGTGGGTTTCCACTTGGTAAACTGCATATACATAGCATTGAATTTTTCAAATCAATGGAGTTGAAAAGAAAATGTGTATTATTACACATTGATGTATTATTACAAAAGATAACTGCATCTGTAACCAAAAAAAGTTGTTTAGGCCAGCTTGGACTATGTCCCACTTGTCCGTGAGGGGTACTACCCACTTGCCCCACTGACTATGACTCCAAAATTGGCATCCCGCAGTCTAAAAATCTGAAAAAATACTCTGCTAATATATGGGCACCTAAGCTCACACTAGGTACTATAATTATAGTGTAGTGCAAGCTAATATAACTAAAAACTAATATATTTTATTCAACTTCAGACTCAAATACCTTTCGTTTGATACCACACAAGCCATGTTTTGACCTAAACTATAATTTTTGTAATTTACCCCCACCCTTTTTTTAAAACTAAAATGTATTTTGTTTAACTCCAGACTCAATTACCTTTCGTTTGATACCACACAAGCCATATTTTCATTTAAACTCTATTTTTTGACATTTACCCCCACCCTTTTTTTAAAATAAACTAAAATGTATTTTGTTTAACTGCAGACTCAATTACCTTTCGGTTGATATCACACACGCCATATTTTCACATAAAATTTCATTTTTAAAATCTACCCCCACCCTTATATTTGGCTTGAGTTCGGTGGATTTTGTTCATTTTTAATTGGAACCAGTACGACCAAAGGCCCAGCCTAGGTACCAAATTTCATTCAAATCGGGCAAGCGGTTTTTGAGTTATGCGCGTTGGTCGTTACAGACAGACATACAGACAGACAGACGGCGCGACAAAACAGTTTCAAAATCATCTGAAACGCAAAGATATATAAAAAATTTTGAAATCGGAGCAACTTTTTTTTTCTCGAAAAAATTAGGATCACCATAGCTCACACTACTATAGTATAGTAGTAGTGTGAGCTAAAAAAGCAAATGGTAACATTACTTATTATAGTTACGGGAATGTAATTACTGCCGCGCTAAAATGACGAATAACGAAGATATATATATTAGCTCACACTACTACTATACTATAGTAGTGTGAGCTATGGTGATCCTAATTTTTTCGAGGAAAAAAAAGTTGCTCCGATTTCAAATTTTTTTATATATCTTTGCGTTTCAGATGATTTTGAAACTTTTTTGTTGCGCCGTCTGTCTGGAGTTTAATAAAATATATTTCAGTTTTTAGTTATATTAGCTCACACGTACACTATAACTATAGTACCTAGTGTGAGCTTAGGTGCCCATAGATTGGCAGAGTATTTTTAATTTTAGACCAAACTAATAAATAAAATATTCGGTGGCTCACAGAAGGTCTGAAAAACATTTTGTGAATTTTCACATATCGTAAGTTCTTTGCGTTTCAGATGATTTTGAAACTTTTTTGTTGCGCCGTCTGTCTGGAGTTTAATAAAATATATTTCAGTTTTTAGTTATATTAGCTCACACGTACACTATAACTATAGTACCTAGTGTGAGCTTAGGTGCCCATAGATTGGCAGAGTATTTTTAATTTTAGACCAAACTAATAAATAAAATATTCGGTGGCTCACAGAAGGTCTGAAAAACATTTTGTGAATTTTCACATTTCGTAAGTTACTTTTTAAAATTAAAAAAAAAAAACCACTTACCCCACCTGACCTATTTGGGTTTATTTTGACCTATCCTAGCAATTGGCCAGGACCCAACCAGGGTTGTTGCGCCAATGATGATGATGATGATCCTAGCAATTTCGTTGTGATGTCTGTCTGTGTGTGTGTATGTCTGTCCGTAACACGATAGCTCCTAAAACCCTGAACCGATATTTATGAAATTTTCAGGTAAAATAGTGTTCGATACAATACGGGCTGATTAGATTTTGGTCACAATTCATAAAATGCCAACTTTTTGACGAACCGTTGCATCAATATGCAGTTTTCGGAATATAATAGAGCACGTTTTTTTAAAAAATTTGTGTTATAACCAAAAACTTTGTAGGAGCTTTGGTTTCGGAGATATTTACAAAAAACTGTTTTCAAAGTTGATGGGTTAGGATAAGAAATAAAATAAAAATATAATATACTTCTCATCTACCGTTGTTTTATCAACAATCGTTCCTATCAAGTGCGCAAAGTGATACTTTCTCGCACTCACCCGCAGTTAACGAATCATGCGAAGCAGATTTAAGAAAATAACTGTATGCAGAACAGACACTGCGCACGTTTTAAGAACAGTTGTTTTTAGGGGTCAAAAAACGAAAAAAAAAAACAAAATGAATAAAGTTTTGTTTATTTATTTACTGATTACAATAACATTTTGGATTACTCCATTGCACAGCAGATTCTCCACAGAAAATTTAGCAATAGCAATAATTTATCAATCAGTAATTGCTTGCGTAAACATAACTTTTATACCTTTTTCTGTTTATTTCCCTACTACTACTTACTACCTATCCACGAGTTATGATTATCTCTATGGCGTGAAAGATGGTTAAATTAACCCTAATAGCGTTGAATATTGAATTATGGCTACCTGATTAAAATAACTTTCAGGGTAGTTTAATTTAAAAAAAAAACATTTAAACAACATGACAATCCCAACAAATCGCTGTGCTGTGAACTGTGAGAGAGTTAAGGGTACGAGCCGCCAATCCTTCGGAATTTTTCCCGGGAACTAGTTTTCTTCTGGTGAACTTGAATTTAAGGGAGCCTTTTTTCGAGAATAGAGCATGTGCCGGTTTAGGGTGAGATTCGCTCACATTCTCCTCCCAAAAATCTAAAACCAACCACCAATGCATGCACACCCCGATTTAAAAAACGCATCAGGTGACGCTACATTTAAAACCGGTGCAAATCCATGGGCCATCACGTGATGCGTTTTTTGAATCGGGGTGGGCAGGCATTGGTGGAAACAGGGTATAAGAATAAGTATTTACGCTTTTGTACGAGAAAGCTAAAAGAAGAGGACATTGGTCTATTAAATTGTAAATTTAGAACTTATTGCAAACATTTGCGGAAAATACTTACTGTTCTCCTATTCAGAAATTAATTATTCCATATAATAGCCGCTTTGTTTAATCTGTATCTTAAACGTGACATTACAGAATCAAAAGAAAAATTAAAAAATCTTGGTTCATACAGCAGAAACTATTCTGTAAGTCGCGAAATTCTGTTTAAAAACCATTGGTTCGAAGGAATTAGTTTAAAAAGTATTTACTTAGTTCAAAAGTAGTTTGAAAAACTATAGTTCAAAAATCATCGTTTAAAAATATAATTAGTTTTTTAAAAAAACGTTAGTTTAAAAGGTTCAAAAACCGTTGGTTTAAAAAACATCGATGGTTCAAGAAACATTTATTCCAAACCTAAAATTTTTTGAACCAATTACGTTTTAAACTAAAGTTTTACAGAACTTTTAGACCAACTAACTTCCAAACTATTTTTTAAAACCAACGATTTTCCAACTATTTACGTTTTGAACTAACTACGGTTTAAACCAATGGTTTTTAAATTTAAAACTAAATACCCTTGGAATTATACCTTTTAATCCAAAGTTATACAGTTGGTTAAAACTTTTAGACCACATAATTACCTTTCAACCAAACGTTTTTCGAACTATTTTTTTAAACCAACAATTTTCCAACTATTTAGTTGTTGAACCAATAGTTTTCAATTACCTTTCAAACCGCTCATCTTTCAAATCAATGGTTTTTGAACAAACTACCTTTTAAACCAATGGTTTTTAAATTTAAAAGTAAATACCCTTGGAACCAATTACCGATCGAACTAATGTATTTCAAACTAATGGTTTCGAACAAATGTGTTTCGCGACCCCAAAAAATAAATAATTTCTCAGTTATCGGTTTTCCTGTCATTTATTGTCAAACTTGTTTCAATGCATTTTGTTTTATATTAAAAATAAAATCAAAATTTGGAAAAGGGAAGTTATGTTAAGATCTATCAGCCGCTGACAGACTCGATCATGCGCATATCCGTTTTCCTAATGAATTTTGATTCAGCACAACGTTTTCTTTATAAACGCGAATAGGTTAAGTATTGAGTTTTATACAAACAATTACGCCACTATTAAGGATATTTTGACTCTGCTATTGATAAAAAAATAATTTGAAAATTGTTTATTTGTAAAATGTAAAATTTAGTACCCGTAAATTAAAAATCAAAGTTTTCGTGGCTAATCGGGTAAAAATAAGAGTTTTTTGTTTCTCTCGTATTTTGCCGTGGGTAGCTCGAAAGCTTAACCTCATGGGGTTTCAAGATCTAATGGACACCTAATAAGTGTTGACAGTTAACTGTTTCGCTATTTTGGGACTCCTCCAAACACTGCTTGGTCATTGTGACACCCTTGCCAAATTAAGTATACGGTTTTGTCTCGCACCTTACATTTCTACATTTGTGTTACTTGAGAACGATTGTAGAAGAACAATTGCAACGTCTTAATTCCTTGGTTTGTCAAAAAGATGTTTTTCAAATATTGTTAGGCACATATTTATTTTTTCTTATAAACCACTGGCAAATTAGTGATTGTTCTTTTTCTAGGAGAAACGCAGCAGTTTGTTAATTAAAAAAATTTCCTTAATAGTGGCGTAATACCCAGATAAAGTTTTGTTTATAAGATGAATCCGCCACAAATATACAATTTTATTTATTGAGTTTTATATTGTTTCAAACCTGTACAAACGCAGAGGTAGACATGGCATGAACCGAGTTTGTTTGAGTGGACGATCTACGGGAGCGACAGTACAATTGTTTGCTATTGAAAAACAAAATTATTTTTCAACACGTCAATACAATTACAGCCTAATTTTTTTTGGCACAATAATAGCTTTAATTAGGAAAAAATCTCTAGGTTTGTATATATTTTTTTTAGTCTTCTCCCTTGGATGCTTTTACTATACAATCCACAAAGTAACACAATAGGGTTGCGTTGTTTTTATATATTGTTTTATTGAAGGCGGTGGCCCTTCGACCGCCGGTTTCATACCTCCAGCCGTCCCCTCTACTCCGATTGCACCGGTCGTTCCCACCACTCCAACCCAGCCGTACGAGCCGCCAACTCCTTCGGAATATAAACCACCGCAGGCAGACACCGGGGTTCAACTCACGGCTGAGCAAATAACCAAAGCGCAGAAATACAGCAAATATGCCACATCGGCACTGAACTATGATGACGTCAAAACGGCAATCAATAATTTAGAGATGGCACTACATTTGTTAAAGTTTGGCAAGGAGCTGTAAAATTTAATGTTTTTAATTAGCAGTGGGGCATGAGTTATAGTTCATGATTGTTTCAATTTAATAGGCTTAACCTACATGTTGTTTTAAATCTGGAATCACTTTAAACAAAATCTTCACACTGAGTTACAATAATTGAAAAGTATTGGGTGTGCCTTAAGTTTTTATGCGACCACTTTTGTACCATGATATTTTACAAATAAATTTTTTATGTTATAGCCATTAGATCAGTTATTTTCAAAGTGCGCTCTGCAAGATATCTACTTTGAATAATATTAAAAGCCGCCAAAAGAACAAACTATTTTTAGTATTTGTTGTTTTTGCATTTCTGAACCATTTTTCAAAAAATATATATTTTTTTAATCTAAAATATAACCAATAATTGCTTTTTGTAAAATCGTTGACCACGCATTTTATCTTAAATTTCAACAAAAAGAAGTCAGTGTTTAAAATGGTAGGTAGTTTGCACAGATCGAAACAAGCAACGACTGTCAGATTTTTTCAAATATTGTGGGATCTAAGCATCATTGCCACGAGAATTTTTTATTTTTAAATCAAAGTTAAATTAATTAAATTAACTTTGATTTATGAATCACCTTCACCTAACATGGCGATTTTTTTTTTGCTGAGCTTTAAAGAAGTTTTGATAAAAACTGTCAAACTTTTCACTCCCGACTCACAACATTTAGTGTTGTGGAGCTATTTTGTCCCACACAATTTTTCCAGTGCAGTTTTTTACCGGAGCCCTTCAAACTATATATTTTACGGTTTTTTGTTATAATGCGAAACAAAGTGCTTCTTTTAAGCAACTCCGATTGTTTTATTTTAATTAATTAAAAATGCTTTATATAAAATCTGGCGCTTAATGAATTTGTAGGGATATAAATATAAAAAAGTTTACAGTCCTTTTTAGCTTTCAACAATTATGTTTAGTACAACTGAAATTATCATTAACTACATTACTTTCTTAACGAATTGCTTTAAGCTTAAAATAAATAACACTCCGCGGCTGTTAAAACTGTCTGTAAAAGATTTATATTATATTTTATTAATACCTAGTTGAATAGCTGTTTTGCATAAAGTTGTAACCAGCAAAATAAAAAATTTACAAGTAAAAAAACAGTTTTGATTTTGTATTGTATTTAAAACGTATTTATGAACGCATTCTTTCAAAAAATGTTTAGTTTCTTTTTTCAAAGAAACTAAACATTTGTTTTAAAAAGTATGCGGGGGTGTCTGTTTGTTATTCCATAGTATTTATGTCTTAATGCATAAAAATATTTTTCTCATAAAACTTTATTATACGTATCTTAACTTTTTTTATAAAATTTACTTATTTTTTGATATGGAAAAAAACTTAAACATTATTTTTTCTGCTAGCGCATGGAAAGGGTTTTTTAGAAGAGAAAAAAAGACTTTTAGCGCTAGCTAGTCGAAAACAGTAGGATGTTTTTGGTCCGCACATTTCTTTATGGTTGAGTAATCTTAGTGGTTAATAACCGATTTTTTAGAAGTCTGTTTTAATAACGATAACTTTTTGTCGCGAAAAATATGATGATTCATATGTGAGTGGGCCTTGCAGCCCTTCCACTGCGACCCCACTTTTTGGCTCTATTGTGGCTCTACATTTCATGTTAAACTAACATTAAAACTTTTGTTTTTTTCCACAAAAGTAAATCATTTCGCAAGAAAAATATTTTAAACTTGTCAAAATATTCATAAAAATAACTAAAACATATTAATGGCACAATATTCAAGTTTCAAGGTTGGTTGAAATGTCACTGTAAAATAACCATAACAACTCATAAAGTTAGCGCCAAACATCCGTCAATAACCACGGCATGACAGGTCGCTACTACGCCGCGTCAGAATAATCATATCCACGATTTTGGATACAACTAATAACGTGACATAAATACCGTTTACATGGTCGGAAGCAAATTACGCATAACCAGGGTTGGCAAATATCATGGTATTTATATAAATATCATAATATTGGATATGTATCCGATATATATATATATATCAAAAATTTTGTTCGTTGGCTAAAATCCAAAATACCTTTATTTTGGTAAAACATGTTTTATTTAAAATAACAAAAAGAAAAAAACAAGACCAAAAAGTTACATTTTTCCTAAACTTATGATATAACAACTTGTCGCTTGACATATATATTTTTAAGTAGGGCAAAATCGGGCCAGAGGAAAATCAGTATCATCTGCACTTAAGACAACATCATTTTATAAGGAGATCCACGTTTTAATTTTACGCAAAGTATCAAGGATTTTTTCCTCCTGTATGTATTTCGTTAAATTGAATATCAGATTTATATATCGTGATATATGTATATCATGATATATATCGGCCAACCCTGCGCAAAACCATTGCAAATGGAGGGAGAGACATACGTCGTATGTAGCAATTACTGTATTTTTAATAAACTGATTTTTCATAATTTAGAAAGTCCATACCGACCAGACAAAATATAGAGTATTTAGAAAATACAAAATTGAGATAAACTGTCTATACCACACAAGGGCAAATCTGCCCTACTAGAGAAGAATGCAGTAACTTCCAAGACCCTTGTTTTAAAAAAGGCAATAAAGATTAATAAAAAAAATTAAACATTTTTTTTTAAATCAGTTAACTAAGAATCATGTTTTTGTTTGGCATTTTTTAAAGTTTTGCCTCAGAAATACCTATAGGAATAAATGCCGTATTTGGTGGTAGTGCGTTTTATTCTCGAAAAACATGACGTTCATTCTTTTTTCTTTTTCTTCTAGGAAAAAAACTGCCATTATACACAATATGTAAAAATCTAAAAATATGGAAGTTAATGCGTTCTTCATTAGAATGGCACACAAAGTGTAGGTAGTTGTTGCGAATTAGTTTTTAAACTAACCAAAGGGGAATCATTCAACTCAATATTTCCTTTAAAGTTTACCGAATAAACATTTTTTTTAAATTATGCAGACAGCTATTTAATTCATAAATTAATTTAGGATGTATATTTTATTCAGTAAGTATTTAATACTTTATTAGTGAGTGGTTTTGTACTGTTAAACAGGCATTTATTGTTAATTAAAAATCAAATAAAACAAGAAAATGTAAGAAATAGTGTTATATTTCATAGAATAAAATTTGTTTAAAATAAAGGTCTATAGATAACACATTGTTAATATATTTACAAGCTTCATATTAATAAAACGAATATTGATCAAATGACTTGAACAAATAACAATAAAATACCTATCATAATGCATGTAACAAAAGCGCAAATACAACTTTTTAAATAAAAAAATGTGATATTTAAAGGAACTTTAAAATGTATAGGCCCAGAAAAGTATGGTGATCTAACCAAAAAGAATAATATGAATATCTAAAAATTTAAGAAAAAAATAATACTTTAAAAATTTAAAAATATCAAGTCCGTCTTTGATACGAAAAAATACTAAACGATAAGAGCGAGTTAAGAAAAACTGGTTATTTTTTTTTAAATACTAATAAATAAATAATTATATAAAATTAGTTTTATGATAACATGTAAAAATTGTTTAAAAACACTTAGACAAAATGTCAGCGATTTGAAAATGTTTTTGAAAATATTGTTTTATTACAATTTTTCCCAAATAAGTGCTGAACCGTTAGAGAAGTATAATTTGGTTTAAATTAATCCTATTTCGAACTAACTTGAGGTCTTAATTTCGTTCGTTTAAATATACATGTGTCCTCTTGATTCATTTCTTTGACATACCTCGTGTAGTAGTGAAAAATGTTGATTTTAAGTTTTAGGGTTTTGAGGAACATTTAGGAAAAATAACTTTTTTTTGTAAAAACAAGTTTTTCTATGGTGCAATTGAAAAACAAACAATTACTGAACCACTTTATTCTAAAGACCGGTACCTGTAGTTCTAATGCCAGATGAATTGAACTGGGAGTCCAAGTAGGAAAGCTGACAAGATACTCTATTAAAGATATGGAGATGGAGAGTTTTTGGTCGTGTCGAAAACGGCCGGCGGTTAACTTTATTTGACACTGTTGACATTTAAACGTAACACGTTAAGCGCTTCCCTGGAACGCAGCAACCTCACGAACGGTTAACATAAAAATTTTGACGTCCAAAGGGCATGCGCAATTGTGTTGCGAGTTTCTATTAGGTTCCGCGAGATATCGGATCGGGTGGCGCTATCTAACTGTTCCAATTAATCAATGACAAAAAATGATGATGATTCATTGTTTAAGTTTTTAAAAGTTTATAAATATACTTTTAAAGAAGCTTCCAAAATCAAAATAACAAATCCTACCTTTTGAAAATAGATACTTTAAAAAAGTTAAAAGTTAGGCACTTAAAATCCTTAACTTTTTCTTGGAACTTAAATAAGAGCGTATTCATTTTGCCAGGTTTAACCACAATAAACTAATTTATTTTGAAAATTTAAAAAAAACATAAACAACGAACCCAATCCATACTGTGCACTAATTACCAAATAACCGCAACGTCGACATCGACGAAAAACCAGTATCAAAAAGGCTATTTCTAAATGTCAAATACTGTTGAAGTTATAGTTGTCCACGAAGTTATCTGGCCGTTAATTGGCACGACCAAAAACAATGTGTGTATCAAGGTGCACAAAGACAGTCCGGTCTTGGGCGCGATCACGATAAGCGATCAGGTAAATAAGTTACAAAGCAACCGCTGTACCAACAAAGAAACCGCTATTGCTGCCTTATTTTTTTTCCTAACTAAAAGGGTTTTACTTGCAACTCGGTTGTGTAATGCTACATGCTTGAATTGTCACAGCGTAGCGCCCTGATCCAGCATCACTGAAATATTATATTAAATTTGTTGGCTATATCTTTTTGGTTTTTATATCTTGAATATAAAATTTTTCTAAAATATTCCACCACAAATCATGGATAAAAATATCTGTAGATTCCGTTTGGTATGATTAATCACTGACATTTTTTTGATTTTAGGTTTTGATGGCAATAATATTTACTAAAATAGCATTCCTTATTATTCCTCAGTTAAGGCTTCTTCAGACTTTTCTGTTAACTCTTCAGCCATTGTTTCCTTAGGCGCTTCTTCTTTGCTTCCGTTTTCAATTTTTTGATCATCTGTCTCATTTGTTTGATCGCCGGCAGCTTCTTCATCCTCGATTTGTTCACTCGTGCTTTCCAGTTTTTCGTCATCTGTTTCGAGTTTTTCAGGGGATTTTTCCTTGGCTACTTCGCCATTGCTAACGTTTTCTTTGTTGTCAAACGTAGGTGTGTCGCTAGGCGCCAGTTTAAGAAATTTTTCAATCTCATCAACCTCATTTGCCATGTCAAACGAATCATAGTCCTAAAAATAATATGCAATGAAAGTAGATTGCAAATCTTGCAGTTCTAAATTGTTTATCATACATACAAAAAAAACTATTTATAGAACTAGTGTAATTTATACTAGGGTTGGGTATGTGACCGGTGAAACTGATCAATTGAACAATAAAAATACCAAAAGAAAATAAATTATGATAATAACAAACTTTTATTTTAAATGTCCATTAAAGAATCTTATAAATCATATCCTAATACGAAACAAACAAAAATTCCTACTCATTTCCGTAAGAAGATATAGGCAAGTTGTCCCTATCGTACGATTTTACAAATTTGACATACTTTGACCATCCCCAACCCCAATCAATACACAATACTTAATAATTTAAACTAAATTAATTGATTTCCCGTAGCAGGTCTTTTGAAGTCGTGGCTGCTGATGCGAATAAGGAGAAAATCCAGAATGTTTTATAGTAAATATTCGTAATTTACGTAACGCTTAAGGAGGGCCCCCCTGGCTGCGTTACAATCAATGATGTCTTAATGTAATTGTCTTTAAAATGCGTTACAAAGGAAGGAGAGTCAAAAATCTCGATTTTTCACATTAAGTAATTTTTGAATGACTCCTTGTTGTCGCTCCGGCGCACTGTGGTTCGGTTCCGCCATAGCGCAAATACAGTGAATCCTCCCGTAAGCGGACACTCACGGTTTCGTTGATTTTGTCCGCTTATTGGAGGTGTCCGCTTATGAGAGGGAACTGCGAAATTTCAATATATATATTTATTAACAATTTCCGCTGCTTGATTATTCCGATATTAAGTTTTTCAGCGATCTTTCGTGCTGATAGATGTTCCTTCTCCGAAACGTTAACAACTTCCATTTTTTCATGTAAACTAAGAAGTTTTTGAATTGTAAACTTCTTTAGACGCGTTAAGCAGTTTTTGTGGGTAGTGAATTGAACTGAGGCCGTCAGGCTCCGCTATGTAATGCTCATTCGGGTAAAATCGGCTCGAGTCGACTAACTGTGAGAAACATTCAGCGAGCGATATGATGATGCAGATGATGGCCAGTACACAGAAGAGTTCGGTTCGGTCCGCTTTGCCAATATTATTAATTTCGCCTTGTTGAAGTTTACAATTCTGCCGTGTGGTCTTAAACACACAAAAAATGTTTTTTACTATGTACTATTTCAAAGAGATCTATTACTACCCAATTAAACAATAAAAATAAAAGACAGCAGAACCGCCCCCGCCGAATACAAAATGTTGTAAATACGACAGAAGTATTTAGTATCCGCATTAAAATAGAAAAAGGTAATTCCCCGGCTGCAGAGTGCGTTGTTGCCAACATACTACATAATATTTGTGTCCCGTTGTCAAAAGTTCGCGTCCGGTTAAGGGAGGTTTCACAATTTTTTAACGAAAAAAAATTGTCCGCGTCCGGTTATAGGAGTGAATTTTACATGAAAAGAAATAGAGAAAAGCGTGGTTCCAAAAAATGTGTCCGCCTAAAGGGAGTGTCCGCTTAATAGAGGTGTCCGCAAGGAGAGGTTTCACTGTAAAGTATTTCAAAAAAACCCTAGTTTTATGTTTTAGGATAGAAAGAAACCTTTTCGTTTCTTCAAAATATATCTCAAAATATTTTGAAAATTCGCAAAATATTTAAAAAAAATTTATATGTTTTACCTCATTTTGGTAATTTATTTGAAGTGTTTCCTTAAAAAGTTTGTTTGAGGCGCTAATTTCACAGTGGCTTCAGGTCACCTGGTATCCGGTATTCGGGAAAACCAGGTGATTATTTTTTACCGTAAATTCCAAGATAACTATTAATATATCTAAACAGAATGATAATCTTTTTAAGAATGTTTATATTTTATTTTTTTAAACTTATTTATTAATTTTGGTATAAATACATTTTTCAGAAAAATGAAAGCCGAATGTCCAATGTGTGCCGGAATAAAACCTAAATTTTATCAAAATATCAACAAAAATCTGATAAAAGCAACAGCACCCTTTGAATATATAAATATTGATTTTAGAATGATTTTAAAGGACCCCTTCCATCATGTACAGAAAATAGATCTTCTTACCAATGTTGTAGAACTGTAAAGAAATGTCTAGAATAATTTTTTTCAATTTTTGGTATGCCCATCCTATGTCCATTCTGACCAAGGAATGTCTTTTGTGTCACAAGAAATTATCTTGACTCAAGAGGAATTCCCACCAGTCGCACAACTCCTTACAATCGAGAGGTCAATGGACAAGTCGAACGGTTTAATGGAATAATTTGGAAAACAATTAACAAATTTCGAGGCCTTGAGACAAACCAATGGGAAAAAGTTTTACACCAAGCTGTTCATTCTATGCGTTCTTTGCTTTGTACATCAATAAATTGTATCCCTCATGAGAAAATGTTTTATCATGCAACAAAATCTAGTTTTGGAAATTCAACTCCAACATGGCTTACAACTTCATGACCTGTCCTTGTGAAGAAACATGTTAGAAGCTCAAAATATGAACCTCTTGTAGAAGCATTTCTAGTTGAAGCAAATCCTGATTATGCGTTAGTTCGATTTACCATTTGACAAGAAAAAAATGTTTTTCTTAAACATTTGGCGCCTAGATCCGAACCTGAACCTTCAACATCAAGCTCCGACAATCAATTACAACTTGACAATACAAACAAGAATGACCTCCCAGATGAATCTAACCAAACCAGTGAGGATGACCTAGTAGAGGAATCCATTCCAGTTTAATCTAACTTAAATAAGTATACTAAAATCTCTACCGATGCGACACAAGGAGAAAGCAGTTTACAACCATCCAAAACAAAACGGCCCTCCAGATTAAAACGGACTTCAAAGCATTTGAAAGACTTCATTTTAAAATAAGAGTCGAAGAATGTGGTATTATTCCGTGACCATATTTATTTTGAGGTTTATCATTACATGATTACTTTATAAATGCTTAACCACAGAAGTTTTGAATGCATCCATATACGGAAGTAATTGAAAACAAAACTTCGACTGATAACAGTTTTTATTGAAATGTTATATTAAAAAAACACTTGAGTAATGTGGATGTAAAAAATCCTTCGACGATATAGATTATGTTGGGGTTAAATAATTCCATCAGTAGGTTTTTAATGGGTTAAGAACAAGACGAGCTTGGATCTCACTCATCTGTTTTTTTATGCACCTTCGCCCACACGAACTAACGATGTTGTTTGTACGCTGGTTTCTAGAGAAGCCATCGAAATGAGTGCAACCTAGGCATGGATAACACTGTGTTGAATGGCACTTTTGTATCGATACCGTTTCCGGTGTCATGTCATGTTCATACAGTCACAACAAATTGACACCATAACACTTTTAAATGTACAAGTTGAAGGTTGGCGAGTTGGAGGGCGTCACTGACGTACTGTGCGCTATCTGTATATTCGACGCGTTATATCTAGGCCAAATCTATTTAACATAACTAACAGTTGTTTTAATTGTCGCAACAATATCACAGTATTGTTGAACCAATTAAAAGTAACGCCACGATTGTTAAAAAGCCCGTGGATAGGATATACGTATTATACCACGACTGCATGACACAGAGTGTCAGGATACTAAATACGTACTACTAGATATGCATACTGCGAAACAGCTCTCTCTTTCGGTTACAGTTAAGTCGAGAGTCGGGGATTCCCCGAATTCTCGAATACCGAAAGGTAGAATAAAACAAAACGATAAAACAAAGCAGTGTTGATGCGCCTCAAAATAAAATATAAATAGTGTTGCCAAAGCTGGCACAATTTTGAGTCGCTTATAGCTCACCGCTCACTGTGTCATGACAAAATTGTGCCTTGATACAGCAAGCAGTGTCAGCGTCATTGTATCAACACGCGAAAAGTTGCTGTGTTACCCATGCCTAGTGCAACCTACTCAGTGTAGCTGCGGTCGACTGGTGTTTCGCGCACCACTATTACTGGAGTTTAATCCAAGTTACACGCGTGTAATAGTTTATGAAAAATAATGGAAAAATAAACAAAATTAAAGAATTCTTTTTTGCCATGGATACTATCCCAATTATTATTGTATTTTAACTGATTTTTTAAGATTTAATAGTTCAAAACTAAACACTTATCTTTTTAAAATACTATAGCCTAAATCAAAATAAATATATTGATATAGCTTATTAATTTGCGTGACGAGGCCCATATGACCAAAGGCGTCGCGTCGCTTCTACGCTGAACAGCCGCTCGACACTAATATTATCTACTTAAATATAAAAAATTATTTAAAAATATTCTTATTCCTTTGCTCTTCCCCATCCCAAGACGCCAGTCATGACTTAAAAAGGCCTGAAAAAAATCGCATTAAAATCCGTTTATGGGTTTGAATTTATTGTAAAGTCCTGTATTGGATCCTGTTGATTCCTATACTCCTATAGATTTTTTTAAAAAATTTGTAGGCAGCTGATCACCCCTCAGTTGTGAATACAATAAAATTATTAATTTGTTTGGCAAATTTTAAATTGACTGTTAAGACCTTTTGTAGCATCTAAATCACTAAAACTATTCTTATTGACACCGTGAAAAATAGTAAAAGTTGTAAAAATAAAATTATCAATTTATAATGTTAACAATGCGTCCGGTATTTAGAGAAACACTGTTTCGGAGCCAACAAAATCGTGAGTAATAAACGGAGCTTGCAGGATCCAAAACCTTTCCACCTAAAATATATGGCTTCAAAATTTAATTTAATCAAAAATTTTATAAATACGCCAGTCAGTATCGACAAAAAAAGGCAAATATTGCAAACGCATATGTATTTATGATTTATTTATATGGGAACATCCTTAAATTACGTAACGCCCCCCTCCCCCCTCGTAACGCATTTTCAAGAAAAAACACATTAAAAATATTGCGTGTAACGCAAGGCCAAACCCCCCCCCCCTCCCCCCCTTGAGCGTTACGTAATTTAAGGACAGGCCCTATGTTGTTTGGATACCTAAAAGTAGTTCATAAGTCCCTGGTACTCGAAAATCTTTACTTGTTTTTTCGAAAAAAGAACCTTTCGGAAGCATTTTTTTGGCATTTACATTTTACACTTTTCTCAAGCCAGCCAAATGATCCACCATTTAAAGGCAACTCTAAATTTATTAGTTGCATGGATAAGTCAAGTCAAAGTGGGAAATTTTTCCCAAAAAGTTCAATTTTACCGGTAGGGTTATTTTCCAAGCCATGTACCGGCTAAGCTAATCATCCTAGATAAAATATTTAAAGAAAAGTGAATCATAACAAAAACATTTCATGTAACAAAAAGCCAAGTACACGAAAATGATATTCCGCAACAATACTCCAATACAAATTTCAAAATGAAAGGTTCTTACTAGGTTGGAAATGTTTTTTTTAAAACTTTGCTAAGAGTCATTTGCAGCCGTAAGAGCCAAGTTTAGAAAAACATTTCCAAACTAGTAGAGAACTTGGCTTTACTTTTATCTCAATTCTTTTTACGGAATACCATTTTCTTGTACTGGACTTTTTTTTTACATAAAATGATTTTGTTATGATTTCACTCCTTTTTAAAGGATTTGGATAGTATTTAAGTTTTAAAGTAGTAAAATATGCGGAATATTGTTAAAAACTTTTGCACTGCCTTATTAAAAATTTTGAGGTTTTTTTAATTTTTCCTATGGTTTTATCATAGTTCCTATCAGCCTTTCAAAGCTCAGCTCTCTAGCGTTTCGGGAAGCGAGCAATGTCACTTTTACATAACTTTACATTTATAGAGGAGGGAAGCAAATTAAAATTTTAGGGTTTTTAAATTTTTTGCTTAAGTTTTATGATATTTTCTAGCAGTCTGCCAAAGCTCAGCTCTCTAGCGCTTCTAGAAGTGGGCAATGTTACTTTTACATAACTTTACATATATAGGGGAGGGGAATAAATTAGAATTTTGGGGTTTTTTTATTTTTCCAAGGGTTTATTTGGTCATAATTTCTATCAGTCTGCCAAATTTCAGCTTTTTAGCATGTCTGGAAGTATAGTAGAATTTTGATGATCTCTACATGAGTGGCAATTTCGACGTCTTTTGAATTTTCGTAACTACTTTATGGAAGGCCATGAAACTTGGAGGGCTTGTTAATTCTTTGAAGATCTACGACTGTGCAAAGTTTAACTTTCGTACCTCATTCAGAAGTAGAGTTTTAGATAGTTCAAATATGGGCTAAAATGTTTCAAGAAAAGATGGTACAGCAGTTTACGTCGCGAACTTGGCCGGGTACTGCCGTGTCCTTAGATGAACTTCAATCTGATAAACGTGTAGAAGCAAAAATAGTTAAACAAAGATTTTACTAAATATGGTCGCTCACCCAACCTAAAAGATTTTACTAAATATGGTCGCTTACCCAACCTAACTTTTTGATCGAGGCATTTTTTAGTCTGGCAACAGTTCAGGCATTGTTAAGATTAATAGTAATAAGTTTTTTTCATATATTTTTATGATTTAAAAAAGACAATTACGTTTTAAAAATCAATTTTAATTAAATATCTTGTAGACCCTATGAACGCCTTGGGGACTTAAGCCCCTCTCCACAAGAACCTGGAAACATATTATATTGTTACGGGTTCACCACGACAATTAAAACTCGCAAATGTCAAAAAAACGATTTATCGATTTATTTCGTCAAATTATGTACAAAAAAAAACACGCATCTTAACTTACTAATAACTTGCTAATAATTCACTACTTTCCGCCTATTAACTCCGCGTTAACATCTAGCGATCACTACCGTTGGTTATCTTTGACTAACTGCATACGCGGCGTCCGGCCCTATATATAGGGTCTGCCTACTATTCGAGAACCCTTCCATCCTTCTTCGATTCACGAGCATTCTCGTCTCTTCCAGAAGGTACGCGGCCGTGTATGAAGTTAAGACCGTGTATGAAGTAGACTAAGAATACAACCATAAGGTAAATCAACCTAATACTACACTAAACCTAAATAAATTCTAATTATAAAATTTAAATAACTTAAATTTGTAACACTATCCTCCTCTTCAGGTTTGATCGTCTCGATCAACATTTGCCAGGTAAGGTTTTAGTCTGTCTAGATGGACAACTTTCATCTTGGACTTCGGGCTTCTCTGGATTCGGTAGACTACATCATTAATTCTCTTAACAACTTTATAAGGTCCTTCCCATGGTGGTGTCAACTTAGGTGATCTTCCTTTCTTTCGTTGAGGATTGTATAGCCAGACTTGATCATTCTCTTTGAACCCTGAAGAGTTTGCTTTCAGGTCATATCTCGCTTTCATGCGGTCACTGGCTATTTCTATTCGCTCTCTAACCACTTCATGTATATCGTGCAGCTTTTGCCTTAAACGTTCGACATAGTCATTAACCTCTAAGTGTTCTTCAGGTGAACCAAACATGATATCACATGGTAAACGCAGTTCTCTACCAAACAGGATACTAGATGGAGTAGCTCCTGTCGTATTGTAAATGGCGGTTCTATAAGCCATCAAAAACAATGGAATATATTGGTCCCAATTTGTTTGGTGCTCATCAACAACTTTGCAAAGATGTTCTTCTATTGTTTTATTAAATCTTTCAACCATGCCATCTGACTGCGGATGTAAAGCAGTAGTCCGTGTTTTATGTATTCCTAAAAGGTCACAGAGATTCTGGAAGAGCTTTGATTCAAAGTTTCTTCCTTGATCTGAATGTAGTTCCAAAGGAATGCTAAATCTGCTAAAAACATCATTTACCAGAACTTCTGCAACTGTAGCGGCCTCTTGGTTAGGCAAAGCAAAAACTTCTGGCCATTTGCTAAAGTAATCCATGACAACAAGGATGTATTTGTTGCCCTTTTTAGTTTCTGGAAATGGTCCGGCCACATCAATAGCAATGCGTTCAAATGGCAGACATACGTTATATTGTTTCATTTGACCTCTGGACCTTGTTTTGGGACCTTGGCTGGCTGCACAAGTCGAACATCGGCGGCACCAGTTTTTCACATCTTGAAAGTAATTGACCCAATAAAATCGGTTTCGAATTTTGTCCATAGTTTTATTTATGCCTAGGTGCGCGCCTGATTTTCCACCATGGCATTCGGCAATTACATTGTCTACCATGCTCCTAGGAACTACTACTTGATTAATCACAGTAAGGCCATCGGCACTTTCCCAGGCACGTTTAAGAATGTTTTCTTCTACTATCAGTGAATCCCATTGTGCCCACAGTGATTTGAATATCATCCCTTGATTTGCGATATCTTGCCATGATGATGATGATGATGACTGCGACCACCAGTGGGTCTATTGTGGCTCACTTTTGAGTGGTTTCTCACCACTGTATGCCTAATCCTCCAAAAAGGCCGGCTATCAGTTTGGGTGAGACACTGTTCAGATCTTCTGAGTCGATCTGAGGTTTACCGAAAGTATTCTGACGTAAACGTGCAATAGCCGGACATTCACACAGTACATGTCTGACTGTTTCGTCATCCTCCATACAGAGTCTACATTCGGTCTCTTCTGTTAGTCTCATTCTGTGCATGGGCACTCTCAGTCGACAGTGACCCGTATAAAGACCAGTCACTATACGTATCTCCTGTCTGGTAAGTCCAATAATGTTCCTGGCTCTGTTTCTACAAGGTCCTTTAATGAACTCTTTAGAGTGAGCCAGTTCTGGTATATTTATCCAGTATTGTTGGAAGCTATTCTCCATCCATTTTAATATGGTTGATTTAGCAGCATTGAATCTTGCCATGATGGTCGTGGCTTGTTCTCTTCTTTTAATCGCAAAATAGGTCCTACATCTTTGTCGTCAAGTTGTGTGGTTCTAATTGAAGCCGCCATCCATTCTTCATCCGGTTCCAATTTTATCTGACGCACGTAGGTAATTCCTTCTTTCTGGTCAATTCTCCTGCAATGTTTACAATCTTCAGGGCAAGGTCTTCTGGACAATGCATCTGCATTATTATGCATCCTTCCCGCTCGGTGCTTAATTTGATAATGGTATTGTTGTAGCTTTTCTATCCATCTCGCGACTTGCCCCTCAGGTTGTTTCATTTTCATGAGCCACTGTAACGCAGCATGATTTGTTCTAATCAGAAACTCTTGTTCGTAAAGATATTTGTGAGTGATCTACGGATTTAATTATGGCTAGGAGCTCCTTTCTGGTAACACAATAATTTCTCTCTGGTTTGGATAGCTTCTTGCTGAAAAATTCGATGACCCGTTCTTCTCCATCTTGTACTTGGGAGAGTACTGCTCCTATGCCATCGTTGCTCGCATCAGTATCTAATATGAATTTTCCTTTTGGAATGGGATATGCAAAAATCGGACTAGAACATAATGCTGCTTTTAGTCTTCTAAATGCTTGGTCACATTCGGTATTCCATTTATAAGAAGCTTTATCTTCTGTAAGTCTATGTAATGGAGACGCTATTTTGGCGAATCCTTCTACAAATCGTCTGTAGTATGCACATAGACCCAGAAAGCTTCTCAATTCATGTTTGTCACGAGGTTGAGGCCATTCTTTTATTGCTTGCAACTTCTTTTCGTCGGTATGGATGCCTTCTCGGGAAACGACGTGACCCAGGAACTCAACTTTTTCTTGGAATAGAAAACATTTCTTTGAGTTTAATTTAAGATTTGCGTTCCTGATTCTTGAAAATACTTCTCGTAAATTGTCTAGATGGTCTTGAAATGATTTTCCCATTACTATCATCCAAATAGACTAGGCAGGTTTTCCAAGTAAGGCCTCGTAGAACGACTTCCATTAGTCTTTCAAATGTAGGCACATTAAACTGATAAAGTACACTTCCAGCAGAGAATGCTGTCTTCTCTTTATCTCTATCAAAGATTCCTACTTGCCAATACCCACTTTTTAGATCAAGAGTAGAAAACCAATATGATCCTGCCAATGTTGTTAATGTGTCGTCTATTCTTGGCAGTGGGTAACTATCTTTCTTGGTCACATCGTTAAGTCTCCTGTAGTCGACGCAAAATCTAGTACTTCCATCTTTTTTAGTTACCAACACCACAGGAGATGACCAAGGACTTGATGATTCTTCAATAACCCCGTCACTGAGCATTTTATTAATGAGATTGTGAACTTCTTCTTGTTTGGCCATTGGTAGTCTTCTTGGGGGCTGTCTTATCGGTTGGGCATCGCCAGTGTTGATGGAATGTTGAATAAGGTTTGTGCGTCCCGAACTACTCTTAGTTTAGAAGATATTACTTTGTTCTTCTATAAACTTCTCACTTTACGAAATTCTTCTGGAGTGAGATGTTGCCAAGTTGACTGAAATTGCTGAAGTACCTCCGTTGGTAACTTACTTTTATCCTCCGAAGTTGGCTCTTCATATCTTGTTACTTTCTGGACTGGCTCAAATAATGCTACCACCTCCCCCTTATTAATTTTGACACTATTTGGGAAAATATTGGCGACTCTAATCGGGATGTCTTTATCGGTTTTAACTAGTGACTTTGCAACGAGGTAGGTGCTGGGTGTGTTCTGTTGGCTTATGAGTCCGACGCAGCTTGATGTTTTACTTTCTAGCCTCCCCAAAATTATGGTCTCACTGTTACCGACCAGTCTTGTTGTGCATACTGCCACAACCTTTATTGGTTCTTTATTGATGTGACTATTTGGCAAAATGAACTCTTCGTTCCGAATCTTAGGGTATTAAGTTTATTATCAAATGCAAATCCATGTTTACTTATAAGGTCCATTCCCAAAATAAATGCATCTTCTATTTCTGCAACTAATACAGTGTGGCGAATCTTCAACCTTCCCAGCTGTAGATATATATCTATCTGCCCCAACACGTCGGCGGATTCTCCAGTCACAGTCTTAAGTTTTATTTTCTTTTCTGTTGGTCGAATTTTATATCTCGTTGCAATTTTGGACTTAAGCAATGATATGGCTGCACCGGTGTCTACTGTGATGTTAACTTGTCTTCCATTTATCAGTCCGTCAATGTTGAGGCTGTCAGCAGTATGTTCTAAACTCTTAATAGAGTAAATTTTGGGGGCTTCCCTTCCATTAGTTAACACCCGCCTTTCCGTGTTGAAAAGTTTTAGGTTTTCCTGATCTCCTCTGCTGTACTTTGTCCCGCTAGATGGTAGGCGAGACCTCATTTGGACACGACAATTGCGTTGAATGTGCCCTGTAAGTCCGCATCTAAAACACTTTACATTTGGAGGGGATCGTCTGCTTTCTTTTAAAGAGTCAATCTTCTCTTTCAGTGATTGAAGAATTTGGCTTAGCGTCTTTGAGGGAACCTCTTGTTCATTGCTCATTTCTTCACCCTCGTGAATTGAAACAGCCCTTACTTTTGGCCTGGACATATTATTTGATGACCCGATTTCAACACTTCACTGCTGCTATGGAAGCGTTCTCGACGAAGTAATTTTGCTAAGTCCGTGTCTCGCAAGCCGTTAATAAAGCGATCTACCGTGAAGGGATCTCTATAATTTTCTGGCATTTCTGGGTAAGCCAAGTACATCAGCCTCCTGATATCCGCTTCATACTCTTGTAATGACTCCCCTGCTCTTTGTTGACGAACATTTAATTCTGACCAATGTAAATTTCGCAAGTGTTCGTCTCCATACCTTCTTTCTAACGCTGCCACTAAAGCGTTATAATTCTGTTTTTGTTCGGTTGGAATGGACCGTAAAAGTCTCAGAGCAGGTTCTCGTAGAGCTACTAACAAGGCTCTAGCTTTTTCGTTATCGTCCCAGCCATTTGCAGCAGCGGCAGCTTCAAACTGTTGTTTGTAGGTGGACCAGGAAGACGTACCATCCGAAATTTGGAGGTTTGATGTTTTGGTTGGAATTCACAACAAGCTGTTTCGACACGTCCTGGAATTTTTCTTCCATGGTTTGAAAAACTTCTTCCCTTACATTCTGCAGTTTGTTCTCCACTTTTTCTTCAACATGTTGTACCTTTTTTTCAACATTTTGTACCTTCTCTTTAACATTTTGTACCGTTTCTTCTACATTCTGCAATTTATTTTGTACCTTTTGTTCTACACTATGCATTCTTTGGGTTATTTCTTCCTTAAGATCTTCGGTTGCAGTCTTGAACTCTTCTCTCAGCTGTTCGGAGCTGCTCTTTATCTGATCGAAGTTTTCTTGCATGCTATCTTTTGCAACTCATGTCATTCTGGTTTTGTTCCATGGTCTGTTTCATATCGCCCTGGTCTGTCTTATATCGTTCTGGTTTTGAGCCATTTGAGCTGCTAGAGCCTGTATCATTTTAGTTAGATCTTCCATCTTTGCTGATCCTTGTCTAGTAAGCATCAACTTCCTGATAAATCACTTAAAATGTCTATTTTTAGGCTATAAAGCTAATGTCGCAGTCGGTTTTTGTATATCTCTTCTAGTTCTCGAATAGAACGTCGTAGAATGTTGGAATCTTCTAGAAATTCTTTCTGATTCTTACTTTTAAAATTACTAATCTAATCTCGAAGTCGCCTTTTGGATATTTCTTCTGGTTCTTGAATAAAACGTCGTAGAATGTTATGGAAAATTCTAGAAATTCTTTCTGATTCTTACTTTTGAAATAACTAAACTAATGTCGAAGTCGGTATTTGTATATCTCTTCTAGTTTTTGAATAGAACGTCGTAGAATGTTATAGAATCTTCTAGAAATTCTTTTTAGTTCTTACTTTTGAAATTACTAAGCTAATGTCGAAGTCGCTTTTTGGATATTTCTTCTGGTTTTCGAATAGAGCGTCGTAGAAAGTGATAAAATATTCTAGAAAATCTCTCTAATTATCAATTTTTGAACTGTAAAGTTAATGTCGAAGTCGGTTCTTAAATATCTCTTTTGGTTTTTGAATAAAACAATATCGAACTTCTTCGAATATTCTTGAAAAATCACTTACTGTTTTTCTGTCCAATTGTCCTATCCGGTGGTACTATGTAAGGGTAGTCTTTGCACTATTCAGTTCCGAATATTCTCGCAAAATCACTTACTGTTCTTCTTTTTTAATTGTCCTAGCCGGTGGTACTGTGTAAGGATAGTCTTTGCACTATTTATTTCTTTTAATCTCACTTCTGACACCAATTGTTACGGGTTCACCACGACAATTAAAACTCGCAAATGTTAAAAAAACGATTTATCAATTTATTTCGACAAATTATGTACAAAAAAAAAACATGCACTTAAACTTACTAATAATTCACTACTTTAATCCGCCTATTAACTCCGCGTTAACATCTAGCGATCACTACCGTTCGTTATCTTTGACTAACTGCATACGCGGCGTCCGGCCCTATATATAGGGTCTGCCTACTATTCGAGAACCCTTCCATCCTTCTTCGATTCACGAGCATTCTCGTCTCTTCCAGAAGGTACGCGGCCGTGTATGAGGTTGTCATAGATATCGCAACTAAAACCTAGACTAAGAATACAACCATAAGGTAAATCAACCTAATACTACACTAAACCTAAATAAATTCTAATTATAAAATTTAAATAACTTAAATTTGTAAGAATATTAAAAATGTGTATTTTATGCTTTGTCAAAAAGCATACGAAAGACCATATTTGGTACTTTTGGTTTAAAAGTTTAGGATTTTTGCTTTTTCTGATATATCTGCTGATAATAATAATTTAGTTATTACAAGCTAGTGTTACAAAAAAGTTATATCGAACATTGAACATTGCTCTTTGATATATTTTGAGGTTTAAAGTTTTCTTTTATATATTTTTATATAAAAAAAAATTACGTTTTGAACAGTGTCCTGAAAGAAAATTTGACTCTATTAACAAGGGGTCTTAAGGGCTAAGCCCATTCCCTGAGAACCTGGAAATAGATTATATAAAAAATGTGTATTTTTTACTTTTTAGTATATCAAATAAAAGAAAAAAATTTCCAACCCTCCACAATGAAATTTTTTGTATACGGCACTGCTAATAAAATTGTAGTTTCTGAGGTTTAGCAGACACACTTGACCTTAGTGTCTAAATGAAAAGTAAAATAAGAAAATAAAATAATATATTGAGCCAATTCTAACGAAAATTTTACGCTAATTTCAAAAATTGAATAAAAAACTAAAAGTAACAGAGAAAATTCATTTTGACAGTTAGATCATTTATAGAAAAAAAATTATAAAAAATAAATTTACAGTAAAAACAAATTTTCATAAATAAAAAAGTTATAAACCTAAAATGCAAACCTTGCTGTAGTGTTTCTCTTAAAGCTCTGAAAACTTCCCAATTTGGATCACCCTGTACATCACTGAATTTCGTCCGAATAACTAGTGAATTTTCAGCGGATATACGCAACGATTACATACTGACTACTGAGAAAAACATCATTAGAGATGTAGCAGTCCTAAACAGCTTTACAACACCCAGTGATCACAGGATGGTCAGAGCATAACTCTGAATTGATAGCAATTTCGAAATATAAAGAAAAATTAATAATAACAATAAAAAAGTTACACAAAATAAAGAGCCAAGAAATAAAAGTTGAGAGTGTTTTAAAAAATAATAGAAATATAAAATGTCTAAGGCTCACTCTAGGTAGATATAAAACAATTAACGGATATGAACGGCATAGAAACTAACGTTAAAGAGGATATTATTAATATCACACAACTATTCTACGAGTATACATAATTCTACCAAACCAAAAGGGAACCATCGCGAGAAACCATGAAGAAACTCCAAACAAAAATAAAGAACATAAACTCAAAGCTGCAACCTGAAATAAACAATACGGAAATAAAAAGAGCACTAAAGAAAATGAAAAATAACAAATCAACTGGAGAAGACGGAGTAACGAAAGAAATGGTCAAGTACGCTGGAAAAACTGCAGTTAATACCCTTCATATCCTACTGAATAAAATTCTGAAAGAAAAAATAATTCCAAAACTATCGACCCATAACACTCTTCAATGTAATTTATAAGCTTTGCACGAAAATATTAACAGACAGACTAACAACAAAATTTGACGGATATCAATCAAAAGAACAAGCAAGCATCCAGAAAAGGTTTCAGTACAGTTGACCACCTTTTAACCATGAAAATCCTAATAGAACGAGCCAACGAATACAACATTCCACTATACCGGATGGGCCAAGAAAAACCGGACAATTTTTTTTAATTATAACTTTTGAACTATATAATCGATTTTAGAGAGAGTTTTGACTAAATAGATTTTTTGTTCGCTATCTTAAAATCCAAGATGGCAGACGAAATTAAAATGTACTCTTTAAAAATACTTCTTGTGTTACGAACATGTTTTAATTCGTTTTTCTATATAACTGAATATCTATATATCAGTAAAAAAGCTGCATTCTTACCACGCACGACAAGGTATGAATCAGCAAAATCGGTTCAGTGGTTCTAATAAAAGTATTTTTGTGTCAACCATTGTTTTGCATATTATATGACTGCCTTGCCAATCATGTCTGCGATTTTAATGCAATAAAAAACATCCTGGTTAAAATTGATTTATTTTTAAAAATCATGATCAAAGTTTATCGCCATCTTAAAATTTAAGATGGTAGAAAGAATCATACTTGATTCTTCAAAATGGCGTGTTTATTCTTATTTTCCGAAAATATTTTAGTTTTTTTTAATTTGTGGAAAAGCACTACTTTTCCTCCACATAACGAGATACAAATTAGTAAAATCGGTGTAGTAGTTCTCAAACAATCTATTTTTGATTCAACCATTGTTTTACAGATTATACGATTGCATTGCCTGTCTGCATTAATTTTCTTATAAATTTGTTATTACTAAACCGATTTCAGTGAAATAAAAAAAATCATGGTGGTAATTGATTGCTCTTTAAAGATTATAATCAAAATTTGCTGGCATCTTAGAATTTAAGATGTCGGACAGAATCATACTTGATTCTTCAAAATGGCGTGTTTATTCTTATTTTCCGAAAATGTTTTGGTTTTTTTTTTTAATTAAGAGAACCTCCCACAAAAAGAGGTATAAATTAATAAATCGGTGTAGTGGTTCTCACAAAATCTGATTGTTTTAACCATTGTTTTACGAATTATACGATGGCATTGCCAATCCTGTCTGCATTTATTTCTTTATAAATTCATTATTACTGAACCGATTCAATCAGCTTGTACCATGATGTTTTTTATTTCACTAAAATCGGTTCAGTAATAATCAATTTATAAAGAACTGAATGCAGGATTGGAAATGTAATCGTATATTTGTAAAACAAAATCAGATTTTGTCAGAACCGCTTTACCGATTTTATTACTTTGTACCTTGTTAAGCGGGAGAAAAGTAGTGCTCTTCTATAAATTAAAAAAAAAACTAAAACATTTTCTATAAATTAAAATAGTCGCCGTAGTGGTAGCAATGTTTGGTTCCCACACCGGCGGTCCGGGTTCGATTCCTGGCTAGGTACTTGGTTGTTTGTGTTTGTTTAAAAATGCTTTAACCTTGCTCGAACTTTGCGAACCTGGGCGATTGATCCTGATGGATGGAAAGTCCCAGTATAAATAAAAAATATAAATTAAAATAAAAACTAAAAAATTTTCAGAAAATAAGAATAAACACGCCATTTTGAAGAATCAAGTAATTATACTCTCCGCCATCTTAAATTTTGGATAGTTTTGCTAAAAATATAGGCTTGAGTATGAACTACACTAAAACTAAAATCATAACAAACACTGATGAAGATATTACGATCAGAATAAACCAATAGAAAGTAGAGGAATAAATATATATATATATATATATATATATATATATATATATATATATACAGTGAAACCTCTATTAAGCGGACACTCCCTTTAACCGGACAAATTTGTTGGAACCAAGCTTTTACCTATTTCTTTACATGTAAAGTTCACTCCTATAACCGGACGCGGACAATTTTTTTTGGTTAAAAAATTCTAAAACCTCCCTTAACCGGACGCGAACCTCTGACAACGGGACGGAGCGCTGCGCGGAATTATCCCTTTCCGTTTTAATGCGGATACTAAATACTTCTGTCGTATTTACAACTTATTTTATTCGGCGGGATTGCTGTGTTTTATTTTTATTGTTCAGTTGGGTAGTAATAGATCTCTTTGAAATGGCGCTTTGTAAAAAACTTCTTAAGTATACCTTATTTTTTACCGATTTTCTATTAAGAAATGTTGTTTAGTTTTCCGTTTGTGTTATCCTGTTTTATTATAAGCAATACAACCATGTACGTTTTTTTGCAGTTCCCTCTCTTAAGTGGACACCTCCAATAAGCGGACAAAATCGACGGAACCGTGAGTGTTCGCTTATAGGAGGTTTCACTGTATATATATACCTGGGACAAATTATTAAACTAAAAAATGAAAACCAAACACCTGAAATCAAGAGACAAGTAAGATTGGCCTGGGCAGCATTTGGTAAATTAAGCTACATATTAAAAAATATCCTCAGTATCTCATAACGAAAATGTATTACCAATGTATCCTTCCTGTACTTACCTATGTATCCCAAACCTGGACAAAATTAAACATGGATAAGGTAACAAACGCCCAAAGATCGATGGAAAGACAAATGTTACATGTAAAGCTAACAGATAGAAAAAGGAATGAATGGATAAGAAATAAAACAAAAGTAAGCAAAAATTTGCCGGTTATAATATCAGACAGAAAGACGATCGATGAAACAAATGTATTGTAAACTGGAGACCTTGGAAAAATAAAAGAAGACGATTTGAAGAAACATGCATGAACTAGATGGATAAACACGGCGACAGACAGGAAAGAGTGGAAGATATTGGGGGACGCCTATGTTCAAAGATGGATCGAAGAAGGATAAATACATAGCTACAAAAGCGTTTAAAAACTCACCCCACAGTAATCATCATCATTAAACATCTGTGGAGGTAATGGGTGTCTTGGATTTGGATCTCCTATAGTTGCTCCCAATTGTTTTGAGTTGTTCTGCATGAACTGTTTTTCTTCCTCCGTATTGGGCTCAGCTACGTCAATAACTTCATACTTAATGTTTTTGGAGTCAAGAATAAGAAGTACTCTTTGTTGGCGCTTTTTCACCTAAAACAACAGAAAAGTGCGAAAATTGATCTTTTGCACGCAAGTAAGTTCCTACTGTGCACTTTAACGGGCGCGATTAAAGAAAATACAATGCGAACTGATGAGCACATTAAAAAATACACAGGTTAAAATAAAATAAAATAAATAAAATTTTCTTTTTAAACTCTTATGGCGGCACGTCACTTGGCGTAGTAGTCAGGTTTGAAATAGGCCGTTTTTAGCTCCAGCTTGCCTATTTGTGATACAATATTGTGTGATACATCATAATTTTAGGAAAAATCGTAGAATATGAATTTTCATGGTGGAGATCTGGCTTATGGTGCAGAACCAATCTACACCCCCTTCAAGGGGTGGGGGTGGCGTTTTAAAAAATATATTTTTCAGCATTTTCGAACATAGGGGCGTCAGCAACCCCCAAATTAGGTGTAAAAACTTTTTTATATTTATTTTTTAATTTCTGCAAAAAGCACTGTTGAGAAATGGATGCTGATAAAACTAAAAGTACAGGATTAGAGCTTAAATTGGGTGTATAAATAACACCCCTAGAGGGTGTCGAATTAGGGGTAATTTCTTAAGTGATTTCTTTAATATAAGAATTTTTTCTCAAAAACCATAATTTAAACAAAAAAACTTGTTGAGACCAATCTTGTAAAGTTTACAACTGCCTACAAAAAGACCATATACATTAGCTTCCTAGTTTGACTTGAAAAATCTATGTTTTTGCTATATAAAACACAGATTTCTGAACAATACGTCAAAATTGATTGACATTAAGAATCCTTTTTTTTTAAGTCAAAGAAAATTGTTTTGTTTGCAGCAGATTTTTTGCATGACCGAAGCATCTGAGGCCTAAACGAATAGGTACATCTTATAGCCAGATCAAGTCTCTTTCGAACGATGTGCTTAAAAGCTATATCGCTTATACAGTGTGTGGAGTTGACAAGAGGAAAAAATCCTTTATTTTTGATTTTACGAAAAAAACTCCCTCTTCATAAAAAATTTTGCTTGTTGAAAAATTAAGATTACGATAATAAAATCTTTGATTAGATGTACAGGGTGTTATCAAATTAAGAAACAAGTAATTAATAAGAGAGAAAAATCTTTATTTTTAATTTCACGAGAAACATCACAATTTATAAAAAATTCTGCTTGTCTAAAAAGTGAGATAACGATATTAATATCTTTGATTAGAAGTACGGAGTGTTATCGAATTAAGAAACATAAAATAATCCAAGAGGAAGAGGACCGTATTTATTCAGTAAATCATCTTAAATGTTATGTAAACAAAATTGTTTGTATCACAACATAAAATGAAAGTACAAAATCTAGGAAAACAAAAAAAAATGTGAAACAGCTATTTTGCTTTTGTAAACATTTTTTAGAATGTAAAACCTATTACTTGAAAATCAATATGACAATCAACAAAATAAATCTATCAATGTCACTTTCTAAAGAGTAATGCTTTTCGTGAAATTAAAGATAAAGATTTTTCTCCTTTTATTAATTACATATTTCCTAGTTTAATAACACCCTGTACATTTAATCAAAGATTCTATTATGGTAATCTTAATTTTTTAACAAGCAGAATTTTTTATAAAGAGTGAGTTTTTTTCGTAAATTCCAAAATAAAGTATTTTTTTCTCGATCCAGGTATGTTTAAGTATAGCTGTCTTTAAAATTTTCATGAGCACAACCACGCGGCACTGCATCATATGCCAAGTGCTACGTACTTTTGTAGGAGATGCTCACGGCCGACCTGAGAATCTACTGGTTGGACACTAACCGTTTAGGCGCAGACCTTTTGGGCGATACAAATATAAACTAGGGAGCTAACTTATATACTCTATCGTAGGCAGTTTCAATCTCTACAAGATAAAAGCTATAGTGGCCATAGGGAAGGAAAAAAAAATTATTAAAAAAAGTGCTTTAGTTTTCAGAAACTACTCCGAATTTGACACCTTTTAGGGGTGTTATTTTGGAGACGATATAAATAAATGATACATCATATTAAAGCCCTCTCTGTGCTTTTGGATGCGCCTACTAAAGTTCATCAGAATACATCTGTTACGGGTGCTTTTTGTAGAAATTTATTAATTGTTTTTAGACTTCCTGGTGCTTTAGAGTTGCTGACCTTCCTATGGGGGATGGATGGTTAAATTATGTTCGAAAATGCTGAAAAATAGTGGAGTAAAAAACCAAACTGAAACTAACCCAAGTTTTCATCTTTTGAAAAAACGTCACCCCCACCTCCTTGGAGGGCGTGCAGAGTGGTTCTGCACCATATGGTAGAAATAGAATACCATAGAAATTCGTATTCTACAACTTTTTCTAAAAATGTTGATGTATTGCACAATATTGTATTACAAATAGGCAAACGACAAATCATTTCAGAACTGACTATAGCGTATTCGTATTTGTCCAAAAACGGTCAAGTGTAGAGAAGTTATTAGCTATATTTGTCCAAATACTACAAATAGCGCAAAGAGCAAAACGTGTTTCCGTCAAGTTGTAAGTTTTTAATCAAGATGGTGATGGTGGCCGAAAGTATAGTCTTGTTATTACACACTTGTAACGACGTCATTTTCGCCCGGCGATGACAAAAAAATTTTGAAAAAAAAATGGGATCTGTTCATTGTTAAAACTTTTATAGTATTAGTTATTCATCTAACAAGTAGCACTTTGTGCAGCAGGGAATCCATACCGTGTACAATCTTTATGTTTTATAATCTTTATGTTTCAAACTTGACAATTACTCCCTTTTTGAACAGTTAGAGGCACAACATAATACTAGGCAAAAAAGCAACCTAAAGACTGAAATAGCAAAATATAACATTATCCAAAAAAATGTCAAACATAGCATTATCAATGTCTGAAATTTTCTACCACTAAAACTAAGACAAAGAAGCTCAAAAAATATAAAAACTAAAATAAGGTCATTCCTTATCTTAAGAGCATACTATAGTATAGTATAATTTTTTTCTGATCAGGGTGTAGAAAAAAATCTCATAAAAATGACAAAGTACCAAGGTTGTATTTTTACTTTTGTTTTCTTTATCTGTAAAGTATGTATATTTCTTAATTGTGATAATACCTTTTTATATTTGTGTTTTTTTATTTGTATTTATATTTTCGATTTAAATTTTAAAGATTAAGTTTAAGTACTGTTTTTTATAATTAATGATGGGATCAACACCCACAGAGGGTATATGTATAATTATATTGTACTGATTGAATAAAATAAAACTAACTATCAATATGCGGTTTTCGGAATATAATAGACTACATTTTGCTCAATAATTTTTGTTATAACCATGTAACTAAGAGCTTTAGAACTGGTTTCACGGCTGATATATCATGGCTTCACTTGAAGTGTGCTAATAGGGTAGCTAGGAAGGTATCAGATCCGTCATGGATCCATTTATTCAATTGGTTTTCCTTTTAATATTGTACACATCTTTTCTGAATAAATATATTATTATTATTATACCATATAGGAAAAAGCTATAGTGGCCATAGGGAAGCCAGCTTTGAAAAATAAAAACTAATTTAGCAGATGTTTAGATATGAATGGAACCGAATTTCCTTCATCCCCGCTCGATTATTGTCCCGCCTGCCATGTCGAGTCGAATGAATTCCATTGCATTGTCTACTTTTCCACCAAATCTGCTGCAAAATTCATCCTCCGCTGTTCCCCCTCTTCTTTTAATAATATTTAGTTCACTGGCCGCCGCGATTCGCTGAGGTCGGGGTAAACCCTGATGTTTCTATTCTTATCTAATCACCTGCTAAAGTGGAACAAAATGATTTGTTGTTTTTTTTGCAATTTCTTTGAATGGAAGACAAAGTTTGATGATAATAAACTGTTGGATTAAACGGAGTGAGGTGATGGGGTTGAGGTGATAAGAATAACGATATAAGTATATTATAATCCAGTTTTTAATAACTTACAAGTTATTTAATACTTTTTATGACAGGCGCGGCTCTACGGGGGGGGGGGGGTTAAATTTCTCCTGCCAAATCCAAATTTATATTCAGTTTTAACACACAGAATACCCCTTCTGGTTCCTATGCATAATTTTTTTGGAGACTAGCCATTGATAACCCCCCCCCCCCTGAAATGAAATTCCTAGATCCACCCCTGTTCATGTTGGTAATATTTTGATATGATACTACTATACTACTTTTTAGAATTATTGGTTACCGTCTTATACAATTTTATTTTTTAGGCATACACTAAATTTTTCCTAAACCAAAAAATGGTTAGAAAATTATTCATTACATGTAATTAATGACAAATAATTTTAAAAACTAATTTTTATTGGAAGGCTACAACATTGTGACGCGAACAAAAAATATTAAATAAATATATTTTTTTAACTTTTAGTTGTTCCACAGTTTCATCAAATAACTTTAAAATATCAATTTTATGTAATATCTTAAGATATAATAAATATTATTGGGCCAGTTGGATTCTTTGTTGAAAAACCTATAATCACTTTACACCAATATGAAATTTTCATAAATAAAGAAGTTATAGGCCCCCTCCCAAAATGCAGACTTGTTAATAAAAGCCCCCCATAGCTTCAAATATCAAGATGCGGTTTTCACATTTAATCATCTTTTGAAAATTGAGGTTCGCAAGTGGGAGTAGGCTTTTTTCTATGCAAAACCCCCAAAAACTTCGAATTTGGAACACCCTGTACACCCTATCAGATCATTTCCCAATTGCCCTTAAAAACAAAAATCAGAAATCGACCCTGGAAAGGGACCAGTTTCAATTTAAAAAAGTAAATGTGCACTGACCCAGATCTTGACTGGCGTTTCTGAAATTATACAGGGAGTAACAGAAATAAAAACAGTAAAAAGCAAAACAAGAAAATAACTTTGGATCACATCAGGTATAATACAGTCTATAAAAAAATAGAGATAAATTAAAACAAAAGTCGCTAAAAGATCTTTAAACTTAACCTTACTAAACAGATTTAAAAAATACAGAAACACCCTAAACAACATAATTAAAAAAACTAAATTTGCAATCTACAAGAAAAAGCTTATTGACAGTAACAATGACATGAAAAAAGTTTGGAAAATTGTAAAAGAAGCAGCTAATGAAACAACAAATAAAAACTCAATTATTAATTCTTTAACTGAAAACAATATTAGTATCTCAAAAACTACAGAAATTGCTATTACATTTTTAGAACACTATTGTAATGTAGGCAAAAAATTAGGTAAAAAAATACAAAAAAATGGTTATAAACTTCAGACCAATTGCCGGCACAATAAACTTTTAGAAAAATGTATAAAACTAAGGCTAACTAATTAGCTTGATGCAAATAATATATTATCTGCCTCACAATTTGGGTTTCATAAAGGAGTTTCTACAAAAGATGCCATACGGGATATGACAGAACATATCTTAAATAATTTTAATCATGGCTACAAAACCATTGGAGTATTCATTGACTTAGCCCGAGCATCCGACACTGTGGCACACCCAATTCTGTTAAAAATGTTACAAAACATAGGTTTACTCAATAACGAATATAGCCTTTTTAAATCATACTTAAACTTCACTTAGATCACAACAAGTAAAAATAAACAATCACTTAAGCAAAAAGGGTAAAATAGAGTTTGGTATGTCACAGGGCACCGTGTTAGGGCCTATTACTCTTTTCAATTTACATAAATAACCTCCCAAATATACTTCCAAAAGAAAATAGCTGAATAGGATGTTACTGTGATGACACAGTTTGCTTGATAAGAGCCAAAACGTGGGAAAAGGGATTTGAATTGGCAGAAAAATATATCACAATTATTAAACTCTGGATGGATCAAAATCTATTAACTCTTAATCACACAAAAACAAAATTCATACAATTTCAAATGAACAACTCAAAAATATTAGAAAAAAATACAATAAAAATACATAACTTTGATTGCTTATCAAAAGACATACCACAAAACTCCCAATACAATATGAATATAGAATCTACAAAGAATATAAAGTACCTGGGAGTATATATTGATAGCAACTTCAAATATGGTATACACATTAATTATATAAAAAACAAAATTAGGAAAACCATATATAAATTTTATCAGCTAAGAAAGTTTATGTCCTACAAACTACTCAAAATAGTATACCAAGCCTTAGTTGAATCAATACTAAGTTATGGTGTGAGGATCTGGGGCAGTGCATGCACATCAGCTCTAAATAATTTAATAATAACTCAAAAATATTTACTAAAAATTATGTTTAAAAATCCAAAAAGATAACCTACAGCAAAATTATTTATAGAAAGTAATGTATTAATAATAAAAGAACTATACATAAAAAATATTGTAATGTAGTATAACAATGATAAGTACAACACAAGGATAAATCATAATATTACAACAAGGTCTATAACAAATCGAAGCTTGGTTGTGTCCACAGTTGATTACAGGTCTTGCCAACGGCACATTGCATTTGTTTTCTTTTTCGGGGGTTTTAGGGTTATGTCTATTGTTTTTTTCTAAAAACTAGTTGATTGGGTGAAAATTTATGAAACTGACACCATGAATAGTGTTTAATGGCATCTATAAACCACTCCTAACTTTTTTAACAAATTATAAAGAATAATACAAGTACCTCCCTTACTTCTCCCTGACACCTTTCCACAAACTGCACATGTTTTACGTGAATTATTTCCCATTTTTCACAGAACAAGACATAATTATACACGACAAACGCAAAACATCACAAAATATAAATAAACAACAAATATGGCATCCATCCACACAGCAGCTGAGTATCTACATGACAAAACACACTCATGCGCACTTGAAAATTTAAATTTGCCATTGTTTCCAAAGCAAGCTATGAGTGCTTTACGATTTTTTTAACATGTATTTATGCTCTAACATATTAGGTTTTTTTCTAATGTATGTAAAAATTGTTATATTTTTTAATATGAATAAACTATCTATCGATCTAAAGGAGTCAAATAAGCCAAATATTTGTGTTTACCATCCACACTTAGTTTCCTCAGTTTGCATACTTGCTTTGCTGTGACCTTGTTCAACATATATTGCTGCTTTGCTTTGATAGAAGAACAACGAAAAAAAATGCGTTTTTGCGTTTTCTGTAAAAACTAACTTCTCATTGTATTGTATATATTTTTACCACAAAATTGATTGATTTAATTAAAGCAACAAAAATATATAAATATTTGCCTTTGCCATTATTTTTAAAAAGTGTTTCCTGAAAATTATTATTTCCAGTTATGCCACTATCAAAGCAAGGCAGCGATGTTGCTTTGAAACTGATAACTAAAAGTCATTTTTGTGGACAAAATGCACTGGACCAACACAAACTAACTAATTTGCAAATAAGCAAACATATTTGGATATTTGTTTACTAAATTTGTTCTTTATATTTTATATATTTACAAATACACCAAATATTTGGAAAAAATACAGTGAAACTGCTAACAAATATCGTACAAGTAAAGTGCTGCCATTAGACAATACACGAAACCAAACCCAGACAGAAAATCTCATGAAAATTGATCCAGCAGTTCAAGACCTATTGTGGGCCAGGCAAACATAGCCCAGTCATATTAGGAATTCACCTGGAAAAAATAGGTGCAAGCTGGATTTTTGTATAATTATTCCTTAGCATCCGGGACAAAACCCAACATATTTTCCGCCAAAATCCTCCTTGAGCTTCACTGGATATAAGGCCCCAAATGTTCTAAAAATCAGTTTTTTTGTGATTTTCTTGAAAACTGATAACTGTTTAAAAAAAAGTCAAGAGTGAAAATATACGCAAAATATATATATAAAATTAAGAAAAAACCTAACCTAACATTTTAAAATATATATTTAAAAAAATCCTACTCTGTAGGCAACTTGTTTTAAAATGTTAATACTTTATAATATTAAGCTTGATCCCCACTTGTATCAAACACCATTTACTAAAATTTAGTTTGTTTTTTTTTAAGTTATACAGAGAAAGTTTTCAAAGCACAAAAACGAGTAATACGTTGCATGTTAAAATTGCACCCAAGAGCTTCATGTAGATCACATTTTAAAACCCTTAATCTTCTCACAGCTCCTTCACTTTATTTCAAATGTCTAGTCACATTTGTTAAAAAACATCCTGCATTATTTACAATAAATCGAGACAATGCATCTGTAACAGCCATGACCACAAGAACCAGAGATGAACTTGCCATACCTTCACACAGCTCCAGTTTTTTTGAAAGAGGCCCCTATTATCGAGCTGTGAAAACATATCAGATGCTCCCCAAAACAATCAGGGACATACTAAGTATTGTAGGTTTCAAAAAGGCAGTAAATAACTATTTATTAGAAAAACAATATTACTCTTTTGATTTTCTTTTTAAAACAAAAATAGATGGGTGTGTATGTAAATAGGTATTGTAAGTTTTATGTAGCTTTAACTCATTATGAAAATGTATTTTAAGGATCTTAGATCTAACAATTTTTGACGTTGCTCTTGCATTTGTAAAAATGATTTGATGGCAATAAAGATTAAACAAACAAACAACTCTAAGTAAAGGTTAGGAAAATAGTTAATAACAGCCAAGCCACCATTGGGATTTTAAAAATTAAATTTTTATACAATTAGGAACTGTATGACGCAAAAAAGTGTAATATTAAAAATATTTAACTTCTGGTTAGAAACAGTGTTAAAATATGCGCACATTTTTATTTTATTTAAAATTCCAGCTTAACATTAACATATATTAAAGTAATTTTTATTTAAAAAAAAATAGTGTTTGAATAAACTTAAATGTGACAAAGGGGTTTAGATAAAATAAATGGAACATAGGGGCAATGATCTCGATCATAAGGGTGGATTCTTAAGGGTTGAAAATTATAAAAAGAGGTACTAACCTAATTTTTTTTAAAATACTCTTGTTAATATGCAATTTTCAGTTTTTCTGTCAAAAACCAGGCTACATGTCCATGGATAAATTAGTTTTTGTATATATCTGAGAAACCAAAGCTTTTATTTACTATACATATACAGTGTGTTCCTAGTTGACAAGAGGAAAAAATTCTTTATTTTTGATTTTACGAAAAAAACTCCCTCTCTATAAAAAATTCTGCTTGTCGAAAAATTAAGTATTATCAAATTAAGAAACATATAATTAATAAGAGGAAAAAAATCATTATTTTAAATTTCACAAAAAACATCACTGTTTATAAAAAATTCTGCTTGTCAAAAGACAATATTAATATCTTCGATTAGAAGTACAGGGTGTTATCGAATTAAGAAACATTAAATAATCCAAGAGGAAGAGGACTGTATTTATTCAGTAAAGTAAAATGTTATGTAAACAAAATTGTTTGAATCACAACATAAAATGGAAGTATGAAATCTAGGAAAACAAAATCTATCCAAGTTTTAATTTTTTAACATTTGATGAAAAAATAAGATGACATAATATGGAACAAAATGTAACACCTATTACTTGAAAATCAATATGACAATCAACAAAATAAATCTATCAATGTCACATTATAAAGAGTGATGTTTTTCGTGAAATTAAAATTAAATAAAAATAAAGGTTTTTCTCCTCTTATTACTTACATGTTACTTAATTTGATAACACCCTGTACATCAAATCAAAAATTTTATTATAGTAATCTTAATTTTTCAACAAGCAGAATTTTTTATAAAAAGTGAGTTTTCTTTGTAAAATCAAAAATTTTACTCTTGTCAACTCCATCTAGGGACACACTGTATATTTGGGGAAAAATTATGGCATAACGACTATTCGGTAAAACCTTTCTTACTCTGAGAGGTTAATTTTTATCCATAATTGCTCTATGGCCTCATTTGTTGTGGTGATATCAAGCACACTTCCAATCCTCCACCAGTCCTAGTTCTAGAGTGGTGAAAAAAATTGTAGCCTTGTATATTAAAGTGAATTATATTGATTCCTTCAGGAATCCAACTTTCAGTAATAGTAACTATCTGAGTCTTAGTGTTTTCTATGAATATTTGTAGGTCAGTGAATTTATTGCACATTTTTTGGCCTCATTTGTTGTGGTGATATCAAGCACACTTCTAATCCTCCACCAGTCCTAGTTCTAGAATGGTGAAAAAAATTGTAGCCTCGTATATTAAAGTGAATTATATTGATTCCTTCAGGAATCCAACTTTCAGTAATAGTTACTATCTGAGTCTTAGTGTTTTCTATGAATATTTGTAGGTCAGTGAATTTATTGCACATTTTTTGGATTTTTGAGAACTATTTTAATGCTGTTTATTGTTTTATTAATATTTAATTTGTGAATATTTTGACTAGTACCTTCATTCAGTTCTTTTTGTTCCAAAAAACTTGTAGGGTTTAAAAATAATGCCTCATGGCCACATTTCAAGTCTATATAATTCATCTTTAAGATTTATATCTACTATGATTTTATAAGATTTATATGTCCTTGTGTCAACATGTGTATTTAGCTCAACACATTTGGTAGAGTTGGTGTTCAGTTAATTTTAAACTCTTAAAAAACCACACTTAGGTTACATTTATTTTGTTTAAACCATTTAACCATTATGTTCAGTGAATTTTTGCTATCAATAGCAGTTTGGCTGGAATTTCAAATATAATAAAAGTGTGCACATTTCCACATATTTTAAAGCTATTTCTACCCAGAAGTTGAACTTTTTTATGTACGCTTTTTTTTCTCATAGAGTTCTTAATTGTAGAAAAATATTTTTTTCCATGTCCCATTGGCGTTCCAGATATTATTGACCATTGGCCTAAGCCTTACTTAAAGTTGTTTAACTTTAAAAAAAACAACAACCAAATTTTAGAAAATGGTCTTTGATACAAGTTGGGATCATGCTTGCTTAATATTATAAGGTATTAACATTTTAAAACAAGTTACCTACAGGGTAGAAAAAAATTAAATTTTTTTAGATTATATTTTTGAAAAGGTTTGATGATGATTGATGATGATTCATATGTGAGTGGGCCTTGCAGCCCTTCCACTGCGACCACTAGTGGGTCTATTGTGGCTCACTTTTGAGTGTTTTCTCACCACTCTATGCCCAATCCTCCAAAAAGGCTATCAGTTTGGGTGAGACATTGTTCAGATCTTCTGAATCAATCTCAGGTTTACCGAAAGTGTTTTGAAGTAAATATGCAATAGCCGGACATTCACACAGTACATGTCTAACTGTTTCATCATCCTCCATACAGAGTCTACATTCGGTCTCTTCAGTTATTTTATTATTTGGGCTTTTTTCTTAATTCAGCATTACACCATGATTTTTCATATTTTTTCTTTCTTCACTTTTTTAAAAAATTTATTAGTTTTTGAGAAAATCACAAAATACTGATTTTTAGGACTTTTGGGGCCTTATATCTAGAGAAGCTCGATGGTGATTTTGGAGGAGAATATGTGGGGATGTACCCTAGATGCTAAGAAATAATTATACAAAAATCCAGCTTGCAAGTATTTTTGTCCAAGTTTCTTCATCTATTATGACTGGGCTAACATACAGACAAAAACACTGTGCCAATTCCATATTCTTTGCTATCAGTAAATAAACTATGGTTACATATAAACATCAACTTAAACTCAAATCCTAAACAAAATGTAGAGCCATGTAGAGCACTACATTGGATGGACAAATATTTAGCACAACTTAAACTATCTATAGTTATAATATGTTGTTTGAAGTTAATTTAGGTCAAGCCAGGTCAGGCTAACTAGAATGTCAAAACATTACAAGCACAGCCTTGGCACTGGTTTTTGTTTGGTCTGCTGCACTCATATCATAGTCTTTCTCATGAAGGGACCTAACTAACAAAATTTGAAATATTTTGCTGTTCTCATGCAACTGTTTGGCCTCACGAAGTGCCATATCTTCATTACAAATAGTTAAGCTTTGGTTAATAAAATCACTTTTGGTCTAACTGCAGAAACCAACCTACACCTTTTTCGTTTTTAGCTCTTAGCAAATACTAGTTAGTTCCCTTCATAATAAATATGGAGTTTTGCTTCTGTTTTCAACACATTTTAATCAATGATTTTTTCAAGTAATTCAATTCTTTAGACCATTTGCTTTTGATTTAAAACAAGTAATTCCAAAATTGGAGGTACCTATTTTTAACATACTGTAGGGACCTTAAAAAATTGGAACTTACTTCCTTATTTCCCGAACTACCGCTTATGTACACCTTCACCACCATTTTGTTTCGTATTGTATTATAAAATACTTTATTGTTTATCTCACTCAAAATTATAAATTAAATATTTTTATAACTATTTGGCTGACATTTGGCATTGGCTGGACACAGGCCTTCTGGCCACTCAGCTGATTCCGAATCCCAAAAATAACGCCAAGGAGCAAATCCGTGTGAGGTGTAGCAAGTGCACAGTCCCCCAAGGACTATACACAGAACAGTCCTTGCACAGTCCATAGAATAACCGGTCTATGCATTTGCACCAACCTCCCCCTAGGTGGCACCTAAGGCCTAGTTTCCACCTATGCGTATCCACCCCGATTCAAAAAACGCATCACGGGATGGGCTATGGATTTGCACCGGTTTTAAATGCAACGTCACCTGATGCGTTTTTTTAATCAGGGTGGGCATTACTCGTAGCATGGGGCTTTCAATCAATCAGCGATCGAATAGCAGCGGCCGGCAGTATTGGTTTTGCATATGAAAAGTCCGTAAAGCCGATCACACACAAAAATTCATAGCGCATAGCATGGCGTATAAATAGAAGTTCAAGGAAGTTATGGACTTTTTTTATGCGAAACCAATATGGCCCTGCTATTTGATCGCTGATTGGTTGAAAGCCCCATAATACGCGTTATGCACCATGCTACGGAGGTGTGTGTGAAGGCCTTAAGGTTGAACTTCTATGCTCCATGCTATGCGCTATGCATTTTTGTGTGGCTGGGCTTAAGTGTTAGGGGAGCACCTAAGATGAAATGGCACGGATCACCTAACAAAAGGTGATCCGTGGAAACGGTTTGTACCGGCCTTTTTGCCGGCGTCACCTTTTCTTTTTCAATGTTCACCTTACTAGGGGCCAGGGTTGCCAGATTTCTCAAATTAAAAAGCGAGACAAATTAGGTAAATGCGTAAACACAAAAAATTAAAATAGAAATTAAAAATTTACATCTATTGTGTGTTTATTTATTTACGTTTCGAAAAATACATTCAATAATTTCACTTTAAAGTTTAAAGGTTATATATTCGGTGAGTTTTTATAGCTAACTGACTTTTAAATTAAGTTGTGGTTCAAACTTCCATTGTCTTCATTATATTATATATAAATGCATAATAAAATATAGGATATTTCTTTTAAATTTTGTTTAAAATAAACAAATATGAACAAACATATAAGATAAGTATGTACAAATGACAAATATCCGCCCTTAAATGAAAAAGTAACTGAAATGAAAAATTAAAACATTCCTCTTCGATTTTGTTTTCTAAATAAAATGTATAAGTTATATATAAGTAGATACAGAGGTAAAAAAATACGACAGAAATGAAAAAAAGAGGGAAAATCGGGACAACTTGCATAAAAAGCGGGACATTAATAGGATTTAAAAAAAGGCGGTTTTAATTTAAGTAGGAAGTCGACTTAAGTTATAAATTTACTTTCTGATCTTAAACTTATTTTATTCTTAAGTTGCAAAATCTTTGGCAACGCTGCAAAAATCACATTTAAAACGTCAATCAATGATGTTTTTGACAGAAAGCAGCTGATATTTTTTCTGGAATTTGTTTTGTTTATTATTTGTTAATAAACATTTTAAACAACTTTTATTCTGATATGCAGTCCGGGAGGTGATCAGCTGAATCAAATTTGTACACCGTCCTACAGGAGAATAAATTTTTGATCCTGTAGTCTCCTGTATAGTTCTGTACAAATTGGGTTCGGCTGATCACCCCCGGACTGCACACACATCAGAGCAAAAGTTGTTAAAAAAGTTTTCTGTCACAAACATCATTGATTGACGTTTTAAATGTGATTTTTGCAGCGTTGCCAAAGATTTTGCAGCTTAAGTAAGAATAAGATAAGTTTAAGAGTAGAAAGTAAATTTATAACTTAAGTAGGGTTACTACATAAGTTAAAACTTAAGATAACCCGAAGTGAGAAAGTGGCCCTCGGTCTCAACAGAGACCCTTCAATTTCATCATAGCCAGCTTATCCTAATCTGTAGCAGCGTTCGGTATTTACATCTCAGGCGAGACGGATTTTTGGTGACGTGATTACAGATTAGTCTGAGCAAATTAACGAACGATCCAGATCAAATCGTTCAAATTTTTATAAATGGTTATAACCTTAAATATAACCAAAAATATTATGTACATATTGCAACTCACGCCCAGCTATAATTTTGACAAAATTTTCCTGTGATGTCGAAAATTTATATACGGCTCATATCATTATTTTTGAGACAACTTTTTACAACTTTTTTTCGTTGGTCTATGCTATTTGTTATGGTAAACAGCTGATAACTGTCAAAAAGTTATCTCAAAAATTATGGAATAGAATATAATTTGTTGTCTTCAACATCAAATAATTCGATTTCAATCTTTTTATATCAAAAATATTTTTGTACACAAACAAATGCCCAACATGACGTCACAATTTTGGATCAATCTGTTTCGTCGGTCAAAATCCACGGAGCAACCAGATTTACGTCCGACCAGTCTGAGCAGAATTACCGAACGATTCAGATCTACTTCCCCTAGATCTAGATGGAATTAACGAACGATTTCGATCAAAAAGATTAATCCGACGTAAATACCGAACGCAGCTTGGTGATATATATGTCAAATTCTTATGTCACTGGTTGTCCAGCTGATTTTGTAAACAAAACATATCTTTTTATTGAGTTAATATTTTTGGAATTTTATGAAAACCAAGAAATTTTCAAACTGTTTTTTGGTATATCCTTTTAAAATAATATTTTTGAGATAGCCGTTATTTTCTTTTACCCTGCTTCATTTTTCTTTATACCAAACTTAAAATACAAGTCAAACTGGGCGTAATTGGTTAGTATCAATCACAGATTAGGTTAGATAAGATTAGTAAAAGTAGCAATGGGAAACCGAGGACTACTTGGGAAGGAAACAAATGGGTGTAGGTTAGCGGATTACTTTTGATGGTAAAACAAACATATTATTTTCTTCGAATTTTAATTATAATATTTAAAGATCAATCAATTCTCACCATGATTGATTTATTTCACTACAATCGGTTTAGTAATAACGAATTTTTAAGGAAATGAATGCAGACAGGACTGGCAATGCAATCATATGTATAATCTGTAAAACAATGGTTGAATCAAAACAGGAGTGGCTCGTGCCACAGGCGAGGTGAGGTGGTACATTATAAATACCAGTATACCAGTTATTCTCTCTTAGAACTGGTTGTGTCAACGAACACCTAGAGCATGTTACACCAGTTGAAAGAGATCAGCAACATATTTGTAGGCAAAAAGTTTTATTTATCATGTCATTTTTCTGTTTCAACTGACGTACCATGCTCTAAAGTTCCAGGACGCGACGAGTTTAAAGGAGAATAACGTTTGTACTGGTTTTTATAATGTACCGCCTCACATCGCCTGCGGCATGAGCCGCCGCTGAAACAAAAATAGATTTTTTGAGAAACATCACACTGATTTGACTAATTTGTACCTCATTGTGTGGGGGGAAAAGTAGTACTTTGATTATGATCTTTAAAAGGCTATCAATTCTAACCAGGATGTTTTTTATTTCATTAAAATTGGTTCAGTATTAATGATATAATTTGCAAAATAATTTTGTTATTTCGTACCTTGTGCATGGCAAGAATGCAGCTTTTTTACTGATTTAAAAAAATAATCAAAATATGTTTGCAACATAAGAATCAACTTAAGGGTACAATTTAATTTCGTTTGCCATCCTGGGTTTTCGAGATGGCAGACAAAAGAATATATTAAGTCAAAACTCTAATTAATTCTCAGGCAAGTGCAGTATCTCAAGTTATATTAAAAAAAATTGTCTGGTTTTTTTGGCCCACCTGGTATATTATATCATAAATAAAGTGTAATTTAGAAAGATGTCCTACTTTAATAAAAGTGCAAAATGATTTTATTATTTTGGGCACAAATAGTCATGGGGGGAATAATAAATATACAGTTTAAAAAAACATTGCATATTTGGAAATTATTTAAACATTGAAATAATCTGTCATTAATGCCAAATATATAAATAAATAAACAAATATGAAACTTTGAAACTTGAAAATATCTTAAATTTTCAAGACAAAAATAAAATATGTTCTTAAAATTAGCAACAAAAATTACATCTAAACACACTGGGTAATTTATCTCACTAATTATCAAAATCCATGTCAAATTTTACTAAATTAATGGAATCAAATCAAACCAAAAAGCATTTATTCATCTAAAGCTTAAAATCTATTACAACATTTTTTAGCTTATCAGACCAGTCAAGATTGTTTTCCTTTTTTACTCATTTATTGCTTAATTAAAATATTTCAAATTATGCTATTTTACTTAAGTCTTAAAAGTATATACTTTTTTTCTTTTTTAAATCTAGACTAACATTACATTTGTAACAGTTAAATTAAAATGGTACATTTAAATAAAACTTAGACATTTGGTACTACACACAAGAACAAATACAGTTTAAAACACATTTTTGGTAGTTAGAATTTAGGGGTTTTACACTTGAAAATTCATCAAGTGTATAGAAGCATCTCTCTAATAGAAAGTCCCTGGGGCAGTTCTCAATTTTTTTTATTTTTGTCATGTTTAAAAAGGTTTGTTGCTTTATTAAAACACTTAATACCCATAAACATTGGGGAGTTCTGGCAGGTTCCGAGCCTGGAGAATGGCTGGGTACTTTTTCTTTGCCTCGCGTTTGATCATTATGAGTGTTGTTATTTTCCATGTAATTCTGTTGATTGTTTTTTATCAAGAGGAAGAGCTGAAATATGTATAGGCATGTTAAGTTAAGAATTTTAAATTTTTTGAATAGTGGATGACAACGTTATTGTTGGTAGAACACCTGCCATACTCCGGATGACACTTTCTGTTTTCTTAAAGCCCTTAAAGAATGTGAGGAGGATCCCCAGAAAATCAGACTGTACAGTATCTGGGACTGTACATCACACTGAGCACAGACTCGTCCACTGTGTCTCGCATTGTCCGAAACTGGAATTAAATGGTAGAAATTTTTTTATGGGGCCCTCTTCAGCCTTCTTAGGGCACGCTACGCCACTGACCTAAAGAGACCTAAAAAGAAAGTCCCTGGGACGTCCGGTGTTACTAGGACACACGTGAAAACTTTATAAAACTATTAGTACATTTTAAATTGATTTACTTACCCATAAACTAATAATTAGTTTATGACTTACCTATGTCAAAAAAGCTATACTGTTGTTTATATTTTTTTAATAGGTAAGCTTTCATAAGGTTTGACCCATCTAAAAATAAAGTTGTTTATGAGTGGGTCCAAAGTCGCCACCCTGCAGCGGTGTAGCGTGGGGGGGGGGCGCGGGGGTTCGTCGCCCCCCCCCGCCCCGAGGGTAGTGGCGCCCCATAGGTGGGAGAGGCGCCCTTGTGACGTATCGGCCGCCCCCTCATACATGATGACCTTTTTTTTTTTTTTTTGTTAGTTGCATGATTCGTCAGAGGCGCCCTTGTGACTTATCGGCCGCCCCCTGACATATGATGACCTTTTTTTTTTTTTTGTTTTTTTTGGTCGCAAGATTTGTGAGAGGCGCCTTTGTAACCTTTTGGTTTTTTTTTTTGCCGTAAGATTTTTCATCATCAGTTGTCAGAGGCGCCCTTTTTAGCTGTCGCCCCCCCCCCCCCCGCCCTTTCGGGCACGCTACGCCGCTGCCACCCTGTACACGCTTTAACCTCAGACTTCTGTGCTTTAACACTCAAACATCAGTTCGAGCGTAACCTTAGTAATAATTTTATTACTCTAGTCATAAACTATATTATTAGTTTATGCTCTAGTGTAACCATATAGAATGGAGATGAAATGAATGGTGATATGTGAAAAGGAGTCATAAAATTCGAACATTAAAGCTTGTCTTAGGATGAGTATCCTTAGAACATTTACTAAAGAATATCAAATGTCACGTTGAAGCTTTGGTCACAATCGCCCAATAAGCGCAGACATGATTTGACGCAAGCGCGGATCTGAGTGAAAATCTACGGGGGGGGGGGGGGGTAATAGTCGACGAGAAAATTATTTGCAATATAATTATTAACACGTTACCCCCCTCAAATCCGCACTTGATTTGACGTCACTATGGAGACAGGTTTGCGTACACAACGCTTGATTGCCGCTCGGCCAGATGCTCAGTAGAAAATTATCAACCGCTTAAAATTATCGTACATTCTCGTAAAAATTATAGTTTTTTGGCGGAAATTATCGTATTAAAATTGAAGTTTAAAATATTTAATTAGAATCGACTTACTTATTATATAACGAATCCAATACTAAAAGTATATTAATTTAAAATATAAAAAAAATTGTGAAAATAGTATTTTATGTACACCAAGGGATAAAAATTGGTGGCATGCACAGAAGACCACTGTTCGGTCCGCTTTGCAGAGTCAATATGTTATGGTGGCATGAATAGCCAAAGGATAATCTTACCCATGGTCCTGGACAAGTTGCTGAAGGGTTCGGATAGCCAAATATGTACTTGAATTTACACCATAGGTAACATTCTGGAGAGAATATTCCTGAATGTCGTCAGGGGGATTAAATCAGGCTTTTTTGATAGCACCTCTTGGTGCGTGTTAAATTCGCTAACTAGACGCCTGTACCACAGAAAAGTCTTCTGTGCCTGTACACAATTGCCCACTAAACACCACAGAACACCACTAAACACCAGCCATATTCGCAACCATTGTTAATTGTTATGTGTAGAGCAGCCTGCATTATAGTCCAATCTTGAAAATTCCGTTTTGGTGCAAATGGTCCGAAAGTTTTGAAACCTTGGCACGATTATAGGGTTAATTGTCCTTGCTTTAATAATTGCTTATAATGTGGAAATACAAATAGGAAATCAGTATAATCTTAAAGCTTTAGGGTTGATATCTCAGCAAGGGATCTACCAAGGAAATTATACATATGTAGTGATATAAGTTTGTTTTTTTATTATAGCGGTTCGTCATTGACATTTTCTCATGATGTTATGACGTAACCGCCAAAATAAAAAAAGCTATACCGTCATCCGGGGCTAAGTGGTCCAAAATTTTCGGTTTTTTGTAGATTTTGGGAAAACTATAAAATATTTTGGCTTAAGAATTTTAATATAAAGTCTACCATGCTTTAATAAGCTGCGTCTGGACAAATTTTGTTTTAAATATATGTAGTTTTTTTATATATATTTTTGTTCTAGGTGGTCCACTTACCCCGTAGTTTGAGGTAAAGGGGACCACCCGCCCGTTTTTCATTAATTTACGCACTAGGGTCCCATTTAATCTTTATAATGGGAAAGAGGTCCACCCTTAAACTTTTTAAAAATGATTTTTTTGTATTAAACAACATATGAAAAAGATTGGTAGTAAAAATAATATCAAAATTTTTTATTTATTTTTAATTTGAAAAAAAACGAACTCTTATTAACTAATAAGTTGTACAAAAAAATTTTTAAGTACAAAAGCTTAAGCTTTAATAGGAACAAAAATTCTTAGAACTAAGAAAAAATAAAAAAATACTCTAATAGCAACAAAAACTGAACAAAAAAATTTGGATTCAGTTTTAGCAAAGTAAAGAAATATCAGTATTCATATGAAATTTGTATCTACCTCTGGTATGATTTTTAACAAGGATTTTCTCAACAATATCTGTAGGATCTATAAGGCATTCGTCGTGAACTTGAGGAAATACAAAGTAAATTTCTTTTCCTGTCATCTTTCTTAAAAAAATAATTTTAAATTTATCGTTTAAATTTCTTTGTATTTGGCCAACATAATACAACTGCCTTTTTCCAGAAGTAATTTCAAATTTTACGATGACAAAATCGCTTTGTACCAAATCACTCAAATTTTGTTGAAGCGCCGGCACCGATACAGTTTCCTGTTGCGGTTCAGCTTCCAAAATGTCTTCATCAGAATTCTCCTGAAACATATCTACATCAGATGACTCGTTATGTTCACTATATTCAACATCGTCTGATGACTCGGACGATGTTTCAATTTCCTCTAAAGATAAACTTTTTCCTGGTGCCACGTGTAGCTTTTTACCTCTAGATTTTTTTGTTTGATTTTCAGGCATTCTTGTTTTTTTAAGAAAATCAATAAGTTCTGGATTAAAATTACCAGAACTTTCTGGTTCCGGATGAGTTTCATTTGGCAGTTTTTGCAGGACCCTTTCTCGATTTAACGGATAGATTCCGCAGGCAGCAAAACCGGCCTTTAGATTTTCAGAAGCGGTCTCTAAACTTTCTAAGGTTTTCTTAAGGAGTTTTGGGAAATCAGATTTTGGAACAACTCCTCTATTTTTCTGTTTCCACTCTAGAAGTACAGCTCTCCATTTTCGTTTTAAGGGAGCAAAAAATGCTACGTCAAGAGGTTGACAAATTCCTGTTGAATTTGGCGGCAGTAGCACAAATCTAATTTGATTTTCGTTACAACTCTCGATGACTGTTTGAGAAACGTGACTGGATAAGTTGTCACCTATCATTAGTCGCGGAGCTGGTTGCTTTTTAAGGTATGGCAGAGCCAGTTTTAAAAACCAATCCTCAAAGGTCCTTTCGTCAAACCATCCATTTTTTGACCTGTTGTATCGAGTGTTGTCTGGGCCACCTTCAATCCAAGTTGGGTATAAATTCTCTGCTCGATAAACAATATAAGGTGGTAGCAATACTCCTGCAGCTGATCCGCACATCATTATGGACACGCTAGTCTTTGATGAGTCTAGAACATTTTTTGGATGCTTAGATCCCCTTTTTATAACAACCCTTTGCTTTCCAGGATCGTCGCAAAAATTTGTTTCATCATAGTTAAGTATACTTTGTGGAGAAACGTTCTCTAAAGAATTTTGGAGTTGATCAAAATAAGAGTTGATAATGTCGGCGCCAACTTCAGCTCTACAACGCTTGATATTTTCTGAAAAACGGACCGATAATTCGGGATGCCTTTTTAAAAAAAGATTAATATATTCGCTGCCTGGCATGTTATTCTTAAAACGTGATTCCTGCCTACCAATTCGGTCAAGATACTGTTTGATAATACACCTGATATCCAACTTGGTCATCGGAAATCCCCATTCTCCACAAAGTATGAGACCTTGAACTATTTGCTGTTCTTCATTCTCTCTTAAAGCTGGTTGTCTGCCGTATTTTAATGTGTGAGTTCCCTCTAATTTTCTTTTTAATGTGGTTCTGGGAATACCATATTTCTTACAGGCTTTTCTTCTAGACATCCTTCGTAATTTTACTTCTCTGATCGCTAGCTCTAAGTTTTCTACCGTATAGTTGCAGTTGGGAGCTTTTCCCACCTTCCTCTTGTAATTTCTGACCATCTTTTGTCATCTGTAACGAAAAAACAAACCTTTTGTCAATTCTACGGCTAAAGTGGACCGGTCCGCTTTCCCCAGATTTATGTTGACTTTTTATATTTATTTCCCCCACTGCTACCACAAATAAATAAAAACGTTTTTTAAACTCAATTATTATTTAAAACTAAATGGTGAAGTGCCTAACGTAAGTTAAAAAACAAAAAACTTACCTATAAACGCACTGCAAGGGAGGTTTTCCAGGAAATAAAATAACCAAAAAATTGCCGTGTATCTTTTCGCTTTCAGAATGCAACTGAACAACAGCAGCGCGCTCGATCTCGACAAAAAAGCTTATTGCGTTAGGTGTTCTCAATCCAACCTGCATACGAAATCGCTGTTGCCGGTTGTTTTATAGAAGATACACAATTTTATTATTTTTAATGTCCTTTTGGACCACTTTACCAGCTGTGGTCCTCTTAGCCCCGCTTGACGGTACCTCAGCAAAGAACCTCAGTTTATAATTCATTTATAGGTATCAGTTTGTATTTAATGTTTATATAAGTATACACATTTTCTCAAAAACGAGTGTTTTAAGTAAAAGGGCAATGAAGAAAAAATCTAAAATGGCGGCGAAATGTTTGGCACCGTGAGGTGTGACACTAGGAAACCATAAGTTCCAGAAAAAAACACATTTAAGCATTTTTATGAGTGATAACATTTTATTATCTTCAATTTAAATTTTTATTTTAAATTTGAACAAAATGGCGGCGCGAGCGTACGTCGCTCGACTTTGCAAAATTTCTGAAATATACGACTCCAATAATCCTATAATCGTGCCAAATTTCAAAACTTTCGGACCTTTTTCAACCTCAAATGTATATGATTACCGGCCTATTAAAACAACGACGAAATGTGAAAGGAAAGAGATGCATAGAATTTCAGACTTCCGCTGGCCATAGATTGCTAACAAATAAAGCGGTTACAATAGCGTGTAGAACGCCGGTGATGCCAAATTAGCTCTAAAACAACAACACATAGAGACTGTTTAACGAGAAACAGAAACATACTTCTAGATACAATAAGACTTACCATATACAGGTTACGGGACTTAACGAAAATAACAAAATTGGCGCGAACATTCCATGCATAAAACCTAGTTGTTCTGGAGTTAAGAAGTAGCTTTCTATAGGGTCCTTGTTGGTGTTTTTGTTAAAAATGAAATTTTAAATCAATGTGAAAACTTAGACGAGCTGCTGCCGATTTTTAGATATATTTTCTCAAATAATGTGACTCTGGTAAACTTTGACCTTATGACAAATTTTGTTGAAAATGTAACTCTAAATTAAAAAAGTACGATTCTGATTAACTTTGACAGATGATAAATTTTTATTAACAACCAAGAGCTAGAAAGTTTCACAGAGCAGAAAGATCTGAGTGTTACAATCAGCCAGGACTTAAAACGAAAAGCTCACATTGTCAAAATAGTAAAAGAAGCGAATTTATAATTTAACTTATCAGAAGAGCATTCACCGAAAAGATTTTGCATTCTAATATATAAAACCTATATAAAACCCATTCTCGAACATTCTGGAACCCATGCTTTGAAAAAGATTTAGATCTGTTAGAAAGAGTTCAAGGTAGATTCAGTAAACTTCCCTCAACATTAAAAGAAACAACGTATGACGAAAGATTAGCTAAATTAGGCCTTACCACACTGACAGAAAGAAGAGGCGATGTAATTGAAACATTTAAGAGTCTAAACGGACATTATAACTGTGAGAATGATTTCTTTTCCAGAAACCGCAATAGAAAACTTGCGAGGAAACTCTCTAAAACTGAATACAAAGAGCTGGAGAAGACTCTCTTGCAAAAACTTTCTCCACAATAGAGTAGTTACCGATTGGAATAGACTTCCAGAGAACATTATCAGTGCTCCAACCACAAACCGATGGGAATAGACTTCCAGAGAACATTATCATTGCTCCATGCACAAGCACCTTTAAGAATAGACTAGATCCATATTGGTCACAGTTAGTGAGATAAAAAAAAGTGACAATATAGTAGTGACAATTGCAACCGGAACTAAAGAAAAGCAGTAAATCGGACTACCGTCTAACTGCAAATAATAATAAAAATTTTATTGCAAATATATTATCTAAAAAAATAAGTGGCTAAGCGGGCATAGAAAGATTTTGTTTCTCTTGTATTTTTCCCTGGGCAGCTCGAAAGCTGTACACCCACGGGGTCCAAGATCTAATGGACACCTATTAAGTGTTGACAGTTAACTGTTTCGTCCTTAAGGGACTCTTCAGAACACTGCATGGTCAATGTGACACTTTTGTAAAGCTATAAAGAGGGTATATATGTATATGGGTAAAAGAAATGAAAAAATAATGCCTGCGATACCGTATGCTTTCACAAAAATGGCGACTACTGCACTACAAATACAAAAGAAACTACCAGAGTAAAAACAAAAGGCAGGCAGACGAAACGCAAAACAGTACCCATGACCGTGACTTAATTTGTCCCTCAGGTCGTGTCAATGCATTTTGCATTTTTACCACCTTCGCGACGTTTTATGTCGAGTCAACGCAGTTTGAACCTAAAATACTACAAACAAGTTTATTACCCGTCAATAAAGAAACAATAATTTTTCGTGGCTTCTCTATGTTCGTGAGTCTAGAAAGACAACAAAAGTCAATAAAAATACTCTGCCAATATATGGGCCCCTAAGCTCACACTAGGTACTATAGTTATAGTGTATGTGCGAGCTAATAAAACTAAAACCTAAAATATATCTTATTCAACTCCAGACTAAATTACCTTTTGTTTGATACCACACAACCCATGTTTTGACTTAAACTCAAATTTTTGAAATCTACCCCCACCCTTAAAAAAACAAAAACTAAAATGTATTTTGTTTAACTCCGGACTCAATTACCTTTCGTTCGATATCACACACGCCATATTTTCACGTAAACTCTAATTTTTGAAATTTACCCCCATCCTTTTTTTAAACTAAAATCTATTTTGTTTAACTCCAGACTCAATTACCTTTCGTTTGATATCACACACGCCATGTATTTACATAAACTCTAATTTTTGAAATCTACCCCCACCCTTTTATTTGGTTTCTGTTGGGTGGATTTTGTTCATTTTTAAATGGGACCATCTCGACCCAGGACCCAGCCTAGGTACCAAATTTCATTAAAATCGGTCAAGCGGTTTTTGAGTTATGCGCGTTGGTTGTTACAGACAGACATACAGACAGACAGACGGCGCGACAAAAAAGTTTCAAAATCTTCTGAAACGCAAAGATATAAAAATTTTTTGAAATCGGAGCAACTTTTTTTTTCTCGAAAAAATTAGGATCACCAAAGCTCACACTACTATAGTATAGTATATGTGTGAGCTAATAACATAAAGATTAAAGAAAGTTAGGTATATCAATTAAACATAACCTTTATTTTGATGTCAATCTAATTATAACAAAAATGCAAAACTAAAAGAAAATTGTCTATTCTGGTGCTGCTAAACAAAATATCCTTGTGAAAATAAAATATGGGTTACAAAAAAGCTATATTAGTTGTGCACTGTATGAACAGACACAGCGAAGTAGTTTTTTTATTATAATCATCAAAATAGTTCTTATTTAACTTAAACGTTTTTTCAAACATTCCGAATGAATGATGGTTCTGCTCCGGGGCCTGCTCGGAAAAAAATCCTAATGCTCTTTGATACTGCTCTATAATTCTGGTACGTGATATACTAGAGCATGGATTTTCCGTGTAGGAAGAATTTTGACTTTTTCCAGCTCTGTATTGAACTGCTTAATGAATATTTTGTGGTTTGCATCTAAAATATCTCCAAAATAACCTTGTGAAACGCAGAAAAAGCAGCTACATTGGTTTTCTTGTAAGGAAATAGTCATAGTTATTCCTTGAAAGGTTTTTTTTTTCTGCGTTTCACAAGGTGGTTGGCAGTTGTTTTAGACAGGTTTTAAATGCAGACTACAAAGTATTCATTAACCAGTTCAATACAGAGCTGGACCAAGTCAAAATTTTTCCTACACCGAAAATTCATGCTCTAGTATATCACGTACCAGAATTTATAGAGCAGTACCAAAGTAAATTAGGATTTTTTCCCGAGTAGCCCTCGGAGCAGATCCATCATTTATTCGGTATGTTTGAAAAAACGTTTATGTTAAATAAGAACAATTTTGATGATTATAATAAAAAACTACTTCGCTGTGTTTGTTCATACAATGCACAACTAATATACCTTGTTTATAACCTATATTTTATTTTCAAAAGGATATTTTGTTTAACAGCACCAGTATAAAGATTTTTGTTTTAGTTTGGCATTTTTGTTATAGTTGGTTGACTTCAAAATAAAGGTGATGTTTAATTAATATAATTCTATATATGTATATGTATAATATACGTATTTGATTGATATTTTAACCAGAACATACTCTAATGAGATTAATAAGGCACATTAAGCATGAATATACATAAAAAAAGTTATTTTATATTATTTCCTAAAAAGGGCTACATATGCGATTTTAATTTTTATTGCAAATAAAAGCTAAATATATTTGTATTTCAAAAAAAATGTTTCAGAGTTTATATATTTTTAAAGTTAAAATCTGTCAACATAAAATATCTACGGTCTGCATTTCTGACGCACAAGCACGATATCTACAAAAAATTTCCTTGTGCGACTGGCGCGCCGGCAGACGAGTTTTGGATTCGATCGGTGCGTCAACCTTTGTCTGTTTCCTGCGCTTTTTCTGATAACACGACGTGTATCTCACTATTAAGTAATAATATATCTTGAGAAAAAAAAACTATTGTAAATTATTAAATATAAAAAATATTACCTTCAGGTTTTTTCTAAAAAAATCCTTTTAAAACTTTAATCTGTTGACACAGAACGGAACAGTGGTCATTAAAAGTGTGTGTTAATAATAGTAGTATTCCAGAGCAAAGCGATTTTTTTGAACTTCAGAAGCGGTTTTTTTCAACAACCAATTTTTGGGTAAGAGAAACAAAAACATAACATCATAAAATTTTCAAAAAAACAAAGATTTATAGGAATATAAAAAACCGGGATCATTAGCAAAGTTATTTTTAAAATTTAAGTAAAATAGTTGTGCGTATTTAATACAAAAATACACGACGCAATGTGGTGTGAGAGAAACATAAAATTAAAATACCGGTCGCCTGGACTGCATTCTTAAAATAGATTTCAAAAAAACTATTTTTAATTTTAATGTTTTTTCTCGTGTATGATAATTTGGAAATTTTTAATTAATTAACGGAACGCGATTTGTTCGACCCACAGACGGACCGGTTATTTAAGAATTGCGCAACTCACAGAAAAATCAATACCACGGCACTTCCGAAATTCGACCTTTCCACAATAAAATAATAATTTTACTTGTTCGACATACTTAACCCGTATTTATTTGTCCATATTTTTGGGTACACCCTTGAGGCTGACAGAGAGGCTGCCTCAGCCTTAACAGATTATATTTATTGTTATAAAAGCTATAAGCCAAAAAAGTAGAATACAAAGTATAATACCGAGCTAAGTACATTATAAGTTTGTATAGTTTGCTAAAGGATTAGAAGACGCACCTTTGGTGCCGAATTTTTTATATTATTTTATGCGCTTTAGGCTTGGAAACGCTCTTAATATCGTCACCCTAATTCTGAAACGTCGTAACCCACAAGAAAATAAAAATTCATATTTTTGCGTCAAAGGTTAGTAATTATGCATACCTATATGCTGCTAAATACTCACAACCAAAAAAAATAAAATAAAACGGTCATTCACGCGATTTTGAATAAGTCGCATAATGCTTACCCTATGTAATTTGCTTCTAACTTTTCTTACTCCTGTAAAATTTTGTTGAGTTGTGTTGCGACGTTTCAGAATTAGGGTGACGATATATAATATATAAATATATAATATAATGATATATAGGTATATAACAAGGGTACATTTTTAAAACGTCCATTTCTGACCTATGGGATGATTTAAAAACGTACCCTTATAGGGACATCAATGCCCGAAAAAGGTTCCTGGAGCGTTCCTAAAACGTCTTAAACGTTTTTCGGACGTTTGCCAAATTTAATTTTTTAATCCTGCAAAATTTAGAGACAATTAAAAATCGTTCTAGGTAAGGTCACTATATCACGAAGAGGAACGTCGTGATATAGTGACCTTAGTTCTAGGGACGTTCAAGAACGTTTGAACGACGTTTAAAAAACGTTCCAGGGACGTGTAAGAAACGTTCCTGAGCCGTTTAAAAGTCCCCAAAAGGCGTTTTAAAAATATATTTCGGACGTCTTCGTGAAAACGTAGAACATAAACGTTCCGGGGACGTTTAAACCTACCCCGGCCGCTTTAGGCCATGGGCCTCCTTGTATGAACCTTATTATTGTATTGGGATTGGCCTCCCAAAAGTTGACTCCAATACCGTAGAAAAGTTTGACAATTTTTCTAAATAGCCTTTATAGATGATCATGCTTGTGAGGGACCTTTAGTATATTTTAAAAACGTCCTTATTTGCGCGTCTTTTTTGACACTTTAAAAATTTACTTTTTAGATACACAAGATCAGTGGCGTATATAGAAAAATGTTTCGGGGGGGGGGGGGTTGCCGAACAGTTTCGGTAGGGGCCCGAGACCCCATGAGGCCGTATTTTATGCTATTTTATGTTTGTATTTATGAAATATTGAATTAAATTTAACAAGCAAAAATATTTAAAAAAATATCTCTTTATTCAGACCTGATTCAGCTGCAAGTTTCGATTCTCTAACACCACAACACCTTAAAGCTTTAACAGATGAAAACCTCGGTAGGTTTGGTTCCATCTGTCATTTCTCCAATTTTCGTTGAAGCTTCTTTAGTTGCTTTAAATAAAAAAGATGGCGGTATAAGACCAATAGCCGCTAGGGTCACTGCATCCTGGAAGCCTGGCGTCTCCCAGCGCGAGGCTTCCAAGATGCAGTGACCCTAAATAGCCGCATAGATTTAGTTGTTTGAAGATTAGCGGCAAAAATTTCATATGGGGATCATATAATTTCTTCAGAGAGAGTAGTACAACAAGGAGATCCCTTGGGCACTCCATAATTTTGTTTATGAATACAATCGATAATCACCAAAAATCTGAACTTAACTTATGGCATCTACTGATGGCATTTTACCTGGCGATCCAGAGACGGTTTTTTCAGACCTAAAATTATTGACAATTTCTTGTTCTGATATTGGTCCTAAATTAAATTTTAATAAAGGCGAATATTTAATTATTAAGTAATTCAACAATTTCAAAATACCTTCAGAATTTCCATCAACCATAAAAAATACTTATATTGAAAATTTTAATCTTTAAGTTGTCCCTTTTCGGTGGTTGAAACAAAAAAGTTTTAAATAATAAAATGCAAATTTTTTAAAAAAATTTTAAAAAACTTGGCAAAATAAACTCACATACTGTGAACACAGTGAATAATGCTTATAACGATATCGGATATTACGATATATCGCTTATAGCGACGATATAATAGGTCTCGACCGAGTTCTATATATAACCCATTTTGTTTCCTTTTTTCTCTATAACGACGCTCGGTTATCATTGCCGAAATTAAGCAGTCCTTTCAATTCAATTCTAAAAAATAATTGATTTAATTTTAAAATCTTTGCAATGTATCACAAATTGCAGTTTAGATGAAAATGCTTGGGCTCTTTCTAGTCTATCAGTAAAATCCGGTGAATTATGCATTCGTGATTCTTCATCACTATGTTTTTCAGCTTTTTTGGGTTCTATTACTAATGTTTCTTCAATGTTACTTTGTGTCCTTCCAACATAATTTTTTCTGCCCTTCTAAAATTTAACAATTATGTCAGATTTTTCCAAATTTAAACTTCAAAAAGATTTCGATTTAGAATTATGCAAAGTTTCTATAAAAACTTGCATTCATATCCTCAATACATAAAAAAGGAAACAAGCTGGATTGCAACAATTACAGAGGAATTTCAGTAACCAGTACTCTAAGTAGATTGTACGGTAGGATTCTTAGAGATCTAATAGAGAATGATTTTCATGAACAAGAAGAAGAAGAGCAAAGTGGGTTTCGCGCAGGCAATTCTTGTAGTGATAATGTTTTTTGTCTTAAACAAGTAATTGAGAAAAGAAGCGCCAGAAATATAGAGACTCATGTTACCTTTGTAGACCTACAAAAAGCATATGATACCGTTACAGTAGAAAAATTATGGACAGTGTTAGAGCAAACTAATAACAATCATACATACATAAAAGCGATAAAATAACTATACAAAGTTCAAAATCTAAAATTAAAATTGGAAATCGACTTTCAAAAGAATTCTTGGTTACAAAGGGCTTAAGACAGGGATGTTGTATCTCTCCAACTCTTTTTAAAATATATATCGCAATAGCTCTAAAAAACTGGAAACGTAAAGTGCACGGCATGGAAATACAACTTAACGACCGATTTACCATATACACACTACAGTTTGCTGACGACCAAGTAATTGTGGCTAATGATAAAGAAGACCTGGAGTATATGATGAGAAAGTTAACAGAAGAATGCCAGAAGTGGGGATTAACAGTGAACGTGGACAAGACACAGTACTTATGTATTGGAAACGAATCCAGTGAGTTAGTACTAGAAAATGGACAAACAATATCTCCATGCAATGAGTATGTATACTTGGGTGTCACATTTGATAAGACAGGTACGGACTGTAAAGAATTGGAAAAAAGAATAGTAAAAGCAAAAAAAAGTTATTGGATGTCCTAACAGTATTTTATGGAGCAGAGAGATAAAAAGAATGTAAAATTTAACATATATGAAACAATGGTCAAAAGCACGCTGTTGTATGGAATAGAGACTTGTCGCGTAACAGAAAAGTACAAAACAAAAATGGAAAGTGTCGAAATGGATGCAATAAGAAGATCAATGAGAATATCTAGAATAGATCACATAAGAAATGAGATCATAAAAGAAAGAATGGGAATCGAGGGAAGCATAACGGATGACATCACTAGAAGGCAACTGATATGGTACGGCCATGTACAACGGATGAACGACAAAAGATTACCAAAGCAGGTCCTAGAATGGCAACCAATAGGGCGCAGAAAAAGAGGGCGTCCTAAACTAGAATGGCAACAGTCAATCCAAAGATCAATGAGTCAAGAAAATCTGACTGAGGATGATTGTCAGGATCGAAGGAGGTGGAGAATAGGCGTCGGACAACGTAGAAAAACGTTCTAAACCGACATAGTAGTAGTTCTATAAAAAAAATGATTTTGGAAGCAAATTCAAATATAGGGCAGGGCTTCTCGCACTTCAAGAAGAGGAGGGTAGTGCTTGGTTGAATGCTTTGCCTTCTTCCACACTAGCTACAATTTATTAGATGATGCAAGATATCAGAATATCAATATCTCTTCGAGTGTGTGCGTGCCAAACATCTGCACTTACAACAATCAAGTTCAAGAGTGGACGTCATAGGTTGATTGATGATATAATAAAACAAACACTTACATCGGCGGACATTCGATCCATACTTAAACCACTAGGTATTTGTAGAAATGATGGCAAACGTGTCGATGGAATGTCTTTATTACCCTGGAAGAATTGTAAAGCATGGAATGCTACATGCGAGGACACTTTATGTCAAAGTTACGTCTCTCATACAACAATTAAAGCTGGCGAGCTGCAAGGTTGAGAGACATACAAAAATTAAAATACAAAACATTACAGGACCGAGGTTGTCTATTTGTGCCATTTGCAGTCGAGACCTTTGGACCTTGGGGTAACAAAGCTAAAAACCTAATAAAACAAATCTGCCAAAAAATAAATTATTTTAAGGCACTTAATCGTTATCCAAAGGATAAGTCTGGCAATACAACGTGGCAATGCGGTATACAAATCGGAGTGAATTTTTTTACTAATAATGTGTGGATAAATATTTTGGTATATGTGTTGTACTGTAACTTAACGACCGATTTACCATATACACGCTACAGTTTGCTGACGACCAAGTAATTGTAGCTAATGATAAAGAGGACATGGAGTATATGATGAGAAAGTTAATGGAAGAATACCAAAAGTGGGGATTAACAGTGAACGTGGACAAGACACAGTACTTATGTATTGGAAACGAATCCAGTGAGTTAGAACTAGACAATGGACAAGTAATATCTCCATGCAATGAGTATGCATACTTGGGTGTCACATTTGATAAGACAGGAACAGACTGTAAAGAACTGGAAAAAAGAATAGTAAAAGCAAAAAAGGTTATTGGATGTCTTAACAGTATTTTATGGAGCAGAGAGATAAAAAAGAATGTAAAATTTAACATATATGAAACAATGGTGAAAAGCACGCTGTTGTATGGAATAGAGACTTGTCGCGTAACAGAAAAATACAAAACAAAAATGGAAAGTGTCGAAATGGATGCAATAAGAAGATCAATGAGAATATCTAGAACAGATCACATAAGAAATGAGATCATAAAAGAAAGAATGGGAATCGAAGGGAGCTTAACGGATGACATCACTAAAAGACAACTGATATGGTACGGCCATGTACAACGGATGAATGACGAAAGATTACCAAAGCAGGTCCTAGAATGGCAACCAATAGGGCGCAGAAAAAGAGGGCGTCCTAAACTAGAATGGCAACAGTCAATCCAAAGATCAATGAGTCAAAAAAATCTGACAGAAGATGATTGTCAGGATCGAAGGAGGTGGAGAATAGGCGTCGGACAACGTAGAAAAACGTTCTAAACCGACTAAATAAAAAAAAAATATGTGTTGTATATTTTTTTATTTTATATATTTATTTGTTTTACAATTTTTTATTTTAATTTTGAGTAGTCCCTGTTGCTAATTAAAGTACCATGGTTTATTAAATAAAATATAATAATTCTACAAATTAAAATAATGTTCGTAGCGGTACTTGCCCGACAAATATTAACGTGCCCAGTTTATCCCCGAGTCCAGTGTATCCCCGGTCTCCCCTAGTGACGGCGAGTTCCTTTAAAAGTGAATGTGAAAAGGGTTGAAAAATTTTGTTCACTTTCCTAGCCCCGGTAGCATTGGCTAGAGAAGGTATTGTTTACAATGGAGTTTTTTTTTTAGATAAAGCCTAAAATGTATTATTTAGGTGTATTTAGACCCATTGTTGGTGCAAGCAATGAATTTCCTATTTTTCTTTTTTTTTCCTTTTCTGCGCGTTTAAAATAATTTAAATTTTCGCGCTCTTAAATATGCATATGGGTTTTCACGGCACCGCACACGTGGGAGGACAAGCAGCGCCGCGATGAGTGCGCAAACAACCACCGCACCGTCACAACAAGACACTAGAAAAATCACGTTCCAGAAAAAGTGAATTTTGAGGTGAAAAACTGGACGTTTAAACGTTGACTGGAGCCGCAAGAGAGTCCGAGGTAGGTGCCTTTTCATATAAAATTCCATATGTATCGTAACTTTCCATTTACAATCGTCAATACCGACAATTATTTTTAAATGTGCTTGTAAAGCCAAACCGGCGACCTGTCGAAGGAAATTCCATTATTTTTCAGTACTTGCATGCACATTTAATGGTCCTTCGAACCAGATTAATAGTTTTCCAAACTACCTAGACTCCTGTGGTTCAGCAATTTCCTACAAAAATTCCAAATTTCTATTTTCTAATTCAAATTTCAAAATTTATTTCCAATTTAATTTCAATTATTTCTACAATCAGTAATAAATCAAACAGACCATATTGATTTACGACCTGTTGTGATATGTTCCTTCAAAGTTGATCGAAGTGTTTATTACCGTTCAAAAATAGCTATAGCCAATGCACATATTTCGTATAGTTTACTAGTTCATCAAAGTTGATCGCTTTGTTCATTACATTTTCAGTAAAAGTGGCGTCAATACGCCGAAAGTGAAAATTTAAGGCGGTTCTTCCATCTACATTCCTTTAATTATCGATTTTACAGGTGTCGCGTTAACGCGCAGGTGCAAGTGTCGCCGTCACCAGGGTCATCCCACTTGAATAGTGACGTGGGTCACGTTGCGCGCTCGTTTCTTCGAATACCGACTTTCTTAAAAACTTTCAAGAGGACCGCTAGTCGTATGCACAGAGTGTGCGATTTGGAATCGAGAGGTACGGGGTTCAATCCTTGGTGAGACATAAAAGTTTTTTTTAAAGGATATGTTCAAATAATAACATACAGACAAACTTACAAACATTTGATTTCAAAATTTTCGAAAAAAGTTAATAAAATTAAAACAATAAAATTGTTTAATTTTTGCTAAAACTCGGGTTATATTTTAAGCTATATTTTAAGCATTTTTTGGGTAATTTTAAAAACAAAAATGTCTACGCAAAAACAGAAAAAACTTTGCGACAAAAGGCTTTTGAGCTTCAACCAAATGGCGGAAGCTCACGAGGTAGCTTTGAAAGCGAACTCGGATACAGCGTTTCACTTTTTGTTTAAATCTAGATATGAAGACGTCGAAGAATGTCATGCTCAATTCTATAATTTTCATAACCAAATTATTGGCTCTCTCGAAGAGTTTAAACTTTCATTTGACGAGCAGGATAAAACTAGAAAAGACTTTGACAACCTTTATTATGAATGTAAGGGTATTTACTACGACCTTTTTAGGGCCAACCCTGTCAATTACGTAGGCAACCCTAACCAACAAAATATTGTTCAGAGGTCAAATACAAGATCATTTCCACAACCAAGGTTGCCAATTTTCGATGGTAATTATAAAAGCTGGCAACACTGGTTTGACTTATTTAAAGTCATGGTACATCAAAATTCTGATTTAAGTGATATAGAGAAATTTCAACAATTGCGGAGTTCTGTTCTGAATGAAGCCCTTTCTCTAGTAAAAACCATTCCCCTCGCAGATAGCAATTATCACATTGCGTATGAAACCTTAGTAAAGAGGTATCAAAATAAACGAATTATTGCTACTACCGCTTTGAATGCTATTAACTTTCTTTCAACTAAATCCAGTTCTGGGAAAGAATTACGTTCCATGTTGGATACATTTTCTGAGAATCTAGCCATCTTAAATGAGCTTGGTTTTCCTACAAAAGAATGGGACTTTCTTACTTTTAACATGATGCTCTCAAAACTTGAAGTCAAGATGAGGACTGATTTCGAACTTTACTATAGTAGAGAGAAAAACAATTCAGAAATTCCGTCCTACACTGATCTTTACACGTTTATAGAAAATCATTGCGTTGCGCTCGAATCTGTAGTGCAAATGCCCCGTTTTAGTAGGCAAAATCAAACCCCTAGACAACCTCAAACTACGCGTAATTCTCAACAGAACAGTTTTCAGAGAAACAGTTTTAATAATTTTAATTCACCTTCTGCTTTCAATACAACTATTTCAAATCAAAGTTCAAATTCAAGAAATCAACAAAATACTTTACAAAATAGCAATCAACGCAGCAACCCTCAAATACAAAATAATCAGAACAGAACTTTTAATCCAAAAATAAAATGTTACCTATGTTCTTCGAATCACGCATTATCGAAATGTATCGAATTTCAAAACAAAAGTCCACAGGAAAGGATGGGTTATGTTCGGCAGGTGAATCTATGTCAAAATTGCTTACATTTTGCTCACCAGACCGTGAATTGCCCCTCCTCCTACAAGTGCATCAGGTGTGGAGCCAGACATCATAGTCTTCTCCATGTTCCACAACCAGTAGCACCCTCTGTGAGTGTTAATTCATATCCTCCAGAGAACGCTAATATTCCACTTTCCAATTCCAATAGCACCCCTATGTCAGGAAGCCATTCCACAAACTGTCATGCGACAATGATTTCCAAAAATTCCACTTTTCTACTTTCTACCGTTGTAGCTGACATGTTAGACTCAAGGGGACATTACCAACCAGTTCGTATCTTACTCGATTCTGCCTCAGAGGCAAACTTTATTTCAGAAAAATGTCTAAATCGTTTAGGTCTTTCGAAAAGCTTCTTTTCTACTTCTATTCAAGGCTTAAATCAATTGACATCTTCCAATACCAAAGGTAAGACAAAATGTCTTATCAAACCTCAAGGTCAAGCGGGACCTACCTTTGATTTTGAGGCTTTAGTACTTCCAAAACTTTGTACAGAGATTCCTTCTTGCGCTGTCGACTCGAGCAAGTGGAATCACATTCGCAATATCAAACTTTCTGATCAAATCTTCCATATACCTTGTTCCATTGATGTCCTAGTAGGTTGTGAACTTTTTCCGCATCTCTTACAAGAGGGAGTTATCCACGGAGAGCGTGGACAACCTAGTGCTTTTAATAGCATCTTTGGCTATGTGCTGATTGGTAAAGTTGAAACTTCAAAGCAACAAAATCCACAATCACTCATAAGCTGTTACACTTCCATCGAACCATCTCTGGATATCTGCCTAGAGCGCTTCTGGGAGATAGAGCAGGTTCCACATAAGGTTCATCACAGTCCTGAGGATATTATGTGCGAAAAATTATTTTCACAATCAGTTTCACGCAACGAATCAGGTAGATTCGTCGTTCCATTACCTTTCATAAACTTAGAACCCCAGTTGGGTGACACCTATCCAATCGCTTTAAAACGTTTCAAGCTTCAGGAAGCTAGACTTCTCAAAGACTCAGCTAATTATCAAGCTTACAAAGATTTTATGCAAAATTATTTAGACACTGGTCACATGATACCTATTCCTACGCCTATATCTAAAGATGTCTTGGATAATTCCTACTTTATCCCTCATCACAGTGTCTGGAACACTGGGAAGATAAGAGTGGTCTTTGATGGGTCTCAACGTAGTCCCAGAGGTGTCTCACTCAACGAGACGTTGTGCGCAGGTCCTAAACTGCAAAATGATGTCCGTGAAATTCTACTTAATTTTCGAATTCATGCTGTGGCCTTTGTTACTGACATAGTAAAAATGTTCCGACAGATTTTAATTATTCCTGAGCACACGCGTTATCAAAATATTCTATGGAGATTTTCTGAGGATGATCCTGTCCAAACCTACTCCTTAAGAACAGTTGTTTATGGACTTAAGTCATCACCTTACTTAGCTATTCGTACCATACAAGAACTAGCTAAATTTGAGTCTGAAAGGTATCCTAATGCTTCCAAGGTGCTTCTTAAAGTAATTTACGTCGACGACGTGCTCACTGGGCAGGATTCTGTGGCCTCTGCCAAAGAACTTCAGTCGGAGTTAATCTCCCTGTTGCACCTAGGAGGGTTTGAACTTAAAAAATGGGCGAGCAACAGTCCGGAACTTCTCTCCTCATTCTCAGAATCAGAAACACAAATGTCCATTCGTTTCGACAAATCCGAACCTAATTTTGTAAAAATATTGGGTCTCCAATGGAATCCTATCTCAGATTCGTTTACCTACTTGGTCGTACCAGAAGATAAACCATGCACCAAGCGAGGTATCTTATCTCAAATCATGAAAATTTTTGATCCCTTAGGTTTCTGTTCTCCCGTTTCTTTACTTGCTAAGCATCTCATGCAAGATCTGTGGAAGGAGAAGCTGGACTGGGATTCTCAGCCTCCTCCGCATATCGTAAATGTTTGGAATCAATTTCGAACCGAACTTCCAAATCTTTCAAATATTCATTTACCTAGACGCCTTTCCATTGATCAACCACGTAGCATTGAACTTCACGGCTTTTCAGACGCCTCTATGATAGGTTACGCGGCTACGGTCTATTTCAGAATGGAGTCAGTTTCCGGAGAAATCCATACCTTTATTGTAATGGGCAAATCTAAGGTCGCACCAGTGAAAACAGTCAGTCTTCCGCGACTGGAGCTTCTTGGTGCCACTTTACTTTGCGACCTAATTTCCTTTATTCAAAACACTTATTCAGATATTCTTAACTTCAACCAAATCTGTGCATGGTGTGATTCCCAAGTGGTTCTATGCTGGTTGGCGGCTTCACCTCACAGGTTTAAACCGTATCTGTCACATTCAAGAAACCATTTCTCCTACGGCCTGGAAATATATTCCATCAGCGCTAAATCCAGCCGACTGTGCTTCGCGCGCTCTTATGCCTAATCAACTTGTATTGGGAAGGTCCTTGTTTTCTTAGGCTACCAAAAGAGAGCTGGCCTGATGATTTTCGCTGTCCAGACCCTCCGGAAAACGAGGTTATTCTGGAAGAACGAAAATCAGTATTTCAAACATGCACAGTTGAACCACACATGCTTGATACTTTTCTTTCTCGTTACTCTTCCCTAGAGAAAATTCAACGCATAATTTCCTATATTTTTCGCCTTACCGAAAAGAAATCTAAATATCCTAACGAAAATATTACCGAAGTAGAACTTCAACATTCTCTTATTGTTCTCGTTCGGCATGTTCAACGTTCCATCTTAGCTGATCTCATTTCCCGTTTGAATGACGCAAAGCTACTTCCTAAACAATTTCGTAAACTTTCACTTTTTCTAGATACACAAGGCTGCTTAAGAGTGGGGGGTCGATTACCACATTCTTCCGAACTCTCTTATTCAGCAAAACACCCTTTACTTTTACCACGTTCTCACCGTCTTACTCAACTTGTCATTGAGTACACTCACAAAAGGTACTGTCATCCCGGTCAAAAAACGTTGCATTACCTCTTGAGACAACAATTTTGGATCCTTTCCCCTCGCTATGCAATCGAGAGTATAACTTCTCATTGCATTTTATGCTATCGATTAAATCCTAAACCTTCCGTACAAATCATGGGCAACTTGCCTGCTCAACGCATCTCTCAAGTAAAGGCATTTTCACATGTTGCCATAGATTATTGTGGTCCCTTTCCAATTACAATGGGAAAGTACCGAGGTGCAAAGGTATCCAAAGGTTATATTCTTGTCTTAGTCTGCTCCGCAACAAAGGCAGTTCACCTAGAACTTACCTCCGATATTTCCACCCCTACCTTTCTTGCGGCTTTTAAGAAATTTGTGGCAAGAAGAGGAAGAATCTCTGACATTTACTCAGATTGTGGTAGCGCGTTCTTGAGAGCTGATCGTTTACTCAAACAGTACTCCCAGGAAGCATGTCACAGTCTAAAAATTACCTGGCATTTTTCAAGTCCTGGTAGTCCGCACCTAAACGGACTAGCCGAGGCAGGAGTTAAATCCACCAAGGCAAATTTAAAACGTGTAATAGGTGAGCAACGGTTAACCTATGAAGAGTTTTTTACTTTTTTGTGTCAGGTCGAATCCATACTAAACAGCCGGCCTCTGTATGCCCAAAGTATGGATCCGAATGACTTTCTTCCACTGACCCCTGGTCATTTTCTTACCCTGGAACCGTTGAATTCCGTACCAGAACCCGATTTTTCTGATTCCAAGTTGAACACCCTGTCCCGCTGGCAGCTGGTGCAAAGGCTCCAGTCCGATTTTTGGAAACGCTGGAACTTGGAGTACCTAAACACCTTGCAACAGCGTTCTAAATGGACAGAGGCTTCTAACAATATTAAACTAAATACTTTAGTCGTGGTAAAGAATGAACAAAAACCGCCATTGCAATAGGCTGTTGGGCGAATTGTCGACGTACACCCTGGCTCAGACGGTCATATTCGTGTTGTGACCGTTAAAACAGCTACAGGAACATATCGTCGACCAGTAGTGAAACTATGTCCTTTGCCTATGCCCGACGCATAAGGCAAAATTTTCTTTTTCTTTCTTAATTTTTTCTAAGTATTTTTTTTCTTTTCTTTTAATTTTAATTTACATGCATAATTTAATGTATATTTGGGTTAATGTTAAATTGTATAGTTTAATTGCTAATAGGCGAATATTATTTAATTTTTTTTTCCTTTCCTTTTCTTAACTAAGTAAAAACACACGTGTTTTGGCGGCCGGAAAATGTTGGTGCAAGCAATGAATTTCCTATTTTTCATTTTCTTTTCCTTTTCTGCGCGTTTAAAATAATTTAAATTTTCGCGCTCTTAAATATGCATATGGGTTTTCACGGCACCGCACACGTGGGAGGACAAGCAGCGCCGCGATGAGTGCGCAAACAACCACCGTCACAACAAGACACTAGAAAAATCACGTTCCAGAAAAAGTGAATTTTGAGGTGAAAAACTGGACGTTTAAACGTTGACTGGAGCCGCAAGAGAGTCCGAGGTAGGTGCCTTTTCATATAAAATTCCATATGTATCGTAACTTTCCATTTACAATCGTCAATACCGACAATTATTTTTAAATGTGCTTGTAAAGCCAAACCGGCGACCTGTCGAAGGAAATTCCATTATTTTTCAGTACTTGCATGCACACCCATCTTAGCAATCTCGTCGTGACGTGTGGCCGTGTGTGTGTGTGTATCTGTCCGGCTCACAATAGATAGTTTAAGTTTTGCTACGTATTTTTACGTAAGCATGAGATTTGACAGTTACTCAAGCGCACTTCGTCACACCGTCGTCAAGGTCACGTTAGGAGCTTACGTATTTACGTTAGCTTACGGCAGTCTGCGGGCACCTTAACGTTACCAAAGAATAGAATTGGTTGATTGGCTGATCGAAAAATGAGGCCTAGACCATAATTTCCGCTTCCAGTACAAACGATTCTTTGCAAATATATTCCTACTGTAGTCGAAAAGACAAAAAACAAAATTGTAACATCAAAAAAACACAGTGCCGAATTCCATTATCTAAATTTTAAAAATACAAATTTTTTTCTCGGAGCATCGTATTAATATGCGATTTATATAGTAGAACACATTTTTTTCAATAATTTGTGTTATAACAAAAAACTTCGCAGGAATTTTCGTTTTTGAGAAATTTACAGAAAACTGTTTTCAAGTTTAATATAGCCTGGAGTTCTCTTGCAGTGTGCTACTAAGCTAGGAAGGTATCAGATCCATGATGGCTCTATTTATTTTATATTTAATTCAAATTTCCCACCATACGCGGCAAGCCAGTATTAAGAGGAAAATTACTTAAAAATGTTAAGAAAATAGTGAAGTAATTAAAAATGCCCTTAAAAAATATGTGATGCAAACGTTCTCTTTTATTATTTTTTTCTGTCTTGCATCAAGAGAGCAAAATAAATACCCGATACGGGAAAGGGAAAACGCCGCGCCAGCGCCGCGCCGGCTCGCAGTGGCCGATACTCGCCTTCGCGTCGCCGGGAACTTGCCGTGATTTTAGTCTGCAATTTTTTTTATGTTGCATGAAAATCATTATTTAAAAAAAAATAGTTTTTTCAAAAAACAATTTTTGGTAGTACTATTTGAGAGACACAAAACTGTTATTTCACCAAATTAAACAAAAAACTAATTTAAAGTGTTGTCCTTTTTTTTTCCAAGAGGAATATTAAGGATCTAAGTTAAGGATATAAACTGCTCAAAAATTGAAGTGAGACACCTCCATTTTGTTGGACATTTTTAAAGTAAATTTATTTATAAACGAAACGGTCAATTCCCACACAATTTGCTATGTGATATAGCTTCGATTATCCTCTTTTAATATTTGGTTTCCTTGTCCTGCGCTTGACAGATAGCTTCACAGGGTGGCTAAAACGCAAGTGCTTGCAATTTTGTTACACTTATGTTGTAGTGAATCTATCTGTCAAGCGCAGGACAATAATGAAATCAAACGTTAAAAGAGGATAATCGAAGCTATATCACATGGAAAATTGTGTGGAAATTGACCGTTTCGTTTAGGACTAAATTTACTTTAAAAATGTCCAAAAAAATTTTTGAGCAGTTTATATTAAAGTTCGGGTGAAGGTTGGATGAAGGACATTTATATTTTTCATGGGCTTTTTTAATACATATTTTTGCAATAGAATTTTTTTTGACACTAACGTCAATAAGCATATCTAATTAATAACTTTTTTTTGATAAGCGAAAATGATTCAGTTCTTTTTTGCAAAAATTTTCCATCCTGAAATAAAAATTAATTGTGCAACTATTGCGCATAAATCGGTGTCTTATCAGACATTGTTTAAATGTTTACATGATTTTTTTCATAAATAAAGACTTATACACGATTGTGTGTGATAATTTGCTGTTATAAAACCGTTTGTTATCAAACTTAAATTTATAGTAATTATTTACGAGATAAGTTATGATACATTTAAGAATACATTGAGGGGGTCATTAAGCCAGGACAGACTGGACAACCATTATCAGTGTAAGATTGGTCAATAGTTACGCCACTTTAGTGACATTATTTGTCGAGAGATGTTCGGTGGCGGCACGGTATTTACTAGTTTGGCAGTGGTAATCTGATAGGGAAGACAGACAAAAAATAGAGATGGAAAATGCAAAAATATTATACGGGGACACCTTCTATGTTTACTAATTTTACATATGTTTTATATAGAGAAAATTTTTACTTTAAAGTATTTGGTCGTGTGCACCCGGTAAGTGAAGCCAAGACGGCATTTTTATTGCATTTTGTATTGTTTGGGATCACGTACGTATTGAATTTTAATGAGCCTCGCCGAAAAACCACGGATCACCAGGTGATCCGTGGAAAAACTACCTTTCAGAGGCGTAGATGTTAGTAACAGCATTAAATTAAAATACATTGGGGGTCTTAGACGGCATTCTTTAACCACTTGCTACAAAATGATTGTTCACATCGCAATTTTAAATTTAATTTTTAGAAGCTACGAAAGCCGAATTTCCTTTACTGAGTGTCGGGTTCACGAAAACCTCAACCGACTCTTGCTGCTCTGCATTTCAAAAGTAAAAGAAATGTATACGCTATTAAAGTTACTTACCTTATCTTTGGAGATATTTAAAACTAATAAAACTAAAAACATGTCTTTTTCACTGTTAAGAAAACAGTATTATTTTAACGTTCGAAATTTTTTTTTCAAAAACGTTCCGTTTGATCTTGGAAAAATCTTTTATTATCAATGTTATTAGGAAAACAAGATTATTTTTGTAACGTCAGAGAACGGGTTATTAATCTTGTTTTTCACTATGAATATAACTTTAAAACTAACATCCAACTTAACGTTATGTTTTTCAATTAAACATTATTTTGACGTTATAAAAATGTTTTTGTGTTAAGTGGGTGTACTATATACATAAAGTTTCTATAACTATTATAATATATCATAGCTATAAAATAAATAGTTCTTTCGAATAACAAGGCCCGAAAAGATAAAAAATCTAGTTGTAGACAAGAGCCAATGGAGCCACCCTATTATCTACAACAAAAGACTTACAAAGACCCTGTCAAGTAGAGAGGCCCGTAGTTTGTGTTTTCTGTAATTTACACCTTGTGCGCCGGGAACCAAGTCAGCAGGTGATCAGGTAAATAATTACCAAACCAAACCCATAGATTTTAAGACCCACCCGTAAGTAATAACCCGCCAGTGGCGACTTGCGGTCTGCGATACCGATACAAAGAAACACCTAGTTCAAAAAGCCAACCCAGAGCCAAGCGACCTCGCGCCCTATTACATTTGTTAAATTTAGCCACCAATGGCCTTGGCTACGAGGATTGTTCAAAGTCTCTCGTAGTAGGAAAAAGGGGAGCAAAATGAGGTACGGGGGTAAAATGAGGTTAGTATCAGATGTTTTATCCCCATAACTGGTTCAACTCTCTGCAATATGATTGGTGCGGGTCGGCTGATGAGTATGCAAAATTAGAGGACCGCAGTTTGACAATGGATTCCCCAGCGATAGAAAAGTAGGGGAATTGGTCAGCTTACACAAACCTCCACCACATGAAAAAAAATACAAAATAGATAAATTAATTGAATCACATGACCACGTGACCCTAAGAACACCACCATATATGTGTGAGCTGAGTCGAATTGAACTGGCATGGGCATTTTTGAAAAATTTCATAAGTAGAAACACAACCGGCGAATTTACGATCAAGCATTTACGGGAATTATTCGAAGAGGGTATAAAATCTATGGACTCCAACATATAGAATAATTTTGTAAGGCATGTGATTGATATTAAAAATAAATATTGGGAAACTGACAAATACCTATATGGAAGAAGTAACAGAAAAAATATTAATCAGGCTTTGGGAAGACTCTGATGATTCTGAAGACGATAATGATTCAGATTTAGAAACTGAAATTTCGATTGAATAATATATTTTTTTTAAAGGGTCACCTGACCTGACCTATAGTACAAAATCGACCCTTTAAACAAATATGAACCGTAAGTATAATGTATACTTATATACAGGATTTTTTTTTTTAATTGTTTGTCATTCATAATGAAAATAGTTATTTTAAGACTAATTTTATTTTTATGTATCAAACTCTGTTTTGGCCGGATAATACCTAAGCTATCTGCAATTATATATTTATAACATATATTAAAATCTCCACCACTGGAAAAAGAGAGGAAACGTGTTTTCCAGCTGTCTCTCTTCCCCATTCCCCATATACCTGCCATACTTCTATACTCTACATCCCAAAAAAACTAGGCTGTACCTACCTAAAAAAATACTCTGCCAATATATGGGCCACAGCTCACACTAGGTACTATAGTTATAGTGTACGTCTGAGCTAATATAACTAAAAACTGAAATATATTTTATTCAACTCTAGACTATTTCGTTTCATACCACACAAGCCATGTTTTAAATTAAACTCAAATTTTTGAAATCTACCCCCACCCTTAAAAAAAAAACAAGAACTAAAATGTATTTTGTTTAACTCCGGACTCAATTACCTTTCGTTTGATATCACACATGCGATATTTTCTCGTAAACTCTAACTTTTGAAATCTACCCGCACCCTTTAAAAAAAAAACTAAAATGTATTTTGTTTAACTCCAGACTCAATTACCTTTCGTTTGATATCACGCACGCCATATTTTCACATAAACTCTAATTTTTGAAATCTACCCTCACCCTTTTGTTTGGCTTGTGTTTGGTGGATTTTATTCATTTTTAAATGGGACCATCTCGACCCAAGACTGGGTACCAAATTTCATTGAAATTGGGCAAGCGGTTTTTGAGCAATGCGCGTTGGTCGTTACAGACAGACAGACAGACAGACGGCGCAACAAAAAAGTTTCAAAATCATCTGAAACCCAAAGATATATAAAAAATTTGGAAATCGGAGTAACTTTTTTTTTCTGGAAAAAATTAGGATCACCATAGCTCACACTACTATAGTATAGTCTATATGTAAGCTAAAATTCGGGGAGAGGATAAAAATTTTAAATAAAATTTTGGAAAATTTGCGTAGGTATTGTGCAATTTTTTTAACTATTTTTGATGCTGAGAAATCTTGTTAAATACACTTTATCGATTATTTCGGGGGGATTAATCCCTTAAGATCCCTCTCTCGGCCTTGGGTAAGTATTTATTTAGAATAGAATAGAATAGAATTTATTTATTTGATTTTTTACAAATGCATTTTACATTGTATACCCATTTGGGCGTAAATCTCGTCAAAAATGTTTAATCATATTTAAAAAAAATATATTTTGTCTTAAACAAAATAAAAATATTTTGTCTTAATTTTTAAAAAGTTGAAAATATACACAACAGTTTAAAATTAATATCCACAAAATGTTTCTTCAATCATCTACAAACATTAAAAATAAAAACATTTACATGTAAAAACACTATCATACTACATTTCCATTAAAAAGACGAAGATTTAAAATTTAGCCATATGATCTGTGTTTAGCCAAATAAAAAAAACTAGGTCGACCAAGCAACATTATCATGGAATGGGCAAAAATCAAGCTAGGATAGGAGAAAAATTATTTTTAACTATACAGGGTGAGTAGAGGGTAAGAGATACGAGTTTGTTTAAATGAGAAAAAAGTTAGGCTATTCTAAGGCAAATCAGATGCCGTATTAAATTTTAAAAAATCTACAGGGGTTTTTAAAATATCGAACAAAAACTAAAAATTGAGTTTTTTGAAGTATTGAAATATCGCCGCCATATTGCAAACAAATTTAATGAAATTTGGTAGTTTTGTAGAAGCAACTACGGCCAATTGAATGACGTTAATAATTTTTTTCTAGGCCTTCTAGTTTTTTTGGAACCATAGCCAACTTTGTTATTTCTTATGACCGCCACAAAGGAACCATATTCAATTAAATTATTTCTAAGTATTCTAAAGATTGACAAACCTGGTTGTCGTCTTTCTGGATATCTCTGAAGGTACATATCTCGAGCTCTTCCAGCATTTTTATTACACAAAATATAACATTCATACATATCTACTTTCTCCCAATTTGGAAACCTTTCCATGTTAAATTTGATTGATAATATGACTCAAAAAAAAATCTTAAGTAATTTAGAAACTTTAAAACTCCAACAGATGAATCAAATAAATGAAAAAGTTTTGACAGATATTTATGTAGGTAGGACAACAAACGCGGCCTTTGTTTCACAGCCAACCAAGTGAAAAACAGTTTTTTAAATAAATTCACATTTTCCATTCAAATATAGGCTTATTATACATGGTTGAAAAGCTCTTTTAATGATTTATTTATTGACGTATAAATTGATATATGGTATCAAAAAAACTAAAAGGCCTAGAAAAAATTTGTTAACGTCATTCAATTGGCCGTAGTTGCTTATAAAAAACTTGCCATCTTGCAAACAAATTTCATTAAATTTGTTTGCAAGATGGCGGCGATATTTCAATTTTTCAAAAAACACAATTTTTAGTTTTTTGCTCGATATTTTAATAACCGTTTCCGAAATACCAATGTAGTTGATTTTATCTGGGACACCCTGTATACATAGTCCTCAACAATTGCTAAAGATAATAGTGATTTTTTTATTTAACTTTTTACAAGAAATTATTAGATGTGAAAATATTGAGAGCCATGCTTTTTGAAATTTTCATGAAAATATAATTAGGTATCCTAACAAATAAAAATTAACGGTAAAAATAAAACACAAGAATTTTAAAAAAATACAAATTACTTTTTATTCTGGCCAACTGTTGAGCACTGTATTTGTCAGCAACTGCTCAAATCCTGGAAGAGTTTCGCAGCCATGTCAAAAAAGCAGTACTAGACTTTGACACACTTTATCAGTACTTGTAACAAATTCTAATACCTTGTTTGATAAAAAAAAGGTAAAACTAAAACTCAAAAATCATATATGGTTAGGTGTGTCTGGGATAAGTGGGTCCTGTTTTTAATTTTAAAACGTAACTTTCGATATGTGAAACAAAAGTTTTTCAGAACTTCTGTAAGCCACGGAATATTTTATTTATTAGTCGATTTTTTTTTACAGTCTATTCGTGAATTTTAAGTACCCTTCATTTTATCGCACATACGAAGTTTGGTCTAAAATTTAAAAATATATATATCTTCGTATTCGTAATTTTAGCGCGGCGGTAATTACATTCTTATAACTAGAATAAGAAATGTTCCCACTTAAGTTTTTTTGATTGGGGTAAGTGGGTACTACCCCTCAGGGACAAGTGGGACATAGTCCAAGCTAGAGTCCCTGTTGACATATTTGGATTAATACATCCAAATATGTCAACATACAGGGACTCTAGTCCAAGCTTGCCTAAATAACACTTTTGTTTGCTACAGATGCAGTTATCCTTTAAACTAAATTAAATCTAGTGTTTTGGTTAAAGTCGTTGTGTTTAAGTCTTCTGATTTAATTTTAATGTGTAATAATAAATAACTTCTTTTCAACTCCATTGATTTTTATTTGTAAAATTCATAACTTTTTAAATAGGTCATAACCTCCATATTTTTTAGATCTTTGAAATCACCATTTTACATTTTTCAAACGCGATTATCTTGAAACCAAATTAATAATTTTAAAACGCATATCAGCACTATTACGACAATTAATAAATTGATATTTTAAATATTTTTTGTCAAATTGGAACTGATTCAAGTATGTATTTTACTTTATGACATTCAAAGTTAATATTTTATAAAAATTGGAGTCGGTAATTAAAAGGAATTTATTTTTATTGGCAAACAACAAACGAAATATTTTCAAAAACATAATTTTATTATTGGCATGACACTGTATCGTGATCTAAAGTACATAGATTACAACGTTTATGTTTAGTTTTGGTTGTTTTTTATATAATTGATTCTAAAATCGTGGCCATAAATTATTAGAAATTAAAACACATAACAATAATAACCAATATCATTTTCTGTTTCAAATCTATCCATATACTGAGAAATACCCAGCTTTGGCAATTATAGATGAGCAACTTTCACGATTAATATTTTAGTTCAAGACCTCTCAAATCTCGCCACGACAACATGCGCAAATTAGTTCGCAGTAGTTTTTGAATAAGTTTGATAACATAAAGTGGCAGTTTTGGTTTTATATTACACCAAAAATAGGGTGACCAACTATTGAACATCAAAACCCTTGTAGCCATAAGAATTTTCGGTCTAGTTTCAACGGGTTAAAAATGTTTAAAAAGGTAAGCATTTTTTGCTAAAGTTCTTGTTTAAATTTATTTAGAAAATATTTTTGAGAAACGATGCGTCATTCGTGCCCTATATTTTTTATTAATTTGCTCAGAAAATATATTTAGTTACCTTTTTAAACTTTAAGCTATTGTTCCCTGATATTCTAATAAGGTAATTATTAGATCTATTTTGACAAAAAAAGTCTTAAATTTGAGATATCCTTGATAATTTATATGCATTATTTGATACTCTCTCCCGTATCAAAAAATAGTTAGTTAAACACCTTAATAAACGTTAAAGTTTTAAAGAGGTCGGCTTGTAGTCAATAAAACACCTGTATAAACCTTAAAGTTTTATAGAGGTGGAATTGTAGTCATTGAAATATCTTTATAACCCTTAAGGTTTTATAGAGAGTTAAAATTTTCAAAAAATCTCTTTTATTGAATATAATATTTGGGATACTGTTTTAGATATTTTTATGAAATTTTGAGTTTCTTAATGAATAATTAAAAGGCATTTTCTGATGTATAACATGTATTCAATAACACCACTGGGTGTAAACCTACAAATAATATTACAAAAAAGAAACATTTATATTAAAAAGTTATAAATCATATTTCTTAAAACGCGACCATTATTAAATATAAGCATAATGCCCCACCTACCCCTATATTATGCTTTTTTTAGTAAAAATTATTTTTGATACATTATCCAAACAAAAGTTCAGAAGAGTCAAACACATGGGCTCCATGTCAATTTGTCCACAATGTATTTCGCACAGTGTTTTTGGTTATTGACAACTTATTGCATATTTCAGTGCCTAAAATGATTTAGCTGTACCTACTAATAGTGCATTTATTAGATACAAAAATTAAACTCTAAATTTAGCGCATAAAATATTGAAAATGATTAAACTGTTTCAATATCTCGGTAGCACAGTGTAGGTATCTTACCTATACTGCGTCGGTAGGTACACCATTTTTACCACCACCATCGAAGAAATAGATGTTATATGTTCCCTGCCACCACATATAATATTACCGTATCAAAAGCATATACATAATATGCATGATGCAAACATAAGTCCTCGCGGTCCTTAAGTAAAAATGTCCTGATTGGTTTCTTTCAAACACATATACATATAATTTTCATATAGTACGTATTATTCTAATACCCACGGTACCTTACGATGCATAATGCACATATATTTAAAATTGCAAGAACAATGGGCATAAGTCTATCCTTTGTGTGGTCCTTAAGATAAAATGTCCTGATTGGTTATACTTTTACACATGCATATTATTTTATTCGTGTATCCGTCACGTCAAATCAACGACACACATTTGAAAAAATTCTATCTATGTAGATTTGGTATCTATGCATTTTGCGTATTTTTATTTCTGAATTGCATCAAACGCCAGTCATTGTGGAAATGGGTAACAGGGAGTATTGGAATATTATGTATATGCTTGTACGTATATGATCAAAAGGGGATTTCTTTAAATATTGGTTAGAGTGAAAAAGTCTAAAATATATTAAATACTTTTGGTGAATTCCAACGGAAATCTACTGGCCATGTAAATTGTGCGTGGTCCTTTACTCGTCCTTGGTTTAGTTCTGAATAATCTTCTATTTAAAAAAAAAACATGCTAGGATATAAACAAACGATACATCAATATAATCAATATTAACTATTTCAAGATCACTGACCCAATTTTTATTAAAGCCAAATTTATTTTTTCATTCGTGAGATTACAACATCTAAACTATAATTATTTTTACCTTGAATATGGTGTTTATATTAAACACAAAGTTCAATTTTGTAACCTATTTTTCTAAAATTATCGAAAAAAGTTTTTTGACAAAATATCGGGAACAAATTACTAGCAAAATATGCGAGTTAAAAACCTATAAAACTATTATATTTTTTTGAATTGCTAAGAAAGTAAAACTTTGAGTAAATCTTTGATTATTACATAGGGGAGAGTGGGGCACGTTTGGCCGCGGGCGCAGTTTCAGCCATGACAAATAAAATCCTAAATATTTAACATTTAGCGCAAAATACCACCAAACATAATGTCTTTTACACTTTCACTTTCTTGTTTTTGATTTGAGGCACACGCAAGCTCAATTTTTGATGACAAAGGGTGCATTTTCTTGAGTTCAAAGTTTTTGGAATTTAAGAATTTGCAATTTTTGTTTTTTTCTAATCTTTTTGGCAAAATTTTATAGAAAGTAACTTCAAACTCTCTAGTTTTAATATTTGTCATGACATACCTGCTAAATTAAGTCACTTGCTTAGGACGAATAATATTTTCAACCTTAATTTTTTTTTCAAATTTAATTTCAATTTTTTGTAAAGTCATGTCAAAATCTACATTACAGAGTAATTAACAACTTAAAACAACAGACACCAAGGAAAAAGTACAGGCAGTATAATATAGGCTCATATCAAAGTATGTATTTATTTCATGGACGCACCCAGGGAAAAGGGGGAATCGCGGCACATGTGACTTTGGATTGCCAAAATATATCGGATAGCGTTAATACTTTTAAGATTGCATTTTTGGTAATAAAAATTAATAATCTATTTATTTTAAACACGACGTTTCGGTTCGTAAGTATCTCTAACCGTTTTCAAGTGTAAACTAAACAATCCAGTCTACAGGCTACTACTTGGTGTGTAGTCAGGTGTGACGGCCCGCCCCTTTTTAATCCTAAGACGCTTGTTTTCCTTAAGGAGTGGTTTCCATTATGTTTGGTATGTACGTACTTGGTTGACTGAAAACTTCTTTATTCTGCATTATAAACGCAGCTTCAATAAACTTTCGTTTTCGCCAATGCGCATACAAAACTTTAGCTTCTGACCACTGAATCCTGTGATCATTTGATCATTCATGATCTGCTAAACCGGATTTTTCAATATCCCCTAATTGGGTACTTTTTAGATTTACACTAACCTAAAGAGGGCGTTTCGTTTCACCTACATATGATTTACCACACTCACACGGGGTTTGGTGAATATATTCCTTATTATTTGAGGGATTTTCTAGTTTTGTTTTAGTTACAAAACTCCTTATCTTAGTTCCCGATGATACTGTTTTTATATTATAGTGCATGGCTATTCGTCGTGTTTTCTAAAATCCCGTGAACATCTGGAATGTTAATAACACACATAACACATTTGGTTTGTTTTAATTGTAGAGATCGTGAGCTTTATAATTTCTGGAAATAACCATTTTGTTGTAATTCCTTTTTAATGTTGTCAATTTCTGTGGTTAATTCTTCATTATTACTACAAATATTTGCGGCTCTTAAATACAATTTTCTTATAATTTCTTGTTCATAAAAACTTATCACAATATTTAAAACTTTTAATATTTGTGAACTATTTTAATATTTTTGAAAATTATTTGAAATTTTCGTAACTACGTCTAGGTTCATAATTACCTTAAGAGCATAAATGGGCCATCAGACTAGTATTATTATTGGTAAGTCGTAGGCCTAGAGTAGATCTTAGGTAATATTTACACCGGCACATAAAATAAATAATTGGATCCATGACGGATCTCATACCTTCCTAGCTAGCCTATTAGCACACTTCAAGTGAAAACAGTTTTTTGTAAATATCTCAGAAACTGAAACTCCTACGAAGTTTTTGGTTATAACACAAATTATTGAGCAAAATGTAATCTACTATATTCCGCATGTTGATGTGATGCTCCAGCAGTTTTTTAAATAAAATAAACCCAAATAACATATTTTCGGCGATATCTCAGAAAAAATTTTATACAATAAAATAATTTACCTTCACTAGCCATAGCTGCGCCAGCGAGGAAGGTAAAACGTGATCTGTATATTTGATCAAACCTACTTATCAGGGTTCCTTTTAATATAAAAACGTTGCAATTTTTCGCGCAGACCCAAAAAAATGCTAAAACCGCTGAAAAAAAATATATATGTTTTTTAATGATGCCAACGTTGCTTTATAAAGAGGCTCTTCAAGTTCTTTTCGATTTACTCGAAAGGTTCATTCCAAACAAACCCTGTATTTGGATTCCGTGCATCGAGATGTAGAGACTACTTTTTTGTATTTATTTGCCGGAGTTATTATTGTTTAAGTTTTTCGTCTGCACGCTTTTTTCCGTGGGCACTTTTGTCCACAGGTGATTTCTTCCTGGAGTGCTTTTCTGATAAAGCAAGGCAACGAAAATACATATAATTTTTTTCATTTATTAACTTACCTGTAAGTACCCCCTTTACCCACCCCGTAGAACCGCCAATGACGCTTTAGTCCCGTGATTTATTGCACTTTGCTTTAGCAGCTTGCATAAATCCAAACTGGCGCTGCTGGTGCCTGACGTTTACTAAGTATGTTGTTGACATTAAAATTTCACTTAAAATTTCGTTTTTGTTGGGAAAACCAAAACAGATAGCTACTTTAATCTCTAAAAACAGGAATTAAACGTATTCTTATTGCCTAAACATATGGTGATTGGCAAAACTGTTATTTTCAAATAACAGTTAAAGCAGTCGCTACCTTTTCCAGATATAGGAGCTTTCAATTAGCTGCTTTGTAATAGAAGTTTGCAGAACTTTTTCCATCTTTTTTTTTTTAATTAAAATATCTTTATTAGAAAACTTAATTATTACTATGACTATTTGGAAATTCGCATCTGAAAAAAAATTGACGACCATAAAAATTTAAACAGTCCTCACCCTCAGTAATTTCCCAACTGCCCACCTAAAATCAACTGGTTTACCAATTATTTGTAAACTCCTATTTAGGTTTTTGTAATATTCGATATCAGTTCAAAGCTGTTTCGCTCCAATAGCAGCTACCAAACTACCTATTACTTCCTTAAAAAGTAAATAACTTTTGATACCGTGCTTCGCTGTATAAAAAAATTCCCGTAAATATGATTAGGTTTTTCATCGAAAAACAACAACAGAAATTTGCTTTTATCTGAAATGAAATTTTCTGCGTTCATGTAATTCTATTTTCGTGCTTAGTAAACAAAAGTGCATGCACAATACTAAATACATAATGTAATCGTTCTGTTAATAGCATTGCCATGCATTAATGACTTCGCTTTTATTAAATCGATTAATCGTACCAATACTTCTGTCAAGGTCTCCATGCTTAGTCTAGGAGCTGACATCTAATGACATTGACAGTATATGCATTAGTGTTGTTATTTTTGAAATCAGTAAAGAACGATTTATTGATTTTTTAACACACATTAAGTTTATTCATTTTGAGCAAAATATAATCTGTGATCACACTGTATAATATCAATACCAGTGGAACCTATATTAATTAAAATTTTGCTTGCACCAGCTTTGTAGCCAACTCTTAATCTATAAATTTTTAGGATTGTTTATGTCAACATCACATAACAATAATATGTGAATTGCTTGGCATGCACGCGACGGTAACATGATTAGGTATTAAAAAAATGTAATCTCGTAAATTTAAATAAAAAAATACGTGGTAAGTAGTTAGTGCTTTATTTTTATGGTATTTAGCAGTTAAGGTTTTATTTTACATTTTAATACATATATTATATTATCTTCAAGCTAACTTAATGTTTTTAATTTTATATAAAAAAAATTGTACTCATCTTTGTTCTATAACATCTTCCTAGTTAAGACACATAGTCTTTTGCCGGTAAAAGGTTCTATTTGGTTTTTAACGGTAGTAGTGTTTTTTATTGTCCTAATGAGTATATCTCCTATCCACTATCTACTTCTTTATAATCCATACATAATGCCGCTAAATCCTCTTTAGCCTCTTGAAATTCAGATTCCTCCATTCCTTCGGATACATAGTGATGTACAAATGCTCTTTTTGAATGCATAAGACTAAACTTTCTCAGAAGTCTTTCCCAAGCTTCCCTCATGGCTGTAGAATTTGATAGCATTGTTACCGCCCTTGTGGTTGCTGCTAAATCCCCTCCAGGGACTGTAGTTGGTGGTTGATAGTTGATGCCGACCTTGAAACCTGTAGGTGACCAATCTACAAACTGAATTGATCTTTTACTCTTGATTGACATAATAGAGTTATTAACGTCCGTTGGAGATACATCTCCTCTGAATAATAAACAGCAAGACATATACTTGCCGTGTCTTGGATCGCATTTTACCATTTGGTTGGCTGGTTCAAAACAAGAATTCACTAACTGAGCTACAGATAGTTGTTCATGCATGGCTTTGGTTGCTGGTACGAATGGAGCGTAGGTTATTAATGGGAAGTGTATTCTGGGGTAAGGCACTAGATTGGTTTGAAATTCTGTTAGGTCAACATTAACTGCTCCTTCAAACCTCAAAGAAGTCGTGACAGCAGATAATACTTGAGCGAGTAATCTGTTTGGGTTGGTATAAGTTGGTCTTGGAGTGTCCAATTTTCTATCCAAAATTTCATAAACAGCTTCGTTATCCATAATAAAGCTAACGTCTTCTAGTTCAATACAACCGTCTGTTGCCAGAGTTGCGTTGTACGGCTCTACGACAATTGGCGAGATCCTAGGAGCTGGAAAGACTGAAAAATCCATTACAGTAATTTTTCTGTAGTCTGACCTAAGTTTTTCCAAAAACGACGTGGTAAATCCCGAGCCAGTTCCACCTCCCAAAGCTCTGAATACAATAAAACCTTGTAAGGAATGACAATCATCAGCGACTATTCTTACTCTATCCAAAGCTAGATCCAACATTTCTCTACCGAGGGTGTATCTTCCCATAGCGTAGTTATTTGCGCAGTCTTCTTTACCGGTTATTAAGGTATCTGGATGAAACAGTTTTCTGTAATAGTTTGTACGGATTTCATCAATAGGTGTTGGTTCCAGATCGATCATAACCACTCTGGGTACGGCTTGGCCACTTGAAGTGATACTAAAGAACGCACCAGAACTATTGATGTCTTCGGCATTGTCCCATCCCTGATGGAATCGTCCATCCACTTGTATTCCATGTTCTAGGCAGTACAGCTCCCAACAGGCGCTAGCGATTTGAACTCCGGCTTGTCCAATGTGGATTTGAATAATTTCTCTTTTCGGCATTTATCATTGCCAGCTCACTGAAAATTTTGAATTTGTTTTTCGTGTGTTTTATCAGTACAGTTTCATATTTTGGTTATTGTTTTGGGTTTTTTTTATGTTGATTTATGTTGCTGACATGTATCAGATGCTTGAAAGGAGTTGACATATTTTGATAGATATTGATGAAGGGTTTATTGGTTTATTAAACGGCGCTGGTACAAAAGAGCGCAGGTCAAAAGAGCGCAGGTCAAAAGAGCGCGGACAAAAGAGCGCACGGACAAAAGAGCGCACGGACAAAAGGGCGCACGGACAAAAGAGCGCACGGACAAAATGGCGCACGGACAAAAGGGCGCACGGACAAAAGAGCGCACGGATAGCGAAGAAAAAATATACAGTGAAGGCCTATCCTTATCACTCAAACTGCCCCAGCCGAAGTGGACCAGGGGCCGAGGATAGGTTAGGTTAGTATCCCAACCTAACCCGGTTAGGTTTTTTTACAAAAAAAAACTTACCTGATCTGTTCAGGCAAGTTTTTTTTTGTAAAAAAACCTAACCGTGTCATGTTGGGATACTAACCTAACCTATCCTCGGCCCCTGGTCCACTTCGGCTGGACAGGGCAAATTGACTTGGGATTTTTGACGTGCGCTCTTTTGTCCGTGCGCCATTTTGTCCGTGCGCCCTTTTGTACGTGCGCTCTTTTGTCCGTGCGCTCTTTTGTCCGTGCGCCCTTTTGTCCGTGCGCTCTTTTGTCCTGCGCTCTTTTGTCCGCGCTCTTTTGACCTGCGCTCTTTTGTACCAGCGCCTTATTAAACACGTCTAATATTTGATAGCATGGAAACCTACTCTATATTTCATCCATGCTGTGGCGATTTGCCGAACAATTAATCGAAAATCTTCGAGAGAGGACGGAGCACTTATCGCTCATCTTCAGGGTATGCAATGTTTAGTAGGTATTTTATCCCCTTATTAAAGAATCTATCAGTTATTAGCTGTATTGTAATGTAGTGTACGTGTCTTACACTGTATGTCTAGCTAAGTTTGATATTTTGATTTGACGGAAAACTTTTTAATTATTCATTTTTGAAAAAAAAAATCTTCGCCATAAGAAGTTCTGCATGTTCTAAAACCTAAAATAAAATCATCAGATATTTAGTTTTTTTAATCGCATACGAGGTTTCTCAAAAAATATGAATTTAGAGTATAAGTATCTATATTTTCAATACTATCAAAAATAGCAATAAAGAAAATTCATCAGAACCAAAAACTACGTTTAAATATGCAAATACATCTGTTTATAAGAAAAAATGATTTTGAATGTATGTTATATCAATTTTGTCATGATAAATTGGAAAGTTAATAATCCTACCATTTTTATGTGTTTTATAAATTCTAACGCGTTTTGAACGTCGCAACGATTAATTCGACTAGGTGACGTGTAACTTTAGTTAAATTTGCATTGTTATTGTCGACATACATTTTAAGGAATTAAAAAATAAATTGAATATTTTAAGCATGGTTTTTAGTTCTTATCGACTTTTTAAAAGAATTTTCGATATCGTCAAAAATGAAGCTACTTTACTCTTGGGCCAAATTCATATTTTTTGACAAACCTCGTATACGATTAAAAAGTGTGACATCACATTATGAGCTTTTTATAAAGAATAACTTTTTTTCCTAAAATTAATAATAAAAAAGATTTCCATACTTAGCTACTGTATAAGACACCTGCACTATAAATCTACATTAATTAAGCTGTTTTTATTATAACAAATATTATATTTTTAAAATGCTGAAATAGTTTTCTTCGAAGTAGTTCAAATCATTCAAACTGCCTTTACAATAAGTGTCCTTAATTTAAACTAAGGTCACTCATCGTAAAGCAAGCTTGACAGGTAGCGAAGGATGACTTTGATTTTCTATTTTTGGGCTATAATTCTTGACATGTTTTCCTTGGTTTCGCATTGGCGGCTGGTTCTTATTTCAAAAATGTGGTTTTAGCACAGTCTAAAGATCTATTTAATAATAATATGGTTTCAAGATACCTTGTTGCAGCATAGCTTTATTTCTAAATACATAAATTTATATAGTTTAGGTACCTTCAGACTGTGTAAAACAACATCCGCCGCTAATGCAAAACCGAGGAAAACATGTCAAAAATAATAATCAAAAAATAGAAAATCAATGTCGGGCTTCGCTTCCTAGAAAGCTTGCCTTTATGATCCGCCTCCTACGAAAAAGTACAAGAGAAACAAAATTTTTCTATGTCCGCTTAGACACGAAAAATTGTTGTTTTTTGTATTTATTTTTATTTCAAGGCGGCTGTTTTCGAAAAATATATCTAATTTATAAAATATGTAATTTTTAGCCAAACATACTTTTTTGAGAAAAACAATGTGTTAGAATAAAAAATACCGCAAAATTTAAAAAATCCCTTCCCCCCCCCCCTTGTTAGTACGTCTATGGCACGTGCACCAATGCTTTCAGAGAGGAAATTTTGTCTACTCAAAAAATGATATCCAGAGGATTTTTTTAAAAAGGTGACAGTTTTCGAATTATTAGCAAAAAACTGTCAAAAAGCCCATTTAAGGAAGGGGAACCACCCCCTGCCAGGGGTGGTTTCCCTTCGTAAAATGTTCGGAGGAAAATAAACGCAGTATCTGAACGTCTAGGGTCTGAAGTATACAGAATGTTGCTGCTATAAAATTACGAATTGTCTGATTTTTTTAAAGGAAAAAAAGTCAAAAATTGTGCATATTTGCATAAATCGTGCTTATCAAGATTATTTGAGGTCCGATGACCTTGAAACTAATTTTTTTTTCAATCCTTGATATTGAATTATATATAGAAACTAACCATGACCTAATAGTAAAAGTTGTCATCTTTTCGATCGCCAATTTGAAAAACTGACCGCCGGCCGCAGTAAGTCCTTGGTGATAAACTGAAAAAGGACTAAATTTCATGCTTGTACGTCTAATATCCGCTTTTTTTTGTACAAGCCTCTGCGATATAAGGTTTCTATTTAATAATAATTAATTTTTATTTCAGCTAATAAATGGCCCTCGAGTGGCAGGCTCCCGGCGCCCAGGGGCTGTATGACCCGCAATTTGAACGCGAAGCTTGCGGCGTTGGATTTATCGTTTCCATTGATGGTAAACGGGACAACAAGATCGTCAAAGACGCCCAGCGATTGGCGGTAAGATATCTTTAAATTATAACAAACGTAAAATTTAGTACCCGTGAATTTAAAAAATCAAACAAGTTTCGTGGCTAATCGGTTAAAAAGGAGTTTTTGTTTCTCTCATATTTTTCCGTGGGTAGCTTGAAAGTTTAACCTCACGGGGGTCCAAGATCTAATGGACACCTAATAAGTGTTGACAGTTAACTGTTTCTTCCTTATGGGACTCCTCAGAACACTGCTTGGTAAATGTGACACTCTTGCGAAGTTAATTAGACGGTTTTGTCTCTAATCCTATGTTAATAGTGAGAAAACTTTCGCATCTACACGAGAGAACACAATAACAAAAGCAGGCGAAATATCCTGCTATACATATCGATCAATGAAAAGATCGAAAAACAAATAAAAATAAACAAACTAATCCATGACCTAAGACAGCTCTTTCTGCCTTTCAGGCAGATCAATGCTTATTGCGTTTTTACCCGCTATCAGACACGTGAGCGTCAGTCAATGGAATTTTTAAGTCAAATAATACTATCAAACGTGAAATTTAGTAGCCGTGACTTTAAAAAATCACACAAGTTTTCGTGGCTAATCGCCTGCTTTTGTTATTGTTTCCCTCGTATCTCGGTAGATGCAAAAGTTTTCTCACTATTTACATAGGATTAGAGACAAAATCGTCTAATTAACTTATATTAACAACCAAGCAGTGTTCTGAGGAGTCCCATAAGGACGAAACAGTTAACTGTCAACACTTATTAGGTGTCCATTAGATCTTGGACCCCCGTGTGGTTAAGCTTTCAAGCTACCCACGGAAAAATATTAAAGAAACAAAAACTCCTTTTTAACCGATTAGCCACGAAACTAGTTTGATCTTTTAATTATAGTCCGGGGCTATAGCGTTAAAAATTCTCCCGTGGGCTTTTTGATGAAGATTTAATGACAGCTGTTTTAATCGATTACTAATAGTCCCATCAGCACTGCATTACCTGTTAATATACCCAAAAATAGCTCACTTAAAAAGTAAGGTTAGGATGTCAAACTATTTTTTCAATTCTGAATGGTTTAAGCTAGAGGAAACGACATTTGGCACATATATTGCCTTCAAAGATTTATTTTTCAACTGTCAAAAAATATTAAATAAATGGCCCCCAAGGGACGCAAGCGGGCAAAATGTGTTTTTAGATTATTCCTTATATCTTCTACACTATCCCACATGCACATAGCATTGATTGAACATTCACATGCTAAGTATATGCCATTAAGCTACTTTAAAGGATATTCTTTTGGGCATAGGCATAGCATGTTGTTATAAGAATATTCAGATCCTAAGTATATATTTATAATAAAGATACTTCAAAAAATATTCTTTGAGGAATGGGCATAGTATATTATTAGCATATACTATGTGAGAATGTTTCACTTTAGCACATGCATGGTATATAGTAAATATGAATCTTTCACAAATATCCTTGGATTAACATTATAATTATTCCAAAATGGAGTAGAAAAAATGGCGAAAGCAAACCTCGTGTCGTAGATGGCATGCTTGTCAAAAAATTCGAAGCAAAAATCTTATATGAAACATAACATGAGATTCATAACTTTAACGAGAGTGTCACATAGTCACATGTTACATCGAGAATTTAGTATTCTGATGAATTTAGGATAAAAGAGTTTGACTCTTAACAGTGTCAACATATATTGGATACAATTAAATCTTGGAACCCCATGGGTGCAAAGGTTTTTAGCCACTCACGGAGAAAATGCAAAATAGTTTATGTTCTAGAAACTAGTATAATACTATTACATAGCATGGTGATTATTTATCAAGTATATATTTGAAAGGGTAGGGTTAAGGTTATTTCAGCATGGAGGGTATAAACTAGGGTACGCGTGGTTCCAATCCTGTTTGAATCCCGGTTCTTGGGTTCAAGACACTCAATAGTAGTAAACGAAAAAATTTAAGTTAAAAAGCAAGCTCGACTTACCTATTATTCCAGGAACGTAAATTCTGGAAGGAAACCGGCACTATCACCCGCGTGGGTATTGTTCAGAAAAAACCGCAAGGTTAAAATTGTGACGTATATGTCGATATATGAACGACGGCTGTAGTCATGAGTGTGTGTGTGCTCGATGCTTCCTTGTTTTGGCACAGCGCGCAGCGGCTCGCGCGCCGATGGTTTCCACACAGTCCATTCTTCAGTGCAGAAGGAAGTAGGGGTAGGAAGGGTGGAAACACCTAATAAGGGATGCAAGGAAAAGTGCGTCGAGCTTGATAATTATTTAGAGTAAAAGTAAATTAAACGCGCAAATTTCTATTTGCAATAGTGTAGTAAAATTAACTAGAAAAACAAAAAATAATAATAATACTAAATTCTAAAAACTTCCCAAAAACGTTACAAACAAAAATAAAGCAATATGAGGGCGAGAACGAACCATTTCCCACCCCCATGAAATGCCGCGCAATTTCATTCATGAGAAGTAGGAGGGGGCAGTGGGCAAAGTTTAACTAGTGGTCTTTTATAGACGCCTTTGTTAGTTTTAACCACTGCAACCCTTGGAACCTTATCAGTTCCGTAGAATAATTCGATAATTCGGCCAAGTGGCCAATCTAAAGGAGACGCATTTTCGTCTTTTATAAGCACGAGAGTACCAATAGTGACCGAGCTCATGCCCTCAAGCCACTTCGCTCTTTGCTGCAGCGTATGTAAATACTCGGTTCTCCACCGTTTCCAAAAATCCTGTTGGATTCTAACTAAAAGTTGCCACCTGTCCAATCTATTTAAAGGTATTTCTGTAAGATCGGGGTCTGGGAGAGCATTAAGAGGTTCCAAATTTAAGAAGTGACCCGGAGTAAGTACAGCTAAGTCGGTAGGGTCACTCGATAGTTCACACAGGGGACGCGAATTAAGAACACCCTCTACTTGCGCCAGAACGGTAACGAACTCTTCGTACGTTAGTAATTGTTTGCCAATCACACGCTTTAAATGAGTTTTAGTAGACTTAATGTTCGACTCCCAAAGCCCACCCATATGGGGGGCCCCAGGTGGGTTAAAATGCCACTCAATGGATTCTTGTTTTGCACAATCTTCGAATATTTTACGTAAGTATTTATCAGCAGAAACAAAATTCGTGCCACAATCTGTGTAAATGTGCTGAATTCTGCCTCTTCTAGCCATAAACTGGCGCAGAGCGGCCAAAAAGGCATCAGTAGACATATCCGAAACCAAGTCAATGTAAACGCATTTTACGACACAGCAAATAAATAGGTAAACGTAGGATTTAACTATCTTAAAACTACGCAACTTTGACGTTTTAATGTCAAAAGGGCCGCAGAAATCGATTCCTACTTGTGAGAAGGGTTTGGCTTGACATAATCGAAATTTGGGCAAATTTCCCATAGGGGGTTGAAAAGCAATGGGGTTAGTTTTCCAACATGGAAGGCAACTGTGCAATATTTTGCGGACCACTCGTTTAGCAGCAAGGATCCAAAAGGATTGAAAAAATAAAAATAAAGTGGTCTGTAATCCGCAGTGTAAATAAGTGATATGTATATCTTTAATAAGCAATGTGGTAAAAATGCAATTATTAGGTAAAAGCAAGGGGTATTTTTTGTCAAAGCATAAATCCGAATGACTCAAGCGACCGCCCACTCGTAATAAGCCCGTTTCAGCTTCCAAAAACGGATTTAACCTTTTTATTGCCCTATTGTTTATTGGCCTATTTTCTTGCAACAAACTAATTTCCTTTTTAAAATAAATAGATTGGAAATGTTTAATTATAAAAAGTAAAGCGCGATACAACTCAACATTCGTTAAATATGGCTTCTTAATTTTATTTTTATTTTTAAAATTTTCAACAGCGCGCAAAAAAAATCCTACAATTCTTTTTATCGCGGATAGCGAACTATATTTTTCAAATAAATTATCAATAAAACTTTTTTGCACGAAAATCGTAAGGTTCAAACTATTAATCAAATTGCGTTTTTCCTTTTGTGATTCTTCGCATGAAGGCAAATTATATTTCGTAAATGACCAGGTATCTACAGGGTCATATAAAAAATCTGGACCTTTGGACCATTGAGTAAAATTTAAAAAATCGCTTGGGTACATCCCCCTTGACCCGCAGTCAGATATATTCATAGCCGAAGGGACATATAACCAATATTCGGGATTTATGCGTTCCTGAATGTAAGCCGCCCTATTCGCAACATAGGTTTTCCAGTTATGCGCAGAGCCTTTTATCCAATCTAACGCGCATTGGCTATCAGAAAACGCAAAAATATTTTCAAAAGTTATTTTACTTGAAAAAGTCTCATAAATAAAGGTTAAAAGTTTACAAAGTAAAACACAGCCGCATAGCTCTAAACGGGGAATACTTTGTCTTTTAAGGGGAGCTAATTTTGATTTACCAGCCACAAAAAAATTCTGAATAGTATTATCCGAGTAGGTACACCGTATATAAACCACGCAGCAATAGCCAAGTTCACTGGCATCACTAAACCCTACTAATTGAGCTGTAGTATAGTTAAAAATATTTATTTTCCTAGGAATAGTAAAATTTTGTAAAAAAGAAAGTTCAGATTTAAATTTTTCCCATTTTGACAAAACTTCCGGGGGTACCTTTTCATCCCATTGAAGGCCAACAGACCAACAATACTGTACCAGTGCCTTTCCATAAAAAGTAACTGGCGTCAAGAATCCGCATGGATCATACATTCTTGCCAGGTCACTAAGTATAGTTCTTTTGGTGCACACTGTATGTCTGCTGTCCTCAAAAGAGTAGAAAAAATGGTCTTTTACTGGATTCCATTTTAAGCCCAGAATTTTTTGTGTATTATCGCAATCTTGATCAAAAGATAAAGCATTGGTTTGAATATGGGATTGAGGCAGATCTTGTAATAATCGGGGGTCATTACTGGTCCATTTTCTAGCCTCAAAGTTACCCTTTCCTAAGAGCTCAATTAGTTGATTTTTTAATAAAATCGCGTTTTTTAAATCGAAACTACCGGTCGTCACATCGTCAATGTACGTGGATTCCCTAAGCACCTGTGCAGCCAGGGGCAGTTCCGGGTAATCAGTGGCAAGTTGTAAAAGAGTTCGTATCGCAAGATACGGGGAGCAGGAAACTCCAAAAAGTACAACGTTTATTTCGTAATCTGTGATAGGTTCGTGTGGCGAAAAACGCCAAAGTATTCTTTGAAATTTATGTTGACTTGGGTTAATAGCAATTCTTCTGTACATTTGTTTCAAATCGCAAGTGAAACAAACTTCATGTAATCGAAATTTAAGAATAATAGCAACTAAATCTTGTTGCAATTTAGGCCCTGTATACACAGCAGAGTTAAGAGAGACCTTATTAGCCGCATGGCTTGAGGCGTCATACACAATCCTCATAGGGGTTGTTAAGGAGTCTTTTTTAAAGACAGCATGATGACTGATGTAGAAAAAATTGTGCATCTCAGCATCCGAGGGCGGCGCAACTTTAGTCATGTGCCCCTGGTCTATATAATCTTGCATAACCTCGGAATAAATAGAATTAAAAGATTGATTAAAAAGTAACCGTCTTTCCAACGAAAAAAATCTGCGCAAAGCAAGAGTGCGCGTGTCTCCAAAATCGGGAGACGTGACTTTAAGCGGCATGGAGACGATGTAACGCCCCATGGAGTCCCTTTTAGTAGTTTCCTGAAAGTATGTTTCACAAAAAACGTCCTCTGGGGCAAAATGTTTTTTGCTAGGCACTTCCTCTACTTCCCAAAACTTTTGTAGCGTAGAATCAAGAGATTGATTTTCCGATAAAGTAAAAAAAGCGCTACTTTTTAGTGAACAAGAAGAGGTTTCTTTAACTTTACCTAGAAGCGTCCAACCGAAAGAGGTATTTATACAGACAGGTTTATCAGGGCCGTTATTTATTCTCCCGTCTTGTAAAATATAGGGAAAAATGTCATTTCCAAGTAAAAAATCGATTTTTTCCGATTTATTAAAATAGGGATCAGCCAAGGTTAAGTTATCGATAAAGTGCCAGTCCTGCAAGTTATAAGGAACTGATGGTTTATTATCACAAATTTTATCAATCACAAAAAATGGTGTATTTATTGAAAATAGAGGGTCCACTAGGGAGCCAATAGTACAATTTATGTAAAAATTAGCAGTCGAGTTCATTTGATCTAACCCCTGTAGGGTCATTTGTATTTTGCATTTAGGTAGACCTAATTTATTCGCGAAATTTTTTGTTATGAAACTGCTTTGGGCTCCAGAGTCCAAAATGGCACGGCCTACATGCCAATTATTAAAAACATCTTTAATTTTAATTAGTACGGTAGAGAGCATGACCTCATGATGATTAAGTAACATGCCAACAGTAGTGCTTTGCTGACCGCTAGAGATTTGCTGACCAGTGGAAGTGGGTTGACTTGTTGAGGTCAAAAATGGCTGACTCACGGGAATCCCAGGGAGGGCAGCGGATGTGCTCTGAATAGCTAGTACCGAAGAATGAGTAGAATCAGTATAATTAGGGGTAGTATTATTCGTATAGTTATGAGTAGGTGACCCTTGCGCATTATTAGTTGCAAAGCATAAAAGAGAATGATGAAACTTGGCACAATGTAAGCACCTTTTTGTGGTCTTGCACCCGATCTGCGTGTGCGCAGACGCGAGACAGTTGATACAAGCTCGTCGAGCTTTAATAATATCAAAACGCTCCTGAGGACATTTCTGCAAAAATGAAGGACACTGGAAAATAATATGTTTACCTTGACACAGTAGGCACGAAAGGTTTTTATTATTACTAGCATCAGTAGAGCTATTATTCTGTCGGTCTTCCGAGTTCACAAAAAATGTAGAACGGTTATTTCTATTATTAGAAGACGAAGAAAAAGTCGTAGAGCGCGTAATATTTTTACTTATTGTAGCGGGTTGAGGTTGAGGTTCCTTTTGAGGAAGAGCCTCAAGGGCAGTGCATTGCCTGGACACAAAATCTTTAAGAATATTGAATTTCGGTATTTCCGTGGACGCGTGTTCCTTTTCAAAGGCCTTTCTGGTCGAGTTGTCTAGCCGATCTAGGAACATCACAGTTAAAATAAAGTCTGAAAGCGCCGCATTTTCCAACTTAAAGTTTTTTAAAGCCGCTAAATTTTTCGTAAAGGTGTCGATTAAATTACGTAAACCTATTGCATTTTCAGATTTAAGGGGAGTAATGTTTTCCATTTTTTTCCAGTGTGTCTCGGCCCTCAGGCGTTTATTATTATACCTATCGAAAAGAGTAGAATACGCAATATGGTAATTTTCGTTAGTTATCGGTATATCTGAAATAAGGTCCAAGGGAGGGCCTTCTAAGTAAGAAACTAAAATATTAAATTTTTCTAAATTAGTGGCCTTAGTAGAGGTGTGAACCATCGTATTAAACGTCTGTTGAAAGGTGGGAAATTGTTTTAAATCACCCTTAAATGGAACCAATTTCATTTTTGGAATCAAAGTATTTTCCCAGTGGCAAACGAACGTACTATTATGATCTGGGGAAGCTATCGAGAGATCCTCACTTGCTTTTTCAAACAGTTCATAGTGAATCGTTTGAATATCTTGGGATTTTTGAAAAAAATCCTCAAAAAAAGCATTTTCAATGGCAACTTTTGCCGCATCCGTAGCAACCAAAGTAAGCCCAGAATTATGGTGTTTTTCAAAGTCCTTTTCGAATTTTTTAAGCGATCTAAACCCCACCTTAAGTTTATTATGTAAGGAAGGATCAGTTTTTGCCTTTTCAGCAGTGGAAAAAAGGTATTTTAATTGTTCCATGGCCGTATTACGTAAAACCGTGGAACGGATAATTTTTTCCTGTGTTGTAGGCATTATGTAGCAAATTAATTATTAATATCTTAAATGAATAGATGGCAACTACCTATGTATAGGTATATTTATCAAAAATTTATTAACACAAAGACACCGCAGCAAAGCGAACGGCGAGAGGGCATAAAAACTGTGCGAGTTTTTTATCACCAGCTGCAGATTTGATCTCCTGTTTTTTATATATGTACTGGTCTTTTTAAAAGTATTTTAAAAGACGAAGTTTAATATTATTTTTTAATATTTATCAATATATTATATATTTTAGTATTAATTAGCAATTAAATGCACGTAAATGCGTATATTTAAGTATTGAAAAATTTCTACACTTTGCAATAAGAAATTTACTTAGCAAATTAAGTCCTTAAAATTCCAAAAAACAGGATGATTTTAACAGGATTGAACATATCTAGGAGCGAAGGACCAAAATGAAAGGGTAGGGTTAAGGTTATTTCAGCATGGAGGGTATAAACTAGGGTACGCGTGGTTCCAATCCTGTTTGAATCCCGGTTCTTGGGTTCAAGACACTCAATAGTAGTAAACGAAAAAATTTAAGTTAAAAAGCAAGCTCGACTTACCTATTATTCCAGGAACGTAAATTCTGGAAGGAAACCGGCACTATCACCCGCGTGGGTATTGTTCAGAAAAAACCGCAAGGTTAAAATTGTGACGTATATGTCGATATATGAACGACGGCTGTAGTCATGAGTGTGTGTGTGCTCGATGCTTCCTTGTTTTGGCACAGCGCGCAGCGGCTCGCGCGCCGATGGTTTCCACACAGTCCATTCTTCAGTGCAGAAGGAAGTAGGGGTAGGAAGGGTGGAAACACCTAATAAGGGATGCAAGGAAAAGTGCGTCGAGCTTGATAATTATTTAGAGTAAAAGTAAATTAAACGCGCAAATTTCTATTTGCAATAGTGTAGTAAAATTAACTAGAAAAACAAAAAAAAATAATAATAATACTAAATTCTAAAAACTTCCCAAAAACGTTACAAACAAAAATAAAGCAATATGAGGGCGAGAACGAACCAATATTCCTAAAAGAATTCGTTTGGTACATTTGAAGTATATTCGGTTATTCCGTCCAAGGCAAAATATACTAAGCACATGCTTAGCATTAAAATAGGGTAACCTATTCTGAGTATTTGCAGAGGTAGTGTGCAATGTAAATTCGTCTATGCAGGTTCTAAGCATGTAAAATTGCTATGTCGGATTGCACCTGCAGAACTAGGTTTCACTAAATTGTAGTTCCTACAATTGCCCACAGTTCTGCTATAAAAAAATATTTTCAAGCTGTTAACAAACAAATATATTTATACTCCGCCTTATGTTAGCGAAATTGCACCAAAACGGCGCGGTCAACTTCTTAATTTTAAATAATTTATACTTGCATGCCCTCGGCTCCTAGAGGCTTTAAGGGGCCAACATCTTATTTTAACTCCACTTTATAATCAGGAAATCACTTATTCTAGATATATTGAACTCATTACTGGGATGGGTCATTTATCACAAGATGCTAAATTTTTAATCCTCAGGGCTCGGGGGCAGCCTCTACTTAGGGGCTATACATTTTAAAGATAATCATTGCAAATTCAACAATAGCAAATTTGTGTGGCAATTTATATTGACAATGGTTCAATTTGCCCTTAAGATTTTGAGAAAAATTTTGCATTTTATGAAATATTGATGAGTTTAAGATATTCAGAATGAAGTAGGGTTAAAATAAGATGGTAGCCCGTTACAGCTCCCCAGGAGCTGAAGATAAAGTATGTAAAATTAAGAACTGGTCTACCGCGCCCTTTTGATGCAATTTCGCTGACATAGGGCAGAGTGCCTATGTCAATTTCTTTTAAATTAAAAATGACAAAATTTTCCCTTAACTAGGGGGGCCCTGTTAACAGCTTTTTTTTAGCTTAAAAACCGTTCAGAATTTAAAAAATATTTTGACACCCTAACCTTACTTTTTGACTAAGATATTTTTGGGTCAAGTCAGGCAGTGTTAGTGAGAAACAGGTGTCATGAAATCTTCATCCAAAAGGCTACGAAAGACGCGCTAAGACTATTAATAAAAATCTTCTTTAATTTGTGGCCTGGGTTGTTTGTTGCTTCGATAAGTCTCAATAAGGACAAAACGGTTTGACTGTCAGCATACATTCCATTAAATTATAAAAAAATTAAAATTCGGATAAAATAAATAAAAATGGGACTAAGCTCTTAAGCCACCCACGCGCACATTATAATACATGACAAACAAAATTGCTTTGTTTAACATAAAATCTGGTCTTAAAAGAAGTGGCACTTTGGTTAGAAAAAGTCAATTTTTTACAATTTGAGATAAAGGTGCTTTTTTTCCGGTTGTTTACGGTTATACAGGGTGTTATTTAATAAGATGTTAATATTGAAGGGGATAATTCTTGGGTCCATTTTGACAAAAGTTTTATATGAAACATAATAATATGTAATAAACGGAAATTACAGGGTGTTAAAGATTTAAAAAAATCTCTAAATATTTTTGTCAAATTCGGTACACACATTCTATTCACCAACAGGAATTTTCTGATTTATTATCATCATCCTTGGCGCAACAACCCTGGTTGGGTCCTGGCCTTCGCAAGCTTCTCTTTCGAGCGGTCTCTTTGTAAAGCAGCGACTTTCCAGTTTGGCGCACCGAGTTTTCTGGCGTCCGCCCTGGCACTGTCTTCCCATCTCAATTTTGGCCGTCCTGGTTTTCACGTCTAGGCCACCGAGGTTATTATAGAGCTCGTACAACTTAAAGTTAAATCTCCTCCTCCAAACCCCATTTTCCTACACGCCTTTAAAGACGGAATGGGAAAACTGGGCGCCGCCAACTCGACGCCGCCAACTGGGCGCCGCCAACTAGACGCCGGGCCAACTCGGCGCCGCCAACTGGGCGGCGGCCAACTCGACGCCGGAGTAAGAAAATTTTTTTTGATAAAATGTCGATGCAAAATAAAATATATTACTTATATAACAACATCTTTAAAAAATCCTTTACACAATTTTTTTGAAATTTGTTTTTGTTAAGTAAAGTTAAATCCATTAAGGAATCTTGGTAGTTGTAGTGTTTGGTAACCTGGTAACACTACAATTTACGTTTTTTATTACAGCAATGGCGGATCCAAAATGGCGGATTTTCTTATTTACTAACCGATTTGTCTCAAACTTGAAATATTACATTACTTGAGGTCATTTACCAAAATTTTTTACTCAAACTTAAAAAAAAACAAAATGGCGGATTTTCTTATTTACTAACCGATTTGTCTCAAACTTGAAATATTACATTGCTTGAGGTCATTTAACAAAATTCTTTACTCAAACTTTAAAAAATCAAAATGGCGGATCCAAAATGGCGGATTTTCTTATTTAGCAACCGATTTGTCTCAAACTTGAAATATTACATTGCTAATTTTTGTAATAACCTACCCCCTTTTATGAACATAAATTTGTTTCTGGTTAAATATAGTTATAGCGCGAATGCGATCTCTTAATCTCTTAAGCCGCCAAAATTTACCACAAATGACCCTTTCGGTACCATAATCAGTTTTTTTTGTACCTAATAAACAACGCTTCTTTCGGCACTTTCTTAGGATTAATATAAGAATTAAATTGTGTTTTCAAAAACATATTGAATTTTACAATTACAGGGATATTGAATTGAATTTTGTTTAAATAAATTAAACTTTTTCGCAATATATACTGCAACTCGAAAGCAAAAAGAAGAATTTTTATATATTTATATTTTTTTTCTTGTTCATAGGTATGGAGTTTTTTTTAACATTTTTTTGAAAAAGAGTCAAAAATCATGTTAAGCGACGTTAAACACCACAAAGTTCTAAATTTATTATAAATCGATCCCTAAGAACTGCAATCTTTCAAGTTTGAGACAGGTCGGTTAGTAAATAAAAAATCCGCCATTTTGATTTTCTTAGGTTTGAGTAAAAAATTTTGTTAAAAAACCTCAAACAATATAATATTTCAAGTTTGAGACAAATCGGCTAATAAATAAGAAAATCCGCCATTTTGGATCCGCCATTTTGATTTTTTTTTAGGTTTGAGTAAAAAATTTTGTTAAATAACCTCAAACAATATAATATTTTAAGTTTGAGACAAATCGGTTAGTAAATAAGAAAATCCGCTATTTTGTTTTTTCTAAAGTTTGAGTTAAAAATTGTGTTAAATGACCTCTAGCAATGTAATATTTCAAGTTTGAGACAAATCGGTTAGTAAATAAGAAAATCCGCCATTTTGGATCCGCCATTTTGTATTTTTTAAGTTTGAGTTAAAAATTGTGTTAAATGACCTCAAGCAATGTAATATTTCAAGTTTGAGACAAATCGCCGCCATTTTGGATCCGCCATTTTGATTTTTTTAAGTTTGAGTAAAAAATTTTGTTAAATCACATCAAGCAATGTAATATTTCAAGTTTGAGACAAATCGGTTAGTAAAAGAAAATCCGCCATTTTGGATCCGCCATTTTGATTTTTTTAAGTTTGAGTAAAAAATTGTGTTAAATGACCTCAAGCAATGCAATATTTCAAGTTTGAGACAAATCGGTTAGTAAATAAGAGAATCCATATATTGTTTGATATATATTGTTTGAATTCTCCGTCGTGGAGCATCTTTGTAATTTTTGGAAAAGGAGTGAAAAAATCCTAAACTCCACACAATTTTTGAATAGATTATATATTCCTATTCATACCCCGACGCGTTTCGGAAATTTTATATTTCCATCTTCAAGGGGAAATCTGCAATACAAGATAACACTAGTGACTTTCTTAAGAGAAAATAGTACGTAAAATATTAAAAATGGAAGTCAACGATACATAATAAAATATAAAATAATTCTACTTACAAGTTAATTATCCAGGTCAATTTCTACTTACAAGTTAATTATCCAGGTCAATATTGACCTGGATAATTAACTTGTAAGTAGAATTATTTTATATTTTATTATGTATCGTTGACTTCCATTTTTAATATTTTAAGTACTATTTTCTCATAAGAAAGTCACTAGTGTTATCTTGTATTGCAGATTTCCCCATGAAGATGGAAATATAAAATTTCCGAAACGCGTCGGGGTATGAATAGGAATATATAATCTATTCAAAAATTGTGTGGAGTTTAGGATTTTTTCTTTTCCAAAAATTAATAAGAAAATCCGCCATTTTGGATCCGCCATTTTGATTTTTGGATCCGCCATTGTTGTAATAAAAAACGTAAATTGTAGTGTTACCAGGTTACCAAACACTACAACTACCAAGATTCAACAGTCGACTTAATGGATTTAACTTTACTAAACAAAAACAAATTTAAAAAAAAATGCGTAAAGGATTTTTTAAAGATGTTTTTATATAAATAATATATTTTATTTTTCATCTACACATTTTATCAAAAAAAAAATTTTTAGTCCGGCGCCGAGTTGCCCGGCGCCCAGTTGGCGGCGCCCAGTTGGTGGCGCCGAGTTGGCGGCGCCCAGTTGTCCTAGACCGCTTTAAAGATGGTTCTCAAAATCCTTTTTTCAAATGTAAATAAAAGATTGGCATCTTGCTTTGACATAGTCCATGTTTCAGAGCCGTACGCGAGAACTGGTAGGATTAGTGTTTTGTACAGTTGGACCTTTGTTTTTCTTGTTAGGCTTGTGCTTCGCAGTTGTTTTTGTAAGCTATAGTAACAGCGACTGGCAAAAAAGATGCGCCTCTTGATCTCAGCTTAGCGACCGTATCTGGATACACGAACTCATTCGATACTTCAAAGTTTTCATCACCGATGGAAAGTTTTTAACCGATATTTATGTGGCGTTCTTTTGTTGATGCCACCATGAGTTTCGTTTTGGCTTCGTTGACTTTAAGGCCCATATTTTCAGCAGCACTTGTAAGTGACACAAATGACTCTTTAAGAGTAGAAATGGAGAGAGAAGTAGCTGTACCTATACCTGTTTGTGGTATTTGGTGCCGTTGGTATCAATCTTAGACTCTCTGATCACTTTCTTGAGGGCGATGTTAAATAGTAAGCAAGCAATTTCACCGACTTGTCTTAAACCATTTTTGCTTTCAAAGTTTCTGTTTGTTGTGTTCTGCAATCTTACTGTGCTTACTATTTTCGTCATTGTTGTTTTAACGAGTTTGATTATCTTTTCCGGAACGTTAAGATCATTCATTGCATCGTAGAGTCTAATTCTAATTATGCTGTCATAGGCTGCCTTGAAGTCGACGAACATGTGATATGTGTTAATATTAAATTTAAGGGTCTTTTCCAAAATTTGCCAAAAAACAAAGATCTGGCCGACTGTGAATCGTCCTGTTCGGAATCTACACTGATAATTTCGGACCTCTCTTTCAACATGAGGCTTTAGTCTTGCATAGATGATGTTTGACAGGACCTTGCATGCAGTGTTTAAAGTTATTTTCTGATGTATAAAATGTTTTCTTATTCAGATTTCTATGAACCATCGTGGCGCATGTGCCTGTGATAACGACACTGGAGATGGCGCCGGAGTACTTACTGCCATACCGCACGACTTTTATGCCGCCAAACTCAAGTAAGTCAACTTTTGTTTTCTTGTTTAGTTGCTAACATTTCTATCGACCTACAGAAATTTGAAATTTATAAACGAAAATCGTAGGAAACTAAATTTATAAAAAAAGGATATATATAAATGTAAAACGTAAAAACCGTAACGCATAGAAATGGTTCACTGATCTACCGCCAGAAGGCGCTTTCAGCTGCGTTAGCTTAGGGTCACTGCATCCTGGAAACCTGGCGATACTACGTCTTTGTGATGAATAGAATAGAATAGAATAGAATCATTTATTTTCCCAAAGACAATTTGCAATTGTGTAAGAATAGTAAAAAAAGAGACATTGCACTACAGAAACATGAGTGACAAACAAGAATTACCATTCAGCACAATTAAAAAATTCATCCAACTCATAAAAGGTTTTATCCATTAAGACATTTTTTCAAATTTTGAGTAAATTTAATAACATAGTTATTGATTAAAGATTTTGCAACCCAGTATTTCTGGAGTTTTTGAGGTTAAATTAAGCTTATGGGGTGGTATGTAAATATTATTTTTCTTGTCTAGTATTTACATTATGCCTGTTACAAACAAGTTGATAGTTTGATTTATTTCTTAAAAGTAGCTATTTCCAGAATCAAAAGTCCAGCCAGGGTCAACACCTCAAGGCTCTTAAAAATAGGCTTGCAAGTATTCCGGAAATTTGCCCTCACAATTGATCTTATAATTCTTTTTTGCGATTTAAAGACAGAATCTTTTAAAGTAGACTCTTCCAACAGGCACAATCCGTACCTCAACCTAGAGTCCACTTTGGCATAATATAAATTTAATAAATGTTGTGTAGTTAAAATATCCCTAAGATTTAAAAACATGAAGTTAATACTATTTAACTTGGAAATGATTTGCTCACAGTGTAATTTCCAATTTATGTTTTCGTCAATTTGAAAACCCAAAAATTTGATGTCTGAGCTATTTTGCAATTCATTACCATCTATATTTAAGCAAATATCATCACACTTTTTGATAGGTGTCTTTAAAGAGAGATACTAAATATGTTAAAGGTTCAATAATAATGTAGATAACTTTTTTAAATAAAAACACAGGAACCCCCTCAGGGCCGGCTGACTTTGTTTTTTAATTTTAATTAGTATAGGGATCAAGCACAAGACTGTGTAATCTCATCAACAGAAAAATCCAATTCAGCGCCATAATCACGACGGACAGAATCAACAATTTCTTTAGGGCCATTTATAAATCATCTATTAAATCAATCGAGGACAGCCTGAAGGTCACTTAGATTTATTATTATTATTATTATGGTTTTGGCAATGGAAAGCGGGATAATACCTTTTTCCAAACAGATATATTTTATATGTCCTTTGATGTTCTTTCCTGAGGTTTCAGAAATAACTTTCCAAGCTGTCCTAAAGTTGTTTCTAAAACCTCAGGAAGGACAAGAGGACATGCAAAAAAAGTGACCCTAGCGGTAGCTGTGATAGTATTTTTACTTAAATTAGCTGTCCCGTCCTTTGCCTTAAGGGTAAAATCCAGGTTTCACCTAACCTTAAGGGCGTTGACATTAATAAATAGGGGTAAAGTATACCCCTCGAACGGGGTGCGTGCTACAAAAATTTCAAGATAGGCAAAAAGCAAGCCAAACAAAATCGACGTGTCCGAGGGTTTTTCCAGTGGCGTGTCGTACAGGGGGCCAGGGGGGGGGGGCGAACGTCCCCCTGCCCCTCTGCGCTTGGCGCCCCTGCCGTCCTTTAAGAAAAAAATAGAATTAATAGTGTTATTATTTTAAAAAAAGGTTTCTAATTTATTTGACTCCCATACCTATATTTGCGCCCCTTAAAGTCTTCGCCCCCCGCCCTTTTATCCACGACACGCTACTGGGTTTTTCCAATATCATTATCATTTTTAAGATATATGCCAATGTAAGTTTTCGCTGGGACACCGTGTATACATTATGTGCGCCCGCTAGTTCTTCTTAATAAAAAATTTCTTAATCAAAAAAGTTTTCTTGTTCCAGAATAAAATAAAGTTCCCAATATTTTGAAATTTATTTTCGACTAAGCTTAGATAATAAAAATTGTTTGGAGATTTTATATCAACATTTTTGAAAAAAAGGGTACAATGACCATCTTGTGTTAGGATTTTTAATCCATTTTTAAACCAATTAAAATAAAAATGTGAGCTGCTAGTTACTAATTAACGTCGTCTGAAAAGTTATTTACGAAGTTTATTTTACCTACTTGATTAAATTTGTTTTTGTTGTCATTACTTAAACCACTTCTAAACACAATTTAAGCAATGCTTAAAGTAAAATAGATTATTTCAAATACCTCTAACTAAATTTACTTATAATTTTTTGTTCTACTAGAAAAAGAACAAAACTATTTTATTAAATCATACAATACAGTGAATATCGGTTAGAACGACAATAAACGGACCGCTTAATTTCGGACGTTATAACCGAGCGTCGTTATAAAGAAAAAGGTAACAGAATGGGTTATATATAGAACTCGATCGGGACCTTAATATGTCGTCGCTATAAGCGTTATGTCGTAATATCCGATATCGTTATAGGCTATATTCACGGTATTAAGCAAACCAATTTTTTTATAAATACCTCCCTATCTTGAAAACCAAAGCTCTGTTAACATTGTTAATATTCCTACATAGGTCTAAACCGCATTGTCGTATCTTGTATGTATATATTATATGTTATATAGGGTGTTCCAATTAAATTCTTTATTTAAAAAATCACGATCTAAGTGTGCAACCAAACCAGTCGCGGCTCGTGGGGTAGTGCCATGGCACTAACTTAGTTTTCTACAAAAACACATTTTTTTATTTTTAAAACATCTTTATATGTTTGTTATTTTATGAATTTCTTTTTTATATAAAGTATGGTAAACCCTATGCAATGCAGTGGATCACACTCCGAATCGATGATGCGCGACGATTGTCTGGCCGGGCGCACTGGCTGCCGTTGAAACGTAGAGTGTGTGAAGGTGTAATGTGTGTCGCCCGTCTGCTGGCGCCGTCGAACAGAGAGATATTTTTACCAGTGGCCTATATGAGCGACAGAGTTGGGCAATTTTTACATTCTTTTAATGAGAGGAATCAATGAATATGCGCCGGGCATGCCAGCAGCCTATCAGCTTCTTTCTCTATGCTGTCCTTCTTTTGCCAGCCAGTTAGTTGTCTTGTTCTTGCGCGTGGAGCATGTATGCTCTAATTTACGCCCTCTAAATTACGCAACAAAAAAGATACTCTGCATATTGTTCTATTTTATAAGTAAAAATGAATAAAATTAGTGTCTTCAACAACTCTTTTAGTGGCTTTTTGCTAGAGGAAAAACTAAAAATTAAAGAACTAGGCCGGCCACTACCTGATTTAAAAATTGAAAAACAAAGTGCAAGTGGATAAAAATCGCGTTGTCGCAAATTTAATAAAACTATTTATGATAAAAATAATTTCTTTGGGCTGTTGCGCGGAAACAAATAAACTGTTTGTAAATACCTATACCTAAAGACTCCCTATGAATCCATGACAAACTATATAACTAAGGGTAAGTTAAGTTATTATTTAAATTAATTCAGCAGAATTTTTGATACATTTTGAGTCATTTCATGGTTTAATTTGGGTAGGTCTGGGTTAGTTTCTTTAAAAAACTAGGGTTAGAAATCCTAAAAATAGTAAACGTATAATATATGTTTTTTAACGAATTTTAGGCAAAAATTTGACGCAGTACCCCAAATTTTTTTTTTGACTATCAAGGCACTACAGATACAGAACTCTGAAATTAAAATAAGCGACTTTTGGTGGGGAAAATGTAAAAATAAATTATTCTTAATATTTTTGTTTTCAGAAATAAAGACTTGTTCAAGAAAACAGCTCAAAGTAGTTTTTTTACATTCCTGGCCCGCCCAACAATGGCTCGGTATTCTTTTCGACGAATTTTTTTTTTCAGATAATGCCGAATATGTGTTATTTGAGTGTATATGTATTTTTGTCGGTAACAAGATAGCTCCTAAATCGCTGAACCGATTTTTATAACATTTCCAGGTAAAATAGTGTTCGACACTCTAACGAGGTGATTAAATTTTGGTCAAAATCCATTAATGCTAATGACAGTTTTTTCAATATGCGGTTTTTGGAATATAGTAGATTACATTTTGCTCAATAATTTGTGTTATAACCAAAAATTTCGTAGGAGCTTGAGTTCCTAAGATATATAGACTTACCACTAACTTCTGGCTTATTGAAAAGCTAAAAATTGTAATTTCTTTAAAATTAGAGGTGGCAGACGCGTTTTAAAAATGTCAATATTTAAACCTATTGAAAAAAATTAAGCACGCCCCATTGTCTTCCTAATTAGAGTCAGGAAAAAAGCCTTGTTCTTGCCGTGTTAAAGAAGGTATGACGTCATAAAATACGAAAAATAGAATGAAATGAACAAAGTCAAAATTACCTACGAAAACAGTTTCTCGCTTGAAAATAGTTAGGTGCGTTGTTCTTATAAAACTTATAAAGTTACGCGCACAATAGCACACTTTTTTCAGTAGCCATTTAGATTTACTCAAGGCTTAATATTTTAATTTTTTATTATATCAATATTTGCTTTTGCCCTGATAAACTTGAGGATGGACCTTGAAATTGCAAAAAAATAAATTTTTTATCAAATTAAGCGGCGCCAATATAATTTTTTTATTATTTAAGCCAATACCTATTTGCTTTTAACACTGAAGTAATCTTGTAAATGTTTTACAAACAGTTAATGGACCCCCATCGAGGACAACTAACTTTTGCGGTAACTGAAATGACATTAATAAGGGACGTCTAAATACCTCAATCAAGGCCAACTTGCACTTTAATAAAGTTTTTTTTTCGCAACCTAGTGTCGACCACAAGCATATATAGGGTGTTAATTTAAGACTTTTTACCTGAAATATTTTTCGTTATAAAGAATTTTGAAAATCTCTGAGTTACTTATATTAATTTGTGTTTTCAGGAAGAATTTTTTTTTATCTTAAAGTCATAGATGTACCGTCGCCCCTACACATGGTGGGAATCCCTTCAAGAATCTCTAATAGAAATCTGGTTTAAGAGTCAAGTGTCACCTTGTCGAAAATTGGTTTTGTTGCCTTTACAGTCCTATTAATAATAAATTTTAAAAAATTTTAAATTTAAATATATTGCAACGAAATGAATGAAAAGTCCTTTTTAACAAGCAAAAAATGCCCCTTAGACCAAAACCAAAGTTTTTATACTTTAAGGGGAAGACGGGGAGTTCCGCTATGCGAGGTAATGCCGCCACCCCAGATATCTATTTTGACCTATCTTAACAATATCGTCGTGATGTCTGTTTGTCTGTCTATCTGTGTGTGTCTGTATATGTATTTCTGTCTGTAACAAGGTAGCTCCTAAACCGCTGAACCGATTTTTATAAAATTTCCAGGTAAAATAGTGTTCGACACTCTAACGAGCTGATTAGATTTTGGTTAAAATCCATTAATGCTAAAAACAGTTTTTTGACAATTAAAAAACTAAAAAATTGCTAACTGTTTAACGGAGCAGGATCGCATCAATATGCGGTTTTTGGAATATGGTAGATTACATTTTGCTCGATAATTTGTGTTATAACGAAAAACTTCGTAGAAGCTTTAGTTCCTAAGATATTTACAAAAAGCTGTTTTCATATATCGTGATTTTACATGAAGTGTGTTAATAGGCTAGCTAGAAAGGTATCAGATCCATCATAGATCCATTTATTTTGGTATAGACTCGTTACCACTAACTTCTGGCTTATTGAAAAGGTAAAAATTGTAATTTCTCTACAATTAGAGATGGCAGACACCTTTTAAAAATGTCAATATTTAAACCTCTTGAAAAAAATTAAGCACGCCCCATTGTTTTCCTAATTAGGGTCCGGAAAAAAACCTTGTTCTTGCCGTGTTGAAGAAGGTATCACGTCATAAAATACGAAAAATAGAATGAAATGAAGTATGAACAAAGTCAAAATTACCTACGAAAAAGTTTCTGATTTGAAAATAGTTGCGTTGTTGTTATAAAACTTATAAAGTTACGTGCATAATAGCACACTTTTTTGAGTAGCCATTTAGATTTACTGAAGGCTAAATATTTTAATTTTTTATTATATCAATATTTGCTTTTGCTCTGATAAACTTGAGGATCGATCTTGAAATTGCAAAAAAATAATTTTTTTATCAAATTAAGCCGTGCCAATATAATTTTTTCATTAATTAAGTCAATACCTATTTGCTTTTAACACTGAAGTAATCTGTTAAAATGTTTTACAAACAGTTAATGGACCCCCATCGAGGACAACTAAGTATTTTTGCGGTAACTGAAATAATATTAATAAGGGTCGTTTAAATACTTCAACCAAGGCCAACTTGAACTTTGATAAAGGTTCTTTTCAATTTGCCACCTAGTGTCGACCACAAGCATATACCGGGTGTTCATTTAAAGACTTTTTACCTGAAATATTTTCCGTTAGAAAGAATTTTAAAAATCTCTGAGTTACTTAATTAATTTGTGTTTTCAGGAAGAAAATTTTTTATACACATGGTGGGAATCCCTTGAATAGAAATCTGGTTCCAGACTCAAGTGTCACCTTGTAGAAAATTGTTTTTGTTGCCTTGGTTGTCCTAATAATAATAACTTTAAAAAGTTAAAGAAAGTTTTTTTAAGCTGAAATATTTTGCAACCAAATACCATATACGTAATATTTACGTATATGCCAAATACAAGCAAAAAATGCCCCTTAGACCAAAACCAAGGTCTTAATACTTTTAGGTACACATGTTGCCTACAAAATTTGAACCGGTCATATTAACTGAACGACTGTAGCTGCGTCATCGGATTTCCATAAAACAAATTGTTTTAACGTAGGTTTTTAATCTGATTACAGTTGGCCAGTCAGGTTCAATGACCTTTCAAATTCTGTAAGTAACCTGTGTAAAAGTAAAAAGACCTTGGACCAAAACGAGGTCAAATTTTTAAAGGGGTGGGGTTCGTTTAGGTCAATGAGCCTACAGATTTAAATATACCATACAAATAAATCCCGCTTGATACCATAAAATTGACGTGTTTCGGTTTTTTTTATAAAACGCCTTTTTAAACAGAAATATTTTGGATGGAAATTTGTAAAATGGACACCCTATATATAATAATAATATTTTACTTTCCCTACAAACAAACAACAGCAAATAATTGTTTCCTTTGGTTTTGTGTAAAAACGTAATAATACGAATCATAACAAAACATTTCATGTATAAAAAGTAGGCGAAAATGGTATTCCGTAAAAATAATTGAAATAAAAGATAGCCAAGTTAATAAAGGAATTAAAATATACGGAATATGCTCAAAAGTTTTGCGATGCCTTAGCTTTTACCTTTTTTAGTTTTCACAGCTAACACACTTTCCGCATGTGTTAGGTACAATATTTTACCTATAAGTACCTTTTTTTCCAAAAAACTTAATGTAATTTATAAATAAACATGTCAAATTAGATGAAATTGAAATGTAAAGAAATATTGAAGTTGTTTTATTGACGCGTTGCTAAGGTTATTTAGTGATGCGCGTGCGGTAAAGTAACTACTTTACCGCACGCGAGTAGATAATAGTTATTTACCTAACAAGTGCGGAAAGTGATACTTTTCCGCACGCGACGGAAGTTGCACGAACGACGCGGAGCGGAGTTCGGGCAACCGTCAAGGGCGGAAAATACATTTTCCGCAAGTGTTAGGTACAACATTTTTCCTATGAACGTGGAAATCGTCAGTTTTTTAGAAAAAAAATAGTTTTTTATCGGACAATTTTTTGGTCTTTTAGGTTAGAACACGCCAAGCACAAAGAATAAGGAATGAAATTGATGCATTCTTCTTTAATAACTTAAAAATAAAGTTATAAAAAATGAGTGCGGAAAAGTTACTTTTCCGCACTAGTGCGGCAAAGTTACTTTTCCGCACTCAAAACTATTTTATGTAATTTTGCATAAAATTAAATAAGAAACTAAAGATTTGTTAATATTTTCTTTATTTTTTAAAATAATAACAGAAAAAATCGGAAAACTTTAAACTAATTTTACTATTTACTATAAAAATTAAAATTGAAGCTACAATTTGTAGCGCATTGCAGGTTCACTGCTGAGTCAGCTCCTTTTAAATGTGCTTTCATTTCACTGGCGTTTATAATTTGGCCCGTTTTTGAAGTAAAAATATGAGATTCCTGGATTTCCATGGATTTTACGACACTGGAACTTTCTTCTTGGCCTTGATAAATAATGGAAGATGGTGCCTCACTTTCAATGTGATCTAGCTGCAGATTCTGATACATGTTGTTTAATGGTTTTTTTGATAAAATGTTTTCCGCAATTTTTTTCTTATTTTGTATCTTGGCGAAGATTTCTCGGGTATCAACGATAGTGTGGCCGCATTTGCTGCCTCCAAAATCTCCTGGGGCGTTTCCTGTTCGGAATCTGAGTCCATTGGGTCAAAAATAGTGGATAATATTATACTATAACGACGCTGCAGCTCAAAAAGCTATCAAACCGTTTGTTTGTATTTTAATTTGTTGCTATGGTATCTAAACAGTGATGCTATACTTACTCATAGCCACCTTAAAAATAATGACATCTACATGTTGGGTGTCAGTTCTGTTATTCTGTTAATAGAGTGCTTGACAAAGTAAAAAACTGTCATTAATAAAGGCAGCTTCTAAAAAACTTTGCTTATTAATAGAGTACCTATGAGAAACAATAGTAATACTCACATAATAAATATTGCAAAAAACTGTTTACTGTTATTGCAGTTCCTTATTTTCATTAAAACTCATGTAAAAACAAAATTCAAGGGGCAGTGCGGAAAAGTAACTTTTCCGCACTAGTGCGGCAAAGTAACTTTTCCGCACTAGTGCGGAAAAGTGCTACTTCCCGCACGCAAAAGAGTGCGGAAAAGTACACTTTTCCGCACGCGAGTAGGAAATAGTAGTTTACCTAACTAGTGCGGAAAGTGCCTCTTTTCCGCACGCGATTGCAGATGGCCAAACGACGCGATAGCGGAGTTTGGCCAGCAATCAAGTGCGGAAAAGACACTTTACGCACGAGTTAGGTACATTATTTTTTCTATAAGCGTGAGGAAAAAACTAAAAATTAATCAGAAAATTATTTATATTCAAAACATTTTAATCAAATCAATTATGATTATTAACATTAATATTAAAGGTGCAGTTTGTAGCGTGCTGTAAGTTGATAGCAGAGGCAAGTGTTTTCTCAAATGAAGTGGCAGATTTGAAACTTGGGTTTTGGTTCTCCACTGCGTTCTCCAAGTTTTCGGAAACATCTGTTGCAACTGTGGTCATGCATTTGGGGCTGGATTGAGGCACTTTGGAAGGTTGTATGATAGAAGAAAGTTGCTGACTAGTTGAAGGACCAGGGTGGCTGAACTTCAAAATTTTATTCGAAATATTTTTTTGGAATCCAGTTGAACGGTCAAGGTACCCTTCTGCGACACTTGAAGATTTCCATCCACCGAGTCGTTTGATATTGGTTATTCCTTCGCCTGAATCTGCCAACATTGTTGCGGCAGAACGTCGGAAGCTGTGGCCCGTGTATAATTCTGGATTTGAAAGCTTCAGATAGCATGCGATATCTGATGGTATTTTACCGAATGTATTAATTCCAATGCATTGTACCGTACATGCTCCTTTTTTGTAGTTTACGAAGAACCGTATGTGGGGTCTCTGGTTTCCTTAAGTTGACATATTTTCGGATCAATTGGAGAAGTTTTCCATTCTCGGCTTCTTCTGAAATAGCAAAACTTCTAAATGTATGGTTTTTTGAGTCAGGAATTTTTATAATGATCATATTTCCTTTTTCTTCAATGTCATCTAGGCACATTTTTGCTAGTTCTTCACGGCGACATGCGCCCGCCAAACCAAAAATCGTGGCAACTTTCATATGCAAATAAACTAGGTCAGGAGCTTCGCTTAAAAACTTGGAAATTTCTTCTTTTGTGAAGATTTTTGCCTTCTTGGGTCTGAATCCAACGTTTTGTTTTTTCAAGTAGGCCGTAACTTTAAAAAAATTGCTTAAGTCAACGTTTTTTCTGAGTTTTATTACACTTTTGAGCATAGAATACCTCGACCAAAGGGTATTCGGTTTGCACGTTTTGGAAATTTCGGAGAAATATGCCAAAAAAAACAGCTTCTTGAAGGGATTTGATGCCTTTAGCGTGGCACCATCTCTCAAACAAACTATATTCCTTCTCATACCTGTGACGAGATTTTGAAGGAAGCAGGTCCAAATTAGCGATTCTAGCGGCTTCTAGAACTGACTGGGGTAGATCTTCGTCCGAAGAATCCATTGAAAATCTGATTTTTTTGTTTGAAAAATTCAAAAGACGCTTGTATCTGCAAAATTGGCTTTGTTTTGACAGTTTGTTTGTACTTTGTTGCTATGGTGATTTAAGATGCCAAATCTAAAACCACTAGTGTTCATTGTTGTTTGACATTGACAATGACGATATTTATACCGGGGAGGTTAAAAACTTGAATATTTTTAGGATATTTCGTGTGGTAGGAAAGATACAAATGTATTTTGAACGGTCTAAATGTTATAGAACACCTCAAAATCGTAACAAATTTACTTTACCGCACTAGTGCGGAAAAAATATTTTTCCGCACTAGTGCGGAAAAGTGGCACTTTCCACACTAAAATGCGTGCGGAAAAGTGGACTTTTCCGCACGCTTATAGAAAAAATGTATCAGTCTGCCAAATTTCAGCTTTGTAGCCTGTCTGAAAGTACAGTAGAATGTTGATGATCTATACATGCATGAGTGAGTGGCAAATTCGACGTTTTTTTAAATTTGGTAACCATTTTACTGCTTTATGGAAGTCCATGAAACTTGGAGGGATTGTTAACTCCATCAAGGTCTAGGACTGTGAAAAGTTTGAGTTTCATAGCTCATTCTGAAGTAAAATTATAGGTCAAATATGCGACTACCATATTAACCCAGATTCAATTCACAAACGTTATGACTTTTATTTCGCTTTTAGAGATCAAAATGTGCAGCTGCCTCCATTTGGCCAGTACGCCACTGGCATATTTTTCTTGGACAAGGAGCATCACGCTAAGTCGGAAGCCAAGTTCGAAGCTTTGGCAACGAAGCTGGACATGCGTGTGCTGGCTTGGCGTACCGTACCAACCGACAGTTCCACCATAGGAGCAGTAGCGCGCAAGTCTGAACCCTTCATGAGACAAGTAAGTAGCAAATATAGGGAATATAGAATATTAGGGACTTATTGGAATAAATCCTGACCTAATTTTAAAATCGACCCTATAGTGACATATTTACATATAAAAAGCAGCTGCTCTGCTTCAAAATTCGGCCTTTGTTTATTTAAAAACTGGATTTATTAGTGTCGGTATTTATTAAATGGAAGTTAGCGACTGTATTATTAAATTTGGCTTTGATATGTCAATTTTGAGAGGTCAGCTGTTTTCTGTGGAAATGTGTCAGAATAAAGTCGAGTCCAGAATAAAGTCAGGTTTTATTCCAATAAGTCTCTATTGTCACGAAAGTGACTACCTAGTGTATAGCTGCCCAGCGAGCACAAAAAGATTGCAATATTATCACTGTATTGTAACTGCCAGATATGAAATGTACTTAGCGATGTACTTTATGAGTTATGAGGCACGTTCATGTTAACCCAAATGTCCGCAACATAGGGGTAGGCTGAAACATATTTATAACATAAGAAAAGCTCTTTCTGAACATTTCCAGATTTGCAGAGTTTGCCTGAACATTTGTCCCGTAGACTATATAGCGATTGTTAGTCCTGTATCCATGTTTCAGTAACTGCAATGACCTAGCTTTCACAAAGAGACACAGACTTAAAAAATCCATGTGTTTTAGAATTTAAGCCTCTCGTATTTTGATATGTAATAGTAATAATCTCATTGGACTGTTCTAGTTTAAATGTAGATTAGAATTATTATCATATTTTGTTATTATATATCCATGTGTTTTAGAATTTAAGCCTCTGGTATTTTGATATGTAATAGTAATAATCTCATTGGACTGTTCTAGTTTAAATGCAGATTAGAATTATCATATTTTGTTATTATAGTAGGTCTTCCTTGTTTATACACAATTTTTAGGTTTTGTTCACCAGAAATTTTATGTTCAATCAATATTTGTTTCATTCTACGGTACTCCTGTATCTGCTGGGGTGTTTTATTATCAGTTATTGAAATATTAATCAAACTGAGATTTGTTTTGATTTTCTTAGAATTACATATTATATCATTAGCTAATTGATTTGAGTTACATAACCTGTATGGTTCTATTTTTGCCAGTATTTACCCGTCCCAGTTTAAACGCCTGAATGTTTCCTACTTCATTTTGGGGTCCCGCTCTGGATGAGCACTGGTTGACCATTTGTGTTGTGATTTCCATAACATTGGTAGATGAGTCAGGACAATTAAATATCATAAAATTCTGTTTACGGTTTTCTCTATCTCTGTATTCTTGAAAGAATGGAGTCTTTCTTTCAAGAATACAGAGATAGAGAAAACCTGCTCTGAATCGGTTGTGGCTCCATTGAGGATTTAGTAATATTATGAACAACACTCGTGCTTGGTGTGTCCTTAGTGCTTGCGATTTCCGATTCTAGTGTTTTAATCCTTTGTTCAAGAAGGGCATTGTTGGATTTTAGGATGTTGTTCTTGTCATCCATCTCCTTATTAAGTAATTAAAGGTAGGTATTTTCAATATTTGTGGTGCTACCACCTCCTGCTGCATTTAAGGGTGTTTGGTTTGGGTTAAGGGTAGATTGAATTTTCATAAAATTTTGTTCCTTGCACTCGGGGCAACAAAATAGACAGGTGCGATTTTGCAGCAACATAGCTCTTATTTCTGTTGATGTTTTGATCCCGCTGCAAATTTTACAGGTCGATTTTTCACAATTGTTACACCGACAGCTAAAGGGATGAGTTTTATCTTCTTTAAAAACACATGATTCTTCGCAGACTAATTGACTCATGATTTATTTGTGATGAAAATTTAATGATAGGTCACCTAACCTAAAACAATGGAAACTACGACAAAGTCAAAATCCAAGAAAAATAACGGATAGCAAGCCGATAATAATCGGGTCTATGTACAAAAATTGCTAATGTTCAATGATTACTAAGATAATTTAAAATTTAACAACCAAAAATCGGTTATGTCTTTGTTGATGTTTTAATACACAGCTTATCTTGGTGTTCACTGAATTAAGCTTGAAAATTATCAGCAACAAGTGGACAGAGCGAATAAGTAAAAACGAAACAAAACGAAACAAACGGAAGTTGAATTTGAAACATATTATATACACCTAATTTAAAAAAAACTGATACGAGTTGTCAAAAAGTTGATTACAATTTAATGTAGTTCTATGAAAAGTAATGTCGATACCGTATCAGGTGTTTTTGAAATTACGTGTATATAGGCAGGATATCGCACCAATCTGATCCTATACTGATAACTTTTTTTTTATTTAGGTATTTGTAACCTTGAACGGCCCCGCCGAGGGTTTGTCCGACGAAGAGCTAGAACGCCGTTACTTCGTCTTGAGAAAACGAGCAAGCCACGAATGTCCCGAAGAAGGCAAACGTTTTTACATTTGCTCGCTGAGCAAGCGCACCGTCGTCTACAAGGGACAGCTCACTTCCGATCAGCTGTGGTGCTATTTCCCAGATTTGGCCGACCCTTTATATGACACTTATTTGGCTCTAGTTCACACTAGGTTCTCGACTAATACGTTTCCTAGCTGGGAGAGGGCGCATCCGTTGAGGTGAGTAACTATTTATACTCAACCATTACGTCATAAGATAGTTTAAAGTTTAATTAATCTATTGTAGAAACGTAGCAATAATCATTGGGAACCTTTTGCATACACTCCATTAGCTAACTTTATCCTTTATTAATGCGACGTTAAACGACAGATGTCACGTGATATTTAGAAGTCCAATTTTTTCCTTTTGCAGACACAATTTTTATATTAAATATTTATTTTATCCTTTATTTATCTGTCAAAAGGCTGTTTTGTGTTCTGTAGACAAAATTAATTAAAAAGTTAAAAAACAATTAGGAAAAAAATAAAAAACCAATCTGCCAGGAAAATATAGGATAAGCTATACTGTGTACTTCTTCTTTTTTTACACACTTCACAGAACATTGATGGCTTTTGGTTAGCTGGTGAACACTATTTCCAAACAACACATATCCACCCGTTTTAGTAAAAAATGAGTTACAATAATTGGTATAACATTAAATTTGTCGATTACCCCGCATTGATAGCTCTTGAAATAATTGTCTGGTATCAAAAATATTTGAAATTTACTATTTACTATTTCCAAATAAAGGAACTCTAGTGTTCATTATTCGGCCACAAGTAAGGTCAAACTTTATCCTTTAGTAAGAGATAAAGTTTAAACCAGGTAACTGCGCGTGCCTTAAATAAAGGGTAATGTGAAAAATGGGACATCCAAAAGGCCCTGTTATTGCTCAGCACTAATTTCCAAGGTCCAAGGCTTTCACTGTAGAGGGTGTCCCAAATTCGATGTTTTTGGTGGGGTTCGGGTATATCTAGGGGAGAAGAACTGACCCCCTTTGCGACGCTGAAGTTTTAAGAGAAACTAAAAGATTAAAAACCGCATCTTGATATAGCAAGCTGTTTTCAAGCTACTGGGTTTATTTGCATTTTGGGAGGGGCCTATAACTTTTTTATTTATGAAAATTTTATTTTCGTGTAAAGAGCTTTCTTATAGGTCTGTTCTTGAAGAATAGACAAATTTAAACGGTTTTCTCTTTTAGTTTTTCAGATATTTTATAAAGCTCTTATTTTTTTTATGGAATTACCCTCATTTTATTCGATTTTTGAAATCAGCGTAAAATGACGTTTTATTGTTTTTTTAAGTCTTTTTGGTTTTTTTAAAAATATTTTTTGTTTTTATTTTATAATTTAATTTGATGACTGGGTTAAAAATATTTTGAAATAATCAAATTAAAAAATAAAAAAATATTGAAAAAAGCAAAAATATAAAAACCTCGACAAAAACAACAAAAAAATTAAATATTGAGTTCCACGTCATTCTAAAATAAATTTTAATCTGATTTTAAAAATCGAATAAAAAAAGGGGGTCATTCCATAGGAAAAATTATTAATAAAAACCGTTAACATCTGTCAATTCTTCAAGAAAAAAATTATAATAAAACTCTTTACACAAAAACAAAATTTCCATAAATAAAAAAGTTATAAACCCCCTCTCAAAATGCAGACTTTTCAAAAACACCCCGTGGCTTAGAAGCAGATTGCTATATCAAGAGGCCGGCGGTTTTAAACTTAAGCGTCCCTTAAAATTTAAGCGTCGCAAAGGGGGTTTGTTCTTGAAGAATAGACAAATTTAAAAGATTTTCTTTTTTAGTTTTTGAGATATTTTATAAAGTTCTTATTTTCTTATGGAATTACCCTCATTTTATTCGATTTTTGAAATCAGCGTAAATTACTGGGTTAAAAATATTTTAAAATAATCAAATTAAAAAATTTTAAAATTTTGAAAAAATCAAAAATATAAAAACAACAAAAAAATTTAAAAAATTTAATTTTGAGTGTGATTTGTCATTCTAAAGGAAATTTTAAGCTGATTTTAAACATCGAATAAAAAGAGGGTCATTCCATAAAAAAATATATAAATAAAAACCGTTAACATCTGTCAATTCTTCAAGAAAAAATTATAATAAAGCTCTCTACACGAAAACAAAATTTCCATAAATAAAAAAGTTACAGACCTCCTCCCAAAATGCAGACTTTTTAAAAACACCCCGTGGCTTAGAAACAGATTACTATATCAAGAGGCGGTTTTAAACTTAAGCTTCCCTTAAAATTTAAGCGTCGCAAAGGGGGTCAGTTTTTTCCTATCTCCCCTGAAAATACCCGAAACCCCCCAAAACATCGAATTTGAGACAACATGTATAACTTTGGACTCTCATGTATAACTTTGGACTCTTCATAGCTAATTTCATCTTCTCTACATCCTTTAGTTAAAGGGCACTAAAATTTAAAAAACCTTGTGACATATATGGTGGAGGCGCCATTTGTGACATATGACAATATGTTAACTACGTTTTTCGTTCACTCCCATCATGATATAACTTTGGTAGAGTCCTGGCTCATAACGGAGAAATCAACACTCTTCGCGGAAATGTCAACTGTATGAAAGGAAGAGAGGGCGTTATGAAAAGCGAAATGTTCGGTGACCAACTGAAGAATCTGTACCCTGTCGTCGAGCCCAATTTGTCCGACAGTGGTTCGGCCGATTGCGTTCTGGAGTTTTTGGTCCATGCCGGACAAAGAAAATTGCCTGAGGTAAATCTTTTGATTTTTCATAATAATATTAGGACTGTAAAACCACTACTACTGCTTTAGAGTTTTTGAAACACATCTGAAACTGTCATTTGTAAAAAAAAACATTTAAATCTCACTTTGGTTTTTAGCCTTATTTTAAAAAATGAAAGTTTTAAATGTTGGCAACTGGTAATATTTTATTATTTTTAATACAAGCCGCACAAAAAATCTGTTGGAAATAAACAATAAAAAATTGCCACTACCACAACGAAAGGGCCCCGTAGCTTACGGCAGTGGTAGTGTCTAATAACTACTAGGAAGGGACATTTAGGTGCAGTGCTTACCACTATCACTACGACGACGTGTCAAATAAGCGTTCCAAAAACTCCCTATTAATAAATTATACTAAGTCAAAAATTGGAATATACGAGATGTGACACCTAGGTTTGAGAGGCTTTTTATTATTTCAAGAGCTTCTATTTATACCTAGAAAGTGAATATATTCCAGACGCTGATTAGAAAATAATCTATTTCATAAATACTCCAAATTCACTTGTATAATTATCTTTTCCGAGAAATTTTTTGCTGTTTACAGATAAATTGCGTATGTACGTACTTGTTTTAATGAGGCACTTATAAAAATCAAATTCATTGATACTGATTTTATTTACCGATTAATGAGTCAAGACTACAATTGGGTGCAAAGTTACCGATTTAACGTTTTCTAGCCTTTCATACCTTAACAGTGCGGAACTAATTTGACAAATAAAAAAAACGAACTCAAGAATACATTCGTTCGTCTTTGCTACTGTTCGAACAAATCTTACAACCCCTGGTGGGTTTTAGTCTTATTAACTAGAGCCCTCTAATAGAAGTTTCTTTGTTTATGTTTGCTCTCAAGATTGTAAAGTTTTCAACTTGCTTGGGACTATAACCGAGTACCTGAAAATTATGAGCATTTCTTTCGTTGTGTTTAGTTTTTGACTCATTTATTTTTAGTCTTCGTTTTTTTAATTTTATATCAAGCACTGCTACAGTTTTAGATATTTCGTCTTTACTATAAACACTAATATCATCTGCGTAGTCAACAGGAGCTTCGAGGACCAAATTAAGCAGTAATGAAGAAAACGCATAACCCTGCCTTATCCTGAAGTTACACCCAATTGCTCTGACAACTAGTTATTTATTTTGAGTCCAACTTTGGAACCCTAAATAGTTAATAAGTTTTTTTAAAAGAATTCCCAAACTAGCTAAATCCTGTATCATTCCCTCCCGATTTACGCTATCAAAAGCCTGTTTAAAATCTACATAAATACTATATATATATATATATATATATATATATATATATATTTAAGTTGTGTTCATAGGATTTTTCTATAATTTGTCTCATAACACATATTTGATCTGAGGTAGATCTGTTCAGGCTGAATCCACATTGATATTCTCCGATAGCCAGCTCAGAATACTCCAATATAATATGTATAAAGCTAGTGACAATACCTTATAAGCTACGTTTAGCAATGTTATGCCTCGGTAGTTTTGGCAGTTTAGTTTATCATTTTTTTTTGTAAATTCGCTATATAATTCCTTAGGAATTTATATTTGTCACCATAAGTTTTCACCGTCGTTCTTTATTAGTTAAGTAAGTAGTATGTTGTAAATTCCAGGAGCTTTTGAATTTTTCAGACATTGACCTGCAGTTCAAACGAATCTATTTGGCCAAATTTTTTGAAGCCTGGGAGGCAGTGAATTTTGTTTGGACCTTATTTTCTCAGTCGGTGTATATTGTTACGGGTTCACAACGACAAATTAAAACTCGCAATTGTTGAAAACGATACGTCAATTTATTTCGACAAATTATGTACAAAAACACGCACTTAAACTTAGTATAACTTGCTAATAATTCACTACTATAATCGGTCTATCAACTTCGTGTTAATCTCACGACCACTACAGTACGGTATCTGTGACTGACTCCTGGTGCGCGACCCCGGCCCTATATATAGGATCGTCCATCTCTCTCGAACTTTCCGGCAGCCTTCGACGTCCGGAAAGTTCCCGCACTACCGCGACCGCAAGCCACAGACAACGCAACTAAAACCTAGACTAAGAATACAACCTTAAGATAAATCGACCTAATACTACACTAAACCTAAATAAATTCCAATTATAAAATTTAAATAACTTAAATTTGTATCCTCCTCTTCAGGTTTGATCGTCTCGATCAACATTTCCCAGGTAAGGTTTTAGTCTGTCTAGATGGACAACTTTCATCTTGGACTTCGGGCTTCTCTGGATTCGGTAGACTACATCATTAATTCTCTTAACAACTTTATAAGGCCCTTCCCATGGTGGTGTCAATTTAGGTGATCTTCCTTTCTTGCGTTGAGGATTGTATAGCCAGACTTGATCATTCTCTTTGAACCCTGAAGAGTTTGCTTTCAGGTCATATCTCGCTTTCATGCGGTCAGTGGCTATTTCTATTCGCTCTCTAACCACTTCATGGATATCGTGCAGCTTTTGCCTTAAACGTTCGACATAGTCATTAACCTCTAAGTGTGCTTCTTCAGGTGAACCAAACATGATATCACATGGTAAACGCAGTTCTCTACCAAACAGGATACTAGATGGAGTAGCTCGTGTCGTATTGTGAATGGCAGTTCTATAGGCCATCAAAAACAATGGAATATATTGGTCCCAATCTGTTTGGTGCTCATCAACAACTTTGCAAAGATGTTCCTCTATTGTTTTATTAAATCTTTCAACCATGCCATCTGACTGCGGATGCAAAGCAGTAGTCCGTGTTTCATGTATTCCTAAAAGGTCACAGAGATTCTGGAAGAGCTTTGATTCAAAGTTTCTTCCTTGATCTGAATGTAGTTCCAAAGGAATGCCAAATCGGCTGAAAACATCATTTACCAGAACTTCTGCAACTGTAGCGGCCTCTTGGTTAGGCAAAGCAAAAACTTCTGGCCATTTGCTAAAATAATCCATGACAACAAGGATGTATTTGTTGCCCTTTTTAGTTTCTGGAAATGGTCCGGCCACATCAATAGCAATGCGTTCGAATGGCAGACCTACGTTATATTGTTTCATTTGACCTCTGGACCTTGTTTTGGGACCTTGGCTGGCTGCACAAGTCGAACATCGGCGGCACCAGTTTTTCACATCTTGAAAGTAATTGACCCAATAAAATCGGTTTCGAATTTTGTCCATGGTTTTATTTATGCCTAGGTGTGCGCCTGATTTTCCACCATGGCATTCGGCCATTATATTGTCTACCATGCTCCTAGGAACCACTACTTGATTAATCACAGTAAGGCCATCGGCACTTTCCCAGGCACGTTTAAGGATGTTTTCTTCTACTATCAGTGAATCCCATTGTGCCCACAGTGATTTGAATATCACCCCTTGGTTTGCGATATCTTGCCATGATGGTCGTGGCTTGTTCTCTTCTTTCAATCGCAAGATAGGTCCTACATCTTTGTCGTTAAGTTGTGTGGTTCTAATCGAAGCCGACATCCATTCTTCATCTGGTTCTAACTTTATCTGGCGCACGTAGGTAATTCCTTCTTTCTGGTCAATTTTCCTGCAATGTTTACAATCCTCGGGGCAAGGTCTTCTGGACAATGCATCTGCATTATTATGCACCCTTCCTGCTCGGTGCTTAATTTGATAATGGTATTGTTGTAGCTTTTCTATTCATCTCGCGACTTGCCCCTCAGGTTGTTTCATTTTCATGAGCCACTGTAACGCAGCATGATCCGTTCTAATCAGAAACTCTTGTCCGTAGAGATATTTGTGAAAGTGATCTACGGATTTAACTATGGCTAGGAGCTCCTTTCTAGTAACACAATAATTTCTCTCGGATAGCTTCTTGCTGAAAAATTCGATGACCCGTTCTTCTCCATCTTGTACTTGGGAGAGTACTGCTCCTATGCCATCGTTGCTCGCATCAGTATCTAATATGAATTTTCCTTTTGGAATGGGATATGCAAGAATCGGACTAGAACATAATGCTGCTTTTAGTCTTCTAAATGCTTGGTCACATTCGGTATTCCATTTGTAAGAAGCTTTATCTTCTGTAAGTCTATGTAACAGAGACGCTATTTTGGCGAATCCTTCTACAAATCGTCTGTAGTATGTACACAGACCCAAAAAGCTTCTCAATTCATGTTTTTCACGAGGTTGAGGCCATTCTTTTATTGCTTGTAGCTTCTTTTCGTCGGTATGGATGCCTTCTCGGGAAACGACGTGACCCAGGAACTCAACTTTTTCTTGGAACAGAAAACATTTCTTTGAGTTTAATTTAAGATTTGCGTTCCTGATTCTTGAGAATACTTCTCGTAAATTATCTAGATGTTCTTGAAATGATTTCCCCATTACTATGACATCATCCAAATAGACTAGGCAGGTTTTCCAAGTAAGGCCTCGTAGAACGACTTCCATTAGTCTTTCAAATGTAGCTGGGGCATTGCACAGGCCAAATGGCATCACATTAAACTGATAAAGTCCACTTCCAGCAGAGAATGCAGTCTTCTCTTTATCTCTTTCAAAGATTCCTACTTGCCAATACCCACTTTTCAGGTCAAGAGTAGAAAACCAATATGATCCTGCCAACGTTGTTAATGTGTCGTCTATTCTTGGCAGTGGGTAACTATCTTTCTTGGTCACATCGTTAAGTTTCCTGTAGTCGACACAAAATCTAGTACTTCCATCCTTTTTAGTGACCAACACCACAGGAGATGACCAAGGACTTAATGACTCTTCAATAACACCGTCGCTGAGCATTTTATTAATGAGATTGTGAACTTCTTCTTGCTTGGCCATTGGTAGTCTTCTTGGGGGTTGTCTTATCGGTTGGGCATCGCCAGTGTTGATAGCATGTTGAATAAGGTTTGTGCGTCCCGAACTACTCCTAGTTTCGAAGATATTGCTTTGTTCTTCTATAAACTCTCTCGCTTTACTATATTCTTCTGGAGTGAGATGTTGCCAAGTTGACTCAAATTGCTGAAGTACCTCCATTGGTAACTTGCTTGTATCCTCGGAAGTTGGCTCTTCACATCTTGTTACTTTCTGTACTGGTTCAAATAATGCTACCACCTCCCCCTTATTAATTTTGACACTATTTGGGAAAATATTGGCGACTCTAATCGGGATGTCTTTATCGGTTTTAACTAGTGATTTTGCAACGAGGTAGGTGTTGGGTGTGTTTTGTTGGCTTATGAGTCCGACGCAGCTTGATGTTTTACTTTCCAGCCTCCCAAAAATTATGGTCTCACTGTTACCGACTAGTCTTGTTGTGCATACTGCCACGACCTTTATTGGTTCTTTATTGAAGTGACTATTTGACAAAATGAACTCTTCATTCCCAAATCTTAGGGTATTAAGTTTATTATCAAACGCAAATCCATGTTTACTTATCAAGTCCATTCCCAAAATAAATTCGTCTTCTATTTCTGCAACCAATACAGTGTGGCGAATATTCAATCTTCCCAGCTGTAGGTCTATATCTGTCTGCCTCAACACGTCGGCGGATTCTCCAGTCACAGTCTTAAGTGTTATTTTCTTTTCTATTGGTCGAATTTTATATCTCGTTGCAATTTTGAACTTAAGCAATGATATGGCAGCACCAGTGTCTACTGTTATATTAACTTTTCTCCCATTAATGAGTCCGTCGATGTTAAGACTGTCAGCAGTATGTTTTAGGCTCTTAATAGAGTAAATTTTGGGGGCTCTATTCCCATTAGCCAACACCCGCCCCTCTGCGTTGACTAGTTTTAGTTTTTTCTGATCTCTTCTTCGGTATTCTGTCCCACTAGATGGTGAGCGAGACCTCATTTGGACACGACAATCGCGTTGAATATGCCCTGTACGTCCGCATCTGAAACACTTTACATTTGGAGGGGATCGTCTACTTTCTTTCAAAGAATCAATCTTCTCCATCAGTGATTGAAACAGTTGGTTTAGCGTTTTTAAGTTGACCTCATCTCTAGTGCTCATTTCTTCTTCCTCCTGAATTGAAACAGCTCTTACTTTTGGCCTGGACATATTATTTGATGATTCAATTTCAAGGGCTCGAATCAACACTTCACTGCTGCTATGGAAGCGTTCTCAACGAAGTAATTTTGCTGTCCGTGTCTCGCAAGCCGTTAATAAAGCGATCTACCGTGAAGGGATCTCTGTAATTTTCTGGCATTTCTGGGTAAGCCAAGTACATCAGCCTCCTGATATCTGCTTCATACTCTTGCAATGATTCTCCTGGTCTTTGTTGACGAATATTTAATTCTGACCAATGTAAATTTCGCATGTGTTCGTCTCCATACCTTCTTTCTAACGCTGCCACTAAAGCATTATAATTCTGTTTTTGTTCGACTGGAATGGACCGTAAAAGTCCCAGAGCAGGTTCTCGTAGAGCTACTAACAAAGCTCTAGCTTTTTCTTCATCATCCCAACCATTTGCAGCAGCGGCAGCTTCAAACTGTTGTTTTAAGTAGACCAGGAAGACGTACCATCAAAATTTGGAGGCTTAATGTTTTGGTTGGAATTTACAACACATCCTTGAGCTTTTATTTTGTTGTGTTCTTTCTGAAGCTGTATAAACTGTTTTGACATGTCCTGGAATTTTTCTTCTATGGTTTGAAAAACTTCTTCCCTAACATTCTGTAGTTTGGTCTCCACTTTTTCTTCAACATTTTGTACCTTTTCTTCTACATTCTGCAATTTATTTTGTACCTTTTGTTCCACACTATGCATTCTTTGAGTTATTTCTTCCTTAAGATCTTCGGTTGCACTCTTGAACTCTTCTCTCAGCTGTTCGGAGTTGCTCTTTATTTGATCGAAGTTTTCTTGAATGCCATCTAATCTTTGCTCAAATGTCTGTTTCATATCGTTCTGGTTTTGTTCGATGGTCTGTCTCATATCATTCTGATTTTGTTCAATAGTGTGTTTCATGTCGTCCTGGTTTTGAGCCATTTGAGCTGCTAGAGCCTGCATCATTTTAGTTAGATCTTCCATCTTTGCCGATCCTTGTCTAGTAAGCATCAACTTCCTGATAAATCACTTAAAACGTCTATTTTAGGGCTATAAAGCGAATGTCGAAGTCGGTTTTTCAATATCTCTTCCAATTCTTAAATAGGACCTAATGGAATGTTCTGGAATATACTGGTAAATGCTACTCTTTCTGCTACTAGGCAAATGTAGAAGTCACTTTTTGATTATCTCTTTTGGTTCTCGAATAGGCCGTCGTAGAATGTTATGGAATATTCTAGAAATAATTTCTAATTCTTACTTTTTAAAATAACTAAGCTACTGTCGAAGTCGGTATTTGTGTATCTCTTCTAGTTTTTGATTAGAACGTCGTAGAATGTTATGGAATCTTCTAGAAATTCTTTCTAATTCTTACTTTTGAAATAACTAAACTAATGTCGAAATCGGTATTTGTATATCTCTTCTAGTTTTTGAATAGAGCGTCGTAGAAAGTGATGGAATGTTCTAGAAATTCTTTCTGATTCTTACTTTTAAAATTACTAATCTAATGTCGAAGTCGGTATTTGTATATCTCTTCTAGTTTTTGAATAGAACGTCGTAGAATGTTATAGAATATTCTAGAAAATCTCTCTAATTATCAATTTTTGGACTGTAAAGTTAATGTCGAAGTCGGTTCTTAAATATCTCTTTTAGTTTTTGAATAAAACAATATCGAACTTCTTCGAATATTCTGGAAAAATCACTTACTGTTTTTCTGTCCAATTGTCCTATCCGGTAGTAATATGTAAGGACAGTCTTTGCACTATTTATTTCTTTTAATCTCACTTCTGACACTAATTGTTACGGGTTCACAATGACAAATTAAAACTCGCAATTGTTGAAAACGATACGTCAATTTATTTCGACAAATTATGTACAAAAACACGCACTTAAACTTAGTATAACTTGCTAATAATTCACTACTATAATCGGTCTATCAACTTCGTGTTAATCTCACGACCACTACAGTACGGTATCTGTGACTGACTCCTGGTGCGCGACCCCGGCCCTATATATAGGATCGTCCATCTCTCTCGAACTTTCCGGCAGCCTTCGACGTCCGGAAAGTTCCCGCACTACCGCGACCGCAAGCCACAGACAACGCAACTAAAACCTAGACTAAGAATACAACCTTAAGATAAATCGACCTAATACTACACTAAACCTAAATAAATTCCAATTATAAAATTTAAATAACTTAAATTTGTAACAATATGCTAGCGATACTTATCAACAACTGTTTAGTCTAGCAATAACTTTTCGATACATATTTTCTTAGTTTTAAATCATTTTCACTAAGAAAAATAGATTATGAACTTCATGAGAAAAACAATCTAGCTCATCCCAAGTGACGGAAAATCTGTCTTGCTGCAGTTTGCGTATCCAAAACATTTGACTGATTCTTGCCCTTATTTTCTTATGCTTGAAACTTAACATATAAATTGATGGTTACTTTATAACTAAAAAGAAGTCTGGTTAATTTACGAAGTTGGCAAATCCGTTTGGCGGCGTCTTTCAAATGGAAAATCTGGTTAATTTTTTTAACTCATTTTCTTAGTTTTGATTTTTTTTACATTATCGATTATAGTATAATTTTATAGAGAAAATTAGTCAGGTTCTAATTTACAATCATGAAAGCCTCGCTAGACTCTCGAGGCTCTAAGAAATGGATTTTTATTTTTTTGCTTGATAACGGCAGTTACGAAAAAACTGCAAAATTCCAAAATTTTTTAGATAAACCAATGAATTTTTTTTGTATTTTAGAATCTAACAGTGAAGGGAAATCCCCTGAAAAAATATCCTATAGATTGTATGTATTATTTGGCTTTCCTAATGACGTATGCCCTGTAGATTCGATTGGATTTTAAGTTGGAGTTCACCTCCAACTTCATGAACCTAATTAAAGATCTGCAAGAGCTATAATTGAAATTAGAACAGATTGGTAACGAAGGTAATTTTCTCATTTATACTTGGGATTTAGGAACATCGGTATTGGATAAGCCAAGTTAACGGTCATTAGATAAGTCTGGTATTATAATTTAACCAATCATCTGAAAAAATTTCCGAACTAAGAAAATAAGGGCAATTATTTCGTTAACTTTTTCTGGCGCATTTTTCGCCTCCACCTATTTATATATACATTTTTGCTTATAATTGCTCACTGATGTTTAATGACGAAGAAAATAAGTTCCAAATAGGTCACTGCCCGTTTGTTCCTTATACATATGCACCTTAATATTATGTGATATCTCCAAACAGAAGATTTACTTATTTTTCTTTTTTTTCAAGTAGCCATTTTTTAAAAATGTTTGAACCTATTGAGGGTCGCCTACAGACAGACTTTCAAATTGGCCTATGGGCTCTCTTGTAGCTCTTTGAGTGTTCACTTTTTAAGGGCAAAGTGTATGGCAGCGTTATGTATTTTGTAGAAATCGAGCTAAAACCCTGTACAGAAGAAAGAACGCTTACTTATTTGTATTACCTACTGGATATGTTATACCTTGATTTTTACCTTCCTGGCTCAAAAAGTCATCCCTAAACAGCGATAGCCGAAAACAGCGACTTCCTAAATCAGTGACTAAACATGTAAAAGTGGTCGCTGTATTGAGACTTGCTTTTATTTACATCACTCTTTTGTCCCGAAGCCTGCTAGTTTTTTTAAGGTTAGAGAATTAGTAAAAATTCTTACATCTCAACTGAGTCGTCGTTTTAATTTAGGGTTTTAGAATTATGATAACATAGTTTTTACTTAATACTTTATGTCCCGACCAAAATTTGGTCAGAGCTTATCTAACATAATAGGAAGTTGTCAAATACAACATTGGTCCAATTATTAATGTTAAAAATAACATAGAACTTTACACACTTTTGCATTTTGTATTCTTTGTACTTAAATATTTAAAAAAAAAATCACAAATATTTTGTGCAGACATGCAATCAGACAACAATAAAATTTATTAAAAACATGAGATTTTATCACTTTGTTTACAAATTTTGTATTCTTAAAAAATGGAGTTTCAAAAATGCAATAGATTTATCATTGTATGTTAAACCATTATTCCAAAGTGCGGATTTCATTTATTTATGGTGTAAATTCAAAACAATATGTTTTGTGTAAAATTTATAAACCAAAAGATTTAAGAGTTAGTATGTTTATATGCAACTTACATCCACTTTAAGCCATGTTTTGTCGTCAATGTGTATGTTGGGTAACATTGCAGAAAAAAAATTTTAAGGCTTATTTTTTTGAATGGGAGGTTTTCGCCTAAAACCACTGATGCGAGTTTAGGCAAAGTGATGGGATTAGATATATTTATATATATTTTGAAACATATAAATCTGTATTATTAAGTTTTACAGTATTTAACTGTCCTTGGTTAAAAATGGGTTAACTTAAGAAAAAGAATATGTTATCGTAATCCAAAAACTTCATTTTCTAACTAACTAGAAAACCCAGAAAATCTTTATTTTCCTAGATCCACAGAAACCTGTATGTGAAAGTACCCGAAAATAATAAAATATCATTTTACCTTTGATCCTACCCAACCAAAATTTACTTCAAACTGGTCTCAAATACGGTCCCTGTATGTCGACATAATTTTTCCAAACTAGCATTTAATTTTTTAAATTCATAAAATACAATATATAATTTTCTTATTATAGGCTGTCATGACGATGGTTCCCGAAGCATGGCAAAACGACCCGACTATGTCCGAAGAAAAGAAAAGCTACTATCACTGGGCATCTTGTAACATGGAACCGTGGGATGGTCCCGCTCTAATTTCTTTTACCGATGGCCGTTACATCGGCGCCATCTTGGACAGGAACGGCCTCAGGCCATCCAGGGTCTACATCACCAAGGATAACATGATGATTATGGCTAGTGAAGTAAGTAATGATGTATTCAGGGTGCTTAGGGAATTCACATAAAATCTCCCCGTTGCATTTTTGGGAGAAAGTTATGATTAACATACGCAAAATATACCTTATTAATATTTCTTTAAAAAATCTGCATAATTTAGACACACTCAGGGACTTTTTAAACTGCCGGTTTATTTTTTTCTGTCAAAATTTAGCATTTAAAGGTACAGACCGAGGTCAGGTTCACTATGTTTGTCGTTTGGTTCAAACTGGTTTTCCGTATTTCAAATACTTTTATTTTTGAGCGCGGCAATTTAAAAAGTCCCCGACTGTAACTCCATGTTATTTCCCCACCCCACGGGAAGAAAATGAAAATACATATAATTAAATATATTTAAAAAAATAAACGTGACCTTACTGTGCTTTCTATTTTTATACTTTGCTTTAAGTCATCTTCTTTATACACCTTTGTATCTTTAACTTTAACTAATTTGACGTTTGTTTAATTTTGTTAATATTATATTTTATAATGTTTGATTTTGTTGTTTTGATTTTTAAACATTTTTGTGAACAGGTTTGTTAAAAATATAATATTATATACAAAACGGCATTTTTAAATATTTTGAAAACTAAGTCAAATGTTGACTTGCGAATTTTTATATTTTTTGTAAGTGAATATAGTTTAACACCTATTATAGTTGAGTAACTACACGACCCAGATTAATCTGATACTGCACTTTTGAATAGCGCTCTCAAATTTTGTACATAGTATCTTGGACGGGAACCGTTATATAGGCCCTTCTTTTTTAAAATGGGCGCCAATTTAAAGAAAATGCTAATAATTTAGAGTTCACCACTGCTGTTGTTATTACATTTTTATCATTACGAGATCACCCTCCTTTTACCGAGTGCTCCTTATTTTTAAGCTGAGTTTTAAGAATTTTATCATAGGCCTCCTTAAGAGGTCTTTAATATTATTGCAAAGAGATTCCGAATAAGCTTTTATTGAGCCATTGTTTTCGACATTTTGATCTATGCCAAACAAAATTCTGCTTGCAGTGTCCGTGGTGGATATATTAATGGTGTTATTAAGGGCAAACTCGCACTCGAAAGTGCTTGATCCCATTTATTGGGGGTGGTAAGCTCAGAAACCATGAAAGTCAACGTTTCATACTTGACCATTGGCCCTTGGTGTGGCACTAGCAATTGAAACAACAAATGTTATTTCTTTCATAAAAATCTTGTAAAATTTTTGACGTAAAACAGCTAGCCTGTCTGAGATGATTCGGAGTAGTTTACTCTATTGTTGAAAATAGGAGTTTAAATGTTGCAAAACCTCTTGAACGGTGGTAGATTTACAAGCAAAGAGTTTTGTGAACTTGGTAAAAGGTCAACTACTAATAAAATATGTTTGTTATGACGAGTGCTTTTTTCCAAAGGGTCTAATTGCTCGATGTGAATAGTATTAAATGGCAAATTTCCCTTCTCGATATTATGTAAAAAACCCTCCCTTTTACCATGAGTGTAGAGAAAAAACCTATACACCTGAAACAGTTTTTAATATAATTTTTAATCTTATCTTTTAAATTCGGAAATCAATAGCATCTTGTGATGCATTCAAACACTTTATCTACTCCCAGATGGCCCATTTACATGAGAGTCTCGAATAATATTTTCCTGCATACATTCTGGCACGTAAAAAAGTAAATTCCCCTGGGATTTTCTAACCCGTCCCTGGCTTCGATGTCCGGCAACTCGCTCTTGTCCAATTCTTTCTTAATCTCACAAATTCTCCAATCTAAGCTCTGCCAAAGAGCTAGATTTTGTTCAGCAAGAATAAAAATGTGGCACAGTGTAAGGGCATCTACGTGCTTCATGGCCCCACCCTTTCTGTGCTGTAAAGTATAATCGTAATTGGATAAAACAAGCGACCATCTCTAAAACTTTGGGTTTACTTCTTTTTTATTAAAGGCCATGGTAAGGCTATTGTAATCTGAAAACATTTTAAATGGACTCCCCAGGCGGTAGATTCGAAAGCGTTCTAGAGAATAAACTATGGCCAGAGTTTCAAGCTCAAAATTATGCATTTTTGCTTTCTCAGGTTTTGCTAAAGAAGAAAACAGTATGAAATTTACCATCCTCCTGCTTCTGCAAAAGACCAAAGCGTGCTCATCATCAAACCTAAAATTATCCTCCTTAACATTTTTTTCCTTTTAACAAGTCATAAAGAGGGTCACAGATTACTGAAAAATCCTTGACAAATTTACGAAAATATGGATCTAAACCTAAGAAATAATGTAGTTTCTTGAAACTTCTTGGTATAGGAAATTCTTTAACTGATCTAGTGTGCTCTGAACTAAGCTTTACCTTTGAAAACCTTACCAAATATCCCAGGTAGGTAAGCTCGATTTTCAAAAAGGGACACTTAAAAAGCTTTAATTCGAGTGAATTTCGGCGTAATAGGTCAAAAACTTGTCTGAGGATTTCTAAACTCTCCCCAACATTTTTCGTGCCCACTAAAGCATCGTCCATGAAAAGTAGGAACTTTCTCTAATAAATAAGATCTTTAAAAATAGTTGTAAGAAACCTCATAAACACCGCAGGACCATTTTATTAAACCTAAAGGGAGCTTTACGTACTTAAACTGACCAAAAGCAGTTAATTTACGAGTCTTTAAGATCTAATTTTGAAAAGTATGTTTTACCTTTAAGACTTTCAATTTGCTGTTCAATAATAGGTAGTGGAAGTCGATCCTTTACAGTCAGTTTGTTAAGATGGCGACTATCAATACACAGGCGATACGATGGTGGTCCTTCTGTCATGTAGGGTGGCCGTAAATCATCAATAAATTGAAGACCTTCATATCCTCTATTAATTTGCTTCTACTTCTTAAATTATATGTTGGTGAATGAAACATAATTTCGCAGTGGCCTTCTGCCTTATTAAAATTTTTACCAAAACGTATAAATTTGAGTTACTTACAAGCCCGTTTTTCTGATAATTTGTGGGCTAATTATTTAAATACAATTAATTTTTAACGGTAGCAACTTATATTTTTAAAAAATCTTAAAAGTACATACGTGTTATTACTTCTATATCTTGTAGAGGAGAGAGAGAGGTTTGCACAGAAAAGAATAAGTGTCAACCAAATTGACCATGTGAAAGCGCTCTCTTTTTAGCAGCTATTCATATCATGTGACCAAAATAATATTCAATATACGTGCTAAATTTCAAAAAAACTACTACAATACAGATATTTTTTTCAACAATATAAAAATAAGCATGACCGTTTACAATTGTGTTCGGAGACACCGCATCTTTTTCTAGCCACAAACAAAAGTGGTAACGTTGAGCCATAGTTCAATTTAGTTCAATCATTGAGTTGTTAAAAAAAATAAAAAGTCAGGAAATTTTTAAAGCGATAATTTCATTGAATCTTAAGGCTTTTTCAGGATTGCTGCATTGGTAATATATTCCAAAAAATGTTTATTAAAAATAAAATATTGTTGACAGGTCGGTGTTTACGACGTAGACCCCGCAAACGTCATTTCAAAGAGTCGACTAAAGCCGGGACGCATGCTACTAGTTGACACCGTCAACAAATCTGTCATCAGTGATGTAGAGCTAAAAAACGAAATTGCCAGATCCAGGCCGCATGCACAGTGGCTCAAAGAACAGGTAATAGCTACATTTCTTGTACAAGTTTTTTTTATTGAAGCGTCGGAAGCCTGTTTTGTCATTCTTGGTGAAGGATGTTTGCAATGTCCCTTGTCCAGAGCATGAAAACGAGATTTTAATTCAGTAAAGGGGGTTCCAGCCTTCTCTGCATTAAACTTTTGTAGCTTTTTATTCATCACGAAGCAAAGTTTTATCAAAATTCATAGGGAAAAATCAGCGGATTTTTTAGTAATCTTGAAACATTTGTTCATGATTTGTGTAAAAATTTTACAAAAATTAATTAGCCAAAAAATATATTTTTGATTAATTAAAATAACAAAAGCCCAAGGCTTTTATTATTTTATGAAATTTAATGTTCTAAAGGAAAAAATAGCATCTTATTTATTTCGAGTCTCCATATTTGAATAAAATTTCTATATTTGATTTTTTTAAAATAGTTATTTATGTTTAATAAAGAGGTGGAAATTCGGAAAAAATGTAAAAAAAAGTTACGTCTATATAAGATAATTTATATGACAGATATGATTTAAAAAGATCATAATTTTTTTTCTCATTTACTACTACAACTAATTTTTTATTTTTGTTTTTTTGTCTTGCATGAACATGGACATCGCAGATGGTGAGTCAAAATATGTTTGGTGTGGTAAAATAGAACTTGTTTAATTTCGATTACCTAGTATTTTTTTGTTTTTTTTTGTGATTAACAGTTTTTATTTAGCTTATTTTGTTAGAATTCGTAAATAAGTAAGTATATATGTAAGGTGGCAAAAACAAACAACTTACCCCCGTAGTGTTGATTAAGTTTGCTTGAAGCTCTAAAATTACTGCTATTAATGGTAATAATTTGACCTAATCAAACAATTTCGGTATTTTTTAAAAATATATGTCCCTTTAGGATCCTACCCGGCTACGCTAATGGCTAGAAATGGAACTGTATTCGTAGAAAAATATTGAGACAAAGTGTTTTTGTTTGTAATTAAATATACCTCGATTATTGCCTTTAAGTTTTAAAGGTTTTTCATTTATTTATATACGGGGTGTCCCCGACCACCCGTCCACCTCTTTTAAAACCTAGGGGATGGATTTTTTCAATGATCTAAAAAATGATTGTGGCCATATCGAGTACGCTCTTTCAATTGTTTGTATTTTTAGATTCCGGCGCCGACCGGAAGTGGCCTATTTAGGTCTAAAGTCCGTTTTTTGAATAGGGATGTGCATAATTTTGCAACGAATTCGAATCCTACGCAAGAAAATACGTACCTTTTATTTGAAACATTTTTTTCTTAAACGTCATTTTTTTAAATATATGCCCATCCCTATTTGAAAAACGGACTCCAGGCCTAAATAGGCCACTTCCGGTCGACTCCCAAAGTTGAAAACATTTACCAATAATCAAAAGAGCGTACTCAAGGAATTTTCTGGCTTATTAAATAAACTTTTCCCCTAGGATTTAAAAGGGGTGGACGGGTGGTCTGGTACACCCTGTATATACCAAGGTAGTCGAAGATGATGACAATTATATTGACATGACTGTTGGATGATTGATGACTGATATGTGAGTGGGCCTTGGAGCCCTTCTACTACGATTACCAGTGGGTAGTGGGTCTATTGTGGTTCAATTTTGAGTAGTTTCTCACCACTGTATGCCTTGTCCTCCAAAACGGTTAGCTATCAGTTCGGGTGAGACACTGTTCAGATCTTCTGAATCAATCTAAGGTTTAACCAGGGCTATCAAAACGGACGGGCCACGATCCTCCACTTTGTTGACGTCACATCCGGGGCTGATTTTTTTTTATGGTCACGTCACGACACAGCTGATTGTCTTTAAAATATTGAAGTTGGAATGACGGTTCATGAATATTTGATTTTTTTTTAAATAAAGCCGGTTTTAAGATTGGTTTTACTATATTCTTGCAGAACAATTTTTTTAAAATGCATAGTAATTAATTTCTCAGAGCCGCTTCTTTAGCTCACACAAAAATTAAATTTAAAACAGAAGCGATTGTGACAAACACAGATGACAAAGTCAAATACTTGTCAACAAACAGTTGGCATGCGGTACATGGCGGGTAATTTGAATTTAAAATAAAAAATGCTAAATGTTGAAGATTTTAACCTTTTAATCACCTTGCATTTTCCAAAAAAGTTTGGTGGAATATGAGGATAGTGTCTGAGAATATTTGACTGAAATTTCGCGGAAATCGTTAGTGCCATTTTGAAAATATCATAAAAAAAGTTCTGACCTCCCATAAGACCCAATGTAAAAGTCAGCCCCCGGAGAACAGCTGATTTTTTTAGGGTCGTGGCCTGTATTTTTTGTCGGCCTTGGTTTAGCGTAAACATGCAATAGCCAGATATTTGCACATTACATATGTCTGACTGTTTCGTCATCCCACAGGCGGTTCTACGGGGGGGTACTGGAGGTAATTAACCCCCCCCCCTCCAAGTCGGAAAAAAAATTATTAGGTATAAAGGCTGGTAACTGCTACAGATAAGTTACAGGCTAAAAAAAATATTTATGTTGCCTTTATTAGATTCCCGATAATAAGCGCATATGAAAAGAACGCAGAAAAAATATGCGCACAGAACAAAAGCGCATACGAAAAAAATCACACGCGAAAATTAACTCACAGGGAAAAAATTTACAAAGATAACACCGGTAGGTCAAGAAGTGGTTTGTACATTTGACGAGACCTACCTAGTGTGTACCCTTCTATATGTTTTTCGGTGAACTTTCTAAATGTTTTTAACAAATAAAAAATTTGCAATATACTTGATAAGACTAGAGACCCTTAACGTATGACATATTTTAAAGAAATAGAGATGTGACGCACCCATCAAAGTCACTTAAACTCATATTTTTTGTTATGTTATTTTCTTGCTAAGTTCATTGGCATTTCAATCATCATGCAACATATAAATAAACAGATTTGTCCGTCACCCCCTGTAAATGTTTGTCAAAAATCGTTTCTTTTTATTTTCGGACGCTTATGAATTAACAAACGGATGGTGCGTCTCTCTCTCTCTTAATATTTCCCTCCTTTGATTTTGACTGAAATAAATTTTACTTTGTTAAGTTTGTCGCGTCTCTAATTCTTTAAAATATGTCATATATACAAGGTCTCTAGATATGACTATTTGACCACTGCGCAGAACTACTTTAATTTTTTTTTATACATTTTCATAACTTCAATTTTTTGAAATTTTCAGTTACGGAACTTATTTATTTGTGTGCGCGAAAAATTGCAACGTTTTTTTATTTAATTTTCTCGAAGTTTTATAGCGTACGGGCAAAATGAACCCCACAATCAGATTCAGCGCACCGAAGAACTTATACAGATAGGTAGGTCTGATCAAAGGTACAGAACACTTTTTTATTTCGCCTTTTTTGTGGTGAAATGGTCTAATAACCTAACCGGTTCTATTCTAATAGCCCAACTTAACTTCATTGTGCACTGTTTTACTATGTGCGCTATTTTCCGTGTGCGCTTTTTGACGTGTGTGCTTTTTTCCTATGAGGATCTTTCCTGTGTGCTTTTTTCATACGAATTTTTTTTCTGTGCCCTAATTTAGAGTCACCGCTTGACCATAACCCCCCCTCCCAATAATTTGGCTCCAGAACCGTCCTTGCGTCATCCTCTATAAAGAGTCTACATTCGAGCTCTTTTGTTAGTCCCATTCTGTACATGGGGTCTCGTAAAAAGACCAATCACTATACGAATCTACTGTCTGGTAATTCCAGTGCTTTTCCTGGCTCTCTTTCTACAAGGTCCTTTAATGAACTCTTTAGATGGAACCAGTTCTGGTATATTTTATCGAGTATTGTTGGAAGCTGTTCTCCATTCATTACAATATGGTTAATTTAGCAGCATTGTATGCTATGACCAGGGCTAATTCGGGCCGAAAAATTCGACAGATGTCACTTCCATCGCTGTTTGGTCTGCCCAAATATCACTGTTACTGATGTAGTGGTTTTTGTTTTGTGCCACCGCGTTTCTTTAACAGGGGTAGATAGACACTATTTTAAATTTTTTGTTTAATTTTAATTACTAAAAATACCTTCATAATTTATTAAATAACCCAGAGTTTTTTAAATTTAGATAACAATGGAAGAATTCAAAAAAGCTCATTTGGAAGCTGGAAGGGCTCCGAAGCCCAAGTACGAACCCAGCGGGCTAGGAGATAAAAGGCTACCGCTATATGGCTATTCCACGGAGACCATCCATTTGCTATTGCTGCCTATGATCAATAATAAGTAAGTACAAGTACACTCGGATTCATCACTAATGTCGCCACTCAAATTTTAAGAGCGACAAATTTATGCTAGTTTGACAACAATGCTTTACAACAACCCTTTAATATTGATGAAGCGGTTTATTGTACTAGACTAATTTTGTTGCTATGGTACCATCTGGTTTGCTATGCGAGAAAAAATAATTGTATTTTGCTAATTTGAATAAGTGTACCGCTATGTATTTTTTTATGTGAAAATTTATAATGTAAAGTGATTACAATTTTTTTTTCTTCATAATACCTATGTATAAAGACACAGGTAAGCTGCACTATTTTTTTGGTTTCGATATATCAGTGAGAAAAAATTGAGAAGGGGGCTTAGTTTTAAACAAAAAAACCATTTGTTAACTTTTCTCTAACCCACAGTAAGAATTTTTATTAACCCGAAATATTTTGTTATTAGCATTTATTTAGCGCCTGACGTCAGATTACGATCGATAATAGGGTGTTTGACAGTAGTAAAAAATAAATATATATTTATTTTTAGATATCTCTTTAGGTCTTGGGAATGCTAAAAACAAACTTTTTTGTTTAATTTTTTCTCAAATTCATAGTTCTTTTAATTAAACAAATTCATTGAATTCAAACAATTAGCCACGTGATTCCAAACAGGCGGTCTACCAATCAGCTGCGAGTGACGTCACAAAACAGTAAACGCCTCGAACGAACCTTAGAGTAATAAAAATATTTTATTACTCTAAGGAACGAACTTATTTTTTGTGTTATTTTCTTGTGGGTGGTAATGTTTGCTTTGGTTTTAAGTGCGAATTATCGTCCTAAATTAGATTTTATTTTGCGTTTTGCTTATAAAAAACATTTTCAATGGAAAACGGACTCTCCAAAGCCGATAGCTCCAACTTGCCAATGCTGAATTTCTTTATGGTGGCAGGCCTCTTTGCCAACAATAGTGATTTTTCTATTGCAGAATTTAGAAACGTTAAAATGTTGATGTAAGTATTCGAAGAGTTGTTTTCTATATAACTGAAAGTTTTTTTACGATATTCTTCGCCTACTTTTATTCATTTAGATTTTGAGGTTAGGTTATATGTTTTGCTTTTTTGTTTAATATGCCACTTACAATAGATTCAATTAAATACCCAATCATAATTATTTTAAGCATTAAGAAACAATCAAAAATTTTCTAAATACATTTTGTTTCAAAGAATTTTTATGACCCTTCATAACAAATATGCACTGCCTTGTCTTGCATATGCACTGCTCAGTCCTACGTTTAGCCTGCATGTGCACTGCCTAATCCTGCATTTAGAGGTACTCCCTAGTCCTGCCTAATAACTGCCTAGCACCGCCTAAAAATTTGTACACCTTTCTGCCTATTATAGTTCACCCCTTGTAATAAACATAACCTCAAAAGTTTCATCGTCATTTACGAAATAGTTATATATATTATAGACAACGTGAGAAAAATTAATAGAAATCATTTAGTTATACTCACATCAAAGTGATCTTCACAAATGTAAAGTGAAGATGTATTAGATAAGGCTCTTGGGTCTCTTCGAACAAGTTCTAGCCACTTTTTCCGTTATTTTACTGCTGTAGGCACATGAATAAATAGTTTTTTAGGTGTTTTTATGCTAGTATTCGAACACTCAGGCACTACACACCACTTATAGGACATTTTTTTACATAAAAAACAGTAAAAACACAGACCAAAAAAAAAATAAACACTTGAGTGCCGTCTATCTGTCCGCGGGTATACTGCGCTGTGACGTCATTGCAACGCCATTTGTTTTAGCGGCAAATTCAAATCGTAAATTAGAAAACTTGATTTTAAATGTGTTCCATGATAAAATATACTATTTTAACAATTTTGCATAGCAAATTAGGGATCTATGTATTCTAACCTCTTTTCTAAAATTTGTCAAATACCCTATTATATTGGGAAAAGTGGAACGAATATGTGCAAAAAACATTACCGTGTTTAGGTGTATCGTGAAACATCTCACACTTTTGAGTTTGCTTATTTTTCTTTTTAGAAAAGAAGCTCTGGGTAGCATGGGTAATGATGTGCCGCTGGCTTGTCTGTCTAACTTCGCCCCAATTCTGTACGAGTATTTTAAACAGCTATTTGCCCAGGTGACGAACCCTCCGATTGATCCGTTCCGTGAGAAGGTAGTAATGTCGCTTCAGTGTCCAGTTGGTCCCGAGGCTAATATTTTGGTACCCAGTTCAAAGCAGGCAAGTTTGTTGGAAATGGTCGTAAATGAAAATAAATTACATTAAAGTACCTAGTAGAAATAAGAGAAAAAGCAGCTTGAGGTGAAAAAAATGGGATCGGAAATGAACCGAAACCGAACCGAACCGAACCTAACTAACAAAATTACGATAATTTAAATATTTTGCTGTCTAACTGTTTTCATGCTCACTCTTTGGTCTCATAAAGTGGCATATCTTCATTATAAATAGTTCAACTTTGGTTCATAAAATCACTTTTGGTCTAATCGCAGAAACCGACCTACCCCTTTTTCGTATTTTATATCTCTTGACGAATTTACCAAATGCTAGTTAGGTCCCTTCGTGAGAAAGGCGACGAAATCAACATACCAAAAATATTCATTCTTTCTGTTACCCAAAACGCTTTTGTGTTGGCCGGTATCTTAAAAATACCTAAAAATTTTTGAAAACTCTTAAAAAATCGTGTCAAGTAAGAAGAAATGTTATGCTAAAATGATAAATTACAGAAAATAGAATACAAAATACTTTTATAACGGCTTGTCATTTTAGAAAACATTTCAGTTATATAATAACTTAAACAAATCTCTCAAGCCCGGAGATAAATTGAAAGGAATATTGTGAGGACATTCTTAACGAAAAAACAACAAACCTTGCGGGCAATTCCTCAAAACGGGGATATTAGTAGCTCGTATACTAGTTTCAGTCTTGTTGGACCTCCTCGGTACGAGCATAACATGTGTTAAGGGGCGATTAATGGGGATGATGATGTCTGAAAAGGAAATATGAAATGTGGACATTTACTGTAAACAGACTGCCGAATTGCAATATCAGTCAGGAGGAATTGCCCGCAAGCTTTGTTGTTTTTTCGTTAAGAATGTCCTCACAATAATCTTTTTAATTTATCTTCGGGCTTGAGAGATTTACTGAGACTGATTATATCTGTCTCCGTAGTGACGTCAAATTTTGCCTCAAACCTGAGGCTACCCTAATTGATATTGCAATTCGGCAGTTGGTCTGTCTGTCTGTCATCATCCCTGTTAATCGTCCCTTAACACATGTTACGCTCGTACCGAGGAGGTCCAACAAGACTGAAACTAGTATATGAGCTACTAATATCCCCGTTTTGAAGAATTACCCGCCCGTTAGTTTTTTCATTTGTTTATAAAATCTTTTAAACTGAGCTTAAATAATATGGCTAAATCTGACTCCGAACCAAGGTTATTGTAGTTTCTGTATGCTCTAAAGATAATAATAATAATGAAGGGTGCAAAGTAAGTTAGGTTGAGTAAGATGGTTTACCACTAACACCACTTATTGTAGAAATACCCTAAATTTGAGATCGGGGATTGAAAAAGTTCATTGTAAGTTATAGTAAATGTAAATCAGAAAAACGATTGCATATGAAACATCAAAATACACCTACCTACCTTTGTTTTTCACCTATTATAGTTGCAGTCGTTAATTGTTGCTTGGAAAGTAGGTTAACACCGGAAATTTGTTGCATTCACGGCTTTTTGTGTACCTTTTTGTTAGTTTCTATTGGCACTTTTGCTCATGCTCGCGCGCGTCTTGGTGTAGAATAAATCATACGCATATATACCTCGCGAAATGTAAAATAAATCTTAATATTAAAAATATAAAAGTAGACAAAAGTTCTCCAATAATTCTTGCACCAACAATAATAGTAATAACGTTTATTTTTAATAATTAATTAATTAATATATTTACAGTATAGGTTTCAAGTACTAAAGATAAATGAAAGTTACAGAAGTTGTAAAAGCAATACAACTGCTTGTTAACTTAACCTAACCTTTTTGGATTTATAATTAAAATTATGAATGGACGAAGTAAGTTGTTTAAGTTGCACTAAACACCAAATCTATTTGACCATTGTTGCAAATAATGTGCATGTTTTACAATTTTAAAGTTTTTTTAATTCATCTGCCAACAACAGAAAAAGACTAGACAACATAATATTCTTAAAAATTAAGGGGATATATGATCACACTAGATAAGACTTTAATAACACTCGAAATACATAGTGAGAAAGAGTCGGTTGGAATAAATTCGTTGATGGGTTAAATTTAAGCTTTTCGGAAAAATCCAAAATCATATCTACTGAAATTTTTAAGGGGCAATATTTTTGACGGTATTTTTGTTAGACGGGCCCTTGAGAAGTCCATTGCCATATTTTTTTTACTATTTTCAAGAAAATTTAAAAAATTAAGATTTTTTTTTGTCAAACACACTGTGTTTATTGTATTACAATCTAGTCAGTTAGATTTTTAGATATTAAAATTGTAATTTTAGGTACAACTTATAATTTTACTAAAAACCTGGGGGTCTAATGGCTAAAAAATTGAAGTCAATTTATATTTTTGAAAATACTTTACAGATGTCAAAAGAAGTAGATGATCATTTTTCTTTTTCGATAAGCTTTCCAACAAGGTGCCACAAGTGGGGGCATTTCCTTTTTTTATGTTTATCATAAAATATCCGGGAGTCATTCCAAAAAAAAAATACGGCAAAAATATTGCCCTTTAAAAATTTCAGTTGCTATGTTTTTGGATTTTTCCAAAAAGCTAAATTTAACACACTAGCGAACTTATTCCAACCGGCTTGTTCTCACTGAACAGTTTCGTCCCCCGACACCTTATTTTCAAGGCTCCTAACAGGAAGTTTTGATAAAGAAGAACATTAGTAGTTTTTTTTATCATTTCAAATTATAGTTATTATCTACATGACCCTGCATTAACATGTTAAATATACATTTTACATAAAATAAAATTTTAACATATAAAAAAGTTATAGACCCACTGTAAAGATGCATGCATATTTATACATCCTTGCTTCCTCCCAAAATACAGATTTCTTAAAAAAGTCCCTTAGCTTAAACACTTTTTTATCGAGGTGCTGTTTTCAAGTTGAAGCTTCTTTTAAAAAAACGAGACTTGCATAGCAGCAGCGGTGTTTTTTTTTTATCACCTCTACAAATACTCAAACACCGCAAGCGCATCGAATGTGGGGATCATGTCTCTGACTAGACTGGATCCATGATTTTGCTGGTTAATTTTTATCTATACAGAATGAACCGCTTCCCCGCGCGGCCCTACGTGTAAGCAAGGTATAAGTCTAATTCATTTCTTGTTTTTTAGACTCACAGGCTCTGGCTGAAGCATCCGGTGGTGTCAATCGCTGATCTGGACGTGTTTAAACAAGTTTCCCATAGAGATTGGGCATCTCATGTGATCGACATTACTTTTCCTGCGTCAGATGGCATTCCAGGTAGGCACTATAATCTAATAGACAATTCATTTGATTATGGGTTCGTTAGGTGGGCACCAAGATAATCTGACTCAAAGTCACGGTTCCCGGGATAATCACAACTTATTCACTTTCACATTCATACTACATGAAGACTGAACAGTAGTACATCTGAACCTACTCCCGCTGACCGCGCTCGCTTCTCTTTACAATTACTGGTAAACGCTGTGACCTAGAGCGATTAATTTGAAACAATTATTTGTAACTTACTTAAAAAATCGAAAATATGGTCCTTTTTTGACGTACCTCCGTTGACCCACCATAAGTGTTCAATCAAATATTTTTTTAAAATATAAATTCAATAGTAATACAAATGACTTCATATTAAAGAAAGAAAATCTACAAAATGGCATATGTCATTTTTAGGTTATAGCAAATTTCAAGTACTTAGGGTTATTTTTTGATCAATTACCGCGAAAAATATTGGCAAATTGGTTCGGTTCGGTTTATTAAGTTTGTAGCGTAAACTAAGCTGGGACTTTCCATTTAATCATAGTCACTGGCTCACTTTCGAAAAGTTTCAGCAAAATTAAAGCACTTTAAACAATCACAAACATCAAAGTACCTACCCAGGATTCAAACCCGCACTGCCCGGCTGTGAAGCAAATGTTGCTAACAGTACACTACGGACAACGACATAAAAAAAAATGGCCTAGAAACTGTAGTTTTTAAGGTTTAGCGCAAAATATTTAAAATGCCCCAAAAATGTACTTTTATACCAAAATTATGATATATTCAAAACCGTTAGTCAGAGTTTGACGAAAACTATACTGTTTACTTATCCAAATTATTTTACATAATACTCCAACAGTTTTAGCTTTATCTTAGAACGCGTATAACAGAATTAGACATTTTTTTATAGAATTTAAGAAATTTGCAAGTGCCACATTAAAGCAAGTAGTTTCATTTTAAAGGGAAAAACAAAATTTGTGAAATAACCGATTTTTAAGTCAGTGCCTAATTTCAAGTTCCGAAGTGAATTTTTTAGATTCCGTATGTAAAAAAATTTGGCAAAGCATTAATAAAAGTATATTACATGCTAATGCAATGGATAAAATTTACTTTGCAATCAGTTTGTCAGACGTCATGTCAGCGAGAATTTTATTTTACCTGATACTCTTTGTTCGGGTCTTTATCGTACTAGTGCCTTGCTGTTTACCCGGGACCAGTCGCTTAACATAGAAGGAACTTCGTGATATAGTGACCTTACTTAACATAAATTCCGAACCACGATCTTGTATTAATTATTAACTTCATTGATGCCCAAACTCTGTAGGGTCACTGCATCCTGGAAGCCTGCCATCTCCAGGACGCCAGGCTTCCATTGACTTTAACACTCTGCCCAAGACAGGCATTACGCCGGTAAATATGTATTTTTAAACATATGGTAGGTTCGAGTTTGTACTGGCAGGCATGGGAATCGATCCGACCGCCCTCTAAGTTTATGGGCGGACTCGTGCCCAATGAGCCATCAGGGCCAAATATGGTTTTTAAAGCTGATAAAACCTCAAACCTGCCAAATCCTTTTGGAATAAATACTCAGGAATAACTAATATTTGAGCATTATATTTTTGTTATTTATATCCTTGTAGGATTCAAGAAAAAACTGCGAGAAATCTGCGAGGAAGCAGACGAAGCAGCCAAATCCAAGCAAATCGTGATTTTATCTGACAGGAAAGCCGGATTGGATAGAATTCCTATTAGTTCACTTTTGGCTCTAGGTAAGGCAAATACATACATAATCGTCTGCCATCTTGAAGTCCTATGTTATGCTTAATTAGAACTAGAACTTAGTAACTATCTTAAAATTATGGCTTTCTTGAGTGCTGTAGCAGTAAGGGCAATCATCGTAGAGTAAAATCTATTCTCCAGGTTCATGTCCATGAGTGTCCTTATGTAGCAGTTTTCTTGTATGTGTCCCAATCCCTATAGATGGATAGAGAGAAAAAACGCAAATAATAATTTATGAAATGCTTATTTGGCTAATTGTTGGAATAGGACAAATAATTCAGCCAAAATAGATATTAAAAAAGGACGATAATCACTCCATTATTATAAAGTTGTCATTTGTAGAAATTTTGTATTTTGCTATTTTTATACAAGGTGTGCCAAAAAAATTATATTTTTTTTTACAAAGAAAATAAATTGTGTAATGTGTGTGTATGCTGATAAAAACGAATAAAAATTAATGTAACATAAACTTTTTTTTATTCACCTTATAGATTTTTTAAAGTTTTCATAAACATGTTTTTCTAAATCCTGCAACATCAGATACGTAGTATCTAGCTTTTGTAGTTTTGATGACTTGATTTGTCTTATTTTAGGACAGGCTAACTAAGTGTACCTAGGCCTAGTTGCCTTCCGTCATCGAACATTTGTATGTTCGATGCTTCCGTCTTATGTTCAAAGAGCTAACGTAATATTTTTGCCAACCTGTAAAAAGGAAATATTTTAAAATTTTAAACGGCAAATTCTCCCAAACTACGAAAAATATATTGGAAAGCTAAGTTTAAAATGAAAAGCTGTAAAAAGGGTATATTTTTTTGTATTTGGCATGACGGTACCTAACCTAACCTACCTAAGATGGTGGCTGCCCAAATTAAGAAAAAAAATGAACTCTCTGTCTGATATCGCCCAAAAAGGAAATATCAAAAAAAAAACTCATTTTTTTGAAAAAAAGCAGCCATTTTGTTTTAAAGTGACTGATGTCAAATTTTTTAATTGAGTAAGTCCCGCTTAAAGTAAATTCGTCAAAATTAATTTTATTTCTCCTAAATTTTATCTTTAATCTTAATTTTTAAACCTACAAAAAATATAAATTTTGCTGCCCTGTCGATACAAAGATAACGCTTAATATGTCACAAATAAAAAGGAGCAGTTATAGACCAAATTTAATTTTATAAAAAAAATTGGGTTTTTTCAAAAGTGACTCAACTTTTGTAAGTATTTATAAAAAAGTTACAATTTGACATTTAACATTCAAATATTTCAACAACGGCTGGACTAAAGTCAACATATATATTTTTGAAATCAGAAAAAATTAAATACAGTGTGTTTTATTTAAAAAAATAATTTGGCAACTGTTTGACATGTCATTTTTGAAATTTTTTAAAAATCGGTGTTTTTTTTTAAGGAGATTTCTTGTTTTGTCCGTTTCTTTGTTAATTTCCAAAAAAAAGCAAAAATGCGTTTTCTTTAATTTTTTCACCGCCATCTTTAAAAAGTAAATTAATTGTATTTTTTTGAACATTATATTTTGAAAGTAGCTTAGAGTAATATAAAATTAAATTTTTAAAATCAACGACTTTTATTTAGTATAAATTGCATTACTACACGGCAACACTAGTTTTGTCAAACCAGAATCAAAAAATAACTTTTTTATCTAAATTTCGGCCGCCATATTAAATGTTAAATGTCAAATTGTAACTTTTTATAAATACTTACAAAAGTTAGGTCAGTTTTGATATAATCCAGATTTTTTTTTGGAAAAATCAAATTTGATCTATAGGTTGTGAAGGGCTCTTTTATTTTTGACATATTAAGCGCCATCTGTAAATCGGCTGGGGAGCAATTTTTTTTTCAGTAGGTTTATAGAAATGGTCATTGGCGTTACTATAAGGTGTCAAAAATAAATTTCGCACAAGAATTAAAGGAAATTTCGAAAAAAAGATTAATTTTTGACATATTAAGCGCCATCTGTAAATCGGCTGGGGAGCAAATTTTTTTTCAGTAGGTTTAAAGAAATGGTCATTGGCGTTACTATAAGGTGTCAAAAATAAATTTCACACAAGAATTAAAGGAAATATCGAAAAAAAGAACAAATGTCTTGAAATATAGCCGTTATTTTGCTTTGAAGTGAATGGTGGCAAATTTTTTTACATGTTTAAATTGAGTAAGTCTTGCTTAAAGTGAATCCATCAAAATAAATTTAATTTCTCCTAAAACAGGGAATTCATTTTTGTTCTTAACTGTGATTCTGAAGCCGGAAAATCGGGGATCCTTCAATGAAAATTTAGCTTTGGGTCATAGCTACTACTATTTTACTCTATTAAGAGGTTTGCATTAGAAAATCAACTTTTGCTACAATTGTATATGGTATATTTTAAAATAAAATTTAAACGGTCCTTAAAAATACACCAAAGCCTCAAAATTATTTGTCACGACCCCAGGAGAAAACTCAAAGTAATAAGTTTGGTTTGGTTAAGTAGGTTCTCTTGAAGGTTAGTTAGGAAAACCCTAATGTTTCTGTAAGTGTAACGAAAGTCTTACCGATATGGTTCTAGGCGATTCTGTGAAAACCAATGTCCTAATAAAAAAACAGAACTAACGCACTCCAACACCCTACTCAACAAACCAAGAAAAAGTAAAAACAGAGGTAGATCATATAATAATATATATTTTAGGTGCGACGCATCATCATTTAATTGAAACCAGAAAGAGAATGAAAGTCGCCCTAGTCGTGGAAACCGCAGAAGCTAGAGAAGTTCATCATATTTGTGTTTTACTTGGTAAGTTGTACGATTATTTTTATTTCCAATTAGCAATATTTTCTTTATTTAATTATGAACCGAAGAATTTTTAATAAAGCTGCAGTTTCAGCAGATTTACTTAAAGCTAAGGTCTTTTTAATCCGTACTTTCATGGGATTAGGTCACTTTTCGGTAGTGAATGAAGTATTTGATTATGTAAACAAAGATGTTAAAACGGTATCAAACTTCACCGTGTTAAGCACTGGAAGTAGTAGTAGTAGTAGTAGTAGTGTGGGGGTAGACTCTAGGCCTGGCGCCTACATGAAGCGCCTCAAACCCCGGGCACCCCTCCTACTGTGCCCTTGGTTCGCTGAGAAATGTGCCCGTTGTCTATACAAAGGCCAGAATATTGGACCACCTCAGATTCAGAAGGTCCTTCGTCTCAAAGGCTTCCTCTTCGAATACCTCTTTTCTTGCCTCCTTGTATGCTTCACATAATGTGAGAAAATGCACCAAGGTCTCGTCCTCGGCCCAACATCGCTTACATTTCACATCCTCCTTCACTCTCATCGTCGCCAAGTATCCTTGTAGGACGCAGTGTCCAGTGAGGACTCCCACTTTGGCTCCTACATCTCTTCGTGTTCTACGAAGTAGCCAGTCCCTACGGTCACATACTCCTACGCCTGTCTGGCGTTTCCTATATCGTTCCATTTCTTTTGTATCTCTTTCTAAGCCCACTAGAAAATTTTGATATTTATTGATAAATTTTTGCATGTATTTTTGATAAATTTTACCTCGGCAATAAATATCCATTTATTAATTTTGAATCACGTTTTTTTTGTCATTCTTAAGAGCTTGCTTCTAGAGCTTATTTTTACTAGACGTCAATTCACTTGTCAAGGCTACATAGCAACAAATCATGTTTAACTTTATAAAAAGCCCCTCTATGGTCAATAAAGTATACACAAATATTTTAATACTTTTCATTTTTTAAACGAATTTTATTGTAACTTACTTCACTCTCTAGGCGGCAGTGTAGTACCGTGTTATGGTTGTCGGCTTCACATGCAGAAGTTACCAGGTTCGCGTCTCGAACAACGATGCAAAAATGAACAAAAATAAAGTCTTATCGCTTTGCCGCCCACTTCCTTTTCAGCGTTCAACAGTCGTCATCGAATTTGCTTCCGATGCACATAAAATATAAGTTGTACTTGAACATCGAGAATATACGCATACGCAGCCGAGGAACTAGGATTAATAACCCAGGAGCCTGCTATAAGTGCTATAGTTAGTACCAGGATGGCGCCAGCATAAATATTCTAAAGTCAACTCACGACGACCACGTGAAAAGTAAAGTAGTCTATCGTCTATAACCAAGTTCTGCTGGGACGATAGCGATGTTAGATAGATGTAAGTCTAACATGTAGCAGGACCACCTTTCGGAAGAGGTGTAAAAGCATTGGACCCATGCAAAGAGGTGCCAGGCAAAATTAAGTCCTCTTAGAGAAAAAAGCTTGCATCCTAAGGGGCACGTGCATCAGTTTGGTATATGGTATCCGGACAAATCGGGGTTTGCGAAAAGGGCGCGCCATGTGCCTAGTCGCTAGACCAAAAATGGTCTCCCCACTAACTATTTCACTCTCTAAGAAATCCATTGTTTTACCACTTTACAAGGCGTATAAGGGATACTTTTAATATTAGACATGTATTTTCCTTAGGATACGGTGCTGATGCTATCTGTCCGTACCTCGCTTTGGAGCTAGCTTCAAGTTTAAGAGACCAAGGCATTTTAGACACCAACCTAAGTGACGAGGCCATTTTCCAAAATTATGCTGAAGCAATGAAAACTGGTATGTAATATAATGTAATTTTGTTTGTGCTGTTTATGTTATTTAAACTTTTCCAGCAAAGCAAAAAATTTAAGAAAAAATCCTTACTCTTATTGGGAATCAGTGTTTTAGTGGGCTAATGTTTAAATGACTGAAAGATAAGACAACTGTCAGAGAGAAGAATTTTTGAATAGTAATTTTAAATAAAGTTTTTAAAAGTTGATTTCTGGTTTTTACTATAAGCTTCCAAGTAAAGATCCATAGTTTCTATCAACTCTTACGACATGTGTGTGTTAACAACACATTTAAAACTTTTTGCACTTTGGGGCTAAAAAGTTCAATTTTTAATTCTCATCTCTTATCTTTGGGTTGAAACCTCACGGATCAGGCAGATAGAAAGTGAAGATCACAGATAAAAATAAAAAATCAGACTTAAAAAGTAAAAAAAGAGGAGGGAGTGAGGTGTTTATGGCAGAACACCATGTAGCAATCTAACTGTCTAGTGGAAATTGGTTTAGTCTAAATCATGTAAACTTTGGGGAGCCGCGCGTATATAAAATAAGGTTGTTAAACAGCAGTGTTTTTTCATTTGAGTTTTTCGTTTTACAGGCATAAGCAAGGTCATGGCGAAAATGGGAATTTCCACACTGCAGTCCTACAAGGGAGCACAAATTTTCGAGGCGGTGGGCCTCGCTCACGATGTCATTGATACTAGTTTTAAAGGAACACCTTCCAGAATTGGTGAGTTTACAAAAATGTATCCCGATAATGAGTAATTATAACATATTTTAAATTATGTTAAAGATTATTTAAAAAAATATATATACCTAAATTTCTAACATTTTAATCAACTACGAGACCCAGTTGCAAAAAATTTTGTAGTAATAGTAGTAAATATGCTTTATTGTCGAAATATGTACAAATCCTTATTGACAAAGCTTTACATTTCTTAATATAAGTACTTTACTTAATATAAGTACTTTAGTTTAGTTTAGCCAGTGATTAAGTGAAGGTAAGTTATGAATGACAAAAAAATATTTATTAAATTCTGATTTTCTGGGAATCGCTGCTGCTTGTTCTTGAACTAACATGTTAAGAAAAGGAACCTAATCAATTAATATACAGGGTGGCTTAGTAGAGGAATTTAATAAAGAGTGTTAGGAGTAAAGTAGCCTTGTTTTAAGAGATAGGTTAATAAGAAAAGTTGTTTAGAATTAAAAGTTACGGCTGATTCTCAATTTTCATAAAAATCAGCTAAAAATCTTCGAAACAAAATTTGGCTGATTTTCCTGAAAATTGAGAATCTGCCGTAACTTTTGAATCTAAACAACTCTTCTTAATAGCATTTTCTGACATCTTTTAAAAATATTTAATACTTTTTATCAAATCAGCCCACTAAACTACTCACATATTAATTGATTTGACACATTTTTTAACATCTTAGTTTCGGACCAAGCAGGAGGAATTTCCAGAGAATCAGATTCTAAATCGAAGATTTTTTTATCATTTATACCTTACATCATTAAATCAGCCTACTAAACCATCCAGTATATTAATTTATTTGGCTCATTTTCTTAACATCTTAGTTTGAGTCCAAACAGGAACAATTCCCAGAAAATCAGAATCTAAATCGAATTTTTTTGTCATTTATATATTCCTTACCTGCACTCAATTCGTGGACAGACTGTAGATATATAATTTTTTTTGGGTCCACTCTCCGAAGAAAACTTGTGCAATAAATTTTGTTAAGAACAAAAAATATTGAACAGCTCGTTATTTAAAAAAGTTTTTTTAAAACAAAAAAAATCTATTATTTAAAATTCAAAGTTTTTTAAATAAGGTTTCCAAGTAAGATATGATTTGACCTACTTACGAGGGTCCAACACACTAATTACACCCCAATATTTTTTATGTAAAAAATTGTGTAAAACTTTTAAGCTTTCCAACAAACTAGGAAAACAGCGTTTTAGGAGGTCCTTTAAAAAATTACAGGGTGTCATCGAAATGGGGTAAAATATATTAACAAAAAAGTTTCACGGGCAAGACCTCAGAGGTAAAGGTAGCTACGGGGACGCGTTTCTGCCTCATTAGGCTTCATTCATCAAAACCGAGGCAACCCTGACCGAAGCTGCAAATTGACAGTTGGTCTCTCCTCAGTAAACACCATGTTTCATATTTCTTTTTCAGTTACCCACATCATCATTTCATCTCCTTTCATTTTATGGTTATGCTCGGGCTGAATGAAGCCTAATGAGGCAGAAACGCGTCCCCGTAGCTACCTTTACCTCTGAGGTCTTGCCCGTGAAACTTTTTTGTTAAGGCTTTATACCTCGTGAACTTCCTTCAAATGTAAAATATATTAGGGGAAGATAGTACCTAAATTGATTAAAAAAAGTTTCTATAAACGTCGAAAAATGCATTTAAGGGCGTGAAGGGCGTTTAAAGAGCAAAATCAAAAAACTTTTTTTTAATTATAGGCTTACAAGATAGAGTGTTGACAAAGAAATTGGTAGCCATGGCTTTTATTTTTTTTATCAACTGGTGATATGAAAACAGTTTTTGCTGGTTAGAGGATATTTTCTAAAAATCTCTTTTGGGGTTGCTTTTTTACAAGTTGGGTTTGTTTTTTAAAAACTAAGTTTTGTTTTCCACAAAGGTGCAAGATTAGAGCAATCTTTTTAGGAAAATTAAAGTCAAAACCATTGCTCTAAGCGACTTGCTAAAAGAGCACCTTTTTTTGTAGAAACCAATACGTAGTTTTTGAAGAACCAACAAAAAGTCTTTTGATACCATCACTTGATAAAGAGCCAAAATCTATCAGCTTTTTTTCAAAACTCTGTCTTGACTTGTAAGCTTACAATTTCAAAAAATAGGTTTTAGTTTGGCTCTTTAAACACTCCTTACGCCCTTAATACTTTTTTAAATTAATTTGAGGAGTACTTTCATCCCCTAAACTATTTTATCCCATTTCGATGACACCCTCTGTTTTAAACATAATTTTTATTAACGGGCGTGACTCCCTCTGTACACAAACTATTAAGATATTTAAATCCCTTTATTATTATTTTTTTAAAAATATATAACCTTTTAATAGGTGGCGTAACGCTGGATCAACTTGCATTGGAAGCGTTTACAAGACACAAAACCGCTTACTTGAGTTCTTGTGACGCTCTAATTTTGAGGGACGCTGGAAAATATCATTGGCGTGCAGGAGGAGAGAAGCATTTGAATGAACCTGCCAGTATTGCGGCTTTGCAGGCAAGTATTTAAAAATGTGTTAAGGGTACAATAGGTTAACACCAATTTCCACTTCTCAAAATGAGGACAGGGGAGATAATTAAAGAAAATAGTTTTAAACAATTAGGGGAAACAACTAAGAAATTTCGAATCCGAAGAAAATGTTTTTGAAGAAATTTTCGTTTAAAGAAAATTATTTTAATAAAGTTTCCATTCGAAGAAATGGTTTTTAGGTAAATTTTCATTCGAAAAAATGAAACTGATTTTCAAACAACGTGTTTTTGACCAAATTCCTGCGAACTGGTGTATTATTGGCTAAAACTAGAAAGCCGCATGTAGAAATTTTACGTTTTGAGAAAAATGGGTTTAAAGTCATTCATAATATTGTTTTATACAAAGAAATTTAATTATAATTTTAACATCAAAAGTAAAAAAAATAAAACCGCATCACTTTTTATTTGAAAACTACAAGACAATAAAAAAGTTTAACTTTAAAGTTTTTTTCACAACGTAAAATTTTAACATGCGGCTTTTTTCTTGGGGACGGCAGTATAGCCCCTGTATCGTGGCATATTTGATTATAATAAACATACAGATACGGTAGCTTTAACCAAGTTGTTTTAAAAGCCCTTTTAAACTATTTTTTTTTCTACAAAATGTGCGGGTATTTAGAAATATTGGTGCTTCCAGTAGTAATAATCTTAAAACTCCCACAAATCTAGGGATTGTTATTATATACAGGGTGTTTCAGGGACATCGAAACACAGGCCTTTTTGAGAATTTAGAGTACGATTTCAAAACATAATTTGTTTGTTTTATTTTTCTCACCAACGACCAATAGAACAACTTTCATCGAAAATCATCTCACCTGTATCAATACGGAGAGAACTAACTGAGAACGCATCTCTATTGATCCTGACATAGCGAGATATTCATTCTCATTCTCACCCATGTTAAGAATTCATACACAGGTGAACATGAGATGTTTCCGTTTTCCGTAGATTTGTGAGAATTTTGAGAATAGTGCTAAAGTTTACAAGTTGATTTTTCCCCTTTAGGAGTCTGCAATAAATAAAAACAAATCAGCGTATGAAAAGTTCCGCGATTCCACAATGCAATCGGTTAGAGAATGCATGTTAAGAGGCCGCTTCGACCTCAAGATAGCTGATAAGGCCATTCCAATCGATGAGGTTGAACCGGCATCAGAGATTGTAAAGAGGTTTGTCACGGGTGCTATGAGCTTCGGTTCCATCAGTTTGGAGGCACATCAGACTTTGGCTTTAGCTATGAATAAGGTAAGATAATTTTGAGGGGTATCAGGTGGGAGATAGTAAAAAACTGACGCTATCTTACTTGCTAACAAGCTTTGGTTTTCAAGAGAAGGTTGAAGGTAAGAATCTCACATTTATATAGCAAGACGGCTGACTTTTTAGGGTAATATATTACCTTTTATTGCATTTTATTAGTACGTGGGTAGAGAAGGTATTATTTTCGACAAAATTTGTTTTTTCAGATAACGCCTTGTGTTATTTCGGTGTGTTTTGACCTATCTTAGCAATATCTTCGTGATATCTGTCTGTGTGTGTGTGTGTATGTCTGTCCGTAACACGTTAGCTCTTCAATCGCTAAACCGATTTTCATAAAATGTTCAGGTAAAATAGTGTTCGACACTGTAACAAGCGTATTATATTTTGATCAAAATCCATTAACAACAGAGTATCGCATCAATATGCGGTTTTCGGAATATAGTAGAACACGTTTTTCTCAATAATTTGTGTTATAACCAAAAACTTTGTGGGACCTTTCGTTTCTGAGATGTTTTCAAGGCTGATATATCGTGGAATTCACTTGAAGTGTCCTAATAGGCTAGCTAGGAAGGTATCAGAGCCGTCATGGATCCATAAATTTTTGAATAAATTTATTTTATTGACTTTTTGTAGATTTTTTTCATAAAAAATCCAACTATAGTTAAATTTTTATGGATATGCAGTTGCATCCATTTTTTTGAAAAGTACAGTATTGACCGAAAGTAGATTAACTCCATAAAATTGTATCCTGTACCATATTAAAAACAAAATCTAAAAAAAAGTTTCTTTCTGTGTAATTTTACGCAAAAATGGCAAGTGCCTATTCAAAAGAGACTTAAAAATTCTGTCAAAGTCCTGAACATTTTACAATAGTTGGAGAATGAATATAAGTCTACATAATTTTATTTAAAAATAGCAAAAATGATCAAATTGGCAAAAATCTTTAAATATATTTTTAGTAATTTTAAAGTTTCATGTCTAGACTATAGACTATATAATTGTGACATATTATATCTTTTTTAAATAGTACTTCCATTTTTGCATACAATTCAACAAAATATATATATTTTTTTTAAACGTGACAAAATGGCACTACATGATTTTGTGGGGAAAATCTAGGTTGTAGTTTTTAAATGCACCACTTGTTCTTTGGTAGTTCATAAAGGATAAGATTTCTTTACAATTGATTTACTGTATGTATAATTTTTTTATGAAAATTTTATTTTTGGTATAAATTGCATTTTTATAGATTTTTTAATAATGCATTATTTGTTACTTTTAGTTTCTTATATACGTTTTTTTATTATTTTTTATATTGTTTGTTTTAATTTTATATTTTAGTTTGTTTACTGGGTTTAAAATATTTTTGCATAATCAAATTCATCAAATAAAGATAATTAAAAATTAAAAAATTCGATATTGAATGTGAATTTAAAGAAAATTTGACGCTGATTTCAAAAATCACTCCATAAAAACATAAGCTTTATATGATCTCTCATAAACTAAAAACGATCAGATAAAATTCAATATGACAATATGGATTATTTATAAAAAGCAACTATCAAATAGTTATTTAAACAACAAGGTTTGAAAACGACTCTTTGCACACGATCGAGACAGTTTGGTAGACCGAGCCGAAGTCGAGGGAGTGTGCAAAGAGGTTTTCAAACGAGTTTTTTACAATATTTTTATACGACTGCTAATAAAGAGAGAAAAATCAAGTTTTAATTTAACTTGTTTTTATTTCCGACATTTTTACAACAAAACTTTAAAAATTCAACAATTTTTTGACGTATTTAATCAACAAAACATACGAGCAGTGACGGTTGCTACGGAACTAAGCCAACTTATATTGATGGGTGACAACAACAAAAATCACAATGACGGGAGACCGGTATGCAGAAATGACATAGGTGTGCGCAAAAATGACATAAGCGTGTGCAAAACGTTTTGCACACAGCGTGCGCAAAATGCCATTTTCAGATCGTGTTCTGCGTGCGCAAAACCCCCTTTTACAAGACAGTCGTATAAAAAAGCAATTTACACCAATATGAAATTTTCATTAATGCCCAAAAGGCACTTTCTTGAAAAGTTTGCGTGTTCGGAGCGTGCCATAAATTTTTTATTTTTGAGCATTTCCAAAGGATGCAACCGTGAACCTGAATTTAATATGTTAGTTTTAGTTTTTAAAATATTACACAAATTTATGTTCTTCTAGGTCTAAGTCGGGTCAGGTGTATATGTACCTTTAATAACAACATCACATGATAATACGCTGCAATTTTTCAGGTTGGAGCTAAAAGCAACACTGGCGAAGGCGGTGAAGATCCAGAACGTTACCTCGATCCACAGAAGAGGTCTGCTATTAAGCAGGTGGCCTCTGGTCGATTTGGAGTTACGTCATCATATTTAGCCCATGCCGATGATCTACAAATTAAAATGGCGCAAGGTGCGAAACCAGGAGAGGGTGGGGAACTGCCAGGGTAAGCTTGAAATTCCTCTTCTGCTTGTCACATTTTGGTAGACTTTTTTTTCTGTGGATAAGTATGCCCAGTGGTATCTAAAATTGCAAAAAGTTTTTTATTAGAATTGGTTTGATGTTTTGGGAATTTATTTCGCTAGATTTACGATTTTTTTACGATTTTCAAGGAATTCTAGGGTTTCTTACAATTTCTCGGAAGTCTCTGATATATCTTACAATTTCATGGAAATATTACGATGCTTGCGATTTTCAACAAGAGAAAATAGTGAATCTTGGAGTTTATTGCGATTATTAAAAAATAATTAAATACAGTTTCAATTTTTTAAGATATTTCAAAATTAGCTGCTGAGTTTTTATGCGGTCGAAAACGTTTTGAGCTTAAAATATAACCCAACAAAATTACCACTTTTGTTGTTCTCCAAAGCAAAAGTTTTTATAATCGTATTTTTCAATTCTAGTTTACCTAGAATTAAGTGCAATTTTGATTTGATCAATTTTCTGCTATCTTAATGCCAGTGACATATTTTTATTAAGTATTTTGGACCTGATGTTATTATTTTTTTCAAATTTCATAACTGATGTATGTGATGTCTGAGTTTATTTTGCAAGGTCATAAAGCTTAAATCGAAAAGAAACTTCTGTTCTGAAATATTATATAAAAATTAAAATAGAAAATTTCCCTTATCAATCAATAAACTATAATTACCTAATAACTAGTTATTTAATAACGCAGCAGAAACTTCAAAGTCAACAAATTTTAAGTTTTTTGAAGTTATAAATCAATTTTGGACTAAGAGAGGATAATAATTTGACGTAAATCTAATTAGAAGTACACCCAAAATACGTAAAAGTAAAGAAAAAAGTGACAGTTTTTTTTTATTCGAGAATAATAATTCAGCCTCTTGTTCTTATTGTCTACTTTCGCTTGTTTTCCGAACTCGTCAAATTATTAACAAGCTTTCATAAAAATTATCGGTAATTTTTAGGCGCTCGTGGTTTTACCCTCGAAATAAATTTTATAAAAATTACAAGAAATTTCCAATGTCTGGAAATAATCTAAAAAATTCTCGCCTAACTTCCTGGAAATTGTAGAAATCTTGAAATGTCGAAAATTGCTTGTTGGCATATTGAGACCCTTCTCTTATTTTTCAGTTACAAAGTCTCAGCAGAAATAGCCAAGACTCGTCATTCAGTACCCGGGGTAGGGCTCATATCCCCTCCGCCTCACCACGACATCTATTCTATCGAAGATTTAGCAGAGTTGATATACGACTTAAAATGTGCCAATCCCAAAGCCAGGATTTCGGTTAAGCTTGTGTCAGAAGTTGGAGTCGGAGTTGTCGCATCTGGTGTGGCCAAGGGCAAAGCTGAACATATTGTTGGTAAGGCGACCCACAAGAATATCTTTTGTCAAAATGTATAATGGTCGAAGAAAAATTTTGTCTAAAATTAAACAATCGAAAATAAAATAGACGAAACGTAGTTTTGTTGAACCGTAAAAATGTTGAAAATTATAAATTAATTTAGACCAATCGTAATTTTGTCGATCTGTAAAACTGTCGAAAATAATATATTTGAAACATTAAAACAGCGAATCGTAGTTATGTCGAAACCTAAAAGGGTCGAACCATAAAAAAGTCAAGGAAACTTTCTTGGCTAAATTTATTGAACTGGCGTCTGATGTCATCTTTAAGTACAAAGCTATTTAGGTATTTACAATACTGACTTCACAAGGTCATGACAGGTTAGGATACGATCAATTGACCACGGTTAGTTTAACAACGATTTAGAGCTTCGAAAAGGAGGACAGGAGAGCTATAGTTTAAGAGGGAGATCACTGTATTTTGATAGGACAATAATTAGTTCAAAATGATCCATTACCAATATATTGTAATAGTACACTTGGCAACGTAAAAAACGAAAAACGACAAGTTTGCGTTTCAACTATATTATTTTCGAAATTTTTAAGGATCGACCAAATTACGTTTGTTTAATTTTTTTGACATTTCTATATGGCACGGCCGTTGGTCAGTTATCAAAGATAATAAGTTTATAATTTTATAAAATCTAGATCATTGAAATTTATTTAAGTGCGGTCCTGCTCAATCTGCACCTTGGATGTTGACAGGAACGCGAGTCGCCGCCGCCGCGCAGTGCAGTCGGTTAAAAATTTTGTGTACTAGCTGCGTTATTAGAATACTTGGGTAGCGTTTTTCCACTGGAGCAATTTTTTTTAAATTTTGAGACGGTATTTTATTAAACAAATAGCTAAAAAGTCGGACCTAATTTTCACCTCGCATTAAGTATTGAAAGCAGGTCCGCAATGCCTTTATTGACTGGCTTAATAAGTACGAAATTTTAGCCAAAATTCGTTCCCTTGTTATGGTTGAAATACTGTCCCGGTCTCTTTTATTTGGAAAAAAAGAGATAGAAAGGTGCCGTCCTCGGTCGGTTATAAAGGGGGGAGAGGTAGGTAAAAATAACTCGTAACTTTTTAATATTGCGTATTAACTAAATTAAGTGACACTTTTTTATTTTCTAGCGGTAAGATTGTCATCTAGGGCACATTCTTACGTAACGCAAAAATTTAGGATTTTTGACCCCCCTCCTCCTTGTGTTACGCATTTTTATAAAAAAATACATACAAAAATAATTGAGTGTAACGCAACGCTAAACCTCCCTCCCTAGAGCATTACGTAATTCAAGGATGGTCCCTTATTTATATTTTGTATTCTTTTCCAGTTTCTGGTCATGACGGTGGTACTGGTGCAAGTTCATGGACAGGAATAAAGAATGCCGGACTTCCATGGGAACTCGGGATCGCTGAAACTCATCAAGTTTTAGTTCTTAACAATCTGAGATCCAGAATTGTATTGCAGGCTGATGGCCAAATCAGAACTGGTAAGATGCCAGAGACCTTTTAAAAGTTAAAATATCTCCAATCTTAAACGTGATATTTTTTTTATATAATATCTTCTTTGCTTATTGAATTAATTAATGAATTCATTTTTATTTTAGTTTTTTAATAATTATTCAATAATGATTTATTGTTTTAATCTGAAAAAAAAATACATTTATTAATGAGAGGAACATTAGACAGGATTCTTAGTAGTATTGTCCTAGATATTTTAGTTTTTATTTCTAAATCTACAAAGTTAAATAAAAATATAAGAATATTGCATATAAAAAGTAGATCCCGCGCCAACTAGTGTTTTTTTACAATTTCTGTCTCTTTCTTGTCCATAGGCTTTGATGTGGTAGTGGCCGCTATCTTAGGCGCTGACGAAATTGGGTTTTCCACGGCTCCGTTAATCGTTATGGGTTGCACGATGATGCGGAAATGTCATTTGAATACATGTCCCGTAGGCGTAGCCACCCAGGATCCAATTCTTAGGAAGAAATTTACTGGTCAACCTGAACACGTGATCAACTACATGTTTATGTTGGCCGAAGAGATTAGGGAGATTATGGCTAAATTAGGGGTGAGATTTTTTAAAAATTTTTACTAAATTAGTTTAGACCTTAATTCATCTTCAGATAAGACTAATTTTTGAAACTAACTAATTATGTCAAGCTTCTAACTCACGCCACACTTTTAACATATAAAATAGAGCTACGACTTGTACCAAAAGTTTGCTGCAAACTCCTATGCATAAATCCATTATTTCTGAAGACTAAATTCTGATAAAAAAATTCCAACAGGCTTAGTTGTGCTGAAAGTACCTTAAAAAACGATTAGGTGTAATACGTCTTTGGACCCAACGAAATCTAGGTGAATGGGCCACTATTTATTATTATTATGTTTTCTACTTCTATCAGTAATATATGTAAAACTTTCTGTTATCTGCTCTTTCTATATATATACCTAAGGGTTTCTTTTTCGCTTTTTATCATCCACTGGTGTCAAACATTTTCAATTTATTTTTTCTGCTAGTAGTTTTCTTTGTAAAATTTAATTGTCAATGTTCTTTGCCTGCACACCTAAAGTTTGTATAATAATTGTCAGTTTAAATAGTATAAGCGTGTCTAGCTACAAATCGTCAAATTACTAATAAAGCTGAATCAGTGCTTAATGTGTCTCTTGATTCTCTATATACATTACTGGATAGGTCTTTACATATATGCAAAGTGAGGCAAAAATATTGAATTTTTTTTGAAGGGTGGCTTTGTTACTCATGTGTCTGGCTAATTGCCCATATTTTGCTCCTAATTCCTTGCAGAATTTACAATTGGTTACTTATAACAGATTTTATAATAATTTTTGATACTGTGCTTTAATTTATTTGTATTATTTCATTTAAGGCTGCCTGAACTCCTCTATGTTTTGTTTTTAAATGAAACTTTTTTATTAATAATTGGGTGTAAGGCTGTTTATTTTCTAAAATTATTTTTTAGTATTCATTCATATTTAGGTATGATAAATTTTCTCATCTTCCATTTACAAATATCAATCTATCTCGAAAATAATGTGACAAAGTATATAATGCGCGTTTAGAGATTTGCAATTTTTTTAAAAGAACCAAAAAATTATGCTGCACAACAAATGGCGACGTCCAATAACGCCTTCTTTTGCTTGATCATTATAAGGTTTGGTTTGAATAAATTCCAGGTTTTCTCTTGCTAAGGGGTCTAATTTTTATAGATTACTATTGCTACACATCTACCAGCTTCGGCTATGACTTACTTTCTACGCTTTCTTTTTTTTTATTGACATTTTGAGACTTTAAAGTCTTTAAAAGTCAAATAAAAACAAGCGGCTTTGAACCGGCGGAACAAATAACGGAAGCCCAAACATATTTGTTTGCTTTTTTGTTTAGTTTAGTCTGCAATGTTACTTAATTTTTAGGTACGTTCCTACCAAGAATTAGTTGGGCGCACCGACTTTCTTAAAGTAGTTGAGAACGATTCCGGAAAAGCTAGAAGCCTCGACCTCTCGCTGATCCTCAAAAGTGCTCAAGAATTGCGTCCTAACGCTAGCATCAAGGGCGGCTCACTATCTCAAGATTTTGAGTTGAATCTAAGACTAGACAACAAATTGATTGAGCTTTCTAAGCCTGTGATTGAGGGAACTCAGAATAGCGTAGACATTGAAATGAAGATTACCAATGTTGATAGGGCGTTTGGTAGCACTTTGAGCTATGAAATCTCTTGGTGAGTGTGAAGTAGACAGGTATTCATATTCCTTAAGCCCTAAGCAGTCAACGCTATAAGATGCATTTACGTAAAGCTGGGCCACACTTTAACTGACTAACTGGATTATATTTAATTAGAATAGCCAGTTACTTCGCATTATTATATATTTGTTCTTCTGTTTGTAAAGGTGTGATGTTAGCGTTGTTAGAAATAGTAGCTTTCCTAATGAGTGCCAAAGGTTATGATTTTTCGCACGCGAAGACAGCGGAGTTCGGATAAGTTTTAAGTGTGTGAAAAACAAAAAAATAAAAATATAAGAAAAATAAACCAATCCACATTTACACCACATTATTATACTTCCAAACAAAAACAGGTTTGTATGTATCTATTTTGGTTTCAAATACTTATATAAAAGTGTGCGCAAACTAGACACTTTACGCACACTTTTAGAAAATAGTTATTTACCTAACAAGTGATAGAAAGTGAAACTTTACCGCACACGACGGTAGTTGACCAAACGACGGGGAGCGGAGTCAAGGGCATTATTAATAAATTTTTTGATTTCTGCCTAAAAGATAATGAAATGAAGACCTTATTGACATTTTGACCATTAAAACAATAATAATAACTTGAAAATTGTAATCCATGAATCCATAGAAAATGTAGCTCGCGCTAGATTTCCAATTCTTTAAAATTTTTATAGTAAATACAACGAAGAAGGCTTGCCACAAGGAAGATCCATTAACATACGGCTCGCAGGATCAGCTGGACAAAGTTTTGGAGCGTTTTTGGCCAAAGGTGTCAACATTACCTTGGAAGGAGATTCGAACGACTATGTTGGTAAGTCAAAATTTATCTAGTCATTGAATATTTATGTGATACCTAGGAGGTAATTCTTCAAGATTTAACAAGATCTCTCAATGAGGAGAATTTTTAACTTTTTACCATTTAGTAATTTCTAGCTTTTAGTTTAATTTTTGGCTCGTATTATTATTCGAACTCCTTAACCTTTTTAACCCTCTAATTGGATTTTTGTTTCACGGTTTCTTGTGTGTCAATTTCTTATAAACAAACTCCTTAACACATAGCTCTGTTAATGAAGGTTTCAGAAATGGTAAGAGATACAATTTTAGCTACATGAGAAAAAAGTTGCGTTATTTCAAGCCCAATCAGATGCTCTATAAAAACTAAAAATATATATAGGGTGCCTCAAATTCGATATTTTTGGGGGATTTCAGGTATTTTTAGGGGAGATAGAAAAAATCTGACGCTCACTTGCGAGCCTTTTAAGAGATTGTGAAAACCTCGTCTTGATATCGCAAGTCGTTTTTAAGCTATAGGGGGTTTTTGAAAAATCTTCATTTTAGGAGGGGGGTTTAATTTTTTTTAAATTATGATAATTTTATTTTGGTGTAAATAACTTTTTTCTCTTTGTTTTTTCATAAAGTGTCTGTGAATTTGAATTGTATATGTCACTTTGAGGTACATATATACCGATATTAAATTTTTGGTTACCTCTTTATTTTTGATTAGTTTTTTTTATTTAATAGCTTTAAACTATTTTAAACCTAGTCAACAAATTAAAATATAAAATAAAAACAAACAATATAAAAGAATATAAGGAAATAAAGGGGTCATTGCATAAAAAACTAAAACTTTATGTTATAGCTCAAAAACCAAAAGTGAAAGATAAAATTCAATTTACACCAAAATAAAATATTTATAAATAAAAAAGTTATAGATCTCCTCCCAAAATGCACACTGTTTAATAACAAGAGTAACGACTTGTTAGATCAAAATGCGACTTTTACCTGCTGTTCGTGCAACTTTAATTTTAAATTCAAATTTTGCGCCAAATTCCCGTATTCGGAAAACCCACACAATTTCAATTTGATTGGCACAAGCAAAACGCCAGCGCCATCTACGAAAAATGAATCTGCGCAAAAAGGCGTAACCAAAAAACATTCGTCTGTCGTATTTTATCGAGATCACCACGCAGCATGGTGATAAATTCTATTAACCAAAAAATCCAATAAAATTCTTAGAAAATCAAACTAAACCATTACACACACAAGTGATTCTAGTGTGGATCGACTGCAACGACTGGGCCAGCGAGAGGAGCTCCTCTGGACGACGGAAACAGCTGAAAAGGTGAGTGCCAATCCTCTATATTGTCTTTGTGTGGCTCGGAGAAATTAGTATTTTTACATCGTCCTTTTAAGGATTTTTGCACCCAGATTTTATAAAACGGCCAGCGCTTACAGTCCCGCTGCTCTACCCCTCAAATCACAACATTTTCTGGTCCCACGACCCAGATAGTTTTTTAAAATTTGTTTGCTAAAAATATTAGATCTTTTCGTCTCGCCATTTTGGCTCGTTGTTGCCGTGTCCGGTTTAGAAAGGAGGTTCCGTCCCCCCTTGCGTGGCTTAACGGTGGCTCCACCCACATTTCATTGCAGCCGAAATTGGCACTTCGTACGTCGTTTGTTTTGATTCGAAAATCGAAAGTTGTTTAAATAATAGTTATTTGTTTAAATAATATGTTATAGTTATTCAAAACAACAAAAGTGCTTGTGAGTTAAATGCTTTATTCTTATTTAACAGGTAAACAAACACATCTAGTAGAATTAGTATTTACCTGTAAATAATAAGAGAAGCGGTAGTAGGTACAAGTTGTTCTGTGTGCATTTATTTTGGGAAAAAATCGCGACCTAGGATAACAGCTGTTGATAAGTTTTTGCATTTATTCGAGAAATCGATAATAAGATATATGCTTGTTGAACTCTTTTGGACTGATTAAAGTCAATAGGGGTCAAGTGTTAGTTTTATTCCTTTTAAATATTTTTTATTTTTTTAATTAACAATATGTCGTTAAAAAAGCTTGAGAATCAACGCAAAGTTTCAATATCTCGTATTACGAAAACGTATCTCCTCCCAAAATGCACACTGTTTAATAACAAGAGTAACGACTTGTTAGATCAAAATGCGACTTTTACCTGCTGTTCGTGCAACTTTAATTTTAAATTCAAATTTTGCGCCAAATTCCCGTATTCGGAAAACCCACACAATTTCAATTTGATTGGCACAAGCAAAACGCCAGCGCCATCTACGAAAAATGAATCTGCGCAAAAAGGCGTAACCAAAAAACATTCGTCTGTCGTATTTTATCGAGATCACCACGCAGCATGGTGATAAATTCTATTAACCAAAAAATCCAATAAAATTCTTAGAAAATCAAACTAAACCATTACACACACAAGTGATTCTAGTGTGGATCGACTGCAACGACTGGGCCAGCGAGAGGAGCTCCTCTGGACGACGGAAACAGCTGAAAAGGTGAGTGCCAATCCTCTATATTGTCTTTGTGTGGCTCGGAGAAATTAGTATTTTTACATCGTCCTTTTAAGGATTTTTGCACCCAGATTTTATAAAACGGCCAGCGCTTACAGTCCCGCTGCTCTACCCCTCAAATCACAACATTTTCTGGTCCCACGACCCAGATAGTTTTTTAAAATTTGTTTGCTAAAAATATTAGATCTTTTCGTCTCGCCATTTTGGCTCGTTGTTGCCGTGTCCGGTTTAGAAAGGAGGTTCCGTCCCCCCTTGCGTGGCTTAACGGTGGCTCCACCCACATTTCATTGCAGCCGAAATTGGCACTTCGTACGTCGTTTGTTTTGATTCAAAAATCGAAAGTTGTTTAAATAATAGTTATTTGTTTAAATAATATGTTATAGTTATTCAAAACAACAAAAGTGCTTGTGAGTTAAATGCTTTATTCTTATTTAACAGGTAAACAAACACATCTAGTAGAATTAGTATTTACCTGTAAATAATAAGAGAAGCGGTAGTAGGTACAAGTTGTTCTGTGTGCATTTATTTTGGGAAAAAATCGCGACCTAGGATAACAGCTGTTGATAAGTTTTTGCATTTATTCGAGAAATCGATAATAAGATATATGCTTGTTGAACTCTTTTGGACTGATTAAAGTCAATAGGGGTCAAGTGTTAGTTTTATTCCTTTTAAATATTTTTTATTTTTTTAATTAACAATATGTCGTTAAAAAAGCTTGAGAATCAACGCAAAGTTTCAATATCTCGTATTACGGAAACGTATAACTTGGGAACAAAAGCTAAATCAGATAGTTCTTCCTTGCCAATTTTTAAGGCGTTTTACGAATCGTTAGATGATCACTATGAACAATTTAAAAACATTCATAATGACATCATAGGTCTCTTGAAAGACGACGACGATGATGAATTCGAAGTACAGGACAAAATTAGGAAAGATACGGATCTATTCTACCACCAAGCTAAAGTTCTTTTTTCGAGTTTATGTTCCGATTCAGTTCATTCAAATTTTACCCCCGCAACTTCACACTATTCACGTAGCGATGATCTGGGCCCTTTAAAGGTACCTTGCTTTAATGGAAACGTAAAAAAGTGGCCAACCTTTTACGATGTTTATTCTTGTTTGGTTCACGAAAACTCGAATTATTCCGATATAAGGAAATTTCAACATTTGCTAACCTTCCTTGAGGGCGAACCACTTAATATTTTAAGTTCTATAAAATTAACGGCAAGTAATTACGCAATCGCCTGGAAGGTATTAACAGATCGCTATCAAAATAAAAGACTTTTAGCCAGTACCTACTGGAACTCAATCTACTATGCAAATTCTTTAAAGGGAAACCAGTCAGCAAAGGATCTTAGAGTATTGGTAGATACCTTTTCCGAGAATATTGCGGCGCTCGAAAATCTTGAATTTCCAGTAACGTCGTGGTGTTTTTGTTTATTTTCAATTTTATTATCAAAAATCAATCAAACCACAAGAACCGCTTTCGAATTAAAGTATAGTACTACCGAGATTCCAACATATCAAAATCTAATTCAGTTTCTTATTAACCAATGCCGTGCTCTTGAAACAGTACAGCTATCTCCCCAAAATACGCAAATGCAACCTTCGACTTCAAAACAGCAAAAACCAAATTATTCGAATTCTAGTAACCAAAAATATAATTCTTATTCAAATAATCAGTACAAATCAAGCCCTCCATCAAATCTTTTAGCGCATACGCACTCACAAGTATCAAATAAACAATCCAATATTCAATTTCGACAAAACCAACAACCCTATAAGTGCAAATTATGCAATAATTCTTTTCATCCACTCTCGCAGTGTGGTGTTTTTATCTCCAAATCTCCTTCAGATCGGTTTACTTATGTAAAACAACAATCGTTATGTATCAACTGTTTACGTTCAAATCATCAAGTAATTGACTGCAGTAGTACCTACAACTGCAGGGTATGTCGACATAGGCACCATAGTCTTATTCATCTATCGCAAATGACAGATTCAATCCGTCAGAATTCAAGTCAATCCTTTGTTAATTCAAGCCAAAATTCAAATCAAAATTCGAACTTAAATCAAAGTTTTAATTCAAATCAAGTGGCCGTGCCTAGCACAGGCACAAACTTATCGTATCAGAATTCAAATTCAAGTCTTAGCCAACAGAACCCTAGTTTTGTTCAACCCAGTTCAAATTCAATTCAAATCAATTCGAATCCAAATACATCTACAAATCAATACTCTTCGTTATCCACCTTGACGCCCCGGACGACAGTGCTTCTAGCGACTATAAAATTAAAGGTACTGGATAGTCGGGGTAACTACCAACCTGTCCGAGCACTTCTGGACAGCGGTAGCCAAGCTAACCTGATAAGCGAAGCTTGTCTTAACAGGTTAGGCTTGCCAAGAAACAAAATTTCGATCCCTGTTCTGGGACTAAATCAATCTTCGTCGGCCACTAACGGCATTTCTACTTGCACTATTCGAGCCCTAGGTCAACAAGAGCCTAGCTTTTCTATTCAAGTCTTCGTTTTACCGAAACTCTGTTCGAATATGCCCTCAGTACAGGTAGATTCATCCAATTGGAGTCATATTTCAAATCTAAAGCTTGCAGATAACCAATTTTACAACCCTGGTCCAATTGACTTACTCTTAGGTGCACAACTTTACACAGAAATCGTCCAATCAGGACGAATTCCAGGACCTCACGGCCTACCCTCCGCTTTTGAGACAGTTTTTGGGTGGGTCTTGATGGGCCAAACTCCAAACATAAATATTTCACCTCAAGTCAATTCTTACTTTACTTCCTGTGAGCAGTCTCTCGACTTTAATATTCGCAGATTTTGGGAACTAGAATCAATTAAGTCAAAAACGTTTCTCTCACCCGAAGAAAAAAGATGTGAAGAGATTTTCCAAAAAACTACCACTAGAGATATTTCGGGCCGATTTACTGTAAATTTGCCTTTTCGTCACATTGACCCTCCTGACCTAGGAGACACATATTCAGTGGCCTATCGTCAATTTTTGTCTCTGGAATCTCGCTTAATAAAAAATTCAAATTTCTATAGTATGTACTCGGATTTTATGAGAGAATATCTCAAAAACGGGCACATGTCTTTAATTCCAAGATCCGAACCTAGACCTCAGTTATGTTCTTATTTACCACATCACGGAGTCCTTCGTCTTGACAAATCAACGACTAAACTCCGGGTGGTTTTTAACCCCTCGATTAAGGGTTCGAAAGGCCTAAGCATGAACGAAACTCTTTTAATAGGACCAAAATTACAAGCCGATATTTCGGAAATTCTATTAAAATTCAGATTTTATTCTATCGTATTTTTGACTGATATAAAACAGCACTTTTTACAAATTCAAATCAATCCAATTCATCGGGACTACCAAAGGCTACTTTGGCGATTTGATCCCAATGAACCCCTGCAGGAATACAGGCTTAATACAGTGACGTTTGGTGTTAGTTCAAGTCCCTATTTAGCTATTAGAACTCTTAGAGAACTAGCCATCCTGGAGGCTAAGAATTATCCTGAAGCATCCCAGGTCCTTTTGAATAACATTTTCATGGACGATATTTGCTGTGGAGCTAACTCTCTAGAAGGTGCTTTATCACTTCAAAAGGATCTCATAGCGTTGCTTAAATTGGGAAAATTTGAATTAAGAAAATGGGCATCAAATAATCCGAAACTTCTTTCACATTTGTCGCCCGCTGATTGTCAGATCCCTGTTACCTTTGAAGACGATTCTTCAACATCGATTAAGGTGTTGGGCCTTCAGTGGCACCCTTCTACAGATACTTTTACCTATTCTTGTACCCCTTGTGAAAAACCTTGCACCAAAAAGAATATTTTATCAGCTATCGCTAAAATTTGGGATCCTATAGGTTTCTTATCGCCTGTTTCATTTTTAGCCAAAGTGATTATGCAAAAACTTTGGTTATGCAAAACTGATTGGGATGAAATACCCCCCGATCCAATCAAAACTCTTTGGAATCAATTCAATAATCAATTAACCACTCTTTCGAATCTTTGTATACCTAGACATATTTTTTCGAATAATATTCAACGATGTCAATTGCTAGGTTTCTGCGATGCATCCGAGCTAGGATACGCTTCTTGCGTATACGTTCGCGTCGAATTACCAAATAAAATTATCAAAACTGCTCTAGTCATGGGCAAGTCAAGGGTTGCTCCCTTACACACTATTTCAATCCCACGTTTGGAACTACTTGGAGCTACTCTATTAGCTGATTTACTCGAACTAGTTATTCGCACCTATTCATCATTACTCGTAATCGATGAAATCCTTGCGTTCTCGGACTCACAGGTCACGCTTCATTGGGTCACATCTTCACCTCACAAGTGGAAGACCTTTGTGGCAAACCGCGTAAGTCGTATTCAAGAAACAATCCCCGAAGTCCCATGGTACCACATTACTTCACTCGAGAACCCTGCCGACTGCGCTAGCAGAGGGTTGTCGCCCAATAACTTAATAAATCACCCTCTTTGGTTTCACGGCCCTCCATGGATTACCTTGCCCACTACGGAGTGGCAAATTCAAAGGTTTATAAATGAACGTTCTTTGGGAGTTCCAGACGAGGTGCTCAAAGAAGAAAAACCGGAAAATTCAGTGGTGCTGACGGCAGAACTCCAAAATAAAAACTTTTTTGATAGATTAATCGATAAAATATCCAATTTAAATACCATTCAAAAAATCATTTGTCATTTTCTAAGACTTATTCACAATCGAAAAACCTCAGTTGACCCTTTATCCGGCGTTTTTTCCGCTTTTGAACTACACAAGGCTCTACTTGTTTTAGTTAAAAGGGTCCAAGAAGAGTGTTTTTCGGATATCATTCAAAAAATTCAAAATAGTCAGCTATTACCTAAGCCGTTTCGCAAACTCGCGCCCTTTTTGGACGAATTGGGTTTCCTTAGAGTGGGAGGACGCTTACGGCATTCTCAACTCTCCTTGGAGGCAAAACATCCCTTATTATTGCCGAAATCTCATAGATTAACCCAATTGATCATTATTCAAACTCATAACGAAAATTTACATCCCGGAATAAACACAGTCCAATACTTAATTCGTCAAAAGTTTTGGATTATGTCATCACGTCGAGCTATTCAGAGGGTTTTATTGCAATGTATTCCCTGCTTTCACTTAAAACCAAAACCGTATACTCCGTACATGTCGGATTTACCTTCTTTTAGAACGTCACAATTAAAATGTTTTTCACACGTTTGCTTAGACTATGCAGGCCCAATCAAAACCTTTGTAGGTCAGAGACGTCGTGGAGCACAAGTTGGTAAATCATATATCGCAGTCTTTGTCGATACTTCTGTCAAGGCAATCCATATCGAGCTTGTTTCGGATTTAACCACAGAGGCGTGCATCGCTGCTTTACGACGCTTTGTCGCTAGACGTGGCACTTGTGTCCAAATCACAAGTGATAGAGGCTCAAACTTTGTTGGGGCTATTAAGGAGCTCCATAATCTTTCGAAATTAGCTTCTGAGAGCTTAAAAATCAAATGGTGTCTTAATAGTCCGGGAGCCCCCCACCTAAATGGTCTAGCAGAAGCAGGAGTCAAATCTATAAAACCACATTTGTATCGGGTCATCGGTGACCAGATACTAACCTTCGAAGAGCTCTATACTCTCCTCGCCCAAATAGAGGCATTACTCAATTCTCGACCCCTTTGTGAGCAAAGCTCTGACCCAAACGATCTTACGTCTTTGACTCCGGGTCATTTCCTCACAATGGAACCCCTTAATTCGTGTCCTGATCCTGACCTTTCTACCCTTAAAGTTAATACCCTTAAGCGTTGGCAACTTATCCAACGAATTCATGCCGATTTCTGGAAGCGTTGGAAACTCGAGTACTTAAATACTTTACAACAGCGTTCTAAGTGGTCGGACCCTTCGGTTGAAATCAAGCTAGATACGCTTGTATTAATTAAGGATGAAACTAGGCCGCCATTACACTGGTTGCTGGGTAGAATAGTATCTGTACATCCTGGTCGGGATAATCACATTCGAGTTGCTACTGTTAAAACACAACACGGACTTTTCACTCGTCCCGTGGTCAAGTTGTGCCCACTACCTTTAGATGCGCACTAAACTCCCAAGCAACTTCTTTTTGTTTCGTGTGTCGTTATCTAGAATATATATATATATATTTTTTTTTAATTTTTTTTTCCTTTTAATCTATAAACCTAAAACGGATTTTAATTACCTACCCTTTAAGGTTTTGAATTAACTTATATTTTTTTTATATAGCCATTTGTTTATTCAACTTAATCTCAATGTAAAACTTCGTTTTAAGTGGGCGGAAAATGTTCGTGCAACTTTAATTTTAAATTCAAATTTTGCACCAAATTCCCGTATTCGGAAACCCCACACAATTTCAATTTGATTGGCACAAGCAAAACGCCAGCGCCATCTACGAAAAATGAATCTGCGCAAAAAGGCGTAACCAAAAAACATTCGTCTGTCGTATTTTATCGAGATCACCACGCAGCATGGTGATAAATTCTATTAACCAAAAAATCCAATAAAATTCTTAGAAAATCAAACTAAACAATTACACACACAAGTGATTCTAGTGTGGATCGACTGCAACGACTGGGCCAGCGAGAGGAGCTCCTCTGGACGACGGAAACAGCTGAAAAGGTGAGTGCCAATCCTCTATATTGTCTTTGTGTGGCTCGGAGAAATTAGTATTTTTACATCGTCCTTTTAAGGATTTTTGCACCCAGATTTTATAAAACGGCCAGCGCTTACAGTCCCGCTGCTCTACCCCTCAAATCACAACACCTGCTTCTTTTGAAAATCGCGCCTGGCAAGTAGGGGTCAGTTTTTTCCCCAAAAATATCGAATTTTGGACGCCCTGAACAGGGGTTTTCAAAATATTAAACAAAAACCAAAAATTGTCTCTCAAAAAATTCGCCATCTTATAAATAAATTTTATAAAATGTGGGAGTTTTTTATTAGAGACTACGGGCAAACAAATCACGTTAACGAATTTTCCAGGCATCATTTTTGAGAAACATAATCAACTTTGTTATTTCTTGGCGGCGTTATTGAATTTATAGGTTAAATAGAGCATAAATAAACTTTGCGGTTATGTATAAGAAGCCTATCTTTGAATCACGGAAACTGTTAATTTATTCAAAAAACAGGTATTTGCTTAGTTGGCTGTGAAAAAATCTCGTAGTTATGTTTGTTGTCATTCCTACGTAACTATATGTCAAATGTTTTCTAATTATTTGATTTATCTGTAATCAGTTTTAAAGTTATTTCAATTAATTGTGATATTGCTTGGACTCGGAATAGCACAACTTTATTCTTATTTAATCAAAATTGTTTTTGGAACACCCTCTTAATATCCTCTTTAAAGAGTGGAGCCAAAATACATTGCAGAATAGTCAACAGTTGTACTAATTTGAATCTGATCAGCAATCTAAAATAACGAAAAGTTTCAAATAATTTAACCGAATTATCAAAGAACGTCCACTATTTTGGATCTGTCATTCCAATGTTTTTAATTTTATGGAAAAGATTGTATTGGGTGACCTGAAAAACCGCAAAGTTTAGAAATAGCTTTTGATTTGCGGTAGGAATTATATTTTGATTTTCTACAAATGTATCAAAATTGTGATTTTGACTCTAAAGTGCACAAGCCGTAGAGTATAACTCATCTATTTTTTTTTCATTGCATTTTAGGAAAAGGCCTTTCAGGCGGCACAATCATTATTTATCCTCCAAAAACGTCAACGTTCGAGTCGCACCTGAATGTAATCGTAGGAAACGTATGTCTCTACGGTGCCACCACAGGAAGAGCCTATTTCCGAGGCATTGCCTCCGAGAGGTTTGCTGTAAGGAACAGTGGCGCTGTGGCTGTTGCGGAGGGAGTTGGTGATCACGGCTGTGAATATATGACTGGTGGAATCGTTCTTATTTTAGGTAGGTTTTTCACAAACTCATTTACAGATATATTCATACCACATAAAGACCCAATGCACATTGAATCGTTCAATACAAACTGGCGGGCCAAATTATAATGGTGTAATAATTTATTTTAAAGTTATATTTTTGTGTTTGGTTCCTATATAAAGTGTAAGGGGTGATCTGTTAAACAGCGTGTCGCGTCGGGTATGTTAGAAACTCTCCTGTTATATTTTTGTGGTTGTTATTTATATTGTACCTGATTTGTCAGATTGATTTAGAGAATTTGATTTGTCAATAGAGAAAAAAGTTGTAATCAAATTGTTTTTTATAGTTTGAAAACAGTATTCGGCATATATCGAATTCATGGAATCATAGAAATATTAACAGGTTATTTCTCAAAAGTGTAAAAGTTACCATAACTTTAGTTGACCCATTTTTTGTTGGTATAATGTAGCTTTATTCCAACTATAAATGTAGCAGTTTCTGTAAGATGTTAGTTATGTTATTTGTTTTTTGTTACCATTGTTATCAGTTTTTGCTTGCATCATATTCGCTAAACTTAAAATAAATCCCGTCGCGAGACTGTCCGGACTGCATCTAAGAAAAGTTATTTTATGCTTTGCGAAACTATACTGCTCAACTAACGAATAGTCTCAACATTTTGTGGCATTCTGAGTAGACAGACCCTTTACGGTTGACTTTTTAGTATAAAATTTTTACTTTTAGCTCTTTTCACTTTTCTTAATAAGGATATAATATCAAAAATGACAACCAAGTTTTGACACGACTTTTGTCCCGCTAGCTTTTACTAAACGATTCACTATGCATCCGGTCGGCCCGCTAAGCCCCTAATTCCAAATATAATAGAGATAGTTCCAAGTTATTTATTTACTATTTGGATTCAAAAAAAATTTATCTACAACGTGTCTACGGATTAAGTTATGGTAAGGTATAAATGACAAACAAATTTCGATTTAGATTCTGATTTCTTGGGAATCGCTCCTGCTTGGTCTTAAACCAAGATGTTACGAAAATGAGCTTTATACTAACATATAAAGAAAATAAGCCAAATCAATAAATATCCAGGGTGGTTTAGTAGGTTGATTTGTTTTAAGAGATAACACAAAAGGTTATTCAGAAAAGTTGTTTATAATTATTCTGATTTTCTGAAAAATCAGCTTAAAATCCTTTAAACAAAATCTTCAAAATCAACTTATAAAACCAGAGTTGGCACTCAATCCGTGGACACACTGTATATACTTGTTTATTGATTATTAATTTTACAGATTCTAAATAAGCCCTTAGATATGGTACTAAAAAAAGTTTTACCTGTACGGTTTTAATCTCCGAGTTATGACAAGTTGAAATTTCAATGTATAAAACCTACTGAAAAATATTTGTCATTTTATTACACGTTAGCGTGACCCAAATTCTTCCTTTATTTGACTTGTAATTATCTAAAATACTACGTCTTAAGATCTTAGTGTTATTAGTTACAAGTGTAAAAGACTAATTCTGTTATTAATTATTTATTATGAAATTCCTTTAAGCTTATTGCGGTGTCGAATTTGTTGCGACAGAAAATATAGTCAAGTTAGTTCCTAAAATCGAATTTTCAAGCCCAAGTTTTTTACGGAAAAAAGTATTATAACTTTATGGTAGACAATAAAATTCCCTTCCCCTAACAATGTTTAGGTCGGTGGGTTTAGACTAATAACAAACTCTCAAGCGTCCATTAATTAAAGTTAAAAACAAACTATGTTTTTCATATTACGTATTAGATTTTTTTTAAAAATGAAGCTCTCTATGAAAAAATGTGTTGTATACCTTTAAATTAAATTAAATGCTGTATAACAAGCTGGACTTTTTTTTTCATAATTAAAACTTCAGGGGCGCCCATAAATTAAATTGATTTCTAAAAAACACAAAACAAAGCATTTTTGTTTTCTAATTTTCTCAGAAAATTAGTGTGTTCTATACGCCGTCATAGACAATAAAATGTTCTTTTAAACGCTGCATAACAGGGTGTAATTTGTTTTATGATTACCGGTTCAGAGGTGTCCTTAATTTATTAATATCATCAAACAAATTAATTTTGTTACATGCTTTATCCTTTATTAGTCTAAGGTGTGATCTAGTTAGTCAAAACTACCCCTTTTACAAAAAACTGTCTTCTTCACTTTGGTTTGATCCAATTGTCTTAAAAACTACCCCTTTTACAAAAAACTGTCTTCCTCACTTTATCATCACAGAACTTGACCTACGTTACAGGTGACTCTGCGAAGCCATCAGTAAAATAAGTTTCATTTTCAAAAATGTCTAAATGACACATTTTTTTTTAAAAAGTTGTTTTTAAAAGAAAAACAAACCTATAATAAACATATTTTTTATAGATACTCCCAATTTACGAACGCCATTGAAGAGATAATTATTTATTTTAATGGTATTGACCACCTCGTTAAAATGGGGATTTTATTCTCCACAAAAAAAACAGCGTTTTTTGCATTTTTTGCGAAACGTACGTTTGGTTCGTGCAGCGGGCTCATAAAAGGCGAAAATGACTGCTGCAGCCATTTTTCGAACATTTTCACCATGTCTTTATATTTAAACTATCTCAAAAATCGTATTTGTTTTTTAGGTCTGACAGGACGTAACTTCGCTGCAGGTATGTCGGGCGGCATTGCCTATGTTTGGGACATAGATGGAAAGTTTTCCACCAAATGCAACATGGAAATGGTCGAGCTATGTAAACTAGAGGACAGGGAAGACGTCATTTTGGTAAAGCAACTATTGAAAGAGTTTGTCGAGCTCACCGGCAGCATTGTTGCAGAACAATTGCTGAAAGAATTTGACATTAGGATGAAGGAATTTGTAAAGGTAATAATTTTAGAAGTTTATTTTTCATCGCCCATATTGGGATACATAATTTAGCATTACGACAGTTGTTGAAATAATAGTTATTCGTCTAAACAGTTTCTAGAAAGAAAATTTTTTCAAATGGATAATTTTTAAAATAGTTTATAAAAATATTTGACACATTATATACCAACTTTATTTGATAACTATATTTTTGAACACGATCAAACCCTAAGATCAAATATTACTACATCATACGATTTACAGGTATTCCCGTATGAATACCAAAAAGCTTTAAAACAACAAGCCATAGCCCAACCAGAACCCGTACAAGTTCAACCATCGGAACCGAAAATCCAGGATATCGAAGATACTATCAACGACACATCAGCCGAGGAAAAGAAAGCCGAAAAAGCTTTAGACAAAATCAAAGGTTTCATGAAATACCCAAGAGAAACTCATGTTTACAGACCGGCAGACAAACGTATGAAAGACTGGGATGAGATCTACAATTTCCCGCACGTTAGAAAAGGGTTAAGGGTCCAGGCCGCGAGGTGTATGGATTGTGGGGTACCATTCTGTCAGTCTAACTCACATGGGTAAGTAAAATGTCACAGTAAAAAATTAGTACGTTTATATGCGGTTTCATTTAAGGTTGGTTTTTAAGGAATCTAAAGGTCCGTCCTTTATTAAAAGCGCTTTGTAGCAGTTGAACCCAGTTTTTTTGTGTGGGTGTGTTAGAGTACGAAAATCATATTTTTAAGATGAAAGCCGCATCTTTAGTGACTATGCTCAATGTTACTCGTATTAGCCTTCGTAGGAAACCGGTTGGAAAAGCACAGAGAAAGTATTTTTAAGGGTTTTACTACTACTGCTATATAATATTTTAATAATACCTGTAGTTATGCACTCGCGTCGGGTACAGAACTAGCCTTATGACTGTCAAATTATATTTATGGAAGGTCCTTAAAAAGTGTGAATTGAAGAAAGTAACATGCAATAGTGCAGTTGCATGTTTCTTTCTTCAATTTTATAATAATTGTTAACAGCCTTCCTAAGCTTGTTTAAATACTCTGCCAATTTATGGGCTCTTAAACTCACACGATTAATGTTAAATGTAATTTTTCCTAATTCGGTCCGCGAAGATAACCCCCGATCTGCCACCGGAAACGCATCCGATTGGTGATTCCACCCCACAATAGTACCACACAACTAATATTTTTACCAGAACTCTAATTTTTGAATTCTACCCCACAATTTTTTTCGGCTTATATCCGGTGGATTTTATTCATTTTTAAATTGGACCATCTACAACCAAAACTCAACCTAGGTTCGGGCAAGTACTTTTTGAGTTATGCGCGTTGGTCGGTACAGACAGACATACAGGCAGGCAGACACACACAGTCAAAAAAGTTTGAAAATCATCTGAAACGCAATGATATACAGTATGTCGCCCGTGGAATCATATGGAAATCTTTTTTATTATTAATTTTAGGAAAAAAGTTATTCTTCTTAAAAAGTTCTGCATTATCTAAAAACTAGAATACAGTCATCAAATATCAAATTTTTCCAGTGGTATACGAGGTTTGTCAAAAAATATGAGTTTTGCTTAAGAGTAAAGTACCTTTAAATTTGACAATATCGAAAAATGTTACTAAAAGAAGTTGTTTAGAATTAAAAATTACGTTTAAACATGCAAGTACATCCATTTAAATTAAAACTTTAGATTATTTTATTTTTTACTAATATTTCTATTGTGATTACGAAACACATGATAACCTTTTAGTTTTTCGATGTTTTCTAATATGCACTTATTATACTTATTATAACTAAAAGGATATCATGTGTTTCGTAATCACAAGAGATACATACATGTTCATTCAAACTAGAAATATCAGTAAAAAATAAAATAATCTGAATAAATGGATGTACTTGCATATTTAAACGTAATTTTTAATCCTGAGCAACGTTTTTTACTAACATTTTTTGATATTGTCAAATTTGAAGGTACTTTACTCTTGAGTAAAACTCATATTTTTTGACAAACCTCGTATACCACTGAAAACAAATGATATTTGATTGTATTCTAGGTTTTAGATAATGCAGAACTTTTTATGAAGAATAACTTTTTTTCCTAAAATTAATAATAAAAAAGTTTTCCATATGATTCCAAGTTAGGGGGACGTACTGTATAAAGTTTTTTGAAATCGTAGCAACTGTTTTTTTTTTACACGATTACCATAGCATAGCGCACACCGCGTGTGTCTGTAACGACCACTGACTCAAAAACTCGTTGCCCGATTTTAATGAAATTTTAGGTTGAGTTTTGGCTCTATTTAAAAATAAATAAAATTCACCGGCATAGGACAAAAAAAAGGTGGAGGTAGAATCGTGTGAGCTTGGGTGCTCATAAATTGATAGAGTATTTATATTGTTAAGCGAAATTATTTCATTGAAAGTTCCAATCCTCTGTATTGTTCTACAAGTAGAGTATCAAGCTTTTTATAACTTTTTTTAGGTGTCCCTTGGGCAACATAATTCCAAAATGGAACTACCTCATATTCCAGAACCAATGGCGTCAAGCGCTCAACCACCTCTTGCAGACAAACAACTTCCCAGAATTTACCGGTCGAGTATGTCCAGCACCATGCGAAGGCGCATGCGTTCTAGGCATTTCTGCACCCAGCGTCACTATCAAAAATATCGAGTGTAGTATTATTGACCATGCTTTCGAAAATGGATGGATTGTGCCACAGCCCCCAGCTGTAAGTATCCAAACCTCTGATAATCGAAGTTTATTAAAGTTCTTAAAGCGAGAGGAAGTGCTAAGGCCCTAGATTTTAAAGGCTCTGTACTTCCTATCTATTTCCTTTTTCAACTTCAAGTCTTCTTTTTCTTACGATTTTTTGAAGGTGAGAAATCCGATTTCGGTATTAGCAAACGTTAGAGCATAAATATGGGGCATACCCCTGCATTCTAACATGCTATGCTTGAAGCCACGACGTTCCTTTTTGGCTAGACAGGATTTCGGTTTCTGCGCATGCGTGAGTTTTGGTGGTTATGGAACATTCTCCGTTACGTCACTACATTATTTGACAATTGTCAAAAATTTAGGGTTATGTCTATTATTTTCTTTCTCAAAACTAGAAAATGTATCAAATTGTGGATTAAAATTGTGGTTTTTCTGTGTCATGTTTAAACCACTCTTAACTTTATTAACAAATTATAAAGAAAAATACAAGTACTTACCTATAGAATGGAACTCCCTAACTTCTCCCGCACATGTTTTACGTGAATTATTTCCCGTTTTTCACAGAAAAAAATATAATTTTACAAGACAAACGCCGACACCGCAAAATGTAAATTAACACAGATATGGCGTCGACCCACACAGCAGCTGTGTGTCAACGTGATAAAACACACACATGCGCACTTAAAAATTTGCGTCTTCGAGTTTAAATTTGCCATTGTTTCCAAAGCTCTAACGTATTTGAGTATTAGTTTGAACGTAAAACCTAGAGGGCGCTTTCTAAATACTTAATCATAAATTTAATATTTTGTAAAAAACTTGGTGGGTCTTATTCGGGTGATTTTCTTTATAACTTGCTTATTTTACTGGACAATTCAATTCTGTAAAATCATTTTTGTGGCAAGGTTGGTTAAAAGTTTGTTAGAAGGAAATGATTAGGTTAATAGTTTGTCATAGCATTTTATTTTTGATATACATCATTTCGATTGTGGAAAAACAAATTTTTTTTTACATTTTTTTTTCTGCTTCGAATGAGCTATTATTCAGTCTTCTGCGATGATTTTTTTGTCGCTTAAGTCAAATGAAAAAAGAATGGATCCTGGTTTTTTTTTTAATTAAGCGACAAATAATACTTTCAGTGGCCCTGCTGTAAAGTTTAAAAATGGTCGCTTATGACCTTTTACCTTTCAACCATCGATTTACATATAATCAAGCAAAACGTTAAAGACGTGATAACACTAATTGGTTTTCAGAGTTGATTATTTTAAACTGAAACGAAACGTTTTGACAATCAATTTTTTTCTTAAAAAAAGTTGCTTTAAAAATATTTTTAAAAACTTGGAATCTCTACTACGCAGTTTCTTAATTTAGTTATAACTAACAAGATCAAATAACACCGCCGTTTTTTAGGTCCGTACAGGCAAAAGAGTGGCAGTAGTGGGGTCAGGTCCTTCTGGATTAGCGTGTGCACATCAGTTGAACAAGGCCGGTCATCTGGTAACTGTGTTTGAACGAAATGACAGGTAATTTCTTAAATCAGCCCCGATTTGGCCGGGACAGGCCCGATTTGTCGCGTCCACACATTTTTATTACCATCAAATTGTAAGAAATATTTCAAAGAACATATATTTATAACCTAAAAGCGTTTTAAAACCAAAACGCTATCAAATTTAGAGTGAAATGTTTTATTTTTTTTAAAGGCAAAAATGCATGGGTTATTTTAAAGTCCAACACAAAAAATTTTACACTAAAAAAAGATCGCAACACTGGGACATACGTAAAAGATTCTGATTTTCATCATAGTGGTACGAAATATATTATTTTATATCACAAATTTATCCATACTTTTTTTAGTTCAAGATCGATATTTATATTTTAAACCACGTCCTAAAAGTAAGACCAAGACGACGACGAGTTGTTTATTTGGTGATCTCTTTTACAGAGTCGGTGGTCTTCTTCAATACGGTATTCCCACCATGAAGTTGAGTAAACAGGTGGTCCAAAGGCGGGTGGATCTTCTGGCAGCTGAAGGAATCACCTTTAAAACAGGCGTTCATGTTGGAAAGGAGGTGTCTGCCAAAGATCTCAGTGAGCAGTTCGACGCTGTCGTTCTTTGCACTGGAGCAACGTGGCCCAGAGATTTGCCGATTCCAGGTAAGCAAAAAAATATCTTCTATCTTTCTTTCATCTTTGGATATAGGCCTCCCCAATACCTTCCACTCTTCCCTGTTTGTCGCCGTGTTCATCCATCTAGCTCTCGCATGTTTCTTCAAATCGTCCGTCCATCTCATTTGTGGTCTTCCCCTACTTATTTTATTTTCCCAAGGTCTCCAGTTTACAATACATTTGTTCCATCGATCGTCTTTCTGTCTGATATTATGACCGGCAAATTTCCATTTTAATTTTGCTACTTCTCCTCTGACATAGCTTACTTTTGTTTTATTTCTTATCCATTCATTCCTTTTTCTATCTGATAGCTTTACATGTAACATTTGTCTTTCCATTAATCTTTGGGCTTTTGTTACCTTATCCATGTTTGATTTTGTAAGTATCCAGGTGTGGAATCCATAGATAAGGACAGGAAGGATACATTGGTTATACACTTTCGTTTTGATATACTGAGGATATTTTTTATTTTTTAATATGTAGTTTAATTTACCGAATGCTGCCCAGGCCAATCTTACTCGTCTCTTGATTTCAGCTGTTTGGTTTTCCTTTTTTAGTTTAATAATTTGTCCCAGGTATATATATTCCTCTACTTGTTCTATTTTCTCTTGGTTTATTCTGATGATGAGTGATATTTTCATCTCTGTTTGTTATGATTTTAGTTTTAGTGTAGTTCATACTCAAGCCTATATTTTTAGCTGCTGTATTCAGTTCTTCCAGCATTTTTATCAGTTCTTCTTTCTTATCTGTTATTAAGGCGATATCATCAGCATATCTTAGGTGGTTCAAATATTGTCTGTTTACTTTGATGCCCATTTCTTCCCAATCTAAGTTTTAAAAACATCTTCTAGGGCCTGGTTAAATAGTTTAGGGGATAGAAATATCTTACTGAGAGTTAATTATCGTCCCTATGGTTAGATACAGGTCTAAAGGTTAATAGGTTTAGGACAACGTATTCTCAAGACCATTAAATTTCGTTGACATTTAGACTATATTTTTGGTCTTCTTGAAAGCTAATCCTTAGTCTTGATGCTTGATAGCTCTAAGAATTAGCTTTCAAGAAGACCAAAAATATAGTCTAAATGTCAGCAAAGTTCAATGGTCTTTTGAATACGCTCAGTCGTAAATCTATGAACCTCTAGACCAGAAAATATCTTGCGACTTTTTTACACAAACATTTTCCTAGGTTCGAGTCATTTGTAAAATAATAGCGCGATTAGGCACCAAGGCAGGTTCTTTGATAATTTTGTAATAAATTATTAAATGGTGCCTTTGTAGATAGTTACTTTATAAGGTCCTGCGTAAACTCTCTATCGCTATCCCTAGTGCCTACGGCAAGTTGAAAGAACCCAAGTCATTAGTATAAATATAGAAATTTTTGTTCCTCCCACAGTAAACCAAACATCAGAGAGACCGATATCAGTTTACATTGCAAAATTATTTTTATCCCTTACAAGGTATACCTACAGGTGAAAACCCTCGATCGTAGTACCGAGCAGGTAAGAGTGACACAAGATAAGAAAGGATGGGCCGACATTGCAAATCGGCTTAAACTTGTAATGCGAGTGTACGTCCTATCCTGACAATTTAAATCCGACGTAATATCAGTTATATTTTATAACCAATCAGATTGCTGGGTTTTTATATATTTATTTTTATTTTATCAGTCCATGTTAAATTTGAAAGTTTGAAGGCAATTATCTCAAAAACTAATAAATAGATTTTTGAAATTTTTACACGGTTGTGGGGAAAAAGGCCTTCAAAACAAGGTCTCACCAGACCCACTTATATAGGGGCAAAGTATACCCCTCGAAGGGAGTTCCTGCTACAAAAATTTCAAAATAGCGAAAAGGTGCCCCCTCGCAAACAAAATCAACGTGTCCGAGCGTTTCTCCAAATTTGCACTCTAAATACCCAAAAAGGCCTCTGTTTCGATGTTCGTAAAACACCATGTATGTATTTCTTATTTAGGCCGTAATCTCAACGGAATCCACTATGCCATGGAGTTTCTAGAAAATCAGCAAAAGAGTCAGTGGGGTGCTGCGCACAATGGGCCATTTGCCAAAGACAAAAATGTCATCATTATTGGTGGCGGCGACACCGGATGTGACTGTATCGCTACTTCATTGAGACAGGTCAGTTTTTACAACATATACCTTTTAACCTTTTACTTTCTGTGTGCAGCGGATTTAACGCTTCCAGGTATTGTACGATATTCGGGTCAAATACGGCACCTATTACTTACATAAAAGCAGAGATGACGTGCGTGTATGTCACGTTGTCGGAAAGTGAATAAAAGTTAAATGATTTTTATTATAAAGCCTGATTTAATGAGGTGCCAAAGTATCTAAATTATAGCTATCTTTTTTTACAAAAACTGATAAATTTTGTCTTTTACAACAGTAAGTAAACACTTGTCTTTTACAAAAGTGACCCTAAAAATTGTTATTTCCTACTTGCGTAAACAAAATGCGTGTCATTTTGTGAACATTATGACAAAGGAAGTCTATATCATCATCATCATCACGGGTACCTTAAATAATTTGATGATGATGATGATAGTGCTATGATCTGTTATTTATTTATTTAATTTTATAAACTAAAATTCTATCAAAGAAAATCTTTTTTAGTTAATTTAAGCTTATTTTACTTTCTGTTATGATACTTCAGGGAGCCTCAAGTATTACCACGTTCGAGATTCTTCCAGAGCCCGGTCCAAAAAGATCAAATGACAACCCTTGGCCGCAGTGGCCTAGAATCTTTAGGGTGGACTACGGACACGAAGAGGTGAGAAGGCTTATCTTATTTTCATTTTGTTATCTTTGTTTTATATTCTAGACTGCCAGGGCTATGTACAGAGTCTGTATATTATACATTTTTTGGCTAAATAGCACCTTTTAAGGTCATGCATGTGTTCACGAGACTACCTAATTTTCACTAGTAATACCACTAGAGGTTAAATTATTTCCGGAAATTTTTTCGAGCTAATGAATATTTTGAAAAAATTCATTAGCGAGAAAAAATTTACGGATTTAATTTAACCTCGCGTGGTATTCGGTAAGAAAATTCATTTTTACGATATAAAATATTATATCTTCTATTTTATAGTTACTTGTGGCTACTACATGTGGTAGAAAATTATAATTTTTACGATTTTTTATAAAGGTACATGAACAGATTTAGTTTGTGTCACAGTTTCGCCAGGAATTTTAGCCACATAAATTGTTGATTTCTACTTGTTGCAGTTGCACGGAAATAACATTTTAAGGCTCAACACAGTACATTATTCAATTTTGCATAAGTTTTGTGTTACTACAAATGGTAGAAAATTGCCTTTTTGCGTTTTTATCAATTTCTTATACGGGCTTTATTAGTATATTATTCATAACCATGCAGCGCAAAAATGGTGAATAAAATCGTGTCCAATACTACATAGATATTTAATTTATTCCATTCAAAGTCCAGCTTTTTTGTCTTTAACAAGAAAGGAGGCAGAAAGGAGATGTCCGAAGAATACAGTAAAAATCTTAAATATGTAATTGAAATGTATAAAAATGGAATAAATAAATTAAAACCTACTGTCAAACACATTATCTTGTCATTAAGACGTCAAAAAATTTAATTCGCTGTTGGGTACCCACGAGGAAAAATTTTCCACTAAAATTCGTGCGTTGCTATGGTGATATGTCAAAAAACACATTTTAATAGGTGAAAAAATATTGGTGTGGAATTTTCAAGTTAATTTAAGTACATGTGGCCCTAATTGGTTCAGTGGGTGGTGGGTTCAAATTCCATACCGGTCACTACAATTTCGAACCTACTATCCGTTTGTGAATACAGATTCACCGGAGGTACAGGTAAATCCTGTCTTGGGCGAAGTTTGGGCATCATATGAAGTTTGTTAAAAAGTGTTTGTCTGTTCTATAAAAATGGCAATACACTGCTCCAAACATTATCAACAAATGGAAGCAAGTTTCAAAAATGCAAGGACCAAAAAACAAAAGTTGTCATTATTTGAGATTGGCCCATATACAGTTTTTAAGGATATGATAACCTTTCTTAATAAGTTATGTTTTTTGACTGAAAATGTATAGTAAAGTTTTAGTTTTTAAGATATTAAAAATGCGTGTTTTATGATACAGGGTGCGGACGTAAATATACTCCTGCTTTCAACTGTAAAATGAATTTCAGATACCCGAAAAAATAACAAAAAATATTTTTCACTTAATGTATTAAACAAAATGGTACCTTGCGATTCTTCTTTGGGTTAAAAATAAATTTTAATTTTTAACAGGTCAAACTTCGTTTCGGCTCTGACCCCAGGATTTTCAGCATATTGAGTCAAGAATTCCTTGACGACGGTAAAGGCAACGTTAGCGGTATTAAAACTATTAACGTCGAATGGACAAAAGATGACGCAGGAAGGTGGCAGATGAGTCAGGTGCCCGGTTCTGAAAAGGTACGATTTTTTCTCTTTGTTAATTTTGTTTGTGTTAGCACAGAAAAGCTAGTGGTGTAAGCTAGTTTTTTTTTGCATAGAAAACTAATTTCAAAGAGTCATTATTATCAAGAATATGTTCACCAACATTAATTAGGAAATGATCAATTTGGAAAATCGATAGGCCATTACTTTTTCAAAGATCTTGGAAATCGATAAAAGTCCTGTAACTGATCTATTATTTTCAACTTGATCAGTACTACTTTTTTTATATAAAGAAACTCTGTGCCCTAATTTTAAAGCATTAGGAAAGATGCCAGTTTGAAGGGAAAGCTCCAGATTTGTAGCAGATAGACTGGTCTTGATGAGAGCTGCATGCTTTTTAATTGATTCTCTAATCTCGCACAGTAGAAAGTATGAGGATATTTTATTTGTGGATTATTATTATTATGTCAATAGGGTCATTTAATGTAGAATTGTTATTATTTAGGTATGGAGGTAATTAAATTGGATGTACTGTTTATTTTACCTAAGTTAGAATTAACTTCGTGCCAAATTGTCCTTGGGCAATTATCTGAACTAGATATTTTACTTTGAAACAGTTTTTTTAGCCAACTTGGTTGTTTCAGAGGAAGCCTTCTTTGCATTCCTATAATATTCTATATTCTATAATATATTCCTATAGTATTCAGATTATTTGGTGAGCCAAAACAGATTTTATTTTATTTTAGATTTTTTAAGTCTTCGCTTTCTTTTACTATGCCTGAACTTACCCCGTCACTAGTTGAAGGTTGAAATTGTTTAATTTTCATAATAGCGCATTCTAAGTCGAAATAGTGCATAAGACTGGATAAAAATATTTTGAACGCTTCATTAACGTCTACAACTAAAAATACATCTTCAAAGCAGTATAGGTTTTGTTGTAGAAAGAATTTAAAATTTCGTATAATATTTGCATTAAAGACACGACTATAAATAAAAGTTGTAGATAACCTAGCGGTTTCAAGTTTAATAGGTACGTTAGTCGTAATAATTTGTGCTCTGTGATTGTATCACCCTGTTTCTCTTGGAACTTGCTAGATCACGTATCCTTCCGTGTTTCCGTCCCTCTGCGTATTGGTCAGCCTGTGTGTAAACTACACGTTTGCATTTACAACGAAATAGTTGATAAAAGTGGGCTCCAAGCCTTAAGCTGCAAAAAAACTGCCAGCGTGTGGCTCGCGTATAATTTTGTGTATACAAATTAACAACGACATTGTTAGGCGGTTCCTACTGTCCGCTGATGTTCCGTCACTGGAACCGCCTGGTATATGTAGGAGTGATGAAAAACGGGTGGACGGTTTGTCCTTGTTGCCTTGTAAGAGTGGTAAGACACTTTTGTGAGATGCTACTTGCCGCGACACTGTTGCAAAAAGTTATTTCCAAAAACTGCAGTAACTGCAGGTGAACCAGCAATGGTGTCACAAAAAAAAATATAAATAGTTGGAAGACCGGGGTTTTCTGTTTATTCCTTTTGGTGTTGAGACATTTGGTCCTTTGGGTAATGAAGCTAAATAATTAATCAATGAAATTAGATATAAAATGAAACATCCAAATGCACGTAGCTTCATTATCCAAATTCGTCTGGTGGTACATAGGGGAAATACAGCGTCAGTGCTTGGAACCATCCCTGTTGAGCAAGGCTTGGAAAAAATTTTTATATTTAGATTTTTATACACAATTTTTATAGTTACTGTTCATATTTCTTTTATTCTTATTTTTAATATTTTCTAGTAGCTTTTTAATTTTTTATTTAAAATATTTAACGTTATTATAACCTAAATTGGTGAAATTGTTCGCCTCCTAATTCGAAATTTTTAATAAAAAATATTAGTACACTTTACAGAGGAATGGCAGAAGATCAATTTTAGTTAGTAATCATATTAATTAACCATATACTACATAATAGTAAGCAAATCTTATTATATTGAATTCTGTACATTATTTGTCTTCTTATATTGATAACATTGTGTACATGTCACTCTGTCATTACCGACTTTTTCAATAGGGGACAAAATCAACTATTACACAGTCAATATTAAGTGAAGTTTTAATACAAAGTACAAATTTTTTACTCACAGGTCTTCAAAGCAGACCTGGTCCTGTTAGCCATGGGATTTTTGGGTCCCGAAAAAACTGTCAGTGAGCAATTAAGTCTAAACTTGGATCCGAGATCCAACTATGACACTAAGGACTACAGGACAAATGTCCCGAACGTTTTTGCTGCTGGAGGTAAGACACAACAATTCCAACAATAGATTTTTTCGGTTTTTTTTCTAGTGAGAGGGTATAGTTACAGATAACAAAACAAAAAAAAATTATTATCAGAAAACTGTGGTAAATGGTAGGAAATATAAGGCAGGAAACGAGAAAAATAAATTAGAACCGAACCAAACCAAACTTAACCGAGTTATTAGCGTGAAATGGGTCTACCTACAACCTTTTACATAACCTAAAATTTTCCGAGAAAAATAAAAAAAACTGGATTTTTTGTTTTTGATTTATTTCTCACATTTTTTTTTGTTTCTCATATAATTTAGCAGAAATTACATTTTTATGTATTAACACGATGTAATTTTTTTAAGTTAAAATGTTTATTTATACATTTTATTTTGATTTTAAACCTAAAAAGATACTTTTCACCCACCAGGCAATGCACAGATTTTTTTTTTGTTGGAACTCCCATTTTGAGATTGGTAATTTTACAATGGGAAAATTTGCAGCTGGACGCCTTTTTAATTTTCTTTTGTTAAATTTGGTGTGAAAAAACAGCCATGCTATTTTAAGCGTTACTTACTTTTTGCGAACGTATATCGGTGAACTCTTCGTAAAAATAACGTATTTTTTGTAATTTTTTTTGTGACACCAATCTTTAACTGCATTTTTCTTAGAATATTTCACTCATGCATTGTTTATCGTCCACAGGTATCGAATTAATAACTAAGGATATTTCAAAATTATAGCGGATATTCTCCGTTGTCATGACATTATACAAAGCAGAAACTTCAAGGTCAACAAATCTAAAGTTTTTTCAAGTTTTAAATTAATTTCAGAATATGATATGATAAATAAAAAATTGACGTAAATCTAATTAGAAGTATACACAAAACACGTAAAAGTAATCCAATATTGTCCGAACAGTTTGTGGAAAGGGGATAGGAAAGAAAAACCAATTAGTCTTCCGGCAACGTTTCATGTTAAATTAAGACTTTATCAAGCCCTACGAAGATCAAACAATAAACAAAATATAATGATGGGCAAACTAAAATAAATTTAAACGATGTTTAACCTTCTTAGCCTGCGAAGGAATGGCTAGGAAAGATATTAGTTTTTTCGACGAAAAAAATTTTTTTGAGATGACGCCGAAAATTTATTATTTTGGTATTTTTTACTTATCTTAGCAATATCGTCGTGATGTATGTCTGTGTGTGTGTATGTCTGTCCGTAACACGATAGCTTCTAAACAGCTGAACCGATCTTCGTCAAATTTTAGGGTAAATTAGTGTTCGATACTGTGACGAGCTGATTAGATTGTGGTCAAAATTCATAAATGCTAATGGCAGTTTTTAGTCAAGTAAAAATTTTAAAAAATGCTTACTATTTCACGAAGCGTCGTCTCAATATGCGGTTTTCAGAATGTAGTAGAGCACATTTTTCACAAAAATTTGTGTTATAACCAAAAACTTCGGAAGAGCTTTCGTTTCGGAGATATTTACAAAAAACTGTTTTCAAGGTTGATATAGCATGGAGTTTACTTGGAGTGTGCTAATGGGCCAGGAAGGTATTAGATCTGTCATGGATCCATTTATTTTTCTCTTCTCTTCCCTAATTAAAAAACGTTATTTTCAATTTAACCGAATTTTGAACTTGAAGGTTTATCCTTAAGATGTCTTTATTAACATCCTAGCAAATTAGATTCATGTTTACTAAACCTCTTAAAAAACGGGTCATTAATTTTTTATTTTATTTAAAAAAATACAAATTTATTGTTTACAGCCTTCAATTTGGAGGCAAATAAAATAGGTTAAGTGAATATATATGTTTTTATTATATATTTCACCATTGTGTGTTGCCAATCATCAACACTACTCTGTTTTGTCCTAATATAAAGGTTTTGTTAATCATCATTTTACAGCAAATCTGGTTTAACAAAATAATTTCACGAAGCGTCGTCTCAATATGCGGTTTTCAGAATGTAGTAGAGCACATTTTTCACAAAAATTTGTGTTATAACCAAAAACTTCGGAAGAGCTTTCGTTTCGGAGATATTTACAAAAAACTGTTTTCAAGGTTGATATAGCATGGAGTTTACTTGGAGTGTGCTAATGGGCCAGGAAGGTATTAGATCTGTCATGGATCCATTTATTTTTCTCTTCTCTTCCCTAATTAAAAAACGTTATTTTCAATTTAACCGAATTTTGAACTTGAAGGTTTATCCTTAAGATGTCTTTATTAACATCCTAGCAAATTAGATTCATGTTTACTAAACCTCTTAAAAAACGGGTCATTAATTTTTTATTTTATTTAAAAAAATACAAATTTATTGTTTACAGCCTTCAATTTGGAGGCAAATAAAATAGGTTAAGTGAATATATATGTTTTTATTATATATTTCACCATTGTGTGTTGCCAATCATCAACACTACTCTGTTTTGTCCTAATATAAAGGTTTTGTTAATCATCATTTTACAGCAAATCTGGTTTAACAAAATAATTCAACAATCTTAAGGATAAACCTTCAAGTCAAGTAAAATTTAAATTGAAAATAACGTTTTTTAATTAGGGAAGAGAAAAGCAAAAAAAATCATTTAAATTTATTTATATTTATTTTAGTTTGCCCATCATTATATTTTTTGTTGTTTGTTCTTTGTAGAGCTTGATAAAGTCTTAATTAAAGACAAAACGTTGCCGGAAGACTAATTGGTTTTTCTTTCCTCTCCCTAAACCCAAGAAACTTTCAGATGGAATTTACAGGGTTCGAATCACAATCAATTAATTTAGTGTGACTACACCTTGAAAAATTTCTTTTATATTTAATATTAAACCTGGGCTTAGGATACCTACTACGAGTGACTTTAGCTGTCTCCGTAGTGATGTTAGATTTTTGTCTCAGACCCGAGACTACCCTAGCTGATACTGCAAATTGGCAGTTGGTTTTATAAAGTGGATACCCACATTTCATTTTTAGTTTTCATCATCTTCATTTCACTTCCTGTCCATCCATTTTGGTTGCACCTAGAGGTGTGCTGCGATTTCACAAACTGCGACTCGTTTGTCGTAGTCACGGTCTGCTCCAGTCTGAGTGAAATAGCAGTGACATTTTGTGACTTTATGGAACTGGACCGCCCCGACCGAACCTTCACCGCGTCGCAGTCGCGAGTGCACCAAACAGTTCCCATAACTGTTTGGCGGCCCGCTTTGCGTGTTGCGTCAACACGGCGACTCAGCGCAGTGCAGGGTACAATTTCCTACATTGCGATTTTGCTATACATGTATTGGTTAAACTGCTCCAAAAAATCACTGCTATTTGTCACCGTGATACGACTGGAGCAGTCACATCTTGTCACATTTTCGAGGTTTAGTCAAAGACTAATTAAATAAAATTACGGGTTAGCCCATCTCTAGTTGCACCGTACTGATGAACAACAAGCGAAAACATATGTTTGCGGCTACCATGACACCTTTCTGAAGACTAGTCCGAAAATTAATTTATTCAGATAATTTTTATTCAAGCTTAATTTTGAATTTCACTTATTTTCAAACATTATTAATAAGAAAATTTTATAAAACTATCGGTAATTTTTAAGCACTTGTGGTATTAACCCCGAAAATTTTTGTTTAAACTTATTTTCTAATTTCACTCATTTTTCGGACTCCAAAACACAAAAGGAATACTTTGGTGCCTAGGTAGTAAACCATTTTATTTCTTTTATATTTAGATTGTCGCAGAGGTCAATCCTTGGTAGTCTGGGCCATAACAGAGGGTCGGCAGGCAGCGAGAGCAGTTGACATATATTTGAATGGAGGAAAAACTACGCTTCCAGGTCCTGGAGGGATAATTCAGCCATTCGTACCGGAAATACCGTGCCCCGTTTAAATTAAATGTTTATTTGTTCGCAGTCTTTTTTATTTTTTAATAAGATAGTGGGCAATATCAAGAGACAATTTTTTTTTAGAATCTGATTTTTCAGATATTTATTTTTTGTTTAAGGTTGTGAAAAATGATAGTGAGGTTTGGGTACATTACCCAAAATATGCAGGGTCTTTAGTGTGTTTTATCGTTTGTGAAATTTTATTTTATGTTAATTTCGTTTTCCGCCAAGATAAAAACGTCCGGAAGCCTATTATTATTATCTAGCATTTTAAAATGTTTTTTTAAAAATTCTGAATTAAGAAGTAGTTATGCACAAAAACCTTAGGCTCATATTTCAGACTGATTCATTTTGTTTTCCTTAAGGCGATTTTTAGTCTTGGTGGAATAGGAATATAGAAAACTTAAAAGACCAGTGGAATTAAGTATAAAATCGCAAAAAACATTAATAACAGGATAATTCTGAGTATGATACAGATAAAGTCCCATTCTCACAACTTTGTGCCATACCGGTTAAAGGCTATTTAATTAAACGGGTTTACCAAATCGATGTATTACTCAAGGAGGCAGTGAATTTTTTTGGACAATTTTACTGTTTAGGGTCACTGGATCACGAAAACTGCAAGACACCAGGCTTCAGGATGCAGTGATTATTACTGTTACTTGCTACACGCTGTCTTTTTATATTTTTTTTAAATTAACTTAGGAAATTTTATAGATATCTAACCCTGGGATGCCTTATAAGGAAAACTTGTCTTAATCGGTTCGCTTCTCGGTTCATTCAACGAGAAACAAACGATGGGTAGAAATGAATTATCTAACATACGGTGCATATGAGGGTAATCTGTTTCGATGGCAAAAACAAATGTCTAACCTTAATTGGCAAACAATTGTTTTTGCTCTTAAAAAATGTTTTCTTTGTTAAGCCGTCAAGAGTGATGATGAAATGCCATTTTGATAAGAGACAAAATTTTGAGTTGTATGTTTAAAAATACATTGCCAAGACGGGGTTGTAGAGTCAAAATGCACACTCGCACATCGTCACAAGTAAATACAGGGTATTCCCTTTAAACAAACTTAAACATGTGTCAAAAAATTGACTAAGTAATGACATCTCATCAATCTCATGTTTTCGCATCAGATTCTGACTGAACTCGGAGAAAATTCTATAATTTTGTCAACTTTTTTGTTTAATCATTATTAACGGTTTGCATGCCCAAGTCCGCCATTCGATTCTATAAGATGTCTTCGGTAGCTTTCCATACGAAATATATTTACTTTTTCAAAATTTCGATTTTTTTATATCTATCTAAAATAAACCTGAAAGAACTGTTACAATAAATAACAAGAAAAATAGAAAAAAGGCCAAGGACAGTGACAAATTTTATTGCTGTAGTACTCGGCAGAAATAACACCCCCAACTTGGCAATTAACCTTGAAAAATACATAATATTAGCAGTCAGTCAAAAAATATATTAAATAAGTAATTTTTATTAGAGACTGGATTTCACAATGAATGAACCAAAGTTCAAAGAGTACACCATGCGTTTGACATTACCTTTGAAAAAGCGGATAATTGGTTTAGGTGCCTAACCAAAATCCGGCAAACTCGCTATACTTTGATTTTAACGCGGCCGTGTCAAATGGCGGATGCTGTCAGTGGTTATTATTTTTATTGTTTTTTTTTTATTGGAAAATATAGTAAATTTTGGACTTTTCCTACTCCAATGGAAAGAGTAATGTTTTAAGACCCTGAATAGTTTTTGACAGTTAGATTTTATCCGAAATGTAATTAAAAAAACTGGCAAAAACTGACAAGCAACTGACATTTCTAAACCAGAGAACGAAATGTCAATGGTTAAAATGGCCGCATTTTCGATTTGCCGCTTTTACTTTAGTCAAATTCAATCCGTCAATGTTCTATAATCCATGGCTGATGCATGGGCACAGCTCTGTCGGCGACCGTATCAGACAGCCAACTGAAAAATAGCGGGGCGTATTTAAAATAATACGCTAGGTATTTAATGAGTTCGTGTTAGGACATGTCTCGTGTCAGATATTACAGAAATTTTTTAATGCATTTACTCCCGCTAATTCTGCTGGTCGAAAATATATCATTGTTAAAATTGTGCTAAAATATTCGATGTTTTCATGTTCGAACTGGTTAAGCAAAGTTTAGAAATAGTTTAAAATTCAACGATAAAATTTACAAAATTAAGAATAAACTAGGTGTGCCTATATAATATTATTAAATGAGTACAAGAACCAAAAGTACTTATGGTTAGCCAATTATTATTTAGAACTTACAATAAGTAATATGCGTACTAAAATATACTCGTATTAAGAATTCAAAATCCGTTACTTGCTTCAAAATGCCGTTTGCTTCGCGCCGTTTCCCCTCACAATCAATTTTTTCGCTTAAAAAATCAATAGGGCTGTGGTTTACGATATATTTTTTGTTTGAAACTCGTAGGCAACGATTGAGTAGAAACGGAATTTCGATCTTTCATTTTTTTTTATTTTATGAATACAAATAAATAAAGTCCGAAATTTTGTTTTTACGATATATTATTCTAAAAAATCTGGCATAAAACTCGAGATTTTATTGTTTTAAAAAAATACAGTTTAATTAAATACTTTTCGCCGTTTATGCAAAAAAATAGTTGATCTTATAATTTGCATATTACAGTTTTTTTTCAGAAATTAAATAGCCTAGTTACAAAAAAGACAATAATTTGTTTAAAATGTGATCGAAAGAAACCGTATATTTTGGCCAGAAAGTAGAAAAAACAAACTAATAAAATTATATTCTAAAATAAGGTACTGATGGTCAATATAATATTTAAAAAATAAACACGAATACACTTTAAAAAAATAAAATAGAAGAACCTTTAGTTTTCTTACAGCTTTTTTAAACTTTTACTTAAAAACATATTTTTGTTTTCAAATATACAGGATATATTAAGTGTTTTTTGGTATTTGAAAAAAAAATTGTTTTCAAAATTCTAAAAAAGTCTTTTTATTGCTCTCCCGAAAAAAAATTCTAATTAAAAGTGACCATTTTGTTTTGAAATGTTTTTACTAATTAGGTATAAAAAAATTGTGTTTGTCTATTTTTTTTTAGCCTAGGTTACTTATACTGGGTGGACCAAAACCTTCACTAAATATTTTTGATTAAAACAAGTAAATATGTACTTGTAACTTGCCCGCGATTTTAAAAACAACATGACGGAATTTTTGCTATCACTACATCAAGTTATGAAGAAAAAAAATGATTTAGTGCAAGTTTTTCTGGCCCACTCAGTATATTTACTTTTTTTAATTATTGCTGTATGAAGCAATAATTTATTTTTTATATATTTTTCTTATTGAAAATTAATTTTAATAAAATACCTATATGTATTGTTCCAGAGTTTAAAGCAAGTGCACCAAAATCGTTATGCCAATCTATCGAAGCGTTCTCAACAAGTCACCATTGGCAGCCTTTTTTTAAATTAGCCCAAAATCCAATAACACTACATCTTTACCCAAAGGTTAACATGGTTTTCTTAATAATAAATTGATTGAAAATGTATGTATGTACAAGGTCTACTGCGCTTCTTATAAGAGATACACAGAGGAAAAATTGGGCTTGTCAAAACGCAAATATGAGTTATTCAAGCTCTGAGTTGATTTGACTCCATAAAGTAATAATGAGAACTCACCTTTCGTGAGTTGCTCTAACGCATAGTGTGTGTTAAGGATTTGGTAAATGAGTAAAATATTTTGTGAGTTCCCATTACACATCCTACTGAACACACAAGTTAAAACAAACTATTAACTGAGTTGTGGCAACTCACGACGTATGTTAGCCTGATTTATCGTAACTCACTTGGTGAGAGGACTTTGCCCTTATAACGCGCGGATAGCATTGTTTCTCAGGATTTTTTTTTGCGTAGTTTCTGTGGTTACGTGTGGTTATTAGTCCTCTCCCTTTTTTAGTGCATAAGTGAGAAACAGCATACCAGAAAATACTCCCCGTACCGTTCTGTACCACTGCGCTACTAACACGAGAAAATAGTTACTGTAGTGTGGACAGAGCGGTGATCATAACAAAAACCTTTCATGTAAAAAAATGCCAAGTACGTATTATTCCGTATAAAATAATTGAGATCAAAGTATAACCCAGTTTTTCAATACACATGTCAAAATAAAATTCATTCTCACTCATTTGGAAATATTTATTTAAACTTTGCTTATGGAACACCATTAAACTCAAAATGAATAGATCGATTTTTTCTGAGTTCAAAAATATTTTTTTGCATTTTAAAAAACCTAATTATCGTCATTTACCTAAATACACAACTAATTGTTTATTCAGGATAAAGATCCATTCATTTTAAGTTTATTGTAATGGGTATTCCGTCAGAGATTTACCATATTTCTGATATTTTATAATTGTCTCCTTAAAGAAGCAAAGTAGACCTTGGTTAAAATATAAGGAAAGAGCCTATACATTACAATCTATTAGATTAGGCAATCGGTGAATTTAAACGCCAAAAATATTAATTAACATAACGTTTAAACAGCCTAAAACCCGGCTAGTGGTGCAGTATTTGTCTTATTAGCTCTTATTAGTTTACCTCCAAAATTGGCATTTTCTATGCATAATAATTAAAAATGTTTTCCAGTAGTCTCTGGATCAATAAGCAGTGTTGTACAATTTCTTCGATTTCTTGATAAATAAACAAACCGTGCACAACAAAGAAATGAAAAGTTGCCGCACGAAAAAAAATTCAAAAATACCGGAGAAAATTTTTGTGAGTGTTATGCACAAGTAACTCAAGTTGCAGATAGTTCACTGCGAAAAAAGACTTGCCTGACATTTTGTATTTAAAATGCCATTATTGATCATTTTGGGTCACGTGAATATTTTCAGTCGTGGATGAAAAAACAAAGCATTGCTTTTTTAGGGCATATGTCTGTTTATTTTTTTTTTATTGGTAATTTATTGATTTTTTTTTTATATAGTTTTATGGTGCAATCAGAAAATGCAGTTGAGAGATTAATATACGCAAATTATGCACTAAAGCATTATTGTCTACATTTTTTGATAAATCTGGCTTAAAATGCATTTATTAAGATTGCTCTCTACCTGTTAAAAATGTTTTGGACAAATTCTAGCATATTTAAGATAAAACCTAGCAATTCCCGCATTTTTAAAAGATTAAAAAATTTCGAATTTTGTCTCTATATCCCCTATTTAAGCAACCCACAACGACACAAAAAGTAGACATTTTTAGAAAAGTTTAGAAATAAAACTGCGTTAACTACATGCGTTTTAGTGTAAACAATGTTTTGTTTGCTATCCACGAAATGTCAAGGCATAAGCTGATCTATGTATGACGTCGTCCCAAAATAATCAATTAAAACCTTATTTATTTGCAACAACCAGATTTGCGATATATGTATTACGGAACGCTTTGAATCCAATTGACAATCTCTTTAATAAAGTGAAGTCAGTAATAAAGCGTTTTTTTTTTAGTTTCGGTGCACTTGGCTATCAATGTTGTTAATGTTTAAAAATTAATAAAAAATCACAGCTGTGCTGTATAAAAAAGTTAATAAAATTATAGATGTTACTGCAGCATTTTGTTTTTCTTTAAGGCGTATGGCTTTAATAACCTATAGACCTCAGATTATCTAACAAAAAAGTATTAACCATCAAGTCTTTTTTTTTTAGTAAGAGCAAAATATATATGTCTAAATTGAACGATATCGATCTGCAGTTTTTACACTTCTCACGGTTGCAGAAGTCTCAGATTTTCACCATATCTTGTAGCAGAAGGAAAGAAGTGTAACTTTTTTGCCCGTAATTTTTAAAATATGCCGAATTTTTAACATGGTTTTTTTGAATTTTAAAAACAAACTCTCCTGGAATAAAAAACGCGAAAAAAGTATTATTATATTACGACTTTGTTTAATCTTGAAAATGCCCCGCTGACTTAAAAAAATAATTTTTTCCCAGATTTTCACCGCACAAGAACAATAGAAAACAAAATTCTTTCGTAAAGGAAGGCCCTAGGTCATACCACCCCAGTTTTTTTATTCGCGGGGGCTGATCTGACCGTTACACCTTGTTAAACATTACACATGTTAGTGATGGTTTAAAGAAAATCGGTAAAGGAAGGAAGTAAGCAATATGTTATTACTGATTTTTACGACTCCGATTATTAGAGAATTATTGAAATACAGCCAGGCTATGATTGTGCCATGCACTAGTTTGACACATTCACATTGAAAACTGACAGTTAATCCTTCAAAATTGACATACTAAAGTCGAATTTAAAACTTTCGTAGTTTATTTTCAATTAATGAAAGAAGGCACTATTTATTCCGGTTCATAGAGTAAACAAAGTGTTGAAAGATCACAGCTGATATTATAATGTGAATTGTGCCTGGCACTATTATAGCCTGGCTTTATTTCAATAATTCTCTATTAATGTCCTGCTCTTTTTAAATATTTATAAAAAAGAAAATGGAGGCTGGTGTGAAAATTAAAAAAAAACACTAACCAAGTATATTAAACTGGCATGAATGACTCATTGACTATTGTTTAGCCTTTGGGGGTGGTTTCTTTTTCCAAGGAGGTGAAATACTTAGGGGTAACCCTGGACTCCAAACTAATTTGGAACAGCCACCTGGAAAAAGCAATCTCCAGGGCCACAGCGGCCATCTGGACGTGCAATCACTATAAATAATGAGAAATTACATTATATTATATATCTTGGTATAATTATAAATTCAAGTTTGATAAATACTAATATATCAAAAATTGTTTATTTAGGAAGGATTAGGTCATTCGTCTATGGATTAGTTATTATTTATCATTTTTTTCTAAAAAATGTGTTTACGATACAACAATATTACCACATTTTTCCAACTGCTCAACTATATTATACACAGCCAGCAGCGTAGCGTGCCTGAAGGGGCGGGGGGGGGGGGCGACAGCAAAAGGGCGCCCCTCAAAAATCTGGCGACAAAAACAAAAAAAAAAAAAGGTCATCATATCTTTCGTTTCCTTTCCCGCCCTCTCAATTTGCCGTTGGCAACCCTGCTCCTTAATGCAGCATGAGGCGCTTCGGGGGCGCCAGTACCCTCGGGGCGGGGGGGGGCGACGGTTGTACACAGCGAATAAAAATATTATAGATAAACTCAAAGCAGATAAATACACAAAAATTACACTAATGTTAAAAAAATTAAATTGGCTTAATGTAAAAAATTTCATTTTTGATAATGTTTGTAAATTTATTTACAAAATTCAAAATAATCTACCACCAGAACAACTAAAAGATTTTGTCCTCCAAAATTCAAATTTCCATTCACATTATACAAGATACAATGACGATTTTCGTTTAAATAATTCCCATAATTCAATAAATTAAAAAACTCAATAAAAAATTAAATGAAATTAAACACATTTAAAAAAAGTTTAAAAATATATTTATTTTCATTGCAGTTTGTTTGATTATAGTATTATTCATTTGGATGTAGGTAGAATAAATTATTGTTTTACAGTTGAAAATATTACTTAGCCTTATTTTAGTTTAATTTACTTTACTACAGTTAACATTGTAGCATATTCTTGCTAAATAAAGTTTTAAAGTTAAAGTTAATCTGCTTGGGGATAACAGTAGCAATGTTAACTTGCCCGACTTCAGCCTTAGAGGCGATGTTAAATCTGCCTCCACTACATATATGTGCTAAAGCAAAGGACCTCAGCATACTAGAGGTGGTAAAGCTAGTCAGCTTTAACAAATCAACGGACCATATGACAGTCTTGTTGGACACAGACATTCCATTCAAAGTGGTATAAGACCGCCAATTATGGACCATAAAAGAACTACCGCAAGCAAAGAACGCTTCCGTCTGGTATACAGACGGATCCAAGCTAGCGGAAGGAGCTGGTTCGGTTCGGGCCACCCTAGTTCAAACAGAAGTGCTTTCGATTAACATACACAACAAGCCGGAGTGCCTAAATATGAGCGTCAATGTGAAGCATACTTGTTATATATTTTAGCAAAAATAAGTAGGTTCTATGTTAAAGGCCATTAGGAAAAACCGAGTTCCAAATCAAAAATTGCAGCAAGATGTTTGGCCTCGTAACTCGGAAACCATTCGCCTGACACACAAACATGGACGAGCATTTTTGTAGCAAATTTCATGCTAAATCCAAGATGATGGCGGATCACGACCTCTACCAGTCCCAACCAACCTGAACTAAGGACACTTATTGTAAAGGCAGCGTTTACGATAAGTGACCCTAACCTGAACAACATAAAGAAGGCGCCACATAAAATGGATACGCCGATTTAACGTGATAAAATTTAGGCTTTACATTTCAGTACCCTTATTAATCGAAGATTATATTATTTGCCAAAAACATGACATTGTCGGTTCTTGCTGTTTCGAACCCATCCTCTTATATCTCTGACTGTTTGTCCAAGTTTTCCGAAATACCTCCACAAATTTCCGAATTTGATTTAGCTCAAAATTTTGCTCAAACTAGATGCCGGTTGGTCGTAAGGTCACTATATCACGAAGTTCCTTAAACTTCGTGATATAGTGACCTTAGTTGGTCGGTGCGTCGAATAGCCGCTCACTATGTGCAAAACACTTCGACGGTTGTGCGAATCCACAGACTTCAAAAAAACTGTAGAAGTCTGTGTGCGAATCAAAAGAAAATATAAATAAGAGGGAAATTTCCGGCAAAAGCAAGGCACTGGCATGACCAAAATAAGCACGCCCTAAGAAGATCAGCAACTAATAAAAATTTTAAAAGAACATGATTTTTCCAAAGCCTGTGAAACAAGAATTGCCTCTAGTTTTCCTGGTTTACTTGCAATCAGTCGAAGGCAAATAAGGCGTTCCAGATTAAGATAACATGTGGCAGCAAAAAAAATTTATTTTAAATGCAGAAAAAAAAACAAGCCAGTCTAATTTTTGCTTTAACTTATTCTCTGGAAAATGAAGATTTTTTCAACGTGTGGTGTTTACAGATAAAAAGATATTTCAATCACACAGTGATCGAAAACAAATTTTAGTTTATCGGCAACCAAGAAAAATATATTTCGGGAAACGAAGACTTTGGCGGAAGTTTTTCTGTGAATGTTTGGGGTGGATTTAATGCTCAGGCTTATGTTACCATCATGAGAGACGTCATGTTTCCTCAAGTCAGGATTCTTTACCCAGATGGTTTTGTATACCAGCAAGACAACTGGCCTGTCCACACAGTGGTTTTAAGAGAACAATGTCGAGGTTTTGCCATGGCCAGCCAAAACTCCCGATGCCAATCCAATCGAAAACGTGTGGGGACTTATTTCAAGAAAGTTAACAAACATGAATATTACTCCTAGAAACTTATTATACAAGCATATAAAGACTTCATTCAGGCAAACCCAAATTTGATTCAAAATTTACCAAATTCAGTGCCTAGAAGACTAGCAAGTATTAACCAGGCCGATGGTGTAATTTCAGTTTTTAGTTATATTAGCTCACACGTACACTATAACTATAGTACCTAGTGTGAGCTTAGGGGCCCATATATTGGCAGAGTATTTTTTTGTGCTTTAATAATTGGGCTATTATGCTATTTCTTAAATCTTATATACGGTTTAAATCCAATGTAAATTAATGGGTTTTATTTTACTTGAATGCCATTCACTTTTAATATTAGTGCCCTTAATAATATTTTTATTGACCGTTCTGTATCGTGGCAACTGACTCTTGACTTGACACAAACAAACCGACTTTCGCACTCCATAATCTATGCCATAAAATGTTGATTGTCAGTTTTTTATTGTGACAAGAAAAAAGAGCGTAAAAAAGAAAAAGCAACGGTGTTGTGAGCCCTAATTTAACATTTTACATTGAAACATGACTTCGATTAGTTGCGGAAGTAGCGCATCGACGCAAAGAACAAATAAATGTGAATCCGATAACAGGTAATAATTAACGTTAGAGTTTTTTTAGGCTAAGTAGGTACTTTATTCACAATTAGTTAAATATGTGGCAACATTATGATAGGATACCGGTTCAGACAAAATTTATTCGTTATATTAAACGCGAGGGGTGATTCACTACCACCTTTTTGTACATGTATTGTACATTATTTTTAAAACATTGTAATAATGCGAGTAATGAATATTAATGCTAGGGTTGCCAATTTTGAATTTAGATTTGTCAGGACATTTGTTTTAAATTGTCAAAATAAAACAGAAAATAACTTTTTTTAAATTATCAATTTTAAAAAAAACTTCTTCATTTTGCTAAGATGTAATATTTATTTTAATTTTACGATAACAATAAAAAATAAAACTATATATAAAAAATCAAAGAAAAATTAAATGTAAAATACCTCATCCAAACCTCTGTGAAGGACGAGTCCCGAGCACCGACGCCGCGTTGCCCCTCTGAACCGCCACACACGTTTTGAAAAATAAATGACTTAATCCTTGAACCACTTCCCAATGTGCCCCTTATATGTTTACTAATTTTTTCTATCAGTTGTTTGGCTTCTTCGTCAAGGGGACCAAGCGTTTCAACAGAAAAGGGCACAAAACAAAAGTGGTCCAAGAGTTCCTCATACTTTCTTCTCCTTGGGGACTCACCCAGACGACAAAGCTCTCCTGCTTTTTTTGAAGACAAGTGAATGTACGACTGACACAAATAATCTTTACATGTGACATCCCATAAGAGAGGCTTGCCAGACTTCCAAGGAAATCTGGTCATTCCATCTACGCGTTTTCCATCACTTCGACACACTCCAACGGCTTCAAGGCCTGAAGAAAATCCTGCAGAAGTCAAAACCCGTTGAAGGATGTTGTTCAGCTCACTGTGACGAGCCATCCTTCCTGCACTCTTGTGGCAACTCAGGCCATGGTAGCCATAAATATCTACGTTTTGGCCACAAGAAGCGCAATCATGAGGATCGTACACAGGAACAACCAATCTCAAAGCGATGGAAACGCGGAAAGTCTGATCGTCCAAGAGAGTACCCAAAGAAGAAGAAGGCAGAGCAGGGAGCCAAGTGTGACTTTCTGGTTGCTAAGACATTACATATTTAGTAGGTACCTATTTGCTAAATGCTACCTATCTAATAAAAATTATAACAATATATATTTCACTTCCGGTTGCCAATTAGAAATTTTCACGATGCTTGGCCATATACTAAGGCACAAGAAAGCGTCGGGAGCAACAAGGTTGAATACCTCCTTGGTCGGGGACTCTCGATCATAGTTACTTTACCCACCACCCTAATTACTAAGCTTTTAAAAAATGCTGAAAATAATGTTTTTACAACTTTTTTGATGACATCATCAGTGGACAAATGGTATGTATTTTGAAAAATCGAAGTATTTATCTCCATTGGGGGTGGCAATATTAGAAAATATGATAACATTAAATATTTTTACACTAAATCAACGGGCTAAGAAATGTATAATTATATAAACAAATCAAGTTACACTTTTTCTTTTGAAATCAGATTTGATTGAATACTTTACAGATTTGAGAAGCATTTTATTTTTCTATGCTCCAAAAATCAGGACATTTGCTGTCCTGATAAGGGTGTTGTCAGGAAGCAAGATATTTTGCTAAAAATCAGGAAAGTCCTGAGAAATCAGGACCAGTTGGCAACCCTAATTAATGCAATGTAATGTAATGCCTCACTTATCCATCAATTAAGCACAAACTTAGTGTTAATTTTATGTCTATCTCTTTCTTTTAGTAAGAAGTAAAAAGTACATTTAAAAGATGGGTAAATGAGGTATAAATTTACACCTATCACCACCAATTCACCTCAACCAAGAGAAAATCTCTAAAATAAGGAAATGCATAATAATGTCACCAATATTGACGAATTATAAATAATGAATAATAATGCGAGCCAAATGTGTACGGGGTGTGACAGTTTTTGCAATGTAAGAACTGTCAAATTATTTAGGGACTAGGTATTTCTAGCCAATATAAATAAAAACGAGTAATTCTGGCCTGTCCATTTTCGAGAGGTCTTCCAATATCTACATCGCTTCTTGATACACTTCGTAGTTTTTCAGCTAAGAGGGGATTTTGAAAAGTCTGTATTTAGCGAGGGCGGCTAAACCTTTGTGGCTATTTGGCAAAAGTTAATAACTCCCTTTTTGAATTTTTGATATGTTGTCACCGCTATGTAAAAGACCAAACCTACTACAACAAAAATACAATGAAAAAAATCCCATAAAAATATTCTAAAATAATTAAATTAAAACTTTGCCAATTTATGGGCATCTAAGCTCACACTAGGTAGGTACTATAGTTATAGTGTACGTGTGAGCTAAAATGACTAAAAACTGCAATATATTTTATTCAACTCCAGACTTAATTACCTTTCGTTTGATACACAAGCCATATATGTTTTGACTTAAACTCTAATTTTTGAAATCTACCCACACCCTTTTTTTTAAATAAACTAGAATGTATTTTTTTTAACCCCACACTCAACTACCTTTCGTTTGATATCACACACGCCAAATTTTCTCATAAACTCTAATTTTTGAAATCTACCCTCACCCTTTCATTTGGCTTGTGTTCGGTGAATTTTGTTCATTTTTAAATGAGACCATCTCGACAAAATGTCTGTGGTTAGTAATCTGTGATCTCGACCCAAGACCCAGCCTAGGTACCAAATTTTATTCAAATCGGGCAAGCGGTTTTTGAGTAATGCGGGTTGGTCGTTACAGACAGACATACAGACATTAAGTGCAAAACTTTTTTGCGGCGATTTTACAATTTAATTTTTTGAGGGTTCTGAGGGTGCGAAGTGTGTGTATTATACCTTGACAAAAAATCACATTTTACTGTTGTAGGGCCAAAAGCACCGAAACAAGTTGCACCTCAAATTCCAGCTGCTTTTTTAAACGAAGAAAACCCATGAATCCGTTAGCCTATTCTGTTATGAGGCCAACCCAACCTAAGCCAAACCCGGTCAAACAGCGGGTGATGTCAGCTAAGATGATCAAGCTTAGACAGTTGCAAAGTCAGCTTAATGACGCTAACTATCATCTTGCAGTAAGTTAAAATAACGAATTAGATATTTATAGGTTTATAATTTAAAAAATGGTCAAAAAAGCGTGTACCACGAAATTTCACAAAAATATCTAGAGCAGTAGGTTCGACCGGGGGAAATTTCAGATTTGAAATCAAGAAATAGACACTTTTTGTGGGAATATTTGAGCATTATCTTTTGTTCTAATAACAAAATTAATAAAAAAACAAAAGCGCTTTTACCAAAAACAAATTGTTTAAAAAACTGTCATATATTTACATTTTCCTCAACAAACCGGGGTAAATTTAAACTGGTATTTCAGACCCCATTAAAGAAAACGCACGGATATCCTACTCTTCCCCTGGCCAGTAGGTCTACGATTTTGAATTCTACATCTGCATTAAACGCCATTTTGCGACTGAGACCAGTGGAATCTAAGGAAGTCCTTCGACCATTGAGCCGATGGAATATTACAGATATCAGAACACTGTAGGAACTTTGAGCTTCACGATATGTTTTATTCCGGTTTTGAACTTCAGTTATAGCGTTCAGCAAATCCTCCTTACTGTTTGATGGCCCATTTGTCTCTTTGTTTGAAACTCGTAGACAATGATTGTGTAGAAATAAAATTTCGGACTTCAATTGTCTTTATTTATTTTAAAACACGACGTTTCGGTTAGTAAGTATCTCTAACCGTTATCAAGTGTAAACTGATAAACCATTTGTCTTGCGCACATATTTTCAAGGCATCACAAATAAAATTAACTTATATTTACAATTACCCCACGTGTGTTTACGTTTACCTCAAAAGTTTGTTTACATTTACTCTCGTAGGCAAATATTGCCGGGGTAAACTGATATATTGCAATTAAACATGTTTAAACAAATAAAACATGCACTAATAATTACTTTAGTTTCAAACTTGCCTTGCTGACAAAAAAAAATACTGATAGATTTCAGTGTCTTTGAAAAATGAAATACAGTTAATTTGTAGAGGTGCATTTTAACTTATCACCAGACTAAACCAAACTGATCTAGAAGCTAATTTTCATTGCCGCTAACTATTAAGGAAGCTTAGTATTAGAATTGAAGCCAATATCGAATTTACAGGCAAACTTAAATTCTTTATTAGGACCGTTTACATTTACCCCTGTTTATAGTTACCCCGGTCGTTCCTATCCCAGAAATTAATAAATTTTTTAAAAAATTTTTAACACCCTGTATCTTAAAAGTTTAAGATTCAAGATTTTTATTGTTTTTCAAAACCATTTATATATTTATATATTTCAATAAACGAAGAAGACAGGTATAATAAATATTTAAATATAAATAAGCAAACAAAAGTAGCTAAAAATTAAAAAAAAAACAAATAATAAAAGTGCTTCAAGTTTAGCAACAATTCCAAATTAAATTTATTCATTTAATATAAATGATTTTAACTTTAAAAACTCTTGTATCTTAAAAGTTAAGACGTTTAAAATGTCTTTTTTTTCTCAAAATGGACCCGAAAATTACCTCCTTCATTATTGGCATCTTATTCAGTAACACCCTGTATGAGTGAGTTGCTCTATTAAAAAAACTATCCTAACTTTGGGCTCAAGCACTAGTGTTCCTGAAATTTTCAAATAAATCGGCTCAACGGTTTTCAAGCTGTCGTCGGTCCTACGGTCAGATTACCTGATTTAGGTTAAAAACACTGACTGACTCAATTTTTTTTACAGCAATGCCTTCGTTAATGTTTGAATTAATCTTGCTTTCCGAGCTAGGATGGTAAAAAAATAGAGGTTCAGAAATTTTAATGTAAACAAACGCCTTTTAAAACCTGACTTCATGTTTTGTATCCATGTCAGTTGTATCTTCATTTTTTTAAACTATTCACAAATCTAAACAAATATTTGCTTTTAGGAAGTAATGAGGGAAAACCAAATCCTTAAAACTTTACAAAAACGCCAGGAGAAAGCAATTTCTAAATACGAAAATACAAACGCCGATTTACCGCGCCTAATACGTGCTCACGAAGAAGAAATTCGAAATCTGACAGAACGAAATAAAACCCTTAGAAAGAACATAAAAGATCTTACCGAACAACTCAAATTAAAAGAGGAAGAATTAACTAAAGCAAAAGAGCATTTAAGTAGACTAGATAAACTAGATAAAGACAAACATTTAAGTGAAAGAGAAAAACTAATAGATAAAGTTGAAGACCTAAAAATAAAACTTCACAAATCAGAAGAACAAGTAACCACTTTAAACAGAAAATTAATTTTGGAAACTAAAATATCCAAACAAAGACTAAATGCAGTATTTGTTAAACAAAAACAACAACAAAAAGAACTGATACAAGCTTTTAACGAAATCGACCGAATGACTAACCTATTGGAAGGCGAAGACAATGTGGCTAGACCCAGAAAAGCTTTCTCACAATTTGGTAAGCAATCTATGTCTATGGTACACCTGACCACAGATAGGCACTTAGGCAGGACTCAAAGTAACGAGCGACAAAAAACTGCTAGAGATGCGGCCGCACCTGTTACTGATGTAAAATTAGAGCCTATTCAAATTAAAAGAGGCGACATAGCTGCAAAAAGTGACAACTTTTCAATACCCATAGAGAATATAAAACAAAGATTGTCAAATGGCCACATAGAAGAAGGCACTAAAGAAGAAAGTTTTCCCAAAAGTCGACCAAGTTCTTCGGTTAGATTAGAGAAACTTCCAGTAGTTGTAGCAAATCATAAACTAAATTCCAAAGAACATGAAAGTGGTATAGAGAATACTGAAAAGTTTGAGTCTGACAAGCAGACGAAAAATGAATTACAAAATAAAAATTCCTTTAAAATATCTGATAACAAGCAAAGTAAGAAGGAAGAAAATCAAATTACTTTAAAAGAATTTCATAATAAAGAGTTGGCTAACAGTAGTTCTTTGGACGAGAGAGATGTTGATACAAGAACAAGTACTATTCAAAGAACGGAGTCTGTGGAGTCTTTTGAACTTAATGAAAATCAATTTCATAATCAAAAGTCCAAGGAGATTGATGATTTTTTGGACTTAAACATTAAATCTAGTAGTTCGAACGAACATTTTGAAACTAAACAAGAAACACCTGAAAAAGTTAACTCAGGCGACTTTCACTTTAGTTCTTTCGAGAACTTGAATCCCATGTCTAGCAACAAAAAAAAACCTAACAATGAATCACCTAATGATTCAAACTTTGGTTCTTCAGAAGATTTTCAATTTTTCTCTAAGAAAACCAAGGAAAAACCAATTAAAAGTAGCTCTATCGATTCCAACATTAGTTCCTCGGAAGAAGAAACGATAAAAAAGTTTTCGACTTTGGACAAAGCCATAAAAAAAGCTACGGAAAACAGCGTAGAAGAATTTGACAAAAAACTAGGAGAATATTGCTCGGATGTCGTAAACAGTGTTAAAACTTGTAGTAAAGTAATAAATTTACACAAACAGAGTTTAAAACATTCTAGACAAAACACAGACACTTTGATAGAAACTTTCAAAAACACAGCTCAAATAGAATCAAAATTAAAGCAGTCATTCTTCGATTTTGAAGAGGGAGACATGAGTTTTGTAAACGAAATATTAACGGAAGAATTTAAATTTAAAAAAGAAAATCCTGAAAGTACCAAACAAAATGGAACTAAGAGTAAAATAGAAAAAATGGTTAATCCCGAAAATAAAAGGAAACTTTTGGCGACGTTAAGAGCAATAGACAATGGTGATAGCATTGAGAGTTTAGATGAAAAACCCAGACAAACTAGTATCATGAAGGAGATTTTCGGAAGTGTGGGTAATTGATATTTTACAAAATCTTTGTTTCTGTACATATATATTTTATTTATTTTAAATGTATTTTATTTTAATGTGCAATATAATGGTTGTTTGTTTTATAAATCTATAGCTTTATATTTTCTAAAACAAACTTTTAAAAACAAGAAGTTTTTACACAAACAACTAACAAAACAACTAACAAAACTTTTGAATTTTTTCGTTTTGGTATTTGCTGGTATGGAGTATGGACTTCAATCTTCAATTTTGCAACTATTTTTGCATTTTTTAAAACATAATATACAGCGTGTCCACGGATTGAGTGCAGGTAAGTTATATATGACAACAACTTTTCGATTTAGATTTTCTGATTTTTGTGAGAATCGCTCCTGCTTGGTCTTAAACCAAGATGTGAAGAAAATGAGCTAAATCAAATTAATATACAGGGTGGTTTAGTAGGCTAATTTAATAAGGTTAGGTATAAACGACAAAAACATTTCGATTTAGATTCTGATTTTCTGGGAATTACTCCTGCTTGGTTGCAAACTAAGATGTTAAAAAAATAAGCCAAATCAATCAATATACAGGGTGGTTTAGTAGGTTGATTCAATAAAAAGTGTGTTAAAAGTAAAGTACCTTTGTTTTAAGAGATATCAGAAAAGGTTATTAAGAAAAGCTACAACTGAGAAAAATCAGCTAAAATCGTTTAAAGAAAAATTTTAATAATTTGACTTGTTTGTATTGTATTGTATCTTTATTGTCTCTAATAAAAATTAATTCATATGACAAGAAAATCAGCTTTACAGCATACAAAAAAAATATAAATAATATACTCACAAATAAATTAAACCAACACCTAGTGTTCTTAACGTAAGCAAAACCTACAAATTAATATTACAAAAATTTTTTTTAAAATCATAACCACTGCAAAAAAGACAAATGTCACTGGTATTCTGGGTTTTGTGTTTTAAACTATAAGCAAAAACGAAATGCAGCAAGGATACTAAGTATCAGCAACATGGCTACTCAAACATTATAAATGCGCGCAATTTCAGTGCGTTAAATAAGTACCAAAAAATTACTTTTGCTGTTCTTGAAACAATGGCGGCATTAAAAAAGTTAATGAAATCATCTTGTGTTCGAAAGAGGTCTGTTAGCGAGCGGGTTCTGTAACATTCGTATATAGGACATTCCAGAAAAATGTGTATCAAAGTTTCCAACTTGTCCAGATTACAAACTGTACATTCTAGTTTCTGGTCGATTTTGTAAGAAATTTTGTTGAATTAAAATGTAACCTGATATTTTGAAGCCAACCTTATGCAACTCAACATTCTGGTGTAACAAATACTAGTTTTTTGAACTAGGTATAATTGTGGGTTCGGTCCTGTTAAAAAATAGTGGTAAAATTGTGGATAATTGGATTTACGCAAAGCTTGAGTATCCAATTGTCGCAAATAATCGGAATATAAAGCCAGAATTTAATTTTTTGAGCTTTTTAAATTAGCGTGATTCAGGTTGTTCCACGAGTTTAATTTGTTTAAAGAAATAAAAATCGATCTGATTTCAGCTACCCAGTTATATTTATTTGTTTCGTTTTGGAAAGATAATGTTTTAAAAATTATGTACTTAAGCGGGAGGCTTCCGGTTTCAATGCGAATTAACCAGCCCGGTGTGGATTTAGGCAAATAAAAAAATGTTTTGAAAAAGTCAGTTTGAATTTTCTCAATGATATCTGTGTAATGCAAAGCCCAAATTGGCATGCAGTGAGAAAAAGAGTTCAAAACCAGTGATTCAAAAAGCTTCATGCGAGCATCCCAGGAGTTTAATTTGGTTTTGCACATCGCACGTCCGTTGTAACTCCTATAGCTCGTTTGGCTTTTCTTGCTGCTGAAGTAGACATTTCACGGAAAGCCGAGGAGGAAAATTTGACACCCAGGTATTCAAAACAAGTGACAACTTTGATAGGAGCATTGCATAAATTAAATTGTCCATTTTGGCGCCTGGATCTCTTGGCAAAGCAGACTATTTTTGATTTTACTGTGTTTATAGTAAGTGAGTTTTCTGCAACATACTCTTCAAGAATCTTCAGTTTACGAGCTAAATCATATTCTGAGTTTCCCAACAGAACTAGATCATCAGCGTAAAGTAGGACTATGATATCATAGATATGATTTATTGAAATTCCAGTGGCTCCTCTAAGTCTAAAAAAATCTTCTATATCGGATATCGGTGATTTTTCTAAAAATTGAGATTTTTGATTCTAAACAACTTTTTACTAAGCTTTTCCGATATCTTTTAAAACAAAGGTACTTTACTCTTAACACTTTTTATCAAATCAGCCTACTAAACCACACTATATATTAATTGATTTGGCTTATTTTTTTAACATCTTAGTTTGCAACCAAGCAGGAGCAATTCTTAGAAAATCAGAACCTAAATCGACAATTTTTTTGTCGTTTATACCATACCTAACATTTTCAAATCAGCCTACTAAACCACCTTGTATATTAATTGATTTGACTCATTTTCTTAACATCTTAGTTTAAGACCAAGCAGGAGCCATTTCCAAAAAATCAGAATCTAAATCAAAAATTTTTTGTCATTGGTACCTTACGGGCACTCAATCCGTGGATTTAGATTCTGATCTTCTAAGAATATAATATAGAATATAACTACCATTTACACCCTCTATGGAATACCCATATACAAATAAATACAAGAAAAGCATTTTAAAACAAAACAAATTTTTTCTCACATATCCACTTCTGCACATCTTGAAATAACCACTTTTAAATGGCAGTTTTCTCGATTTTAACTGCCTTTGGAACTGGAAGAATGATTCTGTGTATGCCAAAGTTTGTAGTACATTATTATAGTTTGTGGTCGCTTTTCGTAAGGCTTTTTCGTATCTGCATGGTTTTGAGTATGTATATACCGCAAAATGACCTTAAATAACAGGCTTAGTTGGGTAACCGTTAAGAATAGGTGGTTTGTCGTAAGTGAAAAGAATAAATTAACTGTTAGTTTAAAACTTTGACACGTTCGTTTAAAACATCAATCTTTAAAAATAAAGATGGCTTAAAAATAACCACGGTAGTCTATAATATAGAAAAAAAAGGAACAGGCCAAAATTTTGTATCAAGTCAGCAAAATTATCATAAATGGTCAATTAGGTAATTTCACAATCTTAATATATTGCTTGTTAAATTTATCACAGGTCTTTCACACTGGCGCACCCAGGGAGGGCCATCGGGCCAGTCCCTCCCATACCCCTGTTTTGAAAATGTAATTTTTTTTTAAAGTATACACATATGTTGCCCCCCCTAACATCTTTTCTGGGTGAGTCACTGCGTTCTAATGTATTTTGAAAAATTTTAATATAAAATTAAATATAGTGCTTAAAATATCAGTTTTAATGCTTAGAATTATAATATATTTACCTATGTACACATAAATACAAGTAAAAAGCATTTTAAAACAAAATCAAATCGTTTTTCTCCCCCACATCCTGAAAGAAACATCTTTGAGAAAGTGATTCTGTGTATGCCAAAGTTTGTTCTAAACTATTGGGGTTCTGTAAAAGGCTGGTATGATCACGGATTTCACTTAGTTTTCTGTTTTCGAATACCTATATTTGACTTAGTAATTTTTTATCAACTACTTTTTCGAGACAGATTTATTGTGCTATAAGTAAGGTTGAAAATGGACAATTTCTTTTATTTTAGAAAATTAATTTACAGTAATAATTTTTGTTCTTTTTGGTAACTAGTCAAACTTTCGTGAAAAAAACTAACAGATTTTGGCAACATTTCAGGTTACATTTACCCTTTTTCAAGCACTAAAATAGATAAAAATAGGAATCTAGTATAATATAAAACATCTACGGAATCTACCATCCGTTAGTCCTTTCCTGTTAACTAAGTTTAACTGGTTAGAAAATTAAGTAAAAAGTTATTGATTAGAAAAATTTTAAGTTTGGGATTTTTCATCCCTGTTATTGGTGAATCTTATCAAAAATCATTCAAATCGATGAAGTAATCTGCCAAACCTCCAATTTTTCCCTTTCTAGCCCGCGTAGTAATAGCTAGAGAAGGTATTATTTTCGACGAATTTTTTTTTTCAGGTAGCGCCAAAAATGTGTTGTGGGTGTATTTTGACCTATCCTAGCAATATCGTCGTATATATTATTTATGTCTGTAGCGCGATAGCTCCTAAACCGATAAACCGATTTTTACAAAATTTTCAGGTAAAATAGTGTTCGACACTCTTACGAGCTAATTAGATTTTGGTCAAAATCCATTATTGCTAATGACTTTTAAAAATACTAACTTTTTAACGGAGCATCGTATCAATACACTGTTTTCGGAATATAGTAGACAATATTTTGCTCAATAATTCGTGTTATAACCAAAAACTTCGTAGGAGCTTTAGTTTCTGAGATATTTACAAAAAACTGTTTTCAAGGCTAATATATTATCATGGCTTCACTGGAAGTGTGATAATAGGCTAGCTAGGAAGGTGTCAGATCCGTCATGGATCCATTTATTTGGTTAGGTTTCATATGAACGAAGACACAAACAAAAATACCAAGAAAGAGAAGGCTAAATTTTAGGGAGGATTTAACGGCAGTCAGTAAATGATCGTGAAGAAGAAAGGTTTGAGAAAGAAGGTAATGAAGGAAAATCAAGCTTACGAAGAAAATTACCATAATCGTTCTAATGTAACTTGAATAATTTAAATAAAATATGCTTAAAAGATTATGCCTAAAATATAAATTTTATTGCTTAAAATTATAATATATTTACCTATATACAAATAAATACAAGTAAAGCATTTTAAAAGAAAACAAAATCGGTCTATTCTCACACATATCCCTCCCTAACATCTTGAAAAAACCACTTTCAGATGGTAGTTTCCTCGATTTTAACTGCCTTTGGAACATCTTTAAAAGAATGGTTCTGTGTATGCCAAAGTTTGTAGTATAAACTATTGGGGTTTTGCAAAAGGCTGGTATGATCACCTATTTCACTTACTTGTCCGTGTTCGAAGACGTATATTTGATCGGCGTCCATAACAGTGCTAAGACGGTGTGCTATGCAGATACTTGTGCGGTTTTTGGTCGCATTTCGTAGCGCTTTTAGTATGTTCTGAAAAATAAAGATAAAGAGTAATGCCGAGTTTATACCGGACGGAATTAAGAAAAAATAGGCACGTACAGCCCTCCATAACACTCAGTCGCTCTGGATAATAAGATTTATTTTTGATGAAAACGAAATTTTTAATCAATTTGTGAGAACTACCTTCCTTGCTCTAGCTGCTGTCGTTTTTGAGATATATAAGATTTTCTTTTTTCAAAAATTATGACTAGTTATGTTGTTTGTTGAAATTTAATTCTCAATTTAAATTTAAAAACCGCAGCTGCAATGATTCGTAAGAAATTATTTTAGTTTTTTAAACACAAATTAGGTTAGATAAGATTTACAATTATACCTTAAAAACCTCGACTCTGACAACTCCGTTATAAAAAAAATAGTTGACAAAAAAATATTCCTTAAATTTAACTTCGAAAACCTCGTTTTGCTAGCTGCTGTGGTCCTCAAATAAAAATTATTTTAAATATTTGAACCCCCCCTACTATGTCATTGCAGTCCTTCACCCCTACCCAAAATTTAATAGCCTCATCCACGGGTATCGCGCTTTATGGGTTTGTGAGTTATTGTGTCCCAGACAGACATTCAATATCACAAAATTTGGTAGTTACGCCTTTTTTGACCTCAATAACTAAATAAAAAAATATTTTTTTTAACAGCCTTCCATACCCACGGTATCAATGGCAAAAAAAAACAAAATAAAATAAAAATTAACAAATTTTGGTTTATACGATTAAATTATACAGGGTGTCCCAAATAAAAACAAGTACATGGGGATTTCGGAAACCGTAAGAGATACGAGTTTGTTTAAATGAGAAAAAATTTGCGCTATTCTAAGCCCAATCAGATGCCGTATCAAAATTATAAATATCTACAGGGGTTTTTAAAATATCGAGCAAAAACTAAAAATTGTGTTTTTTGAAAAATTGACTTGCAAACAAATCTAATGAAAATTGGTAGTTTTGTATAAGCAACTACGGCCAATCGAATGGCGTTAACAAATTTTTTCCAGGCCTTCTAGGTTTTTGAAACCATATCCAACTTTGTTATTTCTTATGGGCGTCATGATATTGGATTTATACTTCAATAAATAGAGCATAAAAGGAGCTTTTCAACCATGTATAATAAACCTAACCTTGGATGACGGAAAATGTGAATTTATTAAAAAAATAGTCTTTCACTTTTTTTTAACTTAGAAAAAATTTAATTGAATATGGTTTCTTTAAAAAAACAAAATTGTAATCAACAACCTGATGAAAATATTGCAGCTCTGGTTTTACAAAATGTCGTTGACAACTCTAAGTATTCTAAAGGATGACAAACCTGGTTGTCGTCTTTCTGGATATCTCTGAAAGTACATATCTCGAGCTCTTCCAGAATTCTTATTACACAAAATATAACATTCAAAACATATCTAGTTTCTCCCAATTTGGAAACCTGTTAAATTTGGTTGATAATGTGACTCAAAAAAAATCTTAAGTAATTTAGAAACTTTAAAACTCCAACATATAAATCAAATAAATGACAAAGTTTTGACGATAGTTACGTAGGTATGAAAAAATTTGTTAACGTCATTCGATTGGCCGCAGTTGCTTATACAAAACTACCAAATTTCATTAAATTTGTTTGCAAGATGGCGGCGATATTTCAATTTTTCAAAAAACACAATTTTCAGTTTTTGCTCGATATTTTAGAAACCCCTGTAGATATCTTTAATATTGATACAGCACCTGATTGGGTTTAGAATAGTGCAACTTTTTTCTCATTTAAACAAACTTGTATCTCTTACGTTACAGAAATCCCCATGTAGTTGCTTTTATCTGGGACCCCCTGTATACAAAGTAACTGAAAGGGTCACGACCATTCATTAGCTATACTTTTTCTTGGAGCGCGAAAATATTAGGAAGTACAACTTTTCTTCCTCTAGATCTGCCCATCAAGTATTTTCGGAGTATCAAAAATTATGTTTTTCTTCTATGTATAAAAATTAAAGCTTGCTGTGCAGCATGTGAAAATAAGTTTTACAAACCGGTGTTCTTAGCTAGGCAAGTAGCTTTGATTATTTAACATAACAAAAAGTCAAACGGCCGTATATTTTCAAATCCATAGAGTTTACTCTGTAAGTAGAATTCAAAATGAAAATGTAGCATTTTCGGCGCAACTTGCTATCTCTCTAACACCTTAGAAAAAAGGTAGAGACTTGAAATTTGTTAGGTATTAGGGTTCCAGTTAGAATTTATCAAAAAAATCAAAATGGCGGCCATTCTTATTTATAAATCGATGTCTCAAATTTAAAACTTTGAACTCTGTTTAGGATCACTTATTATCACCTGTACCACTCACTACAAAATAACAATGACACAAATCTGACGTTTAACAGACTTTCGTGTCCTTGTAAATAAGTATTTGGCTATTCGTGGGAGAGAACAGGACCAAAAAAGAAACTATAAAGTTTTTGGCAACGTTTCGGAATATATTTTTCCTTTTTCAAGCCTCAAACTAACCTAAAGCCTAAAACCATAACGGCTGTATAATCAAACAAGAATGACTTGTCTAGAAAAATCTGTTTCGAAGTCCACCAAAATAAATATTCCGTTTTTATCTTTGTCTGTTAAAGTCAGGTTATTATTATCTGGTTTTTCTAGAAATATAACTGTAAAAAGTTGGTCACCATTTTTATTTTATCATGGTTTTGAACCTGTATGTACATACAAATTATTAGGCTTTAACTGAAAGGCGACATTTGGATGTTTAAAAAAACGAATTTTTAAATTTGTCAAGATATCCGTAACTATTTTAGCTCACTCATATACTATACTATAGTAGTGTGAGCTATGGTGATCCTAATTTTTTCGAGAAAAAAAAGTTTTCAAAAATTTTTATATATCTTTGCGTTTCAGATGATTTTGAAACTTTTTTGTTGCGCCGTCTGTCTGTATGTCTGTCTGTCCGTCTGTAACGACCAACGCGCATAACTCAAAAACCGCTTGGCCGATTTTAATGAAATTTGGTACCTAGGCTGGGTCTTGGTTTGAGATGGTCCCATTTAAAAAATGAACAAAATCCACCGAACACAAACCAAATAAAAGGGTGGGGGTAGATTTCAAAAATTAGAATTTATGTGGAAATATGGCGTGTGTGATATCAAACGAAAGGTAATTGAGTCTGGAGTTAAACAAAATACATTTTATTTTATTTTAAAAAAAGGGTTGGGGTATATTTCAAAAATTAGAGTTTAAGTGAAAATATGGCGTGTGTGATATCAAACGAAAGGTAATTGAGTCCGGAGTTTAACAAAATACATTATAGTTTTTGTTTTTTTTAAGGGTGGGGGTAGATTTCAAAAATTTGAGTTTAAGTCAAAACATGGCTTGTGTGGTATCAAACAAAAGGTAATTTAGTCTGGAGTTGAATAAAATATATTTCAGTTTTTAGTTATATTAGCTCACATGTACACTATAACTATAGTACCTATTGTGAGCTTAGGGGCCCATATATTGGCAGAGTATTTTTTTTTAATACCAAAAAGCAATAATGCAAGTTTAATGAACAACAATTCCAAGCCAGGGGTAAAACTAAACAACGAAAAATTCCAAACAGTTTGTAACTAATTATAGCTTCAATGTTGATATTAACGCATGGTCTACACTGTAACTTACATGCTCAGTAATGGAGTCTAACGAACTGGTAGCCTCGTCAAAAACTAAGATTGGTGAATTCTTTAAGATGGCTCTTGCTATGGCAACTCTTTGTTTTTCGCCTCCAGAAAGTTTGAGTCCTCGTTCACCCACTTGCGTGTCATAACCTAAAAACGTTAAGTTTTTGGTATTACTTAAGTAAGTAGCTATAGCTATAGCTTAAGAGCTGGCTACAAAGGCAAAGCAAAATTGTAGCCAGTATTATGACGAATGTAAGTGTAAGTAACATACTTTCAAGTTTTGGAATGTTTTTCATTTTCATGAACGGCATTAAGTATTTGTCGAGGTTTTTTATCATAAAACAAAAATAATTTAAGCAAGTTTGTTATTTGGAAGCTGATTAATCCAAAAATACAAAATCCACCACATCGTGCGCTTTACAGCGTAAAGCAATAAAAAGTTCCAAATGTATCATAAGAACAGATTCCGAAAAGTTTCAAGTTTACAGTCACAGAAAAATAAAATTTCAAGCACAACAAAAATTTTGTGATAAAATCTGCTTTAAAAGCTACGGAGTAATTGATGGCATAACTCTCAAGTCCATAATGCAAAGCAAACTGAGTTGAAATTCTGGATTAAAAAGATACCCAGGTGATGATTTAACTAACAGCAGCTATGAATTTAAGAAATCATAATGAAGCTAGAATCTACATATTTATGAACAGGAAAGAGAATCAAAGAAGATAATGTTGCAAGAACGTTTCCACATTGCACATAAAAAATAGTACTAAAAAAAATGGTCGAAAAAGGAGTTATGTCGTATTATCACTGTAAAAGAAGAGGACACGTGGCAAAATATCGCAGATTTAAATATGATGGACTTAAAAATAGTTTTTTGAAGATAATAAAAATTATGAGGAAAATGAATGATGAAAATATAGGGGAACTATAACACATACATTTGGTACGTCAAACTGGAATTCAAATAATGATGCAGCTTTTATTGCAGTAAAAAAAGGAGGAAAGACAGATTATTCAGGAGATAATTGGATAATGAATAGTGGACTCTCGGCATAAATATCAAAAATACTATTTTGTTTTTATCGATGACACTTTTAAACCACAATTTTTACTTGGAAATAATCCAGGGTTAACTGCCAAGGAAGAATCAGTGTCAATATCTAGAGGCTATTATTGAAAAATGACCATCGGCAATGATGTATTGTATGTACCTAATTTAAGAAAAACACTACTGTTTATCGTGTCACTACAGGATTAAAATAATTAAAGTAAACAATGAATCTAAAGTATATCAAAATTTAAAACTATAACAATTTCAAACAAAGATTATTATACTGACGCCGCGCGCCGGTGGAAATGAACATTTAAATACTGAATTTCAAGATTAATTTTATGTTTGTTATGGCAAAAGAAAGATAAAAAGAGAGAAAATTGTATATCGGATGAAATAAAGAAACTAATGGAAAAAAAGGCGGAACCTGGAGAGAGAAGGAAAAAGAACATAGATAGAAATACACGAAAGTAAATAAAACTATAAGAAAAATAATAAAAGAAAATAAAAGAGCCAAGAAATAAAAGTTGAGCGAGTTATAGAAAATAACAGAAATATGAAATGTCTAAGGCCGACTCTAGGTAGATAAATAAATAAAACAAAGGATATGAACCGCATAGAGACTAACGTTAAAGAGGATATTATAAATATCACACAACTATTCTATACAGAATTATACCAAACAAAATGGGAACCATCACGAGATACCACGAAGAAACTCCAAACAAAATTAAAGAACATAAACTCAGAGCTACAACCTAAAATAAGCAAAGTGGAAATAAAGAGAGCATTAAAGAAAATGAAAAATAACAAATCACCTGGAAAAGACGGAGTAACGGCAGAAATGCTCAAATACGGTGGTAAAGCTGTAGTTAGTCTCCTACATATTCTCCTGACTAAAATAATACAAGAAAAAATAATCCCAAACAAATGAAAAGAATAAATAGCCATTATTTTCCACAAGAAAGGCGATAGAGCAGACCTAAAAAACTATCAACCTATAACACTGCTCAATCTAATTTACAAGCTTTTCACGAAAATATTAACAGATAGACTAACTACAAAATTTTACGGATATCAACCAAAAGAACAAGCAGGCTTCAGAAAAGGTTTCAGTACAGTTGACCACCTATTAACCATGAAAAACCTAATAGAACGAGCCAACGAATACAACATTCCACTATATATTGGGTTTATAGACTTTGAAAAAGCTTTCGATAGCATTGAGCACTGGGCAGTAAAAGCATCTTTAATTAACAGCTGAGCAAAGCAACAACATCAATCAAAATCCACGAAGGAACCAAGCCAATCCTCATAAGAATAGGTGTCAGCCTGGTTGACACAATATCCCCTAAACTATTTAACCAGGCCCTAGAAGATTTTTTTAAAAACTTGATTGGGAAGAAATGGGCATCAAAAATGAACAATACTTAAACCACCTAATATGTATATGCTGATGATATTGCCTTAATAACAGATAAGAAAGAAGAGCTGATAAAAATGCTGGAGAAATTGGATACAGCAGCTAAAAATATAAGCTTGAGTATGAACTCCACTAAAACTAAAGTCATAACAAACACAGATGACGATATCACGATTAGAATAAACCCAGAGAAAATAGAACAAGTAGAGGAATATATATACCTGGGACAAATTATTAAACTAGAAAAGGAAAACCAAACTGCCGAAATCAAGAGACGAGTAAGATTAACCTGGGCAGCATTCGGTAAATTAAGGAGAGGCCTATGTTCAAAGATGGATCGAAGAAGGCTAGATAGATTGATAGATAGATAGATGGCAAGAGTTCAACCAACTATAACTTATTTATTCCAGAAACCTTTGCAAAAAACAAAATTTGTAATTCTAATAAATGAATCAACAACACTTTGTTCAGTTACAATTTGTATAATTTTCTAACGTTAAAAAGCTACGCTACCCTGCCCCGATGAATTTTTAAAACACTTATGTAGCTCACTGGAATATTTTATATATTTTTCCTGAAAATGTTATACCATCGTTCTAGCAGTTTAGGTTTAGAAGCTATCGTCGCACGCAATTTATTTCTAAAATAAGGAATAGTATTTAATACACAACGAAAAAAAAAACTAAATAAAACTTTGCGATTTCAGAAAAACGCAATATTTCAAAAGGTTAATTGATTATCGATAAAAATCATAGACTTTAAAAAGGTTATGGTAAAAAGTACAAGAACGTCAACTACAATGGACGACGGGATAAAAAGTAACAAACATTCTAAAGGTAAAAAGCGCATTTTTTTTAACAACAGGAAATTGCAATCGGAAAAACTTTTGATGTTTTTTTATCGAAGAAGTGTGTAACAAAAAATTGGACTGATATGAAATGATATGAAAAGTTCTTTGGTTTGCACGATCTGACTTAATGTCATACCTTTTGGCCACCTAACAATTGACTCATGTATTTCAGCCATCTTAGCGGCCTCAATAATTTCCGCCTCGCTAGAATTGAGATCTCCATACCTCAAATTATGTTTGATGGTATCATGAAACAACACGGAGTCTTGAGGCACTATGGATATTGACCTCCGAAGGCTTTCGAGGTCGACTTCGTTGATGTCTTGGCCTCCTATTAAAATTCTGCCTTCGACGGGTTCGTAAAAACGGTAGAGAAGTCTAATTAGGGTGGTTTTTCTAAAAAAAAATGAGTTTCCACTATTTTTTCTATAGCTGTACAGCGTGTCGATTTTCTGATTGCACCTTACCGTGCTCTTTTTTTGAGCTCTTAAAAATTATGTTTTTGCTATACCCCGTGGTTTCGCTAATGGAGTTTTTGAAAAAATTGCATTTTTAATAATTCCTTGTATCTAGATATTTTCATTCTGTAAAAACCTTTTAATGACACTTTTTTGGAAAAAAATAATGACGTCAATTTTTTTAAATATTGTATAGTTTTTGAGATATGGTATCATAAAAAAATTAAATACGGTCCTGGATTTTTTTATCACTATTTTGTTTCGTTTCATGCTATTATTATCTTAAAATGATAAGACTTTAATATTTTTTAATTTAAGGTTAAAAAAAATTATCTTTATTATTTAAAAAAAAATTTAGTCCGAACCTGGAAATTTCCAAAGGAAATATAAATTAAAAATTGCAAGACACACAAGTTGAACGATTTTTAGTTTATCTGTTTTGAAAGGTCAATTAAAAGATTTATAAATAAAGTAAAAAACGTTAAAAACTTACAAAAATAATATCATAGTAATTATTTGATGGTAGCACAGCAACTCATGAAATTTACTTCAACATTAAAAATTAAAAGCGTGGAATTGACATATTCATTTTACTTGTCATTTTTGTGAATGTCTCACTCTCAATTATTCTAAAATGGCTAGAAATAGACCATATCCATTTTTAAAAAATGTGGTAAGCATCAAAATCCCAATATTTAAACGGCAGAAATATTTTTATGCAAAATGTGTTAAGAGTAATTACTAAAAAATGCCAACAATGTCTTACATATAATGGCAATCAGTTTGAACATTTATATAATTAAAGAAAAATTAGTTATTATTTTTGGTAATTCATTATTTTTTTTTGTATTTGTCATAGACTTTGTTTCAACCAATCTTTAAATTAACGTAAAACAATTTTAATTTACCAATTATCAAAACAGTTAAACTAAAAATCGTTCAACTAGCAATTTTTAATTTTTATTTTTGTTGGAAACTTCCAGGTCCGCACTAAAACTTTTTAAAAAATATTAAATATTTTTTTTTAACCCTAAAACAAAAAAATATTAATTTTTTAATATTTTGTAATAATAATAGCATAAAACCAATTAAAATAGTAATAAAAAATCCAGGTCCGTATTTGATTTTTGAATATCTCAAAAACTAAACAATATTTAAAAATATTGACAACGGTATTATTTTCTTCTTAAAAAGTTGCCATAAAAAGGTTTTTACAGAATAAAAATATCTTCCAAAATGAGCGAGATATAAGAGATTATTAAAAATGCATTTTTTTCTGAATCTCCCTGTATTAGCGAAACTACGAGATATAGCAAAAATCTGATTACACCATTTGTCAGGGCTCAAAAAAACAGTACGGTAAGGTTCAATCAGAAAATCGATATCTTTAATAATAACCGAGTTTCATGCTGTACAGGGGCGTCTATATTTTTTTTCTTAAGAGGGTTTATGTTTTTCTAGGTAGGGGAAAGGCTTTTGGATTAAGAAAATTTTAAAAAACATGCTGTAATATAAAACCATAAGCTACAAATATTTATTCTATAGGGGAGGGGGGTGATTACACCCCATTACATTGTCGACACCCTTGTCACAAACTCGATATACAAGGATAAAAAAATTATAACCCACTTGCGAGCCTTCATTTTTAAGAGATGATTAAATGTAATAACCGCATCTTGTTATAGCAAATAGTTGCAAAGTCGGCATTTTGGGAGGGTGTCTAAATTCCTTCCATAAGAAAAATACCAACTTTAGCTAATATCAAGAAATCATAACCATTTATGTGTTCATGTACCTATATGAAAAACTAATACATGTTTTATTTTCTATAACTTGTAGTAGCCCAAAGTTACTAAAAAAGTAAAGATTTATAGGGTAAGTGTCCACATCAATACAACCAATTTAAAAATATTTTTGAACCTTGAGTTTTTTGATGATGGTGATTTTTTGTGTAGTTATTCTCCGCCTAATAAAAGATAAAAATACAAATTTTTAAATTTTTTGGTTGCATATTTTTTGAGTTATGCGTTTCCAAAAATAAAAATATTGACCCATTTTTAGCCTGCATCGGTTTTTAAAACTTCTATAATTTGTAAACCGTTTAAGATAATTAGCTGAAACTCGCTATCTGTAGAGAACGATTCACAAGCCAAACTTTGATGCGTCGATAGCCTCATTTCCTAAAAAAAAAGGACCCTATGCCAAAATTATATTTTTGATGAAATCTCAAAAACGGATTTTTAGTTTTTCTTAATTTTTATAAATTTTGTTCTTAGACTATTTGTTTACATGTGTGCGAAATTTTACCTTGGGATGATAATGGGATCATAGTTAAAAAAATTTACTTATATCTTGATGCATATATTGTTTGATAATTTTATTACTATAAAAATCAATATCTAAAGCGCACATATTGTTATGAGACATCTTATTTATGTAGCATGTATATTATAAAAACGTGGACACCATGGGCATCTGGTTTCGCTTACATAATAACGGGCTTACAAGAATAATTGAAAACCTGTACATAAATGCTCCCTTTTCACCCTTTCTCGCTGCAATGTTTGATATTGATGAAAATAGTTACATTATTTATCTCTTAAACAGTGGTTGCACGTGGAGTAAAACTTTAGGGGTGCCCACCAAAAAATTATTGCAGCCACACCCAACAGATAACGCCAGGTTGTCTCAGTGCACTAATTTAAGTTGCACTTTCACAGCCAAAGGCAACCAGTGGGTGGCATCACGAGGGTGCGGGTGTTATCGATCGCCGCAATTGATTCACAAGAGCATGAACCGAAGTAAGGCCCAGATTCTGTGTACTGTATTATTCTATATTTCGTAATTAGAATGCGACATAACATTAACGGTGCACAGAATTTGGATCCAATCCTCGTTTCAACTCAAATACAAACACATACATACCGGGTATTAATTCTTAGTTAGTATTCAAGTCTTTGGTGAATTCCTTTTGGGGTTTATTGATACTTTATGATGAAGTTATTAATTAAAGATTGGTCAGATTTTAATATTTTTTAAGTAAAATTTGGAGTGTACGTACACATGTGCACTTATGGAGGAACCGCCACTGCTCTTAAAGTAGTGGCAAAATCGGCCGTAAGGTAATTAAATATCAGAGGTGACGTATTATTTTGACTGATGACTTTTTGTAAAAAACAAAAGTTGTGTAAACATGGCGTTTCGTAGCGTGTTTTCTCAGTCTGTTTGGCTTTGCGACGTATCCGTTCTGGAAATTAATTTGATTTTACGTAGTTACCGAAGTCGAAATGGTAGATTGAAAATCGAAACAAAATTGGTTGGTATTTTCCACTTAATGTTGCAATCCCTATGATGACCAAAATCATCCCACAATAGTGAGAAATTCCAGAAATGTGTGGATGTGTAATCTTAACTTAGGCGTCGAAATAAGTAAGTGAAAATGATTAAAAACTTTTGAAATAGTATAATTCCAGTCACGGCTAATTTATAGCTAAAATATTAAAGTAAAGGAATTGCCAAATAGTTATATTTAATGTAAAATAAAAGAATTTTGAATAACATCAATTTACAAAAATAAATTTTTAAATAGGAACCCACTGTCATCCCATGATAAAACTTGGCCTAGATGCAAATAAATAGTCTAGAAAACAAAAATAATAAAAAAAAAAATTTGTGGTGAGACCCCTGCATTTTTTTTTACAAGGAGGATGCCACTAGGCATACCATAATTAGGCTTGTAGACCATTGACTTCTATACCCTAGGCTTTATACAACTCAATGTTGTAGACCTATAAAATTACACAGCAACTTTTACCTCGATATGCCCAGGGCTTTATGAATAACAAGGGTTAAAGAAATCAACTCGGTGCTAAAAAAGACGATATTAAGCATTAAAAAAAATTAATAACTCAAAAACTAGACAGCTAAAAAATGTAAAATTTTGCATTTTTACTTCTTTCTACTTAGTAAAGAATTTGACCAAAAATTATGAAAATCAAAAGTGACAAGGTCCAAACCATTGGTTGATTTGATATGGACTTACCCTATAATATTCTACCTTGTAAAATGGTATTTCTGTATAACTACAAAAAGTAGAAACTAACTTCAAAAAGGCTGAGCAGCCATTGCTGCCCAAACTACAAAGCACGCAAAATTTATTTGTACCTAAATTTAAAAATTAATAGAATTATAATTTTCTACCACTTGTAGGAAATTGATATAAAATAAGAGAATAAAATATTTTACATTCTAAGCTGGTATTTTCATGAAACTACTACAATAAGTAGAAATTAATCCAATTGCATGCACCTAAGTATATGAAATGAAATTCTCAACTATTCTTGTTGTAGTCATAAAAATATTAAATCGCTGCTTTGCTTTGATAGTAGCACAACTAAAAAAAATGCGTTTTTGCGTTTTCTGTAAAAACCACCTTCTTTCTCATCGTATTGTCCTTTATTTTCCAAAATTTTTCTTATTGCCTATTTCAAGCCTGGGTAAGTTATTGATTGATTTAATTAAAGCAAAAAAAATATATAAATATTTGCCTTTGCCATTATTTTTAAAAAGCGCTTCCTGAAAAAAAATATTTCCAGTTATGCCACTATCAAAGCAAGGCAGCGAAATCAGCTCTTGGTTTTTAATTGCCACAGTAACTAAATAATTAAGTCAATCAAAACTTTCTATTTTTTGCTGGTGTCTTTTCGAAGAAAAATTGGCATTGTTGTAAGTCAAAAAATAAACTTTAAATGTATTCAATTTTTAAACATAATTTGATGTGGAATTTTCTTACCGAATACCACGCCAGGTTAAATTAAATCCGTACATTTTTTCTCGCTAATGAATAAATGACATAATATAACCTCTAGTGGTATTACTAGTAAATATTTTCGACTGATTTTAAAAATCGTAAAACTCACCCGCTACCAGAGCCTCCGACGATTGCGATTTTCTTTCCAGGAGGTATAGTCAAACTTAATCCTTTTAGAATCTGCTTTCCGGGACCATAATCAAAATGAACATTATCAAAAACTATTTCCGACGTTTTGGCGTCAACGTGAAGGTAGGGGGCCATAGGTTTGCTCTAAAATATAAATTTAATTGTAGCACAAAATCGATTTATATTACCGTAAATTCTGTTTTAAAATTAAACCGTCATTTTATATCCAAACCAACTTTTTTAAATATATTTAAAACACGATCCCCAGTAATCATTAACAAAGACTGTGCACTTAGACCATGGTTTGCTAACCCTCGTGGTTCTATGAGCGGATGTGCAGCTCCACTGAAAGATGCACCCCCCTTTTTAAATAAACAAACATGTAAAATTTTATTTTTAGGTACAAAGTTTATAATTTTTCACATACAATTTTTTTTTAATATCTGTTCTGAGGGTCTAGTTACAGACACCTTTTTTTTTGTTCTTTAACAAAATAATAAGTTTTTTGCAAATACAAAATGCTTTCATTTGATTAAAAAATGCAGGCGCAAAATAGGCAACCTACAAGAATTGCTTCACGGAATGCAGACACGATAAGCAACAAGAAGCTCGAGCTTATGGGCTTTATTTAAAAACACAAAATCGATTTTATCTTTATCCAAGAAACCTGCCTTAAATCAAACCTACAGCTAACAATACCAAATTACACAATCCATCGAAACGACCGCATCAATGGCGCAAGAGGACAAACACTAACCAACACTAGCCAATCCACCTTTAAGTATAGTAGAGGCCACCCAAATTTTAAGCTGCGATTAGTGTTCATGCACCATCGACCAGGTTTCGCATTTATACCGCAAATCTCATTACTAAACAGCTTTGACCCTTGGTGGTGACTTCAACGCAACCAATGTGAATTAGGGACAGGCAGCAACCAACGCCTACGAAGACCCGTTAGACGTAATCATTTACAGACACTAACTCAACTACTTAGCGTCTGACGAGCCCACGCACTCTAGCCATAGGTGACCAACCACCACAGAGTTCTTTCTCAACAGAAATCTCATCCAAGGCCACGCGCAAATCTCTGTACATGAAACTAAGCTCAGACCACCTTCCTATCACCACCACTTTGGGAAACGAGGCAATCACCTACATCACATCAGTCACAACCTCGTCAGTAGGATAAAACTCGTACAGCTTCAGTCGAAGTAAAATAACTGATACGACAAAAAAATAGAGCTACGAGAAGAGCAAGAATAACGTTAAATCCCCAAGATACCAGAGTTGTCAATACACTGAAAACAGCAGTCAGAGATGCAGTACAATAGCACCCAAACTCACTTTGGGAGAACAAACTAGACTCCTTCAAGTATGAAGAAACATCCTTCTGGAAAATGGCCAAATCATTATCGGAGTACAAAAAAGGCCCATTCCGGCTATAACTTATCAACAAAGAACCGTTGAAGACTCCCAACAGAAGGCAGAGATTTTTGCTGACTCACTTCAAACAAAATTCACCGAAAACGTAAGAGAACTTCAGAACAGACAGAATTGTACGCACTGGCCGTAAAGAGAATGGTGCAATAAATGAAAAATAGAAATAAACGATGGAAAAATCGAGGCAGTCTACTTTACTAGAAAGCGAAATCAAAGAATCGCACCATTCAGGATGGGTAACCCAGGATAAGATGGACGAACATATATAAGTACCTAGGGGTCATCGACAAGAAGCTAACCTGGTTTGCCCAAATAGCCAGCCGCCTAGCCCAAGCAAGAGGGCTCACAGCCTCACTCTATCCACTCCTTTGCCACAGAAGCAACTGTCTATTCACAAGTTAAAAATCTACAAACCACCCTGGAAACAAGCCTGCAAGACCACTTTACGCAAGCTGATGCACGAAAACAAAATGCTGCGACTAATAGCGAGAGCCCCATGGTTTGTCCGAAACGACCAAATACGACGAGACTTTCATATGGAGACCACACTCCTTGATGATATCCAAACAGCCAAACAACACTTTTTCGGCAAAGTGGACAACCACCGGCATCCATTGGTACGGCAGTCATTGCAGTACCAACCTTCCCAAAGAACGTACAAGAGACCTCGTGACAACTAAAAACACAGGCCAGTTCAGATCGCAATAACAATCCGAAACAGCAACGCAATAATTCCGATTAAAATGGCAAGAATTCAAGGATTAGCCAGAAACACACATAACCGAAGTACCATGTTTGTTTAAGAATGTGAGGAATAAAACTCGCCAAATGTCACTTTATTTTTAATTAACCGTAAAGGTTATTCTTGTAAAATCTAGTACTTATTTAATGCCTATTTAAGCTGTTCTTTTGTGTTTAAAATCCTAATGTACTGAGCAAGATTTTTGATTGGACATTTGTCTCCTGTCTACTTTGTAAATCATGTCATCTTTTTGCATTCTATAAAATATGATCTATGAACGAAGTCATAAGAGTTTAGGTTCTAATGCATACCTTTATAGCAGGATCCTTTGCCATCAAAGTGAACATGGTTTGCATGTCAATAAGAGCTTGCCTAACCTCTCTATAAACGCTTCCTAAAAATCCTAGGGGAATTGACAGTTGAAATAGTAAACCATTAACCATGACCAAATCACCTACTGTCAAATTACCTAAAATCAAAAAAATTAAAATTTCAAAGATAAAACCATTTTTTTTTCAAAATATCGCATTTACCAGATTCTTATGAATTAATTTTTTTTTATTAAATTTAAAATAGTTTTAAAATGTTGTTAGAAGAACTTCCCAATTTGTTACTTCAATTTTTTATACAGACAATTATATAAATGCGATGTTTATGCTTAGGAATATTAAATTAAACTTTTCTCTAATTTCTCTGCATTTTTACAGTAAAAAACAATTTAAGTTAATTACATATTTTTGGTTATTTCAAATATAGTTTTTTTTAATTCGCTTAAAGTTTATATTCTAAAATAATACCGTAAGCGCATGAACTTTGAAACTTGATTTACTTAGAGCGTAGTTTTTGAAGAAATGAAATAAGACACATAATTACTTTTTTTGGTAATTTTTAAAAAATATAACTTATTTTGTACATGGCACTGAAGTGGTTACTTTTTTATTTTAGTTATTGTATTGTTTAAGAAAAAATTCATAATCCAAAATAAATTACCTTCTAAAGAGAATAATTATTGATAAAATTATTCAAAAATTTAAAAAATCGGTTTATTTTGGATAGAATGTAAATATAACGAATTTTATTTTTGCAAGGGTAGGGTTTGTGGACGACCTTTAATTATCATCTTTACATCCTGTAAATGAGTAGCTTCTGAAAATCCAAGACGAACTTGTTCCCTAAGAGAAAGACTAAGAACTTTTTGTATATTTAATAGCCATCAAAGCTATCGATTATTACTAATCACACCTTAATCGTTTCTACCCTTCTTCTTTCTAGATTACCTGTCCTAATTTATTTTACCTTTAATTATTTCCTGTGACGCCAAAATCATAATTGCACTAAGGGCAACACTGAAAATCGCATTTTGTCCAAAGTTTAATAACGCTAAACTGGTGGCAGTCTTTAAACTAGCGGCCTCGTACTTTTGAAGTGCCGCGTCGTATCGCTCCGCTTCGAAACGTTCATTGTTGAAGTACTAAAAGAGAAATATAATTTTATTCGATTTAGAATATACTAATCAAGACGCCGTGAAAGATTAATATCAAACATATTTCTTACTTTAGACCCTCCATATTTCCCTAAAGCATATATTTCGGTTCATATACAGTATATCCAGCTAAGTTGGAACCATATGGAAAACTTTTTTATTAGTTCTTCTTTATTCTTTATAAAAAGTTCTGCATGTTCCAAAACTAAAATACATTCATCAGATATAATCATAAAATCACATATTTAAAAAAATAAGAATTTCGCTCAAGAGTAAAGTACCTTTATTTTGACAATATCGGAAATTTATATTAAGAAAAGTTGATCAGAACTAAAAACCATGTTTAAATATGGCAATTACACCCATTTACATTAAAAAAGTTATTTTTTTTTAATGTATTTTTTTAACTAAAGTTAAACGTAACCTAGTCATATAAATTGTTGCGATCGCCTAAACGCGTTTATAAAACACATAAAAATGGTGGAAAAATTAACAATAAATAACAAATAACGCGTTAGAATTTATAAAACACATAAAAATGGTGGAAAAATTAACAAAAAAATAAGTATAAAATCATTTTTGTATATATGTACTATATCAGCAACAGCTATTTTTGCCACTGTCAAAAATTTTACTTTTGGGCAAAATTCATATTTTTTGACAAACCTTGTATAAGACTAAACAAATTTGATATCTAATAAATGTATTTTTTGTTTTAGAAACATACAGAACTTTTTATGAAGAATAACTTTTTTTCCTAAAATTAATAGTAAAAATGATTTTCATATGGTTTCTTCTTACGTAACATACTGTTTACAACAGGGTAGACAATGATACATAGTAAAGCTGGAGATTCGGTTCGGTTCGGTTCGGTTCGGTTTCCTTGGACGAAAATATTAAGATTTACCTACACTTGCTTTAGGTGATATTAAGCCAGATACAGGGTGTTAAACTTTATTTTTTCATTTCGATTTTCTTTAAAAACTTTTTAACTTTTTTGCAAATAAAGGGGATTCCTTGGGATGAGCAATTCGATTTCCCTAAAAAATTTGATGTACATTGTACTGGGTGCTCTCTGGGTCACTGTCATTACATCAAAATCGGTGTAACTTTTTTTTGCCTCGATGTATACCAGTTTGAACTTAAAATATGATTTTCATCATCATTTTTATGCAAAAAAGTTACTGTTTAATGTCGCTCAAAGCAACGATTTTCGAGATTTTTGTATTTGTTATTTTTATTGCATGGGTAAAAAAGTATTAAATAAAGTAATACATGAATTAGGTATATAACAAAATTTTTTAAATGTGAAAATTTTTTGTTGCACTCAGCGACATTTTAAATTTTTTACATAAAAATAATGACAAAAATCATATTTTTAATAAAAACTGGTTTACACCGAGGCACAAAAAAGTTACACATATTTTAACGTAATAGTAGCAACCCAAAGAACACCTTGCCCAATGTACACTAAAATGTTTACCAAAATTAATTAGTAAAAAGTAATTAAATAAAGTAATGCGTAAACTAGGCATTACAAAAAAAATTACCCATGCAATAAAAACCGCTGGTCTGAGCAACATCAAAACAGTATAACTTTTAAACATAAAAATTATGACATAAATATTTTAAATAAAAACATCAAGGAACAAGAAAAGGTTCATTCGGTTCGGTTCGGTTCGGTTGCTCAAATTTTTTACCGAAATCAAATTGCTCATCCCAAAGAAACCCCCGTCCTAATTTTTTTGCAAAAATATTCATTAGTAAAAAAGTTATTAAAGAAAATCGAAATAAAAAAATAAAGTTTAACGCCTTGTATCTCGATTAATATCAACTTGATAACAAAAGCGAAAGAGAGCGGTTTTCAGTTATAAAATATACAGGGTGCCCCGTTATAAGCAACTATTGGGGATTTAGGAAACGGTAAGTGATACAATTTATCAAAATATCAACCAAAAACTAAAAGTCTTCGATTAAAATATCGTCGCCATCAAATTTTATAAAATTTAGTACTTTTGTATAAGCGACTTCCACCAATAGAGCGACGTTACCGACGTTTTTCTAGGCCTTCTAGTTTTGTGGAAACCATAACCAACTTTGCCATTTCTTAGAGCTGCCATATTGGATTTATACATACGTCATTATATGGAGCATAACCATGTATAACAAGCCTATTTTGGGATCATGGAAAATGTAAACTTGTAGTTTTCGCTTAGTTGACTGTAAAACAAATGTCGTAATTGTGTTTGTTGCTATACCCACATACATAAATTTATGTCAAAACTTTGCGAATTATTTAATTAATTTGTTAAGACCTTTATTTTCAATAAAGTTAATAACTGAAACATTTTTTCGCAAAACAAGACAAAAACCGTTGAATTAAATTTAAGTTCACATTTTGATAAAAATTATATGAGATGAACTAGAGCTCAAACCCAGCACAGGTACCTGAAAGTCCATATCTTCAGCTCCTTCAGAGTTCTTATAGCACAAAATGATATACTAAAAATATCACAAATAATTGAAAAACTTCAAAACTCTTACTAGATCAAGTAATAAGGCGCTGACTCGTGATCAGCTTGACAAACAATATTTTGTTTTGAAATGAGAAAAAAGTAATTATGAATCAAAATGGCGGATCCAAAATGACAAAGTTTCCTATTTATAAACCGATAGGTATGAAATTTAGTATTAATAGTCGCTAAATATAATTTTCGTCTAAAATTAAAAAAAAAACTTAATTACCAATATGTATTAAATTTGGAACTTTGGCGTGACTGAAGTCGCGGATAACAATAATTATGAACTCAATCTTAAAAAAAATACTCTGCCAATCTATGGGCACCTAAGCTCACACTAGGTACTATAGTTATAGTGTGAGCTAATATAATCAAAAACTGAAATATATTTTATTCAACTCCAGACTCAATTACCTTTCGTTTGATACCACACAAGCCATGTTTTGACTTAAACTCAAATTTTTTTAATCTACCCCCCACCCTTTTGAAAAAAACTAAAATGTATTTTGTTGAACTCCAGACTCAATTACCTTTCGTTTGATATCACACACGCCATATTTTCACTTAAACTCTAATTTTTGACATCTACCCCCACCCTTTTTTTAAAAATAAACTAAAATAAATTTTTTTAACTCCAGACTTAATTACCTTGCGTTTGATATCACACACTCCATATTTTCACATAAACTCTAATTTTTGGAATCTACCCGCACCCTTTTATTTGGCTTGCGTTCGGTGGATTTTGTTCATTTTTAAATGGGACCATCACGGCCCAAGACCCAACTTAGGTACCAAATTTCATTAAAATCGGACAAGCGGTTTTTGAGTTATGCGGGTTGGTCGTTACAGACAGACATACAGACAGACAGACAGACAGCAAAACAAAAAAGTTTCAAAATCATCTGAAACGCAAAGATATATAAAAATTTTTGAAATCGGAGCAACTTTTTTTTTCTCGAAAAAATTAGGATCACCATAGCTCACACTACTTATAGTAGTAGTGTGAGCTAATACATGGAGGATCCAAAAGGGCAGACTTTTCTATTTATAAACCGACATGTATTAAAATTGGAACTTTGGGGTGTATAAAGCCGATCATTAAGATTTCTGTCTCAAACCTAAAAAAAAATCATAGCGGATCCAAAATGGAAAACTTATACATTTGTGAACCGATATGTAATAAATCTGGAACTCGGTGGTGTTTAACGTCGCTAATTATAATTTTTGACTCAAACAACTAGCATAACGGACTCAAAATCTCTTTCCTATAGACTATCCTATTTATGAACCGATTTGTGTCAAACTTGGTACTTGGGGTTGTAACAAAGCTGCGTTGGTAAGTATGAGAAGTTTGCGTAATATTATAATCTCAAAATCAAACTAAAAATTAAAAATATTAATAAAAGAATAAACGGTATTCTTCTTTGGCTGTACCAAAAACTAGAAAATATTAAAAATGTGTTTTTAAGTTATGTCTAGTATTACCTAAAAGTGTTGGAGTGGAATTTTTCGCTAGTTTTTCGAGAACTTTACAGCTAGTAAGACAAGCCTTACCTTGACGGTTTCATAATTAATCAAAGAATCAATAGCCTTATTTCCAGCGTCATTTTCAGCCTTGTTCATGTAAATTCGGAATTTGGTCCTCCACTGGGTCACTGCTAAAGTGTAGGCTGCATAAACCCCAACGCAGCCCAAGGATATTCCTGAAAACTATATGGTGGTAAAAGACAGGAAATATTTAAATAATTAACCTGCATTACAGATTTACCAAAAGTTGAGAATTTGAGGTTAAAAAATGCATTTAGTGCCATTTGTTAGATTTTATTTTTGTAAATATTTTTTTAAAAAGAGGTCTATAAAAAAGCTTGGTTTATAAAATCAATCAATCAATTTAAATAGCAGAAATTTTTGCATGACTATAAAAAATGCAGTAAGATCAAAATCGGTTTTAATTTATACACCTGTCCAAAAAAATTGTTTAAAAATTAAAAAAGTTATGAAAAATAATATTTTTGCATTTGGCCAACCATTTTTGGTTTAATCGTCAAATGTCAAAAAGTACTTAACCGATTTTCATGTTTGATACCTTTTTAGTGTATCAAAAAATTTCAAACTTTTTTGGGATAACATGGAGAGTAAATAAACTTTTGCTTACACTTGTCCGGCATATTAAAAACAACATTGTGGGACTTTTCTATAAAAAAAGCTAATTTGCCATAAAATAACGCCTTTTTTTTAAAATTTGGTCAACTACTTAAAAAAAGCTAAATAAAAAAATGGATCAGTTTTTTTGGAACACCAAGTAAAATTGAAACTCCAGGGTTCTAAAAGGAGAGCGATCTTGAAGCATCCCAACCCAAAATTAGTTATTTAATCTTCTTTACTATGCTGTTGGCAAAAAATAGTTTTTAGTTACCTGCAAAAGCTGGTCCACAATTTATATACAATATTGAAGAAACTAACGCTAATTCAAAGATTGTAGGAACTACGTTGAATACCATGGCAGTCAGCACGAAATTAATTCCTCTAGAACCTCTGTCTATAGTTTTTGAAAGAGCTCCTGAAATTTAAAATTTTTATTACATTCAACTAAAATTGTAGTTAATACAACTAGTGGCTAAAAAGCAATTTTATCACAGAGAGATCACTGTCAAAAACTAGGGTATATGTACCGGGCGATTCAAATTGGGCAGTTTTAAGTGGGAATGGTTACTTTCGAGTTATCACAATCACATGGTGATCACCTGCGAATCACTGGAAATCACCTGGGAATCATTCGAAATCACCTGGTAATTGCCTAGGAATTACTGGAAATCACTAGGAATCATTTTAAGGTTATAAACATTCAATGTGTTTTTTTATTGCTTTAATTTAGTTGTTCATAATGTTTACTACTTTGGCTAAAATATTTTTTGAATGGTAAGCAATGGAAAATTTGAAAAATTTTGTCATATCTTATTGCAATCATTAGATATAAATAAATAATAAAGCTGCTTTGGTGCAAAAGGTCCGAAAGTTTTAAAACCTGACACGATTGAAGAGTTGGTGGTCTTTAGTATTCGAAGTTTCAGACCTCAAGCCACTGCTGCTCTCGCCACCATCTTGTCGAAATAACGCCTAAAATTACTTATTCCTGTAGGTTTTAGAAAAAACTGTTTTTAATAAAAGTTAAAGAACACATAATTGGCTGCAAAAATGCTGCTAAATGTTTTTTTGTTAGACTTAATTTTAAAGTTATAAGGGCAGACATTTCGCCACCATTTTGGATTTAGCCAAATTTTTTCTTTAGTGTTGTATTGAATTTCGAAATGACTTATTTTATTCAAAAACAGATGGGCACATGCCCAAGTCTGTCATTTTCTGTTGAAGATATGTCTGCCATCCATATGACAATAGAAAAAGTAATATTTAATGCCATGACTGAAATTTTTTTAAATTTTGATTTTTTTTTACAGAACTAATAAAAAAAATCCCAAAAAACATTGAACTTTTAAAACTTAAATTAGAAAAACAAAAAATAGCCAAATTAAATTAACAACAAATGATAAGAAAATGGCAAATTCTAGAGCTCGTGACCTTTGCAATTTCTTCTGCTGTACGTATTCATAAATATTTTTAAATTTGATTATATTTTATTACGATGCCGTTTAAACTCGGCATTAATCCGCTAAAGGTCATGGTTAGCACTCCCCATTGGCATCCTTGAACTAGCACGAAAAATAACCCTGGGCTCGACAGGGAGTTTGAGTGGGGTCTTTATATGGTAAGACTGATTCCAGTTAAGGGACACCAATGAAGTGCTAACCATAAACTTCATCCAGCTAAAATGCTTATGTTTTTAAGAAACTTTTAAAAACTTTGTCAGACTTTATTTTATGTTATTACACCTTTTCTTAAAAGATCAGTAGTTTCCAAGCAAGCAACCCTAAAACTATTAATCTGCCGAAAACACATGCACAAAAAAACAAAGTTATTTCAAATAAGCTATGGGGACATTTTTTTTTAATGGCGGCAAGAGTGGATGTCTTTTGAGGTCGCAAACTAACTGGATTATTAAAGATCAGTTTATTAAAGACCACGAACTCTATAATCGTAACAAATAAAAGGTTTAGATTCGTGGGTTATAGGGGTAGATGTAGAGAAAACACTTTGGTTTTTGGCGACGCACAGTGGTTTAAAACGGTTAAATTTCGGAAAAAAGTTAATATCTTTAAGAGTATTTGTCACATAAACTTGAAAGTTTGTACATATATTCAACACATATTTACCAATTTATTTTAGCTAAATCCCCTCTCCTCTTCCTTGCAGAGTGTAGGGTAAAAATTGTATAATATAAATAAAAAGGTAAATAATTACTCAATATTACTAGCAATGGTTACTAACTTAGTAACCATTGTTACTAGTTTGATTGAGCATGGTATTTTCAAAAAAACTACTTTTGCCCTCCATTGTGTCATGACATAGGCGTACTAAGGGGAGGGAACTGGATGCTCCTGTGCCCCAAGACCCTCGCAGTCCCTTAAATTTTATTCTGGAATCAAACATAAAGTACTATAATTTTTTGTTAAATTATTATTTAGCCCCTCCCCCCCCTTAAGGAATCTGGCAATTTCTTGTCGCCTACTTATTCCTATAAATTTTATAAATTTATTTAGTGTGGTCAAAAGTAAACAAATCAATATATTTTTTACAATAGGAAGTAATCCACAAATTTATATCTTAAACTCTTATTTTTCACAAGAATAAAAAACTCTTTATGTTAAAAATATCCCACCAATGTACAGGGTCACCGTTTATAAAGTTCCACATAGAAAAACTTTTTTATTACTTGTCACATAAACATAAAGATAATTCAAAAATTAAATTACTCATGAAACTACATAGATTTTTGCCACATTTTCAGTTTTTTCCTTAATCACACTCCACGGGCTAGGAGGTCCTTTTTTGCAACAGAACATCCTGTGTATGTTTTTTTTTTTTTAATTTTGAAATAGATCATATCTGAATTCTTAAGCGGTTCTTGAGTAAAATAAAAAATAATTTGCCATAAGGAAAAATAGTATAGCTAATTCTTTGTTCAACACATTGCTTTCTCAAGACAAAGGTGAATAAGAAAGAAAAGATTTATCAAAAATTTTAAAAATATACAGGGTGTACTATTAAAATAAAGACCCAATGGCCATCTTGCGTGTAAGGTTGATTAAAAAAAAAAGTGAAATCGTATTTCGTGAGTAATTCACTTTATGCTTTTCTGCCAAATAACAAAAATGTTTTCCAAGTTGAACTTTATATACGGTCACCCTGTACATTACATTCTAAAAAATATAATTTGTAAATATAATGAATGAAAACAAACTGATAAATTGACTGATAAATAATAAAATAAATAAATACTTCAAAATATATAAATATATCCATATTAACACAGCAACTAAAACCCGTTAATTGTGTGTATATTAAAATAACAAAGCAACAATTTTAGAAACCTAATTCACAGACAGGCAGATATTGGCAGCTGTAACCTATGCAGCACAGCTATGCAGTCATTAAGATAAGACATTGTGGATTATAACCATAAAAAAAATCTCATTGCGGGAGGCTGCGGGAAGACAACTTTTAGTCTGCAGAAATTTGCATACATCAAAATAACATAGTTTTTTCTGTTATTTTAATTTTTTTTGAAATTATGGATAAAACTTTTTTTTTGTTTTTAGGCTTACAAAACACTACTAAATATACGCACTAAACGTAAAAAGGAAAAAGGGAAATTGACAAAGCGCTTTTTGTTTAAGAGATAAATAAAAAACGGGTTGCAGATTGAGAAAAAAAAATAAATACAAAATTTTACTTTACCATCCAATTTTTCAAAATTCAAATTAAATCTGAAAAAAACAATCATAGGTTTAAACTAAGGGGACATTTCTTTACAAAAAAATCAATTTTTTTTTTGAAATCTTGATATGAAAATGCATAGTTTTTTCATAGGGATAAACCATTGTGCGACGTTTCGTGGACAATTTCCACTTTTTCAAGCCTCAAATCACTGCGTTACATCTAGGATGTCCAGAAGTAATACAGAGATTTGAGGCTGAAAAAGTGGAAATTGTCAACGAAACGTCGCCAAAAACCAAAGTGTTTTCTCTACATCTACCCCTATAACCCACGAATCTAAACCTTTTAATAAAATGCAAGGGGACGAATCTTATGAAAAGTTACAAATAAAGTGGCTATTATACATACGAATCTGTAATCCCTTCTGAATCGGAGTAAAATAAGTATTATCCTCAAACCTTAAAAACAATTCCAATTCTGGACTGTAGATAAGCGCTGTCTCTCTCGGATCAGACTAAAGATTTGCAATTGATTCAGAGGTTAGTTACTTCTCGTATGAGAGACAATAGAGAATTGTTGAAATAAAGCCAAGCTATAATAGTGCCAGGCACAATTTTGACACCTTAACATTGTAATATCAGCTGTGATCTTTCAACAGACGGCCTTTGTTTACTATATTAACCGGAATAAATAGTGCCTTCTTTTATTAATTGAAAATAAACGATGAAAGTTAAGATTAAACTGTCAGTTTTCAATGTGAATGTGTCAAAATAGTGCCTGGCACAATTATAGCCTGGCTGTATTTCAATAATTCTTTAATGTTATCTGCAATAAACCAAAAGCGAGATAGATAGATTTAGAGTTGATAGCTAGATAAAAAATTTGATTTCGGGCCTATTTCAATGCTTTCGTAAAATCTGTTTTTTTTTTAATTTTCTTTAGTTTAAGGTATATATTATTTAGTATGTTGTACTTATACAGGGCTCTAAAACTCAGATCTTGCAAGGGAATAGCCGTATGTTCAAGTATAGAATAAAATTTGTGCGTGTCCACGCCAAGCTAAACTAAATGGCAATTCGCAAAACCAAATTTGGCATCTGTAAAAAATGTTTTTTTTTTATATTTTTTTTTCAAAAAAACTGTTTTTACAGATTTAGAATTAATTCTACACCAGAACATCAAAAAAGTTGAAAAAAATTACTTGTTTTTTCTACTTTTGTAACGAATATATACCAGAGACGGGGAAACCATACGCAGAGCATCATTAATGGATGGAAATTTAAAAAAAAACAATTTTTATAATGGTTTTCATTATTTTTCAAGAAAAGTCAATAAAAAAGCATTTTTTTACCCAAACGTAAAACGTGTAAAAATTCAAAATATGTATATGAATGTCTATACTCAAATACCCTGCCTTCTGCCATGCAAGATTAAATCTGTTTAAAATTTCTTTGTATTTTAGATAATAAGTTTTATTTAACCCTTTACTTATAAAACCGAAATCAAATTGCACTGGGTTAAATTTTGGTAACCCCAACAAATTAATTTTTAGGTGGTAGTCACTGGGAATCACCTGGAAATCCCCTGCGAATCATAAGGAAATCACTGGAAATCGTTGGGAATCATTGGAAATACCTTTGAAAATGGAAACCACTGTACGTTTTTTGGGGCAGCGAATTCTCCCTCGGTTACTTCTCGGGAAGATAGAGGAAAACTAACCCCCCTCTGCCAGCCTCAAATTTGAAGACAAGAGCACAGTATACTAATTATTCAACAAGAGTTTTGGTAAAAAACCGCATTTTGATATATCATTTCTTAAAATTTCCTTTCGGTGTAAATGGCTTGTTTGTAGGGTTTTTAAAGCTTAATGCAACTGTCAAACTATATTCTGCCACTTTTAGTTTTCGAGATATCACATATGTTCGGTTTCCATAAAAAACCTCTTTATTTTTCTTTTATTTTTGAATTTTACTTATATTTTTCCTATTTTTCATGGACTAAAATTTTGTCTTGAACATAAAATTATTAGTCTTAAATTTATATTAATCCTAAGTAAATGGGTCAACTATTAGTTATTATAAAATTTACCTAAAGCAAAATTGCATTAAAATGCGAGAATTAAACGCAAAAAATGTAATTTCTATTCTAAATTTAAGAATTATCATTTTATTTCTTATTTCTTTATTTTTATATACTTTGGCACTACAAGCGTCCTCTATCGTGTTTTTCACATATCCATAAAATTTAAAATATAGTGATATGGTTTCCTATAGAGGGTGAAGTGCTGTGCGCATGTGCGAAAAAAGGATTGAGAGACAAAGTGTGCTGCGCGTCGCCATGTCTAGAAAACGACAACCTTAAAATTTAAATTTAAAAAATAGTGAAAATTCACTTTAAAATTCCGCAAATAATTAAAATTATCGTGCCATCATCCTGTTGGAACTTCAAGCCACATAACTCTTATGGAAAGGTGTACACCTTGCACTTTGGAACTTCAAAACAGCGGTAAGTCCCTCTCCATGAGGCTATATCACAATTTTATTTCTCTTTCAAATTTAACCTACAATTTTTAAATTAGTTACTTTCTCTAGTTAAATGAATTTTTTGCGCCAATGTTAATTATAGTCCACTGTATCTACCAAAACCCAATCTGAGCCATCGGAGTGCTACATATTTTGATCACTTCGATTGCCGGATTTTGATTTCCATTTTGATTTTCTTTTTGAGATTTCAAAAAATTCATTTTCGCTAGAGTGAGAGCAAACGCTAGTAGTGTGAAAGTAAGAAAGAGTAAATAAAATAGGTACCTATGAATTTGTATTAGGAGACCTATACCTACATCTCGCAAATTTTATAAAAAACGCAAGGACATATATTCGAGATTGGAGTCTTGGGTCGCTATGTGTATGTAAATGCAAAAAGTTTATCTTTGTATTTTTGAAAGATATATCTGTGTGTAGGTAATTTCGGAATATAAGTTTTTTATTTCCTAATTTATAACGCGCAAATAAATACCTACATGTTTATTTGTTTTTCTTTTCGTTGTAGTTTGCATGCCTATATGTAAGAGGCTACGGTTACATACGGTTATTTTAAATCGATTTAAATTTTTTTAAAAATATTTAATCTACAAATTTTGATTTTGTTTACTTTGCCTAATTTATTACAAAATAATGTCTGAAAAGGTAAAGAAAATTAAAGTCTTTCGTGACATCGAATATTCAAATTTAAATGAAATTTTAACGGTAGCTAAATTGGCTAAAACTGATGCAACCAAACATCTTAACTTTAAGATTCGTTACGAAGAGCTTGCCAACGTCCAAGAGGAATACCTTAAAAAGCACACCGCTTTATTAAATGAAATTTACCAGGATCAGAAACAAGTTAAGACTTGTATCGAGCATCTTCATTCATTTCAAACAAATGTTGCTCAAATCAAAGAAATCTATGATAAGTTGTTTCAAGCAGAAAATACTGCGCCGCCTTCGCAAGGTGGAAGTCGCCGACTTACTATTAACCCCTACTCTCCAGGAGGTTCACAAACCCTTGATTACTTTCCAAGTTTACCGAAAATTGACATTGAAAAATTCACTGGCAATGTCAATGATTTCCCTACCTTTTATGATCTTTTTAAAACAATGATTCATGATAATCCGCAAATTCCAAATATACAAAAATACTCGCTTTTAGTTACTTATTTAGATGGTCCTCCAAAGGAATTAGTTATGCAATTACCAGTTTCGGATGCAAACTATCCTATTGTTTGCAATAATCTTGTAAAAAGGTATAATAAAAATGATCGCATTTTAGCCCAAAATTATTGGAATGCTATCGAAAATCGCCCTAAAGTAAACTCTGATGACTCCGTAGCTCTAAGAAACTTGCTTGATATATTCACAAAAAATATTGAAGCTTTAAAAACTGTTGGTTTGCAACCAGATTTTTGGGACTTTGTCTTAGCCCAAAAGTTGTTGAAATCTATTGATAGTTCGATTCACACGCGATTTGAAGTTTTTCATGGTAAGCCTACCGAAATGCCTTCATATAAATCAATCTATAATTTTTTGGATCAACATTGTAGCTCGCTTTTTGTAGTTAACGCCGCCAGTACATCCAGTACGCAATTTTCTATGAAGCCCAAATTTCCAAAACCGCCCCATATAACTCAAAAACCGCAAAATAACTATAATACCCGCCAAACGCCTCGTGCATTTTTTACCGCGCAGCAGAATTCCCAAAATACTTGTTCCTTATGCAATTCGAATACTCATCATTTGACTTTTTGTCCTGAATATTTAAATAAAACGCCTCAACAAAGATTTAATTTATTAAAAGCAAAACGATGGTGCGTAAACTGTACCTCTAATTGTCATAAAACCTTCCAATGCAAAAGCACTTTTAATTGTCAATTTTGCAAAAAAGGCATCAGTTCATTTTGACTTGCGCCATGTAAACGAATCCTCGTCTCAACGGCAAGAAAATAATAATGCAGATTTGCCTGTAAATAGCCAACAAATTAACGCGTTTCGGCAGGAAAGAAATGAAATTAGTAACTCATCGTCTTCGCAAACTCAAAATCAAGGTGCTTGCTACTCTACACAAAGTTACAGTAACTCTAGTACTTTGCTTTCTACCGCTCTTTTTCAAATAAAAGATATAAGAGGTAATTATCAAACTTTTCGTGGAGTTTTTGTTGTTGTGCCAACAAACTAGGCCTACCCCGCTTTAATATTGAAACTGAAGTCTTTGGAATTGGTGAGACCAATATGCAATCAAAATTAGGATCTATTGATATGATCATTCGCCCTTGCAATCAATCTGAACTGACCTTATCAGTACAGAGTGCAGTTATTTTACCTCAAATTTGTTCTTCGCTTCCCTTAAATGACATAAATATTAGTCAAATGGGAATTATAAAAAATATAAATCTCGCGGACCCTTATTTCTATAGACCGGGAGCAATCGACGTTTTACTTGGAGCCGATATTTTCCCTTATATTCTTAGAGATGGTCGTATTGTAGGTAATATAAATGAGCCTATCGCATTAAACTCAATTTTTGGGTACATTTTAATGGGACAAATTGGTAACACAAACTCGTCCCTCGCTTCGGTATCCCTTTTATGCCAAATTTCAAATAATCAACTTAATGATTCACTATCGAAATTTTGGGAAACTGAAAATATACCGGAAATTAAACCTATTCTTTCCCCGGCTGACGAAGCATGTGAAAAAATATTTAAAAATACTACTTTTCGTGATAATACAGGGCGTTACGTCGTGACTTTACCCTTTTGCGAAAATAGTGAACCAAATTTTCCAAATAGTCGCCAACTTGCATTAAAAAGATTTTTATCTCTCGAAAACCGCTTAATTAAAACACCGGAAACCTATCAAAAATATTCGGACTTTATGCAAGAATACTTAGACTTAGGTCACATGGAATTAATTTCTAACCCGGAGGAACAGTTTACGGAAAAAAGTTACTATATCCCCCACCACCATATTGAAAGACCTGAAAGTTTAACCACAAAACTCAGAGTAGTTTTTAACGCAAGCGCAGTATCCCAAACAAATACTGGAAGAATTTCCTTAAATGACACGCTTTACGTCGGTCCCAAATTACAAAAGGACATTTGTTCTATTTTATGAAATTTTAGATTAAATGAAGTCGCTCTTTGTTGCGATATTTCTAAAATGTTTCGCGGCATTTTAATATCCCCGCATTATCAAAATTATCAAAAAGTCTTATGGAGGTTTAGTCCTACAGAACCTATAAAAGAATATAATTTAAAAACCGTTACATATGGTACTACCCCCGCTCCTTTTTTAGCTTTAAGAGTCTTACAGCAGCTAGCTGAGGACGAAAAGCATAATTTTCCCCGCGCCGCTAAAGTTATTATGACAGATAATTTTGTTGACGATTTTGTCACAGGTTGTAGCTCCGTTGAAGAAGCTATATCTCTCCAAAAGGAGTTATCACTTTTATTAAAATCCGCAGGATTTAAATTACATAAATGGGCTAGCAACAATAAAACTGTTTTAGAGCACTTGCCAGAATCCGATATTAACCCTAAAGCTCTTTCTCTTGATATAGAAGAAACTACAAAAATTTTAGGACTTAGATGGCAACCCTGTTCGGACTATTTTTTATACTCACTAGAGCCTCTAAATCGTAGTTGCACGAAACGCAATATCCTTTAAGAAATTTTTAAAATTTATGATCCACTTGGTTGGTTGTCGCCAGTTACTATTTTAATTAAATGCCTAATCCAGGAATTTTGGAAATCTGGATTGGACTAGGACGAAGATGCTCCCATAGCGATAAGTAGCCTCTGGGAACGCTATAGGTTAGAATTACCACTTTTAAAAGAATTTCGCTTATCCCGCTTTATCAATATTTTTTCTGGAAACGCTCAATACGAATTAATCGGTTTTTCAGACGCTTCAAATAAAGCGTACGCAGCTATTGTTTATTTACGCGTAATTTATAAAAATAAAATTTTTATTTATTTTTTATGCTCAAAAACTAAAGTCGCCGCTATAAAATTTACAAGTATCGCACGACTCGAGTTAGCCGCTTGTAATATATTAGCTGATTTAATTCAATTTATTCTTCATAGTTTTGAAAACAGACTTAAAATTCACCAAATATTCGCATGGAGTGATTCTCAAGTAGCTGTATCGTGGATTAAAAATGGACATCCGTCTAGGTGGAAAACCTATGTACAAAATAGAGTCACGCAAATTCATGAAAAAGTATCTCCTAAAAATTGGCATTATATTTCCACTTCTCAGAATCCCGCTGATGTAGCTTCAAGAGGTCTCTATCCTAGTGAACTTATAAATCATAGTTTATTTTTTCAAGGTCCCCAATTTTTAAAATTACATTATGACTACTGGCCTATAACCTTGGAAATAAAAGACACTTCTGAAACTTTAAATGAAGAAAAAGCTAATAAAAACTTAACTTTAATTGCTACGCAAACCCCAAACTTAAATTTTTTAACTTCGCCTATTAATAAAAACTCATCTTTTACTAAACTTTGTAGAATTTTAGCGTATATTTTATGTTTTATAAATAAAAAATTTCTAAATAAAAGTATAATTTTTGAAACTTTTTTAACGTTTCAAGAAATTCAAACCGCACTTTATTTATTAATAAAAAACGAACAATCGATCTATTTTTCGGAAGAAATAAATTGTCTTAAAATTATCTAAACCGATGCAAAAATTAAATCTATTTTTAGATGACCAAAATTTATTACGCGTCGGTGGAAGATTGCACAATTCTTCTCTCTCTTATGACAAAAAATTTTATTACCCCGCGAAAGTAGAATTACTTATTTAATTATCGAACATTTTCATTTAAAATATTTACATGCTGGATTAAGAACAGTACATTTTTTACTAAGCCAAAATTATTGGATAATTGCGGCAAAACGCAAAATTCGTCAAGTTTTAGCAAAATGCATCCCCTGTTTTAAGTTATCCCCTAAATCGGTACAACCCCCAATGGGTTCACTTCCGTTCCCACGAGTTTCTCAACTCAGAGCATTTTTGCATACGGGAGTAGATTTAGGTGGCCCCATTCCTATTTTAATGAACCGAACCCGCGGTGCCCCACGTACTTTAAAATCATATATTTGCTTATTCGTTTGTATGAGTACGAAAGCGGTACATATCGAAATAGTCAGTGATTTGACAGCCGATGCTTTTATCGCAGCAATGCGTAGGTTTGTGGCTCGTAGAAATTACGTAACTGATATGTATTCTGATAATGGAACTAACCTAGTTTCGGCAAATAGACAGTTGTTACAGATTGATTCCTCTCGTCCAATTAAATGGCATTTTATTCAAAGTCACAGTCCCAATTTTGGAGGTCTTTGGGAGTCTGGGATTAAAACTGTCAAAAACTATTTATTTCGAACGAATTGGTTCACAAATTTTAACATATGAAGAGTTATTTTAGTTGTCACCTGTCAGATTGAAGCTATTATGAACTCTCGACCGCTAACTGAAATTTCCTCGGATCCAAATGACATTTCTGTTTTGACACCAGGTCATTTTTTATCATTGGAACCGTTGACAGCTCTTCCTGACGTTGACTTAACAGATGTCAAAATTAATAGATTAACTCGTTGGCAGCTACTTCAAAGAATCCATCAGGATTTCTGGAGACGCTGGCAGCAAGAATATTTGCATACACTTCAACAAAGGAGCAAGTGGCTGGACCCCACTTGTACTCCAGAAGTTGGTCGTTTGGTAATAATCAAGAATGATTTTATACCCCGCTACAATGGCAGCTCGGTAGAATAATTGAAATTTTTCCGGGTAAAGACAGTGTAAATCGAGTTGCTAATGTCAAGACAAGGGACTCGGTGTTAAAGAGACCAATATCAAAGCTATGTCCTTTGCCACTTGATACTTTAGAAAATGCATATCATTTTCGGCCGGCAATATATTCGGTTTCCATAAAAAACCTCTTTATTTTTCTTTTATTTTTGAATTTTACTTTTATTTTTCCTATTTTTCATGGACTAAAATTTTGTCTTGAACATAAAATTATTAGTCTTAAATTCATATTAATCCTAAGTAAATGGGTCAACTATTAGTTATTATAAAATTTACCTAAAGCAAAATTGCATTAAAATGCGAGAATTAAACGCAAAAAATGTAATTTCTATTCTAAATTTAAGAATTATCATTTTATTTCCTATTTCTTTATTTCTATATACTTTGGCACTACAAGCGTCCTCTATCGTGTTTTTCACATATCCATAAAATTTAAAATATAGTGATATGGTTTCCTATAGAGGGTGAAGTGCTGTGCGCATGTGCGAAAAAACTGCAAGCGCAGGATTGAGAGACAGACAAAGTGTGCTGCGCGTCGCCATGTCTAGAAAACGACAACCTTAAAATTTTAATTTAAAAAATAGTGAAAATTCACTTTAAAATTCCGCAAATAATTAAAATTATCGTGCCATCATCCTGTTGGAACTTCAAGCCACATAACTCTTATGGAAAGGTGTACACCTTCCACTTTGGAACTTCAAAACAGCGGTAAGTCCCTCTCCATGAGGCTATATCACAATTTTATTTCTCTTTCAAATTTAACCTACAATTTTTAAATTAGTTACTTTCTCTAGTTAAATGAATTTTTTGCGCCAATGTTAATTATAGTCCACTGTATCTACCAAAACCCAATCTGAGCCATCGGAGTGCTACAACATAGTTATATTTTATGATACGAAATGACCACTTTTTTACATGATTGATTGCTCTAAAACTAAAAAAAAAGTTTTATGTCAGGGAGGGGGGATCTGCCCGGGCCCCTCCTCAATTTTTATGCATGAATAGACTGAATAATTTAGCTCTTTTTTCGAGAAATCGCAAAAAATCTATTCTTAGGACATTTCGTCGTTACTTACAAACTGACGTATCTCAAAAAAATGCAGTTTTGAGAACCGAACCGAACCTTTTAAATTATTCAATTTTTAAAATTTTATAAATTTTTAAATTTGTTTTTAGTTTATTTTCAATTGTTGTGTATTTTTATAAATCTAGTTTAAACTTACTTTAATACCTTTTGTGTAATTATTTGCTTCATGTTTTTATTTATATGTATATCCTCTTCAAACCAAAACCATCAAACATATTATAATATGTTTGATGCCCAAATCATCAAACATATAACTGGTTTGATGCCCAAACAAAAATTGTGTAATTTTTTTAATATAAATTTTAAATATTTGTTAATTAAACTTTAAACTAGTAACTCCAAAGAGCGGGGCATTGTGCCAACTAACCTGAATTTACATGCAATTCTCTGGCAAAAATATTCAAATAATATGTACACAAATGTGGATATAGAAGGATATGCATTTTCTTATATGTAGTTCAGTTTATTTTGCTATATTTTACTATAGTTACCTATTTGCTATTAGATAAGCAAGGCTTTGTCAATGTATATTTTGAATATTCTAGGACAATAAAGCTACTTTTAAAGTTGAATTTGAATTTGTGTCGTTCTTTCATCTCAGAAAGTGTCGTAACTCGTAAAAATCATTAGATCAAAGAACATTTTTAGTGATATAAATCCAATATAAACTTTCCCTAAAACTTGAAATTGCTCTCTTGTAAAATTACAATAAATGAGTTACATCAGATTTGTAAGATCAACGACGATTTGGGACCAGCGCAGTTCAAGGAGGATTGGGGCGGACAATATTTGGGATGTACTGCAGATACTAAGGAATAAGTATACAAAAATTCAGCTAGCACCTAGTTTTTTTCCTTATTTAACTAAAACCTAAATCTAAAGTGCGCGGAAGCTTTTAATGATTTTTGCAGAAAAATACAAAAAAGGTTGCTGCTCACCTGTTTGTCTACTCAAGTGAAAACCCAAGTCCAAATTGTGAAGATGTAAAAACACATTTTTGGCGATTCTCCTAATGGAATGCTGTGCGACTTTAGCAAAAACTGCATTTCTAAGTTCATTAAAGCCAGCGGCTCCTGCCCTGGCAATACCATCTAAAAATGTAGTCTAAGATTATTTTTAATCATACGTTGTTAGCTCTCTTACAGAGGCTCTTTAGCCTCCATACAATATCTTTTTCAAATTCTGTGTTTGAAACTCGTAGACAATGATTGAGTAGAAAAAAAATTTCTAGTTCTAGTTTTTTGTTGTAAGTTGTAAACTTGTTTATACTTCAAATGTTAGAGATACTTACTAACCGAAATGTCCGTCGTATTTAAAATAAATAAAGACAATGGAAGTCCGAAATTTTGTTTCTATCTTTTCCAAATACAGTAATGGACAGAAGTATACAGGGTGTTCAAAGTAAATATTATTAAATTCTTTATTTAGCAAAGCTAATCGATACAAGTCAACAACAACAAAAAAACTATTATAATTATTATAAAATTTATACGTATGTAACAAGAAAAAGTACGGAATGTCCATACACAATGAATCAATGTAAAAGTACAATATAAAAAAATAAAATATTGCATATATCACACTAAATTTCAGCTACAAGATAAATTGTCACAAGTACTGCTAAAATACAAAAAAAATTATAAAAACACAGTACCAAATTAAATTGTCTAAAATACAAATATTAAGCTATATACTAGTAACAATTAGCTTACTTGCCAAAATCACACTTGAGAGTGTGACACTAATATTTGCATTATTGGTTCTCTGTCAACAGAAGCAACAGTGTCACATGGGCCTTTACCCATAAAAATAAACTGCAATCATATCAAACCTTTCCATGAATACATCCAAAATATGAAATAAAACGCGGCAAAACGTTGATTTTACACCGGTGTAGCGGTTCTCTAAATTAGAGAAAAATGAGAAATCTCCCTCGAATACACGGACCTGATTGGTCTATACATGCAATTTCTCTCACTTTTAATATAAATGACATAATTTTTAATAAAAATGTTTATTTTCAATTATCTTACTAATAACCAGAAAAATTTGCATCAAAAATAATGTCATCAGTTGTGTTTATATGAGAGAGATTTCTCGATTCTGCTTAATTTGAAGAATAGCTGAAACCTTTTAAGCAATTTTGGTTGTCAGGTTCAATAAAAAAAAGTAATTGAGCCTTTTATCAAAGTTATTTAAAAAATTTTATTTTTTTTTAATATGTTATAAATTTAGTTTTTTTATTTGTAAAATATGAGGATGCATTTTTCCTTTTATTAAACCCTATGAATAATGATTTTTTAGTTGATGAAATGATTTTAAAAAGCTGCTGTTTTTTTTATTTTAGGAATCATGTAGAAAACTAACGTCTTCCAAAGAAAATGGTCACATTAATTAAAAGTAACAATATATGAGTACTTACATCCTAGCAACAAACTTGTGGCAACCGTGGCGACAGCTTCGGGAGCTGTTTCCATGTTAAGGGCAGCACCAGCATTTAGATAATCTACGGAATACTTAAAAATAAATGGGACACATACATTAAGCAGTTTGGCGCCCACCAGAAGTGAAACTGCATAGGTCACTCTGTTACGAATTTCTTTATTGTCTTTTGGCCAAATATATTGGAGCATGCCTTTAACCTAAAAACAGTATTTTTTGAATATTTTTTATTGTGTGGGATGGTAGCATAGCGCAAGGTTGTCAATAATGCAAACACAGAAAGAAATAAAGTTATAAATCGTTATCAAATGTATTATCTTAGACAGTAAAGGTCAAGATGAATTAAAATTTACCAATATTGCTAGGGAAATTGGATCTGTCATGTGATAATTTGAGCTGCCAACCTCACTTTACCTTAGCTTCCAGACTAGCCTAAATGTCAGACTTACCATTTGGGGCCCTGTAACAGGCTTTCCATCGAGTGGTAAGGCATCTCTGGACAGCGCTGAAGAACCAGGATGAAAGCATCCTCTTGCAGGTTGATTTTTAGGTATACCAGTAGGCAGCTTTTTAAGAGATTGTGCAAGGACTCTGGCATTTACATTCGTTTTCTGAAGGTCATCATTTTCTAATTTGCTTGAAAATAACTAAAAAAAGACGTATGCACCTATTTCTCATTTATAAAAGAAATATCCAACTAAAAAAAATTAATAACCTATCTTAGAACGGCCACCGATTGAGGTAGCATTTTTTTATAATTTTATGGCATTTTTCAATAAAATGTTATGACTTAAACTAAAAATTTTATTATTATGTATCTTGCTGTAAAAAAATATGGTAACACTACCCAGATTCCACCTAGGTCCCTCCAAGGTCAGAGAGCTAGTTATGCCAGTGGGTATACCTTATCACTTTCACTTGTGATTTCTAAATACAGGAATTAAAGTTGAACATGGTGTATAACAGAATCATGCATTTTAATTGATAAATGTGAGTCTCACATTATCAACAAAAAATTTAATTCTCCTTGGTTATCTTTTAAATGTAGATGACAACTGCAGTTATAAATCTGTTGTTATGTATGCCAGACATAGGGTTAAATTAGACTTTCTTTATATAGGTACATACTTTATTTTATTTTAATCATATTTAGCTGAACTGAGGGGTCATCAGCTGAACCAAATTTGTACACTGTCCTACAGGACTTTAAAAAAGTAAATTCGCGGACCTGTACTGTATTGGAAAATCCTGTATAGTCCTGTAGAAACATTTCATACACCTATTGTGTGCAGCTGATCACCCCTTGAGCTGTCAATTTTTGAAAAAAGTTGATTTTAAAATAATTATACAAATGTTCAAATTACATTTTGGAAGTTGCAATAAACAAATATCAAAGATTGACTGACTCCCACAACTTAGTCTTTTCCCTTTCTTGCTTTGCTTCACTAAGTATTCATAATCAAAAACATTCTTTACCCATTCCCACATAGCACAATCACGTTTTTAACATGTAAAAAACGTTTGAGAAAAGAAACCATTGATTTTAAAAGCTTCCAGAAAAACACATTTATTTCATATCAAGCTTAATAGGTCATTCATTAACTTTATAAAAAATAACGTTGCTGGAAACGGCGTTTTATTAACGCCATTATCAAATCAAAACAGCAATGTTTTTACGTTATTTTCAAGTGAAGTCTAAGTAGATTTTTATCAATGTAAAAATCACATTAGGTTCGCGCCTTTTTTACACGAATTTTAAAACGCGACTTGCATGGCTTTTCTAGCAAATATTGGGGCATTTTTCACTTTAATAAAATCTATCCAGGAGGGCTTTGGCACCAAACTCCAGAAAAATCTTGTTTAGATTTTAAAGAAAACATAATGTATGTATGTATAGAGATCTTGTCTTGCATTGAGTGCCATCTTTTAAAATTGTCTTGAAGTGTTGTAGTCTTAAACTACTGAACTTTTAGAACTTCCTTTCGAGTCACTTTTAAGAAAAAAAAAAGTTATTAAAAAAAATGTGACAAAAGTTAGTAGGTTTGAGAAGTCTTAATCTAGTGGCGTTTTAGAATATGTTGTGGAGGACTTTTCAAGTGTGAATTTGGCACATGAAAATAACAATATTAAAAAAGACATTGTATACACAGCACCAGAAACTTCAGCAAAAATTACATTTTTATAGGTTAATTCCTCCTTGTATTTAAGTTATCTTTAAGCATGTAGATTTAACAAAACAAATATTACATCGTATGAGGTTGTTTTCTAGAAAAAAATAACTTTATTATTTTCATTCACATTAATTTAATGTGTATGGGATTTTTGTGCAACATGGGTTTGCACTATGTACATAGGTAGAGACGAGGGTACAGAGGACAAACTATGGAAAAGAAGAACATGTCCAACTTTGGATCCCATCTGGCAACCCTATGTAAAACTTATTTCTGAGTCTGCAACAATTCAATAAAATACATGAATACTCTCCTATGTGCCATCTTCTGAGAAAGAATATATTACAAAAGTTGCAACCAGTTTAATACAGTGAGCATAGGGCTTAACTTATATAATGTAAAATTATTGTCTGAACTTGGGCTATCTAAAGTAAAACAACAACTGGCCTATAATTTTTTTACCCAACTGCAGCATGGGGAAAGGAAGGGTAATGTTTTGTATGTATGTAACTAAATATGTATGTTTGTGTCACACTAGAAGCTAAAAAGCTGAACCGATTTTGACAAAAAAGGTGTCGTTAAATTGCTACTGATCCCAAAGCTGCTATAGGCTAAATTTTTTTTAAACAGGAATCAACATGGCAGTCTTCAGACACCATTTTGTCACATGATGTAGGCTTTAAGGCATACAAATTATCTAAATTTCAGGTGATTTTATAGAAATTTCTTTGATTATCCATTGCAAATGTCCTCTAATATACTGTAGTTACTTTGTAGTCCTCCCTGCTCCCACCCATCGCCCCTCCTGTCATTCCCCCCACCCTATTAAAAAAAAATCTTTGAGCGATTTCAAAAATTCTTTCTGCACACACTTTAAGACATTTGTTCCAATATTATTTTACCAGTTTCCCCCTTCCTATATATATATATATATATATATATATATATATATATAGTTGTAGCTATACCTTTCACAAATTTAGAGTGATTTTTCAACACCATTTTACTAGTTCCCTACTCCCTCTCTCCTTCCCCACCTTCACTCAATTGAAGGTAACACTGTTCGCATCCATAGAAAATCTACACGTACTTTTTGGTAAAGCTAAATGAATTGTAAATGCATAGTGCTTTTATAAGGCTGAATAAGAATTAAACCTAAAAGTTGGAAATAAAAAATTTTTAAATAAAAAAACACCCAACTGGTAAATTTACTTGTAATTACTAGTCACAGTTGGGTACAAAATTACCCAATCACCTGATTTATGAAAATACAAAACTGTATAATTTCGTAAGTGCACTTTGGGCATCAAAACTAAAAGTTGAAGCATGTCATACATTATAGGTATACCAATCAATTTTGTACTCAACTGCGACTAGTAATTACAAGTAAATTTAGCAGTTGGGTGTTTTTTTAATAGATTTTTTTTTATTTCCTTTGTGGATTACGAAATAAAACCAAGATAACCTATAAACCTCTTAACAAAAGCAATTTTAACAAAAAATCTTACTTGTTGAAGTTGGGAAGTCAATGTTCTACAATCTGCGAAATTTTTCCGACTTTTGCCCAAATGGCTAAAATTTCTATACTGTTTAGAGTTAACTAAAATCACATTTAAAAGTTTTAAATTCAGTTTTAGGTCCAAGACTGCCGCCATGTTTGCAATATTTTGACGTTTTACAAAAAAAATCTTCTTTTCTAGTTGCCTTTTTGGCCAAAACCACGTACGTCTCAAATATATCTGTACTGCTAAAGCATATTAAAGCAATATCGGAAAATGACTGCTATAAGCAGGGCTATCAAAACGGACGGGCCACGATCCTCCACTTTGTTGACGTCACATCCGGGGCTGATTTTTTTTTGATGGTCACGTTACGATACAGCTGATTGTCATTAGAATATTGAAGTTGGAATGACGGTTCATGAATATTTGATTTATTTTGAAATAAACCCGGTTTTGAGATTGTTTTTACTATATTCTTTTAGAACAATTTTTTTTAATCTATAGTAATCCTTAATTTTTCAGAGCCGCTTCATTAGCTCACACAAGGCCAACACAAAAATAGAGGCCACGACCCTGAAAAAATCAGCTGTTCTCCCGGGGCTGAATTTTACATTGGGTCTTATGGGAGGTCAGACGTTTTTTTATGATATTTTCAAAATGGCACTACAGATTTCCGCAAAATTTCAGTGAAATATTCTCAGACACCATCCCGATATTCCACCAAAGCTTTGTAAGGAAGCAACATGATTAAAAGGTTAAAATCTTCAAGATTTAGCATTCCTTATTTTGAATTCAAATTACCCGCCATGTACCACATGCCAACTATTATATTTGACATGTATTTGACTTTGTCATATGTGATTGTCACATTCGCTTCTGCCTTAAACTTAATTTTTGTGTGAGCTAATGAAGCGGCTATGAAAAATTAGGGCTTACTATACATTTAAAAAAAATTGTTCTGCCAGAATAAAGTAAAAACAATCTCAAAAACGGCTTTATTTAAAAAAAAATCAAATATCCATGAACCGTCATTCCAACTTCAACATTTTAAAGACAATCAGCTGTGTCGTAACGTGACCATCAAAAAAAATCAGCCCCGGATGTGACGTCAATAAAGTGGAGGATCGTGGCCCGTCCATTTTGATAGCCCTGGCTCACACAAAAATTAAGTCAGGGCTATGTTTAAAGCAGAAGCGAATGTGACAATCACAAATGACAAAGTCAAATACGTCAAATATAACAGTTGGCATGTGGTTCATGGCGGGTAATTTGAATTCAAAATAAAGAATGCTAAATCTTGAAGATTTTAACCTTTTAATCATGTTGATTCCTTACAAAACTTTGGTGGAATATCGGGACGGTGTCTGAGAATATTTCACTGAAATTTCGCGGAAATCTGTAGTGCCATTTTAAAAATATCATAAAAAAACGTCTGACCTTCCATAAGACCCAATGTAAAATTCAGCCCCGGGAGAACAGCTGATTTTTTTCAGGGTCGTGGCCTTTATTTTTGTGTTGGCCTTGGATAAGCATATGCCGTATTCTATTGGGGAAATGAGCGCAGCACTAGTGTACAACACAAGACGCTAGCGCTACCAAGTCCACTTTCAATCCCTGGCTTCGCAAGCGCAGATCTACCAATATGATTTACCTCATGTCTTAGAATAGATGCATACAGGGTGATTTTCACTTGAATGATTCTAACCACATGAAAATAGAAAGTTTCAAAAACCTAACCTAACAAAACCTAATCAAATCTAACCGAACCGAAGGAAACTGAACCAATAATTTTGTTCAAAAAAAAAACTTTCCTGACTTCCTGCCCGCGATCCTAGAGGATGTGAATCCGAACCGAACCAAACCGAACCTAACTAAACTGAACCAAACCTAACCTAACCAAACTAAACTACAACACGTACTGCTAATTAGGTTTAGTTGGGTAGGGTTAGGTTTGGATAGGTTCGGTTCGGTACGGTCCGGTTCGGATTCACATCCTCTAGCATCCCAGGTAGGAAGTCAGGAAATTTTTTTGTTTGAAAAAAAATATTGGTTTAGTTTGCTTTGGTTCGGTTCGGTTAGATCTGATTAGGTTTCGTTAGGTTAGGTTTTTGAAACTTTCTATTTTCATGTGGTTAGAATCATTCAAGTGAAAATCACCCTGTACATCGATTCTAATACATGAGGTAAATAATATTGGTAGATCTACGCATGCGAAACCAGGGATTGGAAGTGGACTTGGTAGCGCTAGCGTATTGTGTGCACAACTGGCTCGGTGTTTGCATTCCATTGACATGCACTTTTTCAGTTTTCGTATTCCATTGAGGAACTTATGAATTCAGTTTTGCACTGAGTGCGGCTTTTTTGACACCGGCTCTGAGGGCTCGTGCCGCACCGAAAACTTTTTCCCGCCATTAATTTTAAACGCTTATTATTGTCGTGGGATGTAAAAATGAGTGAAAATAAAGTTATTAGCGATTTTTTATTATTTTCTTCGCTGCTAAGTAGTAGCAGCGATGAAGATGAAGAAGAACGTTCTGTGCAATAAAAACAATGAGAACGGAAACCCCAAAAATAAAAAACTTTATTGAAAATGTGGTTTACCGATTTAACAACAAACAGGTAAGTAGATTTGTATGGATCTGGTTGACTGGGGCTAATTTTCCGACAGTTGGGGTTTTCTGGCAGCTATGATTATAAGTAAAAATAAATGTATTTTTTAGTTCAAGAAACACTTTCGGCTCGAGATGAGCACTGCAGAATTCCTCATAAATAAATTCAAGTAGCCTCAATTTTGTCCAAAAAAAGAACAAGGGGGACGCCATTTTTATGGTATGTTAAAACACCCTTACGCTTAGCTGTTAGGTTAGGTTATGTTCTTGTTGAATGGAAATTTGTTCAAAAATATTTTCTTTAAAAACTTTTTTGAACAATTTTCCTTATGAAAAAAAATGACTTTCAAAGAAAATGTTTTTGAACAAAAAAATTTTAATAAAATGTTTTCAAACAATTTTTTGTTTGAAGGAAATGTTTTTAAATAATTTTCCTTTTCAAGAAAATGTTATTGAAGTATTAATATTACTTTCGAACAAATGGATTTTGAACAACATGTTTTTGACCAAATTCTGCAAGGCAGGAAAGTTAGGTTTAGTTGAAAGAAACTTCTGAAATATTATATATGTATACAAGGTGTTTCGAATACTTATGTTCAAATTTTGGGAGCATAAAGTACACTTCTGGTTAGGGTTTTTTGAAAAACAAGCGCAAAATATAGATAACTACTCTATCTGTTGGTATACGAGCACAAGCCTGCATTTTTTAAATATTCTTATTAACTTTTGAACAGGCAGAATTAATAGTATCGCCCATTAACATATTAATAAGTTAATGGTGTTGCCATTATTAATGGAAATTAAAAGACTGAATTTATAAATTCGACTTTGATATGTTCACTTTGATTAATCTTTCAAATGGAAACTGTCAGAATAGTGCCCGGCACTATTATTGCCTGGCTTTAATGCAATAAGTCTCTTGCAATAAAGCCAGGCAGTAATAGTTCCGGGCACAATTCTCACAGTTTTTCAATAAAAACTGACAGCTGATCTTTCAAAATTGACATACCAAAGCCGAATTTTTAAATCCAGTTGTTTTTTCCATTAATATTGACGGCACTATTAGTTACGGCTCTTATAATATACAAGCCTAATTATTGAAATAGGACAGCTGTTTTTATAATGCGAAACTAGCAGAGTAGTGCCTGGCAGTATTACTGCCTGGCATTATTGCAATAAGTTCCTATTAATTCCCTATTGGCTACAGTGGCGGCTGGTGACGTTACAAATTATGGGGGGGGGGGGCAGAAATTTTGAATTGCATGAAAAATGAGATAAAAAAACTTACCGAAACAATTTTATTTTAGCAGCACTTGGTGTAGTTTTTAGTTTATTTGTTTATAGATAAAGTCCATTCGCCTTTCTTTTTTATGGCCCCGTAGAGCAACCTCAAAAATCCCACAGAATTTTAAATAGGCACTATTTATTTGGCACCTAATATCAGTCTTGCCTAGCATAGACAATTCTATGTGGTTATTTAAATGAATACCACTTACTTTGTGTCATTTTAACTTTTCACTAAAGTGCTTGATATCACACATTCCCTTTGCACGCAGGATCACTTCTTGGATTGTTTATAACAAGACAAATAAAGCAAAAACAAAGCAGTTTTTTTTCACAACCGCACAACCAGTTTTCAGTATCGTATAATTTTTTATTAAATTTTCTATTATAAGTTTTTATGGAACACACCTCGTCATTCTTGCACTAAAATTTTGGTTAATTTTTAGGTCCGGTCTATATGGCCCTAAAAAATTTATTTTTAATCGAAGTTTATATGTCAACGTATTTAAATTTGACACTTAATTATGTAATCGACGGTATTTACTTCCATTTTATAAATAAACGATAACGAAAACAAACAATGACAGGCGACCGGCAAGCTTTTTACTACTGACAAACCCCAAATCAAAACAAATTCATACGTCTTCACTAAGGCTAGAACCGGCAACACAAGAAAGGGCAACGTACTTTTACGCACGATGATGATGGCGCAACTATAACAAACATTCCTCCCGCCCTCGCACGAGAACAGCCACCCAGACAATGCTGAAAAACGGGTGAAATTGAAACATTGCTCCGCGCGGCGCTGCCGGCTTGTAATTATTTACGTTAAAAAAGTTAACCCAATTAATCGCTCGAGACCTCATGAGGCCGTATTTTATGTTTGTATTCATGAAATATGTGAAAAATATCTAAAAAAATCTTAGCTTCGGGGGGGGGGGGGGGCGAGGCTAAAGCACGGATCACCTCAACATGATCCGTGGCTAAAGAGTCTCCTACATTTGTGTCATCCAAAGAAGTAATGCTGAAATTACTAAATCCTATAACAAACCCAGGTGCTCCATATTTGGTTGTGGACACCATATTTTAGAACGACTTTATCGAGTACACCTTAACTTAATGCTGAAGTTATTACTTTATGCCATTATGCAATGTTTACACAACTTATTGATGTGATCATTGGTTTATGGTAATTTTGTTTTGGTTAGATTTACAACTACTTAAATTTATTTATGAGCAATATATATTTTTTGCGAACTAAATAACTGTTCAAACTCTCGCTATCATTAGAGAGGGTTTGGACATATTACATACAAATATTAATAATAAAATAATTTTTCAAAAAAATGTGCAAATTTGTATATAAGACATATGCATGATACAACAAGACAAGTCTTGTTATACCATGAGACATATGTATGTATCAATCGGTTTAATTCCAAAATTATATATTATTATATTACTTAAATTTTGTCCAAACTCTCCCGGCGCTCCCCTACAAGGTGAAGCGAAAAAATGGTTAATCCGAACCAAATGGAAAAAGAAAGGTTCAAAATGTTGCAAAAAAATTGTTTTTTCTGTTTTTGATTAGCTAAAATTTGTATCGCCCAATGAGAGATAAATCCGCGCGGATAATAGGCTCTATGGACACCCAGCCTAAAAAGCTGTAAAATTTTGCCAATAAAATCTGTATTATTTATTGAAGGTTGATTGACACCACGGTCCCGTCTATTCCGAACCGGACCGTGGATTGAAACCGTTGGCAAATTCTCACGTAATTTATGAACGGCCAAATCATCACCTGGGTCTTTTATCCATAGCTAATAAGCCAACAAAAGTTTCCCGCCTTCTTTCGAAAGTTTGCTAGGATTCATAATGATAATGAAAAAATAATTTTCTGATAAACTTTTGTCGTTTGGAATAAATAAAATAGTTGAAAATTTTTAAAATCAAGATACTTAGAGTTATTATGGTAACTGATGATTCTTGCATAAATAATTCATGAAGAATCGGGGTCAACTTTCACCTTGAGGCGTAGACCATCAGCTTTCTTCAGTTTTTACGTCTTTGTTGCGTTTATTGAACACGTTTTTGTTAATTTTTAATAAAAAATTGTTTGTTTTATTAGTTTTTACACAAAAGTTATTGTAGTATGTCCCTATCAAAGTGTTTTGGCCGTAAAAATGTGATACAAAAGTGCGCGCCATTGATATCTGCTGTTATGGTGGGTTATAGAAAATGAGGGAATATGTATTTCATCAATGCTTTTTTTAAACAATACTAGGTATTTAAAATTGACGACAAAAGCCTTCAGCATTTAATACCGTCGCAACTACATTTCAATCTAGTTCAAATTAATTTTTGTAAATTATACATACCTAATATGAAATATGTCGAAGTTATAAAAAAATTTGCTGCAAAAATATATTCTTAATGGCCTAAAAATAATGATATCTCTGTGGTTTTAAATTTATAGGTATCTACAAAGCGGACAGTATAACCGTATATTATGTCCTGTGGCCAAAGCTTTTTCAGCTTTTAAAAAAGTGCCATATAGAGATGACCGATTTTTATGTAGACTTTCTTTCTGATAATCCTACTTATTGTAGACCACGATTATTTCTTCAAATTTTATCAAACATTGCTTCAGTTATATAATAATTAAGTATCAAAAATTCAAAAACTAAACACGACAAAAAATACAGTTTTTAAGTTTTAATTACGCGCGAATAAATATCAGGGGGAGGGTACAAACGCACCATTCGGGTTCCATGTTTTACACTTTTGTTTCTGGTACGTCTAGAAGAGAAATAAAAAAATGGACCCGGCCATTAACGGATTTAAATTTCAAGAAAAGACTAATGGTAAAAACCGCATCTTTTGCTCATATGATGAACCTCCTCCAAGTTACGGGGGCTTTTTGAAAAGCCTGCATTTCGGAAAAAGGGACTAAGTGATTTATGAAAATTGCATGGTCTCGAGGACCGCCCCACCCCAAGCCTAAGATTTTTTAAAATATTTTCCACATATTTTATGAATAAAAAAAAGAGCATGAAATATGATATCATGGGGTCTCGCCCTCCTCCCCCCCCCCCAAGACAAATTCCTGGGTGCGCTAAAGATGGTGTTAATATACGTGGAATATAAATGGCCTTCGACGCGTCGGCCGTAAATACAGTGAATATCGCGTATAACGATATCGGATATTACGACATAATATAGATTATGGCGACGCGACCGAGTTCTATGCTAAATGCATTGAAGACGTGTTGCCTATAACAACATCGAATCAGCGGCGTAGCGTGCCTTAAGCGGCGGGGGGGTCCAAGGCTAAAAAAAGCGCCCAGCCAAAAACCGACTACAAAAAAAAATGTTATCTTGTCTTTAGTTTACTCTCTTTTTTATTAACGATGAATTGTAGCCATTGTGTGCCGAAGTTCGGGGAATACCTTTTATTGTAGGCGGTAAATCCCCGGTTCATGGGAATCGACATTTGTCTTTACATAATTTAAGCTGCTGAATCTAAGAATATGTATAAATTAAACGCGATGTCTAAACGAAAAGCTTTTACAGTTGAGGTGAAAGCTCATAATTTTCTATTCAATGTCGTTATAACCGATATTGACTGTATTTAGATTTGTGGTTTAGCAGGTTATTGTAACGTAAATTACTATTTTAGCACTACCCGCCAAATTCATCCAGCGGCGAACAAACCAAAACATTTACGTCGACCCCAGTGGATTTGGCGAAGCTGGCCCAAGAAAAAAAGCCTGACTGGAACCGAGCCGTAAGCGAGGCGGAAAAAATCGTTGGCTACCCCACATCGTTTTTAAGTTTGAGGTGGTTGTTGAGTGATGAAATCGCCAATGTGGCCTTGCATTTGAGAAAGTTGGTCGGATCAAATCATCCGCTGCTCAAAACTGCAAAGTAAGTTTCTAATAAACTAAAGTTAGCGAAACAACTTTGGAAATTTAAAAAATTATATGCTCATAATTTGCCGCTAATTATCTGTAAATTACTTGTAAAAACAAAAAAATTTTCCGTGCCCGTTTTTTAAAAAAAATGGTGTTCTGCTAACTTCATATAAAGTTAGCAGACCACCTATAGAAATAATGGTTTATGTAAAAAAAATTTAGTGCACAATTTGCCGTTAATTATCCGTAAATTAGTTATGAAAACAAAAAATTTGCCGTGCTCATTTTTAAGAAAAAAAATGGTGTTCTGCTAATTTTATATAAAGTTGGCAGAACACCTTTGTGTGGTGTTTCATGGAACATAAAATTCAAATTCAGTGTGATGAGAAACACTACACCACAGTCATGATTTAGGGTTGTTGGTAGTAGGGTAGTGCAGGTATATTGCACTTGGGGCTGAATTTTTGGGGATCCACCTACTCGCCGAGCAGCAGACGTAATTTCTACGTTTGATGGAGGTTGGTGTAAAGAACCCGAAAATTTCTTTAATCTTTGACTAGGTAAAGGGTAGGTTATAGAAAAAATCTTTAAATACAAAAAATGCATATTTTTTTCCTTATCTTTTGGGCTATGTCAAAAGTCTCAGATGTCATTCATTATGTCAAATTTTGGCAGCAACTTTCTTATGTTAAAGGGAATACCCTGTATATTTTCTGTCAACAAGAAAGACGTATTTTGACCTTATTTTAAAAACATATAATTATGGTTTGTTAATATCAAGTTAAGCCGTTTTTGAGTTATTTAAGTTACAAATTTACATTTGAATATGCGGAACCATGGGCCAAGTGAATTATCATTATTGCACTTTCACAGTAATTTAAAACTAATATAACTTAAAAACATATTATCCGAATGTCAAGAGCCTATATATTTCTGAAACCACGGCAGAGATATCTTTAGTTTTGACTAATAATATACAAGTTATCAATATTTGACATAAGGAATGACATATGTGACTTCTGGCATAGTCCAATAGATAATTGTGAAAAAAATTATGTAACTTTTGATTCCTTGGATATTTACGTTTGTTATGTTTATCTAGTTTGATTTAAACACGTTTTTAAGCAGTTTTTGTAGGAATGTATTAGGTGGGCTTTTATATAAATAGTACTTTCTATGAGTGATTATTAACCGTAAGAACAGTGCCCCAAATGCACCACCCAAAAAGAAATAAGGCAAGGGTCTTAGGTCTTATTACAGTCTAATATAGTTAGATTTACACAAATTTGGAACAATCGTAAAATCATATGCAATTTAAGAAAGAAAAACTTAATATATTTTTTATTTTAAAATTGTTGTCTTTTGGGGGAAGACCCATTTACCCCGGATTTCGGGGTAACTGGGACAATCTCCTCTATTGCAAAACTATAACACATTAAAAACAATGTGATGCGACTGGGACACTTTTGCAACTTTTAGTTTTTGTTGCTTTTTGTTTAATAAAATTATCTCTTTCCATTACCTGATTATGGCTTTTGTATGTAAAATGATGAGTTTAAAAAAATTAATACTTTTATTACTCTAAGATTTTTCCCCAAATTTTGATCTCACAAACTGTAAGAATAACTCAACTTCTTCCTCTACTTTTTCATAGAGTTCACGGTCTGTTGACAGATATAATATAAGTTTCACTAAAAATAAGTTTTAAGCTGGATTCATGGTTCCGTAAAGTAAGCAGTAAGACATAAGCTGCAAGAAAAAATTAACTGTTCGGTTTAGTTACAGTAAAAAGTAAGCAGAAAGAACTAAAAAATCAATTACAGTGAAACCTCTCCTTGCGGACACCTCTATTAAGCGGACACTCCCTTTATGCAGACAAATTTTTTGGAACCAAGCCTTTCCCTATTCCTTTACATGTAAAATTCACTCCTATAACAGGACGCGGACAATTTTTTTTGGCTAAAAAATTCTGAAACCTCCCTTAACCGGACGCGAACCTCTGACAACGGGGCGGACATGGGCATAAATATTATGTAGTATGTTGGCAACAACGCATTCTGCAGCCGGGGAATTACCCCTTTTCGTTTAAATGCGGAGACTAAATACTTCTGGCGTATTCACAACATATTTTATTCGGCGGGGGCAGGACTGCTGTGTTTTATTTTTATTGTTCAATTGGGTAGTAATAGATTAAATGGTGTCTAGTAAAAAACGTCTTAGTTTACGTGAAAAAATTAAATTTGTTAATGTTTCGGAGAAGGAACATCTATCAGAATGAAAGATCGCTGAAAAATTTAATATCGGAAAAACTCAAGCAGCCGAAATTGTTAATAAATATCTATATATTAAAATTTTGCAGCTCCCTCTCATAAGCGGACACCTCCAATAAGCGGACAAAATCGACGGAACCGTGAGTGTCCGCTTATGGGAGGTTTCACTGTATTTCTTATTGCTTACTTCACACGAAAACCTACTTATTATAACCTAGGTACTTTAATGGAACTCTAAATCCAGGTTTAGGCAATTGTTTACGTTTGGTTGTTGACCTTAATTAAGCACAAAATAAGAACAGGCGGATAAAATTTCTTTTAGTTACTCTTTGATACATTTATAGCAAGCAACAGGTATTTCAACACTTACAAGACTCAAAATGTATAAAATTTCCTCGCAAAAGACAAAATTACGCTATAAACAGCGTTTGACTGCTGATTCCTAGGCAAACTTTGACGTAGCCCTGACGTCACGGCCGGCATGACTCCGAGTTACCAGATAACCGGTTTCTTTACGGACCGTGGTTTCGAAAAAACACCTTTGAGGCGCATTTAAAAGTACAGGATCAGCGCTTTAATATGGTGTATCCCGTATCTATGTCGTCCCAAAAATAAAACCCCTACAGGGCGTGGAATTAAGGGTAGTTTTTGAATGCGCCTATAAAATTTTATCAGCATTCTTTGCTCAAAGATGTTTTTGCCAGATATTAAAAAAAAAGCACGTTTTTATCTATGGGTGTAGATTAAGGTAACTGATGATGAGGACCACTTATTATCAGTTACCTTACAGTTAAATTATGCACCAAAATGCTGAAAAATAGTGGATTTAAAAAACTGAAGTAAAACTTACCCGAGTCTCCATCTTTTGAAAAAAAGTAACTCCCACCCCCTTGTGGTTCTGAACCACATGCCAGATCTCCACCATAAAAATTCGTATTCTACGATTTTTTGTGAAAATTTTGATGAGTCACATAATATTGTATCACAAATAGGCAAGCTGTCACTAAAAACGGCCTAGTTCAAACCTGACTATTAATAGGAGTTATTAAAAATAAATATCGCAAAAAAATTAACGGAATTTTCTAAGAAAAACCCATTTCTCTAAATATAGCCATTTTGTTTTGAGTGATAGGTGTCAATTTTTTTTAGTTTTAAATTGAGTAGGTTCAGCTGAAAGAATCAACCAATATTAATCAAATTCAAATTCTCCTAAAACAGGGAAATAATTTTTCGTTTAATTGTTTCACAGGGGTCTACTTTACAATGGTAAAAACAATATGCAAGCCTGGGGCCTTATCGTCTTGTTGGTGTCGAAAGCAGCCGGACACTCTGCAGACATTCCGGACATGGAGCAAGATAAAGCGGCCGGTGTTTTGCACAGCCAGAGGGCTTTGGCAGAAGTTACCGAAATGATCAGGCAAGTTTTTGCTCCTAGGAGCGTTATCAGTACTACGTGCCATACTGAGGCTCAGTTTTTTTAAGTTTTGTGTATTTCGTATACGGGTTGTTCTTAAAATATGGTAACATTTGACTTAGTTTTCAAAAAAAGAAAAATTGATTTACCACTTTTTAAGTGACTACAATATGTTGCTATGGTTGAACATACTAAAATGTTTTTGAGATTTTTTTTCATGTTCACACGAGTGACAATCGGTTTATACCAGTGACTTTGACTTTTATAAATATACTTGAAACAAAAATATCAAAAATCCAAAATATTTTATTTTAGAGTGTTAAATTATTTATTAAATATAAAGATACAACCAAATAAAAATAAATGGATCTATAACGGATCTGATACCTTTCTAGCTAGCCTATTAGCACACTTCAAGCAAATCCATAATATATCAACCTTCAAAACAGTTTTTTGCAAATATCTCAGAAACTAAAACTCCTACAAAGTTTTTCGTTATAACACAAATTATTAAGCAAAATGTAGTCTACTATATTCCGAAAACCGTATGTTGATGCAATGCTCCGTTAAAATTTTAGCATTTTTTAAATATTTTAATTGTCAAAATTATTCATTAGCCATACTGGATTTTGACCAAAATCTAAGCAGCTCGTTAGAGTGTCGAACAATATTTTACCTGAAAATTTTATGAAAATCGGTTTAGCGATTTAGGAGCTATCGTGTTACGGACAGAAATACACACACATACAGACAGACATCACGACGATATTGCTAAGATCACTCAAAATACACCCAAATAACACATTTTCGGCGTTTTATTTCTAAAAACTATTGATTTTTTTAAATTAAGCTACCAATTTACACACAGTCTGCCTACAGTCCCAGCCCCTGTATTGTGTGCTAGTCAACAAGTCGGTCCGATAGTTTCTAGTCCACACAACTGACAGTCTAGGAATGCAGGTGGACTGTACATAAACGGGCACATGACGGGCATCCTTATAAGCAAGTGACATTTAGCTAAATGTCTAAATAACAAAAAGAGCAAAACTGTTATGCTGTTATTGTTACTGTATTTCACTGTTAGCAAAATGCCTCCTTGTTGTATTTAAGGAACAGTTTTGAAAATAAATATTTTACTATTTACTACTTATATTTGTAGAAACACGTGTGATACTTATCTCGATCAAAACGTTAAATCTATTTTAACATCACTAAAACTTCACAAAAACTGAATTATATGGCCCATTTCACTTTACATCCTTAAACTGTACCTTTGGTGCTGCCCCGTTTTCAGGTAAATCAGATTGGTAAAGTAAGCAGTACAAAAAAAACCTGTGACTGCATATGTTCACGCCAGTGACAGTAAAATTAATTACAGGTGGATTTTTTGTAAAGACTAAAAACTGATATCAACAAATATTTTTTAAAAATTAAAATTTTTGAGTTTTGGTCTACTTTAATATTCCTCAAAATCAATTTTATTATCTCGAAATATTTTTTTGTACTATTCATATCTATTAACTTTAAAAATTACAGATGTCACATAGTGTGAACAGTTTTACTTCCATGGAGACATTTTGTGGAGAGTTCATTGCTGCTGGAAAATGGTACACTAACTATAAACTTATTTTGATTTCAAAAGAATAAGTGGTTTTAAATATACAATCCAATAACATGTAATGTTACCATTTTTCAAGAACAACCCAAATGACAAAGTTTAAAATTTCGTTATTAGCAAGGTCTAAATAAATAAAAATAATAATATGGTAATTGATTGTGTTTTTTAGGACAAGTCACTTAGTTCATAAAGGTTTAGTAAACTTACAACCCCAGGCTGGAGTGACAGACGGTTCCGGAGATATGATGTTTGGCAACAAAATCGCTTTGTTGAGTGGAGATTATCTTTTGAGTAACAGGTAACAAACCACGTTTGGTATTAGTTCACAGTGGAACGGTTTATTTTTTAGGTAATGAGTAACATGCTAATTGTATACAATTTAAATGTCCAAAACCTTGTAAAAATATTTAATATGATATAATATTTAATTGATGTAAAGTTATGATTAATAAATTTTGTCCAAAAAAGCCAAAACTTCAACTATTAGCTAAATATTAATTTGGTGACTGCTGTAAAAAATTCAATAAGTAGTAAAACAATTAATGTTTTGTCATGCAGTTCATGTATCCGTGGTTTTGCTTAAATCTAAAGATTTTATTATATTAAACATAAAAAAACTTTTGTCCTCCAACTTAGATGACGGCCGTGTCCCCAATCCCAAATATCTCAAAATCACGAGACGAAAAAAGTAACAGTAAAGAAGTAGAAACCGACTATTTGCATGCTTGGTTTAGTCAGTCTGACGCTCGAAAGATGTGAGCGCCTCGACTAAATAAAGCTTTTTGCGAAAATTCATCCTGTTATCCGTCACTTCAAAAATAGACCGGTGATTATATTACTTCGTAACCTCTTTATTTATTATATAGCGAACCCGTTTATAATGAACACTCGCTTATAGCAAACCCCGTTCAAAATACCCAAAAAATTTTGGACTTAGGTTTACAATAGTCTATATATCTTCTTATAGTAAACCTCGGATATAGCGAACCACTTTCCCTGCAATCTTCGAGTTACTATATCCGGAGTTGACTGTAAATGTGATGAAATAAAGTAAATAATAAATTTTTGTATTTTTTATGCAGCTGTATCGAGCTCGCCAATCTTAAAAATCAAGACTTAGTCGAACTGATGTCCTCAGCTGTGCGGGATCTAGCCGAAGCCGAGTTTGTTGGTCCTCGAGATAAGCAAAACAATCCCCTTCCCGCTAAACCAAAGGAGAAGACTGTGGAGTACAGGCAGTTTACTGAGAACAACTTGGAACCATTGGTTGTCAGTGAGGCGTTAGGTAACGCTCAAGCTGAGTGGACGTTAAGGCACGTTTTAAACGCTGGTAAGTTTTAAAATCCAACTCAAAATCCCAAAAAAAAATTAAAATTTTAACAATCCAAAATCACACTTAACGGGAAGTAACTGGCCTTAACGAAAATCAAGAAGAAATAATAGGTAATAATAAAGCGGAACTACCAACCAAAATAACGGGAATTAGTGAAGGAGACAGGAACTAATCAACCGAAGCAGATAATATGGTTACTAGACAGTATTTGTATAAGCACAAACCACGCGAAATAATTAAGTTATTGTATTTAATCTAAACTCACTTAACGGGAACTAACTGAACCTAACGGAAACTAAGGGGAAATAAAAGGGTATTTTTGGGTCAGTTAAAATAACAGCAAGTTTGACAGCTGTTACCGTTATTTTAAATAATGATAGAGGAAACTTTCACTTTCAGGGCAAATAAAGATAGATTTTGGAACACTATAGATAAGCATCACATAAATGTTAACTTAGTAGTTTGAAATTTCTTCAAATTTTTGGTTACTTATTTTTATTACACCAAACTACCGAATTTTAGTTATAAATTCGACTGCATTAAAAAAACAATACAAAACTAACCTAAAAAAATAACGGTAACAATAAAGGACGGCCTCCGTAAGTACCCGACGCAATTATCGTAAATAACAATAAAAGAGGTAATGCACAGACTCAGTAATAACAATAACGGTAACGAAGTGTGAAATACTTGACCCTAATAATAAAGAAGTGGAACTAATGGATACCAACCAAAATAAAGCGAAAGTGACGGAAACAACTAATGAGAACTGACTAAAACTAAGCGAAATCAATTTTCTAAAACTTACCAGCCCAACCTAACTTTAGTGGTCGGATACTATCGATAGTCAGCCCTATCGATAGTTTTCGATAGTCTCAAAAGATACTATCGATAGTACTATCGAAAAACAAACAGAGTTTCTCTTGTTTCGAAATTAGTGGCCTTACCAAAAGCGACCTACTAGCTTCATCTCAGGGGTGTGACAATTGAATAGGGAATTTCGGGACAGGCAAATAGTGTGTACGCGGCTTAACCTACGTGGCCCCGCCTCTGTGATGGCAGGAAATAAAGCAAAAGCATACTAAATAATTGAATCCTGTGATTCCCCGTAATTGCATCGGGTGATTTTTCTCTAGTTTGTTCATGAAGCAATAGATAGTAGCACGAGTAGAAAGCAGAGACATGATAAAACTGATGGCGAAGGCAGTTAGGCAATCATTAATACCTATAGATTTATGATCTACTGATCTAGTGCTGAATTGGTGTTTGGTTGCTAATAAACTTGTTCTTTTTTTTAGTGTTTTGAAAGGATTCTCGTGAAAATTATTTTGAAAAATACTAAAAACCAGCGATTTTAAAAACTATCGATGGTTTTTGAAAACTCTCGATAGTTTTCGATAGTCACAAACTATCGATAATATCGATAGTGCTATCGATAGTATCCGACCACTACCTAACTTAGCCATTTGGCTGTCGGAATTTTGAATGTCGGAAACATAGAAGTGTGGGGTAGAGGTGTTGATTTTCGTTACTTTTGAATTTTCGTTACTAATCGTTACTCGAGTACTAAGTAATCATTTTATATATTCGTTAGTATCGTTACTTTGATAACTGTAACTGTATTTAATTCAATCATACAATTAGTGCAAAATTCTCGGACTGTCGTTAAGTCGAAGATCATTTACTTGTAGGTATATTTTTGTTGTTGATATTATGGAAATATTCAATTGAAATTTTGAAAATGTGGGCTGAAATTAAAAAAATTAAGGCAGAAATTACGTAGGAACTGTCCTGTGTACAACTTTGTTTTAAAAATCTAATGCCTTACATACAAAGAAATACATACTTAAAATCTAAAAGTAAATAAAAATAGAGACAAACATAACAATCTTAGACGAGAACTCAAAAAATATACGAAAATTTTGGACAAAAATAACAAAAATACATTCTGTTTAATTTGTAGATACTACATATTTAAGCAAGCAAGCGGCTGCAAGCGTTCAAACCAACAACATTGCCAGACTTTTTCTTATTGTTAACTTTTACAAATACAATTTAAATGAGTTAGTTACTTAAGTTATCATAGTTGCTCCCTGATTTTGGATTACCGACTTTCGAGTGATTACTGAATACTAAAATAATCGAAGGAATCAAAGTAACGAAAGTAATCATTTAATTTTCGGATCGGTATTCGTTACTCCGATATTTGTGGAGTAACGAGTACTCGAGTAACGAATAGTTACTTTTGCAACACCTCTAGTGTGGGGCTAGACTTGGAATATTTGGTACATTCCATGGTAACTAGCGTTACAATCGAATACATTATTAAAACGAAAAAACTTAACTTTAGTAGTTTCATAATAACCAATGTTTTTAATTAAAAATTACTTTAATATTAAAATATACGTAATTTTGGATTTAAAATGTTTAGAAGAGCTAATTCATCAGTCACTCGCGTTACATTATAAGGACATAAGAGTTACCTGTCCTTAAACTTTTTAATGTTTCTGCAAATTTAACAATAATTGTCTCTTAAATAACAAAAATATAATTAGGTCAAAAATAAAAAAACTGTAAAGATGTAATTTTTTTAAAATTTGATTGTGAAAAATAAAGAATAAAAAGTTTCGTAGCTCACGTAAAATTATATTAGTCCTGCTGCCACCAAAACTCATCTTAAAGCCTTCAGGTATGAATTATGCCAAAGTGTTCGTTCTAAAATTTTTTTGTTAGATCAAATGAATATAGTAACGCTGTTCTTTAGCAACCAGATGCATAGGCTACAAAAAACAGCTAAATTTAATAAAATTAATCAAGATGAATTAATATTGCAAATTAATTCACTAAAAAATAAAGCCTCTTGTCAACCAGATAATATATCTGCAGTAATAATAAAGTATAACCATTTGACCCTACTTAAACCTCTTCTCCACATTATTAATCTAGTATTTAGCACAGGAATATACCCAAGTACATTCAAAAGTTCCATAATTACACCAGTATATAAAACTGGAGATAAACAGAGTAAAGAAAATTATCGACCAATAGCTGTTACAAGCACTAGAAATAAGTTGATTGAAAAATGTATAAAGTTACAGCTAAACAGTTTTCTAGAGCAAACTAACATACTCTCAAATACCAAGTTTGGGTTTCGCAGTAAATTAAGTACCGAAGATGCCAGTCTTCACCTGACAGATAATATTACAGAAAATTTCAACAATGGTTACAAAATCATAGGCATCTTTATTGACCTCGCAAGAGCCTTTGACACTGTGGCATACCAAATTCTACTAAAAAAATTAGACAATATTAGAATTAAAGGAACTGAGTGGAAACTCTTTAAATCATATCTTGAAGAAAGGACACAACAGACAAAAATCGATAAGAGTTTAAGTGACAAAAGAAAATTAGGGTTGGGTTTGCCCCAGGGGACGGTTCTTGGGCCAGTATTATTCTCAATATACATTAGTTATTTCACAGAACTTTTGATAGAGGAGAATGGTATAATCATATGCTATGCTGACGACTATGTAATATTAATTAAAGCAAAAACATGGGCGAATGTGTACCATTTGGGCGAAAAATATATAACATTAGTAAACATGTAGATGGATCAAAATTTGTTAACATTGAATGAAAATAAAACACATTTTATAACTCTTTCAATAAATTCAAAAAATAAATGTTACCCAACCTAATATAAAAATAGACACATATAGATGTTTTAACAATGAAATCATCTGTGACTGTAGCAAAACAATAAATGCGGTTTCAAATGTAAAATACCTTGGTGTATACATAGATAAAAATCTTAAATATGATACTCATATTGATTACATAGTCAAGAAAATAAGAAAAACCATTTACAAATTCTATCAACTGCGTGAATTTATGAGAAAATCACTAATTGAATCGATTCTAAGTTACAGTTTGAGTGTCTGGGAAAGTTCGTGCAGCACCACTCACAGCAAACTTAATAATAACACAAAAGTATATTCTTAAAATAATAAATAAATAACCAAAAAGATATTATAACTGGTTTATTGAGGATGGTGCTTTAACAATAAGAGCATAAAAAGGTATCCTAAAATTCATGACAAATAAGAATACATATAAAAATCACATAACACAATATTAATACTAGATCAATAACACAAGAACATGTTATTTTAAATAGGGTTGACTTTACGGCCTGCCAAAGGCACATATCATTTATAGGGAATGAACAAAATGAAAAACAGCTTTAATAAAAATAGAGTACGCTGGATTAAAATTAAGCTTGAACTAATAACAAAATTACCAATCTTAAAATAAGAAAATAATTATAACAATCTCAACAGACAAACCTCAAGTGCAGACAAACCTCAAGTGTAGGTATTAGTGTGTATATTTTCACGAGAGCATGGCTGCTGCTACTCGGGTCTTGACGACTAAAAAATAAAATGGGACTGGAGGGTAAAATAAAATAAATTCAAGAAAACAGCATTTTACACAAATTTTTATCTGATAAAGCTACTTATGTATGTGATATAAATTAAGTGTATATGTATGTCAGTAGGCAATGTGATTATTAAAAAATTTAATTTTTAACAAGTAGCTCTAGATTAGATAGAGTATGAAGACGATGACCCGACAAGTCACTCGTGACTTAGTCATAAGAAATTGTATGTACAAACTGAGACTTTTATGGAAATAAATGAACTTGACTTGAACACGGAAGATTAGATCTTGTCTCAGGTTCTTCTCTCTCATTCCCTGTTTAGCATATATGTTAATGGTCGGAAACTAGGCTACGGTAATCTCGGTTGCGCAGCTTTATTATAAAAAATTTTGTTTTAAAATCAAGAATTCTTTCATTATGTTATCTTTATAACTTTTTTAGGAAGCCTTTTAGGAAAGTCCTGTCAAGGCACCCTGAAGCTGGCGGGGCACTCAGAAGAATTACAAGAAAAGGGTTACTTGTTTGGAAAGCATTTAGCCTTAGCTTGGCAAGCTTGTTTGGACAGGGAACCATTTACTCCAGGTAAAATTTGGATGAAATACGAAAAATGTTAACAAGCCGACTGACTAGTTATGGTATATTTATAGTCGTTTATTTTTGAAGCACTATAAGTGTTTTAGGTGAACATTGAAAGCATTTTCTATTTTTTGTTATGTTAGGAGCTTTTTGTTTTCTATCATCAAAAACTATAGAAAAGCCTTTGTTTGAAACTTGTAGACAATGACTGAGTAGAAACAACATTTCGAACTTCCATTGAACTTTAATCGTTTTCAAGTGTAAACTAAACAATCCAGTCTACTGCACTGCGAAGGGCTGATCAATAGCAAAAATTTTGTACGAAATTCATAGTTCAGGTATGAAGTAATGACCAAAAAAGAAAAAAAAACGTCTAAAGAAACGTAACCAAACCTCAAAGGTCATGCCAAGCCCTGATTCTTACTGGTTTTTATCAGTCCTGCGTGGTCCTTAAAGTCCTGTCGAGATTTTGTACAGGTCCTTCCGTATTGATCAGCCCCTTGGGCTACTACTTAGTGTGCAGTCAGGTATGACGGCCCGCCCCATTTTAATCCTAGGACGCTTGTTTTCCATTAGGAGTGGTTTTTATATGGTTGGTATGTCCGTACTTGGTTGAAATGTCTTTGTTGTGCATTATAAATTTTAACTTCAGCTTCAGACCATTAAATCCTGTAATCATTTGACCACGCATAATCCGCTAAACCAGATTTTTGAATATCTCCTAATTGGGTACTTTTTATGTTTACCTATTGTTACGGGTTTACAACGACAAATTAAAACTCGCAATTTTCAAAAACGATTTGTCAATTTATTTCGACAATTATGTACAAAACAAGCACTTAAACTTACTAATAACTTGCTAATAATTCACTACTTTAATCGGCCTATTAACTTCGTGTTAATATCTGGCGATCACTACCGTTGGATATCTCTGACTGACTCAATGCGCGACGTCCGGCCCTATGTATAGGGTCTGCCTACTATTCGAAAACCATCCATCCTTCTTCGATTCACGAGCATTCTCGTCTCTTCCAGAAGGTGCGCGGACGAGCACGAGTGTGTCATAGATAACGCAACTAAAACCTAGACTAAGAATACAACCATAAGATAAGTCAACCTAATACTACACTAAACCAAAATAAATTCTAACTATAAAATTTAAATAACTTAAATTTGTAACACTATGCTTACATTATGTAGTCATTTCTCTAACCTGAAGATGGCGTTTCTCCTATATATAATTTATCACACTCACACGGGTTTTGGTAAATTCAGTCCTTATTATTTGAAGGATTTTCTGGTTTTGTTTTAGTTACAAAACTCCCTATCGTATTTCCCTATGAGAATACTGTTTTAATATTATAGTTTGGCTATTAGTCTTACTTTTTTTGAAACCGCTTCAACCTTCAACATAATATAGAATGTGAATAACACCCAATGGATTATAATCCTAAGAATTTGCTACGTTTGGTTTTTATTTAAATTTTAGAGATCGTTGTTGTTTAACTCAGTTTTAATGTGGTATTTTTCTGTTTGTTAATTTTTCGTTATTAATACAACTTTCTTATAACTCCTTGTTTATATATATATATATGTTATACTTTAAAGTTTACTTTTAACTTTTTAAAAAACTTTATTTTGATTAAATACAATATAGGACTTAAACGTTATAATTGAACGTGTACTTAAGAACGATTCTAAAGAGAATGACTTAACATTACAATGATTTGAGTTTATATAAAGAAAATGTGCTGATTAAGCAATGGAATAATCCTTAATATTCTAGACTTAAACTAAAGTGCAATTCGGCAGGAATGCACGTGTTGTTTATTCCGTGAGAGACGCAAGTCAGCAGAATGGTCTTCTTATCTTAAAAGGTTCTGAGAAATAAAGTGCTGATTCGGCTTGAATGCACGTGTTTATTTCATGGGAAACGCAAGTCAGCAGAATAAGCTTCTTATCTGGAAGGTTCTCGGGTTTCATAGAAGGTTCTGGTTTCTTCTAAGTGTAGGCAGGATATTTTCATATAACATATATATATATATATATATATATATATATATATATATATATATATATATATATATATATATAGGTAACAGACGTGTTTTTTGGTATTTTTTGTGTGAATTTGGAGAAACGCTCGGACACGTCGATTTTGTTTTGGCTCATAAAATAAAAATCAAATCCAAAAAATATAAAATTCTGATTAAATTTTTATTTTATCAGCCCATGTTAAATTTGAAAGTTTGAAGGCAATTATCTCAAACACAAATAGATAGATTTTTGAAATTTTTACACGGTTGTAAAGACATTCAAGAGGCCTTTAAAACAAGGTATCACTAGACCCACTTTCCCTATTCAAAATATAGGGGTAAAGTATACCCCTCGAAGATGGTGAGTGCTACAAAAATTTCAAGATAGCCAAAAGGTGTCCCCCTCGCAAACAAAATCGACGTGTCCGAGCGTTTCTCCAAATTCACACAAAAAATACTAAAAAACACGTCTCTTACCTTTTAGTTGAAACACCCTGTATATATATATATATATATATATATATATATACAGTGTCTCCCATATTGTTCGCAACATATGGAAAAAAAATTTATATACGATCAATCCTGCTTGTTGAATAACCTAGAAAGACATTTTGACATTAGTCACGTGATCACTGTCATGACGGCAAATTCAAAAAATTAGTCATGAAAACCCAAAAAGTGAGGTTGAAATAGTTCAAGTAACGCAATATTTAATGAGCAAAGGTAAAATGATTCCAAATTCTTTATTAAAGTCATTCATGAAATATTAAATAAAAATATCCGATTGGCACATGTATGTTTCTTGTCGCAATGGCCTTTTGTTTTAACAGTTTGTAAGGTTTCCGTGAATTTAGTATTAATACCACAATGGAAAAGAACAACGTCATTGATATTATTAAATATTTTATTAAAGTTTATTATTAAATAATAGTGACCTATTGCAATAGTGCCAGGCACAAATTGTGCTGGGCACTATATTGACAGTTTCTCATTATAGGAACAGCTGTGTTCTTTCAAAATTAGGCCTTTGTGTATTATACGAGCCGGATTTAATAGTGACGCCACTATTAATGGAAAATAAACGACGGGATTTATAAATTCGACTTTGGTATGTCAATTTTGAAAGATCAACTGTCAGTCTGTAATGCGAAACTGTCAATATAGTGCCCGGCACAATTTGTGCCTGGCACAATTGCAATAGGTCCCTAATTAATGATGGGGTTCTTTCTATTGTGGTATTAATACTAAATTCACGAAAACCTTACAAACTGTCAAAAAAAAGGCGATTGCGACAAGAAAGGTTCATGTGCTAAACGGATATTTTTATTTAATTTTTTATGAACGACTTCAATAAATAATATGGAATCATTTTACCTTTGTCCATTAAATATTGCGTTACTTAAACTATTTCAATAATAAAATCTGTATAAAATTAATTTATAATAAGGTTAGGGCCAAAAATAGGGTATTTCTTATTTTTTATTATTATTGCTCCAAATTTCATAGAGGACCCTAAAATGACATTCTAAACACTTTTTTCAAATAACTTTTTTCGATATTTTGCGATTTAACCTCACTTTTTGGGATTTCATGCCTAATTTTTTGAATTTGCCGCCTTGACAGTGATCATGTGACAAATGTTAAAATGTCTTTTGAGGATATTCAACAAGCAGGATTGATCGTATATAAATTTTTTTCTCATATCTCACAAATAAAAATTTTTCCCATATGTTGCGAACATTATGGGGGACACTATATAGGTATATATATATATATATATATTCAGTGGTTTGAATGTTTTTGCCTATTCGTTTGACACGAACATCCAAAAAAGGTAAGATCGAATCTTTTTCAATTTCCATTGTGCATTTCATTATTGGTCGAATACCGTTAAGATGGTGTAGAAAATTCTGCAGATCTTCATCATTTTCCGGCCATATATTAAATGTGTCACAGCCATAGTTTTGACTTGACTCTTGCTGTGTTGATTACATGGTCCTCGAACCACTCCACATAGATGTTTGCTATTACTGGCGATAGAGACGAACCCATTGCAATTCCATTATTTTGCGCGTGAAACTTATCTTTCACTTGAAAGTAAGAGATACAGAGCTCCAACAGATTCATTACTCCAGTAATGAAAGTAAGAGATACAGAGACAGAGCTCCAACAGATTCATTACTCCACCGATAGCGTTGTTCTCTCGTGAAGTGTATCATCAGTTTGTAATTTACTTCTGTTGATACAGAGTGACTCAGTTATTGGAACATTGGTGTAACGACTTTCTACACCAAAACTTTTAGTTTCTGTACTTTTAAAAATTTTAACCGATCTATTTTTAAGATATTTGCATTTAACATCATTATTTTACTTTTTCTAAATTCAAATATCTTGAAAACTAATCGATACATTTTTGAAATAGTATCAACCCTGTAAAGTAATCTCAAAAATCTTTCGAATGAGGTATCTACTAAAAACTTCTTCAATATCTCAGCTGGGATTGGTAGATAGAAAGATCTTAATGTCACAACCCTTGCAAACATAATCAAGGTGTCCAAGCGTTTTTTCAAAAACTTACTTTAAATACTCAAAATGGCCTCCGATATGTTTTCAGTGCGCCACTGTGTATATAAAGGAACAAGGCTTTTTTTGTTACCGCTTATCAACCAATTTTAATGAAATTTGCCGGCGCAAGTTATTTTAGGCTAGTTGGTTTATAAGCAGAAATAAAAACCATCATGATTTATTTTTGGTACAGGTTCTTCGGGTCCCTTCAGTTTAGTCTGCGCCCCCTTGATGTTTACATTACAACATAACCCAGATTTATACGATGTCATTGAAAAAGGACAAGATACTGTAGACGATGTTGATTACGAATATCTAAGGAAAGAGGTTCTAGAGGTAAAAGCAATTATAACAAAAATAGTTCAGGCGAAATGGGTGAGAACTCACTATTATATCTTAGCATTATATATTATTGATATAGACACCAAAAATGTCTTAAATAGCAACAAAAGGTAAAAACCTAGATGCATGTGTACTCCATTATGGCTGAAGCCATCGGGGTTGATGGTTGCAAGTTTTTACATTTTTTCTTAAACTCAGCACCTGACAAGTAATCGCAAAAACTAGAATATTCTCTTAAAGAGCCATTTATAAGAAATCCTCTCCCCTTGGTGGGAGTTTTTGACACATATTTTTTGGTGCTTTGGGCTCCTAGTTGCAAAATTATTCTTTAAACATTTTTATACAGTGGGATTTCGAAGTAAGATATGTGGCAGAAGAGGTCAAAACAAGGAAAAAAGTTTATATATTATGCGTCAACACTTTGCTTCACTTGTTTTCAAGAGAGGATTTTTAAAATTAGAAGAGTGGGGAGAAATATCAATAATAGCATTATTGTACTTCCTAGAAAGTCTTTTCCACTAACAGAAAACATCAACATTGGTTAAAGATTGGATTGATAAGAAAAAAATATTTTCTAAAAAAATTTGACTGCATAATTTTATTTAAAATCATTTTTAGCCATACATACCGAAGGCTATTGGGATCGTCAAAACACGCTTTTTTTATTTTCAATGAAAATAAGTTATTTGGGTCAAAAAGGCCTAACTACCAAATTTTGTGATGGTGTCTGTCTGTGTGTCTGGGACACGATAACTCCAAAACCGATAACCGATGTTAACCAAATTTGGCACAAATATTTTTCGGCACTCGTGGATTAGACCATTAATTTTTAGGGGGGAAGGGGGCCGCAAAGGGATATTAGAGAGGGTTAAATTTTTTTTAAAAAATTATAATTTGAGAAGAAGCTAGCAAAATGAGGTTTTCAAAGTTAGATTAAGAAGTATTTTATTTTCAACAATATTTTTAAAAACGTCAAAGTTCGTCGGCATAGTTTTTGAGACATATTTTTTTAAATCATATCTTACGAACCACAGCAGCTAGCGAAGCGCGGCTTCCAAATTTAGATTGAGAATTACATTTTATATTTCATATATTTTATTTTTATATTTCAAAAACCTAGTAATCGCAAATCAATTAAACATTAAATTTTTAAATTTGAAGGAAGTTCACGAGGTATAAAGTCTTAACAAAAAAGTTTCACGGGCAAGACCTCAGAGGTAAAGGTAGCTACGAAGCCTAATGAGGCAGAAACGCGTCCCCGTAGCTACCTTTACCTCTGAGGTCTTGCCCGTGAAACTTTTTTATTAAATTTTTAACAAAAATATAGTCTGGTAGTCAATTTCAACAGACTTAAAAAAAAATTGTTTTTTTGTCGGCGTCGCATTATAATAGATAGCTTTTGATCGTGCCAAAAACGGCCGACTAACGCTATTTGACACTGTTGACATTTGAACTTCACATGTAGTTAACGGCTTCCGTGGAACGCCGCTTGGGCGAGTTTGTAAAGTAATCTAATTTTGCTCACCGATTACATCGGTTTTTTGACATATGACGTTTGACGTTCATTTGACATTTTCATTCGGTGAGTCTGATGAACACCAGAAAATAAAAAAGAACGCGATAAATCAGATATCTGAACCTCGCTTTTTTCGATTTTGATTTATTTTCTAAAAGATTCTCTGCATTAATACATGAAAACAACATTTTCAACGTAACCCTCAATCCTGGCATGCAGCGGTCTGATATCAAAATTTTAAAAACAAAATAAAGAACAGGATTTGTTTTTTCATATTTTATAGGTGTTTTAATGTTATTTAAAGTTTTTTTAAAGCTTTTGTTAAGGTAGGCTTTTGTGCCTTTGTATAGATTAGGTTAGGATTAGGATGAGGAATTTTACTTGAAAAATTTACTCTAATTTAAAACAACTAAAACTCATTTATTTAAAAAAATTCATATTAGCATATAAACTTAGCATAAAATAATAATGGTACAGGGCTCTCGAGATTAAGTTCTTCTGCTCTTTAGAATAAATTAATAATAAGTTTGTAAAATGTAAATGATTTTATAAAAATTTTAACTCGTATATAAATAAAGAAATTGAAATTAACGCCAGATCTTCATCATCCGAATCTTGAGTCACTATTTATTATATTATTCTTATATTAAAATGTGCGTAAGATTACGATTATGTAAATTTACAAAAAAAAACTCGATTTTTTCAAAAATGTTAGTTACTTTGTTTTAATTTCGGGCAGCCGAACTGCAGTGTTGAGCGAAACCATTGAGTAAATTATATGTGTCATATACTCAAAGGCGGAACCTATCTATTTAAAATTTCTAATAAAAACCTTTGAAATTCTTCTACTACAATATTAACACTTTGAGCTCCACGTGTACCATTTTTGGTACACAAAAAGTTATTGAAATAGATCATCTGTACCATTTCAGGTTGTGATAACGCGGAGCTCACTGATTGCTTTAATTCTTATGAATAGGATTGTTGGTCTGGTTAAATGTTTTTGTGGCTGGTCCGAGGGTTTGTGGAGAAATTGCACCACGAAGGCATTTTGAAATTTAAATTTATTTGTGCCGGCGAATAGCAATCTGTGAACGTGTGGTCCAAATCGAAAAAAATATAGTTTCTATGGGTGGGAGTAAAAGTGTTAATAAACTTTTAGCACTTTTGTGCTCTTTTTTAAACATATTTTTGACAAGCAAACCATTTCAGATAAAAAATTTTTTGTCTGAAGGAAACATTTTATTTTCAGTTTTAATATTTAAGTTTGTTGTCAAATATAAGACTTTCTATGTATTGTTTTAAAGTTTGCTTTTCATAAATAAGTAATTCAGAATAGAAATGTTTCTTATTATCCTTTGGTTTTGAGTATCGTGGGATAATAAAAAACATCGTAATGAGGCAATGACATATTTTTTTGTTGCAGATTGATACTTAGTTGCCTTCAAATTTGACAAAAGTGAAAAATAGACCGGTATACTGTTGACTATTTGCCTTAGATACCATTTAATATGTTTGCAACTTGCGATTTCTACAGCTTTACATAAGTCACTTCAGTCACTACTCAAATCAATACGCAATAAAAAATAATATATTTATTATTGCCCCATTAAGATGTTTCCTATTACCCCACGATAGTCAAAACGAAGGGGTAGTCCGAAACATTTCCATTCTAAACTACTTGTTTAACACAAGCAAACCCACAAAGTATTAAAACTGCAAATAAAGTTTTCTTTTAGACAAAAAAAATATTCCTCCATCTTCCCCTATTTAAAATCTCGATTCTAATAGTCTTGCACACCACACGAAAAATAACTGCTTCGTCGGCGTCGACTAAAACCGGTACGAAAAAGGCTATTGTAAACTGTCAAATATTGTTAAAGTTATCGTTGACGACGAAATTATCGGGCCTAAATTTGGCACGACCAAAACCTATCTAATATGTGGAGTAGCGACGCCATGAAGTTTAGGACTGATAGTAACCTAGTTTTTGTCAAATATCTCAAAAACGGTAATACGCAGGACAATTTTATTTTCACTTTTCACCAGCTAGTACATAATCTTTTATCTCATTTTATTACTCAACAGATAGTTCGACTTCTTTTTAGAAATATCTTAAACATATGATTTTAACCAAAATGTATGTTTTTTTTGGATTATTTGGTTTTGCTTTTAGATGTATATAATATTTTTACATGGAACCGAGCACAAAAATTCCAAAATTAGTAATATCACGCAATATTTTCAAAAATCCCTCGTATTATAAAAACTAATCTGATTATATATCATTTTTAAGGGCTCAGGAAAAGAACGCACTCGAGCTTCCATTTAATCCCATTGAAAATGGTGCACGTTATGCTCGATTTTAAACACTTTTTTTTATTTATTTAGGGTCCTGGTTTAGAAATGACGAAGAAACTCCAAAAAGAACATTCTCAAGCAGCTTTGACGATGCTTAACGAGCTTCCTGCTTCTGACGCAAGAACGGCCTTGGCAAACATTATTGCAGCAATGCAGGAATCTTGAATATTATAGAGAATTAATCACTTTCAAGCACAAAAACAATCTTAACAAACAGGAATTGGTGAATATCATTTTGTATAAAAAGTTCTGACTATACTTTAACTACACCCTACTGCAATTTTTGACATATCGAAGGCTCCTGTCTGTTAGTATAAAATATCGGCATCAAGAGCTACAGGTGTTAAGAATAAATCTTTTTTAAAGCGAACGTTTACAATTTTTAGGATAACGTAGTTTATGATTTAATGTTAGTATATGTCTTTTTGTCCTTGGGATATAAAATTAGGCACTAAATTTGGCATAAGAAGATAGCTTAAAGCACATATCACGTTTCTACGACTGTGGTTAGAGTTATCATAGGTCTGTTGAAGCATACCCTGGTATTTACCAATTAAGCACTCTTAAGGATACTGTGATAAAATACATATTTTAAATTTGTATTTTATTTCGAATAATATGGGTCCTAATAAAAACGCACAACTTAAATTGTGCCACGTTTATACAGGTGTCCCAAATTTGGTGTTTTCGAAAATTTCAGATGTTTCTAAAAGAGATAGAAAAAACTGACCTCCATTTGCGAAGCTTATAATTATTTTGAATTGTTATTTCTCTATGGAATGTCCCCTTTATTCCGTTATATTATTTCTGTATTGTTTATCTTTATTTTATATTTTAATTTGTTTACTGGATTTAAAAAAAAAGAAAAAGGTTATTTAAAAAAAATATAAAACATAACAAAAAATTTTAAAAATCAAATTAAAAGTCAATCCATAAAAACCTATATACCAACTTATTAAAATCTCAAAAACTAAAAGTGACAGATACAATTAAATTTGATGCTTGTTGGATTCTTTCTAAAAAATATATATAAGAAGCAATGTAGACCAAAATGCAATTTTCAAAAATAAAAAATGTATAGGCTTCCTCACAAAATGCGGACTTTTCAAAAAGGGCTTGTATTTATCTCTTGAAAATCGAAGCTCCCAAGTGTGGATTAGTTTTTTTCTATATTCCCTAAAAATACATAAAACCTCCCAAAAACATCGAATTTGGGACACCGTGTTTATTGTTTAAACGATATTCGGTCAAATTATTTTTGTTAAACTACAAATATCAGAAATGTTTTTCTGCATTTTTTCTTTAGCGACGCGTTATTGGTCCCTTAACTTTTTATAGAAAATTATAATTTAAGGTGAATACATTTTTTAAGTCAATAACGAGCAGGATGCATATAAAAAGCCATTTAAGCAAGAAAATGCAGAATACTTAACAGTACTTATCTGAGATTTTATGTGGTTATAGCAGGATGGCGCAGCAGTCACAATATACTCGAAATAATTTAGTTATTGCACAGAAAAGAGAGAGATTGCTCTGTTTTTAAGAGAAGCAAACTTAATTTTTAAACGAACGCCGATTAGACAAAATCAGATAGACAACGCCATTCCAAGAGTTCTTTTCTACAAAAAAAATAATATTTGTTCATACAAATTACAGCTCTGGCCCTCTGATAGCGTAAGCTATAGTTTTTCTGTGGTTACGACGACCCAAAAATAGTCTTTGGGGACCCTTGCCTAATAACTTTGTATAAAAATATAAATAAAATGTACTATTTATTAATTTGTGGTCTTGTTGGGATATCCTGTATTTAAACCTATAGTTACCACAAAGACGTATTCTAATTAAGCACAAAATACTTACTGTGATATCCTACATAAACGTTTGGACAAAAGTTGAATATTTTAAGGACACATTTAGATATTTTTATGGCTATCTTGTTTAGTATGTTACTCTTTTTATGGTGACGGAAGTATCAAAATCATGAATATATTCGTTTCTTTTTAAACATTGTTTTTATTAAATTTAGATAATAATTATTCTGTAAAAACCGTAACTTGATTCCTAAAGTTGTGGATTTCTTTAAGTAGATTTCAACTTTTAAATTAATATTGCATCATTGTCCCGGCGCACGGAGGTCAGCTTGTCGGTTCTGAACAATCGAAATTATTTTATGGTTTTAATTTTGACAAATTGATGCTGAAAGTTAGGAAATGTCAACTAGCGTTTAAAAAATGTGATTTTAATATACTGTGCATTCTGGAGATGGCACAGTCGCCTCCAAAAATAATGTTGCATATCGTTTTTTTTCCTCTTAAGCAAAAAACTTGAAAAATTGATACTTGAAGAGTGTGCGTACGTAACTAGCTTCTAGCGTTTTTTATTTAACATAGCTTTTTTATAAAAATTTAACCAAATTTATTAATCTTGCTATACTATATATTAATTTTTTACCACGCACTGATATTCTTTATCGTAGTCTTTATATTCACTATTTTCACATACATAAAACGGATTGAGTTTTATCCTGTGAAACCGGTGTTTTGTGCCACATTTTAAATAAATTACGTCGGCCAATCCCATGCGCCAACGCTGAAACAATAAATCATAGCTTATACAGCAGCAAATAGCGGCAGCTGAATGTAGCACCTATACAACCCTTGATACATGATTGAAATAATAAAGTCACAAACGCAATTGATACGTAACGATCCAGACTTTTTCAGTGCAATATATATAATACATATTTGAAAAATTATAATAAATCAATACTTAACTTTTATCTAATTTTTTTAATAAGCAAATTGAAACTTTGCAAATGGTTTGATAGTAAAAATTAAAGATACTAACCCATATTTTAAATCTACGTGAAGAAATCACCATATAATCTCTGGTTTACCAACTTGGAACACTTTTGAAAATCGCCTTTCCGCGCGGAATAAGTGCGGATCATTATGCAGGCTATCAAACGGCCTATGACTTGTCGTCGTAACAAGTGACAACTAGAGACCCTGTATGTATGACATGTTTTTACTAAAGAGAGACGCGACAAGCTCATCAAAGTCATTGAAATTAACATTTTTTGGTTATGTTATTTTCTTGCCAAATTCATTGGCGTTTCACTAAAATAATTTAAATGGTCAGCGGTGAGTGACATCAATCATCATGCAACATATAAACAAACATGTTTGTCGGTCACCCCCCTCCCCACCCCTGTATAGGTTTTGTTATAAAACGTTTATTTTTAATGTCCAACGCCTATGAATTAACAAGGACAGAAGGTGCGTCTCTCTCTAAACATCGCTAGAGTATAGAAGACCGATATTTTCATCCTTCGATTTTGACTTAAATAAATTTGAAGAGTTTGTCGCGTCTCTTTATCTTTAAAATATGTCATACATACAGGGTCTCTAGTGACAACGAGTTAGTTGATCGACTTTTTTAAGACTTAGGGGTTATCATAGAAAATAGTTCGATGTTGAGGTTTCGATCGTCTAAATTAGACAAGCTGACTTCCGTGCGTCGTGGTGTAGCGGTAGCAATTTTTGTTTCCCACACCGGCGGTCCGGGTTCGATTCCTGGCTAGGTTCTTGGTTGTTTGTGTTTGTTTAAAAATGCTTTAACCTTGCTAAAACTTTACGAAACTGGAAAACTGAATGGAAAGTCCCAGTATAAATTATTTTTTTTTTTTAAAAAAGGTCACTTGATCACGTGAAGTGAATAAACTTTCTCATCTAATGACCCTAACCACTTGGTCTTTGATAGTTGGTACAGGGGGAAGGTCTTTATACTTTTACACAGGTTGCCTACAATATTGGACCAGTCATGTGCATTTAACTGGACGACTGTAGCTGCGTCATCGAGTTTCCATAAAACAAAATGGTTTAAGGCAACCCGATGATGTAGATTTTTTAATTTGATTACAGTTGGCCAGTCAGCTTCAATGACCTTTCAAATTTTGTAGGTAAGCTGTGTAAAAGTATAAAGACCTTGGTACATGGTCCGATAAAAATACAATTTTAGCGGTTGTGACTGTAACTCCCAAAAATAAAAAAAACTTACCTTTTATCTTGTTTATAAATACTACAGGCACATACAATTTATTACAATACCTTAACGATATTTACTAACGCTTTTTTTGCATCACTATCACAAAACTTTGCTAACGCACCCAGACTGTTACGCACAAACTCTTGCTTAAGGTTTTCCGTTTGCTTTATCGCAGGACCTGATATCACGGCTTGCCTCATTTTTGCGTAGTCGCAGTTATGGATGTCTTCAGAACCTAAAATGACTGAGGTAGTATATTTTGAAGCAACTCCAGCATAAAAGGTATAAGCAACACCTCTGCGACCTTCGAAAAAGGCGATAAGGAAGTTCAAGATAAGATGTAACGTTAACGGATTTCAATCTCAAAAGTGGTCTTTTTCGTTCTATCCATAACAAAAAAATATTTTTTGAGACGGCAAATGATTAAAATTTTATTAGTACCCTTTCAATTTGTCCACACTAGACTTAATCATCAACTTTATTTTTGCTGTTGTAAAAAAAATAATAAATTTTGAATAAAAAGTACCTACTGTGTAATCTAGGGCATAGTGCTTTAGGAGTCATTTCTGGATTATGTGTTTCTTTTATTATATTATAATATGTTGTTCCACTGAAAACTGTCAATGGCCTATATCTTAAAAACGATAACAAATTTGGAAAAACCCTCGAACCCGTCAACTTTTTGAAATTTTTGTATCACGCACCACCTTCGAGGGGTATACTTTACCCCTATATTTTAAATAGGGAAAGTGGGTCTAATGATATCTTGTTTTAAAGGCCTCTTGAATATTTTTACAACCGTGTAAAAATTTCCAAAATCCATCGATTAGTTTTTGAAATATTTGCTTTCAAATTTAACATGGAATGATAAAATAAAAATTTTATCAACATTGTATATTTTTCGGATTTCATAAGTAAAATAAATAAAAAGTATCCAACTTTGACTGGTTACAGAGAACAGATTTTCTGCAAAATGTGGAAAATATGTTAGTAAATAAAATAAAGCGCTTGAAAATATTTTATTTAAGGTAGATAAAGCATTTAAAATGCAAAATTTAAGTTTCAGACCTATATCATTAAATTTTTATGGACAAATCGAGGCACAAACGGTGGGTTTTAAAAACTAAATTATATTTAAATAACCGGGTAAAAAAATATTTTCACCATTTTACTTAATTTATATAGGGTGGTAGTTTTTCTTGAAACATATTTAATGTGAAAGTACGAAAAACTTACCTTGTAAACAACGTCTTTTAAAAAGTATTTTAAAAAATTTAAAACTATTTCTAAAATTTCCTTACTACTTTAAAATAATTCTAATTATACAGAGTGAAACAAAAAACCGCCAACTTGACTCAGGTATATAAGAATAAACTTTCACAAAGAAACGTTCTTTGTGTATGTACGAATCGAGATACCATCAATTAAATTATATTTAAATATGAAAATACGCAAATAAAATTTTGACTATTTTACTCAATTTGTATAGGGTGAAATTAAATAATTTTGGTATAAAAAATATTTAAGAAACATTAAAATCTACCAAAAACTACTCTCTCCTTTCTAACTATGGATGTTAAAATTTGGGAAAACATGATAATTTCTGAAAAATCTTTTTTAATCAAAATTAATTCCTGTTTGACTTTTACTTTAAATAATTCTGATATATTATTTTTTTTATATGCTAACGTTATAAAAAAATTGTAATTTTCAAAATCTTTTAAAAAAGTTGTTTAGCGAATCGGTTTTTATTTTTCAGTTTGTACGAATAAACTCCAGGAAACCATAAAGTGTCTAGATAAACTAAAGAACCCATTTTGTATTTTAAAATTCACCAGCAGCACACCGCAAAAAGTTCAGGGATCAAAACGTGTATGATAACCCCTGAAAAAATATCACCCTGTAAATTTTTGAAAGCAGTTGGTTTGTTTCATCATGTAAACTTTATAGCATATCCTGTATGTCAAATTTAAGCTACATATCTCAAAAATTGCAGCAGTAAAACTTCGTAGCTCGATAACAAACCCTTTGTTTTTTAATTGTCAAAGAACAAAAAAGTCTTAAAATAATACAAAAAAACTTTTTACCTAGAAAACACCCTTTATAAGTAAAAATGTCTGAAACTAAACTACCAATTTAAAAATATATATTTAACCGCGCAACTTTTTTCTTATAGTTTTGAAAAGGTGTGTATGTGTCTAAGTCGTTTTTTGATTAAATCTAAACAAAAAAAAGCGCTTATACTTATTTTATTTGTAATTATTGCTTTTAAACGAAGTAAAAAAAATTTAACCTAAATTTTAATAAAACATACCTTGGAATATCCTACATGATTTTTACTGTTTTTTTTATAATATACACAGTTCTGTAAAAGTTTAAAATGTTTCTGTTGTCTGTTTTAATTCATAATAGTTTTTAACATAACCAAAGTTTAAGCAAACTGACGCCACATTCCGTTTTTAGAAAACAAAAAAGCTTAAGCCATATATTACACAATTTGGGTTCCATTCGTTAAAAAATAAACATCCATTAAAACCTAAGCTTTCCAAAATATAAAAACTAGAAATAGACTGAAGACTTCTAACTTGTTTACAAGAAAAAAGCCGCTTTTGAGATTTTTACCCTAATACAAGCTTAGGGGTTAAAATTTAAGTTTAAAATGTGTACGTTTTTGTTTTTCTTTCTCACGGTTCTCAAAATAAAATAAAAGAAAAAAATAAATTCCAACAATAAAGTAGGGTACGATTTTTTCTTGAAAAACCGTAATTCTAGAAATATGCTCGAAAAACTGAAAAAAATACAAATTTTCGGGGGTTTCCGCGGATGATTTTTGAAGATTTTCTTTTGGTGTTTGTCTAAAAAACAATTATTACCAGAAATTAACTTTACTGAACTATTGTGTTAATACCAAAATTTAAGTATTAACTTTTTTAGGAAATTTTTCCCATCCAAAGGAGACCTACATATTAAATCACCCAAAATAAAGTTTGGTTTAGTATAAAAAAATTTTCTTAAAAGAATAGTTTTTTATCAAATATTTTAAAAAATAAAGAGAATCAATTTGGGAAATTACCTTTTAAGATCTCCTTGTAAAAGTCAGGTGCGTACTGTAAATGAAACAAAACCGGTGCAGATATTAAACTAAAATGGCCACTTTTATCGCTCTGAAAGGATTCCAAATCGAAGTTGGCTCGCCAAGCTAATGCCATATTTTTGCCAAATAAATAACCTAATTTTTGGAAATCTTCATTGTGATTCGCTAATTTTAGAGAAGCTTGGCAGCATTTTGCTAAAAGACTTCCGCTTCCTGTAAAGGCAAAAATATACATTTAGTTTATTAAGAGCCCATTCTTTCGAGAAAATTGTCCCAGTGCAGTTTCAATTGAATAAAACCGTGCACTAGTGCAACATGGGCTCGGCGAGCCCGTGCTAAAAAATATGCACTGAATGCAATACTGGGTTTGTCAGTTGCTTAGTCCAATATAAAAACTTGCACTAGTTTTTCCATTTGAATACGAAAATTGCGCCAGTGCTGCATTTTTCCCAAAAGAATTAGCTATAAGAGCGCAAAAAAGTTTCTAAATCTTTGCACTTATTTTAAACCTTCTTTTTGCATTTCAGTTGCAATATTTTCGACTACACCCATATGAGGGAGAGTGGCCTACAATAAGATTATTACCTTCCCAGCTCGCGCAGCAATGGCTAAAGAAGGCATTGTTTTCGACGAATGTTATTTGGCAATATCGTCGTGACGTCTGTCCGTATGTGAGTGTGTATGTATGTCCGTAACACGATAGCTCCTAAACCGCTAAACCGATTTTCATAAATTTTTAGGTAAAATAGTGTTTGTCACTGTAACAAGCTGATTAGATTTTGGTCAAAATTCATTAATGCTTTTGACAGTTTAAACATTGAAAATATGCTTACTTTTTAACGGAGCATCACATCAATATGCGGTTTTCGGAATATAGTAGAACACATTTTGATCAAAAACTTCGTAGAAGCTTTCGTTTCTGAGATATTTTCAAAGAACTGTTTTTAAGGCTGATATAGCGTGTAGTTCACTTGGAGTGTGCTAATTTTGCTAGAAAGGTATCAAATCCGTCATGGATCCATTTATTTTATTTTGTATTATTAGTTTTTCTGAAAAACTAATTTTGGGAAAGTTTTGAGTCAATCTTTGTAAAAAAAAAACATGAAAACATCTGCCATCTTGGATTTATAACGTCACACAGGCCCTTCTACTTAAGTTGCAAACACCCGATGACTTAAAATTGTGTGATCTATTATACTAATGGATCTAGGGTAGTTTTAAAAAATCTTCCCCAACTATCCCACGGGATACGATTTTTGATTATGAGCCACTTAACTACTATTAATTGATTTTGACGTGTGAATGAGTGTCTGTCTGTCCATGTCAAAATTTTTTATGACCGTGACGTGTCGTGAGAATTGTAAAGCTGACGGGAAATGCTATTTTTTCAAAAAAGTTTTTCATCCAAAAACATAAATTTGCCAAATAAACAAGTTTAGTTTTTTAGTTTTGTTTTTTCACGTTCGACTATCTTTAAAAAAAAACACCGAAAATCCGTAAAAACTATCAAATTTAACCCACCCTTTATATTAAATAAAAATTAATCCAGATTACCCAGAAGTGCCTTAAAGTACTCTCAGCCTTTGCTTTACCCAAAACCTCTTTAATATTCAAAGGTTCGGTTTCGAACTCAATGGGTAGAAAGATTTCTTTGTGGATTTCCAAAAAATAAAAACACAGTTTCATCAAATAAACAAGTCAGTGTGTAGTTCATTTTTCAACTTGCCACGAAAGGCATTTTTATTAACGTTTAAGTATCTCACAACCACTAAAAATCCCATAAAAACTTTTTAATTTAACCCATCTGTATATGAAGTAATAATAAAATAAGTCTAGATTACCCAGACAGCGCCTTAAAGTCCACTCAGCCTTTCCGTTACCCAAAACCCCTTTAATCCTCAAAGGTTCGGTTCGAAACTCGTTGGGTATAAAGATTTCTTTGTGGATTTCCAACAAAACCTTTTTATATGAAGACACAGTATCATGAAATAAACAAATTGGTGTGCAGTTTTCATATTTCCACTTGCCACAAAATTAGGGCCCAGAGCATGTTTATTAACGTTTGGCTATCTCACCTACCTATCTATTAGATAATACTAAAAAATCTAGATTGCTCAGAAGTCCTCTCAGCCTTTGTATTACCCAAAACCTCTTTAATATTCAAAGGTTCGGTACCAAACTCGTTGAGTATAAAGATTTCTTTGTGGATTTCAAAACAATATTTTTTATATGAAAACACAGTTTTGCCAAATAAACAAGTCAGTGTGCAGTTTTCATGTTTCCACTTGCCGCGAAATTTAGGCCCAGGGCATGTTTATTTACGTTTAAGTATCTCACAACAAACACTAAACAACCATACAAATTTTTTATTTAACCCTCCTGTATATTAAATAATAATAAAAAAAATCTAGATTACCCATAAAGCGCCTTAAATTTCACTCAGCCTTTGCATTCCAAAACCTCTTTAATTTTCAAGGGTTTCGTTCCAAGCTCTTTGGGTATAATAATTTCCTTTTGGATTTACGAAAAAGCCTTTTACATGAAAACACAGTTTCATCAAATAAACAAGTTAGTGTGCAAATTGTGAAAGGCTTTCGCGTCCATCGTCCAATGGTGGGTGTGCTTTCGGGCTGTTCGGCCGTCGTCGTTGGAAATTCGTTCTCGACGTTTCGCCATCTCGAGTGGATGGCATCTTCAGGAGATGTTGACTGTTTGTCGGCTTCTCGAAGACTGAGATGCCTGAAGATGCCATCCACTCGAGATGGCGAAACGTCGAGAACGAATTTCCAACGACGACGGCCGAACAGCCCGAAAGCACACCCACCAAGTTAGTGTGCAGTTTTCATATTTTCACTTGCCACGAAATTTAGGCCCAGAGCATGTTTATTAACGTTTGGCTATCTCACAAAAAACACCGAAAACCCATAAAAACTATCAAGTTTAACCTACCTGTATATTAGATAATACTAAAAAATTTAGATTGCCCAGAAAGTGCTTTAAAGTCCACTCAGCCATTCCATTACCCAAAACCCCTTTAATATTCAAAGGTGCGGTACCAAATTCGTTGTGTGAAAAGATTTCTTAGATTTCCACAAAATCTTTTTATACGAAAACATAGTTTCGCCAAATAAACAAGTTAGTGTGCATTTTCATATTTCCACTTGCCTCGAAATTTAGGCCCAAAGTATGTTTATTAACGTTTGGCTATCTCACAAAAAATAACAATAACCCATAAAAACTATCAAATTTAACCCACCTGTAGAACAACACACCTGTATATCAGATAACAACAAAAAAATCTAGATTACCCAGAAAGTGCCTTAAGGTCCACTCAGCCTTTGCATTACCCAAAACCTCTTTAATTTTCAAAGGTTCGGTTCCAAACTCGTTGGGTATAACGATTTCTTTGTAGGTTTCTAATGGTTTAGCAGGCAAGGGTCTGCTTTGTTTATCCCTAGGTTCAATAAATTCTGCTTCTACAAGATCCCTGAGACAGGTTGACACTAGCTCATTCACTTCTTGGTTTCTTAAACCTGAAAATCATTTTTATTACAGCGAGCACGAATCCGCTTCCTTGTGCTATGCAAATGCAGTAAGCCCGCGAGTATGCCAAACCTCTCGCAAAAATGTGTTTCTTATAGCGTGTAAAAAAACATTCGGTTTTTAGCAATTTTCGACAAAAATATTTATTTAACAGTGCAGGAAATTTGAAGAGAATTGCCTAAAAATTGATATTGTAACACTCTATTAGAAAAAAAATCGAAAATTGGAAGAACTGCATTTGCCGAATTCGTTCGGTCGTGCTCGCTTTAAGAAAAACGCGGCATTAGATATACTAATTTTCTGCTAATAACTCCAAAACTATACATGCTAGATATAAATTGTGTAATTTCTACAAACCTGCTAACTCCCTAAAACTATTACTTAACAAGAAATCCCCAGACAATAAACTTAACGTGTTGCCGAAATTCAAGCTGACATATTCCTCTTTATCTTTGGTTCTTATATTTAAAATGCTATTGTGTAAAATGTTACTAGTCCTTATCATTTCAGTTACCTCTGCTAGGACTCTTTGGCTGTGTAGTATTCCTAAAAAAGTAAAGGTACAAAACTCAATTTTGCTAATCACAGTTGGCCAATAATTTGGCAACGACGTAAAACTGTATGAAAATCGGATACAACACTAGTGGTGTACTTAAAAACTTCAATCTATTTCTACGTTTACGTGCTAAAGCGATTTTAAAAAACTTCTTCTGTTTATTTTTAGCAAAGATTCTAGAACAGAAAGAAATAGGATGTCACAACCCACGGTGGATAGAATAGACCGGTGTTCGGATCTTATATATATATATATATATATATATATATATATATATATATATATATATATATATATATATATATATATATATATATATGTCGAATATTCCACGTCACTGGTGGTCCAGCTGATTCTTGTAAACAAAAGTTAGATCTGATATGAACAACGGAACAACTAATATTTTTTGAATTTTTTAAAAACTAAGGCAATTTTCGTTCGTTTTTCTAGTACATACTTATAAAATGTAATTTTCTAGACGTATTTTCGTCATTTTTTTTTTAGCCGCTTTATTTTTTATTACACAAAACTTAAACTACAAGTCAAACTGCATGTGATCTTTTAGTATCAAAGGTGAACCGAGGACTATTGGTTAGTAAATAAAGATGTAGGTCAGTGGATGATTTTTGAAGCTGAAACGAACACATTATTTTCTTCTAATTTTAATTTTTGTGTAAAGAGAAATGAAGCGGGCTAAAAAAAATAACAACTGGTAAGTCTGAAAAATGTTATTTTATAAGAATATACTAAAAAACAGTAGGAAAATTGCCTTAGTTTTCAAAAAATTCAAAAAATATTAGTTGTTCATATCATATCTAACTTTTGTTTATAAAAATCAGCTGGACCACCAGTGACGTGAAAATTGGACATATATTTAAAAGATCCGAACCAAAATAAAAAAAAGTGGGTACACCATGCGTTTGTACAGACAAGAGTCGATGGGCACCTGTAGGCAACCTGTTAGGCAGCCCAACCAAACTTATTATACTTTGATTTCATTGCAGCCTTGTCAAAATGACGGAGACTGTCAGTTGTTGTTGTTTTTGCTCAAAATCCTGTGGCTCAAGAAAATCTCGAAATTTTCCTACTCTAATGTAAAAAGTGATATTGTGTGAACGTGATAAACAGTTATGAGAGTAATAAGTACACAAAAAAAAAACGGCAGTTGAATATCACTTAACATTTCTAAACCAAGGAATGGAAATGTCAAACTAAAACAGTAGCGGGACAGCGGCCATTTTGGATTGGTCACTTTAACTTTGGTCAAATCTAAAAAGTGTATAACAATTGGAATAGAAACATTTTTAATTTGACAAACATTGCCAAAAATGCCCCAATTTTTTTTGGATTTTATTTAAAAGTGACAAAAAGGCAGTATAAAATTTTATGAAAAAAATCGCCGTAGTACGTGACCTACCTAAGAAACAGATATTATTTTCAAATACAAGAGAAGTTTTTGCTAGCTAGTGTAGGATCAAATTTTCATACAATTTTAGGTGAATGATAAGCTATTGGCCACTACTGTATGTTATTGTAATTCAGTATATTTTATAAGCTTACGCCGAATAAAGCTTCTCTGGTGATCAAACCATTTCTGAGTCCAGCCTGATTGTGACTTCATTCAGCATATAATTTTGTAATACACCTAGTCCTATGATAATACTATTGGAAAATTACTTTACCTGCTGTAATATCCTTATCAACATCCAACACATCCTTAGGAAGTCCCCCCGCTTTTGAGACTAAAAGCACTATAAGGCCCCACGTGGGTATTTCACGACTCAGTATCAAATCTCTAAAATTAAAAAAGAAACAAATTGTTAAGTAATTTGATTGGCCGTAGACGAAATTTTATTTCATTTGTTTATAAGGTGGCGACAATATATTAAGTTTTTCGCAAAAAAAAATAATTTTTAGTTTTGTTTTAGATTGCACCATCACTTTTTTGTTATGCATCATTTTAAAAAAACTTGTTAGATATAATTTAATTATAATCAATTTTGTGTTATATTTCATAAACCAAATACACTTTGACAGGTAAATTCTTCAAATGCTACTGCCAAAAGAAAATTTTATAAATATAAAAGTTATAGGCCACTTTCGAAAATGAAAAATGCAGATTTCATATTTTAACTCGCCTTAAAATTTTATAAATATAAAAATATTTTAAGCCCCCAAACAAGAAAATTTCTAGCAAGTAACAAGAAAAACAAAAAAAATTGTAAGAAATTAAAATTAAAAAAAGTTTTTTTTTCCGATTTGTCGGCGATAATTTTAGGTTATGTACAAAAATGGTTTATTACCAAGGAACTATTCTTAAATTACGAAACGCTTAATGGGGGGGAGGGGGGTTTTATCTTTGTGTTACACTCAATGTTTTTTTTATGTATTTTTTCTTAAAAATGCGTTACGTTACGTAATTGAATGTTATTACCTCTAACTTTTTTTAATTATGCACCCCCAAAAGTTGACCTTCTGCTACTACTAAAATATAATGCTTGTGCATAATAGGTATGTTCCTCTTTTATTTTTATTCTGTACTTTTCCATGTGGATTTACCTGAGCTTTAATATCTCAATTTGGCGCAACTTTTTTTAGACATCCAGGAGCCTTTTGTAGACGTCTCCGGGCCGGTACAGGAACGCATCCTGTACCACGAAGTTTTGATGCCCCTCGACTCGTCTCATGAAACGATCCTTCTGCTCCTGGATCGTTCCTGAGATATCCTCAATATTGAGTTCCCTGTTAATTTGTACGTTACGCACAAACCAATGGGCTCCCGCTATTTGTCTTACGACTCTGTTTTGGACGCTTTGGAGCCTTCCCATTTGCGTTTTGCATACTTTGTTCCAGCATGGGGCTGCATATGTTAGTAATGAACGACTTGCCTCCATATTTGTCATATTACGCTCCGGTGTAAAGTGGCATTTAACAAGGGGTATATCCTACTGTGGGTCCCCTTGCCTTTTGAAGTGCATTCGGTTGTTTCAGGTTAGTTTCTTGTCGAAAACTAACCCCAGGTATTAAAAGTGCACCCCATTTCACCCTAATAACTTGGACCAAGTAATTTATTTTTCCCGTTTTTTTCTTTCCAAAAATGATTTGCACTGTTCGATACAGGGTAAGTCATAATGAGGACAAATGAAGAACGATTCCTTGGTTATTATATGAACATGAGTGCGAACACAGTTAGTTACAGAATCACAGAATGTAAAAAAAATAACCCCTACATTCTTTTATGATGTGCCGTGGGTAAATTCTAATTATTGATTATTATGAAGAAAAAAATAGCAGGTACGAAAAAACTACAGAAAATTTTTAGATAAAAAAAAATATTTTGTATTTTGAAAAATGCCAGTAGATTTTTTAAATCATGTAGACCTTGTAGCATAATCTGTTTGCCAAATTTGAGCCAAATATGTAAAAACTTCGGGATTTCTTTGAAAAAAAAAACTATTTAAATAAACATGTAACACCCTGTAGCTCTGTAACGAAAGCATTTGCAGACCTATGTTTGTGTACACTTTGTCTTAAAATGAGCCAAGAAATCACCCTTCATTTGTCCAGCTACTTATGACTCACCCTGTATAATAACAGTTAAACATACGCTTCATATCATAATTTTTGAGATAACTTTTTGACAGTTATCAGCTGTTTACCATAATAAATAACATAGGCCAACGAAAAAAATGTGTAAAAAGTTGTCTCAAAAATAATGATATGAACTGTATTTACCTAGCAGTTGCCAGTAAAGGATGATTGGTTCCAATAAGCTTCCTAATATGAGATACAATATTTGCTATCTCATCATTAAGAAGCCATCTTAAACTGAGAAAAGAGGTAGGGTATCCAACAATTTTTTCTGCTTCATTTACAGCCTTATGACGACCGGTGTCCTCATGCGCTTGGGTTAAAAAAGTTCTAGACGTTTGCTATAAAATTATGAATTTTTGTCAAACAGAATTGAATTATTGATAACTTAATTTTAGAAATAAAAATTTTACAGAAAATACTCTAGCTAGGCTAAGGATTTTAATAGCCCATCGCACCGACTTTTTTTTTCGTTACTTAGCCTTAAGTGTTCCTTATTACGTCATATTATGATTATATTAAGAAACACTTTAAGCTAAGTAACGAAAAAAAAGTCGGTGAGATGGACCCTTAATGTAAGCCCTTGGCTGGTCTAAACATTAATTCAATGACAAAAAAAATCCTAGGACGGCTACGCGGCCCAAACCAAAAATATAGTATCTAACATTTTAGTCAAAATTTTTATATACTATACTACCGTCCCTAAGAAGAATGCCGCATTTCGATTATTTGACATATTGCGTTATTAACAATTTCAGATTGTTTGGAAAAAAACCTATAAAAATATAATACATCCATAAAATCCAAAATTTTCACAAAGAAAATTAATTTTGAAAATCTGAAGTTTTGGACGGCCTTAAATTTTCACCTTCTTCTTTGACATAAATGCCCTACTTTTATTTCTGGCAAACAAAAAAGCCGAAAAGTAAAATTTAAAAACAAATAAAACCGAATCACTTTTTTTATTTCAAAATTATAAGACCATAAAAAAGTATAAACCCATTTTTTTCCAAACGTCAAATTTCTACATGCTCTTCTTAGGGATAACAGTATAATATACCCAAAATGATATTGTTAATATATTTCAGCTATGTCTCTTCAAGAATCATTGGGGATTTTGCGGCGGCTTCTTGTACAGACCTCTACGAAGGGCTGAGAAGCCCCTGACGGAACTCCCATTATTTTATGGTTGGCTAACCAATAACGCGCCATGCGGCATACTTAGCATGGGGCCATAACTGGAAGCCTAAATTAAGGATCTGAAGACTTCTTCAAACTCTAAGATTGTATGTCTTTCAATTACCATTATTAATAGCTTTGCAGTTAGCGTGGGCACAAAATGTCTTGCAGGCAAAGGTGCAAGATTTAACCTGCACAGAGACTGTCGATGCGCGATGTCCGGCCCTATATGTAGGGTTTTTCGATACACGAATATACTAGTTTCTGCTAGAAGGTTCGCGTCCGAGTACGAGTGTGGGTAATAGATAACGCAACTAATACCTAGACTAATAATACAACTATAAGAGAAACTAACCTAATACTACACTAAACCCAAATAAATTCTAACTATAACATTTAAATAACTTAAATTTGTAAAAATATCTAAGTTTTTAAGATATTGGGGGTTGAAAAGAAAAAATCACCATATAAGTATTTTTCATAAATATACTGTATTTTTCCCTAGAATAAATTATAGTAGTAGTAGCTTTTTTTCACAACAAAAAAAAACTAGGAAACAACTATAACTGTATAGAGGTTTTTAAGGTGGAATATAAAAGTAGGATTTTTATATGCCAAAAAGAAATACTATGCTTATAGATTTTGTGTAGGTAAGAAAAAAAACAGATAATAAATAAAATTAAAATAAATATAATAAATATTAGGCCAAAGAAATTTAAAAGTACTTAAATTTTTTAACCACTTAAGATATTTTTAGTTTCTAAATTATTAAACTATTATAGGTAACAGTATAAAAGTTAATTTGTCATATTTTATTATGTTAATCAAACTAAATGAAGCCACGTCCAAATTCATTAGATACAAAAACAAGTCTAAAATCAGTCACAAAACCTAAGCCTAAAAACAAATGATAGTTAAAGTCAAAAACACAAGTTTATACAATGAAAGCTAGAATAAAATACATTAAAATTAAAATGAAAAAAAAAGTCATATTAAAACATGTCAATAAAACGTACAAATTTTAAAATTATATACAAAAAAAAAACAAAATACATTTAAAACAAGTCTTATATTTATAGGTACTTTTATCACACAATTAGACAATGAGCTGTGTAGGAAGCAATTGATACAATATAATATATTATAATATTAAGAATAAAGAATTAAAACACCAGTTACAAAAAAAAGGAAAGAGTGAGATAAGAATAAGAAGAAAGAATGATAAAGAAGTAATAAGAAATGGAAATAGAGAAACAGAGAAGAGAGGCAAGATACAAAAAGAAATATTAAGAATGACAGAGAACTACAAAAACTAGCAGGAAGTATAGAAAAAAATGGTAAAGAACTAAGAGACAAAGAGTTGGAATAGGTATGATATAAGTCGCAATTCTTGTACTGAAAAGATTCAAGCAAAGCGGGCAAACAGATTAAAAAAGAGCGAGAAAAAAATTCATTATTGGTGTAGAAGGCATGTTGTACCAAGATGTTTTTTAATTATTTTCTGGATTTTGATGAATGAGGGATGCTCTTTATAACTGTAGGAATATGATTGTAAAGCTTAATGGCTTTGTATATTATTGAGTTCTGAACTAGTGATAAATGAGGAATAGGAAGTTGAATCTTTTCTTTTGGATATGTTCTGTATGTAGTTTGTTGAATAGCCAATAAGTCTTTATGTTTATATATTAATGTAGTTGATTCCAGTAGTTTCAAAAATAAAGGCTTGCAATGCGCCAGTAATAAAACGAACGGTACAGTTAAACAGATTGGAAAATATAGTATATACCTATTTTGCAACAGTAACATTAATACTTCTTGCTACTGCCTGCACACAAAAACAACCAGAAGAAAGCTTTTTGTTAAGAGAGATTATGTGAGACTGGAATTCAAGATCAGCATCTAGTCCAAGAAACTTCTTTAATATTGCAGCAAAATTCCATTATTTGTTTTGCTAAAATTTAGAAAAAACCTATTCGCATCGCACCATGATTTGACTGCCTTAAGGTCACTAGATATTATCTCGACCAGATCTTTAGGCTCTTCAGAGACGTCAAGATTTAACAGGTCATTAATATAAACGAGGAATAATATAGGACCTAGGACTAAGCCTTGTGGAATTCCGTATTTGATCTGACTCTGTAAGGAACACACACGATCCGCGGTAACACGCTAGCTGAGCCATGACCAGTACAAACTCAACTCTAAAATCCCGTCACGAAATCCGTAAACTGCCAGCTTCCCCAGGAGCGTCCTGTGGCTTTGGACATATCGCCGTCTTTAAGACAAGACGCCAAATGAAGCTAACCAAATTAAAATCACACTTATTTTGCATAGAAGCCTGTAAAGACAATAGAAATGTTTTCTATATTTCTGTGCAAAATCAAATTTGGCATTTGTAAAAATATTTTTTTCGATTTTTTTATACAATATTTTGTTTAAAAAAAACTGTTGTCACAGAGGCAGAACCGCATTCTATACCATCATATCAAAAAATATGAAAGATTTTCAATAAAAAGGTTAATAGTTTTTTTTTTCAAAAACTAATAAAACTGTAGATTGTTCAAAATTTAAAACTTTACAGGTACCTATATGAAATTAAAAAGAAAAGCATACAAAAAATAAAAGCACACTTAATTAAAACATTATTTAAAAAACTTTAAAAATACTTTAGGAAACAAAACATTTGTGAACAAACTTAAGAACCTAACTTATAGCAATTCAATTGTAATGTGTTTTGGCTTAAGCCACAATCCATGGTTTGTGATTTGGCAAACTTGTTTCAGGCTCAGCTGAACAACATGTCATGGAAATTTGGTGACATATGGTTCAGTTTTTCAGCACTTATCTGTCTACATGAACCATGAAAGAAGTTTGCCAAATCACAAACCATTGGATTCAGGCTTTATCCTGGTATGTACAAACTTGTAAAAAACCCTTTAATGACAAAAATGTGTTACCAAGGTGTGTTACTATTTTAATTTACTATATGGGGCTTTCCATGACAACCCAGTCACCTATAGGTTCCTCTATAGATATCGATTACACCAAGATAAAAAATTTGAAAAAATGTTGCGATTCCTTAAATCTACAGGGTGTTTTGTCTTCTTAAATGGCCAAAGCATTTCTATGGTTAATGATTTTTCCTGAAAAAATACGAACTTTGCAAAAAAATTTTTTACTACTGTTTAGAAATTAGAACAAGAGGCTGTAAGAAAAAATATTGAAAATGACAAATAATCGCATCAGGGGCCTTAGTACACAATAAATTTTAAAAAATCGCCATTTTGAAAATGTGACCCGTTTGATTTTTTATATTTTTTTTTTAAATATACTCCAATATTTTGTCTATTGCCCTTAAAAATTTTAGAGTGGGCCGAGAAGTATAAATGCCAAAAAGAAAAATTCTTGTGTAAGTGCGCGGAGGCCTTGGCGGTACTTATATGGACATGGGCAAACGAGCAGTCCTATTGAGGTGCCCAAGGTGTGAATCAATATACATTTTATTAAAAATTGTATTCCTTTCAGGATTTTTTTTTTCCTTCCGACCCCCCCCCCCCCTTGCCTATGAAATTAGCGGCGTTACATTGAAGAGCCAAGACGGGCCTTGTCCTACTGTTTAAAACCTTATCGGCTACCAACATTGTGGCACATTTTTCATTAGAATACCTAGTCTTGCACTGTTATGACACTAGACGCCACTATACAGGGTGTCCCAAATTCGATTTTTTTTTGGGAAGTCTTTACCGTCACTTCCGAGTATCCAGTATAAAGAATCGCGGTTTTTTTAACTCTGCGTTTTGGGAGGGGGGCTATAACTTTAATGTTTAAAATCTATTTTGAGAATAACTATTTAGTTGAATTTCATCTAAACTTGTAATTTTTAGGGTATACTTAGTCATAAAGTGAAATAGCCAGTGAAAAGTTTCCTTTGAAGAAACATATCACTCAGTATTTAATTTTTTTAGGTATTTTTTTAGGCAAGTAAGATCCGCTCCCAAAACGCAGAGTTAAAAAAAACCGCTTTCCTTTTTACTGGAAACTCGGAAGTGAGGGTCAAGACTTCCCAAAGAAATCGAATTTAGGACACCCTGTATAGTGGCGTCGAGTGTCATAAAAGTGCGGAAATAGGTACCTAGTCTAATTAGAAAAATGCGCCATAATGTTGGTAGCCGATAAGGTTTTAAACAGTGGAAGACCAAGGCCCGTCTTGGCCCTTCAATGTGACCCCGCTAATGTCATATGCCAGAGGGGGAGGGGTGTCAGAATGAAAAAAAAAATGATTTTTTCCTTAAAGCAAAACATTTTTTTTAAAGAAAATGAATATTGAGTCACACCCCAGGCGCCTCAATAGGACTGCTTACTTGGCCATAAACATATAAGTACGGCAAAGGCCTCCGCGCACTTACACAAGAATTTTTCTTTTTGGCGTTTATACTTCTCGTCCCACTCTAAAATTTTTATAGGCAATAGAAAAAATATTGGAGCATCTTTTTTCAAAAAAATATAAAAAAGCGAAAGGGTCACATTTTCAAAATGGCGAGTTTTTAAATTTATTTTCTTGTACTAAGGTCACTGATGCGATTATTTGTCATTTGCAATATTTTATCTTAAAGCCTGTAGTTCTGATTTCTAAACAGTAGTAATTTTTTTTTTGCAAAGTCCATATTTTTTCAGGAAAAATCATAACCCATAGATATGTTTGGGCCAATTAAGAAACTAAAACACCCTGTATATTTAAGGAAACACAAAATTTTTTCAAATCTTTTATCTTGTTCTAATCAGTATCTATAGAGGAACCAAATTTTTTTTATTAAAATCAATCAATGAGTCGGGTTGACATGGAAAGCCCCCTATATGAAAAATCACTCACAATTGATGAAACAATAATAAAGAACATAATATCGATATCAATAATGCAACAAAATTGTACAGACTAAGAAAAAAGTGATATTGATATGAGAAGTCTGTGAGACTCTATGTCACCAGTTATGTTTCTAAAATAGGACGTCACCGGTAACAGGTTAAGTGTGGAAACAAAATTTTAAACTTGCAGTGTTTTATATATTTTGAACAGGAAATTTCAGTCAGTAAGTATCTCTAAATGTTTTCAAGGATACAGTTCAAACTAAACAATCTAGTCTACAGGCTACTACACTTGCTGCTACTTATACTACTTGGTGTCAGTGTACAGTGTAATGACCTGACCTCGGGCCTGCCTCCTAATCCTTAAACACTTGTTACATAAGGAGTGGTTTCCATATGTTTAATAGGGACTTATTCCAGCTAGTAATAGTGCCAGGCACTATTCTGACAGTTTTCCATTAAAAACTGACAGTTGATCTTTTAAAATTGACATACCTACCAAAGTCAAATTTATAAATCCAGTCATTTTCATTAATAAAGGCGGCACTATTAATTTCAGTTCTGATAATACACAAAGGCCTAATTTTGAAAGAAGATGGCTGTTCTTATAATGCGAAACTGTCAGAATAGTTCCCGGCACAATTACTGCCTGACTTTATTGCAATAGGGTGAATATCTCTAAATTGAGTAATTTTTTAACGAAATTCGGCACAGAATAAAGATTTTTTCTTTCTGCAAAAAATTGTTTCTATGAGACTATACTATGAAACATCATATTGAACACTTCCCTGCATTTAACAAAGTTTTAAGTAGGTATTTAAAAAAAAATTATAATTATGTAGAAGTACTTGACAGGGGAATTACATGGTATACATGGGAATGACTAAAGTGTTTTACAATTTTGTTTATTTAAAATAAATTGAAACCTTAACAAAATGGTAACTTATTATTGCTTAAATATAAGAAAATTAGAACAAAAATATATAACTAATATTAATCATAGTGTAAGTAAACCTAAAAACAATGCAAACAAAACCTTTTTTTACTTGACTCAAAAATATATCAATTTAAATAGGGAATTTGTAGAAAAGTCTCCAAGCTTTTAAAAACAGTTTTGGTTCAGGAAGAATTTGTAAAATTTGGAATTTTTTAATGGATCATTTTCTTCAAGCTTAAATAGATCTTTGATTTTGGTTGTCTTCTTCAAAGTCTGCCCTGCAAACTGCAATGTAATTATGATTACTGTTATGTTTTTTGTCGCTTTTTAATGATACCAAGATATATTGTCCTGTTTTTACTGATTTTTTTTCAGCTTTTTTTATGAGTAAAGTGGTAGCTCATCATCATCACTGTCATCAACATTTAATTTAACTTTATCTTCTACAGTATTAGTTATGTCTGTAAAAGTTATTTGAACTAAATCATCATCACCATCTTCTGATGATGAAGCAGTTAAGTGGTTATATTGAAGAACACCTAGTTCATAATGATGACAAAAAATGTCAGGTGAAACAAGAAAGACATCTTAACCACAGCTTGTGCCTTCCATTAGTGATATGATGCACTTTCAAAGTGTCTTTAAAGGTTAGAGCACAATCATTCTCAATTATTTTGGAAAAATTGTCTATTTTGTCGAATGGTATACTATGAAAGAATTCCAGGGCAACATTTTTTTTTTAATGTTAATAGTGTCAAAAAATTGGGTATGTCTTATCATGATGATTAATGATGATTCATATGTGAGTGGACTTTTCAGCCCTTCCACTGCGACCACCAGTGGGTCTATTGTAGCTCTACCATGGGCCACACATCTATTAGCAGTTCTTTTGCAGACTCGACCAATTTAGTTTTTTTTTGCTTTAAAAAAAATTGTTCTAACAACCAATTATATCGCGTGTTTACTATAAAATGGGGGTATAGGTAAGCATAATTTTAAATTTGCCTGGAATTTTTTGTTTTTCAAAATTAAATTATTATTTATTAAAATTTTCTATAAAATAAAAATACACAGGAATTACAGCACAGAAATTACAATTTTTTAATTTTTAAAAATTTATAACTTGTTAAAACAAGATACACATTTTATTTATTTTTTAACAACAGGAGGCACCAATTTTCAACATTTCAATACTTTCTTTAAAAAAAAATATTAATTATTAACATAGTTTTTACTTACCATGGGAATTACACCCAGTAGGTTACAGCTGGCAAAAAAAATAATATTTTTCTCTGTAGCAAAAACAAACTGCTCAAATAAACTTTTGTTAGTAAGAGCCAACCGGCCTGCCAACATGATGATGCAATATGTAAATATGTTCCAGTGGTGGGAGTAGATAAAAATGGTGGTAATAATAATGACACGGGATACCAATATATTGAGGGACAGAGATTATAAATATTTTTAGATGTAATTTTTTTTATTTTCCTTTTAATTTTTTAAGGAAACTACTACTACTTTTTTTAATTGCTAGATATAAAATTTATAGTTTTTGTGCAATTGTAGTCTTACACTGAATAATTGAATTAATAAACTCCTAAGGGGGACATGACATGGGAATTACAAAACCATATTTCTTTTTCCAAAAAAAAAAGCAATTTTAAAAAAAACTAACTTTGTAGTTCTAAATAACATTTTAAACTAAATCTAAGAAAAAATATTTTTGAACATCTAATTAACAAATTTGATTTTTTAGAGGCCTGGGACTAGCAATTACTCAATTTAGAGATATTCAACCAATAAGTCCCTAATATGTCCACGCTTGGTTGACCTAAAACTTCTTTTTCTGCATTACAAATAGGTACAGCTTCAATAAACTTTTGTTTTCACCAATGTGACTCCTTCACTCCTTATGCAAAACTTTAGCTTCAGACCACTGAATTCTGTGTTTATTAGATGAAGCATGATCCACTAAGCTTGATATTTCAATATCACACTCAATCACTCACATAAAAAAAATCACCCAATTTGGATGTCCAAAGTGTAACTCAGGAAAAACTAAGTTAATAATATATTTTGACTTTTATTTGATCAAAAGTCAAGAACCACATTGGTTCATTTTGAATACCAAAATGACACTGTTACATTTTACTGTGGGGTGATCAGAGGTCCACACAAATTTTGTACACCCAATTTGTCTACACAACTATATAGGATAGGACTCCACAGGACACTATACAGGACACAATGTTAGCTCCCGCTAAATTTCGCGGTTGTTTATATATATATATTTAAAAACACACAACTGTATGAAGGACAAAGCGCATTCCGCGTATTTGGACATGCGCACCAACAACCAGTGAGATCATTGTCAATCGCCAAGAGAAAAAGGCGTGTTAATTTCGTTCTCCAACTATTTTAAATATCTACACCTGAAAGTGCTCGATTTTTGTGTACTGAAGCATAGAACTAGAAACTTCAACCCTTCAGCTACGTGGTGACATCATTAGATCCATTCGGGGGCCCCTGGGAACGAGGAGAACTTGACTGCAAAGGAGGTGAGTGCTTGTCTTTGATTACCGTTGTGTGGTTTCAACCATTTTACCTATGGACATTTTGATTATTTCGTAAAATCATATCAATATATTTATGTTTGCTCGCGATATCATTAATTAATAATATTTACAGTCCATTCATTGCCTTTAACGTTTTTCTATCCGTGGGCTAACATAAAAGTGTTCCTTTCGAGCCGAATTATTTTTAAATAATAAATCCATACGACGGTAGTAATAAATTATTTGCAATAAGACGGCGGCCTTGAATTTTTTCGCAGCATCGTCGTTGAAACGTCGACCGGAGAAAGTAGCCGGCGCAGTACGTGTTTTTGGTCCGCTGCCATGGTAACGGGTCTACTCCGCGTGGTGTAAACAAAACGAGTAGGAGTCAAAACAAAACAAAACAAAAGTTCAGTGGTGTATCATATCATTTCGATATTTAAAACAATTTTTATCAATTGGCGATAGATTAGTGCATATTTTCGACAATTCGTCATTTTTCTATTTCAGAAGCATTAATTTAGCGTTAATTGTATATTTACCGACAATTTCGTCATTTCAAAGGTAAAATCATGTCTGTCAAAAAAGCCGTACAAAAACGCAAGGGTTTTTTATCTGCGATCACCGAGTGTTATGTGTTGTCGCAGACTGCGGAAAAAGATGAAAGAGCGAGAAACGAGTTTCAAGTGAGGTATGCCGATTTGGATGAAACCTTCGATAAATGCATGCTGGCACATAATGACGTCATTATGTTGCTAGACGACTCGGACGATGAGGAATTTAAAACGCAGGATGCGATCCTTTCAGAAGCTCGTAAATATTTTTATGCGTGTAAGGGGGTTTACTCTAAAATATTTCCGGTTGAGGCCCCATCTTTTTCGGGATCATATGTTCGACAAAACGAATACGAAACTCCAAAACTCAAAGAGTTAGGTATTCCCATATTTCGAGGTGATAAAAAATTATGGCCAAGCTTTTTCGATCTTTTTAATAACATTATAGATCAAAATCAAAGTCTAAGTAACGTTCGAAAACTTCAATATTTATTTTCATATCTCGAGGATGAGCCTTTAAAATTGATATCAGGGATTAGCTTATCTGATCAAAATTATAAAATTGCTTACGACAAATTAGTCAATAGATATCAAAACAAGCGAGACCTCGCAAATGATGCTTTGAGCTCAATTATGAACTCCACCTTAAAAAACGAGTCAGCTAAAGAATTGCGTAATTTAATTGACACCTTTTCTGAATCCCTAGAAATTTTAAAATCACTTAGCTTTGACGTTGACAGTTGGGACTTTATTATTTTTTTCATTTTATTAGAAAAATTGGATATTCCAACGCGTTCAAATTTCGAAATGAGTCACGCCAATACTAATACCGAAATTCCCACTTTTCAGTCACTTTTTCAATTTCTAGAAAAAAGATGTAAAGTTTTGGAATCACTTCCTCAATCAACAGCACCCAAAAAGGTGCCTATCTATCAAAAATCAAATTCTATGCAAAATCAGTCTGGGCAAAAGCCTACCTATCAAAATTCAAATTCTATGCGAAATCAGTTTGGGCAAAAGCCTACCTATAAATCATCCAACTCGCCTTTTATAGGACTGGCTGGCACCTCAACTAATTCGAGTACGGGAATAAAATGTTTCCGATGTAATCAAGGTCACGTGCTTTCGAAATGTCAAACATTTCTTGATCTCTCACCTATCGATCGCCTATCTTTCGTCAAACAGAAAAAATTATGTTTAGCGTGTTTTCATCCCTTGCATGATGTAGATACGTGCAAATCAAAATATTCATGCAGGACTTGCAATAGTAAAAGGCACCACACTTTAACTCATATCTTAGAAACTAATCAAGCGTCTGGAAGCCAAGATACTAGTCCTGTCATTCACACACCACCTGTCAATAATCTTCATGTGTCATTAAATGCCTCAGGACCTTCAGGTACCTTTCTTTTATGCACCGCCATAATGGATGTTGTGGACGGTTGCGGAAATTTTCAACCTGTAAGGGCACTGCTTGATTCTGGATCACAGACTGGATTCATCAGTGAAAAGTGTATTCAGCGTCTTAATCTTCCTAGGCGAAGTTACACCACTGAAATATTCGGATTAAATCAGATGTCTTCTTTTACTTCCAAAGGGCTCGTTCAATGTCACATTAAGCCACAAGGACAAGTCACTCCTTTACTTAATTTCGAAGCAATTGTTGTTCCACAACTATGTTCCAATATGCCTACATTCTCCTTGAACGATAATCAGTGGAAACACTTGGGAAACCTTAAACTTGCCGACCCATCTTATTTCAAATCTAGACCTGTGGACCTGGTTATTGGTTGCGAGCTATTCGCACAGATTTTCAAGGAGGGCAGGGTTCTTGGACAGGTAGGGCAGCCTTCAGCCCTTGAAACTATCTTTGGCTGGGTCGTCATGGGAAAGGTTGACGAAGTAGGTAGTCTTACGGAACGAACCAGTTGTTTTTTAACGAGTCATTCACCTCCTTTAGAGGTCATTCTCCCTAGGTTTTGGGAAATCGAACATTTGCCTAAAAAACAAATCTTATCAAAGGAAGAAAAACAGGCAGAATCAATTTTTACTGCTAGTGTAGTACGGCAACCGAGCGGTAGATTCATGGTAGATCTTCCGTTTAAAGACAAAATAAACCCTGACCTAGGAAATACTTACCCGCAAGCTTATCGTAGATTTTTACTTCTAGAAAATAGATTAATCAAAAATCCTGATCTGTACACTGCCTATTCAAATTTCATGCAAGACTATATCGATTCTAATCATATGAGTTTGGTTTTATCTAGTCAACCAAAGGTCGACGTATCGTGTTTTTTAGCACATCATTGCGTTTTAAAGCCGGAAAGCTTGAGTACAAAATTAAGGGTGGTCTGGGATTGTTCAGCAGTCACCCCAAAAAATATTAGTCTCAATGACACATTGTTATCTGGACCGAAACTTCAAAAAGATATTGCTTCTTTAATCCTTACATTTCGTCTTAATCCTATTGCCTACATTGCTGATATCAAACAGATGTTCCGTCAAGTCCTTATCAATCCTTGTCACCGTCCTTATCAAAGGATATTGTGGAGGTTTTCTCCACAGGACCCACTTTCAGTGTGGGAACTTTCTACTGTCACTTTTGGCATGACATGCTCACCTTTTCTAGCCATGCGTACCTTAAATGAGCTGGCAGAGAGAGAAAAGGAACGTTTTCCTATGGCTAGTACTGTTCTAAAAACGTCAATCTATATCGACGATATCTTGGGAACTAGCCCTTCGCTTTCTGAAGCTCTCTCCCTTCAAACAGAACTCAATGATTTGTTGAAGTCGGGGGGATTTGAACTTAAAAAATGGGCAAGCAATTGTCCTGAGTTATTGGCAACATTGCCAGAGTCCGATCGTCAAATGCCTCTCTCTTTCGACAAGGAGGAACCCCACTTTATCAAAGTTTTAGGACTTCAATGGCATCCAAAAAACGACATTTTTTCTTATCAATGCCGAATGAAGGACAAACCCCCAACCAAACGTTCTATTTTATCTATCATAGGAACAATCTTCGACCCCTTAGGTTTTCTTTGTCCCTTGTTGCTACAAGCAAAATTTATTTTGCAACAGTTGTGGATATCGAAAGTAGGCTGGGACGAAGAACCAGATTCTTCTATCATCGACTCTTGGAACAAACTTCGTTCTGAATTCCCGCTTCTTTCCAATTTTCAATTACCCCGACAAATCAAACTGTCAAAAACCAATACCTGTCAAATCATCGGCTTCTGTGACGCTTCAATTCGAGGCTACGCAGGCGTCGTATATTTTCGTGTAGAAGAGGAAAACAATATATCTGTTTCTCTCATATCTGCAAAATCTAGGGTCGCGCCTATAAAGTCACAAACTTTGGCTAGGCTAGAACTCCTAGGCGCATTTCTTTTAAGCGAATTAATTGACTTCGTTTTATCTAGCTATGAAGGAAAAATAACTTTTACAAATATCGTTACTTTCTGCGATTCGCAAGTCGTATTGCACTGGCTTTCATCCCCTCCTAATCGCTGGCAAACCTTTGTTGGAAATCGCGTCAGTAGAATCCAAGAAATCATTCCCTCAAACTCGTGGCGCTACATTCCTTCTGCTTTGAATGCAGCCGATATTGCGTCACGAGGGGCCACCCCTTCACAGCTCATGTCACATGACATGTGGTGGAACGCACCGTCGTTTTTGTGGTCTCCCGAAAACGAATGGCCCGATTTTCATAAATCAAAAATGCCGATTGATTTCGGAGAGATTAATCTGGAGGAAAAGCCAAAAGTCTGTTGCAATGCGATAATTGATGTCAACTTCTTAGATCAGCTTCTTATCAAATATTCATCTATATCAAAAATTCAACGTATCATTTGCTATGTCCTTCGAATAGTTAACCTTTTTCAAAAGCATTCCTATCAAAAACCCACTAAGCCGCCGGACCAAAAAGTTATTTTTGAGAATATTGTTTTTCCTACCACCGGTGAGATGCAAAGTGCGTTACACCTTCTTATCAAACGCGTGCAAGGTTCTTGTTTTTCTGAGCTTTTTTCTGCGTTATCTAAGGATAAACCAATACCGAAACCTTTGCGAAAACTTTCACCTTTTCTTGATGAGAATAATATCATTAGAGTCGGTGGCAGATTACAAAAATCTGACCTTTTGTCTTATTCTGCAAAACACCCCGTCTTACTTTCGAGTGACCATCGTTTAACTACACTTCTTATCGAGTCCGCTCATCGACAATATCTTCATCCTGGGTTTAAAACATTACATAATCTGCTTTTACAGCAATTTTGGATATTATCTGCCAGACGGGCAATTCAAAGAACCATATCCAAGTGCTTGCAATGTTTTAGAATCAACCCTAAACCCTATAGACCGCCCATAATGAGTTCACTTCCCGCTCATCGAATCAATCAGCTTAAACCTTTTTCGAGTGTAGCTATCGACTTTTGTGGACCTTTCTTTGTGATTCCTCATCGTTACCGTGGTTGTAGAGCTTTCAAATCGTATGTCTGTGTGTTTGTCTGTACGGCCACACATTGCGTGCATTTGGAATTAACCATGGAACTGTCCACCGAAGGGTTCGTAGGTGCATTCCATCGATTCATCTCTAGACGCGGAAGCGTGACGCAATGCTGGTCAGATCAAGGCAGTAATTTTATAGGGTTTCGTAACCAATTACTGGATTACGCAAGAAGTGCTGCCACCAGACTTTCTATTCGTTGGCATCTGGGACCTCCTCTCAGTCCACATTTCAATGGCCTGGCAGAAGCTGGCGTCAAAAGTTTTAAAACTCACTTTGTTCGAGTTGTCGGCGACCAGAAGTTGTCTATCATGGAGATGTCCACCCTTACCTGTCGCATAGAAGCCGTACTTGGTAGTCGCCCTTTGTCTCCTGCCTCTTCAGACCCACACGATCTTCAACCTCTTACCCCTGGGCATTTTTTGACACTTGAACCCCTTAACTCTGAAATTCCGGAGTCAGATTTGTCCGAGGTTCCCCTAAATCGGCTCTCGAGATGGCAACTAATCCAAAAACTACATAATGATTTTTGGAAACGGTATTCTATAGAGTATTTGCATACGCTACAACAGCGACACAAGTGGGCTGATTTGTCCCCAAATATCAAATTAAATGATTTGGTTATCATAACAAGTGATCACATTCAAACGCCTTTGAAATGGCCGGTCGGTCGGGTCATCGAACTGCATCCCGGCGGGGACGGTCAGGTGCGTGTTGCGACGGTAAAAACGGTTACCGGTGTTTATAAGCGGCCAGTTGTAAAACTGTGCCTCTTGCCAAATTAAAAGTAATTTTAATTTTCTACCTTTTACCGGGTATTACAATAGGTTTTTTATTTTTAATTTTTTTTTTGAATTTTTTGTTTGTTTGTTTTGCCTTTTTTCGGGATTTCGTTATATCTAAATAAACTTACGATACTTATCTGTTTTCATTCATTTATATTTATCGGTCGATTCTTTTTCTTATATCTATATCTGTCCGGTTGAGATTCTAAATTTGTGTGTTTTGGAGGGCAGTTATGTTAGCTCCCGCTAAATTTCGCGGTTGTTTATATATATATATATTTAAAAACACACAACTGTATGAAGGACAAAGCGCATTCCGCGTATTTGGACATGCGCACCAACAACCAGTGAGATCATTGTCAATCGCCAAGAGAAAAAGGCGTGTTAATTTCGTTCTCCAACTATTTTAAATATCTACACCTGAAAGTGCTCGATTTTTGTGTACTAAAGCATAGAACTAGAAACTTCAACCCTTCAGCTACGTGGTGACATCATTAGATCCATTCGGGGGCCCCTGGGAACGAGGAGAACTTGACTGCAAAGGAGGTGAGTGCTTGTCTTTGATTACCGTTGTGTGGTTTCAACCATTTTACCTATGGACATTTTGATTATTTCGTAAAATCATATCAATATATTTATGTTTGCTCGCGATATCATTAATTAATAATATTTACAGTCCATTCATTGCCTTTAACGTTTTTCTATCCGTGGGCTAACACACAATACAGTACAGAACCAAGAATTTATTTAAAAGTTCTGTAGGATAGTGTACGAATTTGGCTTAGCTGATCACCATTTTAGCATAACTACAGAGTTGTAATGTTATGTAACACAAAAACTATCTCAGCCTGAAGTCTACAAAAGAAGGAGGATCTTTTTTAGTCAGTAGGAATTGTGACCCCCCAGTACTAGAAGTAGCTGCTGAAGGCCTTATGCAGGGTTTTGTTTTACATAAAAAAAAATAATGGATAACCAATAAATGGATAATGCAGTTAAAGTCATTTTGCATTTGATGGCAGAATTAGGGTATAAAACAACTGAACATTAAACTGGCAGGGGTGCAATGAATTATATTCAGGAATTTACAGGCGATTATATTATAATTTAATCTTTAAATGTGGGCGCACTGTTAGGAAACCAGTATTATAGTTTATAAACCTACCTTAAAAGTAGTATAGGGCCTCAGATACGAAACTATGACGCGTTTATAAGGATACATAATTAAAATTCCGCATAACTAATATGTTTTGTGTTAAAAGCTTCGAACTTTAAACAGTGATCAAAGTCTGAGCCTCAAAAGGTAAAATCGTTGTTTGATAGCTCCTCAAATAACAGTAAAATGTAAAAAATGTAGGGTTATATTTATTTATACTTTTTTGACTCGGCGGTAAAAGCCAAATCCAAATCCCTCTTTTCGAACTGCGCTTGCCACTTTCTCTTTTTTTCTCGTGTAATCTGATTCTCTCTCCCTCTTACTTCAAGCAGTGTTGTGGAGCAGCACGGGTCTCCGGTGGTTAGGGTCACTGCATCCTGGAAGCCTGGCGTCTCCAGGGGTAGCGACACCAAACATAACCTCATTTACGAAAAACGCAAATCTGACACTGTCAGGAGCGTAGCTTTTTTATGTTCAAAAAAATTAAATGGTTTACAAATGTTACGTAAAGAACTGTCCGTCACACCCGGTGTATATATATACATTTGACAATCCAAATAAACAAACCTCAAAAAAACTAAGTTTTTTATGATTTCAATATTTATTAGGACCCTGTGTTAGGACCCACACAGTGCAAAAAACCAAAAATATAGTTTGCATGTTTCATATATATTCTAAAATATAGAAAACTATTATGTTATTATTATTATGGGTTTTGTATCATTTAATAAATTTCTTTATGCTCTTCAGGGAATAAAAGTGTACGTTTAACCCCTTTTTCCATGGGCTGAGGTAGTATTTCTTGTCCCCAGTGATTAAAAGTAATTTCTTTAAAATCATAAAGGCAAAATATAGGATTTTGGTTTATTTTATTTTATCATAGTACAAAAAACAAAAAGGAATCAAGATATATACACAATAACGTTTATTTTGGGGTCTACTACGTTTTACCTCGATGCTTGAAAATGGGTGTTTCTTTTTTTAATGATAAGTTGAGGTAGTTTTATACTGTTTTCAAGAAAAAAAAATGCGGATTTTTCGCATTTTTTTTAGAAATTTTAAAATTAAAAAGTTAGTAAAAACTCATACAAATTGCTATAGAAAGAATTTATTTGACGTTTGTTATTTCGAGAAAGAGAGGGACGGCTCACAATCGACGGATAAATGGTAATTTAGCTAAAAATAAGGTGACCAACTGCCTGGCAAGAGGCGATAAAAAGTTTTTTAGAAATGTATTTGCGCATAGAAAAATGGTTACACCATATTTTTGAAATCTAACGTTCGACCTGACATCTTGCTCCAACATTTTAATTTGTCGCGCATTTTTGACTCCGTAAAATCGTCCAAAATCGTCTATTGAGCATTTATAATGAAAAAAATGATGCAGAAACAATTATGATAATGATGATTTACAGAAATTCAGCAATTCGGTTTGGTTCGGGTCGATCTTAGATTAGGTTGGTTGTGTCTTAAAGTAATTCGGCAGGAGTCGGAGTCGGCGCCCTGCTGAATTACTTTAAGACCCAACAAACCTAACCTAAAACCAAACCGAACGGAACTTAACTGAATCAAACTGAACCAAACCGAACCGAACTAAACCAAAACGAACGGAACCGAACCAAACCGAACCGAACCGGACTGAACGGAACCGAACCGAACCGTACCGCACAAGCAATCAGCAAGTTTCGGCTGCGCCGATTCTTGGTGAATAGTTCTAAATAAATAATTTCCTATAATTTGGGCCTTTAACCCTCAGATGCACTGTAACAAGGCTTTGCTAATCCATTCTCCATCTTGTTGTTTTGTATGTGAGCAACAAGGACTTAATCGCGATTAAATCCATGATCGCGCTTCAGTGCTTACGGTGCATCTGAGGGTAACTCAGCGTAAGCAAATCCAATTGGGAAATAAGATATGGCCGAATGACCTGGATAGTGTCTGCCAAGCAAAAACTTTCTATCAATGTGTCCACAGTACACGGACCGCAAAGCGGTAGTATAGACACTCGGACTTTCCCGCCAAAAACTATTGAAAAAAGGGCCAGCTATTAGAGGGCGTGCAAAATTACAGATTTCTGTACTTTGACATTTTTGACAGGGTGTCAGCCGCCTAGCGACCTATCGCCATTTTCATTTTTCGTACTCTTTGTTCTTGTGTGGAAGTTCTCTTCGAAGCTTTTTTTGTTAATTTGTGTTGTTTCAGTGATTTTATAGACTTTTTTTGGACTTTTTTAGTTTTATAGGACTCTTTTGTTTAAGTATAACTGTTTATTCAAACAGAAGGTATGATGTAATGTCAACAATTTCTTTGTTACTTACAAAAGAAGTGTGATTTAAATCCCTTAACAAATTTTATATTTTTTTTTGCATTGGGATCAAATGAGCACTACTTTTTACAGTGGCGTAGCTAGAAACTGGCAATGGGGGGTTTGCCATGCCACCTCAACCATTTTCCGAGTTTTTCCAAAAATTTTCCTCGTTTTTCCTAGTTTTTAACTAGGTTTCCCAAACATCTCCCGAGTTTTCCTAAATTTTTTTAAAATTTTCCGATAAACACTTTTTCCTAGATTTTCCGATTATTTCCCGAGTTTTTTCTGAATATTTCCAGAGTTTTCCGAGTTTTCCCGATCATTTCCTGAGCTTTTTAAAAATTTTCCGGGTTTATCACGGGTTTTTCCAAATATTTCCAGAGGTTTTCCGAAGATTTTCCGAGTTTTCCGAAAATTTTCCGAGTTTTTCGGAACATTTTGTTATTTTTGTTATAACTTTTCATGAAAGGAAAAAGACAGATTTTATGTATTACAGTCGAACCTCTCTAACTCGAACCTCTATAACTCGAACCTCTCTATAACTCGAACCTTTTAAGTGGTCCCTGCACTTTTTATATATATTTTAACCTCTAACTCGAATTTCTATAACTCGAACTCTCCATAACTCGAACTGTTTTGGTTGTCTCTTTGAGTTCGAGTTATAGAGGTTCGACTGTATTAAACTAATATTTTGGTAAAAAATTAAAAATAGTTAAATTGGCCTCTCTGTGAAAATCTTTTCCTTATAACTTTCTTGCGCCTTCACCAATAGGTATAATAGGGTAAAACTTGGTAATTCAAATTGTCTTCAACCCAAGTTTTTTTTCATAAATTGTATTGTATTGTATCTATATCTATAAGTACTTATATTATTTTCTCCAATTGAAAAGTTATATTTTTCTATTGCTATTAGTACTCTCATTGGCCAACGGGGGCAGTTTTGACCCCCAACCCCCCCCCCTGGCTACGCCACGGCTTTCTAGGTTATTTTAAATATCAAGATTATATTAATGTTTTAATATTATTTAATGACTCTTTTAAGTTAGTAAGTTTAATCACAGAATAACTAGGCTTGCACCCTTTATATTTTTGTTAGTAATCATTAATGTGTTTCATATATATCTTTTTATAATATACTTACTATGCTAAGATAAAATACTTTTTATTCAATCCTATTTTTAATGAAAATCAGCTTACTGGTGGAAAAATTTCGGAACTGAAACCGGTTTTTTCAACTATGCATGTGCTACTCTCTTTTTTAATTTATTCTCTTTATTGTTCCTTTCGGCTCAAGAGAAACGAATTTCTAAAAGAAGCGAGTGACACATGTGCAGTTGATCGGTTTGAGTTCGTCCGCATTAGCTCTCGCATAAATGCTGGTTGTCCATAGAGCGTATAAGCGGCGCGGATTTATCCTTTCCCAGGCTCTGGTTGGTTGATTTAAAAATTTCAACCAATCAAAGCCCGAGAAAAAAAAATCCGCGCGGATAATATGCTCTCTGGACAGCCGGTTTAAAAGACTCATAGAAATAACGCTCATCCCCTGCACTAAAAGTGCTCCAAATTACGCTCAACTCCCGCACTAAGTGTAGTTCGACCGGCCAGCTATTAGAGGGCGCTGACCAAAACTAAAAACAGTTATAAAAAATTTACAAGGCAGTTTCCGTACTACCGACCTGCGGTCTGTTTACTGTGAATGTGTCAAAACATCTGTGGGAAGGTGAACTGTACAAATTTTCAAAATTATGTGAAAAAACCGCGAAAAAACACGAAAAACTAGGTATGTAATTAATTTTAAATTATTAATCCTAAGCTAATTTATAAATTTATGTCGAAAATTTGACGATGCAGGGATAGAAATTGATTTTTTTCAACCAAAACAAGTTAAAGAAAATCACTATGCAACGTTTTTTAAAAAATAATTTAAAAAAAAACCATACTTTTTTTTTTAATTTCCCGTATCCAAATCGACTAAAAATAGTCCAAAGAATCATTTTCATACAAAAAAATCGTTATATAGGGCGTTTTGACGAGCGAGGTATAACGTAGTAGAACCTTTTTGGTTGCTTCCAGCTTGCCGTAAGCTTACTGTACTTTGCTGATGACTTGGTTCATTTCGATTGTTATTATATCCTTCGGCATAGAATATTGCTTCCATATAAACAAAGCATTTAACTTTCTAGACTTCTCCAGGACGTAAACCAAGAATACCTTTTCGGTGAAATTTTCGAAATTCTGTTTATTGCATCATTTTCGGTACTGAAAGCTGCTTTCGTTGGTGGCCTTTTTCATGCCCATCTCAAAGTAAGAATATGCTTTATTCATTGGCCCCTTTTTTTTCCATCTTCGAGAAATGTAATTCGAACTTTTTCTCGACTAAACTTATTTAGTTTGTTATGAAATAAATATTATTTTTACCACATTGTTTGTTAGCATATATATTATAATCTATAATCTTTGGTTAGCATCTCACTGACTTTTGTTTAATGTAATGCCATGGCAACTATCACTGCCCACTGTTTTATTATATACGGGGGGTTGACATGCTAATTTTACAGTACGGTAAGTGGTTTAATACCTATTTATTTAGTTTATGATTATGATTATTTTTAGTATATAAAAATAAACCTTGGCATTAAAGTCCCTTTTAGTCACTTAGCAAATTATAGCCCTCCTTCCGGTCGGGCAGGAAAATTCCCGCCGTGGGATTAAAAGTAAACACTGTACGACCTAGGTTTATAATATACCTACTATTATTTTTATTAGTGTTAAAAAAAAGCGGGCGGCGAAGAAAAGGTCGAAAGTACAAAAAGTCGAAAATACAAAAGTTCGAAAGTACAAAAGGTCGAAAATACAAGAGATTGAAAAACAAAAGGTCCAAACAAAGTCGAAAGTAGCTACACTGTAATGATTGCAAAACAAAGTAAGAGACACACAGGTACACACACACACACACACTCATAGAAAAGTTTTTAAAAAATCAACATCCAATAAGGTAGGTATTTTTTTGGGCAGCAACACGACGGGTCGCAAAACTTTGTTCGAAAACATTTTCTTCGAACGGAAATTTTTATGAAAACAATTTCTTCTAATGGAAATTTGTTCGAAAACATTTTTTTTGAACGGAAATTTCTTCGAAAACCATTTCTTCAAACTGAAAATTGTTCGAAAAAATTTTCTTCCTTCGGAAACTTGTTCGAAAACATTTTTTTTAAACGGAAATTTGTTCGAAAACATTTTTTTCAAACGGAAATTAGTTCGAACACTATTTCTTTGAACGGAAATTTGTTCGTAAGAAATAGTTCAAAAACATTTTCTTCGAATAGAAAACATTTTCTTCTAAAGCAAGCTTTTCGAAAAAAAAACAATTTAGACCTGGATTTCCAAACCTAACACAATTCATATAGTTTGACTAAGCCAAGGTCTTTCTAACATATTTTTTCAAAAAAACCCTGACTTCTTTCCCGGGATCGTAAACTATCTGCAAATTTGTCTACTTTCCTCCTTTGGTCGAAATTGGTATTTTCCTAAACTTTGTCAATTGATCGCAAACGTATCCGAACCGGTCCAGATACCCCTGATGTGCTCAATTGAGAAAAGTTAGAGTAACACCGATTTCAACCTTCCAAAATGAGGACCGGAAAGCTAATTTAGGGAAATCATTTTTCGAAAATAGGTTTCTTGTTGGTTCGGTTTGGTTTCACACCCTCTAGGATCCTTCGTTTTCACACCTTCTAGGATTGTTCGAAAAAGACCCCATTAGTCGAACTATATGAGTTGTGTTAAGTTTGGCAAGCCAGGTCTAAAATTTTTTTCCGTTTGAAGAAAATGATTTCGAAAAATATCTGTTTGAAGAAAACATTTTTGTATAATTTTCCTTTCGAGGAAAGCGTTTTCGAAGAAAATGTTTTCGAACAATTTTTTTTGGTTTTGGTGTAAATTGATTTTTATAGATTTTTTTAATAAAAATTGCATTTTATCTGTGACTTTTAGTTTTTAAGATATTACATTAAGTTGATATTTTTCTTATGGAATGCCCCTCTTTCTATTCGATTTTTATAATCAGCGTAAAATTTCCTTTAAAATGATTTATCACACAATATTTTAATTTTAAATTTTTTTTTGTTTTAGTTATTTTTATTTTAAAAACAAACAATAGGTATAACCAAATACAAAGAATATGTATAAAGAAATAATAAATATAATATGTAATATCTCAAAAACTAAAAGTGACCGATGAAATTCAATCTGACTGTTGGATTCTTTATAAAAATTTTAGTTTGATTACTGAATGCTGATTTTTTAAAAACTCTGTAACTTAAAAACGGCAGTATCAAAATGCTACTTGAACATCGAACCTCGTGCAAGCGGGGGTCAGTTTTCTGCTAGCTCCTCTAAAAATTAAAGAGACTTATCGTAGAAACTGCTTTATGATTGGTGTTTACTAGAAATTATAAAGGACCATCATCGTAGAACAAAGCGAAGCCTGACATTGATTTTCTATTTTTTTGTTATTATTTTTGACATATTTTTATCGGTTTGGCCAAATATAATAGAGATCATTGGGTTTGGCATTGCTTAACGATAAGAATCTTTACTAGAAATACCTGAAATCCCGCAATTTATATACAGTAGCGCACCCAGGAATATGTCCTGGGGGGGGGGGGGGGCCGAGGCCTTATGAAGTCTTATTTCATGCTATTTTTTGTGTTTATTCATGAAATATGTGGAAAATATATACAAAAATCTGGGTGCGCCCATGTTATATACATACATAAAGTTCATATCATTATTTTTGAGACAACTTTTTACTACTTTTTTCGTTGGCCTATGCTATTTGTTATGGTAAACATCTGATGAGTATCAAAAAGTTATCTCAAAGATTATGATATGGAGTGTACTTCATAAGATATAGAAAGATTTTTTGTTTGAAACTCGTAGACAATGATTGAGTAGAAACAAAACTTCGGATTTTCATTTTCTTAATTTAAACACGACGTTTTGGTTCGGTCCGGTTCACGTTTACACTTGAAAACGGTTAGAGATACTTGCTAACCGAAACGTCATGTTTAAAATAGATAAAGGCAATGGAAGTCCGAAGTTTTGTTTCTATATCGTCATCTTTCAGCATGTTCAAGCAAAATACATTTTTTTTTTCTAAATATTGATGTAAGAAAAATTTCTGAACAGAACAAATTTTCATGAGTAGAATAAATAAACAAAAATGATCAAAATCGGTGTTTACATGCTCAGCCAAAGAAACCTTTCGTTGATTAATAATTTCATAAAAAATGTTTCCGCACGTTTTACCCGCGAATCATGTCCAGTGCAGCTTCGCTCCACAATTTCTGAACGTTCCCGTTTCATTTTTGGTTTTTAACGGTTGGTGACATTGGGCCACGTCAATTATCGCTTTTCGCGCCATTTAGTTAAGCTTTAAAATGGTCGGCGAGGACAAATGGTGAGGTTTGGCACACATTTAGGAATTTTTCCTGTAAAAACTGGAAAAATTAATGCAAAATGTTGTTTAGGATGTAAATAAAGAACCAAGGAATATGCGTAAGGTAATTTTCTTCGGTATTTTCATGTGTTAAATGGTTTTGTTGCCACTGAAAATTTGGCTTCCTTTCGTGTGAGACATGGTGGCGCATACAGGTTCTAAAAAAATCTGGGAAATTGACGAAAAATGTTATTTTACTGTAAATAGAGAATCAAATTATATATTTGACGTAATGTTTTCCACTATTTTTATGTTTAGATTGCTCTTGTTCTGGAAAATAGTCTGTTTTTTTGAGAGGAGATTTTGTATAGTTGGAGTAGGAATTTCCATGGAAAAATTGGTCGAAAATATGAAAAATATATACCCGCAGATAAAGAAACAATGGGCGCACCAAGGGGGGGCCTTAAGGCCGCCCCCCCCCCTTCCAAGCCCCAATTTTTTAAATATTTTTGTCACATTTCATGAAGAAAGTAGCAAAATATACTGCCGTCCTAAGTAAGACCCACCTATCTAAAAAAATCAAAAATGAGTTAAAATAAGTAATAATTTGTAACTTTTTTTTTTGTTTTATTACTTAGATATTGCTATTAGAAACCCATAAACATTTACCAACAAAAAAAATATATTACTATGTAACTCTTGGCAAGCATTTAAACTTTAAACTCGCTTTTCTCGAAATAAGTGAAAACGTAGATAGGTGGGTCTTACTAAGGACGGCAGTATAGCATTGCATGGGGTCTCAGATCCCCCAAGACTGGCCACCCCCTCCCCTGCAAAAAACAGTGAAAATATTTTTGAATTAAACCACTGGCATTTTAAAGTTGGATTGCCTAAAATAGTACCAAAAACCAAAAAAAAAACAAAGGAGGAGGCACTAAATACATTGTTTACTGGGATGCGTCAGATAAGCCAAATTTAAGATATGTTGAAGGCCAAACCTTCCTGATATTTTTTCCAAAAAAAATTGGGGGGTCATAGGATTCATTTTCGAGCTATACTTATTTAAATGCGCGCCACTGAAATATGGAAAAACGTGACTTTTTGTAGTTTTGTTGTAATAACTTATGGTCAAATAAATATAAAAAATCCATATTAGTCTTATTTTATTAAAAAAAGAGTCCTTTTAAGAATTTTATCATTTTTTGACATATAGTTTGCGTCACATACCTACAGAGTGGCTTAAAATAATTATAAAAGACAGGAAAAATACCTGAGATTTAATAAATATAAAGAGAGGAAACTGAAAATACATGGACAAAATTAACTTCACTTGCTTTCATGTGAGTCGTTTTTACTATTCTTAAGTGATGTTTGCATAATGGGTTATGGGATAAACCTACAGGGTATTTAAAAAAAAAATTTATTCATGTTTACTAATTGTCTGCGGAATAAAGTCAAAGTCAAAAAGTAGCTTTATTGTCTGTAGAAGAATATATATATATATATATATATATATATATATATATATATATATATATATATATATATATATATATATACATACAGTCGAACCTCTATAACTCCTGAAGGGACAATCAAAACAGTTCGAGTTACGGAAAGTTCGAGTTATAGAAGCTCGAGTTACATAGGTTAAAATACATGTAAAAAGTGCAGGGACCGCTTCAAAGGTTCGAGTTATAGAGGGGTTCGAGTTATAGAGGTTCGAGTTAGAGAGGTTCGACTGTATATATATATGTTATATGAAAATATCCTGCCTACACTTAGAAGATACCAGAACCTTCTATGAAACCCGAGAACCTTCCAGATAAGAAGCTTATTCTGCTGACTTGCGTTTCCCATGAAATAAACAACACGTGCATTCAAGCCGAATCAGCACTTTATTTCTCAGAACCTTTCAAGATAAGAAGACCATTCTGCTGACTTGCGTCTCTCACGGAATAAACAACACGTGCATTCCTGCCGAATTGCACTTTAGTTTAAGTCTAGAATATTAAGGAATTATTCCATTGCTTAATCAGCACATTTTCTTTATATAAACTCAAATCATTGTAATGTTAAGTCATTCTCTTTAGAATCGTTCTTAAGTACACGTTCAATTATAACGTTTAAGTCCTATATTGTATTTAATCAAAATAAAGTTTTTTAAAAAGTTAAAAGTAAACTTTAAAGTATAACATTTGGCGCAGTCGTAAGGATAGTTTAACACACGCGCAAACACGAGTATTCTAATTCGCGAGTGGTGAAGCTCCAGCTCTTTAAGCTATCAAGAATCTACAGCAACCAAGAAGTTACATAGCAACTAAGAAGTTACATAAGCAACCAGGAAGCTAGACAGCAACGAACCAAGCGTCCTCGCAACCAACGGATACGGAAGGAACACCTAGTGAAGCCCCTGGTAGCCGAACACGTGGAGACAAATGTTCCAGCTAAAGCTTTTGTGAGTAAGACAATTGAATCATCACGTTTTATTTTTTTTTCAAATAAGTTGATTTGATTGATTTTGAAAAATCTGTTCGATTTTCTAACACTGACTTTTACAATTTTGAATTTTTAAGAAAATTTTTTTTCAATTTAAAAGAAGTCAAAAATAAAATTTAGTTTAAGAAACAAAACCTAAAAATTTTTTTTATTTAAGTTTTAAAATACGAGAAATCAAAAACCATCAAAATGACTGAACCTCGTAATAATCAACCAGCAAACGTACCAGCAAACCAACCTATAGTTGAGGTTGAACCTTATCGTTTATCGGAAATTTTCTCAATAATCCCTGAATACGATGGAGATCAAATATTTTTAGGAACTTTTATCAATGCTTGCGATTGTGCTTATAACATGGCCGTCGGAGATCAACGCGATTTATTGGTCATACACATTAAAAATAAATTAAAAGGAAAAGCCGCACAATTGGTAAACTCTCGAAATCCTCTTTCTTGGATTCAAATTAAACAATTATTAACAACATATTATGGAGATACGCGAGACCTCTCTTCATTAATTCAAGATCTACAAAGACTCAAACAACAAACAAACGAATCACCTTTAATGTTTTTCAATAGATTACAAGTTATGAATTCAAAAATGCACGCTTGTATTCAAAAATCAAATTTAAATATGCTTCAAAAAGATGCACAAATCCAAATTATAGATTCTATGGCATTAAATACGCTTTTAACAGGTTTAGAATCGCGCATAGGTCATATTGTCCGTGCTAGCAATCCAAAAGATTTACTTGAAGCACAAGTAAGAATAAGACGCGAACTACAACTTTCATATTTTGAAACACAAAAAACTCCAAACCGACCCAATGTTTTAAATAATCCCATACAAAATAGACAAAATAATTTTCAATCGCGAAGAATATCCTCTCAACCACAAAAATGTTTCAAATGTAATCGTTTAGGTCATCACGGAAGTGAATGCCGTACTTTTGTACAGAGACCCCCGGTCTACACAAATCAAAATCAACAATTTAACCAAAATTTTCAAAGACCCAATTTTGCCCAAAATCAAAATCAACAATCTAACCAAAATTTTCAGACCCAATTTTGCCCAAAATCAACCAAGCACCTCTAGAAATTTTGTACCACAAAACCAACAAAATAATTTTAGACCATCAGTAATTCAAAGAAATCCAAATTACAATTCCCCACAACATAGAGCACATGTAGTGAACTATTCTGATGAATATTTTAATAATTTTGACAACTACGATCTTTATGATCCAAATTTTGAAAATTTTAACAATTTTAACAACTATGAACCTTATGATCCAAATTTTGAAAATTTTCAGTATGAAAATCAGTTTCATTACGAAAATGAAATCTCACAAGAATTTTCGAATAATTTTGAAGAACAATATCTAAATGACATAAGTCAATACAATTTTAATCAACCCGGAGTATATCAAAATTTTGAAAAGCAAAATCAAATTTTGCCACCAGAAACCCAAAATTTTCAAATTACTTCCAATCAAAACCATCCACCCCAATCGATTCAAGAAACAGATACCCAATTAGAACAAACTACTACGAAAATCCAACACATGTCAATCGATCAAACCTCAGAACAAACATTCGTGTAAATACCAATCTACATAACTTAAACTCAAAAAATCTTTTTTATATTAATGACGCAACAAATAAATTTAAACTTTTAATTGACACCGGCGCAGGAATTTCAGTATTTAAAGAAAAAACAGTCGAAAATTATAATAATCGATTTGCAGAAAATGTAATAGTACAAGGAATAACCGATGAAAAAATTCCAATCACTCAATCAGTTTTAATCCCTTTCGCTAAAGACAATCCACTAAAAGTCTATATTTGTAATTTAGACATAGAATTTGACGGAATATTAGGACTCGATTTTCTTGAACATTACAAGTGCGTAATTGACTTAAATTCGAAACAGCTATGCACCAATTTTAAAACAATACCTTTAATTCAAGTTACAGAAAAAACTTTCGAACAAAATCCCGAAATTATTCAAAATCAAATAAATCAAAACACCACCAATACCTAAACCAAGATTAATTCAAAATCAAAAAACGCCACCAATACCAAAACCGCGAATAAATTTAAATCCAAATAATTTTCAAAATCAAATATCTCTAGAACCGCGAACCGAACAAGTTTTTAAATTAAAATGTAATTTAAAAAACATAGATGCAATTTTAATTGGTCAAGAAATAGAAAAAGTAAGATTACCAAACGCCCTAGTCCACATTAACGAAAATGGTGAATTCTATACATCAGTAATAAATCCCAATGCTATTCCTAAAACAATAAATTTTAACAACTTGTCTTTCGAACCCATACCAAGTGTGCACGATATTTTAAATTTTAATACCAATGAAGACGAACTCATTGATAGAATCGACCTTATTAAAAATCAATTAAGACTAGAACATTTAAATTACGAAGAAAAAGAATTAATTTCAAATCTTTGTTTTGAATTTTCTGACATTTTCTATATCGAAGGAGATCAATTAACTTTCACTAATGAAATCAAACATACAATTGAAACCAACAATGCTCATCCAATTTTTACTAAATCATATCGGTACCCTCAAATACACAAAGAGGAATTAAAAACACAAATTAATAAAATCCTCGATCATAAAATAATCCGACCATCAATTTCCCCGTGGTCATCACCTGTTTGGGTAGTCCCAAAAAAACTTGACGCCTCTAACAAACAAAAATGGAGAGTAGTAATCGATTATAGAAAACCGAATGAAGTAACAGTTGACGATAAATATCCACTTCCAAATATTTCAGATTTATTAGATCAGTTAGGTAAATGTCAATATTTTACAACACTTGATTTAGCATCCGGTTTTCACCAAATTGAAATTGATCAAAAAGACATTCAAAAAACAGCCTTTTCTGTCGAAAATGGACACTACGAATTTGTTCGTATGCCATTTGGTTTAAAAAATGCACCCTACACATTTCAACGTGTGATGGATAACATTCTATTAGGCATTCTAAATGAACGTTGTTTAGTTTATATGGACGACATTATTGTTTATTCAGCAACAATTCATGAACACATTTCACGTCTTTCCGAAGTTTTCCAAAGATTACGAAAATCAAATTTAAAAATTCAACCTGACAAATGCGAGTTTTTACGAAAAGAAGTAGCATACCTCGGACATTTAATTACCGAAAATGGAGTAAAACCAAACCCTGATAAAGTAAAATGTATTCAAAACTTTCCAGAATTAAAAAATCCTCGTGACGTAAAATCATTTCTCGGACTTGCCGGATATTATCGAAGATTCATACCGAACTTCGCGAAAATCTCAAAACCCTTAACAAAACTTCTTCAAAAAGATACTAAATTTATTTTTTCTAAAGAATGTAAAGAAGCTTTCGAAACACTCAAAAATGCATTAATTCCTGATCCAATATTAATCTATCCAAATTTTGAAGAACCTTTCATTTTAACTACAGACGCGAGCGCATTTGCGATAGGAGCCGTACTTTCACAAGGTCCAATTGGTAAAGACCTTCCGATAGCTTTTGCATCGAGAACCCTTTGTAGTGCAGAAAGTAAATACTCCACTATTGAAAGAGAACTATTAGCAATAGTATGGTCCGTAAAACACTTTCGACCTTTCCTTTTTGGTAGAAAATTCACTATAGTCACCGATCACAGACCTCTAACCTGGCTACTTTCAATTAAAGACCCCGGTAGCAGATTAGCACGTTGGCGATTAAAATTAGAAGAATATAGTTTTAAAATCATTCATAAACCCGGTAAAATCAATAAAAATGCAGACGCTTTATCGCGAATAAAAATCAATCATTTCAAAGACTGTATAGACTTTAAAGCAAACATTAAAATTTTTGCAAACAACGAAAATAACGATCAAGAACCAATTTTTAACGAAGAAGATGATCAAAAAATAACAGATGAATTTAACAGATTTGTTGAACTTTACAAGACGCGATCCCTAATTGATTATTCTAAAATCGAAACCTCGAATGATCAATTATTAGATAAATCAAATAAATTAATAGTAACCTTCTTCCGACAAAATAAAATGGAAGATTTACATTTCAAAATCATTGACGATATTTTTGAAGAAGAATTCCACCTTGAAGAATTAAAAATTAATATTGTTTCTAGCAAAACAGTTAAAGAACGTAAATATTTTATTATAGCCCTACCATTCGATAATGATGATTGTTCACAACACTTATTTTATTGCCTTTTTAAAGACCAAAATGAATTTGAAATTAACAAAACATACTGCATCGAAAACAATCTAGATTTACCAACTTTAGAGATGCTATCTTACATCTTTTCTGATAAAGACATAAAATTAAAAATTTGCTAAAATATAATAACAACCCCCGACGAAGATGAAATCCCAATAATTTTAGAAAATTATCACTTAGGAAAAAGCAACCTACACCGTGGAATAAATGAAACAGTTAGACGCATTAGAGAAAAATATAATTGGCGTGGTTTAACAAAAAACGTAGAAGATTTCATAAAAAAATGTGAAACTTGTCAAAAAGTAAAAATTGTTCGTAAAAATCTAAGCAGACCCTTCGTTGTAACAGAAACACCACGTACCCCTTTTGAATGAATCAATATCGATATTTTCGAATATCCCACCAGAAATTACGCGTTAACAGTACGGGATGAACTAACAAAATTTACACAAGCTTACGCAATGAGTGATAAAAAAGCAAGTACTATTTTACTATTTTTCCAACATTTCGGTGTACCCTTACGAATACATTGCGATTATGGCAAAGAATTTGATAACACCCTTTTAAAAGATTTATGTACCCTATACGATGTTAAGTTAACATTTTCTAGCGTAGCACATCCACAGTCAAACGGTTCACTAGAACGATTTCACGCAACCCTTTGCGAAATGATTAGAATCAATAAACAAGAAAACCCTGAAGATCATTGTTTTAGCGTTCTTCCATACGCAGTAATTTGCTATAATAATACAAAAAACAAAACACACGGATTTACCCTTTACGAACTCGTTTTCGGACATACATCAAGTAGACCCCCCGAAAAACTTTATAATCAAGAACAATTGATATCTAAATATGTACGCGATTTAAATAATAGAATGGACTATTTTTACAAATTAGCTAGAAATAGAACTGATCAATCGAAACAAAAATCGAAAGAACGATTTGACGAACACGTACGAAAGAATCTCCCTGAATTTAATGTAGGAGACAAAGTTTGGCTTAAAGAATCACAAATCAAATCAAAATCAGAAAATTTATTTAATGGTCCTTTTGAAATTTTAGAAATACATCGTAATTCTGCAACACTTAAAAACCCACAAACAAATCAATTAACCAAAGTAAATTTTGATAGGTTAAAACCGTGCTTTGAATAAAATAAAAATCTTTTATTTTAGATTAATGGGAATAATCTCAATCGTTTCCAGTCAATATTCAATATTACCAATAAATAATACACTAGGACTATTTTATCATGAAGAATCCCTTATCAGAATTTCTAATAATCAATGGACACTTGTTGTTTACAAAGATCTTTTACCCTTTAAGAAAGCAATTGAGCATAATGACAAAATTTTAGATACCTTTATGGATCACTTTTCAATCAATAATAATCAAATTGCAAATTTCAAATCGCAAATTAAAACGCATGTTAGCCTTTTAAAACAAATTTCTAATTACGTTAATATTAAATACGAAGAACTTATCTCGGATACAAAAGAAAAATCATATAGGCAAAAACGTGGAATATTTAATGGCATCGGAACTATTTGGAAATCTATTACAGGAAATTTAGATGCATCAGACGGAGAATACTTTAATGATTGTATTAATAAAGTATCGACTGATGAGAAAAATATTGAAAGATTATTGCAAAAACAAATTTCAGTAACAACCTCTGTTATTAAAAGTTTTAATACGACTTTACAAAAATTACAAATTGATGAAGAAACGTTTAATCATGATATTAAATTAATTCAATATTTAGTCACTTCGATTTCTGATAACGCTGCCTATGCAGAAGCACAAATAAAAGCATTAGATTTATGCGAATCGCTTATGGAAAGTTACACCTTTATTAAAGATTCATTAAATGACGCGTTAAACGCAGTAACTTTTGCACGTTTAAAAATATTGCATGGTTCAATAATAAAACCATCGGATTTGGTAGATTCATTGAGAAAGATTTCTCATTCATTACAAAAAAATAATTTGCCTTTACCAATATCAATCTCAACGGTAGCCCAATACATTAATTTAATTGAACTTAGTGCTTTTCAAACTGAATCAAAAATAGTATTTGTTCTTAAAATACCTCTTATAGACCCTTCGACTTATACTTTATACAGACTTTACCCAATACCAATATTAGATAATCGAACAGGTCTTCACCATACTATATCAACAATTAATACATTTATTGCGCGTGACGATGATTCAATGTTTTTCGTCACCTTCCACAACGTGGACCACTGCAAGATCATCGAAAGAAGAACGAAGCTCTGTTCCAAAGTACTTCCGTATCCCATCGACAGTGATGCTATTTGTGAAGCTCAACTATTGAAGCAACAAACTCAGCTGCCGAAAACATGTCAAACAACAATTTTCTATGCACAAGGCTACAATGTTCAACCACTAGAAGAAAATCAATGGCTAGTTACTACATCAGAACCAGTACCTACCAATATTAAATGTAAAAATCAAGAAATCATTACGAAATTAATTGAAACCAATAGTATAATTCGATTCAAATCAACATGCAATGCTTTTATTGGAAGTACGAGAATTCATTCTGAAACCATACTTCAAGAAAGTACCTTCGAAGAAATAAATTCACCAACAATCAATATTCCATATACTTGTTGTAAAGATATGCCTGAAATCCCCAAAATTCAAGGCCTAAAACCACTAAATTTAAGCAAAATAAACGTCGAAGATCTGAATATTGCACAACATAATCTTAATCAATATTCAGAAGAATTAGATAAAATGATGAATCAACCATTCATTCAAAAACACATTGATTGGTTTACTATCATTACAATAACATTGATAGTACTACTAGTAATTCTTTACATTATTAACAAATGTCGAAGACGCCGAAGAACAAGAAATGGTAATAATACCAATAACGATAATGGTAATGACTTTCCACCATTTCCAAAACCTAATCTACAAAGAATTAGGAATTTATCGAATATCTTACCAAGAAGAAGACCAAGCATACACATCGAAGATCAAATCGAAGAAGAAATCGAACCCAATGCAAAATTAATAATCAATCAATCATCTTAATAAAAGTTGCCGTATAACGCCAACTTTTTCAAAAAGAGGGGAGCTGTTATATGAAAATATCCTGCCTACACTTAGAAGAAACCAGAACCTTCTATGAAACCCAAGAACCTTCCAGATAAGAAGCTTATTCTGCTGACTTGCGTTTCCCATGAAATAAACAACACGTGCATTCAAGCCGAATCAGCACTTTATTTCTCAGAACCTTTCAAGATAAGAAGACCATTCTGCTGACTTGCGTCTCTCACGGAATAAACAACACGTGCATTCCTGCCGAATTGCACTTTAGTTTAAGTCTAGAATATTAAGGAATTATTCCATTGCTTAATCAGCACATTTTCTTTATATAAACTCAAATCATTGTAATGTTAAGTCATTCTCTTTAGAATCGTTCTTAAGTACACGTTCAATTATAACGTTTAAGTCCTATATTGTATTTAATCAAAATAAAGTTTTTTAAAAAGTTAAAAGTAAACTTTAAAGCATAACATATATAATAGTGTGTTTAGCGGGATGCGTCAAATGAGGTGAATTTATGATATTATGTTAGGGTCCAAACCAAAAGCAAATTCTTAAAAGGACTCTTTTTGCAATAAAACAATGCTAATATCTATTTTTTATTTTTATTTGACGATAAGTTATAGCAAAAAAACTAAAAAAAGACTCATTTTTCCATATTTCAATGGCGCGCATTTAAATAAGTATAGCTCGAAAAATATCAGGCAGGTTTCACCTTTAGTATAGTCTCAAATTTGGCTAATCTGACGCATCCCGGTAAACAATGTATTTAGTGCCTCCACCTTTCTCCAACAAAGGTAACGTGACGCGATGTCGCACATGCGCACATGTATATCCAGATAAAAATTAAAAGTTTTCCCAGTTTCCCATAGAGTCAACTTTTATTTAATTATTTCAATATTATCTTTCCTAACTTTCTTAAGTTAACACACTGTATATTTTTGATTTTTAATCATTTATACAAATTAGTGCCTATAAGTGCTTGCTTATAGCCATTCTATTGAGGTATTATGTTGATGGTGTAACCAAGTTACTATTTTTTTTGTTTTAAATTATTAGCTCACATATATACACTATGTGTGAGCTATGGTGATCATGTCAAAAATTATTTAAAAAAAAGTTGCTCCTATTTCCTCCTATTTTTTTATATATCTGTGTTTCAGATGATTTTGAAACTTTTTTGTCGCGCCGTCTGTATGTCTGTTAAACTTTGGCTGACCAAAAGAAAATGAGGGCTTTATTTGTAAAAGTAGCAAATACTGCGTTGTCAAAAACAATCGAAATTTGTTTGATGAGAAAAAAGTTTGATGAGAAAAAAAAAGTATATCTGTAAATATTAATGGCGCATACATATTAATATGCAAAGAATATTATTATTGACTTGTTTCACAAAAATGCATAAATGTGTACAATGTTGATACAAACATACAAACTACTACAATTGCTATAAAAAAGTAATAAAAATATAAGTGTGAACAATATGGTTTTAAACATACAAATGCTACAATTATTGTACAATAAAATGTTGTTATGAAATAAGTTATAGCACAAGCGATCAATGTTTTTACAGAACAATAACAAGTCAAAATGTTACCATTGTAGTTATAAAACACCAATAAAAATAGAAATGTAATACGGAATTATTTAGTCAAAGAAATACGAAAATCAATCAATTTAAATCAAGTCATCGATGTCTTTGAGCTCCATGTGGGTTTTTAATAATACGTCCTACACTAGTTTTGCCTATTATTCAAATGATTAATTTGTCTTAGATTTTGTTAGTTGGAAGAGAATCTTTATCTTAATCAATAACCAAAAACGATTTCTTGTTCTGTTTAAAAAATATGTAAAAAAAATAGTTAAAGCGTCAGGGTGCGCCTGAAGGGTCAGCAGGTTTCTCTTTAGTGGTAGAAAAAACTATTGACATATCTTGAGTAAGGACACCTTCCTCAAAATATATCCACAAACCTTTAAATCGAACCTGCTTCCGTGTTTTTTAAGCGTTTTTGTTGTTTTCAAGAAAATGTTACATAAAATGACGTTATATGATGGTTTATTTTATTAATCAGCCTCAAGTGCATCATTTTTTTCCAATATGAACAGAATATCTACTGATCATGGGCGCACCCAGGGAGAGGGTGGCTCAGGGCCCGGGCCCCTTACAACTTTTTAGATATTTTCCACATATTTCATGAATAAAAAGATAAAATAGCATAAAATACGTCATCATGAGGCCTCATCCCCCAATGACATATTCCTGAGTGCGCCACTGCTGATGATTAACACAAAAATAACATTTCTTAAGTGTATATCAACATAAAAAACTTGTCACAATATTTTTGATAACTAAGGGTCCCTCACCGACTTTTTTTTTCGGTCCAATAGCTTAAAGCGTTTCTTAATATAATCATAATATGACGGAATAAGGAACACTTTAGGCTAAGTAACGAAAAAAGAAGTCGGTGCGATTGGCTATAAGTCACAAATAACGTTCCGTAAAACTATTAACAAAAAATATAATTCTATTACGAAATATATCGATAACTACATCTAAAATTATTGTTCATAAAAATACACACATATTATAAAAATGTGTATAACTAATATAGAATAATTCATTAATAAAAAAAAACTTTGTAAAACTATATTATAAAAAACACAAACATGTAATTATATTACAAAATATCTACCTTATGATAAAAATATAGTTGCCACCACTTAACATAGTCAAATAATTTTAGGAATTTAACAAAAATATGGAGAAAAACGGCTTTCATTCAATAGTAATTTGACGAATACTCTGTAACTGCCCTTAAAAAAAATTCCTATTGTGCATTCTTAGAAGAGCTTATTTTACATCTATACATGGATTTTAAGCGTTTGAGAAATTTCCAATTGTCTCATTATATTTGTTAAATGCCTTATATTTGTCAGTAGTTCTACATAGCATACATCAGAAGAGAAACATTTATCAACAATTTTATTAAATGTGTTAAAAGCAGCGACATACTGTAAATATTTTTGATATAGTTATCGAGATATTTCGTAATAGAATTACATATATTTTTTTAATAGTTGTACATACTTACATTAAATTTTTTGAAGAAAAGGCACTCATAGATAAAATCTTGTACCTAACACATTGCGGAAAGTGTTTCTACCACCCACCCTTGACGGCTTGTCCGAACTCCGCTCCGCGTCGATCGACCAACTGCCGTCACGTACGGTAAAGTATCACTTTCCACACTTGTTAGGGAAATAACCAGTATAGAACGTTATTTGTGACTTAGTTATCAAAAATCTTATAACAAGTTTTTTATGTTGATATAGACTCAGAAAATGTTATTTTTGTGTCAGTCATCAGCAGTTGCGCACTCAGGAATATTTCTTGGGGCGAGAGGCCTCATGACGTATTTTATGCTAATTTATCTTTTTATTCATGAAATATGTGGAAAATATCTAAAAAAATGTTAGGGTTCCGGAAACCCGAGCCCCCCCCCCCCACCCCTGGGTACGCCAATAATCATTAGAGATTCTATTTATATTGGAAAAAAATAATGCACTTGAGGCTTATTAATAAAATAAACCATCACATAATGTCATTTTGTGGAACATTTTCCTGAAAACAACAAATACGCTTAAAAAACACGGGAAGAAGCAGGTTTATCAAAGCTTTTTCTGCCACTAAAGAGATACCACTAAAGAGAAACCTGCCGATCATTCAGGCGCACCGTGACGTGTTGCTAAATTTTTTTCCTTAAAAATATACAAACTTTTATTTTTAGAACGATGATGATGCAACTCAAATTGAAACCTTCAGCACTATGCCAAATACGAACTGGAAGCCCTTATTTGTCACCACATTGAAGAAAATTATGGATCTTGCATGAAGAAAACTTTGGTTCAGTGTGACTTATTATTCAAATTAGTTATTTGTCTTGGATTATGTTAGTTGGAAAACAATTTTTATCAAAAACCAACAACTATTTGTTATTTTGTTTTAAAAAATATATTAATGCCACAATTGCGATTATAAACCTGTGAAAAAAATAAGTGGTAGCAATGTTGTTTTAACAGTCTTACATTAAGTGCGATAAATGTTGTTATGAATTAAGTAAAAAAAAATGCGGTCAATGTTCTTACAGAACAATAACAAGTCAAAATGTTACATTTGTAGTCATAAAACATTACTAAAAATACAAATGTAATACGGAATTATTTACTGAAAAAAATACGAAAATCAATCAATTAAATCAAGTCATCGATGGCCTTCAGCTCCATGTAATCTGAATTTTTAAATGGGTTTCTATTAATACGTCTGACACGACTAGTTTTGCCAATTATTCAAATGTTTAATTTGTCTTACATTTTGTTAGTTGGAAGAAAATATTTATCTTAATCAATAACCAAAATCTATTTCTTGTTCTGTTTAAAAAATATGTAAAAAAAATTGTTTAAGCCTGTTGCTAATTTTTTTGTCTTTAAAAATATACAAACTTCTATTTTTAGAACGAAGATGATGCAACTCAGATTGAAACCTTCAGTACTATGCCAAATACGACCTGGGAGCCCTTATTTGTCACCACATTGAAGAAGAAAGAATGCTTCATCATGGATGGAGAAAACTTTGATAACCAATTATTCAAATTATTGATTTGTCTCAATCTCTTATCAAAAACCAAGAGGTATTTCTTCTTTTAAAAAAAAAAAAAATGCGAGCAATGTTCTTACAGAACAATAACTAGTCAAAATGTTACTATTGTAGTTCTAAAACATCAATAAAAATACAAATGTTATGCGGAATTGTTTAGTCAAAGAAATACGAAAATCAATCAATTAAATCAAGTCATTGATGTCCTTTAGCTCCACGTAATCTGAATTTTTAATTGGGTTTTTATAATATCTCTAACACGACTAGTTTTGCTAATTATTCAAATGATTAATTTGTCTTAGTTTTTATTAGTTTGAAAAGAATCTTTATCTTAATCAATAACCACAAACTATTTCTTTTTCTGTTTAAAAAATATGTAAAAAAAATTGTGAAAGCCTGTTGCTAATTGTTTTATTTTCAAAATGTAGAAACATTTATTTTTAGAATGAAGATGATGCAACTTAAATTGAAATCTTCAGCACTATGCCAAATACAAACTGGAAGCCCTTTTTTGTCCCCACATTGAAGAAAATGGTTGATCTTGGATGAAGAAAACTTTGGTAAGTGTTACCAATTATTCAAATTATTTATTTGTCTTGGATTATGTTAGTTGAAAAACAATCTTTATCAAAAACCAACAGCTATTTCTTCTTTTGTTAAAAAATGTATTAATGTTACAATTGCGATTATAAACCTGTGAAAAAAATAAGTGCGAGCAATGTTATAACAGTCTTACATAATGTGTGATAAATGTTTTTACGAAATAAGTAATAGCAAAATGCGATCAATGTATGTACAAAGCAATAACAAGTAAAAATGTTACCATTGTGGTTATAAAACATCGATAAAAAACAAATGTAATACGGCATTATTTAGTCAAAGAAATACAAAAATTAATCAATTAAATCAACTCATGTCCTTTAGCTCCATGTATTCTGAATTTTTAATTGGGTTTTTAATAATATGTCTGACAAAACTAGTTTTGTCAATTATTCAAATAATTAATTTTTCTTAGTTTTTGTTAGTTAAAAGAGAATCTTTATCTTAATCATTAACCAAAAACTATTTCTTCTTCTGTTTAAAAAATATGTTGAAAAAATAGTTAGTCTGTTGCTAATTTTTTTATCTTTCAAAATATTCAAACTTTTATTTTTAGAATGAAGATGATGCAACTAAGATTGAAACCTTCAGCACTATGCCAAATACGAACTGGAATCCCTGATTTGTCACCACATTGAAGAAGAAAAGATGTTGGTTCTTGGATGGAGAAAGCTTTGGTGAGTTTTACTAATTTTGTTAGAGACCCTTTATCAATACCTAACTATAAAATAACTTGTGTTACAAAGTAATAGTCGAATTTCACAAACAATTCCTTAACTACCCTGAAAGGAAATAACACTTGTTAAACGTTGGCTAACCAAAAGATAACGAATGCTTTATTAGTAAAAGCAGCAATTATTGCGTTGTCAAAAACAATCGAAAGTTTATAAGCAGCAAGTTTACACACACAAATATATCTATAAATAATATTGGCACAAATGCTATTATACATGTTAATATGCAAATAATATTATTATTAACTTGTATCACAAAACGCATAAATGTGTACAATGTTGTTACAAACATACAAATGGAACAAATGCTATTACGAAAAAGTAATAAAAATACACTACATATCATAATTTTTTAGATAACTTCTTGACACTCATCAGCTGTTTATCATAATAAATAGCATGGGCCAACCAAAAAAAAGTAGTAAAAATTTGTCTCACAAATAATGATATGGAGATTATATATATATAAGAAATAAGTAAGAACAAATTGTGATCAATGTTCTTATAGAACAATAACAAGTCAAAATGTTACTATGGTAGTCATTAAACATCGATAAAAATATGAATCTAATACGGAATTATTTAGTCAGAGTAAAGCGTCCTTCTTAGGTCTTTATTTATACGTCCGACTAGTTTTGCTAATTATTCACATCATTAATTTGTCTTTTATTTTTTGTTTCGAAGAGAATATTTATCTTAATCAATAACCAAAAACTATTTCTTCTTCTGTTTAAAAAATATGTAGAAAAATAGTTAAAGCCTGTTACTTATTTGTTTATCTCTCAAAATATACAAACTTTTATTTTTAGAATGAAGATGATGCAAACTTCAGCACTACAAATACAAACTGGAAGCCCTTATTTGTCCCCAAATTGAAGAAAATGATGGATCTTGGATGAAGAAAACTTTGGTAAGTGTTACCAACTATTCAAATTATTTATTTGGAACCCTCAGAACGAAAATAACACAACTTGAAATTTAGAAATTTTAACTTTTAGTGATAAAACGACAAAATTAGACGCCCCTTAACAATTATCCTACCTAGTTATAATGCCTACATAAAGTTGATGTTCGAATCAAGAAATTTTTATAATAAGAACCTAAAATAAGCATCAGTATTATGAAATTTTTTTATGTTGTTTCAGTTTTGTTCTGAGGGTGCGATTTGTCTTGGATTTTGTTAGTTGGAAAATAACTACTACTACTATGTCGGTTTAGAACGTTTTTCTACGTTGTCCGACGCCTATTCTCCACCTTCTTCGATCCTGACAATCATCTTCCGTCAGGTTTTTTTGACTCATTGATCTTTGGATTGACTGTTGTCATTCCAGTTTAGGACGCCCTCTTTTTCTACGCCCTATTGGTTGCCATTCTAGGACCTGCTTTGGTAATCTTTCGTCGTTCATCCGTTGTACATGGCCGTACCATATCAGTTGTCTTTTAGTGATGTCATCCGTTATGCTTCCCTCGATTCCCATTCTTTCTTTTATGATCTCATTTCCTATATGATCTGTTCTAGATATTCTCATTGATCTTCTCATTGCATCCATTTCGACACTTTCCATTTTTGCTTTGTATTTTTCTGTTACGCGACAAGTCTCTATTCCATACAGCAGCGTGCTTTTCACCATTGTTTCATATATGTTACATTTTATATTCTTTTTTATCTCTCTGCTCCATAAAATACTGTTAAGACAACCAATTACTTTTTTTGCTTTTACTATTCTTTTTTCTAGTTCTTTACAGTCTGTTCCTGTCTTGTCAAATGTGACACCCAACCTCACTTGATTCGTTTCAAATACATAAGTACTGTGTCTTGTCCACGTTCACTGTTAACCCCTACTTTTGGTATTCTTCCGTTAACTTTCTCATCATATACTCCATGTCTTCTTTATCATTAGCTACAATTACTTGGTCGTCAGCAAACTGTAAAGTGTATATGCTAAATCGGTCGTCAAGTTGTATTCCCATGCGGTGTACTTTACGTTTCCAGTTTTTTAGAGCTACTGCGACATATATTTTAAAAAGAGTTGGAGAGATACAACATCCCTGTCTTAAGCCTTTCGTTACCTGGAATTCTTTTGAAAGTCGATTTCCAATTTTAATTTTAGATTTTCACCCTTTGTAAAGTTCTTTTATCGCTTTTATATATATATGATTGATATTAGTTTGTTCTAACACTGTCCATAATTTTTCTACTGGAACGGTATCATAAGCTTTTTGTAGGTCCACAAAGGTAACATGAGTCTCTATATTTCTGGCACTCCTTTTCTTAATTACTTGTTTAAGACAAAAAACATTATCACTACAAGATCTACTTGCACGAAACCCACTTTGCTCTTCTTCTTCTTGGTCATGAAAATCATTCTCTATTAGGTCTCTAATAATCCTACCGTACAATCTACTTAGAGTACTGGTTACTGAAATTCCTCTGTAGTTGTTGCAATCCAGCTTGTTTTCTTTTTTATGCATGGAGGATATGAATGCTATTTTCCAATCATCAGGTACTGGATGCCCGTTTATGCATTGATTAATAATATAGTGAGATTTTCTAGTAGTTTTTCTGCTCCATATTTGAGCATTTCAGCGTATATTCCCCCAGGTCCGCTAGCTTTTCCGGACTTAAGCGTTTTAATACTATTCTTTATATCTTTATTAAAAACCAAGAGCTATTTCTTCTTTTGTTTAAAAATATATTAATGCTACAATTGCGATTATAAACCTTTAAAAAAAATAAGTGCGAGCAATGTTGTTATACCATTCTTACATTAACTAGGATAAATGTTGTTATGAAATAAGTAGTTAAAATGTTACCATTGTAGTTATAAAACATTGATCAAAATACAAATGTAATACGGAATTATTTAGTCAAAGAAATACGAAAATCAATCAATTAAATTAAGTCATTGATGGCCTTTAGCTTCATGTAATCTGAATTTTTAAATGGGTTTTTATAATATTATATAAACGGAGATGGCTATTTAGTAAAATATAGTCAATCACCTGGTATGAGACATATGTCAACTTTTTTGAAATTTTTAATAAATCCTTGTTTTTTTTTAAGGAGATGTTGTGCTTTGTTTTTTCGTTAACTTCCTAAAAAAAACAGAAACGCTTTTTTGTTACTTTTTCCGCTGTCATCTTTAAAGAGTAAATTAATTATATCTTCTTTGTACTTTATAATTTAAAACTAGTCTGGTTAAAAAGTTTACCAAACCAAAAAATACTGTTGTTTTCCTATTTTGAACGCCGCTATCTTGGCGATATAAGTCATTTATTGTAAAATTTACTAGACAGCAGCAATCTCGAAAAAAAGGATTTTTTTTTAAATATAGCCGCCATTTTGTTTTAAGCGACAGGTGTAAATTAAAAAAAAATATATGTTGAGCGAGTCCTGCTTAAAGTGAATCCATTAAAATTAATGAAATTTTTCCTAAAACAGGATTTTTTTTAAATAACCTTTGGCAACCATCATTTTGGATTCTGAAGCTGGAAAATCGGGGATCGTCGAAGGAAAATTTAGCTTTGAATATAAATATTTTTCAGCTTTTTATACAAATTTACTCTACTAGTGGCAACAATAGCTATTACAAAAATGTGCAAGCAATGTTGTTATTACAGTTTTACATTAAGTGCGATATATGTTGTTATGGAATAAATAATAACAAAATGCGATCAATGTTTTTACAGAACAATAACAAGTCAAAATGTTACCTTTGTAGCTATAAAACATCGATAAAAATACAAATGTAATACGGAATTATTTGGTCAAAGAAATGCGAAAATCAATCCATTAAATCTAGTCATCGATGTTTTAGCTTCATGTAATCTGAATTTTTAAATGAGTTTTTAATAGTTTTTAATAATTATTAATAATATCCGACACGACTAGTTTTGCCAATTGTTCAAATGATTATTGTCTTAGATTTTGTTAGTTCAAAGAGAATCTTTATCTTAAACGATAACATAAAACTATTTCTTCTTCTGTTTAAAAAATATGTAAAAGAAAAATAGTTAAAGCCTGTTTTTTTTCTCTAAAAATATACAAACTTTTATTTTTAGAATGAAGATGATGCAACTCAGATTGAAACCTTTAGCACTATGTCAAATATATATATATATATATATATATATATGGATGGAGAACACTTTGGTGAGTTTTACTAATTTTGTTAGAGAACCTTTATCAATAACTATGCAATAACATGTGTTATAAAGTAATAGTCGAATTTCATAAACAATCCATTAACTATCCTGAAAGGAAATAACACTTGTTAAACTTTGGCTAATCAAAAGATAACGAGTGCTTTATTAGTAAAAGCAGCAATTATTGCGTTGTCAAAAACAATCGAAATTTTACAAAGTTTATAAACACATTATGAAAAATTAGAAAAAAAAATATCTATAAATATTAATGGGACAAATGCTTTTATAAATGTTAATATACAAAGAATGTTATTATTAACTTGTATCACCAAAATGCATAAATGTGTACAATGTTGTTACAAACATACAAATGCAACAATTGATATTTTTTTTTACGTTTATGCGCACTCGCAAGGAGATTCCTATCACGCTCGAGAAGCGACAAGTGTTGAAACGATTCAGGTTGTATCCTGCAGGGAAAACTGTCGCAGGGAGTTTATTCCACAGCGATGCTGTTCTCCAGAGATATGAATTCTGATATAATGAGGTTCTTGGTGCCTCTATTTTGACAGTAAATTGATGGTTACCGTCTGTTTGACGTGTTCGCCTAGTAGATGCTACTCCCGGGGGGATCATACGTGCCAACTCTTCAGAGCATTTTCCGTGATAATACCTGTAGAAGAGAGATAGATCGCCCACAGTTCTTCGATGTTCGAGACTATCCAAGCTACGGGTAAGTGAGGGGTCATTGATCAGCTTGATAGCTCGTTTTTGCACGGTGTTTAAAAGCATTAAGGTATGTTTGGGTGCCACACTCCATATATGTGAGCAGTACTCCATAGTTGGTCGAATTTGGGTTTGTATAGTGTGTAAAGTAATAAAAAAAATATAAGTGCGAACAATGTGGTTTTAAACATACACATGCTACTATTGCGATTATAAATCTGTGAAAAAATAAGTGCAAGCAAAGTTGTTATAGCAGTCTTACATTAAGTGTAATAAATGTTGTTTTGAAATAAGTAATAACAAAATGCGATCAATCTTCTTACAGAACAATAACAAGTCAAAATGTGACTATTGTAGTCATAAAATATCGATAAAAATATAAATGTAATACGGAATTATTTAGTCAGAGAAAAACGTCCTTCAGCTCCATGTAATCTAATAATCTGAATTTTTAAATAGGTTTTTATTAATATGTCCGACACGACTAGTTTGGCCGATTATTTAAATGATTAATGTGTCTTCAAAGAAATTTAAGGAATGTTTTTGTATGCCTTAGATTTTGTTAGTTGGAAGAGAATTTTTATATTACTAACCAGAAACTATCTTTTCTTCTGTTAAAAATATGTGGAAAAAATAGTTAAAGCCTGTTGCTAATTTTTTTCTCTATAAAAATATACAAACTTTTATTTTTAGAATGAAGATAATGCAACTAAGATTAAAACCTTCAGCACTATGCCGAATATAAACTGGAAGCCCTTATTTGTTACCACATTGAAAAAGAAAGACTGCTGGATCGTGGATTTAGAAAACTTTGGCAAGTGTTACTTCAAATTATTTATTTGTCTTATTTTAGTTGGAAAACAATGTTCTTACAGAACAATAACAAGTCAAATGGTTACTAGTGTAGTCATAAAACATCGATAAAAATACAAATGTAATATAGAATTACTTGGTCAAAGAAATACGAAAATCAATCAATTAAATCAAGTCGTCGATGGCCTTCAGCTCCATGTAATCTGAATTTTTACATAGGTTTTTATTAATACGTCCGACATGACTAGTTTTGTCAATTATTAAAATGATTAATTTATCTTAGATTTTGTTAGTTGGAAGAGAATCTTTATCTTAATCAATAACCAAAAACTATTTCTTCTTCTGTTTAAAAAATATGTTAAAAAAATAGTTAAAACCTGTACATAATATACAAACTTTTATTTTTAGAACGAAGATGATGCAATTCAGATTAAAACCTTCAGCACTATGCCAAATACGAACTGGAAGCCCTGATTTGTCACCACATTGAAGAAGAAAAAATGCTATATCTATAAATATTAATGGCACAAATGCTCTTAATTGTTAATATGCCAAAAATATTATTAATAACTTGTATCACATAAAATGTTGTTACAAACATACAAATGCTACAATTGCGATTATAAACCAGTGAAAAAAATAGGTGCGAGCAATGTTCTTATAACAATCTGACATTAAGTGCGATAAATGTTGTTATGAAATAAGTAATAAAATGCGATCAATGTTCTTACAGAACAATAACAAGTCAAAATGTTACCAGTAGTTATAAAACATCGATAAAAATACAAATGCAATACGGAATTATTTAGTCAAAGAAAAACGTCCTTCAGCTCCAATTAAGCTGAAGTTTTAAATAGATTTTTATTAATACGTCGGACACGACTAGTTTTGCGAATTATTCAAATGATTAATTTGTCTTAGATTTTGTTAGTTGGAAAAGAATCTTTATCTTAATCAATAATTAAAAACTATTTCTTCTTCTATTTAAAAAATATGTAAACAAAAAGTGAGAGCCCGTAGTCAACTTTTTTGTCTTTTAAAGTATACAAACTGTTATTTTTAGAAAGAAGATGATGCATGCCAAATGCCAAATACGAACTGGAAGCCCTTATTTGTCACCACATTGAAGAAGAGAGAATGCTGGATCTTGGATGGAGAAAACTTTGGTGAGTTTTACTAATTTTGTTGGAGAACCTTTATCAATTACTATAAAATAACTTGTGTTACAAAGTAATAGTCGAATTTCACAAACAATTCCTTAACTACCCTGAAAGGAAATAAAACTTGTTAAACTTTGGCAAACCAAAAGATAACGAGTGCTTTATTAGTAAAAGCAACAATTATTGCGTTGTCAAAAAGAATCGAAATTTTACAAAGTTTATAAACACATTTTGTAGATAAAGAAAAAAAATATATCTATAAATATTAATGGCACAAATGCTCTTAATTGTTAACATGCAAAAAATATTATTAATAACTTGTATCACATAATGTTGTTACAAACATACAAATGCTACAATTGCGATTATAAACCTGTGAAAAAAATAAGTGCGAGCAATGTTGTTATAACAATCTGACATTAAGTGCGATAAATGTTGTTATGAAATAAGTAATAAAATGCGATCAATGTTCTTACGGAACAATAACAAGTCAAAATGTTACCAGTAGTTATAAAACATCGATAAAAATACAAAGGTAATACGAAATTATTTAGTCAAAGAAAAACATCCTTCAGCTCCAATTAATCTGAAGTTTTAAATGGATTTTTATTAATACGTCGGACACGACTAGTTTTGCCAATTATTCAAATGATTAATTTGTCTTATGGCGCTTAAATAAATTCGTCTGGTATGCAATATTCAGGGACTACTAGTACGATTTAGTTGCATGTGCGAGTTCCGAGTCTCTGGTTCCGAGGTTCATGCCTATCATACAAATGTCATTAGATCATAGTAGTTGTCTCTGAATATTGCGTACTAGACGAATTTATTTCAGCGCCATCTGCCCCTTAATGTTGCAATGCTAGCCGGTTGCCACTCTATACGGGTCATATACTCATTGGTATGTTTTATACTTATTTAATGGAATTTATCGGCTGCTTTTTATCTTCGAAGGATTGAAAAGTATCATTTTAGTACGTTAAAGAATAAGGGATTATTAATTAGTTCCTAGGGTGCAAAAAAAAATACTTTCGTTGGCAAAGACAAAATTTGGCGCCACACTCTGTCGTGGGCAGGTGCATGCTCACTCTGCCCACGCCTAGATCTGCCACTGATGTTTGGTTTTAAATGAGGGGCGGCAGTTTTTTCCTTGGCCTCAGGCAACCAAAAGGTTAAGCACGCCCCTGATGTACGTCATGTCTGTAATGTTGACGTCTGTGCTCTCTCTCTATCTATCTGCTACTTTTTTTTAAAATTGGTAGGACCAGTGCAATATAAAACCAGATTTTAGATTTTAACTTGTTCTTTAGATATAACTTAAGGGAAAGATTACCTAACCGAAATTTCAAAAAACTAGTTTTTTAGAGATATTTCGCTAGTTATTATAATAGAACTTCTTCGCTGTGTGTTATTTTTACTTTTCTTATTAACTATCTTATTTCTAAGTTATTATTTAAAACTATCATGTTGCAGACAAGACAGACAAAACGGCTTATAAAAAACGCAACTAAAATATATCTTACTAGCTTTTGATGACACAAAAGAGTTTGGTTTACAACAATTTTTGATAATAAAAACTTTTTTTTCAGTCAACATTTTTATTGTTCCAAAAAAGTGCCTTATTATGCTCAATAAAATAGAAGATTTTTGTAGAACATAAACCATTTTTTATAAAAAATCAACTTTATTAAAAATTTAAAATATATAAAATATCACAGTCTTTTTAAAAAACATTATGAATCTAAACTTAAAAGTAGTAATTAATATATATATATATATATATATATATATATATATATATATATATATATACTACAAGGTGTCCTAATTGCTATGAGCCACTATTGCTACTTCGGTAACTATAAGAACTACAAGGTTGGTCAAATTAGATAAAATGTGCAGTTTATGAGGAAAATAAAAAATATGAGTTCACATTAAAAAAAAAATATTTCCTAGGGAGTTTTTTCAAAAAAAAAATTGTTTTATCAAATATCTCAAAAAGTATAATTTACAAAAAGTTCGTAAACATTTTTTTTGCATTTTTCGAAAAACCCCCGTAGCTTAGAAAATAATATTCTTTTAAAATGTGCAACCAGATGTTTTAATGTCCCCCAGAAACTAAGAAAGCGATATTGGTACATCGCAAGTAGGACACTCTGTATGTATCAACAATTCATTTAATTTTGGAACCACAAGTTATAAATACTCCAAAAAAAATAAACAAATACTAATACAGGCTGAATAGTACAGATGCTTTCAACAATAGTGTCGCGAATATTTGCCCAGATATGACGCAATTTTAACGATTTGGCAGTCGGGTTGATTGGCTATTTTAAAATAAATTATGAAAAGAACGGTGCTTTTGTATAGTGTATATTATGATTTGAGTTTCAGAAGGCCGGGCTGCATATTCATATGTATCACCTGGAATAGCGAATCGGGTGAGCCCGAACGTATGCCCGACCTAGGCTCTTATCTATCACTTGTTAAGCAACACGCCTTCATAACTAGCACACGCAATCGCGACAATAAGATGTTAGTTCACCTTCAGGTGTGTAGCGAGCCATGTGGTTTTGTCTTATTTTGCAAAAAAGATTAGCTTATTTTTACCCTCAACATATAGTTACCATCACATTGATGATTGTTCATTCAGAGTGAACTTGTCAACGGAAGAAGAAACGGAGGTAAGTTGTATTCACTGTATAGGGTTCGGTTCGGTTCGGTACAATGGTTCGGTTCGGTTCGGTTCTGAACAATGGTTCGGTTCGGTTCGGAACAATGGTTCGGTTTGGTTCGTATTATTTTTACCACCCCATCAAAATCAGCTTGGCAATATTTGCGCTTTGACAGACACACACAAGAATTGTGAAAATTGCATTTTTGATATATAGTAGGTATTTAAAAATTATTCAATGTACTAAAATATCGCGATTGCACATGCTGGTCATGAAGACGCGTTAATAACATGTGATGGATAAGAGCTGCGCTCGAGCTCGCTTGATGCGCGATACCAAGTGATAGATATAAATATAACATGTGATGGATAAGAACTGAGCTCGGGCTCGTTCGAATCGCTATTCCAGGTGATAAATATGTATATGCGGCCGGGCTTTGTTCTGGTTGGGTAGGTCACCTATTAGTTATGAAGTTCTGCCTAAATTTGGAAAAACCCAGCTGGAAAAATAGCGCGTAAAAATATCCGATATTCTTTTTTCAGTAAACGGATCAAACAATGTAAATTTACTTAAAAAAAACAGTTTTTTACTTAGTTGGCTGTCAAACAAATCATAATTCTGTCCACGGCAGAGTAAGTGTAAACGACAAAAGACAAGGAAGTATGGATCCTGTTAGGTTGGCAACAAGGCCTTGCCTTTGAAACCTTACGCTACACCGTACCCTCTAGAATAGGAAGCGTGCCTTCCCCCGTCTTAACTTCAGTCTACGTCTGAAACTCCTCTAAGACTCTTGTCCGTTTTGTAACCCATGTTTTTTTAGATCTCTAATTACTTTCAATATATAAATTATGTGTCCCTTAATTCGTAGTTTCATTCCAAGTACCAAAGATACAACAGACATATAATGTCGGAAATGCATTCATGTCAAGTGGGTTTGTCTCCCTAAACATTTAATTTGCAACATTATTCATAAAAGCATCTATACCTACACTATTTTTCAATTATGTTACTCTGAACTCCCACTTGCTAAACCCTCCTCTACTTTCCGAACAGTCCTTACTACACATTTTTTATAATGTGTCCTCATATTACTACTTTGGGAGAATGCCAGACCACAATTTTTGCAAGAGTATGGCTTCAGTCCTGTGTGAAAGTTCATGTGAGTTTTTAAATGATGTTTTTTGGTAAAGCTTTTGGGACAGAGATCGCAGGTGTATGGTTTTACTCCTGAAAAAAATAGTAAAGCATTAGTTTTAAAAAAAGTAATTATACTTACTACCACAAAATTATGGCCCACAGTGAAATTTGTCTGAAATTCTTATGTACATGTTATATTACAGGTTTTGAGTTGCTAATCAAATGCTGTTATAAGCCCAACCCGCTAAGACTAAAACCCTTTTAGGGCCGTCTTTATGATCAAAATTACGATCAAGCTCGCAGTACTGATTTTTCAAATAACGGTCTTGTTGGGCAAATAATACTTTACCGTGATTTACAAAGGATGTGCACTGATAAATAGTTGCCAGGGCTTTGGTCTAAAAGGGGTCGGTGTTTGATGATTTGCTCAGCAACTTAAAACCTATAAAAAATTTTTAACTTTAGCCAGATTCCACTGTGTGCCATTTTCCTATGATTTTGTGCGGGGTCCTTTTTGCCCTAAATGAGCGATTTTTTCTTTGTACCAGCTTGAATACGTCGATATATCCTAAACCACTCCAATGATTTTCATGCCATTGTTTGGATTGTTTGTAGGGTTATATCTTATATAAGCAAAAAAAGCTTTTGGAATTCACCGTGCGAAGGGTATTTTTTCACGGTTAGAAAGTTAACAAAAATTCTACTTCTGAGGGATCTTAAATTATGTAACGCGCAAAGGGGGAAGAGGGTTTAGCCTTGCTTTACACTCATTTGTTTTTCTTGAAAATGCGTTACTAAGGGGGAAAGAAGTTTACATAATAATTTACGCATGATTTCTGAAGAGAGAGATCTTCATGTATTGATATAATATGCGGTTTTCGAATTATAATATAATAAGCAAAATTTCGGCTATTTCTAAGTTATTTAAAAATAAATTATGGACATACGAAAGTGTCAAATCTATGAAGGGTAATTTTTGAATTAAAATAATATAAAAAATATATCTTTTTCAATATTTTCGACATTTTGTGGTCTTCCTCAAATTTTAAGATGGAGTAATGATGGGTTCTAGTTATTGATTATATAAACAAGATATTTTATTATTATTCTTTTTTAAATTTATGTTTGTGTATTTTTAAAACTCAATAATGAATAACACTGGTAAACATGACACTTTAATATACAGTAAGAACGAGCCGGTTGGAATAAATTCGCTAGTGGGTTAAATATAAGTTTTTAAAAGAAATCTAAAAACACGTCACGACTGAGATTTTTAAACGGGTAATATTTCTTACGGAATTTTTTTTAAGAGGGGTTTTTGGAAGGGGGTCTATAAACAAACAACTTTTTTTTTCAGTTGAAATGACGCTACTTGTGGCACGTTAATGGAAATGTGTCATTTTAAGGTAAACTTATAACTTCATTAAAAAACGGGTTTACCTCCTTGGTATTTCGATAAGTTTAGACATTTTTTATTCCACCTTTATATTTACATTCTCATACGGGTTCCAAAGTAATAACCATTATTACAAAAAAATTACCTACCCCTCGCAAAAAAACATTACCGACGCCCCTGGCAACAGCATCCCCTCTTTATACACGATTGCAAGATCATCTAGAACTTAAAAAAACTTTATTAAGTTAGCACCTAATAATTACAGTGGGCCAGTTATAGTACAACTTACTATTCTCACACCCGTTTCAAGAATCCATAGACAAAAAAGTATTAATAGTTGAAAGTTTTATCGTCCAGTGGTTGATAGCTTAATTATACAGGCCCTGGATACATATGACGGATGTAAAACAATTGTCAAAATATACCGAGGGCCTCTAGTTTATTATAGTTTTGTTCATGTATTACCTGTATGCAGTCTTGCGTGTAAACTCATATTACTTCGGTCGGCGAAACTTTTTCCACATTCTGGACAGGAATACGGTCTTTCACCCGTATGGACTCGTTGGTGTTGTTTTAGGAGCATTTTCCTGGAAAAACTTTTTTGGCAGATGGGACATGGATGAGGTTTAAGACCTGTAAATAAGTTTTTTTTATAGTTAACCTGATTTTAAAACCTATTCTTTAAAATTGAAAAAAAATTGCTCAACTAAAACAAAAATAATAGTTTTCGCGTTTTAAATTAGAATTTTAGAATTATACAGGGTAACAGAACCTTTTTTCGAGTATTTATCGCACATTTTCGGAAAAACCTTCGAATATGCCGAAATTTAATTTTTAGGCAATATTGTAATGTTTTCTTGTGTAAATTTTTGGTTGAACAAATTGTATTTAACTTTTGCAGCCCTTTGTTTTAGTTCTTCTCTGTCCTCTTATCTCTTGTCTGCTTGAAAGGGGAGTATTTTGGCTTTTATAAGATAATGGTGACTTTCTACATTATTGTTATGCAGAGTGTTCCGACGAAAACCTAATAGAGGCTTTTTAAGTATTTCTTAATGGAATTTGAAAAAACCCTAGGAACTCGATTTTGTTATCGGCAGTTTTTGATTATCTTGACATTTTTGGTTCACACACTAAAAACTTTACCCCTATATTTTGAATAGGGAAAGGGGATCTATTGATACCATTTAGAAATTTCGAAAATCCATTGTTTTGTTTTTGAGATATTTGCCTCCAAAGTTACCAAAAAGTTTTTTATGTACATTTCTGAGATAAAATGTACAGATTCCCGATACACGTCGACTTATTTTTATTAAGGGAATATTTTGCCGTGACTGTTATTGTCCGCCAGAATAAAATGAAGCACAAAAGAGATCGCTTCAATTAGCGCTATCTTTCTCCATCCAGTGGAGTGCTATAATTTTTTAATTCATCATTATTAAGTATACATTTTTATATATTATTCCTAAGTCTTTTTTTGCTGGAAAACTCCATACCTTATTTTTCTTAAATATAAATATTTTTTCTAAACTTTTATACTTTTTATATTACATAAGTACCTACCTATTTCATTAGGTAGGTGCGTACGAATCTATAGAAACCTAAAAAAATACCAATTGAATTTTTAAAAATTGCATAAATCCACACAGTTTAAAAAAAAATGTTAAAACGATACGCTACGGTTTCTTTTTGAATTTTAGAATGTGTACGAAACGTGCCTAATCATCCTGTGTAAGTCCAGCTATAACAATAGCAGCAAAATAAAAGAATGTGAATTGTGAACGGGACGTCTAATTGAGCCAGCGGTAACAATAGAAACCGAATAAAAGGGTGTGAATTATTAACGGGCTGGAGTCGATTTCGTTAAACGTATCAGACGAGTACCGTGTTTTCTTGTAATATTAAAATTTTGTTCATGTTAAATTTGCTAAAAATGAAGATCTTCCAGTAAGTCAAAGTGTTGTCAACAGAGGGAGATAGATTGAGTTACAAATCGAAATTTTTACACGGTTGTAAATGCATTTACTGGATCCACATTTCCCTATTCAAAATATAGGCGTAAAGTTTAGAAAGTGCTACGAAAATTTCAAGATATCTAAAAAATGGACGTGTTTTTTTCAAATTCCATCGAAATATACCCGAACAAGTTTTCGTTGAAACACACAGTATCTCAAAAACTTTATTAAAGTCGTCTATTATTTTACACTATTTAAATTTCTAATTTTTTCATAGTTCAATATTAAGATTTAGCTTTTATAGGGTGTTCTTACGTCTGTGGGTTACACTTAGTCATAGGATTTGATTGCCAGTGGTACCTTGTCGACGATTTAACAGCAACAAAAGCATTGGATAGGACATAAGTGCAACATTTTTATAAAATTATTACCTATAAAAATATATGTAGTCTAAAAAATTTTAGCACGACCGAATGATCCACAAAAGCTAGGGGGAAAGCGTACCTACCCGTATGTATCCTTAAGTGCATGTTGTAGGCCACTCTCTGATTAAACCTTTTGGGGCAGTTAGGACATTCATACTCTTTTTTGTCCCTGTGAATTTTCATATGACTGCTCAGGTATCCTTTGTCGTTGAAGGTTTTTCCACATTCTGGGCATTTTGCGGAAAATTCTTTGGTGCCTTCGTGCAACGATCTACAAAAAATTAATGCTACACATTGGACATCACTGATTGTAGTAGTAGACCAGGCAAAATTTTAGGATCTGCAAACAATCGTACCTCTTTACCAAATTTTGCATACATATTTAGTACCCTTCCACGGTTTTAAGAACCTACTTCGTTAAGTTTTTTGCTAACTTTTCTGTGGCGCAGAGGCGATATACGAGATTCCAACAAACATAAGTTTTTTATTTATTATATTTCTTCACAACCGGGACCACCCTGTATATATTGCATACATTTTTTAAAAGCTGTTAAGATTTCTAATAAAATAAAGTATTACTCTATTAATATTTTTTTGAAATTAAGGGAAAATATGTTGTTTTTTAATTCTCGAAAGGAGAAACCAAAAAACAAATAATACCATCCACCACGAAGAGTTTTTGGAATCCCTTTACTACTAAAAAATCGTAAAAAAAGTTAAATATGCTACAGGGGAAACACGATAAATTTTTATGCTGACAAAAACAGAGTAAAATCGCAGTTTCTTGAAGGTATTGTATTCACTCGGATTAATCAAATATTCCTTCAAACTAACAACAAAGATTGCGGGCAACTCCTCAAAAAGGGATATTAGTAGCTCGCATACTAGTTTCGGTCTTCTTGGACCTCCTCGGTACGAGCTTAACAAGTGTTGTCCACATTTCATGTTTCCTTTTCAGACACCATCATCCCCATTAATCGTCCCTTAACACTTGTTACGCTCGTACCGAGGAGGTCCAAGAAGACCGAAACTAGTATGCGAGCTACTAATATCCCTTTTTGAGGAATTGCCCGCAATCTTTGTTGTTTTTTCGTTAAGTATGTCCTCACAATATTCCTTTTCCTTCAAACTGTTTCATTAAAGCACCGGTTTATAGTAGAGTCCCTGTATGTGACAGATATTGGCTGTCACATACAGGGACTCTAGTTTATAGCAGGTTCATGGTGCTTTCACAATTTTTTTAAATCTAGATAAAAGGATAAGCCACACAAATAATATAATCAGAAATAATAAAAATGCCTATTTGGTGTGTTTTGATTTTATCTCAGTTTTGTCCGTTTTTACCTTATAACATTGTCATTTCTACTGAAGATTTTATCTGGCAATATTTTTTTCGTTTCTTGTATATTTTTAAATAAAAGAATGTCACGTTTATCTATCTGTGCGATGGCGCTATATATGCAATTATTTTTTCTGGCAGGCCATGTTTTTTTAAAAAAGAGTACCTTTTTACCGTTTTCAACGTTTCAAAAATAACAATAAAGCTCCCGATAGGAAAATACTTTTATGAAATTTGGTACAATTAACAGAATCATGGTTGACGAGCAAACTTATATACTTAATTACCTGAAATTTTGCACACATGTCAAAATATCACCATTTTTCTTGTATAGATCCAAAATCGACGATTTTTTAAAATACATAATACAATGTAGCCAAACCTTATAACATTGTCATTTCTACTGGGGATTTTATCTGGCAATATTTTTTTCGTTTCTTGTATATTTTTAAATAAAAGAATGTCACGTTTATCTATCTGTGCGATGGCGCTATATATGCAATTATTTTTTCTGGCAGGCCATGTTTTTTAAAAAAAGAGTACCTTTTTACCGTTTTCAACGTTTCAAAAATAACAATAAAGCTCCCGATAGGGAAATACTTTTATGAAATTTGGTACAATTAACAGAATCATGGTTGACGAGCAAACTTATATACTTAATTACCTGAAATTTTGCACACATGTCAAAACATCACCATTTTTCTTGTATAGATCCAAAATCGACGATTTTTTTAAATACATAATACAATGTAGCCAAACGTCAAACTTAACAAAATATGGGCGAAGTTCATCGTCTTCCATTTTTTGGATAGGCTCGCGCTGAATCAAGCCTTAAAAATCGGAAACGCGGAGTCTTCAAGTTGAGGATTATTTGACCGTTAAACTTTTTGTTTAGTCGTTTAACTTTACTCTATCATGATTTCTTTTAAATTTCGAAATGTTTTTCTTGGATTAAAGTTCAAAAATTGTACAGGGAGATCTAAAATGTTTAGTCACTATACTTACTTACGTAGGTATTTGTTATTCTACACTAAAATAAAAGACAGTGTGTGTAGAGAGCTAGGTACCTAACTAATAATTTTGTCTCACAAATTTTTCTAGCCAAACCTTACACATATTCTTTCATATTTTAAACATGTAGGTTAAATTAAATTAAGTTAAATAATACGTCAGTTTGTAAGATCAACGACGAAATGTGGTCGTCCCGTCAATTTATGTTGGTAAGATCCAGAAAGCGTTGGAAAAAAAACGAAATGCCAAAGTCATTACCAAATAAAGTAGAGGGAATGGAAAAATTCGCCGCGGCCGATTTGCCGTGAGGACAATTTGCCGCTGGCCAATTTGCCGCAGGACAATTCGCCGACAGAATTTTGATTTAATTTTTATTATGTTTCATTTGTAGTAAACATATTTTTTAGAAAAATTATTTTTTTAATTATTTTTTCAAAAATATGTTTACTACACACGAAATATTAAAATAAAAATTAAACAAAAATTCTACATGTTTAAAATATGAAGGTTTACAAACCGGACCGTAATCGTAAAAAAATTTGAGAGCTAAAATTATGAACGGGTGTAAAGTTTAAGTTAGGTACCTTGGCGTTTACCTACACTGCCTTTTATTTTAGTGTAGAATAACAGATACCTACTTAAGTAAGTATAGTGACTAAACATTTTAGATCTCCCTGTATAATCTTAAAACTTTAATCTAAGAAAAACATTTTGAAATTTAAAAGAAGTTCATGAAGGTGTGAAGTAAACGACTAAACAAAAAGTTTAACGGGCAAATAATCCTCAACTGAGAGACTCTGTGTTGCTGATTTTTAAGGCACCTTTACAAGAAAAAAGGACGATATTTTAACGTGTGCAAAATTTCAGGTAATTATATAAGTTTGCTCGTCAACCATAATATTTCTGTTAATTGTACCAAATTTCATAAATGTATCCCGATCGAGAGCTTAATTGATATTTTTGAAACGTTGAAAACGGTAAAAAACTACTCTAGGTAAGCCTGCTAGAATAAATAAGTTCATATAGAGCGGCATCGCGCAGATAGAGAGATGTGATGTTTTTTATTAAGAAATATATAAGACACAAAAAAAATTACCAGATAAAACGGACAAAATTGAAATAAAAGCTACAGACACCAAATAAGCATTTTTAATATTTCTGATTATTTGTGTGGCTTATACTTATATCTCGATTTTTTTTTTTAATTTTTGTGAAAGCACTATAGACCTTATATAAACTGGTGCTTAATTCAATTAAATAATTAAAACGGTTTTAAAGAAAATTTGATAAATCCGATTCAATAGAAATCTTCAAGAGAATTGTTGTCAGCATAAACACTTATCGTGTTTCCCCTATAGCATATTTAACTTGTTTTTTACGATTTTTCAGTAGTAGAGAGATCCTCAAATCTTTTTGTGGCAAACCGTATTATTTGGTTTTTGTTTTCTGCTTTTGAGAATTAAAAAAGGAAAAAAGGTTTTTTTCTACAAAATCGGAAATTTTTTGGAAAAACTATTTGCATACAGACATACATACATACAGACATACAGACATACAGACATACAGACATACAGACATACATAAATAATTAAAACGGTTTTAAAGAAAATTTGATAAATCCGATTCAATAGAAATCTTCAAGAGAATTGTTGTCAGCATAAACACTTATCGTGTTTCCCCTATAGCATATTTAACTTGTTTTTTACGATTTTTCAGTAGTAGAGAGATCCTCAAATCTTTTTGTGGCAAACCGTATTATTTGGTTTTTGTTTTCTGCTTTTGAGAATTAAAAAAGGAAAAAAGGTTTTTTTCTACAAAATCGGAAATTTTTTGGAAAAACTAAATATAATAAATAATGTAATACAACATTTTATTAGAAATCTTAACAGCTTTGAAAAAATGTAGGCAGTATATACAGAGTGGTCCCGGTTGTGAAGGAATATAATAAATAAGAAACTTATGTTTATACGAATCTCGTATATCAGTAAATCGCCTCTGCGCCACAGAGAAAGTTAGTAAAAAACTTTACGAAGTAGGTTCTTCAAACCGTGGAAGGGCGCTGTATATGTATACTAACTTTGGTAAAGAGGTACGATTGTTTGGAAATCCTACATTTTTGCCTGGTCTATAGGTATCTAGCTAGTGTGAAAAGTCTAACTTTTCCGCACGAGATTTTTTGTAGTTGGCTCTACGACGTGCAGCACGAACTTCAGGTTCAGCAAAAAAAATGTCTACCAAAATATATGTTCTTTAGGTGATTCCATTATTATTCCATTAAAAATTGAATAAATTTTTTTATTTTTTAAATAAAAACTTAAAACTATTGTTGTATCAGTTGAAAAATACTAAGCTCACACGATTAATGTATAATGTAATTTCTACCCATTTTGGTACGCGAAAATAACCCCCTCCCTATCCGCCACCCGGGGACGCGTCCTATGGGAGACTCTTACCCCAGTGTAACACCACTAAACAAAACAAAATATAATGTATTTTTTTGATATTCATGCCCAGTTACCTTTAATATAGTCGTAGTACCACACCACAAGTCATATTTTAAGTTAAACTATAATTTTTTAAATTAACTCCCCCTTGTTTTGGCTTATGTGCGGTGGATTTTTTTTTTAAGTGAAACCATCTAGAGCCGAAACCCAATTTAAGTACTAAATTTCATCTGAAACAAAAGTAATATTTTTACCAGAACTTTAATTTTAAAATAAATCCGCAACTTTTTTTGGCGGTTTATTTCCGGTTATTTTATTTATCTTTAAAGGGGACCATCCAGATCTAGAACCCAACCTCGGAAAGTTTTTGAGTTATGCGAGTTGGTCATTACAGACAGATATACAGGAAGAAAGGCAGACAAGCAGACAGTTAGACATAAAGACTTAGAGACAGACAGACGTGTGAGCTAAAAAGTTGCGGGGGCTATTTACCGTATTTGTGGCTTGCTGAATGCCTTGGCCATTGTAAAGAGAAGCCTCAAATTTTGATGTATAAAAAATACAGTTACTACTACTAAGACAGGTGTTAACGAGTTTTTCGAATTAACAGAAATATCGTGTGTTAGCTAAATTCTGGGACATCCTATATAGGCACTGTAAGTCCCATGATTATTACAGCCAATCGGCGCTGGTAAATAAAAAGAAAAAAAATCGAAAACAAATCAACTTTTTATAATTTTTTTCAATTTGTTATAATAACCTGTCATTATTTCAACTATTTTGGTATGTATGAAGCATGTCAAATTACCAGTCTCAAAAAAAATTATATGGTACCACCAAGAAGTAACACACGCAACTCGTTCTTTCAATTGATTTTTAAAGACATAAAAATATGGTGTAGTGCAATTAATGGCAGATATGCACTTTAAGGTTTTCATTCTCAATATGGTTGGAGTACAAAATATATTCGGGACCAAACTAACTTGCCATAGAAAAGTGTGACCTCAGCCCAGTGGCGTAGCTACTGGAGTGACAGGGGTGTTACAACACAGGGTATCAAAGAAAAATAGACGCCAAAGGCGCCTGCCGCAAATGAATTCTGAAATCTCTTATCTTAGATAATTTAAAAAACTTTGCCAATTTATGGGCACCTAAACTTACACGATTCTACCCTCACCCTTTGTTTTTTGGCAAGTGTCCGATGTATTTGATTAATTTTTAAATGGGACCATGTAGTGCCAAAACCCAACTTAGGTAACAAATTTCATTAACATCGGGCAAGTACGTTCTGAGTTATGCGCGTTGGTCGTTAGAGACCGAAAAACATACAGACATACAGACATACAGACATACAGACATACAGACATACAGACATACAGACATACAGACATACAGACATACAGACATACAGACATACAGACATACAGACATACAGACATACAGACATACAAACATACAGACATACAGACATACAGACATACAGACATACAGACATACAGACATACAGACATACAGACATACAGACATACAGACATACAGACATACAGACATACAGACATACAGACATACAGACATACAGACATACAGACATACAGACATACAGACATACAGACATACAGACATACAGACATACAGACATACAGACATACAGACATACAGACATACAGACATACAGACATACAGACATACAGACATACAGACATACAGACATACAGACATACAGACATACAGACATACAGACATACAGACATACAGACATACAGACATACAGACATACAGACATACAGACATACAGACATACAGACATACAGACATACAGACATACAGACATACAGACATACAGACATACAGACATACAGACATACAGACATACAGACATACAGACATACAGACATACAGACATACAGACATACAGACATACAGACATACAGACATACAGACATACAGACATACAGACATACAGACATACAGACATACAGACATACAGACATACAGACATACAGACATACAGACATACAGACATACAGACAGACAGACAGACAGACAGACAGACAGACAGACAGACAGACAGACAGACAGACATACAGACATACAGACATACAGACATACAGACATACAGACATACAGACATACAGACATACAGACATACAGACATACAGACATACAGACATACAGACATACAGACATACAGACATACAGACATACAGACATACAGACATACAGACATACAGACATACAGACATACAGACATACAGACATACAGACATACAGACATACAGACATACAGACATACAGACATACAGACATACAGACATACAGACATACAGACATACAGACATACAGACATACAGACATACAGACATACAGACATACAGACATACAGACATACAGACATACAGACATACAGACATACAGACATACAGACATACAGACATACAGACATACAGACATACAGACATACAGACATACAGACATACAGACATACAGACATACAGACATACAGACATACAGACATACAGACATACAGACATACAGACATACAGACATACAGACATACAGACATACAGACATACAGACATACAGACATACAGACATACAGACATACAGACATACAGACATACAGACATACAGACATACAGACATACAGACATACAGACATACAGACATACAGACATACAGACATACAGACATACAGACATACAGACATACAGACATACAGACATACAGACATACAGACATACAGACATACAGACATACAGACATACAGACATACAGACATACAGACATACAGACATACAGACATACAGACATACAGACATACAGACATACAGACATACAGACATACAGACATACAGACATACAGACATACAGACATACAGACATACAGACATACAGACATACAGACATACAGACATACAGACATACAGACATACAGACATACAGACATACAGACATACAGACATACAGACATACAGACATACAGACATACAGACATACAGACATACAGACATACAGACATACAGACATACAGACATACAGACATACAGACATACAGACATACAGACATACAGACATACAGACATACAGACATACAGACATACAGACATACAGACATACAGACATACAGACATACAGACATACAGACATACAGACATACAGACATACAGACATACAGACATACAGACATACAGACATACAGACATACAGACATACAGACATACAGACATACAGACATACAGACATACAGACATACAGACATACAGACATACAGACATACAGACATACAGACATACAGACATACAGACATACAGACATACAGACATACAGACATACAGACATACAGACATACAGACATACAGACATACAGACATACAGACATACAGACATACAGACATACAGACATACAGACATACAGACATACAGACATACAGACATACAGACATACAGACATACAGACATACAGACATACAGACATACAGACATACAGACATACAGACATACAGACATACAGACATACAGACATACAGACATACAGACATACAGACATACAGACATACAGACATACAGACATACAGACATACAGACATACAGACATACAGACATACAGACATACAGACATACAGACATACAGACATACAGACATACAGACATACAGACATACAGACATACAGACATACAGACATACAGACATACAGACATACAGACATACAGACATACAGACATACAGACATACAGACATACAGACATACAGACATACAGACATACAGACATACAGACATACAGACATACAGACATACAGACATACAGACATACAGACATACAGACATACAGACATACAGACATACAGACATACAGACATACAGACATACAGACATACAGACATACAGACATACAGACATACAGACATACAGACATACAGACATACAGACATACAGACATACAGACATACAGACATACAGACATACAGACATACAGACATACAGACATACAGACATACAGACATACAGACATACAGACATACAGACATACAGACATACAGACATACAGACATACAGACATACAGACATACAGACATACAGACATACAGACATACAGACATACAGACATACAGACATACAGACATACAGACATACAGACATACAGACATACAGACATACAGACATACAGACATACAGACATACAGACATACAGACATACAGACATACAGACATACAGACATACAGACATACAGACATACAGACATACAGACATACAGACATACAGACATACAGACATACAGACATACAGACATACAGACATGCAGACATGCAGACATGCAGACATAAAGACATAAAGACATAAAGACATGCAGACATGCAGACATGCAGACATGCAGACATACAGACATACAGACATACAGACATACAGACATACAGACATACAGACATACAGACATACAGACATACAGACATACAGACATACAGACATACAGACATACAGACATACAGACATACAGACATACAGACATACAGACATACAGACATACAGACATACAGACATACAGACATACAGACATACAGACATACAGACATACAGACATACAGACATACAGACATACAGACATACAGACATACAGACATACAGACATACAGACATACAGACATACAGACATACAGACATGCAGACATGCAGACATGCAGACATGCAGACATGCAGACATGCAGACATGCAGACATGCAGACATGCAGACATGCAGACATGCAGACATGCAGACATGCAGACATGCAGACATGCAGACATGCAGACATACAGACATACAGACATGCAGACATACAGACATACAGACATACAGACATACAGACATACAGACATACAGACATACAGACATACAGACATACAGACATACAGACATACAGACATACAGACATACAGACATACAGACATACAGACATACAGACATACAGACATACAGACATACAGACATACAGACATACAGACATACAGACATACAGACATACAGACATACAGACATACAGACATACAGACATACAGACATACAGACATACAGACATACAGACATACAGACATACAGACATACAGACATACAGACATACAGACATACAGACATACAGACATACAGACATACAGACATACAGACATACAGACATACAGACATACAGACATACAGACATACAGACATACAGACATACAGACATACAGACATACAGACATACAGACATACAGACATACAGACATACAGACATACAGACATACAGACATACAGACATACAGACATACAGACATACAGACATACAGACATACAGACATACAGACATACAGACATACAGACATACAGACATACAGACATACAGACATACAGACATACAGACATACAGACATACAGACATACAGACATACAGACATACAGACATACAGACATACAGACATACAGACATACAGACATACAGACATACAGACATACAGACATACAGACATACAGACATACAGACATACAGACATACAGACATACAGACATACAGACATACAGACATACAGACATACAGACATACAGACATACAGACATACAGACATACAGACATACAGACATACAGACATACAGACATACAGACATACAGACATACAGACATACAGACATACAGACATACAGACATACAGGCATACAGGCATACAGGCATACAGGCATACAGGCATACAGGCATACAGGCATACAGGCATACAGACATACAGACATACAGACATACAGACATACAGACATACAGACATACAGACATACAGACATACAGACATACAGACATACAGACATACAGACATACAGACATACAGACATACAGACATACAGACATACAGACATACAGACATACAGACATACAGACATACAGACATACAGACATACAGACATACAGACATACAGACATACAGACATACAGACATACAGGCATACAGGCATACAGGCATACAGGCATACAGGCATACAGGCATACAGGCATACAGGCATACAGGCATACAGGCATACAGGCATACAGGCATACAGGCATACAGACATAGAGACATACAGACATACAGACATACAGACATACAGACATACAGACATACAGACATACAGACATACAGACATACAGACATACAGACATACAGACATACAGACATACAGACATACAGACATACAGACATACAGACATACAGACATACAGACATACAGACATACAGACATACAGACATACAGACATACAGACATACAGACATACAGACATACAGACATACAGACATACAGACATACAGACATACAGACATACAGACATACAGACATACAGACATACAGACATACAGACATACAGACATACAGACATACAGACATACAGACATACAGACATACAGACATACAGACATACAGACATACAGACATACAGACATACAGACATACAGACATACAGACATACAGACATACAGACATACAGACATACAGACATACAGACATACAGACATACAGACATACAGACATACAGACATACAGACATACAGACATACAGACATACAGACATACAGACATACAGACATACAGACATACAGACATACAGACATACAGACATACAGACATACAGACATACAGACATACAGACTTACAGACATACAGACATACAGACATACAGACATACAGACATACAGACATACAGACATACAGACATACAGACATACAGACATACAGACATACAGACATACAGACATACAGACATACAGACATACAGACATACAGACATACAGACATACAGACATACAGACATACAGACATACAGACATACAGACATACAGACATACAGACATACAGACATAATGGCATGCAGGCATGCAGACATGCAGACATGCAGACATGCAGACATGCAGACATGCAGACATACAGACATACAGACATACAGACATACAGACATACAGACATACAGACATACAGACATACAGACATACAGACATACAGACATACAGATATACAGACATACAGACATACAGACATACAGACATACAGACATACAGACATACAGACATACAGACATACAGACATACAGACATACAGACATACAGACATACAGACATACAGACATACAGACATACAGACATACAGACATACAGACATACAGACATACAGACATACAGACATACAGACATACAGACATACAGACATACAGACATACAGACATACAGACATACAGACATACAGACATACAGACATACAGACATACAGACATACAGACATACAGACATACAGACATACAGACTTACAGACATACAGACATACAGACATACAGACATACAGACATACAGACATACAGACATACAGACATACAGACATACAGACATACAGACATACAGACATACAGACATACAGACATACAGACATACAGACATACAGACATACAGACATACAGACATACAGACATACAGACATACAGACATACAGACATACAGACATACAGACATACAGACATACAGACATACAGACATACAGACATACAGACATACAGACATACAGACATACAGACATACAGACATACAGACATACAGACATACAGACATACAGACATACAGACATACAGACATACAGACATACAGACATACAGACATACAGACATACAGACATACAGACATACAGACATACAGACATACAGACATACAGACATACAGACATACAGACATACAGACATACAGACATACAGACATACAGACATACAGACATACAGACATACAGACATACAGACATACAGACATACAGACATACAGACATACAGACATACAGACATACAGACATACAGACATACAGACATACAGACATACAGACATACAGACATACAGACATACAGACATACAGACATACAGACATACAGACATACAGACATACAGACATACAGACATACAGACATACAGACATACAGACATACAGACATACAGACATACAGACATACAGACATACAGACATACAGACATACAGACATACAGACATACAGACATACAGACATACAGACATACAGACATACAGACATACAGACATCCAGACATGCAGACATGCAGACATGCAGACATGCAGACATGCAGACATGCAGACATGCAGACATGCAGACATGCAGACATGCAGACATGCAGACATGCAGACATGCAGACATGCAGACATGCAGACATGCAGACATGCAGACATGCAGACATGCAGACATAAAGACATGCAGACATGCAGACATGCAGACATACAGACATACAGACATACAGACATACAGACATACAGACATACAGACATACAGACATACAGACATACAGACATACAGACATACAGACATACAGACATACAGACATACAGACATACAGACATACAGACATACAGACATACAGACATACAGACATACAGACATACAGACATACAGACATACAGACATACAGACATACAGACATACAGACATACAGACATACAGACATACAGACATACAGACATACAGACATACAGACATACAGACATGCAGACATGCAGACATGCAGACATGCAGACATGCAGACATGCAGACATGCAGACATGCAGACATGCAGACATGCAGACATGCAGACATGCAGACATGCAGACATGCAGACATGCAGACATGCAGACATGCAGACATGCAGACATGCAGACATACAGACATGCAGACATGCAGACATACAGACATACAGACATACAGACATACAGACATACAGACATACAGACATACAGACATACAGACATACAGACATACAGACATACAGACATACAGACATACAGACATACAGACATACAGACATACAGACATACAGACATACAGACATACAGACATACAGACATACAGACATACAGACATACAGACATACAGACATACAGACATACAGACATACAGACATACAGACATACAGACATACAGACATACAGACATACAGACATACAGACATACAGACATACAGACATACAGACATACAGACATACAGACATACAGACATACAGACATACAGACATACAGACATACAGACATACAGACATACAGACATACAGACATACAGACATACAGACATACAGACATACAGACATACAGACATACAGACATACAGACATACAGACATACAGACATACAGACATACAGACATACAGACATACAGACATACAGACATACAGACATACAGACATACAGACATACAGACATACAGACATACAGACATACAGACATACAGACATACAGACATACAGACATACAGACATACAGACATACAGACATACAGACATACAGACATACAGACATACAGACATACAGACATACAGACATACAGACATACAGACATACAGACATACAGACATACAGACATACAGACATACAGACATACAGACATACAGACATACAGACATACAGACATACAGACATACAGACATACAGACATACAGACATACAGACATACAGACATACAGACATACAGACATACAGACATACAGACATACAGACATACAGACATACAGACATACAGACATACAGACATACAGACATACAGACATACAGACATACAGACATACAGACATACAGACATACAGACATACAGACATACAGGCATACAGGCATACAGGCATACAGGCATACAGGCATACAGGCATACAGGCATACAGGCATACAGGCATACAGACATACAGACATACAGACATACAGACATACAGACATACAGACATACAGACATACAGACATACAGACATACAGACATACAGACATACAGACATACAGACATACAGACATACAGACATACAGACATACAGACATACAGACATACAGACATACAGACATACAGACATACAGACATACAGACATACAGACATACAGACATACAGACATACAGACATACAGACATACAGACATACAGGCATACAGGCATACAGGCATACAGGCATACAGGCATACAGACATAGAGACATACAGACATACAGACATACAGACATACAGACATACAGACATACAGACATACAGACATACAGACATACAGACATACAGACATACAGACATACAGACATACAGACATACAGACATACAGACATACAGACATACAGACATACAGACATACAGACATACAGACATACAGACATACAGACATACAGACATACAGACATACAGACATACAGACATACAGACATACAGACATACAGACATACAGACATACAGACATACAGACATACAGACATACAGACATACAGACATACAGACATACAGACATACAGACATACAGACATACAGACATACAGACATACAGACATACAGACATACAGACATACAGACATACAGACATACAGACATACAGACATACAGACATACAGACATACAGACATACAGACATACAGACATACAGACATACAGACATACAGACATACAGACATACAGACATACAGACATACAGACATACAGACATACAGACATACAGACATACAGACATACAGACATACAGACATACAGACATACAGACATACAGACATACAGACATACAGACATACAGACATACAGACATACAGACATACAGACATACAGACTTACAGACATACAGACATACAGACATACAGACATACAGACATACAGACATACAGACATACAGACATACAGACATACAGACATACAGACATACAGACATACAGACATACAGACATACAGACATACAGACATACAGACATACAGACATACAGACATACAGACATACAGACATACAGACATACAGACATACAGACATACAGACATACAGACATACAGACATAATGGCATGCAGGCATGCAGACATGCAGACATGCAGACATGCAGACATGCAGACATGCAGACATACAGACATACAGACATACAGGCATACAGGCATACAGGCATACAGGCATACAGGCATACAGGCATACAGACATACAGACATACAGACATACAGACATACAGACATACAGACATACAGACATACAGACATACAGACATACAGACATACAGACATACAGACATACAGACATACAGACATACAGACATACAGACATACAGACATACAGACATACAGACATACAGACATACAGACATACAGACATACAGACATACAGACATACAGACATACAGACATACAGACATACAGACATACAGACATACAGACATACAGACATACAGACATACAGACATACAGACATACAGGCATACAGGCATACAGGCATACAGGCATACAGGCATACAGGCATACAGGCATACAGGCATACAGGCATACAGGCATACAGGCATACAGGCATACAGACATACAGACATACAGACATACAGACATACAGACATACAGACATACAGACATACAGACATACAGACATACAGACATACAGACATACACCTGTAATAAACGCGTGAGGAGAAAAAAACGTTGATTTTAAAAGCTGCTGGGAAAAAACGTTTATTTCATATATGAAAACAAGCTTAATAGTCATTCATTAACGTTATAAAAAATAACGTTGCTAAAAACGGTGTTGTGAATTCTAAGTTGAGTAGAGTTTTCAAACCTACTAACTTTTTGCGCAATATTTTGTCACGTTTTTTAATTAAAAAAAGGTGAGAAAGCCTATTATAAAAGCCCTCTCTATATAAAGACTTTCTGCGTCTTTTTTTGTCACGTTTTTTTAATAACTTTTTTTTAAATTAAAAGGCCGCAGTTACCGGCTGATAATAGGTAACAGAATAACGATCCGGATGTTGCCAGGCCAATTTTTGGTCCAATTTTTTTTATCCTCCCTCCCAATTTGACGCCCTAAAGCCACAATGACGTAGAGATGCATCAGAAATGTGTAAAATCTAACCTAAAAATCAAACTATGTTACTTTTTGAAATTTGGGCTACACAAACCCCCAAAAACCCTCTAGACCCAAAACCTAATAATAAAACACTGTTTGTTAGTGGATGAAAATTCTATTGAACAATTATAGACCAGGCAAATTACACATTTTTTTTTTAGTTTTTTCCTTTTTTGGAAATTTTTTTATTTGACGCATATTATCTTTTTTATTTCGCCAAAAAGTATATCTTAGTGCCAAAAACTGAGTACCAGCAGTAATTTAATTTAAAAATAAAGTGTTTTTGAGCGGAAAAATATCTTTGAAACAACTTAATTTTGTTGTTTGTAAAATATTGTAGACATTTAGCACCCAAAGTGCTCTACTCTTACCAAGTTTTGTTAAACTGACGTTATTTTTGCAAAAATAAAAAATAAAAAACAAAAAAAAAATACGGTTTTAAAAATTTTTCTCGAACATTTTTCTGTATGTGACTTTTTTCTTCGAGGTCAACTTTTGCCGAAAATCGCAATAATACGATTCCCTGTCATTTTTTACCCCCCCCCCCCAAACCTAACCCGCAACGCCTCTGCTGACGCATTTATTTTTATTAACTTCGTTTTCCGTCGCTCTACAATTTCCAATGCTTCAAGTCCTGTTAATAATTTTCTTTTTTTTTGCCTTAAATTATGGTAATTCCACTGGCCTAATTATTATTAGTGGGATTCAGAAACGGACTGTTTAGTTTAACACTCGTAGAACTCCAATGTGCGAACAAGCATATGAATCCAAAGAAGAAAAGATAAGTATCGCCTCAGATAACTACGTACTTATCTGTAGTTTATAACTTCTGTTTGAAGGTGTAAATTGGTATACCTTCAGGATATCGTTCACTAGAGATTTACTATTGGACATAGGCAAGGCAAGATCTCGGCTACTCGTACTAATGGCAACCTTAATAATTGTGGTGCTACTATAACTATAGTTTACTTGACAGCAAATTGATTTAAAGTTTTTTCATGGAGATTTCCGAGTGCAAAAGGCTATCTTCATTAAAGCCGTTTTCTATTTCATGGGCGTATACAAAGGGGCCTTGGAAGCTTAAGCCCCCCCAAGTACCTACCTAAAAATAGTTTAAACGTAAATTTTAGTACCCGTGAATGAATCAAACAAGTTTTCGTGGGTAAGTGGGTGAAAAAGGTTTTGTTTCTCTCGTATTTTTCTGTGGGTACCTCAAACGCTTACCTTCAGGGGGTCCAAGATCTAATGAACACCTATTAAGTGTTGACAGTTAACTGTTTTGTCCTTGTGGGATTCCTTAGAACACTGCTTGACACTCTTCCGAAGTAAATTAGATGGTTTTGTCTCGTATCCAAAATACGAGAGAAACTAGAACAAAAGCAGGCGAGTGATACTGCTATTTTGTAGTTTATGTCAAAAAATATTTTATTGAATATATCAAATAAAAGGAATAAAATATTCCCTTTCAATGTCGACTTTATATAAAAATAAATGGATGCATGATGGATCTGAAACCTTCCTAGCCCATTAGTACACAGTAAACTCCATGCTATATTAACCTTGAAAACAGTTTTTTTTTAATATCTCAGCAAAGAAAGGTCTCACGAAAATAAAATGGTAATAAAACAATTTTTTAAGAAAAATGTGCTCTACTATATTCCGAAAACCGCATATTGATGCGATGCTCCGTTAAAAAGTAAGCATTTTTGAAAGTTTTTAACTGTCAAAAAACTGTTATTAGCATTAATGGATTTTAACCAAAACCTAATCAGCTCTTTACACTATTGAACACTACTTTACCTGAATTTCATGAAAATCGGTTGAGCGGTTTAGGAGCTATCGTGTTACAGACAGACATACACACACACAGACGTCACTACGATATTGCTAAAATAGGTCAAAATGCACCCAAAAACACATTTTCGGCTTATGGGAAAAAAAAATTGTCGAAAACAATACCTTCTCTAGCCATTGCTGCGCGGGATAGGAAGGTAAAAATAAGCATTGATTGTTAAATTTAAACTGCAGAAATATACAGGGTGGGCCAAAAAAAAACCGGACAAATTTTTTTCATTATAACTTTTGAACAATACAATCGATTTTAATGGGACAAACTGCACTTGATAGAGAATGAATCAGAGTTTTGACTTAATATATTTTTTTGTCCGTTATCTCAAAATTCAAGATAGCGGCCGAAATTAAAATGTACCCTTCAAAGATGCTCGTTTATTCTTATATTGCGACAGACATTTTTTTAAATAAGTGAAAAAGCTGCATTCTTGCCACACACAACAAGGTACGAGCAAGCAAAATCGGTTCGGTGGTTCTAAAAAAATACATTTTTGTTTCAACCATTGTTTTGCATAGTATACGATTGCTTTGCCAATCATGTCTGCATTTATTTCCTTATAAATTCATTACTACTTAACCGATTTTGATGAAATAAAGAAATCCTGGTGAGAATTGATTGCTTTTTAAAGATCAAGATCAAAATTTATCGCCATCTTAAACTTTAGGTTGGCTGACAGAATCGTACTTGATTCTTCAAAATGGCATGTTTATTCTTATTTTCCGAAAATGTTTTAGTTTTTTTTTAATTTGTAAAAAATCACTACTTTTCCCTCACACAACGATGTACAAATTAGTAAAATCGGTGTGGTGGTTCTCAAAAAATCTATTTTTGTTTTAACCATTGTTTTACAACCGATTTTAATGAAATAAAAGAAATCTTGGTAAGAATTGATTGCTCTTTAAAGATTGTTATCGAAATTTTTCACCATCTTGGAATTTAAGATGTCGGACAGAATCATACTTGATTCTTCAAAATTCTTCTTATTTTGCGAAAATGTTTTAGTTTTTTTTTATTTATAGAAAAACACTACTTTTCTCCCGCATAAAGAGGTACAAATTAATAAAATCGGTTTAGTGGTTCTCACAAAATCGGATTAACCATTATTTTACAAATTATACGTTTGCTTTGCCAATCCTGTCTGCATTAATTTCTGTATACATTCATTATTACTGAACCGATTTTAGTGAAATAAAAAACACCATGGTGCAAACTTTAAAGATATGTCAATTTGCGTCATGATGTTTTTTATTTCACTAAAATTGGCTGAGTAGTAATGAACTTATAAAGACCTATATCTTTATTTAAAAAATCTTTAAAATGTTACCTTTTTAAAAAACAACAAAGTTAATAATTTAGTTTAATTATAAATATTTTGTACATAGTAGCAAAATGCTAAATAAAATATATTACTACTATACTACTACCTGAATGCAAAAAGGATTGGCAATGCAATCGTATAATTTGTAAAACAATGGTTAAAACAAAATCAGATTTTGTGAGAGAACCACTTAACCGATTTTATTACTTTGTACCTCGTTAAGCGGGAGAAAAGTAATGCTTTTCTATATATTAAAAAAACTAAAACATTTTCTGAAAATAAGAATAAACACGCCATTTTGAAAAATCAAGTATGATTCTGTCCGCCATCCTAAATTTTAAGATGGCGATAAATTTTGATCATGATCTTTAAAAAGCAATCAATTCTCACCAGGATGTTTTTTATTTCATCAAAATCGGTTCAGTAGTAATGAATTTATAAGGAAATAAATGCAGACATGATTGGCAAGGCAATCGTTTAATGTTCAAAACAATGGTTGAAACAAAATTTTTTTTTAGAACCATCGAACCTATTTTGCTGATTCGTACCTTGTTGTGCGTGGCAAGAATGCAGCTTTTTTAATGATTTAAATACATAATTAAAACGTGTTCGCAACACAAGAATAAACGAGCGTCTTTGAAGGGTACAATTTAATTTCATCCGCCATCTTGAATTTTCAGATGGCAGACAAAAAAATATATTTTGTCAAAACTCTGATTAATTCTCTGTCAAGTGCAGTTTGTCCCATTAAAATCGATGGTATAGTTCAAAAGTTATAATGAAAAAAAAATTGTCCGGTTTATTTTGGCCCACCCGGTACTAGCCAAATTTCTAAATTACTTGTAGAAAGTTCTTCAAATGCTATATGCTGTTAGCAAAGGTTGGCCAACAATATTAAAATTTCCTAAGAAGTATAAAGTTGTTCTTTACTTACCTATGATACTTATAATTCCTCAACTGACTAAAGCTCTTTTTGCAATCGACGCACTCAAAAATTTTTTTGTTGTTTTTATTGCAATCTTCTTTTGTTCCTTTTTCCCCAGTATCTGATTCTGTTTTCTTATTTTCGTGCAACAAGACCTCTTCGTCTTTCTCACTTTGTGCGGCTGTTCGTTTTTTCTCCGTATGAAAATATTTACTATCGAATGTTAAATAATAGTTATCCGTTGTTACTTTATTGGTTTTTAAAATACAAGCTGCAACTATTTTGCTATCCAACCCGGAGTTATCGACGGTATTATCTAAATTACAGGTATCTAAATTATCACTATCTTCAATCGATTCTTTAGCAGCGCTGTTAGTCACGAAAGAATTTTTCTCTTTATGGAATTTTGTAAAGTTTTGTGTTAAATTAATTGGAAGGTCGTAACTGTCTGAAACAGTTTTGTTTATAGTCAATGGTTCAGTAATCCCTTCGGAATTGTTTAGTACACGTTCTCTATTAGTTGCTGTACTTGTAAAACTATTTTTTGTACCTAAAGTTTCTTTAGAATTTAAAATACTTTTTAAAACGGGTTTGCCAGTTATTTTGTAATGAACGGCGTCATTTAGATATAGTTTGTTTGTTTTATTATCAAGAAAATTACTATAATTTTTATTGAAAGCATCTTTATTCTTTAAGTTTTTTGAAATGTTTCCGGTACGCGATTCTTCTTTAATTACTGTTGAATTAATACTTTCCTTAAAACAAGTTGTACCAGTTTCAGCACTAACATTACAACAAAGTCCCATAAAATTTGTTTTATTTTTTGAGTGGTTTATGTTGTTATTATTATTGTTAAGGTATAGACTTTTTATTACACTATTGAGTTTGTTCGGTACATAGTGAGATGTCGGCAGATGATAAGAATACTGAGAATTTGGTGTGATAGTTGAACAGTTGTTGTTGTTGTCTTCCTTTTGGTCAGTTGCAGGGATGATGTACTGAGCCTGAAAAAAAAAATTTTGCGAAATTATCAGCAAAATTAATTGGTTATAGATTATCAACAACTATCTAAGTAGTAATATTGGTAGTTAAAAAATAAGGTGTAAATTAAGTTTAGCTTTGCACTACTTTTTAAAGTCGGCCGTTGCTGGGAAAGTAGAAAATCAAGCTTATGCGAAATAAGATTAATTTCGCGTTTTAAGGATTATACTGCGCGCATTTTGAGATTAAACAGATTTCGGCAATAAAAAGTGGATAATAGATAAAAAGTAAAAAATCGGGATGAAAAGTAATAATCGAGATAAAAAGTGACAAAAACTCAAAAAAAAATTAAGAAGTTTAAAAATACTGCATAAACCTCATAAAAGTGTTAATCTCTCGACGAATTATAGCCTTTCCTCTGGTCGGAATAGGTCCGGACTGGCCAGCTCGGCTAGTCGGCAATCGCCGAGGGATTCCGGCCCAAGGGATCCCGAAGGATCCTTAATATACTTCGGCGACTTAAAAAAGTGTACAGGGATCCCAAAAACAGTATTTAGGGCTCCTTCAGACTCACCACAAAATCGATAATATCTTAAAAACCATTTATATTAGACTATCAGTTTTTTCTTAAATGAGACGGTCGTGAAAAGAAATCGAATTTCTCAATTTTGAACTGAAAAAGGGTGTTGTGGAAAAGATCTACATAAACTAGGCAGTGGCGAATCCAAGGGGCCCGGGCGTCCCCCTTACTTGAAATCTTTAGATCCAGTAAATAAATAATCAATGCATAAACAGAAATTTTTTCCAAATTGAAATTTTTTTGTGAAAAGTTAACACTTATTAAAATTGATTTTAAAAAAAATTACACAAAAATTAGTTTATTATAAAAAAATTTTGCCCTAGCTTCTTTATTACGGGCGAGGAGGGGGGTTTCAAATGCATTTTTGAGAGTTTACTTTTGCCTTTTGGATTATTAGAAGTGCCGGATCATTAATTACGTGACTGATCAATATTTTAGAACCCTCCCGCCCGAAGTAAGAGATCACCAAAATCCCCATACTTTTACACAGGTTGCCTACAGAATTTGACCAATCATGTGAAGTTAACTGGACGACTGTAGCTGCGTCATCGGGTTTCCATAAAACAAATGGTTGGTTAGTGGCAACCAGGTGACGTGGATTTTTTAATCTAATTACACTGGTCGGCATAAGAATCGGCCCTGACACCATTCTTGCCGATTTTTATGTAAAATGACCTCCTGAATCCAAATATGAACTCCGTTTTTCCCCATCACCCCCCCTTTTTGGGGGAGACCCCCCTACCTATTTTTACTGCTTTTCGATAGTTTGGTGGGACGGAAAGTATTTTTTTTTGGCCTTAACATCATTATTTCTGAGAGACTGGAGAGTTTAGTGTTCTCAAACATTAATATTTATTGTTAAAGGAGAAGAAACGAAAAGTCCTGCTTACTTCACAAATATTTTATTATCTAATCACGACGCGTTTCGGTTTTTAAAAAACCATTATCAAGTGGTCTGGTCTGTAAGAATAATGAAAAAATATAATTAAATTATAATATTTAAAATAAAATATGCTAAAAAAAAAATACTTACAGACAGTTAAGAATCATCTTTGAAACAAATGAAAAACTGGAACACACAAAAATAAAAAATTAAAAAACATTTAAAACAGTCTAAAACAACATACAGATTAGAAATCAGTCAAACGGACATAAACACGTAATTTTAATAAAATACAATTAATTGACAAAGAAGATATAGGTTAAAATAATAAATAATATAAACAAAACCCAGATATCCGAAACAGGTACAAAAGCGACATCTAACATAAAATAAATAATGTAATAAATGAACAGAAACAATTTAAAATTGACAAAATCAATAAATAAAAGCAGACAAGGAAATCTTATTTGAATTGTTTAAAACTTTAGCTACCTCTTTGAAGTGGGCGTTAGTAGTGGTTTCATTTAAACTAACTGACGATTGATCAATTTCGAGTTTAGCAACCTCAAAATTTTCCAAAAAATTCAATTTTCTGCCTTTTTGGGTATCATGTAACATTCTAAAATTATTCTCTATATTAAAAGAATGTCCCGTTTCCCTCAAATGCATGCCAAAAGCGGATCTTTTATCGTTTGGGGCTTCTGAGAGTTCAAATGTTCACGTACCCTGACCTTAAAACTACGGCCCGTTTGTCCCACATATTTAGCGGGGCAGTTGTCGCAAGAGAGTAAGTAGACTCCGCTTTTTTCTATGGTTGGAGTTGGGTCTTTTATTCTCGAATAAAGGCTTTTAATATTTAAAAAAGATTTGTAAGCAATCTTAATATTGCAATTTAAAGAATTTAAAACATTTCCCACTTTCAAAGAGATGCTGCCCAGATACGTTACTTTTACATATTTAGGTGGTTGGTATGGAGGAATGGAAATATCCAATGGATCAGTCAATAGATTTTTTAGTAAAGAATTATACTTTTTCTTAATAAGTCTATTTATTAAAGAAATTTGATAGCCATTATTAATTGCAATCTGAAAAATAATGTTTTTTTCCTTTTCAAATTGTAAAGGAAGTAATGGAATGGTAAAAAGGCGATGAATTAAAGCGTTAAATGAAGCTATTTTGTGTGAAAAGAAGTGATTTGAATCTGGCGGAATAACATGATCTGTTTGAGTAGGCTTTCTATAAATGGAAAATTGTAAATTGGAGTTATGTCTTTTTATAGTCAAATCTAAGAAATTTAAGGTGTCATTCTCTTCCAGTTCCATGGTAAATTGAATTTTATTATTTAATGAATTTAAAAAAGTTAAAAAATTATTAAGTTCTGTCTTTGAGCCATTCCACACAACAAAAGTATCGTCCACGTATCTGGTCCAAAAAAATATATTATTTAAAAAAGAACTATTAGAAGAAAATAGCCTAGATTCAAAATCGACATAAAAATTTCAGCAAGAAAAGGTGAAAGGCCGGAACCCATTGGCAATCCATCCGACATACGAAAAAATTTATTATTAAATTGGAAAAAATCTAAATTTAAACATTTCTTTAACAAGAGTAATAAACCTTTTTTAACTTTTTCGCTTAAAGATAAATTTTGATTTAAAAGATCTTCAATAATTTTAATTACATCCTGTCTAGGTATGCTGGGAAATAAATTAACTATGTCAAAAGATACCAAAATGCAATTGTCGGGCAATTTGAGACATTCAAGTTTTTTTGTTAATTCTATTGTGTTTTTAATACTATATTTATTAGACATTTATTAGGGGGGGGGGGGTGTTTTGCATAAATGGTAAATGGATATTGTCGATTTTACCGTTTTATATGCATTTTCTAATTATTTTTATAAAATTTTAGCTGCCAGCAGCTTAACGGTAAAGGTAATAAACGTTATAGCAAAGTATAAAGCAACATATTAGTATATAAAAGTATATATATATATATATATATATATATATATATATATATATATATATATATATATATATATAAATATATATATATACTATATATATATATATAGAAACCACCGGCGTATAGAAAAAATCGCCTTGGAGGGGCTTGGAAATTTTTTCCACTTTTATTTATTAACATATTAAAAAGTAGGAAAATAAATAGTTTTAACATAATCTATTTTTAAATTCTTGGGGCGGCTTTCGAGTCCCTCTATAATAAAAAAATTAAATATTGTTGCTTTATTTGTGAATGGGACAGCCGAGCACGGGACAAACATTCCGTTGTACGAAACTGGCCTTTGCGAGAAAGATTTACTCCCGGTCAGAAAAATGTCGCCAACGATCCTTATTAGTCCCGCAAGATAATATTTACTTGCCGCCTTTGCACATCAAATTTGAATTGACCAAACAGTTTGTAAAAGCACTGGACGCGACGCATTTATATTTTTGAAAACTAAATTTCCTCCTCTTAGTGAGGCTAAAATCAAGGAATGTGTTTTTGTGGGGCCCCAGATTAGACAACTTTTTTAAAATTCGACGTTTATTGAACACCTGAATCAAAAAGAAAAACGAGCTTGGTTTGCATTCCAAAACGTGAGTAAGAACTTTTTCGGTAACCATAAAAGTGATGATTACGTCGCTCAGATCGAGAAATTGCTCTTAGCGTACAAGGCCATGGGATGTGACATGTCCCTTAAAGTGCACTTCCTTCACTCGGTTTCATCAAGACATCGCTAAGTTGGAAAAGGGGTTTTCAGGGAAGTGAAATGCAAGCAGGTTGGCGGAGTACTGCTGGTTTTTAAAACGAGAGGGTTTTATCTCAGGGTATAAAAGGAAAGCAAGCACCAAGTGAAGGTACGAAAGTTCTTATTTATCAGTGGCGCACCCAGGAATTTGTCTTAGGGGGCCCGACGCCGACGCCTCTATTTTTGTGTTTTTTTATGAAATATGTGGAATATATGTAAAAAAATCTAAGGCTTGGGGGGGCCGAGCCCCAAGCCCCCCCCTGGGTGCTCCCATGCATTTATTATTGTTTGATACTAAAATAACTCTCTTTATACCTAAAAATTTAAATTTATGTCGATAATATTTTAATTATTCTCGAAAAATAATAAAATTAGGTAAAAGGGCTGCTCCCTCAAAAATGGTGGGTGGTAGAAGAAAACGCAAGCTATATTTCGATTCAGGACGTCGTCTTACATAAGAATCAGCGGAAATAATGCCAGGGCTCAATAAAAAAAAATTTGCAGACCAGTGTTACAGTTGGCCAGTCAGGTACAATGGCCTTTCAAATTCTGTAGAAAACCTGTGTAAAACTATGAAGACCTTGAGAGATCACATCGTCCCATCGTCCACCACCCCGACTCAATACAAGCGTAGGCGCCCCAAAAGTCCGCGTTTGTCCCAATAAAGGCGGTTTACCATCACCATGGATAAACACCGACATAGGATAAAAAAGTTGGGAATTTAATTAGTGGAAGTTGCAATAGAAAAAAAAATCAAATATTCGTAAATGACCATTACGTATATATTTTGCAGATTTCGCAAACAAACTATCGGTATGGTTTAGTGCAAATACAATACGCCAATAAATCCATTATTATAAGCCTGTAATTTTCCTTGATGCCTTCTGGTACAGACAAAAGTATAGATTAGATAGACACCTTTCAGTCACGTTTCATCAATAATGAAACATATGGTTGTCTGGGCGCTGCAATTGTGACGTCAGAGATGGTTCAATTTTGCAATGCAATTGCTGCATTGTAATAAACAGGTGGGTATGTACCATTTTACATACCTACACTTTAATTTTACTTTCCGTAAAGTAAAGTACAGTTTCGTCCAAAAAAACGAGAACGTGCTTGTTCTATGTATCCAACCTTTTTTTTTATTTATTTATTTATACTGGGACTTTCCATCCAATCAGGATCAATCGCCCAGTTTCGCAAAGTTTTAGCAAAGTTAAAGCATTTTTAAACAAACACAAACAACCAAGTACTAGCCAGGAATCGAACCCGGACCGCCGGTGTGAGAGACAAACATTGCTACCACTACACCACGACGGCGACCAACCTGCATAACTCATTTGGACAAAGCTGGAAAAGGAATCGATCCTTGCCTGATCAGGGTCTTGTGTTGTGGACTATAAGTGAAGATACTGCGAATTAGGTGGAAGAGTAATTTGGTACGGCGAGCTAGGCCCAAATAATTATTTTGTGAGTTATATTGTAAAGTAGAGCAGAGACAATCAATCTAGGAGATATACACTTCGAAATCAAACCTCTTTCTCCTATCAAGTTGCGGCGCTTGCAAAAGTTTTAGAAAAATTAATTATTCGAAAAAAATGTGAAAATTTTGTTGTAAAAATAACGAAAAAATTAAAAAGTTATATAAAATTTTGAATACCAGAAGAAAATTTTTGGTAAAAACAAAAAAAATACAATTTTAGAAAAATAAGAAAAAAATGTAAAATTATTGTGACATTCAGGACATATAAATTACAGTGTATATACAGTAATAAATGTAAATGTAACAATAGTCAGGTCAGGTTTTTAATATATACCTAATCTGTACAAACGAAAATAAAATAACATAACAAATGTTTTAAGTATCCCATGTAAGTAATAATAATAAAAAAATTCTAATTGAATAAAACAGCGATTATTAGATTGTAGACTATAAAAATACGTTTTGACTACAAAACGAAACATACTACCTACTTACCTAATAATATAACAAGAATTAATTATGTGATACCTGATTGAATTGATAAAAGCAACGAAAATAAAATAAAATTAAATAAGGCATTCTTAAATTAAGCTTTTACCTTGCAAAAGTTGATTTTTTAGTGTTTTTTTTAACGGAAATAAAACTTAAGATTTTAGGGAATTTTATTGTATATTTTGGATATTAAGTAAAGGATCCTTGATAAAAGTAAATTTAGCAACGAGGTATATTTATTTGATTTTTGTGCCCCGAGTTTAAAGCATGCACATTGTGCCGACAAGAAATTTTTCTAAAGAGATATGAAGGCTCTCTAAACAATATTATTTTGCGATATAGTACTGATATATGTAGGAACCGTCTTTGTCCCATGCCCATAAATCATTCTGATTTCTGACACACATTTTGTAGTAGCTGGAGCCGTCTAGCGTCATTTTGACGAATACGCTGGTCATATAGTACGTCACCATAGTTTCGAGACTAACGGGACAATACGTCCCAAGGCAGAATTTATTTAGACTAATGGGAAATGTGATCCCAAATAAACGTGTACAAACGCCAGTTTAGTCTTTTCAACGCCCAAGACCATTTAGCCGGTGTTTGTATACAAATAAAATGACATAACCTCGATATTTTCGTAAAAGTGTGCAATGTAGTGCATTTATTTGCAATTTTTTAGTGTTTTTTGGTAAATTACCCGCTCTATTTAGCGTGTAATCATGTAAGTACCCCTATAGTAGCAAGACTAATGTTAGCACATATTCAACGTTTCGGATAAGACAATATCGTTGTTTTTTTTTGCGTGGGACATTATGTCCCAGCAGGTCAAATATTTTGAAAAAAACTACTCATTGTTCTACTTATGTATGTCTCATTTCAGAACTGGTGGGATATATTGTCCCAACATAATGGACTGATGAGACGATATGTCCCACACTAAAACGTTCGAAAAATGATGTGAAAAAATTACAAACATCTCTAAAAACCCTTCTACTTTCGAAATATGAAATCATAAATTAAATTATAATCCTCACGAAAGAAATAAAATTCCGTCCTGAAAGGGTTAAGTGAGACAAAACCAGAGAATCGCAAAGAATAATTTTGTTATTTTTATTTACTTCTTTTACTATAAATCATTTTAAGATTAGAAAAGTCTCGTTTTATAAGCATAGAAATATGATGCTCAAAGTATAGTTTGGTGTCCAGCAGCAGCCATAGATTTTTCGCCTTGTCAGTTATTTCAAGATTTTAATTATTAATGCAGATGTTAACTTGATCTTTACATCTCACACTCGCTTGTTTCCTACCAAAGAACATAACCTGTGATTTATTGGGATTTATATCAAGACAGTACCTATTGGATAAAAAAACTAAATTATTTAAATCTTGGTTAATTTCTTCACAGCTGGTTATGAGGTCTTCTTCTAGAAAGGATTTATAAATCTGGCCATCTTCAGCAATATTATGAGAAAGTGTGTGTTGTAAACATTTAGGAAATTGAGATGTGTAAAGATTGCAGAAAAGTAGGCCTAATACAGATCCCTGTTCTACCCCGGAGTTTAGTATTTTAAGAGTGGAAGACAGCTGCTCGATCCTAGTCAACTGACTCCTTTCACACATATAACTCTTCGGTTCATTTTTCGAACGGCTGAAAACCCAATGTATTGTAATAAAGCCAAAAATAAGGTGTGAGTGATCCGGTCACAAGCCTTATATCTAGTCTATCATCACAAGAACTGTCAGTCTATTGTCATCTGTGCTTTTAAGTATGTCATCGGTGACTTTGGCCATAGCAGTCGTACTATAGTGTAGTTTTTTCTAAACCCGGCTGACACTCGGGGACAATCTTGTTTTTATCCACAAACTCTCTCATTTACTTTTCCAGAAATTTTTCAAAAGCTTTAGAAAGTGCGCAAAGAATGCTGACTGGACGCAAATCCTCAAACTTTTCTGGGCTTGAATTTATCTGGAGTGAAACTACACAAGCTTTTTTACAGATACTTGGGTAAACTTTAAATATAATACAAAAATTAAAGATGTGTTTTAAAACCGCGAAAATATGAGGACAGCATCCAAGAATCATTTCTATGCTCATCTGATCAATCCCGACAGCTTTGGATTTTATGGGCAAAATAGAGTTTTTTATTTCAGTTTTAGAAATTGTGGAAAATTTGAATTCTCAGAGATTTGGTTATTTAAGTCTTGTGCTAGAAAATTTTGGAGAATAATGGAGACCATGAATGCAAAAGTTTTAGTTAGTTTCGAAAGTATTTAGCGCCGCAGTCGGAAATTTTTAGGGATTTATATAACGTTGCTGTCTCAAGGGTATTCTTAAGTTGTTGCCTTATTACTGACTGCTAGCCTGATTTTCGAGTCTATTAAGTTTTATCCTTACGTTAATTAATTATCCAGAAAAGTTTAAATTTCGCTCTTTTTTCGTCAAGAGAATAGTAAAAGCTTTATAAGAGAAAGTTGAGATCTTGCAGCACATTTGAAATAAATTCCGAATTTTCCGTTCGTCCTTATAGGTATTATTTTTTTAATTTAATATAATAATAATTTGTTTAAAAAAGTAGGTATGCAAAAGTATTTAGTTTCATTACTCACTTACTCTGGTTACAGTGTATCCCACAGTGTGCTATTATAGTAGACTTTATTTCTTTCAACACATTTTTTCGTGTCTAACTGTACCTACTCTTCTACTACCATTTTAATGGATCAAGTGAATTTAAAACCTACTTAATTCTTTTCAATTCGATTTCATATTTGACTATTAAATCCAGCTGAATGTAAGTGAAATGAATATCTACCATTTGTTTTAAATTATTGCATAAATCTTGAACTATAAATGTCAAAATATTATATATAAGTTAACTAGTTAGAACACTAGTAATAAGACATAGGCATCAGCTCACACGCAGGTATACATGCTGACACGTCCATACTGTTCCAGCACGGATCACCTATTAGGTGATCCGTGGTTCCAGCTTCTGCTTATAGATCTCAATGGGTACGTATCCTATTTATATTCGCCGTATGAAAAAGTATATTTGAAGTTGTTAAAGGGTGCAGGTAGTAATTGTCGATAGACTCTGTGAAGCCTTACAAGAAGGGATTAGTCACGTAGCAGCAGATTAGGTTCGTTCGATAGTTTTACTTGAACACATTAAAATACGTAGACGTGCTTAAAATACTGAAATGTTTCTCAACATTTGAAAATTAATTTTCAATGTTTGCACATAGTCTTCAAAATCCTAAAATGGTTATTATGATTACAGTAGCGCGTGCTACTTTTATGACAGTTTTTATGTGGCAATTTCGAATGGAGGCAATATACTAGATATAACTACTATAGTAAGTACATATTAGGGACTTGTTGCAATAAAGCCAGATAATAATAGTGCCGGGCACTATTCTGACATATTTCCATTGAAAACTGACAGTTAATCTGTCAAAATTGACATACCAAAATCGAGTTTATAAATCAAGTTGTTTATTTTCCATTAATAGTAGCGGCACTATAAATTCCGGCTCTTAAAATACACAAAGGCCTAATTTTGAAAGAAGGCAGCTGTTCTTATAATGCGAAACTGTCAGAATAGTGCGGGGCACAGTTACTGCCTGGCTTTATTGCGATAAGTCCCTATTAGCTCACACGTGATGTACTTCAGTGAAACCTCTCCTTGCGGACACCTGTAATGAGCGGACACTCCCTTTAAGCGGACAGATTTGTTGGAACCAAGCTTTTCCCTATTTCATTACCTGTAAAATTCACTCCTGTAACCGGACACTCTAATAACCGGACGCGGATAATTTTTTTTGGTTAAAAAATTCTGAAACCTCCCTTAACCGGACGCGAATCTCTGACAACGGGACGGAGCGCTGCACCTCATGGGCATAAATATTATGTAGTATGTTGACAACAACGCACTCTGCAGCCAGGGATTACATCTTTCCGTTTGAATGCGGAGACTAAATACTTCTCTCGTATTTACAACATATTTTATTCGGCGGGACTGTATGTTTAATTTTTATTGTTCAGTTGGGTAGTATAGATCTCTGTGAAGTGGTGCCTAGTAAAAAACTCCTTAGTTTACGTGAAAAAATTGTTTAAAGTTGTTAGCGTTTCGGAGAAGGAACATCTCTCAGCACGAAAGATCGCTGAAAAATTTTATATCAGAAAAACTCAAGCAGCGGAAATAAATATTTATTAAAATTTCGCAGTTCCTCTCATAAGCGGACACCTCCAAGAAGCGGACAAAATCGACGAAACCGTGAGTGTCCGCTTATAGGAGGTTTCACTGTATATGGGAGCGTTCTTAAATTACGTAATGCAAAAATTCAGGATTTTTTACCCCCCACCCCTTCCCTCGTAAGGCATTTTAAAGAAAAAACCCCTCCCCCCCTTGAGTGTTACGTAATTTAAGGACAGACTCTATGCACGGATATCTTTAAAAAAATAATTAGTCTCCGCATTCGACGAGAAATCACTGGCAAAGGGGGGTCGGCCGTCGGTTTATTTAAGGACCTAGGGCCATCGCATAACAATTTATGTTGGCGACACTGAAATTCTTTAAAACGATTGTAGTTTTGTAACACTGATTATTAAAAATGTGAAGAAACTTAACCTAATATTTTTACGGATGTTTTAAAATGGCTTTAAAAAATTTCTTAGTTTTTTTTATAAATTAGTTTAAAAAAAAACTGCTTTTTGAAAAAGTATTATTAAAAAGTGAAAATAAAAAAAAATAGTTTTTTTTTATAAATTAGTGTTTGAAAAAACTACTTTTTAAAAAAGCCTTGTTTTCAAAAATACATTTTTAAATTTTTATATAATATAATATTTTTATATAATATTATATATAATACTTTACAAAATAACTTTCACGCAATGGCAGACCTTCATCCCGCAGTGATTTATAAACAAAATTATCAGTGGTGGCTATCCAATTTTTAAAGACATCCAAAAATAAAGCGCAAAAACAAAAACCGCGCGGCCCATTACCAAACCAAAAACCTTTTCAAAATCAAGATCCGACTTATTATACAGCTACATAATAGATGAAGAAAACATAAAAATTTAATGAAAAACGTTATTGGTTCTTAACTTATTATTATAATTTTGTATGACAAAAATTTTTTCGTAGCTAAGCGGGCATAGAAAGATCTTGTTTCTTTTCTATTTTTCCGTGGGCAGCTCGAAAGCTGTACACCCACGGGGGTCCAAGATCTAATGGACACCTATCAAGTGTTGACACTTCACTTTCAGGACACTGCATGGTCAATGTGACAATTTTGTAAAGCTACAGAGACGGTATATGAATCTCATCCTACGATGTTGGTAAGAGAAATAAAGCCTGCGATACCGTTTGCTTACATAAGTGACGACATCTTCAAATACAAAAGAAACTACCATAGTAAAAATAAAAGAGGCAGATGAAACGAAAAAAAGTACTCATGACCGTGACATAATTTGTTCCTCAGGTCGGGTCAATGGTTAATAGTCCCTTAAGGACAAAACAGTCAACTGTTGATAGGTGTCCGTTAGAGCAGCTTTCGAGCTGCCCACGGAAAAATTTTTGTATTTTTATGCACCGATACTAAACTTTACGTTTGTAGTATTTTTGGCTCACGCTCCGCTGACTCGACATAAAACGTTGCGAAGGCGGAAAAAATGCAAAATGCATTGACCGACCTGAGTACTGTTTTTCGTTTTATCCGCCTACTTTTATTTTTTACCTGGTAGTTTCTTTTGTATTTGTAAATGTCGCCTCGTATGTAAGCAAACGGTATCGCAGGCTTTATTTCTCTTATCAACATCGTAGGATGAAATTCACATACCGTCTCTGTTGCTTTAAAAAAGTTTTACATTGACCATGCAGTGTTCTGAAGAGTCCCTTAAGGACGAAACAGTTAACTGTCAATAATTGATAGGTGGCCATTAGATCTTGGACTCCCGTGTGTGTACAGCTTTCGAGCTACCCACGGAAAAATACAAAAGAAACAAAATCTTTTTATGCCCGCTTAGCCACGAAAATTTTTTTGTCTTTTTATTCACGTGGTACTAAACTTCACGTTTAGAATTTTGTATTTTGTTCACTATTTTTTTAAATTAAACTATTGTAGTCCGTACATTCTCTCTGTTTTACCAGTTATCTGCTTATGTAACTGTCCGAAACAGATGTGTAATTGTCTGAAACCCCTGAGCTCTCACATTTATTTTCTTATATATTGTTGTTATTTGTATATTTGTATATATATTTTGATTTTATCCAATTAAGTAGATAACAAGGAATCAAATACACATGTTTTGTAATCAGATTGTAACGTCTGGTTCAAGTAGGCCAAAAAAATCACAAACGATCCAAATATTATTAATTTTTATACGTTTTTTATGTTATACTTTCACATTTCTTTTTAAAAAATCAGGAGTTTCAATTTTGCTTAAAATAATACGAGGAGGAGGAGTACATTCTTATTCATTATTTTTCTACGAGAGAAAATAGAGATGTTTCGGACGGTAACAAAAAAAAGACATGTTCTTCAAAAACCGCTTTTAGACCAAAAACAAAAAATAGCTATTAGTGGCTATTTTACTTTAAAAAAATATTAAAATTTGATCATTCTTTAATTTAATTAATAATTACCCCAAACGGAATTCAGTAAAGACTAGATATTACCTACAAACTAATACCCGGGATGTATGTGTTTGTACTCGTGTTCAAACCACCTGCGGTGCATGGCGAATGCGCTATATAGTTAGTTCGAATCTAATTATTCACTTTTATTTGCACCGTAGATGTTATGTCGCATTCTAATTATAGTTTTTGCAAAGTCAGTTGAACAAAGGTTAAAGCCGACCATCGGCATATCCTTTAAAGAAAGTGACATGGGCGGCGGTAGATATACTCATGAAAATTATTTCATTTAATTATGGCGTAAACTAAAGAAATAAAAATATATAATAAAACTTTCTATTCCTACACCTGCAAAAAACGACACTGATTTATTTTCTAACTCTGCATACTGCCGACTAAAGGGGTCCCAAAAATCAAACCCGAAAGCAATTAAAAGCGCATCTCAAAAAAATCTGCCAATCAGGTGCCGTCTATCCACCTGTGCTGGGTCTGTCAGAAAACAAATACTTTGTGCTCGGACCGCAGAGAGCTGCGCCTTTTCTCTGTCGGTAGGGTTGAAATTATACCAGGAAGATTTTATATGAATTTGGAAAACTTTTGAAGGGCAGATTGAAGCAAAATTTCATGAATTTGATAGAACCCCGTATTAGGAGCATTTCAGGTGACTTTGCAAAAACTATACGAAATATAGAAAGGGAGGACGACATGTCCTAATAGAATTTTACAGTACATAGAATCTGAACCTTCCTTCGGCAGTGCCTTCTACAAAAACTAGTCTCGATGCCGCCCGCACCCCCGTGACGCCCCCCGCGCCTATGGTTCGCGTTGCATGTTAGAGCAGCTTACGGGTACTTTTAATTAGTGTGCTTAGCCAATTTGGCATGGTGATGTGCAACGATTACTTTTCCAATCGAGTAAATACTGATACTTCCTATTCGAGTATCAGATTTTTGTATTCGGTATTAAGTAATCATTATATTATCCGTAAATCCAATAAATACTGAGATTTTCTATGTTGTCAATCGTATACGTATACGCAATAGTTCATTTGATAATTTAAGTAAATAAATATTGGTCAAAATGATTACAAGTACTCCAAACTCGTTACTTATACGGCCGATGCCGATACAATTGATACGAAAGTAACACTTCGGCTTCGGTCCCATTCGGGATTCGAGTAACGAGTATTTGGCGTAAAAGGGTTCAATTACTTCGAATCCACCCATGTATCAGATATTAAAGTATCGAGTAGATAGCGCAAAGTAAACTTTGTGGTAGATAGTATTTGCACACCACTAATTTGGCATTATCGGTCGGGCGCTGGCGGTTTGTTTTGATTTGGACGATTTGGTATTTACGACAATGGCGGAAGTTTTTAATTCTGATAGCATTAGCGTGCAATATTTAAAGGCAATTAAATTTTCATCTTTGCCATTATATGAGAAAATATGTAAACTAGGTATGATACATTTATTATTTATTTATAATTTCAATAATAATAGGTAGGTAACTAAATATCTAATTTTTTAATTATTTGCAAAAAAAATTTTCGCCTGCGCTGCGCCGCAATTTTTTTTTTTTTTTTTTTGGTGCGCACTCCCAAAGCTTTTTACCACGCGCCGCCCTGATAACATTTCTGTCTATTTTTTATCACCAATCTTGACGATTGCAACATTAAGCAATTTAAACAAACGGTAGCAATCATATTATAAAACAAACGCGCGGTGCCTGCCGACAATCATTTAAAGTCACTTTCTGTTATAATTGTAATAAACAATACTTTTACAACTTATTTCTTACGCAAACTACAGACTGTTCTTAAAAGCATTGAAAGCCAATTTAAAATCCAGGCTTGTGTGCTAATAAAGTCGTCGTCGCCCCAAAGCACTCGATCTTGATATTTTATTAAATTAGAAGTAATTTTAAATGATCTGCATTATAATTATCGGCTATTTCTGGCACTACTCGGCTAAAAACATTAATTTATGTCAGTTTTATTATTGCCATACTGTCTCACAATTAAATCAACCTTTATAGTCTGGAGTAAAACAAAAAAAGGTGAAAACGAATGGTATAAGAAATGTTTTTTACGATTTTATTAGCCGAGATGGCGACTATTTTTTAGTAAAAATTTTTTTTTTTAAATATATGAATCGAAATTGGGCACTATTTTTTTTCTGCGGGGTACCCTAACGGGGAGGAGGATGATTTTGCGAAAAAAATCGACCTGTTAACATAGGCAAGCGATACACCTATTCTAGGGTTTTTGGGTTCAGAGAATCCCAGTCTGCACTAAAAAAATTGATTTCGACAGCTTTACTCAACCTTATTATAAAATTTACCAATGACTTTTGAGCATGAGCCATCATTTTGAAATATTCAAGATGACGACCATAGGCAAACATTCAGAAAAAAAGCATATGCATGTGATACCTTAATTACGGGGTTCTTAAGTCCGTTGAATCCAAATCTGTTATTTATGAAAGATTCGGGGATAATCTCGTGAAGTGGGGGGGTCTTTATGGCGTAAACAGTAAAACTGTTTATGTGAAGACTTAACGAACAAACTTTGTCAAAGATTTTTTACAGATTTTGACAGCTCTGCTTAACCCTATTGTAAAACTAACCAATGACTTTTAAGCATCAGCCACCATTTTAAAATATTTAAGATGGTGGCCGTGAAAAAAAAACAAAAGAAGCATGCGATACATCAATTATATAGCAATTTTGGGTTCTACGAAACCAAATATTTTTGGGGTAAACAGTATTCGAAGGCTTAACGAACAAACTTAATATATATATATATATATATATTATATATATATATTTATCGGTTTCACAACGTTCTACGTCTTCCGATACCCAATCTCCACTCGTTTCTGTTGGCCCATAATTCATCATCTAGGCCGCTTATTCTTATTTCACTATCTATTCCCTCTTTCCAGCTTCTCCTCGGCCTTCCTCGTTTTCTTCGGCCAGTTGGTTTCCATTGTAATATTTGTTTAGGTAGTCTTCCATCATCCATTCTTTGTACATGTCCGTACCACACCAGTTGTTTTGTTCTTATATCATCCACTAGAGTACGTTCACCCACTGTCATAATTTCTCTTATTCTTTGATTGGTAACTCTTTCTCTTTTTGATTTCCCTGCTGCTCTTCTCCAATAGTCCATCTCCGTAGCGGAAAGCATTTTTTCTGTTCTATCTTTGATTGGCCATACTTCTGAGCCGTATGTAATAATACTTTTTCAATGGTGTTATATATAAACTTTTTGTTATGTTTTGATATACTTTGGTCCCAAATTATTCCATTTAATAAAGTTATTGCTTTTCTTCCTTGTACGTTTCTATCTTTTATAGCTTTGTCTAGTGTTCCGTCAGCTGTTCCAAATATATCCTGAAGAGCGTAGGCGAGATACAGCAACCTTGTTTAAGACCTTTATTTACTTGAAAGCCTTTGGTTAGTTTTGCTTTTATTTTAACTTTTGCCTTACTATTGCGGTATAACTCTTTGATGGCCTTAATTAGTTGTACGCTTATGTTTGTCTTTTCCAACGCTTTCCAAAGTAGATTTAGTGGTATACTATCATATGCCTTCTGCAAATCTACGTAAAGCAGATGCAGCTCTTGTCCGTATGCCATTTTCTTTTCAATAACTTGGGTTATACAAAAGAGATGATCTGAAGTCGATCTACCCGCCCTGAAACCAGCTTGTTCTTCTGCCTCCATATCTTTATATTCGCTCTCCACTTTATTTCTTATTATTTTGCCATATATTCTGCTTAGCGTACTAGTTACAGATATACCTCTATAATTGTCACATATATCTTTCCTTCCACTCAGTTGGTACTACAGCTCCATTTAAATATCTTTGGAAAAGATTCCGTAATCTCCAAAACAGTTCTTCAGTGCCATATTTAATAAGTTCAGCTGGGATATTTCCGGGTCCGGCAGATTTACCGCTTTTTAAGGTTTTGCACACGTTTTTGACCTCAGATATTGTGAGGGGTACTGGAGATCCCATCGTTCTAATGATATTGTCTCTTTCGTCTTCCTTGAATTCTGCTCTATCTTCAGTTAAAAGTTTTTTAAAATGCTCATCCCCTTCTTTGTCTGGTATTGGTAAAATAATATCTCTGCATGTTTCTTTTTTGATCGATCTTATAGTTTTCCAGCTTTCGGTACTTCTCCTACCTCCTAAGTAAGAATCTATTTTCTGGCACTTTTGCATCCATGATTTTTCTTATCACTGATCATTTTTCTCACCTTTGATTGCGCGATTTTGTATTCTCCTCTGCTTCTATCTGTCTTTTGGGATAAGTATGTGTGATATAATTTCCTTTTTTCCTCTATTTCACTTTCAATCTCAGCATCCCACCAGTATGGTTTTGTTCTTTTAGGAGTTTCTTCCACTAATCCTAGTGCTTCTTTTGCAGCTTGATGGATGCTTAATGTGATACATTCGTATTCCTCATCTGGGGTTTCACCTGAACTGAATTAAGTTTCGTTCAGTCTCTTTTTGTATAAGTTTTTTACGCTGTCATGTTCTAGGCTTTATATTATTCATTATAAAAGTAGCCAATATTTTGGATGGTGACCGTGGGCAAAAAGTTCCAAACAAAGCATAGACTACATACCTACATTAAGGCTTTCTTGGATCCGATGAATCCAAATCTGTTCGTAAAAAAGATTTAAGCTTATCTGGAGGAATGGGAGATATTTATGGAGTAATTACTAAATGGAGACCCGGCGAATAAACTGTATTCTAGTTTTTCTTACAGATTTTGACAGCTCTGATATAATACAAACAAAGTCTTTTGTTGCGGACGACCGATGAGGGGGGGGGGTAACGGGGTAATTACCCCCCTAGAAAGAAAAATATGTATTTTTTCCTAAAAAAATAAGGCAAATCAGGAAAATTACCCCCACTAGAAAAAAAATATATGACAAAAAAAAATTCGTCGACTATTACCCCCCCTAGATTTTGACCTACATCCGCGCTTGTAAAGGCCTGGCTAAGTTTTTTTTTATCATAGAGCAGCTTTGATCCTGCTGGACATTGGACTAATCATAAAATCGTCTGCAAACTCCTATTTGCGTTTCAGCTGTACGTTATACTAAAGTTTTTATTGATTGTAAGTGCATTAGGATTCTTCGTACTGTTTTTACTATTTTATTAACAGTCCGATGGCTAGATGGAACGCCGCTAATAAGTTCGTGTGCAAGAAATTTCAACCTTTGCACTAAACAAGCAGATTGTAAAATAAAATTGAAAAATAAAAATATTTCAATAAAAGATTAATTTTTGAATTGTTAAAATTTAATTTGGATACGTTACCTCGCTTAGTTCCGAGACTCTCAAATACACTTTTCTTGGATCCTCCATGAAGGTATCTCGAACTCTGGCAGACCATGGACTAGGAATTATAACCCCACAAGAACTTGTTTTTATTAATTGAGTATTAGTGGTTTGTGAAATTAGATTCTGTAGTGGTAGAAGATTTGGTATTTTTTTGCAAGGTTTATTTTGAACTTTTGTTTCCAAATTTTTTACCTCTGTTACTTTTTGAATATTTTCGGTAGTATTTAAATCAGGTAGTTTTGAAAATTCTGCCACTTCTTGTTGAATTAAAATTTTGCAATTTTTATTATGTATTATCTTCGTCTTATCAAATACGATGTTATTATTAACCAAATCTGTTGAAAAATTTGATTCTTCTTCTTTCTTTTTTATATCTACTTCAGTAAAAACTTCTTTTTTTTCTTCCAAAAAACACTCAAGATATTTACTTTCGAATTCTATTTGAAAAAATTTAGCTAGAGATATAAAATCCTCGATATCTTTTAAGTAAACCATCGTTGTTCCAGTGTAGATGTAGTCCAGAATTGAATTCATTATTTTTGGATGAACTTCTGGAAGGATCACTATGGTGGAGTTTGTGTTTTTTTGAAGAATATCCTAAAATAAAAGAAAATAATTTTTTCGTCGAATTACGCAAATGAAAAAAAATTAAAAGAGGGTATCCCAACAAGAGGTTACCACAAGGCTTTTTGGGGTAATTTTATCACAAAATTTCGAAAAATGCTTGGATTATCCGAGGAAAAAACATTTTTTTTGGCTGCAGTCTTTGGTTGGTAGTGCGCACTAGGGTCAATGCATCCTGGGAGCCTGACGGAGAATTTTAATCACAGGCGTGCGCAGTATTTTAGATTAGGAATAAGGGGTGCAAACTACCATTTAAAACGAAATGGCTGTGACTTTGAAAAAATTTAAGCTTAAATTAGTAGCACGCTTGAAGTTTTTGTCGATCAAATAATGTTCTTAAAAGAAACAAAGAAAGAAACACATAGATTTAGATTTAGAGAGATTGGCGATATCGTTATATATATAGTTCTGATATCGACTGGTCCACCCAACTAGGAACATACGGTGAAATACGCTCAATTTACTAGTGCCATTCTTGGAGAAAGCGAACGAAAGCAAGACTCTTTGTGTGTTTCTTTCTATTCAATGCCGTCAAGGTAATTTATCGCGTAACAAAGAATTAGTCGCGTTTGGTGGTGATGCGGTTTGTTGTAAGTAATAAAATGCGTTATTAAACACGCGATTTATGCTAACCTATTGCTTTTTGTCGCTGATAGATCTAGTGGTTTTTGTAAAATTACTTAGATTTATTTCCGACAATATAAACTGTAATAAAATTATAGGGAGGAACAGATAAAAGCAGGTTCTTATAAAAACATGACATTCTAAAAACCAAGGAGTCCCTACCAACCAAAAATATTAAAGTACCTAAATGCTCGAAAAGTCCTTTATCTTCAGCTAGACAATTCCGAGCCTATTATAAACACCAGGTGTGGATGGCCCATATGGAAAAAAATATTCCAGGGTGCCGGTGCCGTATGAGCTGCTGACTTATTGACCGGTATCTTTTAAAGCCGTTGCTGTATGGGCCGGTAACGGTCACGAGGCAAAAAAAAGTAAACTAGCAACCAACGATAAGTGTTAACGGGGGCTATGGGACTTTAAGCCCCTAGCGTTAAAGTTAAGAGGCAGCGGGCTGAGAGAGAGAGAGAGAGAGAGAGAGAGAGAGAGAAAGATCCCATTATATAAATGATTTTGAGAATCTTCTTGTGCTTAAAAAATGCATAAAGAATCTTAATGCGGTGCATAGCTATTTTATGCTTGACGTCTTAAAGACCTTTAGACATGACGTCGTTTTGAATGTCATCCAGACGTCAATTAAACGTCTTATTTCATCAAAATTCACTGCATTTTGACGTTAAAAAGACTTCTATTTGCTATTAAGGTATTGCACCACGATAGATCGGTTTGTAGACGCGGTAGGGCCAAGTAGCCCATTCACATTGGAATAATCAGGAGGATCAGGATCAGGAGGATCCTTTAATTAGTTTTTTGGAGTTTTTTAAATAATAAATTTAAAAAAATTAAGGTAAAAAATTTTAAATCTTTCCGTGATATAGGAAATATTGCGAATGTAAAACAAAAACTATTTTTGGTTGCATGATCAGTAGTAAAATAAAATAAATTACTTAATACAATTTAAATAATAAGATTTATTACGTCCTATTGATATGCATGGTTTATGAAATTACAGAGATACATAAATATTAATGTGTATGTGCCAAGACATTTTAAATTAAACTACCAGGAAAAAATTGCCACAAAAACAAAAACAAAGAGGGACATATTTTGTCAAAAACAGGGTAAGGGCTACACAAAATTTACTTAGTTCAAATCAAGGCCGTACCTAGGCGGGGGGCGGCATCAACGGGGATCAATTAGGGTCACTGTATCCTGGAAGACTGGCGTCTCCAGGACGCCAGGCTTCCAGGATGCAGTGACCCTAGGATCAATCCCCTCCGAAACAGTCAATATAAGTGTTACAAAGAGATTTCACAGCAATAAACATAAGACCAAAACATTAATTTTAAATTAATATTGAAGTATTTTAATCCGCTCCCGGTATTTTTTTTTCGGTTAAGGCCCAGGTTCCAATATAAGAATTCCTAAGTATCCCAAATAGTATGTTTGCGTCCCAGTTTCGAGATATGCCTAAATTTGTTTTTTTAGGTGGACAGTTAGACCAATGTTAATTATTATTATAATGGCAGAGATAAGGTGCAAACTAAAAAAATTACCTTTAAAACACCTATTAAAATTTATTAAAACAAAAAATGGTGTAACAAAACGGTACAGTGGCGGATCTAGGATGTCCGGGGGGGGGGGAGGGGTTCAAGGAGGGAAAACAACACAAAACTATTTTTTTGCGGGATTTAATAAGAATTAGCATTAATGTTTGCCACTATGTGTAAACAAAATGTGCCACAGGCGAAAATTTGAGCAAAATCAGTTAAATTTTGCGTCAAAATTTGAAAAAATGATATTTTAGCAGAAATTTTTAAAAAATTTTATTTGGTAAAAATTTGCGGCCTATGCATTGGTTTTTTTCCTGGAACTAAAAATTATAAGCTTTATGTCACGGAGGGGGGGGGGGCTCTGCCCCCTTCCCCTTGAATCCGCCACTGAAACAAGATTTAAAGAAGTTTTTTTGCCAATTATAAGTTTTTATATACTTTCATTTTAATATTGTTTTCTGCATCAACATTCAAGGCGAAGAAAAATGAAAATTTGTGGCAACGCAGTGACTTGTTTTTTTATAGATTTTCAGGATTGCATGTGTCATGCTCCTGCGTTACACAGCGGCGGATCTAGCAACTTTATTTGGGGGGGAGAAATGTCATAATAGATGTTGCATAAAGCTATTTTGCATAGTGGCCAGGAGGTGTATTCTGTGTGTAAAAACTAAAAATAGTTTGAGATTTGGGGAGGGGGGAAATTTCCGCTTTTACCCCTACTACAGTAGATCCGCGCCTGCGATACAAAAGAGCGTTTTGCTGTATCGCAGTAAGAAATAAAATATTAAAATGTGCGTACTAAAATGACATTATTTATTCTAACACAGCATAATAACCAGAATCAGCTGTACCGTAATAAGCAAGGTATTTACGGAACCCGGTGTATTTAAAATGATCACAGTTTCTCGAGTATCGAGTATATGTAGGTATAGGTGATAGGAAGTTACTATGAGTTATAACTTACCCTAAATATTGGACTAGCTATGGATAAAATCAGCTTATGCGCCATAAGTTTTTGACCATTGCAGCTTAGGATAATATCACAGGTGGATTCGGTGGTTTGAAGTCTAAGGGTTCCTTCTTTGATTACTCGATTCATCTTGATGCCTGGCCAGTACCGGTCAAATATTTGTAGGTCTGAAACAAATAAATTGACTTAAAAAAAATTAAAAAGATTTTCAAGTTGTTTTTGGCAAAAATATTATAAGATCAAGTCATTTTTATGAGTAGATGTACGTAATGACCGTGGTGTGTATTACAGCAATGACATAATTTATTTAAAAAAAAAATCAATGTAGGCTGATTTCTGAAACTTTTCAAGCTGATTTTGGGAACTGACCGTTTTAGTTTCTAGTAAACAGACTGACACTGCCCCCATGCATCGTCTGGATCCGCCACGGGCCTTGATCCGTCTGTTTAGCAGCCTATGGCGTTACTACGGATTTGTCGCCCGTGTCTCGTCGTTTCACTAATTTATGCCACAAAAAATGTGTGTGCCAAAAAAGTGCAAATTTTGGGAAACATTTCAGTATTTTAAGCACGACTGCGTATTCTAATATCTTTGGGTAAAAGTATCAAACGAACCTAATCTGGCGATACGTGACTAATCCCTTCTTGTACGGCCTAACATAGGTACGACAAGTACGACATGCACCTTTTAACAATGGGTTTTACACTTATAATGACCGTTTATACCGCAAATACCACTGGGGTCAGTGGCGCATCTAGACGCTAAAAATTGAGGGGAGGCAAAAATATAACTAAATCCATGAAAGTATACTGGGTTGGCCCAAAAAAAATCAGACAAAATATTTTTCGATATAACTTTTGAACTCTACTACCAATCTTAATGATTGATCAGGCTTTTTTGTGGCCAACATCTTTCAAGATCAAGGACTTAGTCAAATTTAACCCTTCAAAAAGGCTCGCTTATACTAATGTTTCAAAAAACTTTTTGACTTTTTTTGCATTGTTTTATCTGATGTTGTTGTTCGAAGATAAGGTCCTGTTGCTCCCCATCAATGTACATATTTTACCTCCAGCCCCCACTTATCGTATTCTTCAATTAATTTACGGGTCATATTATATTCTAAATCGTCGTTATCTTGAGCCACAACTATTTTTTGAGCACCAGTAAAGCAGAAAGTATACAGTACATAATTGTTCAGTGGTACAGTGAAACCTCTCCTTGCGGACACCTCTAATAAGCGGACACTCCCTTTAAGCGGACAAATTTGTTGAAACCAAGCTTTTCCCTATTTAGTTACCTTTAAATTCACTTCTATAACCGGACGCTCTAATAACCAGACGCGGACAATTTTTTTTGGTTAATAAATTCTGAAACCTCCCTTAACCGGACGCGACCCTCTGACAACGGGACGGAGCGCTGCACCTCATGGGCATAAATATTATGTAGTAAGTTGGCAACAACGCATTCTGCCGCCAGGGAATTACCTCTTTCCGTTTTAATGCGGAGACTAAATACTTCTCTCGTATTTACAACATATTTTATTCGGCGGGACTGTGTGTTTGATTTTTATTGTTCAGTTGGGTAATAATAGATCTCTGTGAAGTGGCGCCTAGTAAAAACCTTCTTAGTTTACGTGAAAAAATGGAAGTTGTTAACTTTTCAGAGAAGGAACATCTATCAGCACGAAATATCGCTGAAAAATTTAACATCAGAAAAACTTAAGCAGTGGAAATTGCTAATAAATATATATTAAAATTTCGCAGTTCCCTCTCATAAGCGGAAAAAATCGATGGAACCGTAGGTGTCCGCTTATAGGAGGTTTCACTGTATTCCCATTTGTTCGCACTTTCGTTTCGATGTTCCAGGGCTTGTTCGAAATAGATCCTAAACAATGTTATTGACAAGCAACAACCCTGCTTCAGACCCTTGTTGATGTTAAACCCCTTTGATAATATCTGCCTTCATTATATTGCTTGTGTTATCTTTATAGAGTTCTTGAACAGCTTTTATTACTTATGCTGATCTTGGTTTTTGCGAGAGCCTCCCAAAGTTTAAGATGGGGTACACTGTCCGCACTGTCGTACGCTTTCTTGAGATCTACTTAAAGGAGGTGTATTTCTTGATTACGTGCCGTCTTCTTCTCAATTATCTGTGTTATTGTGGCCTCAATATCACACTATTCGTCCTCAATCCTCTTTTTCACTAGCTTACCATAGACTCTTGAAATAGTAATGCACAGCGATTCCTCTATTATTATCACATACGTCTTAACTTGCCTTCTTATGTATCGTTGTTATGTACGACGTTTTCTATTCTTCTGGCAAACTTTCTTCATTAATGCATGTCTGGAACAGGCTAGTTAATTGTCCATATAGCTTTTCTGTGCTGTGTTCAAGTAATTCTGGAGGGATGTTACCGGGGCCTGGAGATTTTCTGTTTTTCAGTGATTGGCAAATCAGTTTCCCTTCTTTGGTATTGATTCTAAGTGGAGATGCTGCTGTTCGTATTTAAATGTCGGATTGTGGTTTTTCTGGTTGTTGATATTCTGTCTGTTACTCAGTCAGCAATTTCGAGAAGTTATGAAACGCTATTATGATTTTTTGAGTTAAACTTAAAATTAAAGTCAAATACCTTTTCATTTAAAAATCGATATTTAATAAATATTGGGTCTTAAAGGTTGCTAATTTTGATTCTTGAATTAAATCTAAAAAACTAAAATAAGCACTACATTTGGAATCAAAATTGCGGATCCAATATGGCGAACTTTTCATTTATGAACCTTTTATTAACCGATTTGTATTAAATTTGGAACTTTGAAGTGTTAAAGGTCGCTTAAGATTTTTGAATAAAATGACAAAAAGGAAATTCAAAACAATAGGAAAATCGAGTATAAACCAATATGTATTAAATCTTAAAATCATAAAAATAGTCACCCCAAAATTTCAAAATGAATACGTCGGCTCATTTAATATAATAATATAATTTTCGCCATTTTCAAATTTAATTTAGTTTTCAAGTTTTAGCGGCCTTAAACTCGCCTTACACACTCCAAAGTGCCAAATTTAGTACATATCGATTCATAAATAAAAAAGTCCGCCATTTTGAACTCTCTGTTTAAATTATTATCAAGTGTCCACCTTGTTTTACAGCGGTTATTGGTAAGTTTATGCGCTGGCGTGAGGTTTGGTTACAAAGATGCTAAGGACTTTATGAGCTGTGACAAGTAAAAATAAGTATGCCGTTTTGTGCTCATGTATGCAGTAGTAACAACGCGGTGTGTACAACGTGCTGGAACTACTGTAGTTAATGAAGTGATTAAATAACGACATTTTCACGATAAACTATACCTTATCGTGGACATTTTGTAAAAGTTGCGAAGGTAACAGTCGTGAAGAAATTTTTATTAAGTTAAACCTGCTAAATATTCAAAGATATTCCACACATACAGTCTACACCAAAAATATTGAACAATGCATTTTTATAAAACCACACCAGACTCTACCTAATATGGTTGTCAACCCTATGCAAAACTCACAAAACAAAAAACATTCTCGGTACAATTCTTACTAAAAATAACAAAAAAAATCGAAAAAAAAACAAGTAAATATCAAACAACAAACAATATGACAACGAAATACTTTTGGCGCAGTGTATAGGCCGAGAAGAGCTCACTGCTAGGCACATTGTGCATTTGGCTAATAAATTAGATGAAAACTAAATAAAGGTAACATAAGAAACAGGCACGTAGAAAGCTTTTCATTCTGGGAGGGGAACTCCCATATAGGTAACGTTATCCAGTGGCAAAAAATAAGAAACACGAACAAAAAACTTAAACATTATGATGAATATCATTTACATTAAATCAAACCAGTTGAAACGCGTCATCGTAAAATTTTGTGTTTGTTTGCATATTTTAAACTTTTTTTTATTGACGTTTTTGAAAAATTCGATAGCCGTTCCTGTGTTGTAATATTTCCGTCAGTGCCTGTGCAACCACTTTCAACGCCCCGGGAAAACAGGTAAAATGTCGCCTCTTCACAATAAACATTAAGAATAGCCCAAAACAAAAAAAAAAGTTGGCAAGAAAATTGATAGATGTTAAAAATATTGATGCTTTGATTTGCTAAAAATACGAACTTCTTAATTGATTATTTTGGCACTAAAGCGACACGCCTTTTTGAAATGTTCCGATAAATTAAAAGTATAGCAATAAAAAATTATCCGAAATTCTGAAAATTCAAAAAAAATGTGCCCGTTTGTTTGTCACAGCATCTGGCACGAGAACGGTTTGTCTTATTTTGACGAAACTTGGATGAGTATTTAGGATTTTTTTTCTAGAACAATAATAAAGAGTATATAGTAAGCGCGGATCTGGGTCAAAATCAAGGGGGGGTAATAGTCGACGTAATATGTAATATATTTTTTTTTCTAGGGGGGAGGTAAATCTCCTGTTTTCCGTTATTTTATTAGGAAAAAGTGCATTTTTTTTTCTAGGGGGGTAATTACCCCGTTACCCCCCCCCTCAAATCCGCGCTTGATATATAGAGTTATATGAAGAAAAAAATTAAAAGATCGCTTATTTCGAGAAGTGCGCTTATAATTAGAACTTAGTAGTCCGTTTTTTTTTGGGAAAAATACTATACTGCTTTGTATTCTTAGTTTAGTTTTAGATTTGGTCTTCAATACACAAAAACTCTCATCATCTTTTAAAACATGTTTTGAAGTGAGTATGTATTTATACTTAAAAGTTTGTAAACCAATTCAAATTTTATTAAAATTCCACCTACCAATTTTTTAAAAGTATTCAAAGAATATTAGTTTATTCATTTCCTTTATAAACTAGTTCATTTTAGAGCCAATTTGCCGCGCCCTAAGAATATTTTTCATTGAAAACTGACAGTTGATATTTCAAAAGTAACATACCAAAGTCGAATTTATAAATCCAGTCGTTTATTTTCCATTAATAAAGGCGGCACTATTCCGGTTCTTATGATAAACAAATGCCTAATTTTATAATGCGAAACTGCCTGGCTTTATTGCAATAAGTCCCTATTATCGAAAATTAACTACTTTAGGTTTGGTTATGTCTTTTTGGTTTTTTTAGGTATTTTCGGTCTGGTTATGTTTGCTGTCATTTTGTTTCTTACTTACTTATGCTTATAATTAATAAGTAAGCGAAAGGGTCGGTTGACGATAACTTTTGAAGGAAGACAGCTGTTCTTATAATGCGAAACTGTCAGAATAATGACCGGCACTATTAATGCCTGGCTTTATTGCAATAAGTCCCCATTGGCGCTGTTTAACGCTAGTAGTTTGCTCTCGCATTTGGGGTTTAGAACCCGCGCTCGATTTGCGATCACGTATGCTAGATTAAAAAATGCACGCCGCCTATGCCCGTCTCTTTTTTTATAATTAAATTTTTTGTCTCTCTCATATACGTAGGAATATTACGTATATGGTCCCTCTATACTTTAACATGCGGCATTTTACCTTCCTAAATAACCCATAATACCACAGCCTAATACCTAATATGCTTGGCTAAATCGCTTAAGTGACAAAATAAGATTTGCCCTAAATAATTATTATAAGCAGGATATAACAAACAATGCATTGCGTTATCTTTTTCCCGTTAAAAAAATCAACGGTTTCAAATGTCTTCTTCTGAATTCCGCTCACGTTTCTCATTTTATTCAGTTTGTGGTTCCATTTCATGGTTCTTGGGTTAATGTCGTTTTGTCTTCAGGTCGGCACCAGTACCCTGCCTTTTGTTTTAAACATTACTTTGTTTATGTTTATCTTGCAAGAAGTGGGTTAAATGTGCTATAAAGAAAAAACGAACAATTTTTATATCTATAATATGATCGTTTCTTGTAATTTTTGTCAATGTTTTAGGTTTTGCTACCATCAATTTCGTGTAATGTATGTAGTGACATGTCTAATGTTTTTAATTATTTATTTATCATAGAAAGTAGTTATGGTATTACCTTGATCTAGGCATTTTTCAATTTATGTTTTTAACCCTAATGTGGTGACTTACGGTCCCCAACTAACATTTATAGTAGCGGCTACACCCGCCAAAGACTTTGCTACTATCTTATGGTAGAAATGTGGTGATCCCAATAAAAATTCGGCACCTTTTAGTACTGTCTACTATCTAGTATCACGAAAAAGTAGAGCTTTCGTAAAAATGACCCTCTAAACTACTTCTTGGGATTGTTTCTTGAGAGTCTATTCTGATAGTCTTCTCTACCACGATAGGAGGTTGGCTAAGTTTTACTTTCTGGTCGTTATTTCGTAGTGGCCGTGACGTTTGTATGCTACTTAATTACCACTAGAAAGTTAAACCTTATTGAAGTCGCAAACAAGTGTATCCGACAACTACATTATAACTTTAGTTTTTATCACAAAAGTGTGTGTCACCATAGTAACATCTGATGTAATAATGTAGAGAAAATAACTTTTGGCAACAACTTGATAGCCGTAAAAAACAGTTAAAGTTTTTTAGTGTCGATCTTTTAAAGTAGACACTATATCCTGTTTACACTTTAGAAACGAGGACTTTTTGCAGTCCTATCTTGGTCGCGTTTATTCTTAACTCTACTTTTGTATCTCCTTTTATAAATTAGGAGTAGTTTGTCATGGATTTCCAACCGATCTAGAAATGGTCAAACTTTACTTTTTTTAGTTATAGTAAAAAATATTAACATCAGGATAAAAATAAAGAAAATGGAAGTAAATCCGTCTTTTTGTTCCCACAGCATTTATTTTCAGTAGACCAGTTACCACTATAGTATTTTCCGAGGTATTTTCTTTATCCTAATTCAAATACAAGTTCACATGGACATCCAACATTTAACAAATATTTCTTAATAATATAATATGGGAAATAGGACAAACAATAACAAAATACAACTTACCAACGTGCAAGAATTCAAGGTATTACTTAAAACCGTAAACAATTCCATACCAGGGCAGGGGTGCACATCGTAAAATTAATAAAAATCATAAAAATAAAAGTTTTATGTGCCTCGGCCGTGACTTGAACCAGGAAAAAATGTATACAGCCAAAGGTTCCGGGTTGGAGTCCCAGCCGAAATACATAATTTTTTAAAATAATTTTTTGTTCTTTAATTTAACCCCTGGAGCAAAATACTATTTATTTAAATTTAGAAAAAAAAAGTTGATTTTATGTATATGACTACTTTCTTTTAGCTCCTCGATAAGACTAGAATAAGGACCATGCTTGATTAGTTTCTAGTAAAATAAATCACAATATTTATTTTGGTTTCTTATATGTAGAATACTTTTATAAGTTTTCTCCCCGATAAGTGGGGCCCCCGAAAGTACAAAATATAAACTAACATGTGTAAACAAACCTGTAATAACAGGCAATAATACAGATTTATAACTTACGAAAACGACATGCATTTTCATCATTCACATCAACAAAAACTCACAAATTCATAAAACCACGATCCTACAGAACACAGAACACCGCATCAAAAACCAGGCCTAAGCATTGTTGTTAATAAAAATGACAAATGACAATTATTGGCCTCTCCCCAATAATTTACGGGTAGTGGTATTGCTTATCGCCTGGTCCCTGCTATTGTGTAGGTATTTTAATAGTGGCGGAAGCTAGGGACTAGTACCTTAGAGTAATAATATTACTCTATGCTAATACTTTTCCGCGACGGAAGAGTAGAAATTTGAGTGTGATATCTAAAACTAATAGGGAATACTGACATAAAAGTGCTTCGTATTACGTTGCCACAACTTAGACTCACTTTCAAGTAACTCTTTCGACTATTAGGGAATATTGTTTGGGACGCTATGTTTTTTTTAGAAAGATAGAAAATTTTATATTTTTATTCTTAGCCAGTTTATTGTGTAATAATTCTACCAAAAAGAAACAATAATATTATTTGCAACTATATCGCTACTTTTACGCCATTACGGGAAAAAAACAGCCTCTACGACGCAGTCCATACTGGCTGCGACGTAGTAGTGTTGTGGTTACTACAGTTACTTTAAACACATTGCTAAGTTGTAATAACCAGAAATTGGTTATGTGAAAAACCAGGTCGCTAAATGTAATACTGAGACATAGCAGGAGTACGTTGCGGTTACTTTTAAGAAATTCTTACTGCGCGCCCTAGTACTAAATATCATGTGTAAAATATCTTCAAACTATTGCCATGCCACGACTCAATCTTTTTCAAAAACTCTAAGTTTGGTACAGGTATGTGTAGAAGATAATAGGGCTAATCCAAAAACACATTATTCATTCTTCCCCTAGGTGCCACATTTGTGTGTTTCGTGTCGAATAAGAAAAAAAAATATTTGTTCTATTCTATCGGAATCAATAAAAAATGTGTTTGCTGTCACTCTTAAAATAAAAAAAAACTATCAAAAACACCCTATTTAGGCTTGTAAAATGGTGTCAGTCGGATTTATTTTAAATTTCAAACCTGTAGATTTTATTAACTACCGTAACACGAAGGAAACATAGGTACATTAAATTATTAATTTCGAAACTATAAATAAATCTTGTTTAAAACCTTTTGTGATTCACGTCTAGGTTCATAATTATCCTAAGAGCCTAAATGGACCATTAGACTAGTATTATTGGAAGGTAGGCCTGGAGTATGATATTTCTTCTTTCCTAAGGTCGTTGATAATATTTACACCGGCACATAAAATAAAAAAGTGTGTATTTGATTAAACTTACTTATCCGGGGTCCTTATAATATAAAAACGTTGTAATTTTTCGCGCAGATACAAAAAATGCGGAAACCGCTGAAAAGAGGATAAAAAAGTTTTTGATGTCAACGTTGCCTTAAGTATAAATAAGCTCACCGAAGTAAATTTATTTGATAGCTTTGAAAATGTAAAAAAAATCGCAAATTTACCGTGTAATATTGCAATAATTTGATCAAGTTTTTTTCAACTTCTTCGAAAGTTTGGGGGTGTCCTCTGTGCGCTTTTTTCAGTGTGTACTTTTTCCACAGGCGATTTCTTCTTTGAATGCTTTTCTGTTAAAGCAAGTCAACAAAAATATAATTTTTTTCAGTCTTTAACTTACCTGTATTAGCTATCCGTCCTTATATTTTACATCTTTTTTTGGGTTCTGGGGGGGGGGTAATTACGCCCCCCCCCCCTCCCGTAGAACCGCCAACGGGCATATCGTCCTGGTGGACTGACGTGACAGACGATGTTATTTCTCCCACGTCACCTTGAGGGTGAAAGTGTTTTTATACAACCAAAAAAAATGAGGAGGACGGCGGGCGCCGTGCGGGCTGTTTTACTTACCGACATCTCCCAGGAAGAGATGGGGGAAGGCTTCTCTCTTCTCTCTCTAAAAATCTAACGAGTAGCGGACCTTCATTTTAGCATCCAAATTTTTTGAAGGTAGTTTCCCACAATTACCAGCGTAAAGCTATTATAACCGATCAAATCCCCTCCATATTAAGTCTTCGCGAAGCCCGCGCTGTTGGTCTCATCCAAGAAGAGTGTTGGTGGCTCTTCTCTGATCTTAATTATACTTATATAAATGTTTGGCGAAAAGGGCGCTTCATGTGCCTAGTCGCCATTCCTAGAGCCTACCCCACTACTACTAGTACTAACATTTCTGTCGTTGATGGGAGTATTTAAAGTCATTTTTTTTTTAGTTTTAACAATCTACCGTAATACTATATTATATGGTGCAATAATAATATTAAAAACCTTTATTTTAGTCTCAGAAACATTATTATCTCTGCAAAATAACAGCAAATTAGAGCAGAACAAATAGGAGATACAGCTTTGACAAAATTTGCTTTGGTGTTTAATTTCGACCACTATAACAAGCAATTTGTTGTGCGTCGCGTAGTTTTGTCTTCAAAAAAAATCATTTGCCATTTCATGAGCACCTCGCCTCATAGTATTAATTTACCGTAAAACGTGGTGACTTTGTGCCACTTATTTTTTTTGTTGATTATTTGGATTTATATATAAATTGGTAAAATTTTTAAGTCACAAGCTTTTATAAAATGCACTAAAAATTTAAAAATAATTTTCTAACATTCTAATATTATCATAATAATAAAAGCGATGGCCAACTGATGGAAATTTTGACGATGTTAGCACGATAAGATATCCGTATCAATTAAATATCACTATTTGCAAGAATCAATCTAGCAAAAAAATGCAGAGGTACCAAATCCACCCAACCCAACCCAAGATATCCTAGCATTTCTCTGAAATAGGTATGGCAATGGCATAACATTGCGGCACATCAAACATATTTTTGATGACCTGCTATGTTGAATATTCTTTAAGTGTTTGGATCACAAATTTAGATTAACTTATGCTTTGATTTGCGGCCATCGCTTTTATTATTATGATAATATTAGAATGTTAGAAAATTATTTTAAAATTTTTAGTGCATTTTATAAAAGCTTGTGACTTAAAAAAATATTTTTACCAATTTATTTTCTACTTTTTAGTCTCAGCTATCTACTCTATTAAATGAAAATATTTGTTCAATAACAGAACAGAAGAGTTTATTTTAGATTATAATGAAATCGCTGATCGTGAGTTTGAAAACTCATTTTTTTTGGATATTTTTTTCTTAATGTTGTATTGTCTTGGGACCACCATGTGTGTACCAAATTTTATCCAAATCGAATAATGGGAAGTGTGTCCAAAACGCTTCACAAAATTTGATAGATAGTTAGTTAGATAGTTAGTTAGATAGTTAGATAGTTAGACAGAACATCTGAAGCTAAATAAAAGCTTGTAAAAACAATAATTTTTTTCGATGTTTGGTTACAAACTAACGTCATTCGGCTACTAAAATACCAAAAAATATTTTGAGTTTTATGAATCATGGTTTACAAGAATATTTGTCACAATTTCACCTGCATACATGGGGTGACATTGTGACAAAAGATTCTAACCATAAATGCCCAACTACGGCGCCGGGCGTCTTGCCGATCGAGACGAGAAAATAAACTTTAGTCTAGATTAATTTGTAAACTAGTTTTAAAAAAAAAAAACGTAAAATTCCCTCACAAAGTCACGCAAATTCTTTTTTTTAAATTGAAATAAATATATATTTCTTGAAAATTAAACATTTCCAAATTCTATATGGGCGAGTCTCTGGCGGCCTTCTGTAGTCATTCTCAATAAGCTCAAAAAAGGCGCTGCGGCCGCGCGTTTGTTCCTTATTCTATTTTTTTTGAGAATTATCTGTGGTTTGGATTTTCCGTCCCCCATTTATTCAGGTAGAAAAACCTCTTCCACCGCATTTTATTTCGGGTTCATTTTAAATCTATCTTTTTGGCTTATGTAGGTAATCTTTGCTGCTGTGACGCATTAAAATTAAATTTTGTTAGATTTGTAACTTTTGCAATATAAAACAATAAAATTTCTAGTTGCTTTCCCGGGTGAAGTGTTTAAAGTTCAGACGAGTATAAGATGCATAGTTTTCCGATAAATTTTAAGGTAAGTTTTCTTATTTTCTCATTTGAGGTTAGATTGGCATTTGATAAAATTTGTATTGGTAGTGTTTTTTTACCTTCTTATCGCTTACTTTACGGAACTCTGAATACAGGTTTCCAATGCCTGGTAGGTGCCTTATTTGCCCATCAACTAAGCACAAATTTATTGTTAATTTTATGTCTATCTCTTTCTTTTGATATTAAGTAAAAAGGAGACACATACAAAATTAACACTAAATTACCATAATCTAGTACCTATGATTAACGTGGTTATAAGTTGATTTTTTTTATTGTTTTCAGCTTTTGGATAAAATGTGCGACCACTGATAATCTATGTATATACTGCTTTGAAACATACCCTACACAACTTACAACCAAGGCGAGGAGGTACTTTTAAATCACGTCAGATTTTCGTCAAGCTGTTAAAAAGTAGACATTTAAAAATGATTCTCTTTACGAACAACTGTTTCATTATTTATTTACTCATCACTCACTAGAAATGTTAAAAGCAAATTTAAATATATTAGATAGTGTTTGGTTTTTCATTATATTTTATTTTACCAATCAAATAGACTATGTATTAGTTCATCTATTGTTAGTCGTTAATTTAGTTTTTATTTGTAGCTTTTTTTATAATAATAAAAGCTCGTTTAAAAAATGTTTAATTTATTGCACTTTATATATCATTATCAATCTGTTTATATCTTATAAACACATTGTATGTCTTTATAAAATATTGATTGAAATACTCAAAAAATGTAATTTATAAAATACCTTGTGAATGTGGTAAAATTTATATAGGTGAAACTTCTAGGCCACTTGAAGTAAGAGTTAATGATCATAAATATAATTTGAGAAGGGGTGATTACGAGAAATCCAGAGTTTGTCAGCATTCTTTTGAGAGTAATCATAGAATTAAATGGGGAGAAACAATAATTTTACAAAAAGAATCTAATGACATTAAAAGAAAATTAAAAGAATCAGCATGTATTTATTTAAATGAAGATAACTGTCTTTCAAGTATTTCTATAGATATAAGTAAAACTTGGCTTCCTATTCTCAGACAAGATTTGCAAAAAGGTTTTTTCAAAATTAATTAATACTGTAATGAAATTCTGATTACTGTTTTTTAAATAGATTTTGATATAATAGTAATATAATTTATTTATTTATAATTTAATAAATTTAATATTATTAACAATGATCATAATTTTGTAAAAAATTCTAAATGGTTATAAAAAAGAGACCTTATTGATTCTAGTTTTAATGAGTCACCCTGTTCTGTTTATTTTCAAATTTGAAAACAACATTGACTGACATAATGTCTTGAAATAGTATCATGTTACATTGTGTTTTGTTTAGATTGGTCAATTGTTTTTGATAAACTTCAGAATATTGACAATTTGTCAACGATATAATAATAAAAAATATATTTGAACAAGAAACATTTAAGATTTTGAGAGAAAATATAAATAAATAGCTTGAAAACGATTGTAGATTGGCAATCGAAACGTAGCGTATTCAAATTCAATTAAAAGATAAGTGGTTTAGGTTTTACTAGGCAATTATTTATTTTTATAGAAAGCCACTGACAAATTAGTGATTTTTATTTTTCTAGGAGAAACGCAGTGGTTTTTTAATTTTTTAAAATAATTTTTCCTTACTAGTGGCGTAATACCCAGAAAAAGTTGTGTTTGTAAAAAATTATCATTTTTAAAAATTTTTAATTCTCAAAAAACTGTCATAAGCTTCAATGGATTTTGATTAAAATCTAATAGGCTCGTAAGAGTGTCAAACATTATTTTACCAGAAAATTGAAAAATGAAAATCGGTTCAACGGTTTAGTTAGCTATCGTGTTACGGACAGAAATAATATACACACACAGACAGACATCACAACGATATTGCTAAGATAGGGCAAAATATACCCAAATAACACATTTTCGGCTTTATCTCAAAAATTTTTGTCCAAAATAATACCTTTTCTACCCATTGCTGTGCGGGCTAGGAAGGTAAAAATATGAGAGTTTCTTAAGATGTACAGGATTATTTTTTTGATTTTTTTGAACCAGCAGTAATCCGGTAGGGGAAAACTTTAACAACTGGGTAACAACGAGTTTTTTAAAAAATTGTCAAGGGGCATAAAACTCTTAAAATGATGCAAGGAATCACCGTATGAATTTTTACCAATGTTTATTAAACACCGTGTGATTGGCTGAATTTGCTTTGTAAGTATACTGCCCTCCTTATGAAGAATGCAGTTACTTCAAATTTGACGATTTTGAGATTTTTATATATTATGGTGTAGAATGATGTTCCTCATCGATTGGCAAAAAAAAATTTTTTTATGAAAAAAACGCATAACAAACATGCAGTAACTGCAAAACGTCGGTCTTCTAGTCGAGAACGCAGCAACTAAATAATGCGATGCGTTCTTGTCTAGCAAAAAGGGTAAAACTAGTCAAGAATGTAGTATTTGCGAGTCGGTCAACAAATACTGCGGACTTGAGTAGAAAGCTAGCACAAGTATTCTTCCAGTTTTCTAGCGATAAATGCAGCAACTACTGTGTTACCACTAGTAAATGAGGCACGCTGCATACTTGTCAAGAACGCAGTCTCTTCGATAAAATGTATTTTTTTTTTAAATTTAATGAAACCTAGGCAAACCATACTTTTTTTATGATTTCTCATCATCCTGCAAAAAAAAAATCAAAAATATGCATTTGGATAGAAATAGAGCAAAAAAACTTTTTTTGCGTTTTTCTCAAAACTAGGGTTTTGTAAGTTACTGCGTTCTTCATAAGGAGGGCAGTATAGTCCTTGCCATACGCAGTTACACTTCTGTAACTTTGAAATAAAATAAGTCATTGTCCCTGGATAAAAAGATGCCGACTGACTGTAGGTTGATCAAAAAAACCGCACAGATAAAAACAGCTCAAAGACATTTTTCAAGCTTTTTTTTGTTGCTCTCAGTATGCATATAATAAATAAAGAGGTCGGAAATGTCACAAAAGTGTAACTGCCTATGGCAAGGATTATAGGGGAGAGCAGGGCAAGATGACGATGTTAAGGATTAAAGCTTCCTCGAAAATATCCTAACCCAGTTTTGACTAAAAAACTTCGTTTAATTGTTAGATAGATGTTTTGGTTTACAAACAAATTTAAATAAAGACACAAATATTTAAACCTTAAAAATCTACACACATCTATTGGGGCAAGATGACGACTAGGCACATAGGTCACAAATCAACGTCCCGTTCTTTTCATATGAGGTGTACGCCTCATGCCCTCAACCCTCGCACCTTCCATATTTAATCCAGTCCGCTACTCGAGGTCGGTGGCGGATCCAGGATTTCCTCGGAGGATGGGCTAAAGTGGTAGCAAACACCAAACTATTTGTTTTTGTGGTTTTTCATTCGAAGGCGAAAATACAAGGGGTGGGGGGGTGCCCTCTGGCCTTCCCCTGGATCCGCCACTGATGGAGGTTCAATCCAAGGCTCCCGGTACCCTGAACAAAAATATTTTTGTTGTTTTTTTTGTTTCTGGTAGGTTTTTGTTAAAATTATTTATAACTTTCTTTTTAACTTTTAAGACTGCCATGGTTTTGTTTTTATTTTCTTGTTCCATTCTTTCCAAGTGTTTTTCTCAAGCTTTTCTTGCCCCCGCCAACTTGACCCAAGGTACAATTTTTTTGTAAAAAATAAGAAATAAAAACAAAAAACGGCCAAAGTTGGTCATTTGTTCTTATATTGAAAATAATAATTTCCTAGTTACTAACACATAAGTTAGTTATTCTTCCCTGAGATTTTCCCGCAAAAAATTATTTTTCGCCTTAAAATTTTATGAGCGACCACTCGTATTTTAAATTATGAGCCTCTGTACTATTATTATTCTTACATGCTCCACAGTAATAAACTCAATGACATTTATAAAGTTTGTGTTAAATTGAGTTTGTTAACTTGCACCATTCGTCATCTTGCCCCGCTCTCCCCTACTTAAGATAAGTTGCCAAACTGCCCCTGTATGCATAAATTCTCCTGTTAGTGCCTATAGGTATAGTATAAATTGTATCCAAAAAACTCGTTTCTTAAGGAAAAAGGTGTTAACTTCTCTTCTGAGACCTGTCCGAAAGCTCACATCTTGTCTCGTGCTTGCAATGTGGTTTTAGTTGCGTACATTAGTTTTATTAGGTGCAATAGTATACGTAATTAATACTATAATACCTAATTAATTCATTGATCGATTTAGTTATATTTGGCTAATTTATGCGATAAAAGCTGGTTTTACACGTTCCAAATTAAAATTATTAAACGTTGGCAACTTGTGCGGTTGACAGCTTATATAATTTGTAAAACAAATTGAACAATCTTTAAAGAAATATTCGGCGTAAAAAAAAATTTCGGGCAAAATACTTTTAAATTAAAGTAAATATATGGCCCTGTCAAATCGCTGCCGCTTTAGGTAGGACAAAAAAGGTTTTATAGGCCAAGATGGTCTTAACAAAGAAACCGACGTATCTTATCACGTAGAAGCACTAAATTAACTTGCCGTAATCAAAAACTTCTGCAAGTTAGCAGTCATCTGTAGTAATTTGCTTTAATAATATAGCCCTTATTCATGCAAGCTACTTGATATATGGGGTTCCCAAAGTGAGATATAGGATGCAAGAAAACCGTATGTTAAAGCATAGACAGAGAGAAAATTAAATGTGAGAAAAACTGACGGACATAGACCGGCATTAAGAACGATAAATTTATCGTTGTTGCAGGGGCGTCCCTCACTTTTTGGTTGCCTGAGGCAAAGGGAAAAACTGCTGCCCCTCATTTAAAAAGAAACATTTCGTGCAATCGTTTTTTCGGCACCATAGCAACTAGAATTTGTTCTATGTCTTATTTTAACCCTTTCACTATGACACCCTTTAGAAATTCTTAAAAAATTCTGATTTTTGCTAGACAACGCCTAGAGACACTATACATAAATCATTTTTTTTTAAATCGCTCCCTCCCACTTCTTACTATGAAATGTACATCGCAATGGACAAACAAAGTTTAGGGAGGTAAAAAAAAACGTAGGTACCTTTTTAAAAAATGTATTAGAAACTTTAAAAAACTCATAAAACGTTTCCAAATTTCAGTATATTTTTCTTCCAGTTTTTCTTGTTTTTTATTAATTCATTCTCTTCATGTTCGTCTTTATCTTTATTTTTTGAATCTATAATTTCATCTAAGAAACTATCTTCCGTTTGTGTTTCATGCATTGTGTCTGTCTGCAAATCATCATTATCTGAATCAGAGAGAAAGTCACAGGGGCGGTTAGTGCATAAGGGCTGCAGAGCTGCAGAACCCCCAAAATTTTCACAATATTTGACTATTTTTCAGCCGCTGCTATTTTTCTAATATAATTACTTTATTTCTAAAATTATTGGAATAGCAGTATATTTTCGGTCCGGTGTTGGTATAGTAGGCCTTCAAATCGCGTACGTGTGTTGATTAAGACGACGCGCGCCGTCACCGAAGGCCGCATTTCACAGTCGGTCAAATGAAGTTATTGGTATTGTATTGTTGTAATTTTTGCCAAACCAAACTTGGCAATTTTTTACTTTTTATAATAGACACGTGATCTGGAGACTGTAAAAAATAGCATTTTTTATACCCTATCGGCAGAACTCACAAACTTTACTGTCACGAGCCGCCACTGGAAAGTCAATATCAGAGGCAGTATCAATCTCTAAATAGTAAAGAATTTCCTCCTCAGTAATCTTTCTCTAATCCTTTCTTGGCTTTGAAATTATCTAAAAAAAAAAAATAGTAAATTTCATGTCTCTATGCGGAATTATAAGGACAGGAACAATAATTTCTACGAATTTCCTCATATTTACTACAAAAATTTGTCTATCACACGTCAATCAAAACAAAAAAAAATAAAAATTAAATTATGTTCACAGAGAAAGTCATATTTTTAGATCATGCATTTTTTATAAATTTATATCCACAAACTGTGTTTCTCCATTCTGATGTACAAGATAAACAAATCGACTTCTGAGGATGTTACGTGATATAAAACCAAATAAATCATTTAAAAATTATAAAATTAAAATGTATACTCACCAATGATAAGTTGAAAAATCAATAATTTCACGAGGTTTTTAGAAAAACACAAAAACTACTCTTGGATGCATATGGACCCCTAAGCTCACACGTGTGAGCTAATATAACTAAAAACTGTAGTATATGTTATTCAACTCCAGACAAAATTACCTCTCGTTTCATACCACACAAGCCATGTTTTGACTTAAATTCAAATTTTTGAAATCTCCCTTTAAAAAAAAACCAAAAATTAAAGTGTACGTGTAAGCTAATATAACTAAAAACTGTAATATATGTTATTCAACTCCAGACGCAATTACCTTTCGTTTGATATCACACACGCCATATTTTCATGTAAATTCTAATTTTAGAAATCTACCCCCACCCTTTCTTTTTTAAACTAAAATTTATTTTGCTTAACTCCACACTTAATTACCTTTCGTTTGATATCACACACGCCATATTTTCACATAAACTCTAATTTTTAAAATCTACCCCCACCCTTTTATTTGGCTTGTGTTCGATGGATCTTGTTCATTTTTAAACGAGACCATCTCGACCCAAGACAAGCGGTTTTTGAGTTATGCGCGTTGGTCGTTACAGACAGACAGACATACAGACAGACAGACGGCGCGACAAAAAGTTTCAAAATCATCTGAAACGCAAAGATATATAAAAAATTTTGAAATCGGAGCAACTTTTTTTTTTCTCCAAAAAATTAGGATCACCATACTGCCGTCCTTAGTAAGACCCGCCTATCTACGTTTTCACTTATTTCGAGAAAAGCGAGTTTAAATGCTTGCTAAGAGTACATAGTAATATTTTTTTTGTTTTTCAAAATAAAATACTTCCGAACAAAAATGTTGATAAGCCTTTTTCGGTCCTAACTCATTTTTGATTTTTTTGCAGATAGATACGACAAAAATGCCAAAATTTGATTGCATTTCAATTTTATTCTATCAAATTTTTGTGAAGTTAGCTGTACCTACTATTCTTGTCCAACATATTAGATATTCTGTTGAAAAAGCTAGAGGAATAATGGCTTTACTATAATGGTACCTAATTAATTATAGTCCATAAGTTACTATACAGATAGATATGAATTATTAAAATTCTGTGTCATAACCACATCTAAATTAAATTTATGCGCGCAATATTAAATTGAAACTAGTTGTTATTTATATAAAGACGTCCAGCTGTGTTGACAAGTTAAAGGTAAAGCCGGCTAAGGCTATTAAATTTATTTAAAATTATCACACCTGTGTATGAATTCCTGAACGCGTGAGAAGGATTACTCCCTCAAAATTCAAACTGCGCATGCGATTTCACTTGATTCCCGCATCTCTATTGGTCCTGACGTAGGGAGATGCTCATTGCACGGATCACCTAACAAAAGGTGATCCGTGCTCATTGCTCATTCTCACTCTCAAGGATTCATACACTGATATAGGTCGCTTTTCTGCGATGATCAAAATACTGCAGTGCTTAGTGAAAACGCCGTAATGAACAATTTTATGATTTTCGGTTTACGGAACTTTCTACTAGGAGAATTCATGCTGCGTGTATTTCGCTACTTAAAAGTTTGAGTATCTTGGTAGATGGACTTTAACCGTTGTTTGGATAGGGTTAGCATAACGATAAGGCAAAACATAAATTATATTACGGATCTTTTGCATATCCCATTTTTCTTTTATCTTCTATTTCAGTAATGCGCAGTTACCTAGTTAAATAGGCTTTTGACAGACAAATAAAGGATAAAACAACTGTGTATGCAAAAGGTCAAAGTTGTGCATCTAAATATCACGTGAAATCGGTCATTTGATGTAATGTAAAGGAGGGCGTGCAAAAGTTCCCTATTATCGATTTTCCAAAGACGTAATTTTTGTAGATACGGCGTTTTACTTAAGCAAATACAAATTAATTAATTCTATACAATTTTAGAAAACTAACTGCTAGCTACTAGCAAACGCCTATAATAGTGTGTATCACTCTCATTACAGAAAAACATGATTTGTAAAGTAATAGAGTAAAGTCGCCTAATGTGGAATAAGGTAGGTACGGTTCGGTTATAGGTACAGTAGCACACCCAGAAGTTTGTCTTGGGGGGCCCGAGACGTAACGAAGTCCTATTTTATGCTATTTTTTGCTTTTATTCATGAACTTTGTGGAAAATATCTAAAAAAATCTTAGGCTTGGGGGTGCCGGGCCCCGAGGCCCCTCTAGGTTCGCTCTTGGGGTTACGAGGCCTACCTTACTTTTACGATTAATTTATGTTAAAACAAAAGTACAAGGTAAGAGTTCTCTGGAAATGTCCAGTGCTTTATACAGTTATCCCAGTAACTAGGAAAAAAAAATAAAACTATAAAAAGTTTTAAAAAGTATATTGTCAATTGAACTTTAATATCGAATACGTGCCGGTACTGGGCCCGTCAGTATGGGCATAAGGTTATAATTTAAGTTTAAATAAGGCCCAAAAATAAATCCCATTAAATAGCATTAGAAAATATTTCCAACTATACTTTTAGTAATTTATATTTCCCTACTAATACTACTCTTGTCCAGAATTATTTTATTCGTACAAAAATGAAAATATATTCAAATTACTTAAAAGCTTTAAACTTTTTAGCCCATTCCCAGTTTTTCCAGTGTGTGTAGTAATTTGTGAAAAAATATATACTAAAAAATAATTTTTTCTAAGAGAATTTTGTTAGTTCTTTTTAACAAGTTCCCAACGAAAGCCTCAAACCATCAGTATAATTCAATGCCGGTAGGGGTATTTTCCCTCGGAGTAGTTGTTTCTGGTGGTTTCACACAACTAAAAACATTTTGTTGTTTTTTTTATAAATTAGTTTTTGAAAAACTACTTTTTTGGGTTATTTTTTGGGTTAGTTTTTGGAATCAGGAAAATTTTATTGTTTTCAAAAAAACTAAGCATTTTAGGGAAAAATTGTAAAAAAACCTTTTTTAGAGAAAATAAAATATAATTTCAAGAGGTGTATCACAAATTGGTATTCAGGCTATTATTTACACTCCAAGGGCGTCCGCATATTGTGGTTATTTTTTAAAAATGCAAATCCGCATAAGACAGAGTGACAAAATATTCCCTAAACAATTTAACATTTGCATTGCATAAGCATTAAGTGATTTTGACCCAAATCTAATCAGCTCGTTAGTGTCGAACGGAAAATTTCATGAAAATCGGTGCAGCGGTTTAGGAACTATTGCATTACGGACATACATACACACAGAGACAGATGTCACGCCGATATTGCTAAGATAGGTCCAAATACATCCAAATAACACATTTTTGGCAATATCATTAAAAAAAATTCGTCGAAAATAATACATTCTCTAGCCAGCGCGGGCTAAGAAGGTAAAAATTGTTCAGTGTAAAGAAAATAATTGATAAGTGATACTTGCGCGAAGGTAAGTTGTGAAGGCCGGTAGAAAATGATAGTCCGGGGCTCCAAAGCGTCTTTCGTGGGCTATTGACCAAGATTTTATGACACCGGTTTAACACTGCCTGACCTGTTAACAGACCCAAAAATGTATTATTTAAAAAGTAAGGTTCGCCTTTTCGACTGTCAAAAAATATTAAGTTAATGCGAGGCAAAATGCTGATTAGATTTTGGTTAAGATCCATTACTGCTAACGACAGTTGTTTGACAGTTTAAAAACTAAAAAAATGCTAACTTTTTACCGGAGTATCGTATTAATAGGCGGTTTCCTGAATATATTAGAAAACATTTTTCTCAATAATTTGTGTTATAACAAAAAACTTTGTAGGAGCTTTCATTTTTGAAATATTTACAAAAAACTGTTTTCAAGGCTGATGGATGGATCCGTCACGGACCCATTTATTTCTTTAATATTTTTAGTTTTAATAAACTATTTTTCGGCCTTTACAGTACCGTAAAAAATCTAATCTAACTAAAAAGTTTTAAATTTCAACTAAGCGCGCGAGGCGACCGACGGTCGAAAGTACAAAATATCGAAAACATAAGGTCGAAAAACAAACAACTTCCCTGACTTCTTGCCCGAAATCCTAGAATGAATCCGAAAACAATATAAACGTCCCATACCACATTTTTCCCGTTCTTAGCTACAATAAGCGTCCAATACCACATTTTTCCCGTTCTTAGCTACAAGCATAAAGTAAGTAACTACTCACTTTGTGTAAGTAACTTCTTACTTTGTGCTACAAGCAAATAGGTAGGTAGATCCTACTTGCTAATAAATTTTACTGTCCTTAGAAATATTTACGCAATACGGAATAGAGTGAAGAAAGTTCATTTCCAAAATTAATTATATTTTTTTTTATTATAACCTAATTATTAAAAACTTTAACACCAGTATTTACTAAAGGGTCTACAGTGCTAAATGCTATAATCCTAGGTTTAAAAGTCTACATTTTGGTTGAAGGTTTAACTTATTTTTTCCGTAAATGCAATAGTTTTTAATATTTATATAAATTGTTCATAAATACCTTGCGATATGGGTCATCTTTTTTCGTTGCAAAAAAAGCATTATTTCCACACAAAGGTTATAAATAAATAAAAAGAATAAAATATTTTGGTTTAAATATGGTAGCCATATTTAAGCCTCCAAACGTCACTAGGGAATATCGAATAAAAACGGTGTAAGTTAGTGTCAGCTGTCTGCTATATTTTACATGTTAATTTTTTAATTAAACCGATCGTCGATTGTTTTGGTGAATGTGTAATTGAAAAGGGATTCTAATATATCTTGTGCTTTTTACAGTATTTAAATATTAATACGTATTTAATGCGGTAATGCATCTACAGATATATATATTTTTCTATAGTTTTTTCGTCAATCATGGATTATTTCTATTGTTTTTCGAACTTTAAACCACCCTTCAGAGGTAGTACTACAATTTGAGACTATTTTTAACGGGAACCCTACGACTGCACGGACTAAATTTCCAAAAAATGACATTTCGTTACAAAATTTTTATGTGGTTTTTCTTTATTTCTTAAGTTAATTGGAATGTATATGAGATAAAACTCACTGAGAAATGCTTACTATCATATTGCACATTGGGCTGAACCAAATCTTTGCAGTTATTTGACCTGTGAGTATAAAAAAAATACACTTAAACCGGTCGGTATCAAGTCTATAGACTTGATACTTAAACCCTGTCTACAATGCTAAGTCTTAAGGTCTTAGTAAATACCAATGTAATTGTTTCAAAAATAATTAAAATGACCCCCTTTTCAAAGCATAATCTGGAGATACCGGAAACATCATATTAAATCTAAACCTGATAGGTCAGTGCGAAAGAAATAAAGTTGCTTATGTGATATCAAAATACGATATCTAATTAATTTGCATAATACGCTAATCAATCTGTAATAACACTTTTTAATACTCATCGACTTGAACTATTCTGGAATTTACAAGTTTGCCTAGCATAATAATTTTATGAATAATTATTCCAAATTATCATTATTATAGGCACAGTGTATTAAATGCATTTTCTATATTCTATAAATACCTTAGCAAGACTCTTAAAGTAAGAAGGCAATACTCTTGCTAATGGTCGTTTGTAGGTACTGCAAGTAGAGAAGTAAGGGATACTTGACTACACTGGTAGTCGCAGTGGAAGCGCTGCAAGCGAGGGGTTACGTTTAATACCTACGGTATTTCCTGGTATTTGTATTTCCTCAAATTTCAATGGTATTTCCTACTATGTCCCAAGCACTTCCCAGTATTTCCTAGTATATTTCTCAGTACTTCCCACGTATATCCTGTAACATTCCCCAACAGAAAACTCACTAGACTTTCCGACGGCGCACGGAGGAGTATCTGTATAATAAAACGGTTAAAAGTAAATATTACCAAGATATTCAAAACTTTCTTCTAACCATTTGTTGTTCTAGTCTAATAACCTATTTATCTAGCCGCCCCCATGAAACTTCCCCCTCTACTTGCATCGTGTCGTGAGGTCACTCGAAACTTAATGAATTTCGGAATCACAAGCCGTTGTTCTTGACCTTTGTTTTGAGGGCTAGTTAGTGTTTTTATTGTGTTTTCGTGTGGCTCAAATTAGAAAAACCAATTATTGAAAATGGAAATAGAAGGTATGTTCCATATTTTAAAACGTATTTTCTTCCTTTGTTGTTTACATTGTACGTTTACGAAATATTTTAAAATGACTTATTTGGGTATTTATATTGACCTAATTATTGCCTTATTAAAGCGTTTTGGTTGCCTGCCGGGCCTTGCCGACCTATATTTCTTTAATAGCTGTGAAGTTTAGGCTTATGTCAATTATGGCTCATAATAAAAATCTCCGCCTACGTCCGCGATTTTGACTTATATGCGGTTAAAGGAGCGATATGCGTGTAAAAAAAAAGATGTGACGTAATGTTTTTTACATATAATTTTTTTCAGATTCAAGTTTCTCTTACTTGGTACAAAAAATGTATAAAAACAAAAAAAAAGCGATTAAAAGCAATAAAACTCAAAAATATGTACAGTATCTAAATATGTCCCAAATTCGAAGTTTTTGGTGGTTTTAGATATTTCTAGGAGAGATAGAAAAAACCTACTCCCACTTGCAAGCCTCAATTTTCAAAAGATCATTAAAGGTGAAAACCGCATCTTGATATTGCTTTCCAAGCTGTTTTGAAGCTACGGGAGGCTTTTGAGAAGTCTGCATTTTGGGAGGGACCTATAACTTTTTTATTTATGAAAATTTCATATTGATGTAAAGTGATTTTTTAAGTTTTTTTAACAAAGAATCCAACTGGCACAATAATTTTTATCTGTCACTTGTATTTTTGAAAATATTACATAATGTTGATATTATTTGATTGAAACTGTGGAACAACTAAAAGTATAAAAAAAATATTTAATTAATATATTTTTTAGTGTACAATATTAAATGTTGTAGGCTTCCAATAAAAACTAATTCTTGAAATTATTTCTCATTAATTAAATGCAATGAATAATTTTCTAACCATTTTTTGGTTTAGCAAAATGTTTATAGTGTACGCCTATAAAATAAAATTGCATAAAACGGTGACCAATAATTTTAAAAAGTAATATCATATCAAAAAATTAAGAACATGGATAAAGGCGGATCTAGAAATTTCGTTAGGGGGGAGTCAAAAGCGAATATAATTTTATAATTTCGAATTTGGGATAAATTCTTCTTTCTCCCCTCCTTGTAGATCCGCTCCTGTCATAAATAACAGTAAATAACTTGTGGGCTATTAAAGATGGGATTACAATATCGTTATTCTTATCACCTCAACCAACTCACTCCGTTTGATCCATGACAAGTGGGCACCCTGTATAGATTTATTTTTTAATATAAACAGTTTATTATCATTAAACTTTGACTTTCATTCAAAGAAATTGCAAAAAAACACAACAAATCACTTTGTCCTGTTTTATGATACGAATACTCCTATGTGCGGCGCACAGTGGGCTCTTTAAATGGGTAAAATGGCAAAAACCATATTTTGCAAACTGAAAGTCTAAAATTATAAGTTTTAGTAAACTATAAGCAATATTTTTCGGGGGGGGGGGGATTCGGTTCGGATCGGTTCGGTTCGGTTCAACGGCAAGGAAGCAGCAAAAACCAAGACCAAGATATTATTATTAAAAGTCTGAGATTATTTTGCTCGACCCCATACCATTGTTTTCTACATACATACATATTGTTCTTTTTGTTTTTTATCGTGCTCCACATATTTTGCTATTGTTTTTTTTTTTCTGCCCACTAAGATGCTAAACAGATTGTTCATGCCCGTTCTCATTTTTTTCGGAACCGATATTGTTCAGGTTTTCAAGAATTCAGTAAATTGAGAAAATATTTATCATAACAAAAACATTTCAATTAAAACAAGCCAAGTACGCGAAAGAGGTATTGCGTAAAATGAATTGAGTTAAAAGTAAAGCCAAGTTCTTCAATACAAATTTCAAAATGAAAGGTTCTTACTAGTTTGAAAATGTTTTTTTAAACTTTGCTATTCCAGCCAAACTCCTTTATGTTCAATTTAGCACTGTGCCTAAGAGTCATTTGCAACCGCAATAGCCAAGTTTAGAAAAACATTTCCAAACTAGTAATAAACCTTTCATTTTGAAATTTGTATTGAAGAACTTGGCTTTACTTTAATCTCAACTCTTTTTACGCAATACCACTTTCGCGTACTTAGCTTTTTTTTTACGTGAAATGTTTTTATTATAATTTCACTCCTTTTTTTAAAGGATTTGGATAATATACTGCTTTTCAAAAAAAATTGTACACCTAGCATGGATTTTAAAATTGCTGGTGTACAATTTTTTTTGATAAGTAGTATATTTAAGTTTTAAAGTAGTAAAATATGCGGAGTATTGTTTAAAACTTTTGAAATGCCTAAAATGTTGAGGTTCTTTTTTATTTTTTCGTATTGTTTTATCATAGTTTCTATCAACCTTCTAAAGCTCAGCTATATAGCGTTCCTGGAATAAGGCAATGTTAATTTTACATAACTTTACATTTATAGGGAAGGAAAATAAATTAAAATTTTAGTATTTTAAAATTTTCCTACAGTTTTATCATAGTTCCTATCAGTCTTCCAAAGCTCAGTTTTCTAGCGTTTCTGGACGTGGACAATGTTACTTTTACATAACTTTACATTTAAAGAGAGAAAAGTTAATTGAAATTTGGGGATTTTTGATTTTTTCCAAGGGTTTGGTCACAATTTCTATCAGTGTGCCAAATATATATTAGCGACGAAAACTTGTTTGATTTTTAAATTCACGGGTACTAAATTTCACATTTGTTAGTATTATTTGGCTTAAAAATTCGGCTGATTGACGCTCGCATCTGATGGCCGGTAAAAACGCTAACCAGCGTTGCTCTGGCCTGAAAGACAGAAGAGCTGTCGTAGGTCACGGATGGATTTATTTTTCTTTGCAATCGATATGTATAGCAGTTTATTTTCGACTGCTCTTGTTCTAGTTTCTCTCATATCTCAGTAGATAGGGCTTTTTGCGAGGGTTTTCTTACTATATACATAGGTAGGATTAGAGACAAAACCGTCTAATTAACTTCGCAAGGGTGTCACGTTGACTAAGCAGTGTTCTGGGGAGTCCCATAAGGACGAAACAGTGAACTGTCAACACTTATTAGGTGTCAATTAGATCTTGGATCCCAGTGAGGTTTAGCTTTCAAGCTACCCACGGAAAAATGTGAGAGAAACAAAAATTTATTTTTACCCGATTAGCCCCGAAAACTTGTTGATTTTTAAATTCTCGGGTACAAAATTTCAAGTTTGTTAACGGCCTCCCCTACTATTATAGAACTTTTTAGATTCTCCATTAAATTTTCCACAAAATTTCATATATTTTTTGAAGTGTTAACTTCTTTAGGCGCGTTTAGCACTTTTTGTGGGTAGTGAATTGAACTGAGCCGTCAGGCTCGGCTATGTAACGCTCATTCGGGTGAAGTCGGCTTGAGTCGACTAACTGTGAGAGGAACATTCAGGGAACGATATGATGATGCAGATGAAGGCCAGTATTATTAATTTCGCCTTGTTGAAGTTTACACTTCTGCCGTGTGGTCTTAAGCACACACAATTTTTTTCCATTTCCATTTCATTCTCGTTTCAATGAGATCGCGTCTCGCCTCAGACGTCCATCCAAGTTTGGTATATTTATAGGGACAATCACAATTCATTCATACCACATGACGACTCAGCAGGGCGGCCTGCTAAGCACCCTCGGGTAGGCAATTTTCTTTTCTCAAGGATTTAATTTTGCTTGATACCCTTTGTCGGGCACAGGGATCTTTATCGTGCTAGCGCCATCTACGCTCTTAACACGGGACATCCGCTTAACGTGACTTCCGAACCACGGCCTTGTATTTTTTCATCAACTTTGCCTACTTCGTTGATGCCCAAACTGCGCCCAAGACAGGCGTTACCCCTACCTCCGGTGAATCTCTATACACAAACCGATAATAGGTTCGAGTTTGTACTGGCAGGCATGGGGATCGAACCCATTACCCTCTGATCGAAAAGCGGACGCGCGCCCACTGAACCATCAGGGCCCATACCCAACGCTCATAAAAAATCATAAAATTTCAAAACTTTGTAATTTTATTTTTCTCTTCCTCGTTTTTTCGTCTAACTTGCCTACACTAAATAAAATAAGTCATTTATAATACCTGACTAGTCATATATTTCTTCAAAACAAATTATACCTTGCACGCCAGTGGCTTTACATTATTTATAACATTAAAAATTTATGTTGCAGTAATTGTAACTGCCCCACGCTATTATTGTAAATTATTTATTCTTGGATGTTATAATAGCTACTTGCATAGTGTGAACCATTACAATTCAGGTGTACTTTATTAAATTTCACAGTTAGTAATAATAATACATATGAGGATATAGAAAATTATTAATTATTGGTATCATTGATTTTTATCTATCTTTTATGAAGCAAATCAGTGTCATAAGCAAATAATGAGTCTGTTCCATCAAACAGTTCGACAGTCATAAAACCGTACGAAAAATCGCAAAGCGCGCGCAATGCAGTACGAGGACTGTTTTAAACGGTTTTGGTTAGATGGAACGACCAAATCACTGTCCAAAAACCGAATCAGTTGGGGCGTGATCGAATTACTTCAGGCATGTGATCATATGCGAGAGAGTTAAATTCAAAGTCACGTGACTAAAAGAAAGGGTGGGTTTGGTTCGGTTCAGTACGAAATTAAAGTTGCACACAGGAAGGATTACACAATTACATAGGATTATCATAAGACTATTTTAATTTTAGTTCTTTAAAATGCAGATAAAATTAAATTAATTTAATTTATATTCACAAACTATAAACCACTACAGACTGCCTAATAAACTAAATATACCAAAAATTAAAACGAACTTGCTTAAGCACATATTTTTGGGCAAAACTTATGAAAAATTATTGATTTTTTCTAATATCACAAGTTTTATGCGAAATTTATATGGTATTTATTTATTTGTATTTTGTAAATTTGATTTTTACAAAATATTTGTGAACTTACGTACATATTATAGAAAGCCTTAATATTCAAAAGGTTTTTGTGATTTTACTAATTTTTAGGAAATAGAGATCGTGATACTTCTAAGAAGTCAATCAAAATCACATTTTGTAGCTTGTACTTTGGTAGGTATATATAGTTAATGACCTTAATGTCGATGCCTTAAAGCGAAGTCGTTTGTTCTTCCGCCAAATCTGGTGTAAAATTTCACATCCGCTGTTACCCCTCTTCTTTTAACTTTTAGTTTATAGGTCACCGGGATTTGCTGCGATCAGGGTAAACCCTTATGTTTCTATTCCTATCCAATCACCTGCTAAACTAGTTTTTCTTTTTCTAAGCAGGCTACCCTATGGTCAGTATAGCTTTTTTCCATGTGGTATATCTACAACATTCCGCAGTCCCGTAGTAATAAACATTAAGAGGCTCTTGCAAAAAAATCGACAGATGTTGCACAATTTTTTTTTGGAAATTTAAAAAATATTTTTATATTTACGTGGTTGTGAAAATTTATTTTCGTTGACAAAAATTCTAATTTTTTGGTTTATTTACTGTTTTTTGAATTTTCTCAGACAAATGTAAATTTAATGTAATTTAATAGTATATTTTTATCTCAGGTGATGTAAACTAGAAACAATTTTTCCGCGCCTTCTAATGCGCCTGTTTGCAATCCTTGTATTTTAGAGGAGTACAAAACCAGTTTAGGTAGCTTGATGGAACGGAAAACTGACTGTCCGATAACAGTACAACGTCGACCTGGAATGCAAACAGGTATTTTCGGACGGTTTTATAAAACTGTCGAACGGGTTGATGGAACGCATATAGAACCTTTAAAAAAGGCAAAAAATGGAATGGAACAGCACGACACCTAAATTAAAGAAAATACATTACAGCTAACAGAAAAAATAAATTAGACTCGATCCGACTCATTAGGGTGCAATGAGTTGATCTTTTAGGAGTGGATGATGTTTTTTACGTTTTTCAGGCAAACTAGACTTTAGTGAAAAAAAACGATTTTTGACAAATGAACCGAGAGGTGACTTGATCGTCAATTTTTGTACACCAAAAGGAAATACCTACGATAATTCCCGGTATTGTTTCCAGTATTTTCCCAAATTTCCAAGTTATTTCCTGTATTTTCTAGTATTTCCCAAGTACTTCCACGTATTTCCTATTATTTCCTGTATTTCCCCTAGCCTGTCTGTACACCAAAAGGAAATACCGAGCCACCCCTCGAAATAAACCGCGGATTTGGCTTATTTTTTCTTGCATCAAATTAATTACATTTAAATTTAAAAAATACCTTATTGTCAAAAAATTATTTATTAATTTGGTGTAAACGTATTTTTCTCGACAATTTTTTTTTCCAGCCAACGAAAATTGTATTTGGACCTAGCTTAGCAATATCGGCGTGACGTCTGTGTGTGTGGGTGTCTGTTTGTCCGTAACACGACCAAACCCTGGAACAAATTGTCAGATAAAATAAGTGTTCGACACTATAACGAGCTGATTAGATTTGGGTCAAACTCCATTGATGCTCCTGACAGTTTTTTGACAGTTAAAAAATTGAAAATATGCTAACTTTTTAACGGAACAACACAGTAATAAGTAGAGTATGGTAAAACGTACTTTTCTCAATAATTATAGGAGCTTTCATTTTTGAGATATTTACAATAATCTGATTTCAAGGCTGATATAGCATGGAGTTTACTTGGAGTGGATAATGGGTTAAGAAGGTATCAGATCCGTCATGGATCCATTTATTTTAGGAACTTGTTACAAGGTCGTAGAATTTTGGCTGGTTACAGGTTCGCATATTTCCAAGTAGGTCAGTTGGCCACGGTCAGGAAGGCGTTAGTTTCCTCCAAGTTTTGACACGGGTAGGTAGGTGTGTGTGTGTGCGGTTGAACAGCGTTTCGGCGGCCCTCATGGAGTTACAAAAGCTTCTAGAAAAATCCCGTCTGGACCATTATGACTTAAATTTTAAGGTAAGAAACAGTTCTGCATATTATTTATATAACCTGTTTAGATTAATGTTATCGTTTTAAATTACTAGAATATTATTTGAGGGAGAAACTGCTCATTCCATTACATGGCATTACCACCATATAAAAAACAACACAGTGGTATTACTGGCATTATAAGTGCAAATTTTGGGTCAGCTGTTACCCCCTTCGTATTAATAGAGTAATTTTATTTAAAAACTTAATGTGTGTCTAATCCTTCGAACATTTTTTATTTAGAAAATACTCTCTAATAAAACACAAATGTAAATTTTTTAAGGTTTAATACCTTTAAGAAAATCCATCGCTGGTTACGACTGACGATGAGGCCTTTTTTATCTAAGTTGTCTTTAAAAAAGATAAAACAAAGATTTGAGCAAACATTTTTGTAGGTGCATAAAAGAATTTCAGAAAATATTCCAAAAGCGTCGCTATCATGCCGCTTTTGACGCCGTTGTTTGTTATTTCAGTACTTGAAAATCATAATATGCATGTGTTAGAAAAAGGCAATCATCAATAACTAATAAAAATTTCTTAAAAAGAAAGATTCTTTTGGTGTACCTTCAGCTACTAGAAAACCATTGCATTTATTATAAAATGTAATCCATCAAAAACTAACAAAAAATTCTTAAAAATAAAGATTCTACTGGTTTGCAACCTTTAGCTACCTGGAAACTCTCAGCATTTATTATAAAACCATAGACAATTCATTAAAACTAATAGTGCTTTTAAAAGAGAAAGATGCATTTGGTTTGTAGCTTTTAGCATTTGTAAATGATAGGTAGAAAGTTTAGAATTTGGTTCAAAGAAAGTCAAACATTTCTTAAGAAGTAAGGCTTTTCAAATAAAAACTAATCTGAGGGCACGGCAGTGCCTCGCCAAGTTAGCGCGCCGTAACCATCTCTTCTGGAAACATTTCAGCCGATATTTGACCTACCTAAAACTCTACTTCGGAGTGAGCTACGAATCTCAAACTTTGCACAGTCGTAGATCTCCATGGAGTTAACAACCCCTCCAAGTTTCATGGAATTCCATAAAGTAGTAAAGTAGTTACGATATTTCAAAAAACGTCGAAATTGCCACTCACTCACTGACTCACTCACTCATGTATAGATCATCAATATTCTACTGTACTTCCAGACATGCTACAAAGCTGAAATTTGGCAGACTGATAGAAATTATGACCAAACCCCTGGAAAAAAAACCCCAAAATTTTAATTTACTCCCCTCCCCTATACATTTAAAGTTATGTAAAATTAGTATCGCCCACTTCCAGAAACGCTAGAGAGCTGAACTTTTAAGACTGAAAGACAATATGATAAAACTATATGAAAACATTTTAAAACACCAACATTTTAATTTACTTCCCTCTCCTATAAATGTAAATTTATATAAAACTAACATTGCCCACTTCCAGAAATGCTAGAGAGTTGAGCTTTGGCAGACTGATAGAAACTATGATACAACTATAGGAAAAAATTAAAACACCCCAAAATTCTAATTTACTCCCTCCCCTATAAATGTAAAGTCAAGTAAAAGTAACATTGCCTACTTCCAGACATACTAGAGAGCTGAGCTTTGGAAGACCGATAGTAACTATGATATAGTTATAGAAAAAAATTAAAACACCCCAAAATTCTAATTTACTTCCTTCCCCTATTAATGTAAAATTATGTAAAAGTAACACTGCCCACTTCCAGAAACCCTAGAGAGCTGAACTTTTAAGACTGAAAGACAATATGATAAAACTATATGAAAAAATTTAAAAACACCAACATTTTAATTTTCTTCCCTCTCCTATAAATGTAAATTTATATAAAACTAACATTGCCCACTTCCAGAAATGCTAGAGAGCTGAGTATTGGAATGCTGATAGAAATTATGATAAAACCATGGGAAAATTTTTAAAAGTCCAATATTTTCCTTTACTCTCCTCCCCTATAAATGTAAAGTTATGTAAATGTAACATTACCCACTTCCAGAAACGCTAGTGAGCTGAGCATTGGAAGCCTGATAGGAACTATGATAAAACTATAGTACAAAATTTAAAAACACGACAATTTTAATTTATTTCCCTCCCCTATACATGTAAAGTTATGTAAAAGTAACATTGTGCACTTTCAGAAACGCTAGAGAGCTGAGCTTTGGAAGGCTGATAGGAACTACGATAAAACCATGGAAAAAAATTAAAAAATCTCAAAAATTTAAGTAAGGCATTGCAAAAGTTTTGAACAATATTCCGCATATTTTACTACTTTAAAAATTAAGTATTATCCAATTCCTTTAAAAAAGAAGTGAAATCATAACAAAAACATTTCATGTAAAAAAAAACCAAGTACGCGAAAATGGCATTCCGTAAAAAGAATTGAGATAAAAGTAAAGCCAAGTTTTCCAATACAAATTTCAAAATGAAAGGTTTTTTCTAGTTTGGAAATATTTTTCTAAACTTGGCTATTACGGCTGTAAATGACTCTTAGGCACAGTGCTAAATTGAACATAAAGAAGTTTGGCTGTAATAGCAAAGTTTAAAAAACATTTCCAAACTAGTAAGAACCTTTCATTTTGAAATTTGTATTGGAAAACTTGGCTTTACTTTTATCTCAATTCTTTTTACGGAATGCCATTTTCGCGTACTTGGCTTTTTTTTACATGAAATGTTTTTGTTATGATTAGTTTTTTTAGGAACACGGGTGAAAAAATTATAGAAATAATTCATAAGAGACCTACAAATTATGGTCTCTTATTTTTTAGAAATGCTGAAAAGCAGATACAATCCAGTTCACGGTTAGTTTAGTTTATTTATTAAACGGATAGCACCATTTTACAATTTTGAGTTACAAAATACTTAAAATAATTTTAAAAATTCACTAAAGTCCCTAAATATATAAAAAAAAACTTAGATAATAAAAAATAAACATTCACTGTGGAAACATTTTACAAACATGAATTAAGACGATTTTTTATCACACTTTAGAGAGTCTTTAAAAATATCAACCTGTCCTGAGAGATTATTTGCCAACCGAAGAGATCTACTAATGAGGTTATGATATGCATAATTTGTTCCATGATATTCAATATGAAACAGGTTACTAACCCGACTATGGCGAGCAGCATTTAATCCTACACATTCAAGTAAATTTGAACAGTCGATTCCACCTTTTATCGACTTACTTATAAAGCATAAATCAATTATTATCCTACGATTCTAGAGAGACTGTATATTTAAAGTTTTTTTTACGCAGCCATACTTGTATTCGCCCCTAATGAGGTTCATTTTGTATGCACAAGTTCTTAAAAATTTATTCTGTACCCTTTCCAGACTTTCTATATAAGCATTAGAGTACTCCAAGAATCTAACCAATGAGCAGGATAGTACTTTAAAAGTCGTATAATTAAAATCCCTAGGCATTCTGGTAATAAACCCCAACATTTTAAATCCCCTTGAACCACACCTGAAATGTGAGCCCTAAACGTTAATTTGCTATCAACCAGTATTCCCAAATTAAAAACGTTATTTTTTCAAGAAAATGAAATACAATAACATTTATTCACATTTAAATCTAAATCATTAATAGTACACCAGTAGTAAAAATTATCCAAATCAAGTTGTAGATTATATATGTTATGATCTGAATTAATTATTTTATACAAGTCGTCAGCAAAACTTAGGGCTTGAGCATGCTCTATAACTTGAATAGCATCATTAATAAATAAATTAAACAGAAGGGGTCCAGAATGAGAGCCCTGGGGGACACCAGATGGTACATCGATAACCTCAGACAAAGAACTGTAGATCTTAACACTTATCTTTCGGTCGGTTAAATAACTATGAAGCCATGATACCCAGTAATCTGGAAAACCCAGTGCAGTTAACTTATGTAGAAGCAACCGCAAAGCCGAGATAATATGTTTTTCTATAAGCGTGCGGAAAAGTCCACTTTTCCGCACGCATTTTAGTGTGGAAAGTGCCACTTTTCGGCACTAGTGCGGAAAAATATTTTTTCCGCACTAGTGCGGAAAAGTAAATTTGTTACGATTTTGAGGTGTTCTATAACATTTAGACCGTTCAAAATACATTTGTATCTTTCCTAACACACGAAATATCCTAAAAATATTCAAATTGACTAAAATTCTGCTATATTTTCAATATTTTCGATAAAATAAAGTTTTCAGTAAAATAGGTTCAAATTATAAGTTTTAAACCTCCCCGGTATAAATATCGTCATTGTCAATGTCAAACAACAATGAACACTAGTGGTTTTAGATTTGGCATCTTAAATCACCATAGCAACAAAGTACAAACAAACTGTCAAAACAAAGCCAATTTTGCAGATACAAGCGTCTTTTGAATTTTTGATTCTTCGGACGAAGATCTACCCCAGTCAGTTTTAGAAGCCGCTAGAATGTGAATAATAATAATTGATTTGATTAAAACGTTTTGAATATAAATAATTTTCTGATTAATTTTTAGTTTTTTCCTCACGCTTATAGAAAAAATAGTGTACCTAACTCGTGCGTAAAGTGTCTTTTCCGCACTTGATTGCTGGCCAAACTCCGCTATCGCGTCGTTTGGCCATCTGCAATCGCGTGCGGAAAAGAGGCACTTTCCGCACTAGTTAGGTAAACTACTATTTTGATACACTCCTACATGAAACTGTAGATCTTTGAGATGTAAACCCGTGTTGTTGTGAAATTATTATTGATTTGCAGGCCCACGATAAATGTTTTGTAGTTAAAAAAACACTACCTAGGCGATACAAGATACAGTCCAGTCAGGCAACTATTTAAGCATTTCTATCAAAGAAATAACCCAATTTTATTACAAAAATCCCATTAGGTGGCCATACACACAGAGGTTGATCCGCCGGTTTGGAACGGCGCGGTTTAAACTGGCGGATTTGTCTTTCAATTAGTGGACATTCCACGCGCCAGTTATAGCCGGTACAGATTTATCTGTGAGTTCAGACCGGCGGGCGAAACTTGTGGGTTCCGCGCTCACAGATATTTTAACCAGCGCAGACTTCTCTGTCGGTTAAATCGCTGTTCAGGCCAACGGCTTCTCTAATTTGGTATCTTGTTTCGTAAGATCCTCTCTTACCAAATTTATTAAAAAATCATACGTGTTAATAGAGAATTATTGAAATAAAGCCAGGCTATAATGGTGCCAGGTACAATTTTGACACCTTTACATTGTAATATCAGCTGTGATCTTTTAACACACGGCCTTTGTTTACTATATGAACCGGAATAAATAGTGCCTTCTTTTATTAATTGAAAATAAACGACGGAAGTTCTAAATTTGACTTTGATATGTCAATTTTGAAGGATCAACTGTCAGTTTTTAATGTGAATGTGTCAAAATAGTGCCTGGCACAATTATAGCCTGGCTGTATTTCAATAATTCTCTGATATCCATTCTTAAATAATTTTTAAATCATCTGGATCATTTTCTCGTAACTCTTTTAATAGAAGGTCATGGCTAAATAGTTTCCTCTTAAGCAAATAAGTTTTAACCCACTTGGAACGTCTCTCTTTTACACCACTATGCATTATTTTCATATTAATAATCATTCCCATACACAAAGCCTGCTTATATTTAGCACTAAACAATTTACATACGCTATGCTTAAAATACTGTCGGGTAGGATTTTATTTTAAGTCGAACCCTTAAACGAGGGTACCGTAGTAGATCTCTTATGTGAATAAAATAAATATGAAACAGTTTTAAAAACGTTACAAACTTTAATGAATACAAAATAAAACTCTGTTGCAATTCGCAAATTGTTACAAGACTTTTCTTATGACCTATAAAACGAACAAGACCCAAAATATTAAAATAAAACTTTAACTTACCAAAATAACAAACTGCAAAATATTCTTTAAATATAAAAATCTTATGTTTCTTTACTGACAATTAATTTTAGAGGTTTTAGTTAAATTCAACAAAACTTAGAATGTAACTACCGACTTGTCTTCTCAAAGTTTGACTTTTTATAAAGGGTAGGTTGGACCTAAATAATCCATTATCCCCTCTTTGAAGAGCTTGGAGGAACCAAGTCAGTGGCGTTGCTGATAATCCTAAAATTTACTTTACATTCTAGCTAATGAGCTAAACAAGATAAGCTAAACAAAAACAGAGATAAAATACATTTTATAGACAACATTTTCTTATCTCACAGTTTTTCCATGTCCAATCACTTTAAAGGGAAAACCCTGTCGCTACTTGCTGTATCCCCACGCTCAACCATTACGACTCCCACTCTAGACTTTTCAATAGTTTTTCTCGCCATATCCATCTGCTGTGTAGTGGGCGGCAACCAAATGTTTTCTATTTTGGAGGGAGGCGGAACCACTTTCTTATCTCAACAGAACCATAATTGTGTTTGTCGCTTTTCCAAGATGGTTTCGTACAGTGGCACAGTCAGGGATTATTTGCATTCCTGACAATACCGTGCCGCATAAAACTTTCGACTTGACGAAATTCCACAGTTTTGGTTAAACCGGCAGATAAATCTTGAGTTTTAGCCCACTAACTCGCGGTTATGTCTGCCACAGACCGATATGAAGGATCGATTCGAAAGATTTTTTTTTGTGTTAATGGACTGCAGCAGTTTTAAACCGTTACGGACAAAACGGTCAGACTTATCTGTGCCGTTCCAAACCGACGGATCAACCTCTGTGTGTAGGGCCAGCTATTAGCTGGCCATACACACAGAGGTTGATCCGCCGGTTTGGAACGGCGTGGTTCAAACTGGCGGATTTGTCTTTCAATTAGTGGACATTCCACGCGCCAGTTATAGCCGGTATAGATTTATCTGTGAGTTCAGACCGGCGGGCGAAACTTGTGGGTGCCGCGTTCGATATTTTAACCGGCGCAGACTTGTCTGTCGGTTTGCACTGTGCCAGGAATAACATACCGGTCATATTTTAATTTATTAGTTGAATATTATGGCACATGTTTCCGGAATGATATAACCAAGAGCCTGTGCAGAAATTCCCACTGAAAATTTCAGATCTTCATATGATTTTCCCGTGGCAAGGAAACAAAGGGCAGCATTTAATCGCTGTTCTGGTCCAATGGCATCTCTCATTTGGGTATCTTGTTTCGTAAGATCCTCTCTTACCAAATTTAATAAAAGGTCATACGTGTTAATATCCATTCTTAAATAATTTTTAAAATCGTCTGGATCATTTTCTCTTAACTCTTTTAATAGAAGGTCATGGTTAAATAGTTTCCTCTTAAGCAAATAACTCTTAACCCACTTCGAACGTCTCTTTTTTACACCACTGTGCATTATTTTCATATGAATAATCATTCCCATACACAGAGCCTGCTTCTTTTTAGCACAAAACATTTTACATACACTATGCTTAAAATACTCTGCCAATATATGGGCCCCTAAGCTCACACTAGGTATTATAGTTATAGTGTACGTGTGAGCTAATATAACTAAAAACTGAAATATATTTTATTCAACTCCAGACTAAATTACCTTTTGTTTGATACCACACAAGCCATGTTTCGACTTAAACTAAAATTTTTGAAATCTACCCCCACCCTTACAAAAAAAACAAAAACTAAAATGTATTTTGTTAAAGTCCGGACTCAATTACCTTTCGTTTGATATCACACACGCCATATTTTCACTTAAACTCTAATTTTTAAAATATACCCCCACCCTTTTTTTTTAAATAAATTAAAATGTATTTTGTTTAACTGCAGACTCAATTACCTTTCGTTTAATATCACACACGCCATATTTTCACATAAACTCTAATTTTTGAAATCTACCCCCACCCTTTTATTTGGTTTGTGTTCGGTGGATTTTGTTCATTTTTAAATGGGACCATCTCGACCCAAGACCCAGCCTAGGTACCAAATTTCATTAAAATCGGCCAAGCGGTTTTTGAGTTATGCGCGTTGGTCGTTACAGACAGACATACAGACACACAGACAGACAGACAGACAGACAGACAGACAGACAGACGGCGCAACAAAAAAGTTTCAAAATCATCTGAAACGCAAAGATATATAAAAAATTTTGAAATCGGAGCAACTTTTTTTTTCTCGAAAAAATTAGGATCACCATAGCTCACACTACTATAGTATAGTATATGTGTGAGCTAATACCATGCCGCATAAAACTTTCGACTTGACGAAATTCCACAGTTTTGGTTGAACCGGCAGATAACTCTTGAGTTTTCGCCCACTAACGCGCAGTTATGTCTGCCACAGACCGATATGAAGGATCGATTCGAAAGATTTTTTTTGTATTAGTGGACTGCAGCAGTTTTAAACCGTTGCAGACAAAACGGTCAGATTTATCTGTGCCGTTCCAAACCGACGGATCAACCTTTGTGTGTATGGCCACCTATTCATTTGGAATATATCAAATTGATTTTTGCTGAAACCGAGCTTTATCATGCTAAATAATTAAAAAATATATATATTTTTGCCTTTTTATAAATAAGGTTCATAGAGGTATTGAGAAACGTTACATACCTTTGCAAATAATTTATTGATTAATTACTTTAAACTGACAATATACCTAATTTACCATAGATCATATATTCACATGGGCGGTATGTTCAACCCAGATTCATACGTGTGTTAGACTCGTATTTAAAATGCAAAATGATCTATAGATACACTGGTATCTTTTACTTAAAATCTATGGTAATACGTAATTGTTATTGATTTATAACTCGTTGTTCGGTTGAACCGGCATTTGATGAGTTTTCCTTAAGAAGAGGTGTTTGAAAAACGTTGATGCCTAGATATATTGGATTACCTGTTATGGGGAAATTATTCTTTCGACCGACTGCGACTGTTGGTAATTTATTAAACAATACTCCACTTTGAGAAATGGATTAGTTTTAAATTTATTATATTTGTTCTTGTTTATTAAAACTGGCACTAGAAAGCATCTATACCGTCTGTTATTGTTAAAAAAATATGTATGCAAAAAAACTGGGAGCGAAATTTTTTGATTGAAAACTGATTTTTTACTACCTTTCAGGAGTTCTACTACATTTTACTTATTTGGAATTTAAACAAGATTTCTAGACCAATCATCGCAAGGGAACATTAAGGACTTTTATAAAACGAAAAAACAATTGGTGCCAGTAGGTGCGTTAAGCCATACATAAGTCCTTGTCGTTATGGGTGTTGAGGTAGTAATCAACTTGTGAAAACTCTATGCCACGGCACTTACATATTTTTTTACAAAAACACGTTTTTTTATTTTTAAAACATCTTAATGTGTTTGATATTTTATGCTTTTCTTATTAATTTATATAAAATATGGTAAACCCTGTGCAATGCTTTCCGAATCGATAATGCGCGACTCCTGGCTAGCCCGCTGCCTGCCGTTGAAACACAGAGCAAGAGGAAATGGAATGTGTTCCGCTTGTCTGCTGGCGCCGTCGAACAGAGAGAGATTTTTACCAGTGGCCTATATGAGCAACGGAGTTAAATTTGTGCCAGGCACGCAATTAGTGTGCAGTTGGTCGTCTTGTTCTAGTGCGTGGAGCATGTCTGCTTTAATTTACGCCCTCTAAATTACGCAATAAAGAAGATACCCGTATACTCTGCATATTGTTCTATTTTTTAAGTGAAAATTAATAGTTTAAAAAAATTCTTTTAGGGGTTTTTGGCTAGAGGCAAAACTAAAAATTAAAGAATTAGGCCGGTCACTACCTGATTTAAAAATTTAAAAACAAACGGGGAAGTAGACAAAAATTGCAGACAGACAATTTAATAAAACTATTTGTGATAAAAATAACGTTTATTTTTGTAACTTTTTTGTAAATACCTTTTGGTGTACAGGTTAGGGGAAATACCAGGAAATACTTTGGGAAATACCGGGAAGTGCTTGGGAAATACTAGGAAATACCATTGAAATTTGAGGAAATAACGTAGGTAATATACCGTAGGTATTTCCTTTTGGTGTACAAAAATCGGCGATCGAGACACCCCTCACTCCCCATGGATGTATCGCAAACTAAGGCTAAGTTAAGTTATTATTTAAATTAATTCAGCAGAACTTTAGATAAATTTTGAGTCATTTCATGGTGTACAGTGAAACCTCGCCTTGCGGACACCTGTATTAGGCGAACAAATTTGTTAAAACCAATGGGAGGTTTCACAATTTTTTAACCAAAAATAATGGTCCGCGTTCCGTTATTAGAGTGTCCGGTTATAGGAGTGAATTTTACATGTAAAGAAATAGGGAAAAGCTTGCTTCCAACAAATTTGTACACCTAATAGAGGGGTCCGCAAGGAGAGGTTTCACTGTATTTTGGGTAGGTCTGGGTTAGTTTCTTTAAAAAACTAGGGTTAGAAACCCTTAAAATAGTAAACATATAATAAAAAACTATTCGCTCTTGGTTTTGCATCACTAATAAAATTGTTCCAGACATGTTTTTTAACGAATTTTACGCAACAATTTTACGCAGCACCACAAATTTTTTTTTAGTGACTATTACTACGTATTACTAGAGACCCTGTATGTATGACATATTTTAAAGATAAAGAGACGCGACAAACTCTTCAAAGTCAAATTTATTTAAGTCAAAATCAAAGGATGAAAATATCGGTTCTCTACACTCCAGCATTGTTTAGAGAGAGACGCACGTTCTGTCGTTGTCAATTCATAAGCGTCGGAAAATAAAAATAAACGATTTTTAACAAAACCCATACAGGGGGTGCGGACAAACGTGTTTGTTTATATGTTGCATGATGATTGATGCCACTCACCGCTGATAATTTCAATTATTTTTGTGAAACGGCAATGAACTTGGTAAGGAAATAACATAACCAAACAATGTTAATTTCAGTGACTTTGACGCGTCTCTCTTTTGTAGAAATATGTGATACATACGTATTAATAATTTTGTCGAAAAATCCAAATTTAAAAACCGCGTTTTACTAGCTGCTGTGGTTTGTAAGATAAATTTTTTAAACATTTTTTTTATATTTCAAAAACTGTGACTGACGAATTTTGATGTTATGACAAATATTGTTTAAAGTATAATTCCTAATCTAACTTTAAAACCGTCGTTTTCCTAGTTGCTATGGTTCTCAAATTGTGATTTCTTAAAATATTTGAACCTCCTACTATCCCCTTGCAGCCCCGCCCACGAAAATTTTTTTATTGGCCTTTTGCACGGGTAGAATACTGCAAAATGATTGTACTAAATTGGGTTTTGTTTATCGGTTTTTGAGTTATCGTGGTCCAGACAGACAGACAAACACCATCACAAAATTTGATCTGTCGGTATTTGTGTACCAAGGGCTACAATAACTACAGGTCCGGTTCCATTATACAAATTCTTTCTTAAGACTTACCGTTGTTATATCTCAATCAAACAACGTATTTACGAACTTTTTAGACGAATTTATGGATAATTTCGGATACATCTAAGATCACTCAATTTCTAAAATAGCTGGATCTAATAGTAATCTAACCACTGTTACAAGAAGCGTTAATACAATTCTCAACGCTATAGCCAAATTGGGTATGTTCAGTGGAGTTGTAGGACTTTCTAAGGAATAGGTTCTGTCTTTTTCCAAAACGGAGCGAGTTCCAGCCCCTTGAGACAGATGACCCTTCGTTTGTTAATATACTCTTTAAATCAGTACTTATTTTAAATAATTATAATTTTTAGCCATTTTGCCGCCCCTGGACCAAAACCGTGTGGGCAGTTGCCCTGGCGCAGGGCGGCCGTACCACTATTATTCATAAAAAAATATTACAAGTTACAACTTCCGATCTACCTATCCTATTTATTAGTTTAATATCAATTGATTTATTACCAATATTCTATACGTACTTACCTACTCGTTCGCTACAGGAAAACCAGATCTTAAATATTATTCGTACACGTGCGATATATTCACAAAATAAAAATAATAATTACAGGACATTAAAATAACGTTGGCTTGGCTCTTTTGTACAGGAAGTCATTCTTAAGACGATTACCCACTACTCAGTTTACCTACTAGATAGGATTTAAAACCAAAGAGCAAAAAATAAACATCTTATTTGCTATTAGTTTGTGCGCGAGGCAGTCCGCTAATCTTATTAATAGATGCATTAGGTATTTAAAATAAATTTTAAAAAATCAAGGTGCAGAGAAAAGTAAAATAGTAGTTTTTCTATTCCGTGCAGAAACTTTTATTTTCCCGCACGCGAAAGCAGCGGAGTTCGAATAAGCTTTAAGTGCGCGCAAACGGATTTGAGGAAATACCACATTATCCCTCCCTAGAAAAAAATATATGGATTTTAGTTATTAATTATCGGGTTAACCACATTACCCCCTCCTCTTAGAAATAAAAATTACATAAATAGTGTTTATGTCGACCATTAGCCCCCCCCCCTAGATTATGGCCCAGATCCGCGCTTGAGTGTAGCATATTACAGATCAGGGCAGCTACATTGTTTTAAGAGATATAATCCGAACTTTTTTTGAAAGTACCCGTAACTTTTCCCAATGGTCTTGTAAAACAACGAAAAAACTATAAAAACGAACTTTCTTTCTTTTGTTCTTAGCTTTATTATTTAAGCAACCCACAACGGTACAAAAAGTCAGCATTTTTACAAAACATTTAAAATAAAACTACATGCGTTTGCTACAGCTGCCCAACTTTTGAAATCATCCCAAAATGATCGATGTATTTTGGTTAATAAGGTAACAAACCACATATGACGCATTTGGCTTCTATAATAATGGTAATTTTGTATTAAAATAAGTGCGCTATTTCGTATCTGTTTTGGTTTCAAAGTTCTGAATTTCCCCCCTTTACACCCCTCACCATCAGATTTTTATTTTATAGAATGGTATTGTCATCACATGAAATCATAAATCTGAAAACCGCATGATTCTGTCTGTTTTGGTTTTATAAATTTATCCCCGTTACACCACTTTACACTTACTTACTTACACCTCTCAACCACTCCCTTTCCTACATTACTGTGCAAAAGTTTCGGTTCACGAAAAGTATCTCAAAAATAAATCGCAAAACTTTAATACACAGACAGACAGACAGACAGCCAGGCTCTGTGAAGTTAATTAAAATCGTTAAACAAAAAAAGGCTTGATTGTAAACGAAAAAAGTAACTTAAGCAAAATCGAAAAAATAATGCAATTTTTCCCACATTGCCAATAAAAATATTTTAAAAATTTATGCAATTTTGTACCAAGCATAGAATGATCTATCCAACGACAGCACACAAAGCTCTATTTCTGTTTGGTTCTACTGCAAATTCCCTAGTTCTTTTAAAATGTACTATTTATTGTGGCTTTTTAAATTTTCGCGATACTGAAACATTGAAAAGCAAAGTAGTAATATCTATATACATCCAGTGGCGGATCCAGGGGGGGGCAGAGGGGCTCGGAAACCCCCCCTTTCCAGACAAAGATTATTTTTTAGATCTGCCGCCTCACTTATTTAAATTTGTTAATTTTTTGCGCTTAGTTTACAGCTCAGACCTATGAACAACCACAAAATAAATAGTTTGGGTTTGCTGCCACTTTGGCCCCTCTCCCCAGGAAATTTTGGATCCGCCCCTGTATACAGCTCTATTCCAAAGGAATTAGAACAAATTTGTTTTTTTTACGGACATAAGTCAATACCTTAGGACATTGAACTACAATGTTCGAAGATCAATACAAATTTGTTGCAAAGGATTGTGGTTGATTGTGCCAGAGTTTATTACTATACGAATAAATTCATGCAGTATTTGTAACTTGGTCTTATTTTGACGGTTTGGTTTTTTAAATTTATTAGCTGAGCTTCATTCTATGGTTTGTTTTATTTTGATAAGATGGTTTTTAATTTTTTTACATTGTTTTTTTATTATTATTATTTTATACAAAAAAAAATAACAAAAAATTCTGGCCCCGGTTTCCATACAAGAATAACCCCGTACTTATATCGCTCCCCTGAATGTTAATAAATATCCAAGTTAAAGACATTTCTCACTTGAACCATATTGTCCCCATCCATGTCAGCAATTGGTATCTAGTATCATCGTCCGCCTTGGCCTAAGTAAATAGCACCCCACAAATCTTCTTTTATTTTGAATTTGGAAAGCCACCGCTTTCAACGATACTGACTCCTTCAAAGAGAAAAAATGAGTACAAAAAGGCATTGTTGTCAGAAAGCAAAATAAGAGCCAGATTTTGATAGACTTTTTTGGTAGATAAGTGCATTTAAAAATCTTTTGATAGAATTTGTTTTAGTTTAAGGTCAAAACGTATTTTTATCCGACTACAGGTTAGCAGGAATAAAAACGGTAGCTTAATGGTACTTTGTACCTTATTCAAATTAGTCGGTGTAGCTATTATTTAAATTAGTAATAATCGGGAAGCCTCTCTCTAGAGTCCCTGTATGTTGACATATTTGGATATATTAATATATCCAAATATGTCAACATACAGGGACTCTACCTCTCTCTAATACATGAATAATGATAATATTTTTAATGGAAAATGTTTCTTTCCATATACATACAATTCTCGTCGAATATAATATAGGTACTGTTCAACCATTCAGATGTGTGTATTCGAGAGAGATTTCTGGTTTTATAATTTAAAGAATAGTTACACAGCTGTAAAAAGTCGCCTTTAACAGTCAGTCGGTCTCCCAAATTATCATTGTCAAAGTATATAATAATATTATTCCGAAAATATTTTTTTTGTGAAAATTTGATTTTTTTAAAATATTTTTTTAAACACATGTATTTAAAAAGTATGTTTACCTTCCTAGCGCGCGTAGCAATGGCTAAAGAAGGTATTATTATTTGCGACGAAATGTTTTTTTTGAGATAACGCCAAAAATGTGTTATTTGCAGCAATATCGTCGTGATGTCTGTCTGTGTGTCTGTGTGTGTATATATTATTTCTGTCCGTAACACGATAGCTATTAAACCGCTGAACCGATTTTCATAAAATGTTCAGGAAAGATAGTGTTGGACACTCTTACGAGCTGATTAGATTTTGGTGAAAATGCATTAATGCTAATGACAGTTTTTTGACAATTAAAAACTTTAAAAAATGATAACTTTTTAACGTAGCATCGTATCAATACACTGTTTTCGGAATATACACTGTAAAAAATTGTCTTAGATCAAAGCAAAGTAAAATAATTTGTGCTTTCCTATTCACTAAGAGAATATTTTCTTGATATAGCACAAAAAATGTCTTGCCTTGGTGAAACAGAAACTGTTTTATCAAATACCAAATTGCAAATAATGCAAGGACCCAAAACTATAAAAAACAAGTGAAATTAAAGAAAGAAAAATAAGAAAAAAGTTTTTGCTTCGGCCGGGACTTGAACCCGGGATCTCTTGCTCTGTACGCAAACATGTTTTATTACAAATTAGAACTGAATTAATCTAAGGCACCGTTTTCTCTGGAAGCAAAAGATTACTTATATGAAGACAATTTGCTTTGTTACAAAATGGAATATACTGAAACAAGACAATTAAAGAAGACAAATAAAGTCTCATTTCAAGATTAAACGTTGCGTTGAACTAAAAAGAAATATTTTAATTCAAAACAAATTGTTTTAAGGTAAATCAATTTATTTAAGAAAAGAACGTGTTTTCATTGTAGACAAAATTTTTTACCGTGTAGTAGACTATATTTTGCTCAATAATTCGTGTTATAACAAATACTTCGTAGGAGCTTTAGTTTCCGAGATATTTACAAAAAACTGTTTTCAAGGTTAATATATTTTCATGGCTTCACTTGAAGTGTGATAATAGGCTAGCTAGAAAGGTGTCAGATCCATGATGGATCCATTTATTAGATAGTTTAAGTTGTGCTACGTATTTTTACGTAAGCATGAGATTTGACAGTTACGCAAGCGCACTTCGCACACCGTCGTCAAGGTCACGTTAGGAGCTTACGTATTTACGTTAGCTTACGGCAGTTTGCGGGCACCTTAACGTTACCAAAGAAAAGAATTGGTTGATTGACCGATGGAAAAATCAGGCCTAGACGATAATTTCCGCTTCCAGTACAAACGATTCTTTGCCACACAGTGCGACCCTGTATTTTTTAAGTTTTTTAAGATGTCCGCAAAATTATTTTTATGGGGTGTAAATGCGGTTTTATTAGTCGTTATAAAACATTATATTTTAAAATCAAGTCAGATCCTTTTTTCTAAAAAATTTGAATTTCAAAAATTTATCATTTTTTTACAATTTTTTTATATAATTATCCTATAGAATCTTATTTAAAGTACTTTAAGTAAATGATTATAGCCGTAATAAACAAAAGAACTAAACCAGTAACTACTTTTGTCATAATTTATTAAGATTATTAAATAATTTTAATAGGGCTAAGGCAACAAAAAAATAATTAAGTACCTAAAGAATGATATAAATGGTTATGGTAACAAAACTAAATTCTATTTGAACTAAATTTAACAACAGCTTTCAAAAGTTGCTCTGCCTACCGTTCATCAATAATAATTGTGTATATTTTGTATTTATTCCAAATTGTTAAAAATTCCCTATTAATCGATTCTCCAGCTTGTTCTGACCAAATGCTGTTCTGTAAGATGCTGTAGTATGCAGTGAATTTTAAGGGTTTGTGTCACCCCGGCATGTTCTAAAACGGCTTCTAAGTGCTTTAAATCTGCTTTAAGTTCAACGTATGTTTGAACAGAACCGAAGCATTGTTCAACAATTGAAAGCAGATACAAATGGCATTACGAAAATATATTCTGTCTCTCCTAGCACTTCTCGTGATGTTAAATGGTTTGTATTCTTTATGAGCTTTCTGCAGGCATTGCCTTCAAATATTTCGCCGTGGTAGTGTTTTGCAATCACGTTTAGCTTTTTTGGCCATTTAAGCGCATTTTCTCTGTCAAGAAGTGGTACTAGGCAACAAACCCCTGCAACAGATGTAGTGCAGGTAGGATGCATTTCTGAAATACACAAAGATCTTCCTGTTCCTCAAATAGGGGTTTGTTAATAACACTAAAAGATTCTTTGGCTCTTTTGATATTAGAATCCAAATCTGTGTTAAATTTATTAAAATGTAACTTACCCATATGGCTCCTTTTCATAACTTAAGCTATAAGACCTCATCTCTGTAAGGGAAATGTGGCAATAAGGACACGGGTAGCTGGACGTTGCTGTTTGCATTCCATTCACGATAAGCAGTAGTTTAAAGACACAAACTTGAACGATATACTATTTAGGTTTGTTATTTGAAATAGTTTGGTAATATTTTTATAAGTTTCTTTAATATCAGCTTTTTTTACACCAGTAAGTCTCCCTTTCTTTGCAGCACTATCGCCTTCACTGTATTTTGTACTACACATTTCACCTGAAAATTTTTGGAAATCTTTAAGGAATATGAAGGCATATTTATATTTTGTCCCACGGTTTGTCTTTTTTTAATAATTCTTTCAACAAGATGACTTGCATCAGCATAAATAAAGGGTCTGGAAGATTTACCTTCGCTGGTTTCAAATTCAAAATTATCCTTTTTCTAACAGTCTAAAAGCATCTTGGATTTCTCTTGGCGGTGTTGTGTATAATTCGATGGTATAGATTGTTTGCCAGCTGAACTTCTTATAAAATTGGTAATTTTTTCCATATTTCTATTAGAGAATCCCTCATTTGTTTGTAAATTATCTAAGTGTTCCTGAGTAAAACAGTTTAGTTGTTGCTGGATTTAAAGTTACCTTTGCCGTTTTGCCCCATGTAGATAAATTAACAGAAATGTTTTTATACGCTTTGGAAGAACGGAAATTAGTGTTTTCTTCTTGGTCAATTTTATTTTTAATGATTTTTACAGCAATTTGTTCTTGTTGCTTATTTGAGACTGTTCTATTCAAAATGTTAATAGCATTTTTGCTAATATTATGCCTACATCCTGTACAACGATGTTTCAACCTTTTCCGAGGACAAATTTTTAATTGACGTTGACGATTGTTGTTTAGAAGAAATCTTTTTTTGGATGACATTTAGTTGTTGCAGTCTGACAAATTACACAATTGCACTCATAAAAACTTCTAGTATCCTTCGAAACTAATATTTTGTCAAATTCAGGCATTTTTGTCATTTTACGCTTTAAAGTACCGTTTGTTTTTCTTTCTTAGGGAAATCCGACATCGAGTGCAAATAGATAATGGGTATTTACTATCTAAGTCACTAAAGTTTGTATCCAAAAATTCACATATGAGTTCTTTAGTTTTTGTTGTAATTTTAAATGAACCACAACAAAAACATACCTTTTTTCTGTTGTCTTCGTGAGTGCATTTATAAACAGCATGACCTCCCATAATCAAAACAGCAATCTAAACTAAGTCTTGATAATTTTTGTCTAACGAAAACTACCAAAACATCGAAAAAAATATGTCACGGCGTCTTTTTATTCTTTTGTTTTTAAAATCATGGCATTCTTGATTGAGGGCCACTACCCAAAAGTCACCAACTGATTGATTTTGACAAAATGCTGTCTGACATATTTTGACAGTCTTTCAGACAGTGACTTAAATCTAGGGGTTTTTAATTTAATTTTTTATATAATTACCTCGTAAAGTTCACAAGAAATTTGGTTACTATTAACAAGCGATATTATCGAGCAATATAACTTGTACCGTCTCGGCCACAGAACACCAGTCTCGGCTCGGGCCTTGTCGCGCGAGATCGTGACGTTTCGGTTGACATTTTGTAGGGGAGAGCGGGGCTAGTTGAGCCACTTTGCTATATTACTTACAGTTTTACAACAAATATTGGTTTTTAAAACTATGCATTCAAACTTAAAAAACACTTTTTCCTAGCACCCTTGCAAGCGGCCCAACTAACCCCACCCACGGAGTAAGTTGGGCCATACGATGGGGCAAGTTGGGCATGGTTGAATAATTAGGATTTGTACATATATGCAACATAAAATAACAGGAAATTCTTAGATTATTTTTATTGATAATAATAAAATACTAAACTTTAAATTTCTTAAAAAACAAACAATATAAAGTAACCTAATTCTTGCTCTAGTCTGATTCGGAATTACGGTTTTAGCAAACATAAGTAAACCCTGCATCAGCACATGTTTCATGGGCCCAAAACTTGTAAGTTAAACATTGTACCCATTTTTCTTTTGGTTTGCTGTTTGAGAATGGTTCCATGCAGACTAGACAAAATGTTTCCTCTTCATCATCGCTGTCATCTTTCAGTGTCCTTTTCTGAGTAGTTTTTCTATGCTTCTTTTCCTTGAAGACATTTTTGGTTACAGAGTTTTCTTTTTTTTAACTTTTTTCACGTTTCAACTCTTCTTTAACCGGAGTTTCAGTTAGTATAGCTGTTGACCATTTTCTTCGGTTGATATTCTTGGTCTTTCTTTCGCCAGATTTCGGAAAAGCACGAATTTTTAAAATTTCCCTAGATCGATTGGTAATAATAGATCACACAATTTTAAGTCACCGGGTGTTTGCCTCAAATTTGAGTTGAAGAGTCTGTGTGATGTCATAAATAAATAAATGGCGGCTTTTTTACTGTTTTTTCACAATTTTTGGCTTATAACTTCTGCCAATAACTTAGTTTTACAGAAAAACTAATCGTTTTTTGTTTGCAAGAGAACACCAATCAAGATACCGCGTGAACAAGTCCACATCTAGGGGGCTTAATTTCCATAAGAGGGTAAAAAACAGATAGAATATAGCATATATTAATAAGAGACCGCAATATGCCCGATTTCAGTCGAAAGCGTTTCAGCGTTGCCAAAGATAACTTTGATAAATAACTACAGGCGCAAGTTGTCGCGCGTATCAAAATAGCGCGTATCAAAATAGCGCGTTACAAAATAGCGCGCTCATTTGAGCGCGTGTTCAAAATAGCGCGTATCAAAATAGCACGTATGACAACGGCGCGTGATCAAAATAGTGCGTATCAAAATAGCGCGTATTCAAAATAGCGCGTATCAAAATAGCGCGTGTTTAAAATAGCGTGTGTTCAAAATAGCGCGCCTTAAAATAGCGCGTCTAAAAATGCCGCGTTTTGAAAGATCGCCATTACAAACGTCGCTGTTACAAAATAGTTCGAGTAAGGGGTCTCTTTCTAACATATTTAAAAAAAAACTTTCCTGACTTTTTTCCCGGGATCCTATAGGGTGTAACCAAACCGAACCGAACCGAACCGATTCAAACCGCACCGAACTGAAATAAACCGAACCAAACCGAAACATTTTTTCAAAAAATTATTTCCCTAAATTAGCTTCCCGATCCTTATTTTGGTAGGTTTCTATTCTGACCTGTGACTTGGTGACATTTTTTTTTGGTTGAAAAAGGTCAGGGAGTTACTGAAAAAAAGTTTGGGTTCGGTTCGGTTCCGTCCGGTTCGGTTCGGTTTGGTTACACACCCTCTAGGATCCCGGAAAAGAAGCCAGGGAAGTTTTTTTTTTTTTAAAATATGTTAGAAAGAGACCTCTTAGTCGAACTATATGAGTTGTGTTAAGTATAGCAAGCCATCGGTTTATTTAACGGTTAAGTAAGTATAACTTATCTGACCTTGCTCAAACTGTTTAGGTGAATATACCTAAGCAGACCTGATACGCGCTATTTTTTACACGCGCTATTTTTAATACGCGCTATTTTGATACGCGCTATTTTGATACGCGCTATTCTGACCACGCGCTATTTAAATACGCGCTATTTTGAACACACGCTATTTTAATACGCGCTATTTTGAACACGCGCTATTCTGAAAACGCGCTGTTTTGAAAAGCGCTGTTTTGATACGCGCTATTTTGATACGCGCTATTTCGTTACAGAGACAAAAAAAATAGGTCAAAATCTGTTCCTTGGAGATACACACATCACAGATTCTCACTGCGGACTAATGCATGAGCAAAGGCGACGTGGGTGGCGCTGGCTGGCAGCTAACATCTAATTGTCGAGTTAATAGGGGTTTCTCAACGTGCCCCTATGCCCAACGAGCCCCGCTCTCCCCTACGTGTGAACCGCGGTCTAGACCGAACCGACCCGACGCCCTACGTAGCATTGTATCACAGGTATTACAGACCGTCGCAGCACAGAAGAGTCTTCTGAGCTCAAGTGACGCCGAAAAATGGCGTAAAGTGATCCAAAGATTATAGATTATAATAAAGTGATCTGAACTAGTAGTTTCAAACATGTTTTTTACCAAAATGTTACTGACTTTATGACTCTTTTAATTTTGTTAAAAAAAACCCAAAAAATTAAGTGCAAAGATATTGCAGAAGTTTAAGTATTGTTCATACTCGTCTTAGTCTTTTGTTTTTGATTAGTCTTTGTCCTTTGATTAGTCTTAGCTGTCTTAAACAAAATCGGCTGTTCATACTCGTCTTTTGTTTTTTGATTAGTCTTAGTCATAACTCACTGAAAAAAAAAATTCAATTTCAATAAAAAGGCCCTCTTCAAAAGTTATTTTCTACACAAAATGATCTTATTTAACCTAATCTGTGCACGAAACACAGATACGAAAGAACAAAAGCGAAAAAGAAAAAAAAGCAAATAAAATTTTGTGGTTATGTTGAGATTTTCTGTTAAAAACATGATTAATTGCGGTAAATTCAAAATTTCGACCGCGCGCTTGCGCTCTTCGGACGTCCTGTAAAACAAAACTTGTCTTAGTCGTTGTCTTAAGGATTGAAAGTTGGCAACTCTTAAGACAAAGACTAATCAAAAACAAAAGCAAAAGCATTGTATGAACACTCCCATAAGAAACAGTGGTTTTAACTTTCTTATGACAAGATATTTGACTAAACCAAGACAAAAGACTAGACAAAAGACGAGTATGAACGATCCATTAGAAACAATGGCCGAAATCTGCGATGAGTGCTTTTATGGTCTCAATGCGAGCTTTCATTGTATTGGGGCAGTACAAATTGTGTCGTCGACCTGTTTTGGATAATTTATTTGCTTAAAAAACGGGTAAGTTAGGATACTTTTTTCTTTCTAAAATGAAGCTGAGTATATTTTCAAGCATCTAGTTGCATTTTCACTTAAAACTAGACACTAGGATTTATGTTTATGCTGGGTTTTCTATGGTCAACAGACAGGCCAACATTTTTAAGCTGAGTTTGTGTGGTTTGTAGTTTCTTTTTGAATGACTTTTAAAAGTCGGGTCGATTGCTTAGTACGTATCTTTGTGTGCTAAAACCATGTTGGATACACCCTCAGGCACACCAACACAAGGATCCAAGAAAAATGAATTGAACTGTCAACCTTTAAAAGTGGTCTTAAATTAAGCCGAATTTAGGCAGATAGGAAACTAACTGAGATGGTTAATGTTTTTCAGCTTTTGGTGGAACAAGCCCATTTAGGACTACCAAAGATCAATTACCAGTTATGAAACCATAGGACTGAGCATTCAACTAAATCTACTTACGATGTACGTATGTCTATGAAATATAATGGAAATTGATGGATGGTGTGCATCCCATATATGTAGGCCACTTTATTGGTCCCTGTGCAAGCTTACAATTGAACAATGTTGGGCTATGGACACTTACTTCCTTACCAAGGGTAGGTACCTACATATTTTTTTCTTGTTTCATTGTACATTGATTCATATCAGATGCAGCAGACTTTCTAGCTAAGGCTCACTCCTGGTTCTACCATGTAGGTATAATATGTATTGAAAATAGAATAGACACTTTTTTTGTGTTTCATTCATTATTCTTTATGGATAACAGCAGAAAACCTGATAAATCTAGAATTACCTAAACTTGTGTGCATTTCTTGAAAAAACATAAAATTTGTTGTCCCAGCCACATTTAGGAAAAACCGAGGGGTGAACAGCTAACCCAAAATGTGTACACCGATTGTGATCCACAATCTTTTGCTAAGATTGTGTAAAGATTGTGAAGGATTGTGGAGGACTGTGCAGCGGCGTAGCGTGCCTGAAGGGGCGGGGAGGGGGGCGAAAGCCCATCACAAATCCTTGTGACCAAAAAAAAAAGGTCATCATGTCTACTTTGCCGCCCTCTTAATTAACTGTAAACGGTCCTGCTACTTAATAACGATTAGGTCGCTTCGGGCACCAATGGGGCGCCAGTACCCTCGGGGCGGAGGGGGGGGGGCGATGAACCACCCAACTTATAGTGAGGTAATATCAGTTTATGTCAGATTTGACAAAATTTTGTGTGCATCTTACATGGAACAAACGTGTGTATATTTCATTAACCAACCTTTCCAAAAAAAACAAAGATTACCAGCCACCATAAAAAAATTTGACTCCACTTTTATAATAAAATACAAATAAATATTTTTCATCAAAACAGCTTGCTTTTTATTATTATTAAAATTCTCTTATTATTCTATACCTTATTCATTTCTATAGGGTTAATGGGAAAAAAGACACCAATTTTGATCACACAACTTTATTTCTTTTGACGATCCATTTCGTCTTCCTAAGGCTAAGGTGTGTAGCCTGAGGAAGACGAAGAAATACAGGTGTGTGATCAAAAGTGGTGTCCTTATTTCCATTAACCCTATAGAAATATACAGGGTGTTCATTTTAAAACTTCCCAACCAAGATTTCTCGAAAATGATTTATTTTTTAGAAAACGTAAAAACATGTCAATTAATTTATTAAGGAGGACACATTTGGGCTATCTTATAGTTTTTGTAGTACACACCCCCTTTGAAAAAATTAGTGAGTATGTCAAAAACAAATTGATAGATTTTCAAAATTTGTACACCTTTGTAAAGATATTTAAGAAACCTTCAAAAAAAAGTGTCAATTGACCCACTTTCCATATTCAAAATATAGGGGTAACATGTACCCCTTAAAGGGGGTGTGTACTACAAAAATTTTAAGATAGCCAGAATGTGTCCTTAATACATTAATTGACGTGTTTTTGCTTTAAAAAAAATCATTTTCGAGAAATCTGGGGTGGGAAGTTTTAAAATGAACACCCTGTATATTAAACAGAACGTGAAATCTACAAATACCTTATTAATGCAAAATAACTAAATATAATTACAGCTACTAATTATATAATAACCCATAATTAATTAATTTAATATTAAATAAGAATGATCCTTATAATAAATATACAGTATATTAATAATTAAACTCACATATATTTTTAAATACCAACAATATATTAGTGCTTGATGTAGCTTTTTTTAAAATATTACCAGACGATTTTGTTTTTATTAACAAATATTTGTTTCAATTGTTGAAATTTCTGAATTGTTACCTGCAAACAAATATCTAATAAGCCAAATATGGGCAACGCATTTGGTAACAGTTACAAAATGTTTGTTATTGTTACAAAATTCTTCTCTCAGTGTAGGTCGTACGCCCCGAAAACGTAAATTGTAATAGTGAAAATAAAAAAAGCAAAAAATATACAAAAAGGATCTTTTCCGATTTTAAAATATCGTGATTTTAGACTTGTATAAACTATAAACAGTTTTTAGCGGACATGTCAAAAAACTTAAAAATTACAGGGTCGCACTGTGGCCAATATATTCCTACTGTAGGTGAAAAGACAAAAAACAAAATTGTAACATCAAAATCACACAGTGCCGAATTCCATGTTCTCTGCTATTAGTAGACTTGTTATGGTAACGTAAAGACATTCAACTTAAACTAAAATTTGGAACAAAACGTAAAGCGCTTAACGTGGAGTTTTACGTAAAAATACGATGCACAACTTAAACTATCTATTTTAAAATCAATCTGAGCTATGATACTTTTATTTATTATTATGGGCAGAATTGGTTTTCTGCAAATTGTCAGTTATATAGTGTCCCGAAGATGACCAAATAGATTATCGAGAAGCCGACAATAAACGAAATCAAGCTTGATTTTTTCATTCATTTATACGCTTCCTAAGCATCTTAAAGACTTGTTTTACTTACCAGGTACCCTATCCAGCCTTTGTCCTTGAAAGAAGAGAAGGGGATTTCTGTAAAAAAAGTACAAATATACTATTATATAAATTCAAAGGCAACTTTGCCCACAATAATAATTTATAATTTTCTTTCCGCTTCAAAAAACAAAACAATGAATCAGCCCTATCAAAGGAAGCATTGCTTTTCCTACAGATAGACCAAGCCAACGAAGGCCAAAGAACGGAACGGTTTGAATATTTTTTGTTTGGTTTGGATGGTTTAGCGAGGACCACCAAATGTTTCTTGGCGTTAAAGCCGCAATCCCACGGTATGGTATTTAGCAAACTTGATTTGTGATTTGCAAAACATTATTCCGTGGAAACTTGCTTGGCTTGAATTATGCTTTCCGCCTTTTTGTCGGAATTTTTACGCAAATCAAAGGACCTCGTTTGACAAAGCAGGCTTGCAGAGCGTTTCAACGGTGTTTGTAGTAGTAGTACATTTGCACTTGATCCAATTTTTTAATTCATTTCTATTTATACATATAAATAGTGAACGACACGGATGAAACTAAAAACGAGTTTGCCAAACACACGAATACAAACGTGTTTGCAAATCGAGGCATACCGTGGGAATGTTCCACAAACAGAAACTTAGTCTGTAGTTTGCCAAATTGTATACCGATGGAATTCGGCTTAACCCGTAAAGTGGCGCTAACGTCAAAAGAAGTAAAGAGAATCGGCGAATTCTCTCCTTCAGTGAAATTAATCTTACAGCTGTGGGACAACAGAGAAAAAATATTTAAAAAATTGATGGACAACGTCTTTGAGTAAATGACCCATATAGAGGTGCAACCGGCGAGCTTTATAATATTGAGAGGTAGATGGCGCTGAAGTAAATTCGTCTTGTAAGCAATATGCAGGACCTGCTATTATAATTTAGTTGCATGTGCGAGTTCCGAGGTTCATGCCTATCATACAAATGATGATCATAGTTGTTGTCTCTGAATATTGCGTACTAGAGGAATTTATTTCGGCGCCATCTGCCCCTCAATATGGTAAAGCACGGCGGTGGCCCCTCTATATGGGTTATTTACTCAATGACAACGTTTAGCATGTGCCTTAAAACTACAACAACAGTAAAGGGAAGAACATTGGGAAATAGTACGTAAATATTTTAAAAACAAATTTCTTACCGCAATATCAATTTTGTATGATTAGTTTAGAGATTGATTTTTTGCAAAAATATAATTTTATTTGTATTTTAACCTCCAAAATTAGGTGTCTGGGAAACCGGTTCCAGAAAACTAGGTAAATACGGGTACCGGTTTCAGAACGCCTTTTTTCCTACGTACGAGGTAGTACGATGTACGTCAAGCACGCGTTTTTTGTTGGAAAAATGCCGTTTGTTTTGTAGATCCATCATTATTAAAATTAAAATGCATAGTAGATACCTAACAAAGCTGGGTTTCTAGATTCCAAAAAGTGTGATAAAGTGTTATGAGGGGGAGAAGACGGGGATTTTTCTACTTTATAACGTAACATTCTTATTATTACTTATTCTACATTTTATGATGGCATGGATGGACGGGTGATGTACCTATCTACTAATCGAAATTTTTTGCAGTGCGAATAGTGCAAAACATTTAACACGAATGAGCTACGTAGCGCAAGCATTATTAAGAGCTCTAGCAATTTATTTCATGAGTTTTTTAGAGCGGCTATACTTTTATTGCCGTAAGCGGTAAATTTATTGCGTTTCAAATAATGGCAATATAAAAGTTTTCGTGGATCCTAATTTCCGCGGTAAAAACGTCTTGAGCGATAAAATAATGCGTGTTTATATATTTGCGGTAACTGTATTTTGTCTTTTAAAACTTTCATGAAAAAATTAAATTTTGATGTCTAGGGGTACCCTCAGGCCCAGTTCGTAGTTTTTTAGCATAAGTTGAAAACTTTTTAACTTATGGTAAAAATGAGACCAACTAGGGATACAACTTATCAATACACATCTTTTTTGTATTTTGAAAATTTTTGTAAAATCAGCAGTTTCTCTATAAACCGCAAAAAACATGTAAAGAAAAACATGGAAGTGTTAAAGAATATATTTTTTTTGAGACATAAAAGCCTTCAAAATGCAAGGGATTAATAGTTTTTATAAAAGTGTACTATAATCCAAATAAAACAAAATTAGCTTGAAAAAAATAATAAGTTGTGAATTTTCCAAAGATCTTCTGTTTTAATGTTCGAGCTGCCATATTGTATTGGCAAAATTCTGCAGAGTACTTTCTAAACAATTGGTAATTTTATAAAAGTGATAAATTTCACATAAGTGTAAATATTGTGTCACGAGGTTATAGCCGAGAGCAGAAAATAATAACAGTTACAAAGTCACTTTCTTACGAGCTGTTTATTTAATAAATGCCAACTTGGGTTCGAGGGTACCTATATTTATTCCAGTACAATTAGCTGAAGCAGAGTGTAGGTAACTTGGTTCTAGCCTAACCACAGGCTAAACTACACTGTGTCCTAACAATAAAGGATTTATTGGCCATTTTTTGTGGGTTCACATGTTTAATAAACTAAATTGGTTCAATGTTTGAATGTTGTTCTATTCTTTGAATTCTTTGATATCGACTTAAAGCTATTACAATACTAATAAATTCAACTAATATAATTGACTGACGTTACTGGTTCAAATTGACGGGAAATTCCTGAAATACAAATAAAAATTAAGAGTAAAGTGAATTAAGAAACTATGCGGTATTTGCAGTAAAAACAAAAATTTAATCCGCTATGCAATAAGTTTTGAGTTTACTTGGCGTCTTGAATGATAATATAGGGAACCGGGGCATAACAGCACTTTTAAATTTTCTCAAAAACAGAGCGAATAATAAAAAATGTTATGTTAAGCATAAAATTTCTTTTTTAAAGTGAGTTTATTGGTATTTTTTTATCAAAATATTGTATTAATTAATTTTTCGGAGTGCATATTATGGCCAACACCCTTTAGATTCACCACAAACTTATTATCGATAGGAAATATTGATTTTGACTATTCAAAACTATCAAGTTGGGAAAAATTAAAATTTTTTAAGGGTGCCAAAGTAGCATCAACCATATTCTGCAATTATAGTTCAGGCCCTAAATCCGAGATTCAAGCGATATGCTGCGTTTAATGATAGGAGCAACACACTTGGTATGGATAGACATAAGACTCGCCCGAACATCTTACAAAACCCCGCTCGACCCTGGCAGGGGGGTGGTTCCCCCCCTTAAAGTGCTTGTTGATAGTTTTTTGCTAATGACTCGAAAACAGTCAACTTTTCTTCTGGAGATCATTTTTTAAGCGGATACAATTTTCTTTTCAACGATGTACCTTAGTACCCTCTGACGGCTGTGATGCACATTCCATTCGCGTACGAAAAATGAGGAAAATTTTTAAAATGTTTTTTTAACCTCTATAACTCGAACCTAAAGGGGCAACTAAAACAGTTCGAGTTATGGAGAGTTCCAGTTATAGAAACTCGAGTTACATAGGTTTAAATACATGTAAAAAGTGCAGGGACCACTGAAAAGGTTCGAGTTATAGAAAGGTTCGAGTTGTAGAGGTTCGAGTTAGAGAGGTCCGACTATATTTTTTTTGTGGTATTTTTTATCCCTAACACAATTTTTTTTTAATATTTTTGGTGAAAAGCCAGTTATAAGGTAGTATTTAGTTAAATACTTATTAAGCTAAACATATTTTTTTTAAATAGCCGCCTTAAAATAAATATAAATGTGTTTGTAGAAATCCCGAAACATTCATTTTTGGAACTATAAATTAAAAAAAAAATTCCTTAAAGCAAAACAACTTTTTTTAATAAAATGTATATTGATTCACACCCTGGGCACCTTAATAGGACTGCTCGCTTGCCCATATACATATAACTACGGCCAAGGCCTCCGGGGAGGCCAAGATATATTTTCGTGGTCAGGAGTCGCCCAAGTTTCAGAAGTCAAAATGCCCTTAGCCGCTCTAATCTTAGAGTAAGAAATCTATACTTCATCATCACAGATTCGACACATACAAATAAACTACACGAATCAAATAAAGCTGGTATTATCATTCATCTTAGAATTAAACCATTTAAACTACCATTAGTTCAACCAGACGTAGGCACCCAAAGGCGCAAAATTAATGGACGTGGTTCTTTTTATTATAATTTACCATGAAATCGACTCATTCATTAATAAATAATATTTAATCTTTTTTTAGATCAAATAAAAGTTGTATTTAAATAGCGTACGCTTCTTTTGACATAATATCATTTATTAAAATTAATAAATCAGGATGAATATATCTATATTATAAAATATTTTTTTCTGATACATGCTTTTTCTATCCTGCTATCCTGCAATTTGTCGAGGAAGAAAAACTTACCTACCTTTATCAGAAAATAGGTAATTCGCTGTTTTTTTAGAAAAACTGGTGAACATGGGGATGTGCTCTGGTAAAGACACGCAAACCATTTACTGTTGCAGGGGGAGGAGGAAACAGGATCATAACTAGCCAGCTTATTTTGGGGGGATTGAGTCATAGACATAATACCTAAAGAATGCGAAAAATCTACTAGGTAAAGGAGGGTGTTGAAAATGGCTTAATACTCTTCAAGATCAGGAAAAAAATTGCAATATAAAAACTTCTAGAAAATTTAAAAAAATTCCGCGGTAAACAAAAATTTTAGAAAATGATGTATTTTTAAAGTTTGTAATTACAACACAACAAAGACAAACAAACATTTTAGAAAAATACAATAATTCAAAGAAAAGAAGACGCCGTAGATTAAAAATTTCCGCGAATAATGTTACCAAATTGTATAATTTTGGTTAGTGTTTCAAGAGCCAGAACAGTAAGAATTTTTAATAGACTTAATTGAAGGGCTAAGTGTCATCTTGTCCCTATATCTGTTCCTGAAAAAACAAATCGTTGGGGCAAATTCATGCATTGAATATATGCCAAATCCCTGCTGATTTTACTCATCTGAATGATATATTTTGCACTTAAAATGTTCTTGTCAAAACCATAATGTCCTCAGTTTCAAGTCTTACGTATTTGGAATATTATTATATCAAATGCATTATGCAATTGGCTCAACAATTTGTTTTATCAGTGTGAGAAAAAACAAGGAGGCAGCAAAAACTAAAAAATAATATTTGATGTAATGAGCTTTGAAATTTACCACCACTGAAAAATTAAATGCTGTTATAGTTTATTTAAACACCTTGATTCAAAATAATAATCTATTTTATTTAATGAACGAATTCAATGCAATGCTTTAGATTTTATTCTTTAAAGTAAACTTGGGGTTTTTGATGACTTATTTATACATTGTGGTCGTACTTAAATTAAGACATGACTGACGTTCAACTCCCAACTGGAGGCATGCCAAAACTATCTTCCTTCTTGAAAGGTTGTTTGTCATAAAACATCTGTGGGTAAGTTTTATCTAGGTGCCAATTGATTTAAAAAGAAATAACAATATTTCAGAGTATAGAAATGTTATGCAATATACCGAGAATGCGTATAATAATATGACATTCCTTCCCCCATTTTAGAGTAAGTTTGTTTAACATATGACAAAAATATAATTTAGAAATAAAATTGGTTTTAAATGGGCTCAATGTAAATAAATTCAAACTAAATGTGTCGTCGTCCGTAGCAGCACACGGGCGGGCGGTCCGAGCTCGATTCCTGGCTAGGTACTTGGCTGTTTGTTATTTCTTAAAATGCCTGACTCGTGCTCTAACTTTGCGAAACTGGGCGATTAGATAAAAGTCCCAGTATAAAAAAAATAAATAAAAATAAAATCAAATGTGACAAAACCTGAATAAATGGTAGGAACCTAATTTAAAAATTAATTTTTAATGAAAAATAAGAAACAGTGGATTAGTTAAAACTATTTGGGAATCTTTTTAGAGTCTAAATTAAAATTTGAAACCATCATACCATCGTTTTGCCTTATTATTTATACTATTCTAAACTTTTATACAGGGCAAATTAAGAAATTGTTGAAAAAAAATTCTACAAAATAAGAATTATGCGAATGCAAGCAAACACACAAAACCTTATAATATAAGGTATGTTATATTATGTTAAAACAACTTAAATGGCTTACTGTTAACAACTTGAATCTGTTTTATATTTAACCTTTTCTTTAAATTCTAACAGTGGCGTGTCGTATAGGGGGCCAGGGGGAGCGAACGCCCCCCCTCGCCTTTCTGCGCTTGGCGCCCCTGGCGTCCTTTGATAAAAAAATTGAATTAATAGTGTTATTATTTAAAAAAAAGGTTTGTAATTTATTTGACTCCAATAAATATATTTGCGCCCCTTAAGGTCTTCGCCGCCCCCCCCCCCCCACCGCCCTTTTATCCACGACACGCTACTGAATTCTAACACCAGTATTTACTAACTTAAGACCAACATTGTAGACCGGGTTTAAGTATCAAGTCTATAGACTTTATACCGACCAGTTTAAGTCTATTTTTTTTAATACTCACAGGTCAAATAACTGCAAAGATTTGGTTCACCGTAATGTGCAATATGATAGTAAGCATTTCTCAGTGAGTTTCATCTCATATAAATTCCAATTAACTTTAGAAATAAAGAAAAACCACATAAAAATTTTGTAACGAAATGTAATTTTTTGGAAATTTAGCCCGTGCAGTCGTAGGACGCTCGTTAAAAATAGTCTTAAATTGTAGTACCACCCCTGAATTCGAAAAACAATAAAAATAATCCATGATTAACAAATAAACTTATATACAAAAATATTCAAAGCTAAATAATACATAAATAACTTAAAACTATACGGGGTGTCTCCGACCACCCGTCCACCCCTTTTAAAACCTAGGGGATGGATTTTTTCAATGATCTAAAAATTGATGAAATATCGAGTACGCTCTTTCAATTGGTGGTATTTTTAGATTACGGCGCCGACCGGAAGTGGCCTATTCAGGTCTAAAGTCCGTTTGCAACGAATTCGGATTCTACGCAAGAAAATACGTACCTTTTATTTTTTTTCTTAAACGTTCTTATTTTTTTAAATATATGCCCATCCCTATTTGAAAAATGGACTCCAGGCCTAAATAGTTAGTTTTCTTTTTAATTTTTGGAGAAAAAACAGTTATTATTTTATAACCTCTTAAAAATTTAAAAGGTTTTGGATTATCCTTGTTTTTAAAATTTTAACAAAATCGCTACCATGGGTGGTGATTTTGGTTTTTCTTTTAAAGCTAGAAATCGAATACTTTTGAATTATATTATTTGGTCCAAAATTTATCGCTTGCATAAATAGCTCGTTTTCTATGATCTATCTACTAAGTTTACACTCTATCTTGTATTCTTATTATTATCTTATGTATTTATCCTTTTTTATAAGTTCTATAGAAACATACAGCCAAACTTATTTTGAATCTCAAAATACGGAGTATTTGAATACTACCCTGGTACCTACCTACATTTCTGAGAGGTATGTTTTGCTTAAAATTAATATTCTGAATTTGTTTTTAGTTTAGTAAGGGTGACTTAATGCTGTTATGCGTAAAAAATCTTTATTTATGAGCCGCAAATATGTCACTTGGTGACAATAATATTCTTAAGTATGAAGTTTTGCTAATTTATGATAATAAATGTTTTTTGCATTCGATTTATTTTGTATTATTTTTTATTTTGTTGTCAAAATTTAAAAAAAATACTAATATTGTTTGAAGAAATATATGGTAAAATATCAATCTCCTGTGACACCAGTAAATCCCCTGTTTAACAATTTTACAAACATAGCCTAAAACTGAAAAAATATTTTAAAAACTGACTGGCGCTTTCCAGGAAACATTGTCCAGGAAGGATACCATGTGACCATTTTTATTAATGTTTGGCTAAAAAAACCTCAAGAGACACTTTGATAGTCAATTATGTGCTAAATTTGTAGAATCACCCATATGTATGTTTGTGTCGCGCTAGAGGCTAACCGGCTGAACCGATTTTGACAAAAAAGTGTCGTTGAATTACTACTAATCCCGAAACTATAAGCTATATTTTTTTAAACAGGTATCAACATGGTGACGTAGGCTTTAAGGCATATAAATTACCTGAATTTCAGGCGATTTTAATGAAACTCCTTTGATCACGCATTGCAAATGTCCTTTAATTTGCTGTAATTATTTGTCCTGTCATTCCCCCACATCCTCTTCAAAAACCATGTTCGCATAATTTGATAAAATATAGGGCGATTAAAAAATTCTTTCTGCACACGCTTTAAGATTTTTTCCAACACCGTTCTCCCTCGCCCCTCCCCCACCCTCCTTATTAGTAATATCTGTAGCTATAACTTTCACAAATATAGAGCGATTTCAAAAATTATTTCTGCGCACGCTTTAAGATAACACCATTTTACTAGCTCCCCCCTGCCTCTCCCTTTCCCCACTTTCACTCAATATTTTTGGAAAAGCAGCTGTCTACCCTTTCTTTGTATGACATAAATGCATGATTTAGGTAATAATGTTATTAGGAACCTTGATTTAGTCAAATGAATTGCGTATATGCCACGCACATATTTCCGTGATCCAATAGATCTTCATTAAATAATTCCTCTGGTTTTTCTTAGGATTACGGAATATTTTATGCGTAGCTCATAAATTTCTAGTAAAAGTAAGATTCATACAACGATAAACACGTGGTGTTTTTCATTTTATGAATTTGATGCATTTTATCATCAAATTCATCAAACGAAGCCGGAGCAGCACAGGAGCTAAATTAATGGTGAATGCATAGTGTTTTCTATACGGCTGAGAAAGTGCGCCATTGTAGATCCACCATTTTCATTTTTTTAAAGTTTATGTTAGAAATCATAATTAGCGACCTGAAACACCCCAAAGTTCAGAATTTGATGCATATCGGGTCATAAATGGGAAAACCCGCCATTTCGGATCGGCCATTTCGATTTTTTAAAATTTAAGTCAAAAATTGTATTAAGTTACTAAAGCGCCACGATGTTTCAAGTTTGAGGCAAATCGGTTTATAAATGAGAAAGTGCGCCATTGTGGAACCGCCATTTTGATTTTTTTAAAGTTTAAGTTAGAAATCATAATCACCTACCTAAAACACCCCAAAATTCCAAATTTAATGCATATTGGTTCAAAAATAGGAAAATCCGCCATTTCGGATCCGCCATTTTGTTTTTTTTAAGTTTAAGTTAGAAATCATAATTAGCGACCTGAAACACCCCAAAGTTCCGAGTTTGATGCATATCGGATCATAAATGGGAAAATCCGCCATTTTGGATCTGCCATTTATTTATTTTTCAAATAAAAAAAATTGTTGAATTGTATACTAACCCCAAATACCTAGTTGGAAAACTTTCAAAAAAGTTATGATCAAACAATTAAACAAATATATTATATAAAGTCAAACTAAATAAAACTGTTTAAACAATTGCCAATGATAAAAGCATAAAATAAAAAATCTCGCGGCGAATTGTCCCGCGGCGAATCGGCCGCGGCGAATCGGCCGTGGCGAATTGTCCCTTACCCCCAACACATATTCATTTTTGACATCGGAAGAAAAATATCTATAATATTTTAAAATAATATATGGGTAATTCCGTTTAAAAAAACCATCGACCAGTCAAATTTTGACATTCAAATTTTTTTTTTACATTCTGACACAAATATTCTTAAACTGCGTAAAAAATTATGAAATTTTTGTATTTATCATATTTTAATATCTATTCAAATAAAAGTTTTAGAAATGGTGTAAAAATATACCGGAAAACCCGGGCCCTATGGCCCTCTTAATCTCTTTAATCCGGCACTGACACACACACCCAAGTACACACACATGATTAAAAATTAGTAGCACATTTATTTGTAAATATTAGCGTCAGCAAAGTTTACACAATTAAAATATAAGTTGCTGCACTTGAGCCGGCGGCCGACGTCAAACGCCGAATCGCGCACCTGTTTTGCCGCGGGTTTTATCTGGTGGATCTTTGAGCCGGCGGCCGACATCAAACGGCGAATCGCACACCTGTTTTGCAGTTACGACTAGCGACAGCCTACGTCGGCACGCATTTGATCTCTATATTTCCACTGATTTTTGACAAGTGCACCAACTTATATTTTAGTTGTGTAAACTTTGGCATCGCGAAGTAAAAATTTTGCTTTGTACAGCGCTTTTCTTGAAAATTCAAAGCTCCATATTTATTTGGTATCAAAATACGTAGTTTTAGTTATGCAGTGCAGTCAATTTTTTCATTTATTTGAAAAATGTATAAGATTATACTCCTTTCTTTTGATAACCTACTACATCTACTTACTATCCTAAGTAAAAATTTAATTGCCCAGCACCACGGCACCGTTTTATCTATGTCTAGCAAATATTTATAAAAATGCCTTAAGTTTAATTTGTTTAGTCCACTACTCGACATATGGCATGAAAAATGCCGCTAACACAGAAGAAAAAATCTTTTAAGCCATGTACACAGACTATACATTTGCATCTATGTATAATGAACAAATAGATATACAAGGTATAACTCTGGTAAACGTTTATAGGTTTTTCGTGTCGATCTGTAGTTTTAACTTTTTTATATGTATTTCATCAAATAAAGTATAGAATGGGAAGTTTCAGTCATTAAATAGAGAAAATAGGTACGATAATTTATATTTTCAGTTTTCTTTTTTAATTTTTTTTACATTTTAATTTTTTTTTATTATTGGTTTGTAATTTTTTTTTCAAAATTAACTACAAAAAACTGTTTTTATGAAAAATATGGTACTTACCAATTTTATTATTATCGGCGATATAGTTTATAAGATATTGCCGCTCTAAAGCCAAATTTGTTACATGTTCTTAGAGGAAGGGGTTCGATCAAAGATAATAAAAGTTTATTTAAAGTCTTTTTTATCATTAGGACCGTTACCTATGCCTTCAAAATAACTAAATCATAACAAAAACATTTCATGTAAACTACTCTGCCAATATATGGGCCCCTAAGCTCACACTAGGTACTATAGTTATAGTGTACGTGTGAGCTAATATAACTAAAAACTGAAATATATTTTATTTAACTCCAGACTAAATTACCTTTTGTTTGATACCACACAAGCCATGTTTTGACTTAAACTCAAATTTTTGAAATCTACCCCCACCCTTAAAAAAACAAAAAACTAAAATGTATTTTGTTAAACTCCGGACTCAATTACCTTTCGTTTGATATCACACACGCCATATTTTCACTTAAACTCTAATTTTTAAAATATACCCCCACCCTTTTTTTTAAATAAATTAGAATGTATTTTGTTCCACTGCAGACTCAATTACCTTTCGTTTGATATCACACACGCCATATTTTCACATAAACTCTAATTTTTAAAATCTACCCCCACCCTTTTATTTGGTTTCTGTTCGGTGGATTTTGTTCATTTTTAAATGGGACCATCTCGACCCAAGACCCGGCCTAGGTACCAAATTTAATTAAAATCGGCCAAGCGGTTTTTGAGTTATGCGCGTTGGTCGTTACAGACATACAGACAGACAGACAGACATACAGACAGACAGACAGACAGACAGACGGCGCAACAAAAAAATTTCAAAATCATCTGGAACGCAAAGATATATAAAAATTTTTGAAATCGGAGCAACTTTTTTTTTCTCGAAAAAATTAGCTACTATAGTACAGTATATGTGTGAGCTAATACTATAGGATAGTATATGTGTGAGCTAAAAAGCCAAGTACGCGAAAATGGTATTCCGTAAAAAGAGTTAAGATAAAAGTAAACCAGAGTTCCCGAATATAAATTTCAAAATGAAAAGTTCTTACTAGTTTGGAAATGTTTTTTTTATAAAAAAATATGTTGCTTTTAATAAGCTTGAACTCTGAACTTAAGAACCAGATAAAAATAAAAAGCGCCGCCAGCGAAAAATTTAAATAAAAGTTAAGTCATTTTTGTGAAAAAAAAATGAAAAAATGTTAATTTTAAGCTAATTTTAACAACAATGTTTTTATTATGTTACGGTTACTCATAGACAGACATCATGACAATATAGCTAAGATTGGTATTGCTCAAAAAAAAAATTCGTCGAAAATAATACCTTCTCTAGTCATTGCTGCGCGGGCTAAAAAGGTAAAAAATCATCTTTTTTTTTTTAATTTCGGGTAGAGGCCAGACAGAGTTTTGGTCAGATGGCTGACATACCGGGTATATGTAGTAATATCGTGGTTGGCTGAAACTTCCTAATATGTGTTTTAAATAACTTTTGACATAAAATTTTATTAGTGTGGTTTTAAAAGGATTTTGGAAAAATTTTAAAGATATATTCTATAGATAAGGGAATAATAATAACGAGACGTGAGAAAGAGAATTTCAAAATTTAACCTGAAAGAATTGTTTCTTCGGGTTATTATTGTACAGTGTGGGTCTAGTTGCTGAGACACCAGGACTTTCGGGGAGTTTGCACTTTCAAAAAAGCTTTATAAAGCCGGAATTCAACGGTATGCGATTTGCCAAACCTTGTTTGTGGCTTGTGTTAGCGTTCCCACAGTATGCTTTGGTTTACAAACACGTTTGTAGTCAGTACTGAAATGATTTATTACTTGCCTATTTGTGATACCTACAATATCATGTCATGAAAATTTTCATAAAAAATTTTAAAATGGAATTTCTATCGTGGAGATCTGGCATATGGTGCAGAACCACTCTGCAGCCCCTCCAAGGGCCTGAGACTGATAAAATTTAGTGGGCGCATTCAAAAACACAGGATTAGAGCTTTAATTTGGTGTATCGCTTATCTATATCATCCCAAAAATAACACGAGTACAGGGTGTCAAATTAGGGCTGGTTTCTTATAAGTAAAGTGATTTTTTTAATTAAACAGTTTTTTTAAAAAACTTTTAGACACCATTCTTGTAGAGAAAGTGTCTACACACTAAAAAAACTTTTAGAAACCAATCTTGTAGTACTGCCTACAGATAAGTATAGAAACTAGTTACCTATTTGAATTTGTAGCTGTCCAGGACAGCTTTAATTTGTGACTAGGAAAAATCTATCTTTTTGTTATATAAAAATTTCCGGACAACCAATATAAGAATCAAAATTGGTTAGGAAATTTTTTATAGCCCATAAAATTTCCAATCGACTGATGTATGACACAGCTAAATAGCGAGATTAGCACGACTAAGAGCAGTACTTATACTTGCATTATTTTTGTTTGAAGTCCTAAACGCATAGATGAATCTTATAGCCAGATCAATTATCTTTTAAACGATGTACTTAAAAGCTACTCATTGTATCAAGTGTTGTGTAGGTATACTTTTGAAGGCGACGCCGACGCTCGCCGCCGATCGTTTGAGGACCTACCGATTGAAAACTAACCGTTTGGCGCAGAACTTTTGTGCGCTATCAATTTGAGCGCCGATCATTTGGACTATGACCTGGGAGCTGAACGTTTGGGCAATAGCACATTCACTTTTTTGCGACGACTCTACTGTTTGGAGCCTGCTGTTTTGGCGCCGACCATTTAGGTGATGAACATTTTGGCTCTCAAGGTTTGAGCAATAATAGCCGTAAACAACAAAAATAATAATGCCCTGAAACCCACTTTTTGCAAAGATTGTTTTACGCATGTCGTTTTGGTTTGGTTAAGGACACTTAAATCATATTTGAGACCAAAAGTATTTTTGCTGGGAAAAAAGTTAGGCGTCTCGGCCAAATAAGGCTATTTACGAAAATATAGCCAGTTAAAAATCACTTAAAAAATAGACCACTGTACTGTGAATTGTTTGAGTTAGATGCCATTTACTATTTTTGCAACTTATCATTTCTAAAACTTTACATAAGTCACTTTTGTCAAATATTTTCTAATACCTATTACCACATCTTCCCCTATGCCAAAGAAATGGGTTCCACCAGAGACTGATGAATCTTCTTCCATCAGTCCCTGGTTCCGTTCAACACTACTGTGACCTGTGTAGCCAGCGCCACCAAATAGCGAGGAATTTAATAGAAGCTCACTAAAACACAATCGCGCACGTTCTACGTAAGTCAAAGTTTCTATGTTAACCATCCGTGATTTTGCGGCGTTCCACGGAAGCTGTTAACGACATGTGACGTTGAAATGTCAACAGTGTCGAATTGGGCTAATGGTCGGCCGTTTTTGGCACGACCAAAAACTATCTAATATCTTAAATGAAAATACACCCTTTATTTAGATATAAAATTGGGTACTAATGGTACCTACCTACCATTATTTGCTTTTACGTACTATAAATATTGAGTAGGTAATATTTTTTAATTAAGAGCTTCTCTAGGTTAATTAAGGCCCGATGTTAAAAGGCATGCCTTGACATTCATGTGCGATTGGGTCAATTAAAAACAAAATGTATGAAGTCAAATTGAAATTTATAGAATTTCTATGAAATAGAAAGGAATTTAACAAGGTTTTGCAACTGAGCTTCCTCGAAAAACGCATTATGTTAAATGTATACAGGGTGTCTCTAAAAGGTCTGTACAAAATCTTAGCACATATTCCTGAGGTCAAAATAAGTCGATTTAATGCAAATTACCTTGCACCAAAATTGCTCCGTTAAAATTTATGAACATTTCTCAACGCATTACTTTAAAAATTGGTACTTTGGGGTTGTTAGGGATGCGAAACCTAAATATGGACACTTTTTCACTGTGGCCGTTAGAGGGCGCTTCACAATGCTCATCTTATGGTTTAAAATTACCATAACTTTTTTTGCAGTGTATTTTTCAACTTTTTTTGTTGATAAAACTATTTCCTGAACTATTTTAAGCAAAAAAGGTACCTTTGATAAAATCTGCTAGGGTGAGCCGTTTTCGAGATATTTCCGTTTTTAGTGTTCGATGCCGCAACGGAATATTGAAATTATTTTGGATCAAAAGATTTTACTGCTACCTTTAAGGATTAAATTTAGTCAGTAAATGAGTTATTAATTTTTTTTGTCGTTTAATCATTTTCCGTAGGTATCAGTCAATTTCTGGGAAAATAGTTTCACTTGGTTCAATTAAAATAAAAAACACCCTGTATCTCTAAAACGGAGCAATTTCGGACTAAGGTAAGTTGCTTTAAATCGACTTATGATCTTAGGAATATGTGCTAGGATTTTGTACAGACCTTTTAGATACACTCTGTATACACATATTTAAAAAAAAAATTAAAAGAAAAAACAAAGTTTTGCATTTCTTTTGATTAATAATTAGATAATTATCTAATTCCAATGGTTATATAGTCAATAAAGCTAACTGCTATTATGTAGTCCTATTCAAATCTAACCGCACTAAATTCATAGCTGAACCTTAAAGCATTACAAACCACCTGTTAAACTTAAACTATAAATACCATAAATTAAACCCAACTTGTATTTGTACTTATTTTTAGTCGGAAATTGTAAAAATAATTTTTAAATGTAAATCGCAATCTATGCTCTCTGTATTATACTATTAGATTTTATATTTCTGTTATATTGAAAACCAATAACTACATAAGAGAAAAATGCTTGATTCTAGTCGAGTAAAATAATTGTTTTAATTTGAGAAAATGAATGTCTTTTTTGTAAAAATTATTAATGTTTTTTTCATGAATCAAGAAAATTTGCTTTCTAATTGAGAAAATAATTACTTTTATTCAAAAGAAGGAATGTCTTGATTAAAAAGTTGAAAATGGAATGACCCCAACCTTCGTTATCTCGATTTGAAATATTCTACTTTGTAACCCGATCAAGAAAATGAGTATTTCTTCACATTTTATTTATGTAGTCCTATTCAAATCTAACAGCACTAAATTTATAGCTGAACCTTAAATCATTACAAACCCAACTTGTATTTTATACTTATTTTTAGTCAGAAATTGTAAAAATAATTTTTAAATGTAAATCGCAATCTATGTTCTCTGTATTATACTATTAGATTTTGTATATTGGTTATGTCGGCATTGGTTATATCGGAAACTACATAAGCAAAAAATGCTTGATTCTAGTCGAGAAAAATAATTGTTTTAATTTGAGAAAATGAATGTCTTTTTTGTAAAAATTCTTAATGTTTTTTTCTTGAATCAAGAAAATTTGCTTTCTAATTGAGAAAATAATTACTTTTATTTAAAAGAAGGAATGTCTTGATTAAAAAGTTGAAAATGGAATGACCCCAACCTTCGTTATCTCAATTTGAAATATTCTACTTTGTAACCCGAACAAGAAAATTAGTATTTCTTCACATTTTTGAGTTTGAGTAATTTATTGTTTATCTAATTTTCAGAATAGTTATTTTACAGGTAAATCAATAAATTTAATAAAATCTTGATTTAGAAAACAGTTTTTTGATTTGAAATACCTAGTATGGTTAAGTCATGTAAACTTGCTTTGAGAGAACATAATATTATCTAGAAAATACGTTTTCAAGATTTGATTTAATTTTTTTGACTTACAAATGGTTTAAAATTAATTTAAAAAAATTACAATAATAACTTAGATTACACCTGTCCTCTTTGGAGACATTTAGACATTCTTTGGGTGTGGTATATTTCTATAATCTATTTAGTTTATTATGGGATCACTTTTAAACCCTCATGTATCGTTTTGTTCCTCTTGAATCCTTGATCGGGTGTTCCTGGCTGCCAGAATAATGTCCAGAATAAAGTCATCTAAAATAATGTTTCAGTAAGAAGAAATCGAGTCGCAAACTCTTAAAAGTGGTCCCAAACTAAACTGAATAAACTATGCCTAGTAACATTTTAAATTTAATTTAATCAGCTCTTTGTTAAACAATTTCATTAATCCGAGATTGTATGTACACATATTCTCTTTTGTTTGCTTTCGCTCATGTTTCTATTAGCATACAATACATCAACCTACACGGAACGTTAAAAAGATTGTCCCGAAGACGGACGTCCTTTTGTGGATATAACTGTAAAACGCAAAAAAAAAGTTACCTTGACAGACCACAAAACAAGAGAATTAGCATAGCAGTCGCCCTAAAAATACATCCCCATTTAGTTGTATAAGGCCCTGGTATAGAAGTCAATGTACATTCCTAGTGGGCACTTTTGCGCGAGTTATGGTACTCCCAGGCAGAGGCGGCCCCAGAATTTCAAAACCGATTTTCTTAATATGATACATTGTTAAAAACAACGGAAAAAAATATGCTCGAGTGTCTAAAACACCAGAATGTGCCTCTTATGTTAATTTGGAGTCTCCGAAAAATAGATATGGCATCACCAGAGGCGGATCTAGGAACTTTATTTGGGGGGGTATATATCATAATAAATATGGCATAGAGCTATATTGCATAGTGTAATAACCAATAAAAGATTTAAAAAAAAATTATTTAAACTATGGTGACGTAATATATGATCAGCGTATTCGTCAAAATAACGCTGGACGGCTCCAGTTACTACAAAATGCCTGTGTCAGAATGATTTATGGGCTTAGACGACGAGATCGGATATCGGAAGCCCTCGACAAGCTTATTTGGCTGAATATGAAATACAGACGGTTCCTACATATATCAGTACTATATCACAAAATAATATTGGTTAGAGAGCCTTCATATCTCTTTAGGAAAATTTCTTTTAGGCCCAATGTGCATGCTGTAAACACGCGGCATAAAAATCAAATAAAGATACCTTGCAAAAGTTCTTTTTATCAAGGATCCTTCACTTACTCAATATCCAAATATACAACAAAATTCCAAATTCCCTGAAATCGTTAAGTTTTATTTCCTTTAAAAAAAACATTAAAAAATCAACTTTTGCAAGGTAAAATCTTAATTTAAGAATGCCTTATTTCATTTTAGTTTATTTTGACTGATTTTTTAAAAACCTTTTGTCAACTCAATCAGGTATCACATAATTATTATTATATTATTAAGTAAGTAGATAGGCATGTTTCGTTTTGTAGTCAAAACGTATTTTTATAGTCTACAATCTAATAATCGTTGTTTTATTAATTAGAATTTTTTATTTTTTTATTATTACTTACATGGGATTGTTGGTGCAAGCAATGAATTTCCTATTTTTCATTTTCTTTTCCTTTTCTGCGCGTTTAAAATAATTTAAATTTTCGCGCTCTTAAATATGCATATGGGTTTTCACGGCACCGCACACGTGGGAGGACAAGCAGCGCCGCGATGAGTGCAAAAACAACCACCGTCACAACAAGACACTAGAAAAATCACGTTCCCGAAAAAGTGAATTTTGAGGTGAAAAACTGGACGTTTAAACGTTGACTGGAGCCGCAAGAGAGTCCGAGGTAGGTGCCTTTTCATATAAAATTCCATATGTATCGTACCTTTCCATTTACAATCGTCAATACCGACAATTATTTTTAAATGTGCTTGTAAAGCCAAACCGGCGACCTGTCGAAGGAAATTCCATTATTTTTCAGAACTTGCACGCACATTTAATGGTCCTTCGAGCCGGATAATAGTTTTTCCAACTACCTAGACTCCTGTGGTTCAGCAATTTCCTACAAAAATTCCAAATTTCTATATATTTTCAAAATTTATTTCCAATTTCAATTATTTCTACAATCAGTAATAAATCAAACAGACCATATTGATTTACGACCGGTTGGTGATATGTTCCTTCAAAGTTGATCGAAGTGTTTATTACCGTTCAAAAATAGCTATATCCAATGCACATATTTCGTATAGTTTACTAGTTCATCAAAGTTGATCGCTTTGTTCATTACATTTTCAGTAAAAGTGGCGTCAATACGCATCTACATTCCTTTAATTATCGATTTTACAGGTGTCGCGTTAACGCGCAGGTGCGAGTGTCGCCGTCACCAGGGTCATCCCGCGCGTTGTTTCTTCGAATACCGACGTTTCTTAGAAACTTTCAGACGGGACCGCTAGTCGTATGCACAGAGTGTGCGACTTGGAATCGAGAGGTGCGGGGTTCAATCCTTGGTGAGACATAAAAGTTTTTTTTAAAGGATATGTTTTCAAATAATAACATACAGACAAACTTACAAACATTTCATTTCAAAATTTTCGAAAAAAGTTAATAAAATTAAAATAATAAAATTGTTTAATTTTTGCTAAAATTCGGGTTATATTTTAAGCTATATTTTAAGCATTTTTTTGGGTAATTTTAAAAACAAATTAACTTTCAAAAACAAAAATGTCTACGCAAAAACAGAAAAAACTTTGCGACAAAAGGCTTTTGAGCTTTAACCAAATGGCGGAAGCTCACGAGGTAGCTTTGACAGCGAACTCGGGTACAGCGTTTCACTTTTTGTTTAAATCTAGATATGAAGACGTCGAAGAATGTCATGCTCAATTCTATAATTTTCATAACCAAATTATTGGCTCTCTCGAAGAGTTTAAACTTTCATTTGACGAGCAGGATAAAACTACAAAAGACTTTGACAACCTTTATTATGAATGTAAGGGTATTTACTACGACCTTTTTAGGGCCAACCCTGTCAATTACGTAGGCAACCCTAACCAACAAAATATTGTTCAGAGGTCAAATACAAGATCATTTCCACAACCAAGGTTGCCAATTTTCGATGGTAATTATAACAACTGGCAACACTGGTTTGACTTATTTAAAGTCATGGTACATCAAAATTCTGATTTAAGTGATATAGAGAAATTTCAACAATTGCGGAGTTCTGTTCTGAATGAAGCCCTTTCTCTAGTAAAAACCATTCCCCTCGCAGATAGCAATTATCACATTGCGTATGAAACCTTAGTAAAGAGGTATCAAAATAAACGAATTATTGCTACTACCGCTTTGAATGCTATTAACTTTCTTTCAACTAAATCCAGTTCTGGGAAAGAATTACGTTCCATGTTGGATACATTTTCTGAGAATCTAGCCATCTTAAATGAGCTTGGTTTTCCTACAAAAGAATGGGACTTTCTTACTTTTAACATGATGCTCTCAAAACTTGAAGTCAAGATGAGGACTGATTTCGAACTTTACTATAGTAGAGAGAAAAACAATTCAGAAATTCCGTCCTACACTGATCTTTACACGTTTATAGAAAATCATTGGGTTGCGCTCGAATCTGTAGTGCAAATGCCCAGTTTTAGTAGGCAAAATCAAACCCCTAGACAACCTCAAACTACGCGTAATTTCAATACAACTTCTGCTTTCAATACAACTATTTCAAATCAAAGTTCAAATTCAAGAAATCAACAAAATACTTTACAAAATAGCAATCAACGCAGCAACCCTCAAATACAAAATAATCAGAACAGAACTTTTAATCCAAAAATAAAATGTTACCTATGTTCTTCGAATCACGCATTATCGAAATGTATCGAATTTCAAAACAAAAGTCCACAGGAAAGGATGGGTTATGTTCGGCAGGTGAATCTATGTCAAAATTGCTTACATTTTGCTCACCAGACCGTGAATTGCCCCTCCTCCTACAACTGCTTTACGTGTGGAGCTAGGCACCACAGTCTTCTCCATGTTCCACAACCAGTAGCGCCCTCTGTGAGTGTTAATTCATATCCTCCAGAGAACGCTAATATTCCACTTTCCAATTCCAATAGCACCCCTATGTCAGGAAGCCATTCCACAAACTGTCATGCGACAATGATTTCCAAAAATTCCACTTTTCTACTTTCTACCGTTGTAGCTGACATGTTAGACTCAAGGGGACATTACCAACCAGTTCGTATCTTACTCGATTCTGCCTCAGAGGCAAACTTTATTTCAGAAAAATGTCTAAATCGTTTAGGTCTTTCGAAAAGCTTCTTTTCTACTTCTATTCAAGGCTTAAATCAAATGACATCTTCCAATACCAAAGGTAAGACGAAATGTCTTATCAAACCTCAAGGTCAAGCGGGACCTACCTTTGATTTTGAGGCTTTAGTACTTCCAAAACTTTGTACAGAGATTCCTTCTTGCGCTGTCGACTCGAGCAAGTGGAATCACATTCGCAATATCAAACTTTCTGATCAAAACTTCCATATACCAAGTTCCATTGATGTCCTAGTAGGTTGTGAACTTTTTCCGCATCTCTTACAAGAGGGAGTTATCCACGAAGAGCGTGGACAACCGAGTGCTTTTAATAGCATCTTTGGCTATGTGCTGATTGGTAAAGTTGAAACTTCAAAGCAACAAAATCCACAATCACTCATAAGCTGTTACACTTCCATCGAACCATCTCTGGATATCTGCCTAGAGCGCTTCTGGGAGATAGAGCAGGTTCCACATAAGGTTCATCACAGTCCTGAGGATATTATGTGCGAAAAGTTATTTTCACAATCAGTTTCACGCAACGAATCAGGTAGATTCGTCGTTCCATTACCTTTCATAAACTTAGAACCCCAGTTGGGTGACACCTATCCAATCGCTTTAAAACGTTTCAAGCTTCAGGAAGCTAGACTTCTCAAAGACTCAGCTAATTATTAAGCTTACAAAGATTTTATGCAAGATTATTTAGACACTGGTCACATGATACCTATTCCTACGCCTATATCTAAAGATGTCTTGGATAATTCCTACTTTATCCCTCATCACAGTGTCTGGAACACTGGGAAGATAAGAGTGGTCTTTGATGGGTCTCAACGTAGTCCCAGAGGTGTCTCACTCAACGAGACGTTGTGCGCAGGTCCTAAACTGCAAAATGATGTCCGTGAAATTTTACTTAATTTTCGAATTCATGCTGTAGCCTTTGTTACTGACATAGTAAAAATGTTCCGACAGATTTTAATTATTCCTGAGCACACGCGTTATCAAAATATTCTATGGAGATTTTCTGAGGATGATCCTGTCCAAACCTACTCCTTAAGAACAGTTGTTTATGGACTTAAGTCATCACCTTACTTAGCTATTCGTACTATACAAGAACTAGCTAAACTTGAGTCTGAAAGGTATCCTAATGCTTCCAAGGGGCTTCTTAAAGACATTTACGTCGACGACGTGCTCACTGGGCAGGATTCTGTGGCCTCTGCCAAAGAACTTCAGTCGGAGTTAATCTCCCTGTTGCGCCTAGGAGGGTTTGAACTTAAAAAATGGGCGAGCAACAGTCCGGAACTTCTCTCCTCATTCTCAGAATCAGAAACACAAATGTCCATTCGTTTCGACAAATCCGAACCTAATTTTGTAAAAATATTGGGTCTCCAATGAAATCCTATCTCAGATTCGTTTACCTACTTGGTCGTACCAGAAGATAAACCATGCACCAAGCGAGGTATCTTATCTCAAATCCTGAAAATTTTTGATCCCTTAGGTTTCTGTTCTCCCGTTTCTTTACTTGCTAAGCATCTCATGCAAGATCTGTGAAAGGAGAAGCTGGACTGGGATTCTCAGCCTCCTCCGCATATCGTAAATGTTTGGAATCAATTTCGAACCGAACTTCCAAATCTTTCAAATATTCATTTACCTAGACGCCTTTCCATTGATCAACCACGTAGCATTGAACTTCACGGCTTTTCAGACGCCTCTATGATTGGTTACGCGGCTACGGTCTATTTCAGAATGGAGTCAGTTTCCGGAGAAATCCATACCTTTCTTGTAATGGCCAAATCTAAGGTCGCACCAGTGAAAACAGTCAGTCTTTCGCGACTGGAGCTTCTTGGTGCCACTTTACTTTGCGACCTAATTTCCTTTATTCAAAACACTTATTCAGATATTCTTAACTTCAACCAAATCTGTGCATGGTGTGATTCCCAAGTGGTTCTATGCTGGTTGGCGGCTTCACCTCACAGGTTTAAAACGTTTGTGGCAAACCGTATCTGTCACATTCAAGAAACCATTTCTACTACGGCCTGGAAATATATTCCATCAGCGCTAAATCTAGCCGACTGTGCTTCGCGCGGTCTTATGCCTAATCAACTTGTCAAACATGACTTGTATTGGGAAGGTCCTTGTTTTCTTAGGCTACCAAAAGAGAGCTGGCCTGATGATTTTCGCTGTCCAGACCCTCCGGAAAACGAGGTTATTCTGGAAGAACGCAAATCAGTATTTTAAACATGCACAGTTGAACCACACATGCTTGATACTTTTCTTTCTCGTTACTCTTCCCTAGAGAAAATTCAACGCATCATTTCCTATATTTTTCGCCTTACCGAAAAGAAATCTAAATATCCTAACGAAAATATTACCGAAGTAGAACTTCAACATTCTCTTATTGTTCTCGTTCGACATGTTCAACGTTCCATCTTTGCTGATCTCATTTCACGTTTGAATGACGCAAAGCTACTTCCTAAACAATTTCGTAAACTTTCACTTTTTCTAGATACACAAGGCTGCTTAAGAGTGGGGGGTCGATTACCACATTCTTCCGAACTCTCTTATTCAGCAAAACACCCTTTACTTTTACCACGTTCTCACCGTCTTACTCAACTTGTCATTGAGTACACTCACAAAAGGTACTGTCAGCCCGGTCAAAAAACGTTGCATTACCTCTTGAGACAACAATTTTGGATCCTTTCCCCTCGCTATGCAATCGAGATTATAACTTCTCAGTGCATTTTATGCTATCGATTAAATCCTAAACCTTCCGTACAAATCATGGGCAACTTGCCTGCTCAACGCATCTCTCAAGTAAAGGCATTTTCACATGTTGCCATAGATTATTGTGGTCCCTTTCCAATTACAATGGGAAAGTACCGAGGTGCAAAGGTATCCAAAGGTTATATTCGTGTCTTAGTCTGCTCCGCAACAAAGGCAGTTCACCTAGAACTTACCTCCGATATTTCCACCCCTACCTTTCTTGCGGCTTTTAAGAGATTTGTGGCAAGAAGAGGAAGAATCTCTGACATTTACTCAGATTGTGGTAGCGCGTTCTTGGGAGCTGATCGTTTACTCAAACAGTACTCCCAGGAAGCATGTCACAGTCTAAAAATTACCTGGCATTTTTCAAGTCCTGGTAGTCCGCACCTAAACGGACTAGCCGAGGCAGGAGTTAAATCCACCAAGGCAAATTTAAAACGTATAATAGGTGAGCAACGGTTAACCTATGAAGAGTTTTTTACTTTTTTGTGTCAGGTCGAATCCATACTAAACAGCCGGCCTCTGTATGCCCAAAGTATGGATCCGAATGACTTTCTTCCAGTGACCCCTGGTCATTTTCTTACCCTGGAACCGTTGAATTCCGTACCAGAACCCGAGTTTTCTGATTCCAAGTTGAACACCCTGTCCCGCTGGCAGCTGGTGCAAAGGCTCCAGTCCGATTTTTGGAAACGCTGGAACTTGGAGTACCTAAACACCTTGCAACAGCGTTCTAAATGGACAGAGGCTTCTAACAATATTAAACTAAATACTTTAGTCGTGGTAAAAAATGAACAAAAACCGCCATTGCAATGGGCTGTTGGGCGAATTGTCGACGTACACCCTGGCTCAGACGGTCATATTCGTGTTGTGACCGTTAAAACAGCTACAGGAACATATCGTCGACCAGTAGTGAAACTATGTCCTTTGCCTATGCCCGACGCATAAGGCAAAATTTTCTTTTTCTTTCTTAATTTTTTCTAAGTATTTTTTTCTTTTCTTTTAATTTTAATTTACATGCATAATTTAATGCATATTTGGGTTAATGTTAAATTGTATCGTTTAATTGCTAATAGGCGAATATTATTTAATTTTTTTTTCCTTTCCTTTTCTTAACTAAGTAAAAACACACGTGTTTTGGCGGCCGGAAAATGTTGGTGCAAGCAATGAATTTCCTATTTTTCATTTTCTTTTCCTTTTCTGCGCGTTTAAAATAATTTAAATTTTCGCGCTCTTAAATATGCATATGGGTTTTCACGGCACCGCACACGTGGGAGGACAAGCAGCGCCGCGATGAGTGCAAAAACAACCACCGTCACAACAAGACACTAGAAAAATCACGTTCCCGAAAAAGTGAATTTTGAGGTGAAAAACTGGACGTTTAAACGTTGACTGGAGCCGCAAGAGAGTCCGAGGTAGGTGCCTTTTCATATAAAATTCCATATGTATCGTACCTTTCCATTTACAATCGTCAATACCGACAATTATTTTTAAATGTGCTTGTAAAGCCAAACCGGCGACCTGTCGAAGGAAATTCCATTATTTTTCAGAACTTGCACGCACAGGGATACTTAAAACATTTAGGAATATTCATTATTTGTTATGTAACTTTATTTTCTTTTGTACAGATTAGGTATATGTTGGCCTGAGTGGAAGAGCGCACTTTTTATAATCTTTTTTCTTAAAAAGAGCGAACTCTGACCATTGTTACATTTACATTTATTACTAAGTACTTCACTGTAATTTATCTGTATTGTATAGATCAAGTACACAGAATTACTAATATAATAGAAAAAGCACTAGAAGAGGGAAAAGTTTGTTCTGCAGTTTTTCTAGATGTAGCACAAGCATTTGACAAAGTGTGGCATGAAGGCCTTAATTTTAAACTAAAAAGGTTTCTGCCAAAACAATATTCGGATATTTTGGAATCATACATATCTGATAGACATTTTAGAGTAAAACAGGAAGACTCATACTCAAATTTAAGAGAAATTCAAGCAGGCGTACCCCAGGGTAGCGTACTAGGCCCTTATCTATACTTATTATTCACTTGTGATATCCCAAAGCCAGAAAATTGTCACTTAGCAACATTTGCCGATGATACTGGTTTATTGACGGTAGAAAAATCTATTGAAAAATGCATAGAAAAACTTCAGGATGCAGTCACCCAAATTCACCACAAAGTGGCGAATAAAATTAAATGAAACCAAATCAATTCATGTTGATTTTACAAACAAAAATATAAATCACATACAAATAACAATTAACAACATTCCAGTACCATATTCGAATCAGGCAAAATATCTAGGTATGACACTTGATGCCAAATTGCGCTGGAAAGCACATGTTAAGAAAAAAAAAAGAAGAACTTGAGATAAGGTATAGAAAAATGAACTGGCTAATTGGAAGGAAGTCCAATTTAACAATTCATAATAAGTTACTGCTTTATAGGCAAATACTGAAACCAGTATGGACATATGGTATTCAACTATGGGGTTGTGCTAAAGAGAGTAACATTCTAGTTGTACAGAGATTTCAAAATAAAGTATTAAGAAACATTGTGAATGCACCTTGGTACGTTCGAAATAGTGACCTTCATCGAGATCTAAAAATCGAAACTGTAGCAGAGACTATAAAAAAGTACGCAAAAAGCCATGAAGATAGACTCCATCGGCATGTGAATGTGGAAGCAATTCAGCTTCTAGACAATACTATGCTAGTTCGACGACTAAAAAGAGTGAAGCCGTTTGAGCTAGTAAACTAAGTGAATTACACATAAAACAAAATAATGCTATAAACACAACACAATTGTGAGTTACAGACTAAACAAAGCGGGGAGAACTGTTGAGTGAACCCTAAGTTTAAATCTGACTTTTCTAGTAAATTAAGTTAAAACAAAATTGCTAATTAGTCTTACTGACTAGATTGTAATAAAAAAAAACACAGTGTGTTTGACAAATAAAAAAAAAGTATACAAATACACTTTATTTATATTTAAAGGGGATAAAACAGAAAGCTAAGCTAGTCTAATATAAAAGTTAACCTACTACTAAAACATCTAAAAGAAAACTTATTAACATCCCGATACTGTGCGTATCCGTGAGATAATAGGGACCTTTTGCATGTCCCACTTTTCTCTTATCTTCTATTTGAGGCATGCGCAGTTACCTGGTTTGAACCTTATCCTTTACTAAAGGATAGTGTTTGACTTTACTTGTGTTCCAATAACGCAGGCTACTAGTTCCTTTATTTAGAGACAGTGTTGCCGCGCATATAACGTTATGTCAAAATCAAATGTAAATTTAAAATATTTTAATTTTTAATTTTATGCCAGTTATTTTTTTGTTTTTAACTGGTAGGTATGTGTTGTTTGGCAACAGTGTTCACCAACTAACCAAAAGTTACCGCAATGTTCTCTGAAGTACGTAAAAAAAATAAGAAGTACATAGTAAACACAGACATAATATTATATTTTACTGGCAGTTTTTCGCTTTCAGTTTTTTCCTTGTTGTTTTCGGAACTTTTTAAGGAATTTTGTCTACAGAAAACACAACACAGGCTTTTGACAGATAAATAAGGGATAAAAGATAAAAAGATAAATACGGGTACGGGTAGACCTCGTCAGATGTCTATCAGGGGAAATGAATCGACCCCTGCCCTCCGTAGATTCCAGGTACTCTTCGATCCGGAGAGTTAGCACCTGTATGGGGTCCCTTTCCCAGGGTTACGGGAGAAGACCACATCGATATGAAAGGCGGAGAGAATGGACCTCGGTACGGTGATCATAGCGTAGGTGGCAACCCTTTCTTTTAGGGATAGTATAAAAGACTACTGCCTTGTAGTACCGGCGTTGGAATCGTCAAAGGCTAGGGGAAGAAAACCTCGATCAAAAATCACCTGGTCCTCCAGGTTGGGGTTGGGGCATCAGACTAACTCTCTGATACCCGGAAAAAACGTACACTGTTAAAAAACCCAATCAAACGCCTCGGAAAGAAATGAAAAACCTAAGACGAACCAAGCAAAGAAACAGGAATATGATTTTTGGTACATGGAACGTACAAGGAATGAATCGAAAAATGAATGAAATAGTACATGAGTGCAGCAGAATCAAGGTAGACCTTGCTGTACTAACAGAAACGAAAAAGAAAGGAAAAGGATCTGAAAACCTAGGACAATATGACCATTTCTATAGCGGAGTGGCAAAAGAAAAACATGCCCAACAAGGAGTATCTATTTTGGTCAACAAAAGATTTAGAAAATTTATCACCAACTGGGAAGCAGTCAATGAAAGGCTAATTAAAATGAATATAACAATAAAAGGAATGAGACTTACGATTTTTGGAATCTATGCGTATAACGACGATGCAAATGTAGCCGTGAAAGACAATTTTTTTGAAGAAATACACAATGAAATATCAGCAGTAAGTGCATCTAGAGAAATTGTCATATTGGGAGATTTAAATAGTAGAACCGGTAACAGAGTTAATGATCTGACAGTTGGCCAATATGGAGAAAATCTTGTTAATGACAATGGAAACCGGCTAATTACAGTATGTGAGCAATTAAACCTAAAAATCCAAAACGGTTTTTTTCAACATAAGGAAATACACAAATATACCTGGACCAAACCCTCACAAAACCTGAAATCCGTCATTGATTATCTTATCACTAAACAAAAGACAAAACTAAAAATTCAAGATGTCAGAACAAAGCGTGGATCAACATGCGGAAGTGATCACTATTTTCTGGAGTCCAAAATTCTCTTTCCTTATCAAGGCCGAAGCCTGCATCAACAACATCTTGATGATACAGTGATTGAAGAAATTGATCACTGTAAATATAATCTACTAAGCCTAGAACATGACAGCGTAAAAAACTTATACAAAAAGAGACTGAACGAAAAACTTAATACAAGTTCAGGTGAAACCCCAGATGAGGAATACGAATGTATTACATTAAGCATCCACCAAGCTGCAAAAGAAGCACTAGGATTAGTGGAAGAAACTTCTAAAAGAAGAAAACCATACTGGTGGGATGCTGAGATTGAGAGAGAAATAGAGGAAAAAAGGAAATTATATCACACCTACTTATCCCAAAAGACAGATAGAAGCAGACAAGAATACAAAATCGCGCAATCAAAGGTGAGAAGAATGATCAGTGATAAGAAAAATCATTCGTGGACGCAAAAGTGTCAGAAAATAGATTCTTACTTAGGAGGTAGGAGAAGTACCGAAAGCTGGAAAACTATAAGATCGATTAAAAAAGAAACATGCAGAGATATCATTTCACCAATACCAGACAAAGAATGGGATGAGCATTTTAAAAAACTTTTAACTGAAGATAGAGCAGAATTCAAGGAAGACGCAAGAGACAATATAATTAGAACGATGGGATCTCCAGTACCCCTCACAATCTCTGAGGTCAAAAACGTGTGCACAACCTTAAAAAGCGGTAAATCTGCCGGACCCGGAAATATCCCAGCCGAACTTATTAAATATGGCACTGAAGAACTGTTTTGGAGATTACGGAATCTTTTCCAAAAATATTTAAATGGACTGTAGTCCCAACTGAGTGGAAAACGTCATATATATCCACAATACACAAAAAAGGAAGGAAAGATATATGTGACAATTATAGAGGTATATCTGTGACTAGTACGCTAAGCAGAATATACGGTAAAATAATAAGAAATAAAGTAGAGAGCGAATATAAAGACATGGAGGCAGAAGAACAAGCTGGTTTCAGGGCGGGTAGATCGACTTCAGATCATCTCTTTTGTATAACCCAAGTTATTGAAAAGAAAATGGCATACGGTCAAGAGCTGCATCTGCTTTACGTGGATTTGCAGAAGGCATATGATAGTATACCACTAAATCTACTTTGGAAAGCGTTGGAAAACACAAACATAAGCGTACAACTAATTAAGGCCATCCAAGAGTTATACCGCAATAGTAAGGCAAAAGTTAAAATAAAAGCAAAACTAACCAAAGGCTTTCAAGTAAATAAAGGTCTTAAACAAGGTTGCTGTATCTCGCCTACGCTCTTCAAGATATACTTGGAACAAGTCCTTAAAGTATGGAAGAGAAAATGCCAAAACATGGGAATTCCGTTGGACGAAACCACCTTGTATACTTTATGTTTCGCCGATGATCAGATAGTAGTGGCTCAGGATTATGACGACCTCGAATATATGACACGAAAACTAATAGAAGAGTACAATAAGTGGGGACTAGAGGTTAATCTCAATAAGACAGAGTATATGTGTATCGGTGGAATGAAACAGGATCTAATCTTAAATACCGGGCAGCGAATTCACTCCTGTGATGAGTATAAATACTTAGGTCTAAAAATTACAGCTGACGGAACACTAGACAAAGCTATAAAAGATCGAAACGTACAAGGAAGAAAAGCAATAACTTTATTAAATGGAATAATTTGGGACCAAAGTATATCAAAACATAACAAAAAGCTTATATATAACACCATTATAAAAAGTATTATTACATACGGCTCAGAAGTATGGCCAATCAAGGATAGAACAGAAAAAATGCTTTCCGCTACGGAGATGGACTATTGGAGAAGAGCAGCAGGGAAATCAAAAAGAGAAAGAGTTACAAATCAAAGAATAAGAGAAATTATGACAGTAGGTGAACGTACTTTAGTGGATGATATAAGAACAAAACAACTGATGTGGTACGGACATGTACAAAGAATGAATGACGAAAGACTACCTAAACAAATACTACAATGGAAACCAACTGGCCGAAGAAAACGAGGACGGCCAAGGAGAAGCTGGAGAGAAGGAATAAACAGTGAAATAAGAATAAGAGGCCTAGATGATGAATTATGGGCAAACAGAAACGAGTGGAGATTGGGTATCGGAAGACGTAGAACGTTGTGAAACCGATAAATATATATATATATATATATATATATATATATATATATATATAAAAGATAAAAAGTTGTCATCAAACACCCCAAAGTTTTAAATTTGATACATATCGGTTCATAAATGGGAAGAGCCGCCATTCTGTATCCGTCATGATAATTTTTTTAGGAGTTTGAGTGAAAAATTGGAGATATTAAGTGACCTTAAGCATCGCTTTCAGTTTCCAATTAAATTTTCTAATTATTCGGTTTTCCCAGTGGGCTTACTTAAGAGACCGAATAGTTTTTTGTTAGCACACCAAATTGGAAGGACAGAAAGGATAATGCAATTTTATTTTCTTGGGTAAAATCATTTTTGAAAAACTTTAAATATTCTAAACGACATGTCATTATTGCAATCAAAGCTGAGCCGAGACTAATTTTGTCCATAACAAGGTATAAATATCACAATTATAGTCATAATAATTATAATAAGTTTAATTTGTGTTACTAATGAACCAGTAAAAATTTTCGTATTTCTGTAATTTCTGACAGACATTTTTAGTGCGGTGTTACATATACAGTTCCCCAAGATGCAATATTATATTCTATAATCTTTGGATGCAATTTTCTTGCTTAAATGAAGGGTTATTTTTAAAGAATATTCATTTATATGTAGGGACTTATTGCAATAAAGCCAGGCAATAATTGTGCCGGGCACTTTTCTGACAGTTTTGCATTATAATAACATCTGTCTTTTTTCAAAATTAGGCCTTTGTTTATTATATGAGCCGGAATTAATGGTGCCGCCATTATTAATGGAAAATAAACGACTGAATTTAGAAATTCGACTTTGGTATGTCAAGTTTGAAAGGCCAAGTGTCAGTTTTCAATGGTAAACTGTCAGAATAGTGCCCGACACCATTATTGCCTGGCCCACCACGACCGGCCTTATTGCAATAAGTCCCTATTATAATCATGAAGTTTGACAATTAAGTATGTATCAATGTTGTCAAGTCAATAGTCAATAATCAAAAAGCGGTTGTTGAAATTGCGGTATTTAGTGGGTAATTTTGGTCCTGGTACAGGTTATAGTTTTGTGCATAATTTTATAGGTATTTAAATTTTCATAATAAAACACAGTGTGGGAGTGACCAACCCGCAGCATCCTTTGGAGTGGATCAACAGGTTTTCCAAAAATAAATAAAAAATTAAATGATTAAACCAAACCAAAACTCACTTTTACACTAACCAGACCAAACTCAAATATTTAGTTGAAAAAAGCACATTAAAAAATGCCATAATTTGATTGAATTTTTTATTTTTCGGAAGTAAAGGTGTTTATGATTTTTTTTGGAAATTATGGCTATTGTGTTCGTTCTTGAAGTATACCCTGTATAGTAAATAGTGTGAGAAAATATAATTTGTCGGCAGAATAAAGAATCGTGGCGTGCCGGCCTTTTTACTTTGAACATTAATAACTTTGATAAGCTTGAAGACCGGTCAGTTTTTCAGTAATTAAGAAGACGTAGAATTTAGAAATGTGTTAGATACCTACACCCTATATCATTATTTTTGAGACAACTTTTTACCACTTTTTTTCCTTGACCTATGCTATTTGTTATGGTAAACAGCTGATAATTGTCAAAAAGTTGTCTCAAAAATTATGATATGGAGTTTATGTAGTAGGTAAAATTGATTGGGATATGCAAGGATGTATAAAACGTACATTAGTCCCTGGCGTTGGCGTTGGTGACAATGAATTGGCAAACTGTATTAACCCTCTATCTAATAATAAGCAATCGCGTAATATTTTTATTTAATTGTTTTTATTAAGGAACACGTATTCACGCATTGCGTTAACATTTCACCTAAAACTACAACTAGGTATAAGGCATAGGCCTGTTTTTTATGTCGTAAAAAACTGGTATTTTGTATTTGTCTAAAAGTATCTGGGTTTAGGCGACTAAAAGTATTTTATACAAGATTTTTTGCAACATTGTGTTGAAAGCAAGCAAGTTATTTGATTCATTTCATAATTTATAAAGTGTCACACACATTTGATAGACATATCTCTTGGACTCAATAAAAAATATTAAGTTAATCCTTTTTACCTTTTTATAGAGCTCTTTCTTTTTAGTAAGGTAAAGATAATTCATACAAAGAATTTATCATGACTCTTTAAAAAACACAACTTTTAGTCATTTTAATTTAATAAATATTATTAATGACGTCAATAGTGTTTCTTACAACATAATTTTAAACAAAAATAGCTAATGCCTCTTGATATTGCTTCAAAAAATGAAGGCACCATTCATAATTTTTTAATTAATTTATTTACAAAATAAAATTAATAGAATTTAAATTTTTGATAGAAAATTCGTCATGGAATAAACTGACTAGGTAGTTCAAAGAAATTTAAGTGTTGAATTCCTTAAGTGATTTTGAGACATAAATTTCATATAAGTAAATATAGGTCTAAATATTTACTTTTTTTTTAGTTTTTTGTTTATAGCTGGTGTAGTATACCAAATAATAGTAAGAATCTATAGGGTGATACTTTTTCAGGGGTCATGTCTAATTTGCCCCCAGATTTTTTTTGTTGTACTTTTATTTGTACTGGTAAATTTTAAAACAAGAAATAAAATACTTGTTTTATTAGCAAACTTTTTTGTTTCATTCGATTTTTTAGCATCTTTAAATGTTTTATAAAAAATCGCTGTTGCACCAAATTATGGTATAGCGAATTAATAAAACCTATTTGGCATACAAAATAGTGTAGTGCCTATAGACAAATATACGTGCCAGATTTAAGCTAAATATCTCAAAACTTCAGGATCTATAAAATAGACAAAATGTTAAAACCCTGTATCTCGAAGACCAAGCGTTTGTGGACCTATGTTTATCTGAACTTTTTGTCTTGTGTTTCCCGATTGCGCTCCTGCCCGTGGGTTAAACGATCTAATGGCAATTTACCAAGCATCTTTCCTTGGTCCACCACTGTGAATAAGCTGTTAAAGTAGACTTTGTGCGCGTAAACTTCTCTAACTTTTGTATTTGCGTTTCATGCTCTTATTATATTTTTTTTTTCTTCTTGCGCCATTTTGCATCATTTGCCATGTAACTGTTTATAATAATAATCAATCTCTTATCGGATCACAGATCCATCCATTCACATTTAGCTTGTGCTGGACTTACGCAAGTCCAAGATCTTTGGACTTGTACTGATTGTTTAAGAAGGAGTAATGTAACCAATCGTAGATCAGATCGCAGATCAAACTTTTTGCTCAAAGTCCAACTAGAGATGATGAACTATTGGAATTGAAAAGATTGGTAAGAGAATTACAAGGCGAGGTCAGTGATCTTCGTGAGACGGTTGATTTTCTGAGTGAGAAGTATGAAGAAGAAAAAACTAGATCCAATAGTTTATCAAACATGATAAAAGAGCTCACAAAAAATAATAAAACTGTTAAGCAAGAAGTTCAGAAAATAACAGAGGTCGAACATAGTCAAAAGCAGGGCATGTTGAAGAATAATATATGTCTATCTGGTCTAATCAAAAATGAGGGTGAGAAAAACGTAGCTATGGAAAACGTCAAAAAACTTTTTAACGCTCTAGATGTAACCGTTCCAGATGCCAGTATTGAGGAAGTTAAGTATGTTGAAACGCAAAGTGATGGCACCAAAATAATTTTGACCCTGAATAACATTGAGCTGAAGCAACAAATACTTAGGGCTCGTGCTCAAAAGGGCAAGATTACCTGGAGAAGTACGGGATTGGGCGAATTACCAACGGTAATACTTGTAAGTGAGGAATTAACTAAGCAAACTTATGATTTGTTCAAAAAGGCTAAACAAGAACTTAAAAATTGCGGGTATAAATACGTTTGGCATAAAGATGGAACTGTGTTAGCCAGAAAACATGATGGCGGACGCTATGTTATAATTAAAAATGAAGCATTTTTGAACACTCTTATTAAATAGGTTACTTTTTTAATTTTACTTCTTTTTTTTCTGTTTTGTTTATCATTAATAATAATTTTAAAAAATCGCATCTCAAAACTCGAAAAATTATAAGTTGGTCAAGCAAATGTTCGTTCTTTAGTTCCCAGCCTCTTAGAAATTAGAAATTGCATTAGTTCTTTAAAATTAGATGTTTTAGCTATAACTGAAACCTGGCTTACAGATCGTGTAACAGACAGGGATATTTATATTGATGGTTACACTTTTTATAGATGTGATCGAGGAGCTAGAGGGGGTGGTGTTGGTGCGTATTTTAGAAATGACCTACAAGTAGTTGAAATACAATTAGAAGTAAGGAATGTCGACTTTGAGCAACTTTGAACACTTGTTAAACTTAACGGATTGTCCTTGGGATTCGGAATTTTTTATCGCCCTCCAAAGTTCAATGCTTTAAATGCTCTAGGTATTCTTGAGAATTCTGTGGGCACAGTGTTGCCACTATGCGATGAAATAATTCTGATGGGAGACATAAATATAAACCTTTTGGAAAATCTTAGTATAAATGATAATTTTGAACACTTCTTAGACTTGTTTGATTTTAAGCTGGTAGTACTTAATCCAACAAGGCTTTCTGCCAAAAAGGCTAGTCTTCTTGATGTTATTATTGTATCTAATGAAAATCTTCTTTGTGGTTTGGTAAACCATTATGACTTGCATGACATCTCTGATCATCAGTTGATTTATTGCTCAATTAATGTTAGAGTACCCAAGTCAACTCCCAAATTAGTAGAATATCGCGATCTTAAAAACTTTAGCATGGATAATATCCAAAATGATTTGGTTAATGTTAACTGGGCATTAATTTTTGATAAAGTTGACTTGGATACTAAGGTGGAAGTTCTTACTAACCTAGTAATAGAATTGTTTAATAAACATGCCCCAAAAAGTCAAAGTAACTAAGCCAAAATCGCCGTGGTTTACTGATGTTTTGAAAAGAATGAAATGCTACCGAAATCGGCTGTTATCTAGATACAAAAAACATAGGAAGGTTAATGACTGGGAAGCTTATAAGAATGCAAGGAATATGTTTACTCAGGCAATAAGAAACGAAAAAAAGGCGTATTTGGAATATATCAATAAGAAGCATGACTTCAAAATTGTGTGGCAAACTCTTAATGAAATGAATGTATATTCCAAGAAAAAAAATGAGCGAATAATTCCTGTTTCTTTGGGCAACCCAGACAAAATTAATAATTTTTTTATTGAATCTGTTTCTCAAATTTGCCCTCCTGTTAACGCAGATACAATAAACCACTATCTAAGCAGTAAGGCCACGTACAGAAGCTTTCAATTGACAGAGGTTGGCGACAGTGACGTTACTTGGGCTTTATCTACTTTAAGATCGAATGCGGCAGGCACTGACAAACTTACTACGCAAATGGTAAAGCTATGCTGTCCCGTTATAATACCATTTTTGGTACATATTTTGAATTGTGCGATTAGTCTCAATAAATTTCCCTCGAAATGGAAAACAGCTCTTGTAATACCGCTGCCAAAAATCACTAGTCCAAAAACATATTCTGATTTGCGTCCTATTAGTTTATTAAGTGTGGCCTCGAAACTCTTTGAAAAAATTATCTATAAACAAATAGTTGAATACTTAAATCAGAACAACTTATTTTTCAAAGGACAGTCGGGTTTTAGAAAAGGATTTAGTACAGCCACGGCGCTTTCAAATGTTCTGGATGACATCATTCGGGCTTCGGATGAAGGAAAAACCTCAGCTCTGGTTTTGTTGAATTATAGTAAGGCATTTGACACTCTGGATCCGGCTCTTCTTGCCGCCAAGCTTAACTATTATGGTTTTGATTCTAATTCCGTGAATCTTTTTAAAGATTACTTAAGCAATAGAGATCAACTTGTTATTTTGGACCGCAAGACCGCGAAAAAGCTGGCGGTAGGGAGGGGTGTTCCTCAGGGGTCAATTTTGGGCCCTTTGCTTTTTCTAATTTATACTATGGATATGCACCAGTATGCACAGGGGTCGATTCTTTCACAATATTGTGATGATAGTCAGAGCCTAACTACTTTTAGTATATCAGAGTATTTGCAGGCAGAAGAACAAATAAATATCAACATGAATCAAATTTATACGTACTCGAATAATAATGGTCTTAAAATAACACAGTGAGTGGGCAGAGGAAAATATTGGTGTGCGTATGGCTCAAGTCGCCATTCCAGCAGTGCGAGAGTACAAACATTTAGGTATTTCTAAACTTAGATTTAGATCACAAGTAGCTAGAGTTTCACAAAAAGCGTATTTTTCTCTCAGAAATCTTTACAAAAGTCGACATCTACTGAATCTTAGCTTAAGGAAACAATTATCTGAATTACTTGTGCTTTCGCACTGTAATTATTGCGACTTTGTGTACGGATCGTGCTTAGACATGCGGGCGCAACAATCTTTGCAAAAAATCCAAAATTCTTGCATACGATTTATTTATGGACTTCGATATCGAGATCATGTGAGTAATAAACTTAAGCAGCTTGGATGGCTTAATATGCAGGATAGACTAAAGTTACATATGGGTTGCTTTCTTTATAAACTGCTTAAAACAGGCAAACCAGAATATCTCAATGAAAAGGTCATTTCCAGAAAATACATACACCAGCGTCAAACTCGAAACAATGTAAAGTTCGAAATCCCTAAACATCGTACTGCCTTATTTAAAAGATCATTCAGCTATTTATCTGTTAAACTTCTGAACGAGTTACCGACCAACTTTCTTTTTTCATGATTCTTATCTTTTAAATATAAATTTAAAAACTGCCTGCTTCAAAAGTATTTAATTTAGGTATTTTATAATAATTATTATTATTTTCTTTTTGCTGTTTGTTTATTTATTTATTCTTATCATACACGTGTTTTTATTAAATATTTCATTTGATAGTGTGTCAATACAAAATAGGCATCACAAATATTTTTTTAGTGCAATATTTTAAATGTATTTATTATCTTATGTACTCGGTTAATAACAGCTATGCTGAACTTCGCCGAGGTTAAAATAAAGGCCTTTTTATTTATTTATTTATGTATTTATCTAAATTTGAAGGAATATATAACTTTATATATTTTGCAAATATTCCAAGAATTTTACCAAATTTAACTATATTTAGGTATATTTAAATACTTTATTTTTAATTTTGGTTTTTATAATTTATAATTTAAATCTTTTATTTGTTTGGGTTTTTTTCCATTTTTATTTAAAAAATTGGTTCATGGTATAAAGTTTTTTTTGGTTTGGTATCGACCACCCGTTACTGTTTTGAAGGATATGAAGGTGTTTGTCACTTAGTTGAGTCGTCAGAAAAGTCTGGCAACACTGATAGGTTCTGACTAAAAGGTTTACTTGCTCAAGTACTAAATCATGGATTCTACAGGCTTTTAATAATCAAATTTTAGGTACTGGCTTTAGTAGTTGTTCCAGCTACTGGAACCATGTAAAACTAAGGACAGTCATCTTAAAAGCAAGCTTTATTGGAAGCGAAACCTTGACATTGATTTTCTATTTTTTGCTTATTATTTTTGATGGAGTCTCGCGGAAAAAAGTTTCACTGCTCTGTTTTAAACCAAAAACGCACATACGGATTCCATAGCTCTCTAGATTAGAGGGGTCTTTACTCTTACAATAGGTATTTTTTCTATATCAATGGTATTTACCCGCTAATAAAGACAAAACACAATCGACACGGTGTTAATTGCTTGGCACACGTGTTCTAGATTTTTATCTTATATGGGCCGGAAATATTGTTTTATTTTTCAGTTAGCGTGGGTTCAGAGATTGCGCTGTTTGAAGTTGATTTTAACAATTTGCATTTTTAAAGAGCAATCGGTTTAGTTAGACCAATATATTAGCACCATTTTTCAGAAAATAGTTCTAATTGTGAATACAGGTGGCCGAAAGTGTCCTGCTTCGGATATGTTGCTGCTGTGCTAGCGGCAAATACTCAGTGGCGTGCAGTGGTAATCAAAGCAGGGCAGGGTAGCCATTGGCATTATTTTGCCATTTAAACGCTTACTGCATATACATAACTAGACTTGTAGTTAAAAAATTCAAAAAAAAAACTGGAAATTTTTATTATTAAATACCAAAATATTAAAATAATTTTTGAGCAACAAAGTCGGTCAACTGATAAAGGGCGTATTAGGAAGCGATTAAGTAATTTATAACTCAAAACAAAAGTTTAGCAGTTCAAAGGGGCAACGCAGCATCGGTCCTCGGGACTTTACCTTGTGGAAGAGGTATGGACAAATAAATATTTTTGTTGAATATGTCATCGGGTATTTCGTCTAGGACGAGCAACACCTTTCCGCCTACAGTGTATGCAGGCCACTGCATATCGTGGGCTGAATGCAATAGTTGGGTAACTCGAAATTTCGTGATTTTGAGTTATCTACTTTTTCATATAGTGGGAATCAAGCGCTATCGAATGCAAAAGCTGGATAATACATTATTCTAAACTGGCGACGTCTATCTGCAAATATAAAAAGTAGTCAATTCAAACATGTAAACTTTTTTGGAGCTATAAATAGATAACTTTAGATACCAGTATGTTTTTCTCTATTTTCTGATCGTTTTATTTTATAAAAGAAGACAACTGTGTAAACCCTAAAAATAAAAATTATCTCATATTGTGCAAACAATCCTTCTCCAGGCGACTCCTTTTATACTAGCAATTAAATTTTATCGATTTTATCGATTTTCTCAAAACTACAAAAATCGAGTTACCCAACTATTGCATTCAGCCCACGATATGTAGGTTAACCTGGGGTGACCACATTGACTTCTATACCCTACGGGTAGACCCGGCATGGGCCAAAATTGCCATTATATCAAGCTTTTATCGCAATTGACCAAATACAAGTAAGAATTTAATGAGCAAAATAGGGATGAAAATAGAATTTCGGTTTGGTGAGTCCGGAAACATGCAACATCGCAAAAATATTCTATTTGCTTGTCTTGGATAAAAAAGGGCAGTGGCGGCGCAAAATAAAAATTTTGAATTCCACTAGAATTTTTTTATCAACAATTTTCTGTTTGAATAATAAATAATTCATGAATACTTACTTGTGTGTGTTTACAAAATTCTCTTCAGTAAAAAAAAAGAGTAAAAATAATTTCTAAGCATGCTAAGTGCAGTGGATGTATTAAAATTATTGTTTTCATCTTAGAACTTTACAAATGTTGTACCTTCCAGGTAAAGTATTTTCTTTCTTTGAACAAGGGTCTTCTTCAACTCTTCTTTTCTTGGGTGGACTACAAGTTATGCTCGAGTCAGATGAAATTTCGGAACTAAAAATTTTAATTCGAAATGGGACAACCGGGCGCCGGGCCAACTCGGCGCCGCCAACAGGGCGCCACGCCGGGCCTAATGGGCGCCGGGCCAACTCAGCGCTGGACTATTTTTTTTTCGATAAAATGTGCAGATAAAAACAAAATAAATATGTTATTTATACAAAACTTTCAACATCTATTAAGTCGAGTGTTGAAATTTGGTAGGTGTAGTGTTCTGCGACTTGAAACACCGCCAAGTTCCATATTCGATACATATCGATGCATAAATAAGAAAGTCCGCCATTTTGGATCCGCCACTTTAATTTTTTTAAGGTTGTTTTTCATCTGCACATTTTATCAAGAAAAAATATTTTAGTCCGGCGCCCAGTTGGCTCGGCGTCAAGTTGGCCCGGCGCCCAGTTGGCCTGCCGCCCAGTTGGTGGCGCCGAGTTGGCGGCGCCCAGTTGTCCTAGACTGCAACACATTTCAGGGGTCTGGTACGTTTTACCACCTTTCTTAAAACTACGAAGTTTTTTGAAAAATGATAATTTTAGACCATTTTATAGTGATTTCTAAAAAAAAAATTGCGGACTATCGTTGATTTTGTTAAAAAAATTGAAATTGAAACATTCTTAAAACCCCATTAAAACCCATACAAATTGCTACAAAAGAAGCATTTTCTCATTTCAAACTGAAACAAAACGGTCCCTGACGTCTATCAGCTGTCAACAAAAACTTGAAATAACTAAGGTCACTGATCCAAATCGGGTCAGTTTTTTTGGTCGTTTTATGAAAATGCACAATTTTTAAAAAAGCATGAAATTCAAAACAAAATCAAGAAAATTATGATTCCTACATTTTTACAAATAAAAATTAGTTTAATTGAACATTATATCAATTTTTATTCCTTAAAACACTAAAAATTAATAATTATTTACTTTTTTAAAATTTATCGAAGGTCTAACTGAACAAAAGCAAACTGAACCCATCCGTATCGAAATGAACCAAATCAAACCGAATCTAACGGTTCGGTTTGGTTCGGTTCGATTTGCTTAAACTGAACCGAACCTAACCGAATATAGCTAAACCTAACCTAAACAATCCTAGCGGAACCTAACCGAACATACTCAAACTGAACCAACCTAACCCAACCTAACCCAACCTAATCCAACCTAACCCAACCTAACCCAACCTAACCCAACCTAACCCAACCTAACCCAACCTAACCCAACCTAACCCAACCCAGCCCAACCTAACCCAACCTAACCCAACCTAACCAAACCTAACCTACCTATTGTTAATAAATATAGTAAAAGTTGTTAGGTTTATGTCCAGGGGGTAACCATTGTCCATAATCGTCGGAAATCGAGTTAGGATTAGTGTATGCGACCATAAACATTGAGTGGCGAGTGAGTGTTTGGTCTTCAATTTTTTTAGGGAAATTTTTCAAAATCTTTTTTTGCGCACTCTGGGCACCCTAATAAACCGTAATCTGGTCACCCTAATCCATCGCAATCAAAGAAAATGGGTAATCGAAGTGTCACAAATTTTTTGTTGGTTTCTATTCTTCTTTTATATTATGTAGGACAAAATTATTAATTAAACTAAGTTACCTTATTAAGTAAGACAGCATGATAGTCAAATGACATTAGAAGGACATAAACATATGATACCGGCCTGTAGACCGGTCGCGGTGGTCATATAATAATAAATATATACTTTCACGATGAAAGACCAAAATTTAACTTAAAATTACTGTAAAGTCCGCAAAAAACATTAAATTTATCGAAATTTATAAAAACATAGATCAGTGTGTGTAACAATTCATCAAGATGTATGAAACTCGACCGTGACATGTCAAAAGTTTGGTTCGAAAAAACAAAAACAACTGGATAAAAATCGGTATGTAAGAATTTAAAAAGAAATCATTTTTAAGAAAATCAAATACTTTTTGTTAATTTTCATGCCATGCAAAAAAAAGTGCGGGGAAGTGACACTTTCTGAATCAAAATGTGTGAGGGTAAAATCGCACGGTCGCAGAAAAAACTATCTATCGTGACGCTACTGAACTTTCTCGTGTTTTAGGAAAAACTATCTGTCAAGACGACTTACCCATGAAATGTTGTTTTTTTATGGATTTTTTTTCTTCTTTTGCACAAAAAACAATTTTGGACCATGTTTAAACTCAAATAGTTACTTCTAAACTTGTTTTTAAACGTTTTAAGATTTCTTTTTGTAATATTCCCGCACAAAATTCAAAAAAAATCATTTCCGTACTTAGACAACATTGTCTATCAGTTTTCCCTGTATACACGGACTAACAGATAGAATCACTCAAAATACGGCAGGTGGATTAAAGGTAGCCAGCTGCTTTTCTGTCGCACTTATGCCGTCAGTGTGAAAGAGATAAAAGTACCCTTATATTATCTAGGGTATTATTAGCATGCAAAATCACCCTATCTTTGTCCGTTTCACATGTTCAATAATGTCTATCTCTGTTTTTATTGTAAAAGAAATACCCGACCATAGGAACCAAATTGGATAGGGTCAATAAAAAATGCCTTGTCTTTCCGTCTCTAACGCCCTTTTAGGGCGTTATACAACTCAATGGGTGACCATGAGAGGGGACTCAAATAATTTTAGTGCTACATTTTGTAGCAAATTTGTTGCTAATTTGTTACGTTGAAAATAATTTTATAGCTGCAGCCGTTTCCGAGAAATTGTGGCCCCCTTAGGTTACCAGTTAACCTGAGGGGCCATTTTTGATATTTCCGGTTCTATTTATCGCACGTGTTAAAAACAAACAAAATCTAACTTGCGTTAAAAAAAATTTCTACGACCGTGCATATATACCCACTTTCCCGCACGCATTTTAGTTTTGAAAGCATCACTTTCCCGCCCTAGTGCGGGAAAATCACTTTCCCGCACTAGTGCGGGAAAGTAAAACTATGCCAATTTTGGAGTTATTCTATAGGTTTATACCTCAAAAGTCGTAACTATCGACTTGGTACAGTGTAGGGAATTTAGCAGATAGGCAATCTGATGAATTATAGCTCATTTCAAGTTTTTTATTCAATTTAAAAAAAAAACAGAATAATGGATTTTTTAAAATATTTCTGCATACCCCCCGTATAGTCATGTCATACAACAACTATCAAGCCAAGCTGTGACAGGTGCTTGGTCCAGTTTGCTATGGCAACCAAGTTATGTTATTGTTACTCAAACGTCAAAGCTAGTCAAAGAGCGTCTCTGAAGTGACAGAACTGCCTTTTATTTTGAATAAAATGGATTTTTCAATGGACTGTTCCGAAGATGAACTTCCGGAGTGCATTTTGCAGGCTGCTGAAGATGTGAATGGTGAGCTGCTACCTGCCAAATCGAGACAAAGGTACGAAAAACAGTACAATCATTTCGTGACATGGTGTAAGGAGAAAGGGGTGAGAATCTACAAAGAAGAAGTCTTCTTGGCATACTTCCTAGACCTGAGCAAGGTCTTGAAATCGAATACCTTATGGTCACGCTATTCCATGGTGAAAAGCTTGGTTAAAATTAAGCAAAATCTGGACATAAGCAGATTCCACAAGCTAACATCGTTTCTTAAACAAAAAAATGTTGGTTTTCGAGCACAGAAGGCGCAAGTTTTCACCAAAGATGATATATCGCGGTTTATGTTAGCTCCTGATGAGATTTATTTGATGATTAAAGTGAGTACCATTTTTGCTTTGGCTGGTGCTCTACGCAGGGCGGAACTTTTAAATATCACTCTGGATGACATACAGGATAAAGGAAGTCTGATCGTTGTTAAGATCTCCGACACTAAAAATCATTCCTCAAGATCCTTCGTTTTATCCGAAGAAATAAATAATGGATCTTTTTTGATGCTGTATAGAAAGTACGCAAATTTGAGACCTCCTACTACTCCGCACCGCCGGTTTTTCATTTATTATAAAAAAGGAAAATGTTCCAATCAGTGTGTAGGAGTGAACACTTTTGGAAAGATGCCATCAGAGATCGCTGCATATTTGCGCCTACCTAACCCAGAACGTTATACCGGCCATAGCTTCAGACGTTCTTCAGCAACATTCCTAGCAGATTCAGGTGAAGGCATAACAAACATAAAACGCCTTGGTGGGTGGAAGTCCACTGCTGTCGCTGAGGGGTATTTGGAAGATTCCGAGAAACAGAAAGAGAACATCTCGAGTAAGATTCTTTCATCTACCTATGACCTGCAATCGTTGCCAGCACCGTCATCGTTAACTGTAAGTGACCTGCAACTGCTGCCGTCAACGTCCACTGGAAGAGTCCTGCAGACCCAGACGCCATCTTTGCGCACTTTCGATTCTACAAGCGGCCACCAGATGCGAGAATTACCACCATCGAACTCCACTACACCGGCAATTCTAAATAATCTTCAAACTGCAACAAATTGTGTTTTCAATATCACTATTACCAATAATAATAATTAGTATTTTATTTATGTTCAAATAAAATATTTTTTCAAAAGTAAATTTGTGGTATTGTACATCGGTCGAAGAAAAAATAATGTTCCTAACTCATGCGGAAAGTGTCTTTCCCACCCTCGACTGCTTGCCCGAACTCCGCTCCGCGTTGTTCGGGTCAACTGCAGTCGCGTGCGGGAAAGTATCACTTTCCACACTTGTTAGGAAAATAACTATTACATACTCGCGTGCGGGAAAGTAATTACTTTACCGCACCACTTGGAAACTTTAGCAACGCATCAATCAGACAGCTTCAATATTTGTTTACATTTCAAGTTCACCTAATTTGACATGTTTATTTATAAATTACATTCAATTTTTTGAAAAAAAAAGGTACTCATAGGTAAAATATTGTACCTAACACATGCGGAAACCCTTGACGGCTTGACCGAACTCCGCTCCGCGTCGTTCGGCCAACTGCCGTCGCGTGCGGTAAAGTATCACTTTCTGCATTTGTTAGGTAAATAACTATTATAATTTACAAAAACCTTTTAATTTATTTATTACTTAATCTATTGCCACCAAGGGACTTAAAAAAGACATGCTGAATTTTCATTCGCTACGATTTGGTTTTATTATTTTTTAAAATTTTTATATATAGAAATAGGCATGCCATAAATATATAAATTGATTTTAATTGTTTATTTACCAGGAATGCAAACATTTTTAGTACTGCTAAATAGAGAGACGATCTGTGCTTTAAACTTGGGTACATTTTGCAGCTGTAGCTGTTTACGGAAAAACGTAATCTAAACATAATTTTCCGGAAACTCAAAAGTTTCATATAATTAGATTCACTTTATTTATTTACCAGGGGGCCCAAACATTTTTAGTACACTACTAAATAAAGCTGGGTCTTTCAATGCAGGTGGGCAAAAATTTTGCAGCTTTAGCTTTTTACGAAAAATCGTAATTTAAAAATAATTTTACGGAAGTCAAAATTTTGATATAATTCAATTTAATTTGTTAATTTACCAGGACTCCCAAATATTTTGGGTACTGTTAAGTAGAGGATCGTTTGGTCTTTCAATCCATGTACGAAAAAATTTTGTAGCTGCAGCCGTTTACGAAAAATCGTCATTTAAACATAATTTTCCGGAAACTCAAAAGTTTGATATAATTAGATTTACTTTGTTAATTTATTAGGGGGCCCAAAAATGTTTGATACTGATAAATGGACAACAGTTTGTTTAAATATTTTGTAGCTTTTGACCGTTTACGAAAAATCGTAATTTGAACATAATTTTCGCGACGAACCAAATTTACATATAATTTGATTTATTTACCAGGGGGCCCAAACATTTTTAGTACTGCTAAATAGAAAACAGTTTGGACTTGCTTTAGCCTAATTACGAGATTTTGCAAACGGCTACAGCTACAAAATGTCTGCGTTCATGGATTGAAGGCCCAAGCTATTCTCTATTTAGCAATATCAAAAATGTTTGGGCCCCCAATTAAATTACCAAATTAATTCTAATTATGTCTTTTGAGTTTCCGACAAATGATTTTTAAATTACGATTTTTGGTAAGCGGCTATAAAAGGGGCGCTCTAGAAATTTCATTTGAGGGGACAAATTTTTCGCATTTTGCATAGTGACCAGGGGGAATGGGACAATTCGCCGCCGCCTTCCACCGCTAATTTGCTCCCGGGCGTACTGGTGCCGGCGCTGCGCCGACCCAATTCGCCGCCGGCCCAACTTGCTGTCGACCCGATTTGCCACTGCGCCAACTCGCCGTAGGACGCCAAACTTTCAGTTTGCCATTTTGATAGATATTTAGAGTTCCGGTTGCAATGCGATTTAATATTTTTTTATTAGAAAAAAATTAAAAAGGCGGATTTTCTTATTTACATATGAATCGATATGCATACATGTATAAAATTTCGCAATTCTCAAATTTTAAGAGATATAAATAACATGAAGCCGTGTTTTGATCTTGATACGTCAAATCGTTGAGCTACGGGAGCTTTTTCAAGAGTTTGCATTTGTCCGTTTTAATTTATAAAAATATTTAGCAAAAACTGTTTTTTTGTAGATTTTTTATAAAGACTCCATAAGTAATGGAAATATTTTAAACTCCTCAAAAGTATTTAATCTGGATCACCCTGTATAGTTTTTGTAAAGTCAGTTGAACAAAGGTTAAAGCCGACCATCGGAATATCCTTTAAAGAAAGTGACATGGGCGCCGCACAGTGGAACGTTTTGAAGATCTAGGTGGACAACCCCTGAGCAACATTAACACTCTTTAATACTTGATTTTTTTAGCTTAAAATATAACATAAAATATTTAAAAGCATTTAGTATTTGCAATATTACCTACCTCTTATATAGGGTGATTCAGATTTTAACGATTTTAAGATTTGTAGTCATACTGTGTGTTTTTAACGAAAATTGTTTCAACAAATTTTATAACAATGAAGTAACGGTATATATTTTTTTTAGTTTTTGCGAGAAAGAATTTAAATAAAACAGTTTTGCAATATACAAGATGTTTCAGAAAAATTTAAATAAAAACGTTTTAGGCGGTAAGAGACGATCAAGAAAAAAATTCCGCTTTCATCTGTCACCATATGAAAAATAAATGCATTAAAAATTTTAAACCTCTCACCCCTTGCCCGGGGTGAAACCAACCCCTAAAATTATAATGGGAAATGTTCATCGGATGGCATTATCTTTAAAGGGGTTTAATGTGAGAAAATTTAAGAGATATGTGGATTTTAATTTTATATAACCAAGAAAGTTTTAAAAAATATTTATTAAATTGGACAATTCCATTTTTATTTGAAAAATATCATTACTTAACATAACAAATAATAGAATGATTAACTAACACAAGTTCATTTTAGTATTATCTTGCAAACTAAACTGTATTAATTAATTTCTTAATCTGACACAAAAAAGACAAGAAAAATATATTATCATATTTCTAAAACCGCATAATAATAACTCGCTCCGTTTAGAACTTAATTTTTTGGTTTTTTTTTACCTCAAAAAACTTTCCTTGGGGTTTGGTGCAGATGCATTTTTATTAAGCTTGGTTAAGCTTGTGACAGAGTGAAAAGTTACTGTTTACAAAAATTCGTGAAAATCGAGAATTTCAAAAACCCATCGTACAGACATACATAGGGCATATTCTTAAATTACGTAACCCCTTCTCCCCCCCTCCGTAATGCATTTTTAAGAAAAAATATATTTAAGAATCATGACAGTGTAACGCAAGGTTAATAACCCCCCTTCCCCCCCCTTGAGCGTTACATACTTTAGGAATCGGCCCATACACATAGGTACATGAGATAGGGTGTCTCAGATAAAAGTAACTACAAGGGGGTTTATGAGGATTTAGGAGACGGTAAGACATACCAATTTTGGTAAAAAAGTGGCGCTATTCCGAGCTGTATCAAAGAAAACATTTATATGCGTTTTCAAAATATTGAGAAATAAATGGATCCATGAGGGATCTGATACCTTCCTAACTAGTCTAGTATATCAGCTTTGAAAAGTTTTTTGTATATATCTGAGAAACTGAAGCTCTTACGAAGTTTTTAGTTATAACACCAATTATTGAGCAATATATAGTCTACTATATTACGAAAACTGTATATTGATACGATGCTCCGTTAAAAAGAGATTTTTTTTTTAAATTTTAATTGTCAAAAACTCTCATTAGCATTAATAGATTTTGATCAAAATCTAATCAGCTCGTAAGAGTGTCGAGCACTATTTTACCTGAAAATTTTATGAAAATCCGTTCAGCGGTTTAGGAGTTATCGTGTTACGGACAGAAATAATATATGCACACATACACAGACACACAGACAGACATAACGACGATATTGCTAGGATAGGTCAAAATACACCCAAATAACACATTTTCGGCGTTATCTAAAAAAAAATAATACCTATATTAATAATACCATTGCTATGCGGGCTAGGAAGGCAAAAACTAAAAATTGTGACTTTTTGAAAAAAATAAATTCCTAAAAAAATTGTTAACGTCATTTTATTGGCCTAGTCATATTTATATAGTTTTATTCACTTTGTTTAAAAGAAGGCGACAATATTTTAATTTTTCGAATAACACAATTTAAGTTTTTAAGCATTATTTTGAAACCCCCTGTAGATATTTTTAACTTCGACACTGCATCCGATTAAGCTCGCAATAGCGCCACTTTTTTCCTTTTGAACGAATATCGTAGAAAATCCCCAAAGGGCACATTTGTGAAGGTATCAAAAAGAAAATGTCATTAGACACAAATAATACGTTTTCTATACGTTTTCTATTTTTAGAGTTGCAGGCTAACAAAATAATTAAGTACAAGTTTACCGCAAAAAAAGGACAAAATTAAAATACTGCGTCAGAAAGTATAGATTTCGGTTAATTAGAAAATAATAAAACTAACATCAAAAAATTCTAACAAACTAAAGTTTCAGTCCAACAAAACCATATAAAAATAAAATTTTCCTTACCAAAACACCAGCGAATTCATAAAATCATAGCAAGTAAAACACTGCAACAATGACAGTCAAAATGCTTCCCTAGTCTTAAGGACATGTCACTCTAAAAATGCCTGCCACTTGTTTTACTCCAGCGCCTACTACGCGGGAAAAAACAATATTGTTTTAAAGCATTGCCAATACCTACATAAGATTAAAATGTCTAAGCAGAAAATTTTTAAAATGCAACTTTCAATGCAAATATCTTGACAACCAGAGGAGATAAAAAAATAATATTTTGGATCTAGGATGTATGGAATATGCTCTTTAATTGTAGGTAGCTGAAATGTTAATTTATAGTACTTAACCATGTCCACCTAGATTAGTCAAACGTTCCACTGTGCGGCGGTAGATATAATCATGAACATTATTTCATTTAATTATGGCGTAAACTAAAGAAATAAAAATAGAAAATAAAACTTTCTATTCCTATACCTACAGAAACGACACTGATTTATTTTCTAACTCTGCATACTGCCGACTAAAGGGGTCCCGCAAAGAACACCTGAAAGCAATTAAAAGCGCATCTCACAAAACAAATACTTTGTGCTCGGACCGCAAAGAGCAGCGCCTTTTCTCTGTCGGTAGGGTTGAAATTATACCAGGAAGATTTTATATGAATTTGGATAACTTTTGAAGGGCAGAATATAGCAAAATTTCATGAAATCGATAGAACCCCGTATTAGGAGCATTTCAGGTGCAAAAACTATACATACTTACTCCAGAATTTATTGTTTTATTATTTTATTATACCAATATTAGATAGTTTAAGTTGTGCTACGTATTTGAACGTATAACTGCACGTTAACATCCGATCTAGCGCTCTACATATTAGGTATAACCCCTAATATGTAGAGCCACGACACAAATCTCGACGTAACGTACGTTATTGAATTGTGCGCATGCCCAGTATGTAAGAGACGTCGTACGTTGCGCATTAAACCCGGTTCCCTCCTACGACTTTCTCGTGCGTTGAGATCATGTGACGCGCGAGCGGGCACCCATGAGAAAGTCGTAGGTGGGAACCAGGTGTTACGCGCCACGTAACGTTGCCCCGCTTAACGTGAGTATGTAAGCAACCGAATATAAGGAAAATTGCAGAGGCGGGTCCAACCAATTTCGAAATTTTCGTGTGTCAATAAAATTTTAAGTTTTTATTTTCACTTTTTGATGTTTTGTGTGTGCTTTTTATTGCTTTTGGTTCTGAGAATCATTAAGGCCTTGGCTGGACTTAAGGTAAAAATACAGCGAATTCACTTTGCACCAAGCGACGACCTCCACTTGCTAATACTAATACTTTTTACTTCATCTTTTCTTAAACCACGCGTTACAGAGAAAAAACCTATGTCATATGCTATAATGGTGTTTATCTTATCTTGGTAACGTTTAAATTCACAGTGATATACCGGAGAAATAAAATTTCGGACTTCCATTGAAATTTTATTTCTACACAATCATTGTCTACGAGTTTCAAACAAAGAGATATACCGGAGGTTACGTTACGCATTGGCTTTAAGCCTGTTTTCACCTCGTTGTTTCTACGCAACGTATTTTATCTTCGTAACGTACGTGGCTTATAACCTCTATTGTTTAAAAAGGTGATACGCAACGTAAGTACGTACGTTTTTGAGGCTACACTTTTGCTTTTTTTGTCTTTAACTGCAGTGGGCATATATATATTTACAAAAAATCCTTAGTGCCGGACGAGAAAACTATCATAGCTATATAAAATTTCTATTAAGTCTAGTATTAATATGCTCTAACATTAGCCCATTTAAATTATTTTACATCGTATAAGTTTTCGGCACAATTTGCAATGATTCAAATAAATGAATTATAATGATACACACGTAACAAAGCAGAAGTAGCACCTAGGTAGATATATATAATCGCAATAATTTATATTATAGTTGTATGTAACCTAATGGTTATACAGTAGCTGCTGTCGTAATTTTGCCCGCACTTATACTTAGAAACATAAAAATAAGAAAAAAAAACCGTTCTAATTGAGTAATTGCAGGCAAGAAATCCCCAAGTCAAGAAAACATCTCTATTTCTTATGGTGCGTCTATGCAGTGATTGATACAGGGTGACTTTTTCTTTGGGAAGTTAGTGGCCCGCTGTTATTTTATTCTCAATTTATATTTTTTAAAAGACTCCATTTCCTATGCAAGCACCGTCTCGTTTTCTTATTCCTGTGATGTAAGGCCTCCTTTAACATGGCGCGTGGAGTGCCGCGACACGAGCTTCAACCACCCGCTTCTACCGCGATCAAACGACGCGACATGTGTATTCGCACGCGCCAATCTCAACGCGACATTTAAAAATTCATGTTTACTTCGAACCGTGAACCGTGCTACATGTTGGTTTGGGGAAGCATCCTTTTAAACACGGGCTTTTTACAAATAGTTCGTTCTAATTAAAGCACATTTAGCGAGGTTCAAAAATATAAATGCAAGTAATAAATAACCATATTTAATAATAAGAATTTAGTTTAAACACTTTCTTTCGTTTCATCAAAAGCAAGTTTAATCTTATTTTTAGAAAATCTAAATAAAATTCACACTTTTGAGCTTGTTGTGATTAAAACAATTAAACATTACAATAAAAAATAGTTTTTTTTGCTCGGATCGACCGGAATTCAACCGTGCGGGTTTTGCTAAACCTGATTTGTGCTTCGCCGACTAAGTACAAAAATTGAAGGCTTTTATTGTTTATGCAACAATTTAGAAAATCTAATACAAGTATTGACTAAGGTTAAAACTTGTATAAGTGTACTTTTTAATACTTACAACCCAAATAACAGAATAACTGTAAAGATTTGGGTTACGTTAATGTGCAATTAGCCCTAAATTTTAATACCACGCCTGTCGGAGTCTAGTACTATTTGGCGTGAGCCGACTCGGTCCGAGAGTTTAACAATATACAGTCTACTAACCTACACCCCACATAGCACAATCACTTGTTTAACACGTAAAAACGCGTAAGAAAAAAAAATTAAAACAATCTTAATAGGTCATTTATTAAAGTTATAAAACATACCGTTGCTAAAAACGGCGTTGTAATAACGCCATTATCAAATCAAAACGGCAATGTTTTTACGCTATTTTCAAGTGAATGTCAAAACCACATTAGGTTCGCGTCTTTTCTACACGAATTTTAAAACGCGACATGCATGGCTTTTCTACTAAATATTTTTGAGATTTTACTAGAAGCAGCGCCACCTATTGGTGACAGTTTTCACTTCGACGAAATCTATCCGGGAGTGCTTTGGCCTCTTAAACTCCAAAAACCAATTAATGAACTGATCCCTGATCTGTCACGATCACTACGTATTATTATTAACCTAATAGAGACACATTAATTGTGTAAAAGTGTTTTCTGTGGAAAAATCTTGTTTAGCTTTTAAAGAAAACATAATGTATCTATAGAGATTTTCTCTTGCCTTGAGCGCAATCTTTTACAGTTGTCTTGAAGTGTAGTCTTAATCGAGTGAACTTTTAGAACTTTCTTTCGCGTCGCTTTTAAGTTAAAAACTTACTTAATTACATTTTTATAGCTTGATTCCTCCTTGATTTTAAGTTATCTTTAAGCAAGTAGATTTGACAAAACAAATATTACATGGTATGAGGTTGTTTTCTAGTAAAAAATAACTTTATTATTTTTGTTTACGTTAATTTAACAATGATTTTTGTGTTATGTGGGACCAAACCACACCTAACCAAACTTATCCCAAACGCAACCATGCCTAATCAAACCCAACCTAACCTGCGCTTGATACTTGGCGCCGAATCGCTCGTGCCTAATCTCTCAATCAGCGGAGTCAAATTACTTTTCCCCCTCGCTTTCCCCCCTGAGGGGTGGCTTAAAGTTTGCAAAGCAATAGATATAAACATTTATAGAACAGAATAAAAAGCCAAATAATATAACAACTTAAAACTATCTCTGTAGATGCATTACTGTACGAACCAACATCCGGTTCCGGTATTTTGAAAAATATTCTGCCATTTTTGACCTGTATTTTTATTGGTGAATTCACTGCAATCTCTCGTTTTTAGATTTCGTTAACCACTGGTATTTCAGCCACGGATCACCTTTTTGTTAGGTGATCCGTGTTTCAGCGTAAAGTTTGCATGGGCGCACCCAGTGGTGGGGCTCGGTGCCCGGGCCCTCCCAAGTCTAAGATTTTTTTAGACATTTTCCACATAGTTCATGAATAAAAAGATAAAATAGCATAAAATATGACATCATGAGGTCTCAAGACATATTCCTGGGTGCGCCACTGAAGTTTGTCCATATTAATATTCATCCTTTCTCGTGAAACTTCTATAATTGTCTTAGTTTTAATTTTTGGATTTTAAATAACCAATTGCTTTTATGAAAATAAACCACACATTTTTCAATGAACAGTAAAAAATTAGTCTGAATTTTGTCACTGTCTATGGAGGATTTTGCTTCATTGCAGCATTTTTATTGTTTCATAACCAAAGAATCTTTTTTGCACTGTTCTAGCGCTGACTGGACAGTTGGCTTTGCAACATATAGACAAAATCAAGATCCAAGTAAAATATAGTATTTTCGTGTACTATATATTTTGTCAACAGTATATAGTGCGCAGTTCCGAAATATAGTACAATACTAAATAATATACAGTGAAACCTCTCCTTGCGGACACCTCTATTAAGCGGAGACTCTCTCTAAGCGGACAAATTTTTTGGAACCAAGCTTTTCCCTATTTCTTTACAAGTAAAATTCACTCCAATAACCGGACACTCTAATAACCAGACGCGGACAATTTTTTTCAGGTAAAAAATTCTGAAACCTCCCTTAACCGGACGCGAACCTCTGAAAACAGGACGGAGCGCTGTTCGACATGAGCATAAATATTATGTAGCATGTTGGCAACAACGCACTTTGCAGACGGAGACTTTCCTTCTTAATCCGGAGACTATAAATACTTCTGTCGTATTTACAACATATTTTATTCGGCGGGGGCGGGACTGCTGTGTTTTATTTTTACTGTTCAATTGGGTAGTAATAGGTCTCTTTGAAATGGTCCCTACTAAAAAACTTCTTAGTTTACGTGAAAAAATGGAAGTTGTTAACGTTTCGGAGAAGGAACATCTATCAACACGAAAGATCGCTGAAAAATTTAATACCGGAAAAATTCAAGCAGCGGAAGTTGGTAATAAATATATAATAAAATTTCTCAGTTCTCATAAATATTTTCAATATCAACTGTAAATACAAAAATTAAATCAGCCTTATGATGATGTTGGCATATTTATTTAAAAAATAAACTAGTATTTGTTGAAAATAATATATAACAAATAGTTAATATAATATTTTTTAGAATACACAATTTACTAGCAAGACATATTCTACTTAACCACAATTAAGAATACACATTAGTATATCAAAGTAAAAAACATTTCGTTACCAATAAATTCTGATACTTACAACTTATAGAAAATATATACTGAAAAAGATATTTTTTTAAGGGAAAAATCAAATTTACATGTTTAAGGCTAAAGCTTTAGGGTCCAGATTTAAGTGGTTTTTGACAAAATATGTCTGCAAACGCAAATAATGCATACTATTTTGCTTTTATAAACATGTGATCAAAGAGCGGCTAACTAAGATATGTTTTGAAAAGAAACAGCATTCGGTAATAATATAACGTTGCGCTGGCGATTTTTATCAGCTACATATTTTTTAGAAAGGAAGTACAGTAAAAAGCGAATAAGATTTTTTATATGTTTAGATTTAATATGGTTGCTATAGTTATGCAACTTAAGGTTTAAGTTAAAACGATTGAAGGTGAAAATATAATTTTTATTTTATTTTTTTGCCACCAAGTGTATCTAGCGAGATTTGCTGAGCACTAATATGACGTAATGGACAAAATATGTGACTCGCGAATGAATTTTGTTCGTGTCCGTGATAATGACGTCGCCAGTAAATCGCGTAGTGCAATAATAACGCTAATAAGTTTATCTCTGTTGTCCTTATGGGCGTGTCAGGACGAGGAAATGTATAATTTAGATTTACTCAGTAAGCCTTGGGACATCATACTTATATACCAGCAAGCCGGAGCAAAGTGGACTTTAAAAGATCTAGTCTATAAAAGTAGCAGGAACTATTTTTAAAATAACGTTTCATTGAAAAAATTTCACGAAAAAACCAAAATGCTCTTACCATTTTTTTCAATGCTTAAAAGCTCAATCCTTACCCTACACGCAAATGTCTTTAGTTTCTTCCACGAACAATTTTTGCCTTACTTATAATTTGTTTTATTTTTTTTTACTTTAGGCTTATGGTGATCATGCACCAAAATTATACTAAATGAACCCTCAGAAGAGATTTAGGAATTAACTTTTAATGCGTCGAATCCCTGAGGTCATTTAAGGGTTCAATTAGCATCGGTTAAGGATGTCGGACTTGATTACTTATGACCTAGCCCCAGATCTATGTGCGTCGTATAGCTTAAAGCTCCTGTATAGAAATATAAATTTTTGAATAAAAAATAAATCGATTTCATTAGACTCAGACTGAGAACCTAATTATAGGGATAAAAAATGACCACCATATTTCCTCATAGTTTCAATTTAAAGTTCGTTGTATATTAGATAAAATATTAATAAAACTAGTGCGCGTGTGGGATAAATCTTTTTGACTTATTTAACGAAGTCATTTTCTTTCAGACCATTCTTTTAATGCCGTTTTTGCGTCTTATTTATTTTATTTAACCCAATGCAAAATAAACAAAGCGGGTTATAACGGCCCATCGCTTTGTGACGTCGGCGTCGTATATATTGAATTTGAGACAGAACGGAACGTATGCGTACGGTAAAAAAAATTGTCTTAGATCAAAGCAAATTGCTTTGAAGTAAAATAATGTCTGCTTTCCTATTCAGCAAGAGAATATTTTCTTGATATAGCACAAAAAATTTCTTGCCTTTTATTTTAATGTGAAATAGAATTTGTTTTATTATAAATTGGAACTGAATTAATCTAAGGCACCGTTTTCTCTGGAAGCAAAATATTACTTATATTAATACAATTTGCTTTGTTACAAAATGGAGTATACTGAATCAAAACAAATAAAGAAGAAAAATAAAGTCTCATTTCAAGACTAAACGCTGCGTTGAACTAAAAAGAAATATTTTAATTCAAAACAAATTGTTTTAAATTAAAACAATTTATTGAAGATAAGAACGTGATTTCGTTGTAGAAAAAAAAAATTACCGTGCGGGTGAACCTTTAACGCTAAAAACGAAATGCAAAAAATAGTTGGTGAAATCGGCCCTAAATAAATTAACATGACTCTGAGCCTGACAACATAATTAACTCTTATATTGTATACCAACCAGCTCATTCTTAGTTTCTTAAAAAAATATTACCCACACATTTTTTTCACACACTGTAAATGGAATTTCCTATTCACATGCCGATGTTTGTAAAATGGGTTCCGTAAAAGTTCTCAGTAATTACAAAGAAAATAAATTAATTTTTTGTGTGAAATAGAGAACGGTACCTTGAAACAAAAAATATAATATTTTATTTAGATCAAACGCAAATCCAACGACTGACACTTAAATTATCTAGGTTTTGAAGTTGATCCAATCGAAAAAAATTAAACGTTTTGAATTTAAGTCCGGTTAGTATTTCGTGAATTTTTTATACTTGCTTTTTGGCAAAACACTTTTATCTATTACAAAAAGATTAATTATAATTTATATCTTATCATTTGATCAAGCTGTTCTTACAATCTTTACATCCTATAAGGCAGTACTGCTAATAGGAAAAAGCACTAGACGTCAATTTACAGCAGTAGACTTTCAGACAAAGAGCTACGCCGTCAGTTCGGAACCGAAAACAATGAGTTAACATTTATGTGGTTATTGATTGTAAAAATTGATTTAAATAACGGAAGCTTGTCAATTTCGGTGCTTTTTGATGAAGATTTTACAACACCTGTTTTAATCGATTATTATTGATTCCACAAACAACACTGCCTGATCTGTTAACAGTAAGTAAGGTTAAGGTGTCAAAATATTTTTTTCAATTCTGAACGATTTAAGCTAGAGTAACGATTGGGCAACGAAAAAGCTTTCGATAGCATTAAGCACTGGGCAGTAAAGGCATCTTTAATGAATAGCAGAATAGATCATAGATTTAATAGCCACTATATATAGCGAAGCACTAACATCAATCAAAATCCACGAAGCAATAAAGCCAATCTGCATAAGCCAATACATATAGCGAAGCACTAACATCAATCAAAATCCACGAAGCAACAAAGCCAATCTGCATTAGAAGAGGTGTCAGACAGGGTGACACAATATCTCCTAAATTATTTAACCAGGCCCTAGAAGATGTTTTTAAAAGCTTATATTGGGAAGAAATAGACATCAAAGTAAACGGACAATTCTTGAACCACCTAAGATATGCTGATGATATCGCCTTAATAACAGACAAGAAAGAAGAAGTGATAAAAATTCTGGAAGAACTGGATACAGCAGCTAAAAATATAGGCTTAAGTATGAACTAAACTAAAACTAAAATCATAACAAACACAGATAAAGATATTACCTTCAGAATAAAGCAAAAATAGAGGATTATATATATATATATATATATATATATATATATATATATATATATATATGTGTATATATAAACCTGGGACAAATTATTAAACTGAAAAAAGTAAACCAAATAGCTGAAATCAAGAGACCAGTAAGATTTGCCTGGGCAGCATTCGGTAAATTAAGCTACATATTAAGAAATAAAAAATATTCTCAGTCCCTCAAAACGAAAGTGTATAACCAATGTATCCTTCCTGTATTTACCTATGGATCCCAGACCTGGACACTTACGAAATCAAACATGGATAAGGTAACAAAAGCCCAAAGATCAATGGAAGACAAATGTTACATGTAAAGCTAACAGACAGAAAAAGGAATTAATGGATAAGAAATGAAACAAGAATAAGGCATGTCAGAGGAGAAGTAGCAAAATTAAATTGAAAATTTGCCGGTCATAATATCAAACGGAAAGACGATCGGTGGAACAAATGTGTTGTAAACTGGAGACCTTGGGAAAATAAAAGAAGAAGGGAAAGACCCCAAATATGATGGGTGGACGATTTAAAAAAACACGCGGGAACTAGATGGATGAACACGGCGACAGACAGAGAAGAGTGGAAGAAATTGGGGGAGGACTATGTCTAAAAATGGATTGAAGAAGGCTAAATAGATAGATAGATCGAAACTTGGCACGCACATCGACCTTCACATACCTATTCTTGAATTTTTAAATAAATTTTGATGCAAGGGGTCAAAATGTGTTTTAAGATTATGCCTACACCTTCTGAATTATTGCACCTGCACAACAATGTCTTATCAAATTGGTAGCTCATACAATAACCCACAGGTGTGCTATATAAATACTCTGCCAATATATGGGTACTTAAGCTCACACTAGGTACTATAGTTATAGTGCACATCTGAGTATCTAAGCTAATATAAATATGAATGAATGAAATATATATTATTGAACTCCAGACTCAATTACCTTTCGTGTGATACCACACAAGCTATGTTTTGACTTAAACTCTAATTTTTGAAATCTACCCCCTCCTTTAAAAAAACCAACTAATTTGTATTTTGTTTAACTCTTGACTCAATTACCTTTCGTTTGGTATAACACACGCCATATTTTTACTTAAACTCTAATTTTTGAAATCTACCCCCACCCTTTATTTAAATAAACTAAAATGTATTTTGTTTAACTCCAGGCTCAATTACCGTTCGTTTAATATTAGACAAGCCATATTTTCACATAAAATCGAATTTTTGAAATCTATCCCCACCATTTTATTTGGCTTGCGTTCGGTGGATTTTCTTGATTTTTAAATGGGACCATCACGACCCAAGACCCAGTCTAGGTACCAAATTTCATTCATATCGAGCAAGCGGTTTTTGAGTTATGCGCGTTGGTCGTTACAGACAGACATACAGACAGACAGACAGACAGACGGCGCGACAAGAAAGTTTCAAAATCATCTGAAACGCAAAGATATATAAAAAATTTTGAAATCGGAGCAACTTTTTTTTCTCGAAAAAATTAGGATCACCATAGCTTACACTATACTATAGTATAGTAGTACTCTGAGCTAAAAAATACTCTGCCAATATATGGGCCCCTAAGCTCACACTAGGTCCTATAGTTATAGTGTACGTGTGAGCTAATATAACTAAAAACTGAAATATATTTTATTCAACTCCAGACTAAATTACCTTTTGTTTAATACCACACAAGCCATGTTTTGACTTCAACTCAAATTTTTGAAATCTACCCCCACCCTTAAAAAAAACACAAAAACTAAAATGTATTTTGTTAAACTTCGGACTCAATTACCTTTCGTTTGATATCACACACGCCATATTTTCACTTAAACTCTAATTTTTAAAATATACCCCCACCCTTTTTTTTTAAATAAATTAAAATGTATTTTGTTTAACTGCAGACTCAATTACCTTTCGTTTAATATCACACACGCCATATTTTCACATAAACTCTAATTTTTGAAATCTACCCCCACCCTTTTATTTGGTTTGCGTTCGGTGGATTTTGTTCATTTTTAAATGGGACCATGTCGACCCAAGACCCAGCCTAGGTACCAAATTTCATTGAAATCGGCCAAGCGGTTTTTGAGTTATGCGCGTTGGTCGTTACAGACAGACATACAGACACACAGACAGACAGACAGACAGACAGACATACAGACAGACAGACAGACAGACGGCGCAACAAAAAAGTTTCAAAATCATCTGAAACGCAAAGATATATAAAAAATTTTGAAATCGGAGCAACTTTTTTTTTCTCGAAAAAATTAGGATCACCATAGCTCACACTACTATAGTATAGTATATGTGTGAGCTAAAAATCGAAGCCGTTAACAAGGTCTAATAGTTAGGGGCAAAAATTTTTGTAATTTGCAATAAAAAAGGTTAATTGAATTACAAAAGATAATCACAGGTAATGGATCAATAAACGAAGTCCGATATAAATTTTCACAAAAATTATAGCTTTTTTAGATTTGCAACGATTTCATATGATAAAATTGCTTGACCTTTAAAAATTTTAACCCCTAAAGTGCTTAAAAATAGTTGACAAGCAGTTTTGTTAAGACCGGAAAAAAATAAAATTTCAATAAAAAGTCTAATTTTTCATAGAATTCAGACACGCCAAAGAAAAACCATCGACTGACCTGTTATATCTACAAATAAAAATTAGAATCAGTGTACATGTATAAAAAGACTCTGCCAATATATGGGCACCTAAGCTCACACTAGGATCTATAGATGTAGAGTACGGGTGAGCTAATATAACTAAAAAATTAAATATATTTTATTCAACTCCAAACTCAATTACCTATCGTTTGATACCATACATGCCATGTTGTAAGTTAAACTCTAATTTTTGAAATCTTTGTTAAAAAAACTAAAATATGTTTTGTTTAACTCCAGACCCAATTACTTTTAGTTTGATATCACACACGCCATATTTTCACTTAATCTCTAATTTTTTTAATCTACCCCCACCCTTTTTTCCAAACTAAAATTCATTTTTTTTAACTCCAGACTCAATTACCTTTCGTTAGATATCACACACGCCATATTTTTACAGAAACTCTAATTTTTGAAATCTACTTTTATTTGGCTTGTGCTCGGTGGATTTTGTTCATTTTTAAATGGGACCATCTCGACGCAAGATCCAGCCAAGGTACCAAATTTCATTAAAATCGGACAAGCGGTTTTTGAGTTATGCGCGTTGGTCGTTACAGACAGACGGACATACAGACAGACAGACAGACAGACAGACGGCGCAACAAAAAAGTTTCAAAATCATCTGAAACTCAAAGATATATAAAAAAATTTGAAATCGGAGCAACTTTTTTTTTCTCGAAAAAATTAGGATCACTATAGCTCACACTACTATAGTATAGTAGTAGTGTGAGCTAAAACTTTATACACCACAAAATAATGTCGCAAAATGGCTTTGAATCATTGTACTTTTAACGCGTTTCTCAGAACGAAAAAATGACATTTTATAAATGAAAGTTGCTTCAATCATAATAATATCATGTTTTTGAAGGCCTACTGGACCATCTACTCTTGTTTATTAAAGGTGTTCGAGAGTTTCAGTATGTTTTTTATTTTACCCTGGTTGGCCAAAAGTCATGTCCCTGAGCCTGCGGAGGGATAGGGGGCACTCGGTAAAGTCAAAAAATTGTTATATAGAGGTTCAGCTGTTCTCGACACGACCCGACCGATCCACAGTAAAATGGTAAAATTCATGCCTTGCAAACTGCAAGTCAAAAATATATTGCGCCGCATATATTTTTGAAAAATAAAGTAATTTTTGTGAAATATTTTTTTTAATAAGAAATTGCGGTTTATCTAGTTGCTATTTTTGACTAGAACTAAAAAATTAATAAGTCATATTTATATAAATCCTAGCTGATTTTTCTAGTTTTCAGGGCATATCTCTAACGGTTACGTTGTACTTTTCACCCGATTTGAACCAAATTTTGTCATTTAACTAAAGAGATCACTAAAATACTTTTTAGCTCACACTACTACTATAAGTAGTGTGAGCTATGGTGATCATAATTTTTTCGAGAAAAAAAAAGTTGCTCCGATTTCAAAAATTTTTATATATCTTTGCGTTTCAGATGATTTTGAAACTTTTTTGTTCTGCTGTCTGTCTGTCTGTCTGTCTGTCTGTCTGTCTGTCTGTCTGTATGTCTGTCTGTATGTCTGTCTGTAACGACCAACCCGCATAACTCAAAATCCGCTTGTCCGATTTTAATGAAATTTGGTACCTAAGTTGAGTCTTGGGCCGTGATGGTCCCATTTAAAAATGAACAAAATCCACCGAACGCAAGCCAAATAAAAGGGTGGGGGTAGATTCCAAAAATTAGAGTTTATGTGAAAATATGGCGTGTGCGATATCAAACGAAAGGTAATTAGGTCTGGAGTTAAAAAAAATGAAATTTAGTTTATTTTTAAAAAAAGGGTGGGGGTAGATGTCAAAAATAGGAGTTTAAGTGAAAATATGGCGTGTGTGATATCAAACGAAAGGTAATTGAGTCTGGAGTTAAACAAAATACATTTTAGTTTTTTTTTAAAGGGTGGGGGGTAGATTGAAAAAATTTCAGTTTAAGTCAAAACATGGCTTGTGTGGTATCAAACGAAAGGTAATTGAGTCTGGAGTTGAATAAAATATATTTCAGTTTTTGATTATATTAGCTCACACTATAACTATAGTACCTAGTGTGAGCTTAGGTGCCCATAGATTGGCAGAGTATTTGTATTAGCTCACACATATACTATACTATAGTAGTGTGAGCTATGGTGATCCTAATTTTTTCGAGAAAAAAAAAGTTGCTCCGATTTCAAAATTTTTTATATATCTTTGCGTTTCAGATGATTTTGAAACTTTTTTGTTTTGCTGTCTGTCTGTCTGTCTGTCTGTCTGTCTGTCTGTATGTCTGTCTGTCTGTCTGTATGTCTGTCTGTAACGACCAACCCGCATAACTCAAAAACCGCTTGTCCGATTTTAAGGAAATTTGGTACCTAAGTTGGGTCTTGGGCCGTGATGGTCCCATTTAAAAATGAACAAAATCCACCGAACGCAAGCCAAATAAAAGGGTGGGGGTAGATTCCAAAAATTAGAGTTTAAGTGAAAATATGGCGTGTGTGATATCAAACGAAAGGTAATTGAGTCTGGAGTTAAACAAAATACATTTTAGTGTTTTTTAAAAGGGTGGGGGGTAGATTAAAAAAAATTGAGTTTAAGTCAAAACATGGCTTGTGTGGTATCAAACGAAAGGTAATTGAGTCTGGAGTTGAATAAAATATATTTCAGTTTTTGATTATATTAGCTCACACTATAACTATAGTACCTAGTGTGAGCTTAGGTGCCCATAGATTGGCAGAGTTTTTTACATGGTATTTCCTCTTTGTTAAGAAAATTGGAAAAGCAACGCAAAATAAAAACAATTAGAATATCTTGATTTTTTAAATAATTCCAAATGAATAATTCTTAAAATACTAAAACCCTTTTTTTAATACGACTACATTAAAAAATAAGGCTATACGCACAAAAAATCCTGTTCCAAAATCTGTACTTTGCACACGCTGTGCATCTTTATTTAGGCATTTTTATTTTGATAAATAGTTCTATTATAACAGAAACAAATGATTCCCTTGAGCAGGGAAGTAAAATTTGTGGGCTAAACTCTACACCGACCATCTTCACTTTGTTTTATTGACAAGATACGTCTAAAAATCTGATTCTGAATTAATTTAAAAACGAAGAACTAATATACGTTTCAATTTCCACTCGTGAAAAAAGTGTAGAAAAAAATTCGTTCTTTACATACTCTCTTAACTTGTGGATCTCGCCTTCGGCTTAGTCTATACCTAAGCTTTATACTTTGTGGTCTGTACACTTTTTCACTCGAATGCAAATAGTCGTTTTCAAATCTTATTATTTAATATCCTATTTTAACAAAAGTCTTAAAGGCAATGCGTCATCGTGGGCTTCATACTACAACAAGGTAACTTGATTTTTTTTAAAATTAAAGTTAATTACTTCTAAATCCAATTGGTCACAATTGAAGTTTGCAAAACGTATCTCTTACATCATCGGCAAGATTTACTAGGTACAGTGGTGTATATAAGGGGGGGGCCGGGCCCCCCCGAAGCTAAGATTTTTTCAGATATTTTCCACATATTTCATGAATACAAACATAAAATAGCATAAAATACGGCCTCATGAGGTGTCGCCCCCCCCCCCCCCGAGACTGGTTATTTTTTAGTTTCCCAAAATGTTTTATTTCCTAGATATCTAGTTGTTGTATTAAGCCCACGATATAATTTTGGGTATTGACTGTGCCTAAAGCGAGATCTACAAGTTAAGAGAGTGTGTAAAGAAGATGTCCAACCAGCTATTTACTAAACTTTTTTACGACTGCAAATGGAAACGTAAACTTTTTGTTTTTTAAATTAGTGCAGAATCAGACATTTTGCAAATATTTTTACACTTTTTACGTATTTTGTCAACAAAACAACAAAGTGAAGATGGTCGCTTTTAAGTTTAGCCAACCAATATTACTTCCCTAGTCAAAGAAATTGTTTCTTCTTGGTATAATAGAACTCTATTCCAAAATAAAAATGCGTAAATAAATATAAATTGCCCGTATGTAAAGGCCACTTTGCACACGGCGCGCGGCGTGCGCAAAGTACAGATTTTGAAACGGGGTATTTTGTACGTATATCCTTATTTTCTATTACAGTCGTGTAAAAATAGAGTTTTAGTATTTTAATAATTTTGCATTTGGAATTATTTAAAAAATCAAGAAATTCTAATTACAGTAGACTCGCGCTGGTTCGAACACACCCTTGTGTGAACCTCCCAGTAGTGTGAACAGTGAAGATCGATGTATTATAGTAGTATCAAGAGTAACGAGTCTCGATCGTATAAAAACGGAAAAGAGATGTTAATGAAATGGCAAAATTTAGGGGAATTACCGAGAAGTACTTAGTTTTAATTCGTTTTTTGTGGTAAATACTAGTACCATTTCATGTTTTGCTTCGTAAAATGGTAAAAACTAAGAAGTTTTTAATTCTTGTTCCCAGAGGTAACTTTGGAAGGCGAATCTGAGAACGATATGAAGACACCTAAAAAAGTTGCAGTAAAGTATGTTTTGGAATCACTTAAAGTGGTTACATTATAGTCAGAGACAAACAACATAGATTTTAGAGCCTAAGAACTATTAAGACCGAGCAGTAGCCACTTATTGGTCAGCTAGATAAGTTCGGACACTGATTACACGACTCTAATAATCAGTGGTTCGGACTAAAATAACATCGTATTTTACCTAATGATATGTAAATTTTGAAGTTTCATAAAAATTCATAAGAGTAGTATTTGTCGATACCTTAAATTGTCATTTTCAGCAGAAACTCATAGATTTGCTCTAAATTATAAGAATAGTTACATTTAAAAGTTGATAGGTATGGATTTATTATATATTACCAATAATATTTCGGTTTTAGAATAGACCTTCCGTAGTGTGAACGGTCTCCATGGTATGAACGTGCAGATTTTATTCGTGTTCATACTAGGGCGAGTCTACTGTATTGTTTTTATTTTGAATTGCATTTCTAACTTCTTTAATGAAGAGGAAATATTGTTTAAAATACAAAAAAGCTTTTTATTGATCTCTTTAGTTAAATGTCAAAATTTAGTTCAAACCGGGTGAAAAGTACTCGTTCTTTTGGGGGGTCTGGGGGGTTTTTTGGGATTTTGCAGCTAAAATTTAAAAAACTTATATAATTTTATTTTTAGATAAGATTGTACACATTTTTGATTAATTTCTCTGTCACTGTGCCTTTAAAGCGTCAACTTAGTTAAATTTTAAGAAATTTGAACACGACTATAAGAGAGGGGGGAGGTAAAAAATTGGTTTGGCAATATCCAGATCGTGAATCTGTGACCTATTCTCAGCTAGAATCCCTTGTCAAACCGCGGTCCTCATATTTTTCATACTCAAATACCTCCAGCGCCTGCACTATTTTTATGGACGGACTACTTTTATGCATGACTTTGTCACTTCCTCAGTGCAATTAAACTTTTTACATACTTAAATAGGTAGGTACTTGTTAAAATTGATCTTTTGAATTTTTTATGCCTATGAAAAAATAAATGCTTTTAACAAAGTAATAAATGCAGTTTATTTGGTTGTAGGTTTTAGATAAACTTTCGAAAATTGTAAATCACACTATGGATTACCTTTTTTAACTCGCACGCTAATTGTCTCTTTACGAGCAGTTGATAACATGGATAGTATTCTTTACTAGTCGCCGCTGGGTATGGCATGCATGTTGTTTAATCTGAATATAAATAAAAAATAGTTTAGGCTTATTTTATTGTATTTGTATATTTTATGACACAATATTAAGATGAGAACCAACCACGTACTGTCCGGCTAAAATAAAATGAGGCGCAAAAGAGATGGCTTCAATTAGCACTATCTTTCTCTGTCCAGTGGCGTGCTATAATTTTTTAATTCATCATTATTATGTATTAATTTTATATTTTAATCCTCCTAAGCCCTTTTTTGCTGGAATAATCCATACCTTATTTTTCTTAAAAAGATTTTTTTTTCAAAACTTTTATAGTTATTATATTATATAGGTACCTACCTATTTCATTAGGTAGGTGCATATGAATCTAGAAACCTAAAAAAATACCAATTGACTCTAAAAATTGCAAAAATCCAAAACCATTCGTTTCATCTTCAAAATTGGAACCCCACACAGTTTTATAAAAAAAAATTAAAAAGAGTAAATGATACGCCACTGTTTCTTTTTGTTGGTCTAGAATGTGTATGAAACGTGCCTAGTCATCCTGTTTGAGCCTAACGATAACAATAGAAGCCCAAGAAAAGAGTGTGAATTGTGAACGGGCCGGAGTCGAGTTGAGTTAGCGGTAACAATAGAAATCCAATAAAAGGGTGTGAATTATGAACGGGCTGTATCGATTTTTTTATATACCAGACGAGTACCGTTTTTTCTTGTAATATTAAAATGCTGTTCATGGTAAATTTGCTAAAAATGAAGACCACCCAGTAAGACAAAAGTGCTGTTAACAGAGGGAGATAGATTGAGTTAAGCCATGTCTTTTTCACGTCATTTTAATCTGGTCAGACAATATGTTATATTTATGGGAGGTTTTTTTTTAAATGGCCGACATACGAAATTTTATGTCACTAAGAAATAGAATTATTTGTTCCAATTTTAGGAGCAAAATTTCTCGCCGAAAATTATAAGCACGATCCATTCTTTCAGAGTCACTGAAAAATTTGGTTGGCGTCACGCGTTTATTTACGAAAAAACCTTCAAAATCACCCAATGTAAGTATCTGAAATGGTGTCACTATTAGTTCTAAAAACAACTTCAGTATAAAAATAAATATTTTGTTACCAAGGTTTTGTAATCATCCGAAACAAAAACAACACAATTTTCTCAAAAAAATTAAAACTGTAGTGACAATGTTGACTTTAAGTTAACTTGAAGCTTTTCATGTGAATACGTTTGTGTTAAATTTTGGCGGTAAGTTGCTGTTTTTTTTTTACTACTTATTATAAAATAATAAAAAAGACAAGTAACACAAAAATGTATTATATTCGAAGCGTGAAAGTTTTGAAGTGTAAACTTGTTTAGGCGCGTTTAGCAGTTTTTGTGGGTACTGAATTGAACTGAGCCGTCAGGCTGGGCTATGTAACGCTCATTCGGGTGAAGTCGGCTCGAGTCGACTAACTGTGAAAGGAACATTCAGCGAGCGATATGACGATGCAGAAGAAGGCCAGTACACAGAAGAGTTCGGTTCGGTCCGCTTTGCAGAATATGTTATGGGCCAGTATTATTAATTTCGCCTTGTTGAAGTTTAGACTTCTGCCACATATTTTTTTTTGATAGTGTGCATAATAAACAAAAAAATCACTTTCCTGTCAAAAGGTCTCGGCAAATAAATTAAGAAAAACCTCAAAAATGTCCTTAAATTCCTTTTCTAGGTTTAGCGTCACAGCAGGGTCGTATTTTATTAACAGAAATTCCATAATATTGTTTTTCCTGCTCTGGTTCGTAAAAATGGACGTTTACGCAAAAGCTTGCATGGGGGCAGGGGCAATTCCCGCACGCGACGCAATGTGCGTAAAAGTAATTTTTGCCCAGACCTTGCGTAACAGTAAATATTTTTTGCTTTTTTAACCAAAAACGTAGAGGCGACACGCGTTGTTTACTAAATTTTCTTCGGGATACCCTGTGCAAATATTTTTTTAACACTCGCCCTTTAAATTTAAAATTGTATGGTTCAGGATTTTTTCTTAAAAAATTTAGTTTCCTCAAAAAATCGGTATTTTTGCTCAGACTTACCTCTAAAAAAAGTCAACATGGTACACTAAATTCCACCAGCAAAATCAATTTAGTCCACTTAACAAAACTAAACAGAAAAGTCAACGAAATGGTCTACTAGTCCGGCCTTCGAGGCTGCTTTAAGTTTAAATAAAAATAAAATTGTTATAAAAAAAGTATTCATTGAGAATTTCTAAAAACTTAGGCGATAAATGCGCAATGGCCAATTCAATACAGTTTCTATTATGTTTTTATATTAAAAATGCATATATTTGAACATATTTTTTTGGCAATATTAAGACCTCTTAATTATTTAAATCCCTGTCAAAGTTTTACTTTACAATAAACTTACCTATACTATGAAATGAGTAGGCAAGCATTTTTTTTTATCAATTGGTTTTCTTCTTTTATCCGAACGCAAAATTTTTATGCATTACATTTTTTACGCATATATATTAGCACCTAACGTTTAAAATAACAAAATATTGGTAATTTAAAATTGTAAAAATACATCATAACAAAAACATTTCATGTAAAAAAAAGCCAAGTACGCGAAAATGGCATTCCGTAAAAAGAATTGGGATAAAAGTAAAGCCAAACTTCTTTATGTTCAATTTAGCACTGTGCCTAAGAGTCATTTGCAGCCGTAATAGCCATTTCCAAACTAGTAAGAACCTTTCATTTTGAAATTTGTATTGGAGAACTTAGAGACTTACCTCTTAAAAATGTCCGGGTAACACACTAAACTCCACCAAAAAAAAATCTATTTAATCCACTACACAAAACTGTACAGAAAAAGCCAAAAAATGCTCTAGAAGTCTGGCCTTAGGGGCCACTTGAAGTTTATATAAAAATTAAATTGTTATAAACAAAAATACCCATTGAAAAGTTCCAAAAGCTTCCGCTATAAATACGCGTGGTTAAAGTACTTGGTACCATTAAAAGCTACGTGCACACTATGGGCAGAAAACCCGACTGATACACGTGATAAAAAAGCGCGCGACTTAATCTCGAACTCGCAAAGGGTGATGGTGCTTATTGTACGGTCAAACAGCAGTAGCTTAAAAAGCGGTACCAAACAAGTGACTCCAGCGATAACCTACGCAGCGTGGTAAATAAAACCATGGGGGAATTAAGGGGGGCCAACATAAACCTCGTAACTAGTAAGTAGGTACTGATAAACGGAGAAGTACCGCCTTTCTTCAGGTTTTGGTTGCCTTTGGTGGCCGCCTTCTATAAAATTGGCTAGTAATCATCTAATTAGAATCTTATCATTTTAATGGATGTTAATTTTATGTAATACCCAAAACTATTAGGTATACACAGAAAAAAAGAAGTTCTTCAGTTAAGAAAAGTAGTTTTCTTGAAAAAACTATCTTGACTCAAAAGCAAAAGTCTCCGAACAAAATGTTTTCTTTTCATCTAAGCAAGCCGCTTGTTTTGGAAAAAAAAAATAATTGTCTTGGTAAATTGTTTTGGTTTAAAACAAACTGCCTGTAGCGAAGAAAAAGTGGTTTTAAAGCAAGATATAAAATATCTTATTAATATCTTCTCAACACAAATAAAGCTTTACTTTGCCTAAAGACTTAATTTTTTAACTCAAAATATCCGGCATCTCAAAACAAAAATGGCGATTTATTTCATAATACTAGAAAACACAAAACAAGAAGGGGCCATTTCCATTCAAAACAAATCAATTTTCTTGGATAAACGCAACTTTTATTTTCAACGGAAACCAGCAGTTCAAGAGAATAGTTTTTTTTTGTTAAGAAAATATCCTCTTCGTGCATAGAAAAGCAAATTTTTTCTTGGATCAATGCAATTTGCATTGACTGAAAACATTTTTTTTTCTGTGTAACAATAAGTTTAAACTATCATGATTAAATTACTACCTTCTCCATTTAAAGACGAATAAATTTCTAAATAGATGTTATAGTAAATCCGATATCTGTCTTAAAAAAAAACTACATTGCGATTATGCCTATAGATACCGATGTATAATTCCCGTATTAAATAAGGGTAAATTTTTTTTAAATGGTATAATAATGTAGTTGTAAATAACTTAAAATAACAGCGTTATAAAGTATCCAAAATTATTTAAAAATTTTAAAAAACTTATTAAAAATGTTAATAAATAAATAAAAATTATAAAAAATTATAAAAAAATTTTTTCTAAATCAAGCCCAGGTGTAATGGTTCCGAGGATGGAAGCCGCGTTTCCTCTTTGGATAGCCAAGCTTATCCGTTGAAGGATTAAACTTTTTACTTTTAGGTTTTTAATTTTTATACTGATGTCGTTAATGAGTTTTTTTGCTTCATCTCCCCACGGACCCAAGGTCTCAAAAAAAAGGCACAAAAATGTATCTATCCATTAGTTCTTAATATTTTGTCTTTCTTTTGAATTTCTTCAATTTTGCTGCTTCGCCAGATTTAATAAATTTTTTTATTAATGTACGAGGTCTGATAATTGAATTTTAAGACTGGCCTCCGTACTAACAGGTTTTAAATCTCCACGCGTCGGGCGCTCGGAGTTATTAACCTTAATGTGCGTTCTACCACCACGCGCAATCTTGTCGCCTTTCCTCTACTAGTTTGGCTTACACAGTGGTTTAAAGCAGATAGTCCATAGCTCATTTGCCGGAAATATGACAAACAAAAAAATTGAGCAACGTATTAATTTAAAGTAAAACTCAAAAAACAGCTACTAAATGCTTTCAAATGAGATGTCTACGGAGAGCGGTGTATGTCTCGTGCAATGATTTTTATATGGCATGAAAGCTTTTTCGTCGTGAAGAAGTTAAAGATGATGAAAGAGAAGGGCGGTCCAGCATATCCAAAACAGCGATGCTCATTGATTTTTTTTTCGATATTAGGGGTGTTATTCTTATTGAATGGGCGGGTGAGGATCAAACAGTCAACCAACATTTATATTTGGAAGTACTGATGTAGCTAAGGCAACGTGTACGTGAACGCGTGGCTGCTCTACCAGGCCAATGCACCAGCCAACAATACCCTTTCCATTAAGCAGTTTTTAGTTAATCAGAAGATCCCCGTCGTTAACCACCCACCATATTTATCAGTTGCGACTTCTACCTGTTTCCGAAAATGAAGAAATCGTTAAAAGAAACCTGTTTTGAAATATTAGAACACGTCATGGAAAACACGGCAAGACTTCTTAACAGCCACTCTTCCGATTATTTCCAAAATTCCTTCCAACATTGGAAAAAAACGCATACAACGCTGCGTCGATAGAGAAGCGGACTACATTGATGGGGCATATCATTAATTTGTATTAATATTTAAATAAAGTAGATTTTTTACAACTGTCTTATAATTTTATTGTCATACCTCGTATATTGTCCCACATGAATGCTTTGCCAGTCTTCCAGGGAACGAAAGTCTTCCCATCTGCCCGCTAATATAATATTGGCCTAGGCAGCATTCGATAAATCTCAGAACGAAAGTCTACACGGTAAAAAATTGTATCTACAATGAAAACACGTCCTTTTCTTGAATAAATTGTTTTACCTTAAAACAATTTGTTTTGAATTAAAATATTTCTTTTTAGTTTAACGCAGCGTTTAATCTTGAAATGAGACTTTATTTTTCTTCTTTAATTGTTTGGTTTCAGGATACTCCATTTTGTAACAAAGCAAATTGTCTTCATATATACAATTTCTGTTTCACATTAAAATAAAGGGTAAGACATTTTTTGTGCTATATCAAGAAAATATTCTCTTGGTGAATAGGAAAGCACAAATCATTTTACTTCAAAGCAATTTGCTTTAATCCAAGACAATTTTTTTTACCGTGTATAACCACTTATGAAATATTAATGGAAATAAAAAAATTGTTTACTTTTTGATCTTTTAATTTTATTTTTAGCAAATTCTTGTATTTATTTTAGATGAAATGGGCGGACGATTTAAGGAAACATGCGGAAACTAGATGGATGAACACTGCGACAGACAAACAAGAGCGAAAGATATTGGGGGAGGCCTATGTCCAAAGATGGACCGAAGAAGGCTAAATAATAAAAATGCTCCATGCTCCAAGAGAGACCAAGATTCGAAGTTTTAGTTGATTATAAACTACGTATAGGTATGTCATATGAAGACTACCAAAATCTGTGTTAAGGGATGTGGAGAGACGGAAGAGTTTACGGAAGAGTTTCTGATTATTCGGAATTCAGAAAAGTTCAAAAGAAGAATGGAATAAAACCTGACCTTATTTTAAAAAGCAGCTGCTTTCTTTCAAAAGTCGGCCTTTGTGTATTTAAGAACCGGATTTATTAGTGTCTCGTTTTATTAATTGAAAGTTAGCGACTTTATTTTTAAATTTGACGTTGGTATGTCAATTTTGAGAGGTCAGCTGTCAGTTTTTTTTGTAAATCTGTCAGAATAAAGCCGACTCTAAAATAAAGTCAGGTTTTATTCCAATAACTCTCTAATAACTAATGTTTTGCAAACCGTATCAAAAATCTTAACTAAAAGTCGTAAATTCTTATGATTTTAGGTATGTTATTGAAAGATATTTTTTTGTTAGGGCTAGTAAACTACAGAATGAAAACAATAAAAATAAATTTAAATTGTTTTTCATCGTGGAAAAAAACGTGGATCTCTGTTATTTGATCCGTTTATGTACAAGTTATGCTAAAATGTTTTGGATTCTTTAGTCGAAAATAATCTTTATCACATTAATTAACCCGAATCTGCTCTTCCGAAAAAACGTTAATGGGTATTTATGTAATTAAATCAAAGTTTTATTACATAAACAACCATTATAAAGGTTTGTGTTCGTTTCGACCGTAACTATTCGGGTGTAATTTTTCAATTATTGTTTCAGATTTAGACGTACGAAATAAACAAATCAGGTATAGTTTTTGCAAAGCCACCTGAAATGCTCCTAATACGGGGTTCTATCGATTTCATGAAATTTTGCTTCATTCTGCCCTTCAAAAGTGATTCAAATTCATATAAAATCTTCCTGGTATAATTTCAACCCTACCGACAGAGAAAAGGCGCGACTCTTTGCGGTCCGACGACAAAGTATTTGTTTTGAGACCGACCCAGCCCAGGTGGATACACGGCATCTGATTGGCTGATTTTTTTGAGACGAGCTTTTAATTGCTTTCAGGTGTTTCTTTCAGGACCCCTTTAGTCGGCAGTATGCAAAGTTAGAAAATAAATCATTGTCGTTTCTGTAGGTGTAGGAATAGAAAGTTTTATTTACGCCATAATTAAATGAAATAATTTTCATGAGTATATCTACCGCCGCCCATGTCACTTTCTTTAAAGGATATGCCGATGGTCGGCTTTAACCTTTGTTCAACTGACTTTGCAAAAACTTTACCCATCATAAATAAGGGCATGTATTTAATAAGGCCTTAGCAGAATCTATATTAGACACTTATTGGAATAAAACCTGACCTTATTTTAAAATCGATCCTATTGTGACGGATTTACATATAAAAAGCAGCTGTTTTCTTTCAAAATTCGGCATTTGTGTTTTTCAATGTGTGGTTTATGGCAAAATCTATACGGTTTTAATAGAAAATAGATTAATTGTCTCTTAATTTATTTTTACCTTCCTAGCCCGCGTAGCAATGGCTAGAGAAGGTATTAGTTTCGAAGAAATTTTTTTTTGAGATAACGCCGAATATACAGTGTGTCCACGTAAGTTGGCGGCCTATGGGAAACTTTTTTATTATTAGCTTTACGAAAAAAAGTTATTCTTCATAAAAAGTTCTGCATGGTCCAAAACCTAAAATGCAACCATCAGATGTTAAATTTTTTCATCATATTACGAGGTTTGTCAAAAAATGTGATTTTTGCTCTTGAGTAAAGTACCTTTCTTTTTGACAATATCGAAAATTGTTATAAAGAAAAGATGTTTAGAATTAAAAATAGCTTTCAAATATTCAACATTGTTTATTTACATTATTATTATTTGCATCCTAGATTAATTATGCTTTAATGTGCAAACTTAAATTTCCAACGTAATCGCAGAAAATGTAGAAAAAAATATTTTTTAATGTAAATAAACAATGTTGAATATTTGAAAGCTACTTTTAATTCTAAACATCTTTTCTTTATAACAATTTTCGATATTGTCAAAAAGAAAGGTACTTTACTCTGGAGCAAAAATCACATTTTTTGACAAACCTCGTAATATGACTGAAAAAATTTAACATCTGATGGTTGCATTTTAGGTTTTGGACCATGCAGAACTTTTTATGAAGAATAACATTTTTTCGTAAAGCTAATAATAAAAAAGTTTCCCATATGCCGCCAACTTACGTGGACACACTGTATGTTATTTGGGTGTATGTTGACCTAACTTAGCAATGTCATGTCTGTCAGGTGTGTGTGTGTGTGTGTATATATTATTTCTGTCAGTAACACGATAGCTACTAAACTGCTGAACCGATTTTCATAAAATTTTTTGGTAAAATGGAGCTCGACAGACTAACGAGAAAAAATGCTTACTTTTTAATGAAGCGTCGTATCAGTATGCAGTTTTCGGAATATAGAAGACTACATATTGCTCAATAATTTGTGTTACAACCAAAAACTTTGTATGAGCTTTAGTTTCTGAGATAATAACAAAAAACTGTTTTCAAGGCTGATATATCATGGCTTCACTTGAAGTGGGCTAATAGGCTAGCTGGGAAGGTATTAGATCCGTCATGAATCCATTTATTTGTTTGGGTGTTGTAGATGTAGGTGTTGATCAGTGGTGGAACTCTTACCAGGCCCTCCCCATTAGGGAAAGGACAACATATATATGGGGTATTTAAGTGAATATTTTAGCTCACACATATACTATACTATAGTAGTGTGAACTATGGTGATCCTAATTTTTTCGAGAAAAAAAAAGTTGCTCCGATTTCAAAAATTTTTATATATCTTTACGTTTCAGATGATTTTGAAACTTTCTTGTCTGTCTGTCTGTCTGTCTGTCTGTCTGTCTGTCTGTCTGTCTGTCTGTCTGTCTGTCTGTCTGTCTGTCTGTCTGTCTGTCTGTCTGTCTGTCTGTCTGTCTGTCTGTCTGTCTGTCTGTCTGTCTGTCTGTCTGTCTGTCTGTCTGTCTGTCTGTCTGTCTGTCTGTCTGTCTGTCTGTCTGTCTGTCTGTCTGTCTGTCTGTCTGTCTGTCTGTCTGTCTGTCTGTCTGTCTGTCTGTCTGTCTGTCTGTCTGTCTGTCTGTCTGTCTGTCTGTCTGTCTGTCTGTCTGTCTGTCTGTCTGTCTGTCTGTCTGTCTGTCTGTCTGTCTGTCTGTCTGTCTGTCTGTCTGTCTGTCTGTCTGTCTGTCTGTCTGTCTGTCTGTCTGTCTGTCTGTCTGTCTGTCTGTCTGTCTGTCTGTCTGTCTGTCTGTCTGTCTGTCTGTCTGTCTGTCTGTCTGTCTGTCTGTCTGTCTGTCTGTCTGTCTGTCTGTCTGTCTGTCTGTCTGTCTGTCTGTCTGTCTGTCTGTCTGTCTGTCTGTCTGTCTGTCTGTCTGTCTGTCTGTCTGTCTGTCTGTCTGTCTGTCTGTCTGTCTGTCTGTCTGTCTGTCTGTCTGTCTGTCTGTCTGTCTGTCTGTCTGTCTGTCTGTCTGTCTGTCTGTCTGTCTGTCTGTCTGTCTGTCTGTCTGTCTGTCTGTCTGTCTGTCTGTCTGTCTGTCTGTCTGTCTGTCTGTCTGTCTGTCTGTCTGTCTGTCTGTCTGTCTGTCTGTCTGTCTGTCTGTCTGTCTGTCTGTCTGTCTGTCTGTCTGTCTGTCTGTCTGTCTGTCTGTCTGTCTGTCTGTCTGTCTGTCTGTCTGTCTGTCTGTCTGTCTGTCTGTCTGTCTGTCTGTCTGTCTGTCTGTCTGTCTGTCTGTCTGTCTGTCTGTCTGTCTGTCTGTCTGTCTGTCTGTCTGTCTGTCTGTCTGTCTGTCTGTCTGTCTGTCTGTCTGTCTGTCTGTCTGTCTGTCTGTCTGTCTGTCTGTCTGTCTGTCTGTCTGTCTGTCTGTCTGTCTGTCTGTCTGTCTGTCTGTCTGTCTGTCTGTCTGTCTGTCTGTCTGTCTGTCTGTCTGTCTGTCTGTCTGTCTGTCTGTCTGTCTGTCTGTCTGTCTGTCTGTCTGTCTGTCTGTCTGTCTGTCTGTCTGTCTGTCTGTCTGTCTGTCTGTCTGTCTGTCTGTCTGTCTGTCTGTCTGTCTGTCTGTCTGTCTGTCTGTCTGTCTGTCTGTCTGTCTGTCTGTCTGTCTGTCTGTCTGTCTGTCTGTCTGTCTGTCTGTCTGTCTGTCTGTCTGTCTGTCTGTCTGTCTGTCTGTCTGTCTGTCTGTCTGTCTGTCTGTCTGTCTGTCTGTCTGTCTGTCTGTCTGTCTGTCTGTCTGTCTGTCTGTCTGTCTGTCTGTCTGTCTGTCTGTCTGTCTGTCTGTCTGTCTGTCTGTCTGTCTGTCTGTCTGTCTGTCTGTCTGTCTGTCTGTCTGTCTGTCTGTCTGTCTGTCTGTCTGTCTGTCTGTCTGTCTGTCTGTCTGTCTGTCTGTCTGTCTGTCTGTCTGTCTGTCTGTCTGTCTGTCTGTCTGTCTGTCTGTCTGTCTGTCTGTCTGTCTGTCTGTCTGTCTGTCTGTCTGTCTGTCTGTCTGTCTGTCTGTCTGTCTGTCTGTCTGTCTGTCTGTCTGTCTGTCTGTCTGTCTGTCTGTCTGTCTGTCTGTCTGTCTGTCTGTCTGTCTGTCTGTCTGTCTGTCTGTCTGTCTGTCTGTCTGTCTGTCTGTCTGTCTGTCTGTCTGTCTGTCTGTCTGTCTGTCTGTCTGTCTGTCTGTCTGTCTGTCTGTCTGTCTGTCTGTCTGTCTGTCTGTCTGTCTGTCTGTCTGTCTGTCTGTCTGTCTGTCTGTCTGTCTGTCTGTCTGTCTGTCTGTCTGTCTGTCTGTCTGTCTGTCTGTCTGTCTGTCTGTCTGTCTGTCTGTCTGTCTGTCTGTCTGTCTGTCTGTCTGTCTGTCTGTCTGTCTGTCTGTCTGTCTGTCTGTCTGTCTGTCTGTCTGTCTGTCTGTCTGTCTGTCTGTCTGTCTGTCTGTCTGTCTGTCTGTCTGTCTGTCTGTCTGTCTGTCTGTCTGTCTGTCTGTCTGTCTGTCTGTCTGTCTGTCTGTCTGTCTGTCTGTCTGTCTGTCTGTCTGTCTGTCTGTCTGTCTGTCTGTCTGTCTGTCTGTCTGTCTGTCTGTCTGTCTGTCTGTCTGTCTGTCTGTCTGTCTGTCTGTCTGTCTGTCTGTCTGTCTGTCTGTCTGTCTGTCTGTCTGTCTGTCTGTCTGTCTGTCTGTCTGTCTGTCTGTCTGTCTGTCTGTCTGTCTGTCTGTCTGTCTGTCTGTCTGTCTGTCTGTCTGTCTGTCTGTCTGTCTGTCTGTCTGTCTGTCTGTCTGTCTGTCTGTCTGTCTGTCTGTCTGTCTGTCTGTCTGTCTGTCTGTCTGTCTGTCTGTCTGTCTGTCTGTCTGTCTGTCTGTCTGTCTGTCTGTCTGTCTGTCTGTCTGTCTGTCTGTCTGTCTGTCTGTCTGTCTGTCTGTCTGTCTGTCTGTCTGTCTGTCTGTCTGTCTGTCTGTCTGTCTGTCTGTCTGTCTGTCTGTCTGTCTGTCTGTCTGTCTGTCTGTCTGTCTGTCTGTCTGTCTGTATGTCTGTCTGTCTGTCTGTCTGTCTGTCTCTCTGTAACGACCAACGCGCATAACTCAAAAACCGCTTGGCCGATTTTAATGAAATTTGGTACCTAGGCTGGGTCTTGGGTCGAGATGGTCCCATTTAAAAATGAACAAAATCCACCGGACACAAACTAAATAAAAAGGTGGGGGTAGCTTTCAAAAATTAGAGTTTATGTGAAAATATGGCGTGTGTGATATCAAACGAAAGGTAATTGAGTCTGGAATTAAACAAAATACATTTTAATTTATTTTAAAAAAAGTGTGGGGGTATATTTGAAAAATTAGAGTTAAAGTGAAAATATGGCGTGTGTGATATCAAACGAAAGGTAATTGTGTCCGGAGTTTAACAAAATAGATTTTAGTTTTTTTTTAAGGGTGGGGGTAGATTTTGAAAATTTGAGATTAAATCAAAACATGGCTTGTGTGGTATCAAACTAAAGGTAATTTAGTCTGGAGTTGAATAAAATATATTTCAGTTTTTAGTTATATTAGCTTACACGTACACTATAACTATAGTACCTAGTGTGAGCTTAGGGGCCCATATATTGGCAGAGTATTTTAAATTGTGGCGATATTTGCATTGTTTTATTAGCTTTTGACTATTAGAAAAAAAAAATGTACTTACGGAAAGTTTTATACTAGGTACTTATCTAAATAGATAGTACTTACTTAATTAAATAATTTTTACTTAAATGCTCCGACAAATGCTGCCAAACTACATCATATTCGCCCTCGCTTGCGGGGAATAGATTTTGGTACCTAATCTTGGCTAAAAAATAGTAAACTATAATAGTAAGTATAGACCTTTTTGCTACTTGCTTTCAAAACTGGTGGGGGTTCCACTTTAAATGCACAAAGCCGCCAAGACCTAAAGTTACTAATTTAAATACTGTTCCGGGTTCACTAACAAAAATGAAACGAGCAAATGTCAAAAAGACTATGTCAATTTATTCCCACAACTTAATGTACAAAAACTTCAATAATAACTCACTACTAAAATCGGCTTATTAACTTCGTGTTAATATCTCGCGATTACTACAGTTCTTTATCTCTGACTGACTCTCGTTGCCCGATGTCCGGCTTTTATATGGGGTCTGCGATCTTTCGCGAACAATCTATCCTTTTTCGATACACGAGTATACTGGTTTCATTATGAATGCTAGAAGGTTTGCGTCCGAGTACGAGTGTGAGTCATAGATAACGCAACTAGAACCTAGACTAAGAATAGAACCATAAGATAAGTCAACGTAATACTATACTAAACCTAAATAAATTCTAAATATAAAATTTGAATAACTTAAATGTGTAGCAATACATTAGAGATAACTAATTTAACGTTTAACTCAAAATTGTATAGATTTTGCCACAAACTCAATTAAATTTTCACCTCCCACCACCTCAAGGAATTATCCATATAGCTTGAAATATATTTTTTTAGATTCGGCACCCTCAAAAACATACAAATCGATACCAATCTTGCCCATATCTTGCAGGATAATTTTTTTGTTGGAAAACTTCCCCCCTTGCATTCACACCTCCACAGGGCGTCAACACGAGAAATCCGGATAGTTCCTCGAATCAAAATGACCATCTTGGTCTTAGGAGCAACTGTGGAAAGTCTGTTGGTTTCATCAAGGAGTGACTCGTTTTTTTGGGTAGCCGACCGACTTTTATGTTTGAAGCATATTAAACTTGACGAAGGTCAAATAAACAGATTAAATTTAGGGTCAATTCACTCTGGTTGTTATTTTAATGTTTTTTAAATAATTTGCAGAATTTTTTAGCTATGATAGGAGAGAAAAAACTTGTTTTTACTTTGATCTGATTTTTTATTTACTTGGCAATTAACAACGCTCAGACCTAATAGAAAAATAACATAAGTTCCAATTTACTCTATAGCGTATCCTATAGTAAAGTCATCACGCTTATTACAATTCAATTTTGATTTAAATTTAGATACAAAATAGTACTAAAAAGAGACAGGTAGGTAATCAGTAGACTAGACAGCCCATTCTTCAAAACTAATTCTTAGGTTGTACTATACCTATGTATATAAACCTCTTAAGAACTTAATTATAAATACCTATACACTTTATAATTACTTAAATAAAATTCGTAAAAAACCTGTTCTATCTATATCTCGAGTGCGGTCGGTTCTTCAAAAATTGAAATGGAAAAAAATAGACCAAGAAAAAAATAAGTTAAATGCACTAATCTAATTCAGCCAGGCTGACTGAGATCTGGTTAGTTTGTAATTTTGCTTGATTTTTCTTTTCATAGATTTTTATTGTATTGTTTTTGACGAAAAAACATTGAGATAAGACCGAAAATGTGTTATTTGGTTGTATTTTGACCTATCTTAGCTATATTGTCGTGATGTCTGTCTGTGTGTGTGTGTATGTCTGTCCGTAATACGATAGCTTTAGAGAAGTGTTATTATTTGTGAAGTATTTAAATATCATTAAAAATTTTGAAACTTTTGTAACTATTGAATTTTGTCCAAAACCTATTATGATTTACGTCTGTTTATTATTGTAGTAAGAGCATAAATGGATCATTAAACTATTGGTTGGTTGTAGGTCAAATTTACACTGACACATAAAATAAAAGAGTGATCTGTTTATTTGATCAAACCTACTTATCGGGCGTACGTTTTGACCGTACACCCTCAAAATTTCAAATGAATGATAAAACGTTGCAATTTTGCGCGCAAACACAAAAAAAATGTGAGAACCGTTGAAAATCGTGTAAAAGTGTAGTAATAAAAATGTACAAAATTTGTTGAATGATGTCAACGTTATTTTATAAAGTAGTTCTACGAAATGGTTAAATAATATTCGAACTTATTTTAAACTAAGCTCTAATGTAAATTTGTTGGCTTTGAAAATGTACCACTTTTTCAACTTCGCCATACAATGTTGAGAAACACAAGCCTTGTCTTTGTATTCGGCGCATAGAACACATTCTGGTCTGACCAAATGTACAGAACACTTTTTTTAAATTTTATGTGCTATACCTATATTTTTTTATCAGCTCTTGACTTATCTATAGTTGCTACCAGCCTCGATACCCTTTTCTAGGGCTCTGGGGTGGATAATTACCTCCTTTACCCCCCCCCCCCCCGTAGAACCGCCAATGGGCCTAAGGTCCTACCAAGCGGAGACCGTTAGTGGGGCCAACTGCCTTAGAAAAAAGTTGAGGACCAATTCAACAAAAGAAGTCCCTCTGCTCAAAAAATTGAACATTGCCTTGAAAAAAAATTGACTACTAAAAAACATCTTTGCCCTCAAAATCATAATATGTAGTACCTAGGCATTCTAGTCCTTAAAGTGTCTATAATAAAGTATATTTAATGAAAATATCAAAATAATTTATGATGAACTATTCTGGACAGTGGCGTATTTGGGGGCGAGATTGTGTGGCGTATTTGGGGGCGAGAACCGGACCCCATGAGGCTGTATTTTATGATATTGTTTGTATTCATGAAATTTGTGGAAAATATCTAAAAAATCTTAGCTTTGGGGGAGGGGGCGCTCTTATATACGCCACTGATTGTAGACGTTAAAGATTAAATTATCGTAAAAATTAAATCCAATTTTTTAAAGTCAGGATTACGTATCTATATGGATATGTTTTTAAATAAAAATATTTTTAATGCAAATAGATGTTTTTTAATGGACTGTTTGAACAAATATATATTTTTTTAAGTATTAAAAATGAGCTTGCCCATCAGGTTATTGGAATGAAAATACAATACTAATTAATGAAACTTAAACATAATAGGAAGTAGGAATGTACAGTTTAAGAAATGAAGAACGGCTTTTTATTTTTAGTTTAACGTTTTACTAAAAAACACGGTTTTATAAAAAAACGGACTTCTACCATAAAAACTCGGTATCAAACGATACCTCGATAACTTCTACACACGCGCAAAGGGCCTGTCCTTAAATTACGTAACACAAAAATCCCGAAATTTTGACACCCCCTCACCCCCGACCCCCAGTAACGCCCCTGTAACGATACCACTGATCCCCCTAGAAAATTACGTAACGTTTGCTATCACCCCCCCCCTACATTATAAATTTTTATTTTTTAAAGATAAAATATTTTTTTAAGTTTATTCAACAAATGTTTTCTAGGTAGATAATGTAAATATGCCGGGGAGTGAAAAAGCGTTCTTTATTTTTAATTTTAGCGAAATGTCAATTTTTTTTATCGAGTCGTATAGTCTAATGCTTTAGCTTTCTAATGAGCTGAATCACCCTGTAGAATAAGCTCTGTAACTCCATTTTAATATGGCAATGGGAAAATTCGCCGCGGAGAGAATACGTCGCCGACGCGGTTTAAGCTTGCAATTCTGTTTATTTCATTTAGTAAACATATTTTTAAAAAATCGTTTTTTTTTTAAATTTTACTTTTTTTTAAAGTTAGTTTTTAAAAAAATAATATTCAATTTTTTTTTATAAAAGAGTTTATGGAAATTCTACTTTTTAAAAATATTTTTTTGCTTTTTTTATTATTTAGTTTTTTAAAAAACTACTTATTGAAAAAATATTTTTATTTTAAATTTTTGTGGAGACATTTTTATGCAAAATGGGGGTCCACACACCGGTTAGGAATTGACCACTATTTGATGCCTCATCAAGAGAACAGGAAAGCTATGATTTAAGAAAAAATAAGTTAAATAAAAATTAAACTTAAATTTTCGCAGCGAATTGGCCGGCGACGCGGCGAATCGGCCCACGACGTATTGGTCGTAGCATATTCTGGACACGATTATAAATACTTTTCCTAAAACCCTGTTCCCACCTACGACTTTCTCGTGCGTGCCCGCGCACGCGTCACATGACTGTCATAACATTTCATATTGAAATCATGTGACGCGTGAGCAGGCACCCACGAGAAAGTCGTAGATGGGAACCGGGTGTAAGTTAAATCGACTCTCTTGTTCATATTAATTAAATATTTTCGCCGAACACTACCACATAATATTGATTTTTTTGGTGGATAGGAAGTAACTAAAATTGTTTTTTTTTTGAGAAATTTTATCAAAAAAATTAAAGGAAAGGAAATTGAAATGACTAAAAGTCAATGGCAGTAAGAGGACACTCATAAGTTGCATAACGGGAAGATTCATCATTTTTGATCCCCCCTTCTTAACGCATTTTTAAGAAAAATCACAATAAAAATACATTGACTGTAACGTAAGGCTAATATTCCATCCCTCCTGCTTGAGCGTTACATAGGGTGTTCCAAGTTAAGTGTACACCATTGCTAACTTTTTTATTATTAAAGATAGAAAAAAGTTTAAATTAGCAAACTAGTCGAATTTTTGATGCTCTTTAAGGTACTTAAATAAAAAAAATAGAGCATCGCCTTTTGAGTTTTTTCAAAAAACATTAAAAAATAATAATTAATAATATTTTATATTTTTTTTGTAATAGACCTTTCACTTCTAAACAAAATTTAATATCTTTTGATTTTATTGCCTAAAGTTTAAAATAACGAAGATATTTGAAACTCAAATTTAAGTATTGTAATTTTATTTGGTAGAAAGAAGTCTGTGTGAGAAGTGTAATTTTGAATTTGGAATATCTTCGTTATTTTTAACTTAAGGAAAATAAATCAAAATATAAAAATTGAAAGACCTATCAGAAAATATAAAAAAATGCAGGGTGTTTAATTAAAATTGGATTTATGTTTTTTGAGTAAACTCGATATTAATTTTTTTTTATTTAAGCAATTTAAGAGCGTCAAAAATTCTACTAGTTTGCCAATTTAAACTATCTTTAATAAAAACAAAGTCAAATATTTAAAATAAAATAACAATATTATTTTTACCTCAAATTTTAAAAAATAAGTTTTCAGCTGGATTCATGGTTCCGTAAAGTAAGCAGTAAGACAAAAGCTGCAAGGAAAAATTAACTGTTCGGTTTAGTTACAGTAAAAGGTAAGCAGAAAGAACTAAGAAATCAACCATTTCTTATTGCTTACTTCACACGAAAACCTAACTTACTTTAACGGAACTCAAAATCCAGCTTAAGGTAATTGTTTACGTTTGGTTGTTGACCTGAATTAATAACAGGCGGATGAATTTATTTTAGCTAGTCTTTGATAAATTTCTAGCAAGCACAGAACAGGTATTTAAACACTTACTAGACCCAAAATGTACCAAAAGTTTTCGCAAAAGACGAAATTACATCAGTTACATAACAATCAAATATATAAAATTGATTAATTTTTAATGCTGGCAACCTTTGAATTGCATAATGTTTCGTTTTATACTCTGTCAACCATACCAAACCAATTGCATTTTGTATGTTTCCTTTACCTTAAAAGTCACATTTTTATGAGGCCTTCTTATCGTTAGTTTGTAAAAAAAATTATAGGTACCATTTTTGCTCGTAGTAGTTGATGATAAAAGATTGTAACAAAAGCCGGCATAGCAGTTTTTATGCTTAAAACTGTACGCTAAGGTGTTCAGTAACATTTTTTATCCCAAAAGTAAATTTGTCTTCTCGTGAAAGATTTAATAACGACACCTGAATCTAAGCGGTAATCTTTCGTTTTATGACCTTAAAGTTGATACTACTTATTAGGAGCCAATTTTTAATTATTGTTCATGTATTGTTCAAATAAGTAATTAATAATTGTTTTCGCACTCTCTTTGGTTTTAAAATTTCTTTTGTTTAATCATTCTACTTACAGCAACGAAACCACAGGACCATACCCAAGAATCCGGTTTTCACTCGGGTTTTGAATATGGAAATAATATAGAAGCTGCTTCAAATAGGAAGGAGGAGGGATAAAGTTAAATTTTTTTATTTCTTAAATAAAAATAATAGCACAAGTAGGTTTCTAATTAAATTTTTTATCAAAATTAAGACCTGAAATTTTATTTATTTTATTATGGAGTGTAATAAACAGATATTTGAAGAAAATCGGCTTGTAAACCAAAAAGTTATGATTTAAAACAATATATTTTCTGCTACCTGTGCCTTGACTAAAGAAGCAAGCACAATAGGATGTATAACTTTTTTTACAGAGTACTGTTAAGGCCGGCCACTTCCTATTTCACAACGTGCAAAAATACAAGAACCAGCGGGACAAGTTGTTGTTTTTTTTATACTGAGAAATTTACAGACACCATGGATATTCAACGTGTAAAAATTAATTTTCATATGCCTACAAATATGGTTGTTTTCACTTCCCAACCTCTACAAAGGAAGTTTTTGTCAAGATCTGTAACAGACCTTAATATTACCAAATACCAAAATGCAAATAACGCAAGGATCTAAAACCATAAAGAGCAAGTGAAATTATAGAAAGAAAAATAAGAAAAAAAAAGTTTTTTGTCTTCGGCCTGGCCTCGAACCCGGAATCTCTTGCTCTGTACGCAATATTCCTATGTATTTTTTGATGCTGAATCCGTATCCGGCGTGCCCACATGACTTGAATTTTCAACCAGTGGGTCAATCCAAACGAAATTTTAAAAAATTGAAGGTTTTAAAACTATTCTAGTCAGCATTTTTTTAAAATTAATTTTTGGAAAATAAAAAAACTGCTTAATTTCGGTCGTGATAACCGACCGTCGTTATACAGAAAAATGGTTAACAGAATAAGTTATTATATTTATAGAATAGAATTCGGTCGGGACCTTAATATGTCGTCGCTATAACCGATATGTCGTGATATCCGATATCGTTAGAAGAGATATTTACTGTATTTTGATTTCGACGATTTCATAGTAACGGGAATGGCGGAATTCTGATTATAGTATTATAGTGCAATAATTAAAGAAAATTACATTTTCTTCTTAACCACAACGGGTGAGAATCGATGACGAAATGAAATGATTCAAGAAATTTAAAGTTCAATGAATTGGTTACTGAAGAATTTATTTTAAAAACGGACAGACGCCTTCATTTTCAATACAAAACGTGCTTGTGAAAAAAATTTTTTGTGTATGCATGTCCAAAGTTTTCCACTACGCACCGCCACTGGGCAAATATGGTTGGTGTTGTTGGACAGAAGAGTACAGGTTAGGAGAAATACCAGGAAATACTTGGGAAGTACCGTGAAATATACTAGGAAATACTATTGAAAATACTAGGGGGGGGGGAAATACTAGGAAATACCATTTCTTGGGAAATACTAGGAAATACCATTTTTGGTGTTCAAAAATCGGCGATCGAGCCACCCCTCGGAGTAAACATACCTTCTAAAAATAAAAAAATTAACAAATTATAGTCTAGATAATTTACATTTTTACATTTGGAACTGTTGGTTGACTTCTGACCGGAATGGCCGTAATTAATATAAATTAGCTTAGAGGAGAATTATAATAATATATTTTCCCATAGTTAATTTAAATAAAACTGTGCCGTCGCTCATAAGATCACTCATTATCTCAGAAAACACAAAAAACAACATAATTTTAAAATGAGCATGACTAATTAGGATTTCTCTCCAACTGGCATACGAGAAATCCGGCCAGCAAATTCCAGTTAACTGGCGGTTATATTTTGCCAAAATGTTCGGGTATAGTAGCAAACATTTTTGCTGTATATTTGTGGTGGGGTTTGTGGCAAACATTTTAAAAAAACGGATTAAAAATTTTATTTTCCGACGGGCAAAAGTTTATAATTGCAGACCCAAAATCTTACATACTTAAATGTCTTTATTTTCTAAAAGTGTAAATTAAAAGTCTTGTTTTTCATTAAACTGGGTGGCGACTTTATAGTGGAATCGGCTAAGAAAGTGCCATTGTGCCAAGTTATAAACTTAAAAATTTGGTTTTTTTAATTTACTTCATATTTGCAGAACGTGTGTAAAAACCATATACATAATATTCCGTTATTCCTTATATGGTACAAACACTTGGTTCCTGTACCTTTTAGTAAAAAACTTTTTAACGCAGGTTGAAGACAGTAAAATTTCCTACAAAAGCGCTCTTATACGTTTTTTCGTCAGACGAATGGTTTTTAAGTTATAAGGCTAAATATTTTACCGCCATTTTGGATTTTGACCAATTTTTTACTTTAGTAACCTTTAACCTAGAAACTGCTTATTTTTGAGAAAATATGTAATAACATAAATGAATAGCCTATAAAACCACATTTCACTAAGTTTTTTGCGTATTACCCTTGCTGAGATATGAACACTGAAGTGTTAGTAGTACACACGTTTCCTATGTATTAGCTCACACATATACTATACTATAGTAGTGTGAGCTATGGCGATCCTAATTTTTTCGAGAAAAAAAAAGTTGCTCCGATTTCAAAATTTTTTATATATCTTTGCGTTTCAGATGATTTTGAAACTTTTTTGGTGCGCCGTCTGTCTGTCTGTCTGTATGTCTGTCTGTCTGTCTGTATGTCTGTAACGACCAACGCGCATAACTCAAAAACCGCTTGGCCGATTTTAATGAAATTTGGTACCTAGGCTGGGTCTTGGGTCGAGATGGTCCCATTTAAAAATGAACGAAATCCACCGAACAGAAACCAAATAAAAGGGTGGGGGTAGATTTCAAAAATTAGCGTTTATGTGAAAATATGGCGTGTGTGATATCAAACGAAAGGTAATTGAGTCTGCAGTTAAACAAAATACATTTTAATTTATTTAAAAAAAAGGGTGGGGGTATATTTTAAAAATTAGAGTTTAAGTGAAAATATGGCGTGTGTGATATCAAACGAAAGGTAATTGAGTCCGGAGTTTAACAAAATACATTTTAGTTTAATGTTTTTTTTAAGGGTGGGGGTAGATTTCAAAAATTTGAGTTTAAGTCATAACATGCCTTGTGTGGTATCAAACAAATGGTAATTTAGTCTGGAGTTAAATAAAATATATTTCAGTTTTTAGTTCTATTAGCTCACACGTACATTATAACTATAGTACCTAGTGTGAGCTTAGGGGCCCATATATTGGCAGAGTATTTCTATAGTATATGCAAAATAAACCAAATTTATTAAGTTTTTGTAATTTTCAATAGGTAAGCATTTTACAGAAAATGTGTAATGTAGATCAAACCCACTATTGGGGTTATCTTTTAAGATCACGAAAAAAAAACATGTTTTTTTAGGGGTTATTCAATTTTCAAAAAAAACTAAGTATTTTAGGGAAAAATGTTAAAAAAATAACTTTTTTTAGAGATGACAAAAAATCCTTTTAGGCAGTGTATCACAAAGGGGTGTTAAACCGATTATTGACACTCCAGGGGCGTACGCATATTGAGGTTATTAAATTAAATTCCTATTATTTAAATTTTTTATTTGTTTTATTTCATCATCAATTTTCTTAAAAGCTGAGCTTTCAAATATATCTCGTTATAATTTGTGTTGAAGATAAAATGATATGTTTCTAGTGGGTTTTTGTTAACGGGGAACACTCAAGAAACCAAGGGCGGATCCAGAGGTGCTTCTCGGGGGGGGGGGCACTTTAGGTGACATTCTCTGTTGATAAAAGAGTAATATCGATGATAATAATAATAGACACTTTCATGCGCCGCAAGCAAAAATGTTGAATTTTTATTAGCAAAAACCTTACTTTTTACTCATTTTTTGTATATTCAAAAAATTCTCGGGGAGGGGGGGGGGCAAGTGCCCCTAGTGCCCCCCCCCTGGATCCGCCACTGCAAGAAACATACGCATATTTCGTGAATTCAATTTTTGGACGCCCCTGTTGTATTAAGAGTTACCTAAAAGTTATTGTTATACACATCGTTTAAAAGAAAATTTAATGGTAAATTAAAAAAAATTATCAAACATGCGAATGTTCCTGGAGTATTGCCCGTCAATAAAGACCCACTGGCAACATATTATTGTAAAGACTATTTTATTTTCAACAATATATAGTAAAATGAGCTTTTTTGGAAAGCTTAATTTTTAAGAAGAATTGAATAAAAAAAATATAATAAAAAAAATCCCCTCAATATAGGGACGCCCCTGGAATGTCAATAACAGCTTTAACACCATTTTTTGATACAACGGTTAAGAAAATATTTTGTGTTCTCTAAAAAAGGTGTTCGAACATTTTTCCCTAAAATGCTTAGTTTTTTTTGAAAACAGAATAAAACCTAAAAAAACAGGGCGACCAATTAAGTACTAATCGTGGGCTTGGCTTACTTAAGTGATTTATCGTTAAAAAGAGAATTTAATTTTCTGCAATAAGGCTAATTATAAATTTTCTGTAAAATGCTTACTGTTTGAGAAATTTACTTAATAATTTCGGTTTATTTTGCATATACTATATATAGAAATCGTGTGTACTGCTAACACTTCAGAGTTCGTATCTCAGTAACAGTACTACCCAAACAACTCAATTGTAAGGTGACTTGGGGCAAGTGCGACTATGGGGCAAGAGCAACTACAACCTTCAAAAATAAAGCTATGAGCAATAATTACAATTTCTTTAAAAAAACTATATCCTACTAGGCTTGGCAACACCGCGTACTAGTATCTGAAGCAAAGCGGGCGACGAGTCGTTAAATACCGAGATGAATTCCAAGACGTGCGCAAGCGTTGATCTGTCACTTCTGCCAACCAATCAACTGAGAGATATTTCAGTATGGTTTTATACAGCAAAACTTTAATAATTTCCAGTTCTTTTTGATGAAAATTCGTCGTTTTTGTGCTGTGAAAATGCCGGTGACGTGCAAGTTGTGTGACAAATTATTTAGTGCCCAATTTAATTTGAATAAACCATTGAGTTGTATAACGCCCTAAAAGGGCGTTAGAGACGGAAAGACAAGGCATTTTTTATTGACCCTATCCAATTTGGTTCCTATGGTCGGGTATTTCTTTTACAATAAAAACAGAGATAGACATTATTGAACATGTGAAACGGACAAAGATAGGGTGATTTTGCATGCTAATAATACCCTAGATAATATAAGGGTACTTTTATCTCTTTCACACTGACGGCATAAGTGCGACAGAAAAGCAGCTGGCTACCTTTAATCCACCTGCCGTATTTTGAGTGATTCTACCTGTTAGTCCGTGTATACAGGGAAAACTGATAGACAATGTTGTCTAAGTACGGAAATGATTTTTTTTGAATTTTGTGCGGGAATATTACAAAAAGAAATCTTAAAACGTTTAAAAACAAGTTTAGAAGTAACTATTTGAGTTTAAACATGGTCCAAAATTGTTTTTTGTGCAAAAGAAGAAAAAAAATCCATAAAAAAACAACATTTCATGGGTAAGTCGTCTTGACGGATAGTTTTTCCTAAAACACGAGAAAGTTCGAGAAAGTTCAGTAGCGTCACGATAGATAGTTTTTTCTGCGACCGTGCGATTTTACCCTCACACATTTTGATTCAGAAAGTGTCACTTCCCCGCACTTTTTTTTGCATTGCATGAAAATTAACAAAAAGTATTTGATTTTCTTAAAAATGATTTCTTTTTAAATGCTTACATACCGATTTTTATCCAGTTGTTTTTGTTTTTTCGAACCAAACTTTTGACATGTCATGGTCGAGTTTCATACATCTTGATGAATTGTTACACACACTGATCTATGTTTTTATAAATTTCGATAAATTTAATGTTTTTGCGGACTTAACAGTAATTTTAAGTTAAATTTTGGTCTTTCATCGCGAAAGTATATATTTATTATTATATGACCACCGCGACCGGTCTACAGGCCGGTATCATATGTTTATGTCCTTCTAATGTCATTTGACTATCATGCTGTCTTACTTATTAAGGTCACTTAGTTTAATTAATAATTTTGTCCTACATAATATAAAAGAAGAATAGAAACCAACAAAATACTCTGCCAATATATGGGCCCCTAAGCTCACACTAGGTACTATAGTGATAGTGTACGTGTGAGCTAATATAACTAAAAACTGAAATTTATTTTATTCAACTTCAGACTAAATTACCTTTTGTTTGATACCACACAAGCCATGTTTTGACTTAAACTCAAATTTTTTAAATCTACCCCCACCCTTAAGAAAAACAAAAAACTAAAATGTATTTTGTTAAACTCCGGACTCAATTACCTTTCGTTTGATATCACACACGCCATATTTTCACTTAAACTCTATTTTTTAACATATACCCCCACCCTTTTTTTTAAATAAATTAAAATGTATTTTGTTTAACTGCAGACTCAATTACCTTTCGTTTGATATCACACACGCCATATTTTCACATAAACTCTAATTTTTGAAATCTACCCCCACCCTTTTATTTGGTTTGTGTTCGGTGGATTTTGTTCATTTTTAAATGGGACCATCTCGACGCAAGACCCAGCCTAGGTACCAAATTTCATTAAAATCGGCCAAGCGGTTTTTGAGTTATGCGCGTTGGTCGTTACAGACAGACATACAGACAGACAGACAGACAGACAGACATACAGACAGACAGACAGACAGACGGCGCAACAAAAAAGTTTCAAAATCATCTGAAACGCAAAGATATATAAAAATTTTTGAAATCGGAGCAACTTTTTTTTTTCTCGAAAAAATTAGGATCACCATAGCTCACACTACTATAGTATAGTATATGTGTGAGCTAAAAATTTGTGACACTTCGATTACCCATTTTCTTTGATTGCGATGGATTAGGGTGACCAGATTACGGATTATTAGGGTGCCCAGAGTGCGCAAAAAAAGATTTTGAAAAATTTCCCTAAAAAAATTGAAGACCAAACACTCACTCGCCACTCAATGTTTATGGTCGCATACACTAATCCTAACTCGATTTCCGACGATTATGGACAATGGTTACCCCCTGGACATCAACCTAACAACTTTTACTATATTTATTAACAATAGGTAGGTTAGGTTGGGTTAGGTTGGGCTGGGTTGGGTTAGGTTGGGTTAGGTTGGGTTAGGTTGGGTTAGGTTGGGTTAGGTTGGGTTAGGTTGGGTTAGGTTGGGTTAGGTTGGGTTAGGTTGAGTTAGGTTGGGTTAGGTTGGGTTAGGTTGGGTTAGGTTGGGTTAGGTTGGGTTAGGTTGGGTTAGGTTGGGTTAGGTTGGGTTAGGTTGGGTTAGGTTGGGTTAGGTTGGGTTAGGTTGGGTTAGGTTGGGTTAGGTTGGGTGAGGTTGGGTTAGGTTGGGTTAGGTTGGGTTAGGTTGGGTTAGGTTGGGTTAGGTTGGGTTAGGTTGGGTTAGGTTGGGTTAGGTTGGGTTAGGTTGGGTTAGGTTGGGTTAGGTTGGGTTAGGTTGGGTTAGGTTGGGTTAGGTTGGGTTAGGTTGGGTTAGGTTGGGTTAGGTTGGGTTAGGTTGGGTTAGGTTGGGTTAGGTTGGGTTAGGTTGGGTTAGGTTGGGTTAGGTTGGGTTAGGTTGGGTTAGGTTGGGTTAGGTTGGGTTAGGTTGGGTTAGGTTGGGTTAGGTTGGGTTAGGTTGGGTTAGGTTGGCTTAGGTTGGGTTAGGTTGGGTTAGGTTGGGTTAGGTTGGGTTAGGTTGGGTTAGGTTGGGTTAGGTTGGGTTAGGTTGGGTTAGGTTGGGTTAGGTTGGGTTAGGTTGGGTTAGGTTGGGTTAGGTTGGGTTAGGTTGGGTTAGGTTGGGTTAGGTTGGTTCAGTTTGAGTATGTTCGGTTAGGTTCCGCTAGGCTTGTTTAGGTTAGGTTTAGCTATATTCGGTTAGGTTCGGTTCAGTTTAAGCAAATCGAACCGAACCAAACCGAACCGTTAGATTCGGTTTGATTTGGTTCATTTCGATACGGATGGGTTCAGTTTGCTTTTGTTCAGTTAGACCTTCGATAAATTTTAAAAAAGTAAATAATTATTAATTTTTAGTGTTTTAAGGAATAAAAATTGATATAATGTTCAATTAAACTAATTTTTATTTGTAAAAATGTAGGAATCATAATTTTCTTGATTTTGTTTTGAATTTCATGCTTTTTTAAAAATTGTGCATTTTCATAAAAGGACCAAAAAAACTGACCCGATTTCGATCAGTGACCTTAGTTATTTCAAGTTTTTGTTGACAGCTGATAGACGTCAGGGACCGTTTTGTTTCAGTTTGAAATGAGAAAATGCTTCTTTTGTAGCAATTTGTATGGGTTTTAATGGGGTTTTAAGAATGTTTCAATTTCAATTTTTTTAACAAATTCAACGATAGTCCGCAATTTTTTTTTTAGAAATCACTATAAAATGGTCTAAAATTATCATTTTTCAAAAAACTTCGTAGTTGTAAGAAAGGTGGTAAAACGTACCAGACCCCTGAAATGTGTTGCAGTCTAGGACAACTGGGCGCCGCCAACTCGGCGCCACCAACTGGGCGGCAGGCCAACTGGGCGCCGGGCCAACTTGACGCCGAGCCAACTGGGCGCCGGACTAAAATATTTTTTCTTGATAAAATGTGCAGATGAAAAACAAACTTAAAAAAATTAAAATGGCGCATCCAAAATGGCGGACTTTCTTATTTATGCATCGATATGTATCGAATATGGAACTTGGCGGTGTTTCATGTCGCAGAATACTACACCTACCAAATTTCGACACTCGACTTAATAGATGTTGAAAGTTTTGTATAAATAACATATTTATTTTGTTTTTATCTGCACATTTTATCGAAAAAAAAAATAGTCCGGCGCTGAGTTGGCCCGGCGCCCATTAGGCCCGGCGTGGCGCCCTGTTGGCGGCGCCGAGTTGGCCCGGCGCCCGGTTGTCCCATTCCGAATTGAAATTTTTAGTTCCGAAATTTCATCTGACTCGAGCATAACTTGTAGTCCACCCAAGAAAAGAAGAGTTGAAGAAGACCCTTGTTCAAAGAAAGAAAATATTTTACCTGGAAGGTACAACATTTGTAAAGTTCTAAGATGAAAACAATAATTTTAATACATCCACTGCACTTAGCATGCTTAGAAATTCTTTTTACTCTTTTTTTTTACTGAAGAGAATTTTGTAAACACACACAAGTAAGTATTCATGAATTATTTATTATTCAAACAGAAAATTGTTGATAAAAAAATTCTAGTGGAATTCAAAATTTTTATTTTGCGCCGCCACTGCCCTTTTTTATCCAAGACAAGCAAATAGAATATTTTTGCGATGTTGCATGTTTCCGGACTCACCAAACCGAAATTCTATTTTCATCCCTATTTTGCTCATTAAATTCTTACTTGTATTTGGTCAATTGCGATAAAAGCTTGATATAATGGCAATTTTGGCCCATGCCGGGTCTACCCGTAGGGTATAGAAGTCAATGGAATAAACACTGTCAAAGTAAACATGACATACAAAAACAAAGGTATTCATATGCAGAAAGTGTTTTTATGTTTAGATGCCTAGAATCGCAGCCTTCGTTTACGAAGGCTGTGCTAGAATGTAAATGCTCCTTCCCAAAAAACTTGGATCTGTGTGATGATTTGAAATACAAACACAATCAAGAAATACTTGAAGAAACATTGGAGTTGAGAGTCAAAACTCCCATGGCAAAACAAAATAAACGTGAAATGCATAAGATCATATAGAAGAAATACTGCATATACCTCAAAAAATATTAATCACAGCACGTAGATATTGTATATTTTTGAAATCAGAAAGAAAAGACGAATATTAAAATGCAAAAATATAAATCGACTTCATTGTCACACCCTGTACAGGGTGTCCCAAATTCGTTGTTTTTTTGTGGTGTCGGATATTTCTAGGGGAGATAGAAAAAAACTGACCCCCCTTTGCGACGCTCAAATTTCAAGAGAAGCCTAAAGGTGAAAACCACATTTAGATATAGCAAGTCGTTTTTAAGCTACGGAGTGTTTTTGTCTGCATTTTGAGAGGGGGTCTATAACTTTTTTGTTTATAAAAATTTTGTTTTTGTGTAAATAGCTTTCTTATAGATCTTTTCTTGAAGAATTGACAGATGTAAACGGTTTTTATTTATCTCTTTTGGTTTTTAAAATATTGCATAAAGTTGTTATATTTCTTACAGAATAACTCTTTTTTTATTCGATTTTTAAAATCAGCTTAAAATTTCCTTTAAAATGATGTATCACTCTCAATATATTTTTTTTTTTTTTTTTTATTGTTTTCATTATTTTTATTTTTTAATCACCTCTTTATTATTTTTTTATTTTTATAATTTTATAATATTAAAATATTTTAAACCCATTAAGCAAACTAAAATATGTGGTAAAAATAAAAAAAATACAAAAATATAAAGAAATAAAGGGATCCTCCCATAAAGAAAAATTAATTTTATGTGATATCTCAAAAACTAAACGTGACAAATAAAATTTAATTTAACAGTTGAATTCCTCTTAAAAAAGTGTCTTAAGAATGTTTTCACAGAAATAAAAAATATTAATAAATAAACAAGTTATAGACCCCTTCCCAAAATGCAGACTTTTTAAAAACACCCCGTAGTTTAAAAACGGCTTGCTATATCAAAATGCGATTTTCACCTTTAAGCTTCTTTTGAAATTTGAGTGTCGCAAAGGGGATCAGTTTTTTTTAGCCCCTCTAGAAATACCTGAAACCTCCCAAAAACATCGAATTTGGGACACTATGTACATGGTGACGGATAGAAAAAAATTATGTTGGCTTTTAAAGTTGTCATAATTAACCAAAAAATTCTCAATTTATTTTCAATGATAAAGTTGCTGAGTGCTCCGGTTATAAAAAACCACCCGGTACCGACATAAAATCATACCTAAAAATTAGAATTGACCATTATTTTATACCTTGAATTTTTTATTATACGTTAAGCTCTTCGATCTCGCGCCAATCACGGTATTCGCGCCAATAATTTAAATTAGACATTTTGACGTTAATTTTGGCGCATGCTCCTTTGATGGAATTCATCTCGGTATTTAACGACTCGTAGCGGGCGCACGCTTTACTCCAGTCGGCATTTGTAAAAACTCACTGAACCGCACCGCAAATCCTTTATCTATGGGCTTTTGTCTGCTGCCCTAATCAGTACAGTCGCACATCGAGTACACGTGTCATTTTTTAGATCAATTTTCTGTCGATTTTTTTTTGTGAAAATTTTAGTTTGGCCTGTTTGAGGTAAATCTTCTAGTCTATATATTGCCAATTGATAATATTTTTCCAGTTTCATTTGACACCTACAATATTCAGCAGATTTAATATTCAGGGATTATATGCTGCCTGTTAGCTAAAAAAAGTTGTTTAGTTAGTAGTTTTTTTACGTTTTTTTACATTTTCTAAAAGTTTCCTCGTGTTTCTCTTTTTTGTTTAATTTTATGAATATAAAAAGAAGATTTAAAGAATAATTTTCCTTAGTTTTACCTTCTTTAAAAGTTTGTAAAATGTTAACGGTTAAAGATGAATCATTCTTCAAAAAATAACAAAAATCAAAAACATTTGCAGTAAAAGGCTCTTCCCCCAATAAATCTACCACAACTTTAGATAGCGTTGTTTTGTGTAAAATCGCTCTTGCCCCATTTGAAGGGGCAAGAGCGATTTCGGTCACCAACAAAAAAATTAATTTACAAAAAATTCAGGGTTGCCGCTTTTTAATCAATAATTGTTTATTTAGTTAAAAACACTTCAAAAATATTATAGAAAAAAAAAGCTTTGAAATTCTGAATAAATTTTAAAAAACATTGTGTTCTAAATCCGTACTAATAGAAAAAGTTGCACTTGCCCCAACTCACCTTATCTCATTTCGTAGGCTAGTAATTAGTCTTTATTTTACGGTATTACAGATTTTCTCAAATACAAGCAGTTTCTATGTTAAAAGGCCACTAAAAAAATTGATCAAAATCCAGAATGGCGGCTCAATGTGTAGCCTCATAACTTGAAAACCACTCGTCTGAAAAAATGTATGAAAGCACTTTTAGGAAATTTTATTGTCTGTAAATATTGTTTAAAACTTTTTTTCTAGTATGTACAGGAAACAAGTAATTAAAAAAAGCATTTTACTACATACTAAATACAAGATGGCGGGGGAGCCCTCCCCCCCCCCCCCCCAAGGTCGAAAACTCAATTCTTTTTAGGACGTTAATGTGAACAACATATTGTCACGAATAAGGGGGGCCGTGGGGTTGGTTAAAGGCATTGGGAGGTCGTTAATTACCAGTCGCTACCTTACAACCCCAAAACTTATTCGTTATTTAACAATTATTTAATTGATACCGCGCCGGTCAAATCGATCTAACGGGGTTATTTAGATTCGGGCCGACGGATATCTTTTTTTAAAAACTAAGGGATGCAGATTAAATAACACCTGTAGGGGGTTAAAAGATGTATTATAGAAGATAAGAGCCGGTAACTGATATTACAAATATTGGTGAGTTGGCTACGAGGGGCAACACCCGGACTTACCTGGAATCAACAGGATTTGCTCCACCGCTGGTTACCACAAACCCCAGTTTGCACTCAAATCGTCGTTAGTTTTTCTGGGTCGTTACGTAACTCGACGTGGCCCGCTCACACCCGGTCTTAAAGTTCATTATAGGGAAAAAAGCCGAAACTTTAGTTCGGCGAGGCAACGCCTCGTCCTCGCAGTATTTTGATCTCACGAGTCTCTGTCAAGAAAAAGCCCGGAAATATGTTTTGCCATCCTATTTATCAACTATGTATGCCAAGTTGCAATAATAGTTATTGACGTCAATCGGTTGATATCGACTTATAGGTTGGCCCAAAAAGTTATTGCGAATAATAATTATTAAGTTCCTTTTTAATTATTTGGGAAATATTGGTTTACCTTTATGTTAAGCGCCCTTCGTGACAATATGTCAAAATTGCGACTACACCTTTTGCAAGCGGGGGGTCTTTTTTCCGTTCTAATGACTGACCTATAAGTGCACGGTTTACCCTGGGCATACACCGTGAACAAAGAATTTGTCTTTGCAGTGCAGTTACTTAAAATCTACTTACTGATATCAGCACAGATTCTTGTTAGGCATTTTTGGAAAACGAGAAAGTAAGTACCTCGGAGTTGAAAGTGGAAAAAATGTCCAAGCCCCGCCTCCCAAGGGGATTTTCTGTTCACGCTACTCTAACTAGTATACTTCAAATCCACAGTTGGATTGGCCATGTTCCTACAGTCATTGACAGGCAGTGGCGGGCCCCCCCTGAAGCTAAGATTTTTTAGATATTTTTCACATATTTCATGAATATAAACATAAAATAGCATAAAATACGGCATTATGAGGTCTCGCCCCCCCCCGAAACTGTCTCGGGCCCCAAAACTTTTTTCTATATACGCCACTGTTGACAGGTAAATCGAGACAGTTATTGGGGGGTATTATTACTCTCTCTCTTTCTCTAGGTGCCATCTCCGCGACGAAGTTTGGCGATCATAATGACTATCCGTATCTTGGATGCAGCCGCTCTGAAAAGCTCTATCGACGAACATCCGAACCACTCCCTGAGAATACGCATCCAGGAAATTCGTCTTCTGCCTACATTTCGTGTTCCTTGAATTTTGCCTTGCATAATTAGTTAGAGCAGGGCACATCTTGGTCCTTAAATTACATGGCCAAGATATTGAAGTTTTCTGCTTTTAATTGTTAGCACTAATTCTTTTACTATGCCCAGTAGAAGACGTATTTCTCCGTTTGTTATTCGATTACCCATGATACTTTCAGCATTTTTCTGTACACCCACAATTCGAACGCTTCGAGCTTTCTAATTATTTTTGCGTTAAGTTTCCACGCCTTAGCGCCATAAAACCATATACGTAATTACGTATATGCATAAAACAGAGCCATCTAGCCAGTCTTAGTCTCAGTTTTAGTACAGAAAGGTTTAAAAACAAAATTTCAACATGAATTTTAAAAGGTGCTTCACTGCAGTGTATAACAACACAAACCAGGGCTATCAAAACGGACGGGCCACGATCCTCCACTTTGTTGACGTCACTCCGGGGCTGATTTTTTTTTGATGGTCATGGATGTCACGACACAGCTGATTGTCTTTAAAAAATTGAAGTTGGAATGACAGATTGATTTTTTTTTTAAATAAAGCCGGTTTTGAGATTGTTTTTACTATATTCTTGCTGAACATTTTTTTTTAAATGTATGGTAATCCTTAATATTTCAGAGCCGCTTCATTAGCTCACACAGGGCTATGAAAATTGACGGGCCACGATCCTCCACTTTGTTGACGTCACATCCGGGGCTGATTTTTTTTTTGATGGTCACGTTACGACACAGCTGATTGTCTTTAAAATATTGAAGTTGGAATGGCGGTTCATAAATATTTGATTTTTTTTTTAAGTAAAGCCATTTTTACTTTATTCTGGCAGAACAATTTTTTTTTAAATGTATAGTAATCCTTAATTTTTCATAGCCGCTTCATTAGCTCACACAAAAATTTAGTTTAAAGCAGAAGCGAATGTGACAACCACAGATGACAAAGTCAAATACATGTCAAATATAACAGTTGGCCTGTGGTACATGGCGGGTAATTTGAATTCAAAATAAGGAATGCTAAATCTTGAAGATTTTAACCTTTTAATCATGTTGCTTCCTTATAAACCTTTGGTGGAATATCGGGATGGTGTCTGAGAATATTTCACTGAAATTTTGCGGAAATCTGTAGTGCCATTTTGAAAATATCATAAGAAAACGTCTGACCTCCCATAAGACCCAATGTAAAATTCAGCCCCGGGAGAACAGCTAATTTTTTCAGGGTCGTGGCCTCTATTTTTGTGTTGGCCTTGGCTCACACTAAAATTAAATTTAAAACACAAGCAAATGTGACAAACACAGATTATAAAGTCAAATACATGTCAAATATAACAGTTGGCATGCGGTACATGCGGGTCGTGGCCTCTATTTTTGTGTTGGCCTTGCACAAACCACAAAATTGAATTTACACGAATTTTTCTTAAGGACACGTAAAATCAGACACCCTTAATTTATAAGACATCCACTTTTGTGGTTTTAGCGTTTTTTATTAATATACACTGTGTCTAATTTAAAACTTTTACCCCGGGATTTCTCGAGAACTGCTGACAATTTTTAAACATGCCGAGACACGTCGATTTTGCTTGTGAGGGAGACACTTTTTGGCTATTTTGAAATTTTTGTAGCACGAACCCCCTTCGAGGGGTATATTTTACCCCTATATTTTGAATAGGGAAAGGTGGTCTAGTGATACCTTATTTTGAAGCTCTCTTGAATATCTTTACAACCGTGTAAAAATTTCGAAAATCCATCAATTAGTTTTTGAGATATTTGCCTTCAAATTTTCAAATTTAACATGGAATGATAAAATAAAAATTAAATCCGAAAAATAATAATATTCTAATTAAATTTTTATTTTATCAGTCCATGTTAAAATTGAAAGTTTGAAGGCAATTATCTCAAAAACTAATGAATAGATTTTTGAAATTTTTACATGGTTATAAGGCCATTCAAAAGGCCTTCAAAACAAGGTATCACTAGACTTACTTTCCCTATTTAAAATATAGAGGTAAAGTATACCCGTCGAAGGTGGGGCGTGCTACAAAAATTTCAAGATAGCTAATAAGTGTCCCCCTCGCAAACAAAATCTGGTGTGTTTCGGCATTTTTAAAAATTTTTAGCAGTTCTCAAGAAATCCCGGGTGGAAAGTTTTAAATTAGACACAGTGTATGGGTGAAAAAGCACTTACTAGGTATTATGGCATCCTGGACTATAATTTTAAAAGAATTTAAAAAAAGTAATTAAAAAAACATACAATTTGTCTCATTAAAAAATAAAAAATATTGTGAGAACAGCATCAACGTGTGTGTGATAGGTATGGCAACGAGATGGAATGCACTTCCAAGTTTAAAGAAATAAACGTATTATGGTCCCCATAAAATTAATTGTCAAACCTTTGCATACCATATCATTGTAAGCACAGACTTCACAGTATACCTCATCTTTTTAATTAGATGGGAAATCTTAGAGACAAAAATTAAAGGAATACCAGCTGATGTTTATCTTATAAGTAGATGCTGATGGAAGGGATCCTTTTAATGTATAATTTATTAGACAACAAATAAGATGACCTGAAGACTAAATGGGGCCTAAATTCTACATCTGCGTAAAACTTTTTCTGTTTTAAACATTGTCGAAACGATGGGACGACCAGGTTTTACCACCGTACTATGCGTTAAATTTATATTGTATGCATTACATCAAATGGTGTCTATAATTGAACACAAACCACTAAAAGCCAATAACAACAATCAGGTTTAATCATCGCTATGTGCAACTAATGGATCGTTCATACTCGTCTTTTGTCTAGTCTTTTGTCTTGGTTTAGTCATATGTCTTGTCATAAGAAAGTTAAAACCACTGTTTCTTATGGGAGTGTTCATACAATGTTTTTGCTTTTGTTTTTGATTAGTATTTGTCTTAAGAGTTGCCAACTTTCAATCCTTAGGACAACGACTAAGACGAGTAACAGACATCAGCTGATATTTGTTGTTTTTTTTTACAGGGCGTCCGAAGAGCGCAAGCGCGCGGCCGAAATTTTGAATTTACCGCCATTAATCATGTTTTTAACAGAAAATCTCAACCTAACCTCAAAATTTTATTTGTTTTTATTTTCTTTTTCGCTTTTGTTCTTTCGTGTCTGTGTTTCGTGCACAGATTAGGTTAAATAAGATTGTTTTGTGTATGACTTTTGAAAAGGGCCCTTTTTATTGAAATTGATTTTTTTTTTCAGTGGGTTATGACTAAGACTAATCAAAAACAAAAGACGAGTATGAACACCCGATTTTGTTTAAGACAGCTAAGACTAATCAAAGGACAAAGACTAATCAAAAAGAAAAGACTAAGACGAGTATGAACAATACTTAAAACGTCTAAGTTCAAATATATTCATATGGTGTAAATAGGTAACTGGTGAGAAGGGTCGAACCCAAAAAAAAATCGAGGGGGGCGTAATTTACATTGCTGTAAATCTCTTTAAACACACTATACAGGATGCCACATAACTTAGGGGCCATAGGCCAACAGGTGATAGAGGAGGTCAGGTCTGATAAAAATGTTCCTATAATACATGGGTCAAAACTCTTTCTTTGTCGAGATACAGAGCATCAAAGTTGGCAATTTTTTTAACTTTTTTAAAAATAACTTAAAAACAAAAACATAAAACGTAGTAAAAATATGAAATTGGGTAAAGTCGTGTACTAGAACAAGAGCAATAAACTGAAATAAAAATTATTTTGAAAAAAACTAGTTGGTCAATTTTTTTAAGAAAAAACTATATTTTTGATATTATAAACTTTTAGAAATGCCATATTAAACGCAATGTTTTTTTATATTTTTTGTTAACAAAAACAAGTCTCTAGCATGACATAATAATAAAATATTATAAATATTTTTTAAAAGAATAAGTAAGCAAAAATTAATTTTTTTTTTTAATTATTATTTTTTATACATCAACTTTTTAATTTTATCAAAAAAAGGAATACTACATTTTTGAATCACAATTAGCTAAGTATTCAGCTGGCTGTGACAGATTTTCTTTTTTTTGTACAACCCTTTTTCCCCCACTCCTCGAAGTTAAAAAATCCTCTATCTTAAAAACAGATGTGTGTTGACCTTCAAGATATATAAACTTTTTTCTCGGAAATAATTTCCTCTATCACCTGCTGCACTATGGGACCTAAGTTATGGGACACCCTGTATATACTACTTCGGAGGAGATTGATACCCCTAGGCACGGTCCTGAACTGCTGATAGGAAATTTATATAAAGGTATACCTCAAGGATCAAATGAAATATACTTACTCGGTTATTAATGAATATAGGAATCTGCATACTGCTTTTTTACACTTTGACACCTTTAAAAATGATCTTAACAGATGTTTGCCATACCTACCTAGTGTCACTGCATCCTTTAAGCCTGGCGTCTCCACCCCGCCAGGCTTTCAGGTTCAGAGAGCCTATACGTACCCACTAACTTAACCCCTTATGTTTTAAAATATTTTTCTTAATCCGAGGGATTTATTCCTTGTTCAATAAGTTCAATAACTTTGACTATATCTGTAATCATTGTCTTTACCTAGATCACGAGAAATTCAAAAATAACAAAAAAGCTTATCGTTATAGTTATTTTTTAACTATAGTGCGCATAATCCAAACGCGGACCTAGACAAAATCTACGGAGAGGTCAAAGGAGAAATTATTTACAATTTATTTTTTTTGGGTAGGGCGTTAATTATCCCGTTAGCCCTTGAAATATACTATAACTATAGTAATGTAAGCTATGATGGTGATCGCGTCAAAACTAAGAAAACAACAAATTGTTCGTATTTCAAAAATTTTTATATATCTTTCCATTTCAGATGATTTTTAAACTTTTTTGTCCTGCCGTCTGTCTGTCTGTCTGTAACGACCAACGCGCATAACTCAAAAACTGCTTGGCCGATTTCAATTAAGTCAATAAAACTTGGAGGGGTTGTTAATTCTATGAAGATCTACGAATGTGCAAAGTTTGAGTTTCGTAGCTCATTCCGAAGTAGAGTTTTAGATAGGTCCAATATGGGATGAAATGATTCAAAAAAAGATGGTACAGCAGTTAATGCGTACTTGGCGGGGCACTGCCGTGTCCCCAGATATGGTGATATGTATTGGACAGTACGCTTTGAACCCACTTTTACATACCAAAACTAATCTTAATGGGTGGTGTGCGAAGACGTTACCTCAGGTCATACCATACCCAGCTTTTACCATACACAATAATGAAATATCGAGACTATAGAGATTTCTTATGGTGACAAGGTCGTGATCCTGTTTGAATTTATGAGTATACTTGTGGTATGGTTGTGTTTCTGATGGTAACAGTACACATAAACATTTAGTCATACCATGTAATGTAGGTTTACCTACACATGACCGAAAATATGGGTTAAACGGATATTACTGAAGGCATAAATTTAAATTCCTAAAGTTAGATTAAAACTGAGATGATGAGACGAAACTTTTTCTTTGTCAGCAAACATCGATAAAACTATTCCTTGATCAATTCTAAGCAAAATTTGTTGTATGAATAGGAAAATGAAAATTTTGCCAGAGATATTTTCCATATCGTGGGTTGAATGCAATAGTTGGGTAATTCGATTTTTGTAGTTTTGAGAAAATCGATAAAATGTAATTGGTAGTATAAAAGGAGTCGCCTGGAGAAGGGTTGCTTGCACAATATGAGATAATTTTTATTTTTAGGGTTTACACAGTAATTTTTTATAAAATAAAAAGATCAGAAAATAGAGAAAAACATACTGGTATCTAAAGTTATCTATTTATAGCTCCAAAAAAGTTTAAATGTTTGAATTGTCTACTTTTTACATTTGCAGATAGACGTCGCCAGTTCAGAATATTATCCAGCTTTTGCATTCGATAGCGCTTAATTTCCACTATATGAAAAAGTAGATAACTCAAAATCATGGGCGTAGTCAGGGTGGGGCACTTACCCCACCCTGGTTTGTCACCTGACCCATCTTGGCTTTAGCTTATTCAGTAAGATGTTTTATCAAGGTTTATTCGCAATCCTCGCAAGTTAATAAAATTAAGTTTAGATTATTTAATTGTAGATTTTTTTGCTTTTTTGCCCCAAAATCACGAAATTTCGAGTTACCCAACTATTGCATTCAGCCCACGATATTTAGAGACAAGTCATACTATCTTTTAAACACAGCTTAAATATAGCTGTCAGTAATAAACATATACAGCGTGGCCAGCCTTCTATCTAGGGGTAGGATTTTTGCATGGGCCATAAAGAATGGGAAAGCAGAACAGCGTTAAACCAACGTTGCCGGTTTAGCCAAAATATCAGTATAAGCTGCTACTCAACTCGCCAAAGGTCAATTTAGTCAGTTCTATTAAGTGCCGGGTTGATACACAACCAGAATAATACATTAAAATTCTGCTTGTTCCTAAAAGTAAATAATTCACATACTTTTACAAACAAGCAGTATTTTAAAATTTTATTATATTTTCATTTCACATTCAATAAAGTCAATTTTGTTTGAAAGATAACTTACCAATCTCCAGGTAAGCTACCTATTATCTAATTTTAGTTTTTGTAATGCGTTTTTAGTCCAACCATAAAAAAAAAACGTAATGGTGGCCCACTGTGGCGCAGGGGTGGTATGAATCCTCAAAAAAATATCAAAATTATGAGTAGTAGTCCCTCTTAATCCACAAATGAAAATTTGAAAACAGCAGACATTTCGTGAGTAAATGCGTCGAAGACAAAATTTTTAGAAAATATTGGAGGAATAATACTTTAAATGCTCGCAGGCGAAAATAGATACAAACTTTTTTGATAACTGAAAACCTACAGAAAAAATTTTTTCAAGGTAAACAGACACCTTTTTTTATCTTTCTAGAGCAATGCTCCACGTTTTGTTTGAAATACAAAAAGAACATTTGTAAACAAAAATCGATACAACACCCAGGTAGCAAGCTCACGTCTTTTAAACGTCAAAAACAGGTCATTTTTAATGACCATTGGCGTCTCTAATCTGACGTGTAAATGACCTTTAAATGACGTTCAAAAGACACACCCCAAAATGACGTCATTTTTAGACGTTTTAAAGACGTCAGCAATATGACGTATTTGGGACCAAATCAAAACATTACACACACAGACACAAACCTATTTATGACTTTTTTAAACTCGTCTGAATATATGAAATATTCCCTGCAGTTGAGAACTCTGAAGGAAACTTAGACACAGAAGGTGACTCTTTTGTGGCTTAGACCTGGAAGTACTGGAACAGGTACAGCGGTGTTCATCTGTGAGGTACAGATCAAAATAGACCTATACCTAGACTTACACATCTCCACCTTGAAGCGAAAGAAGCCTCGAAGTTTGTCTTGATTTAATATTTAATTTATTTTACATACGTACCCCCACATTCCGTATAAATCCGGTCAAGTACTGACTGGGACACCATCTATGTAAGTATGAGTGTATGTCCCTTGGACAAAGTGTGCAGTGTGGGTAGTGATCAATATATGACGTTTTTCAGACGTCAAAAACTACACTACGAAAAGACGTCAAGTAACTGACGCCTTAAAGACATTTTTTGGTAGATGACATGCTGGTCATCCAAATGACCACTTTTCGACGAAAAAAATACGTCATTGATGACCCCTTGCTACCTGGGCAAGTAAAGTTATGCATAACTGATAGTTTTAAAGTAAAATTGTTTAAATAATAATAATAACCCTTTCTTTTAAACCAAAATTAATGCCAACAAAAGACTTCTATATCATATTGGGTTTAAATCGTTTGAGGTGTTCTTGAATTATCGTGTATTCAAACAGACAATAAATTTTATTCGCTTATTTCGGTGTTTTAGGAGCTCAAGCCCACATTTAATAAAAGAAAAAATTAAATTTTTACGTTTTCATCTTTTCTAAAGTGGACTAAAAATCAAGTCATCTAATAATTATTGTCCTAAACAAAATTTATAGGTTTCCACCCTTTGACGACTGCGACCACTCACCACCTACGATATTCGTAGGTAACGGACCACTTGCACCTGTAGTTATTTATCAAGGTTATTCTTGGCAATGCTGAAACGGTTTCGACAGGAATCGGGCGTATCGCGGTCTCTCACTAATACATGCTATCTATCTGTTTTTTATCCTCTTATGGAAATTAGGCTCCCTAGATGTGGACTTCTTCACGCGGTATTCATAGAATTCATAACTTTTTTGCTTTTTGTGACTAAACTCATCGGAAAATAGGAAGGGTTTATGTTAATTAAATTATGGGTTATCTAAAATATTCAAATCTTCATTTATAAGAACTTTAACAATTCGCAATAAGCCATATTGTGACATGGAAATGCAAGCTATAATTTATGGTGTAACCCATAAGACATTCCATTCTCTGCATATATACACTGAAAAAGATTTATAGAAAAAAAAGAATGAATGATAAAAAACAATGCAATATACAGCGAAAAACGTTTCTAAATATAATGTAGGTACTACTCTAGTCGCTTAGTAAGAGGCCTTCATGCACTTTTCCTGTTAAGGCAAATTACCTTTAGGTATACAATTCCACCTAATGGACATCTCTTAAACGCATGCCAAATAGAAGATGGCAGCTTGATTTTTTTTTTATCTGTAAACCGATTTTCTTAAAATAATTTTGTTTGAGTTGAGTTATACACAGTGTGCCTGAACGAAGTATAGGTTAGATAAAAATGGTTCCAAAAACTAATTGCACATTTTGAATATGGACTCTTTCCTGACCTCAGAGCGTTATTCATATAAATCCTAGCTCTTCTCAAAATTTTACCAATTTTTTGCCATTTTTATAGTTAGTCTAGGCACTGGCTCCTGTCACGAACCTAATATGTGCGCTCAGTTTGACTGCGGGGCATTGTTAAGCACCCATAAGTGTATAAAAGAAATTGGTCACGTGGTCGAACTCATGGTCGTTTGGCCGCCATCTTTGAAAATGGCCACCAAATTGATAGATTTTTTGTTTAAGCGAATCTCCCTACCCAGTCATCCCATTTTAATTTTTAAGGCTTGTTATACTCCTTTTTTAAAGGCAAATAAATTTTGTTATTGAGATATACCAAGATTATTAGTATTTCCTCTCGCAAAAGAAATAAAATAATATTGGCATTGTTTTTTTTTGTTACATAAAAGGCTTTAAACCTTTCACAGAAGAGGACATTGACTTTATGTTTTTAAAGTTTGATGGATGGTACCCCTAAAGACTGTCTTAAAGAGGGTGGTTTCTGAAACTGTTCACAAGATTATCTAGCGAAAAACGTTAAGAATATTTTTTTATAGTACTTTGAATTCCGTTTCTTCTGATCATTGTCATATCTTTTACAATTTAAAAATTGATTTTGGAGTAAAACATGGAATTTTTATAAAATTGTATATTTTAGCTGGCTATATCAGAAGAAGCAAAATTAAAAGTACTATATAAAATTGATTTTGTCGTTTTTCTCTAGGATGCATCGTTTCGCTACAAATTTACCTTTTCTATAATATTCTGAACAGTTTCAGTAAACACCTTCTTTAAGGCAGTCTTTAGGGGTACCATCCAACGAACTTTAAAAACATATGGTCAATATCCTCTTCTGTAAAAGGTTTAAAGCCTTCTATGCAAGACAAAAAACATGTCAATAATATTGTAGCTAGAATAAAATGATCATGGGTCTTATTTGAACTCTTTTGCGAGCGGAAATACTAATAAACTTGGTATATCTCAAAAACTACGTAATTTATTAAAAAATATATTATAACAAAATTTGTTTGCCTTTCAAAAAGGAGTAAAACAAGCTTTAAAAAATTAAAATAGAACCACTGGGTAGGGAGATACGCTCAAACAAAAAAAAAATCTTTTAATTTGGCGAACATTTTCAAAGATGGCGGCCAAACGACCATGAGTTCGACCATGTGACCAAACTATTTTTATATACTTATGGGTGCTTAACAATGCCCCGCAGTCAAACTGAGTGCATATATTAGGTCACACGTGACAGGAGCCAGCGCCTAACTAACTAGAGAAAAGGCAAAAAATTGATAAAATTTCGGGAAGAGGATCAGCTAGGATTTATATGAATATGGCTCTGAACTCAGGAAAGAGTCTATATTTAAAATGTGCAATTAGTTTTTGGAACCATTTTTATGTACTTCATTCGGGCACACTGTGTATAGTCAAGGTTTGCTAATAGTACCAATCAGTTACATTTTTTATGTTTCTGGGTCTGAAAAAAATATATCCTTCATCATATTGTTTTTTTAGGGTTTTTTGCATTTTATAGTTATTAGGGGAGGCCGGAACTTATTTTCTTAGTCAGCAGACATTAATAGAATTGTTCAGTGAGCAATTCTAAGAAAAAATCTCTATATAAACCCTTCCTCTTTTCCGATGGGTTTAGTACGAGGGGTCATCAGCTTTCAACAGTACTGTACAAATTTCACAACAGGACCCGACAGTACCACGACAGGACCCAACAGTACTCGACAGTACACGACAGTACCCAACAGTACTCAACAGGACCCAACAGTACTCGACAGTACACGACACTATCATGGGCGCACCCAGGGCCCGACCCCCCCCCCCAAGCCTTAGATTTTTTAATATATTTTCTACATATTTGATGATAAAACATGAAAATACCTTAAAATTTGACATCAGGAGGCTTCGGCCCCCCAACCCCAAGCAGTGGCGTAGTTGCGAAAAGACATGATGACTTTTTTTTTTTTTGTTTTTTTTTTGGTCGCAAGTTTTTTGAGGGCGCGCTTCGTAGCTGTCGGGCCCCCCCAAGACACATTCCTGGGTGCGCCACTGACACTACACGACAGGACCCAACAGTACACGACAGTACTCAACAGGACCCAACAGTACTCGACACTACACGACAGGACCCAACAGTACACGACAGTACTCAACAGTACTCGACAGGACCCAACAGTACTCGACAGTACCCAACAGTACCCAACAGTACACGACAGGACCCAAGTCCTGTTGGACGCTGTACAAAATTTTAGGGTGCCGATGACCCCTCGGTTTAGTAGCAAAATGCAAAAGGAGATATGAATTCAAGGAACTTTTTTTCTTAGTGATGCATATATGTTTATTAGTGAAAGCTATACTTAAGGTGAATATAAGAAATAGTATGACTTATCTTTAAATATGGGAAATATCTCTGGCAAAATTGTCAAAAATTGAATGAAGTTTGCCAGAGATGTTTGCTATACTTGGAGATAAGTCATACTATTTTTTATACTTAGTTTAAGTATAGCTTTTACTACTAAGTATATATGCATTACTAAACCCATCGAAAACTCCCCCCCCCCCTATTCATATAAGAAATTTTGCTTAGAATTGATCAAGGAACAGTTTTATCGATGTTGGCTGACTAAGAAAATAAGTTCCCAAAATACTGACCTCCCCTACTAAGAGTCACCTAATAGAAATGAAAATAAATGGATCCATGATGGATCTGATACCTTCCTAGCTAGCATATTAGCACACTTTAAGTTAAAAAGTTACTATTAAAAAAAAAAATTAATTTTCAAAAAACTGTCATTAGCACTAATGGATTTTGACCAAAATCTAATCAGCTTGTTGGAGTGTTGGACAGTATTTTACCTGAAAATGTAATGAAAATCGGTTTAGCGGTTTAGGAGCTATTGTGTTATGGACAGAAAAAATATACACACACACATACACCTATACACACACACACATATTGCTTAGATAGGTCAAAATACACCCAAATAACAGATTTTCGGCGTTATCTCAAAAAAGATTTTTTCGTCGAAAGTAATACCTTCTCTAGCCATTGCTACGCGGGCTAGGAAGGTAAAAAAAAAGATGTGTATTGACAAGTTGAATTTACAGTGGTTCCCAATTTCATTAGAGGTTAAAAGGTTCCCGAGTTATGCTCAAAAAAATATGAAGGAGGAAAATGATGATGATATTGAAGGAAATATTTTTTTAGGTACACAGACAAAACAAGTGATATTGATATAAAACGTATAGTGCTCAACAAAATTGAAATAAATCTGTTTACAAATGACAAAGTTGTAATTTTTCCAAAAATTATTCTATTTTTCACTTTTGAGCCATCATCTTGTATTTGACATAAATTTGACAGACGTCAAATAACTGGAATTGTTTTTACAAAGGTAAGGGCTTTCCGAGGGGGTTTCAACCTATGTGTATGAATTCTTTAAACGAGTGAGAATGAGAATTCACATCTCCCCAAGTCCAGACCAATAGAGATGTGGAAATCGAGTGAGATCGCATGCGCAGTTAGACTTTCACCTGATTTTGAGGGAGTATTTCTTCTTACCCATTCAAGAATTCATACACTGATCGTGCGGTCCAAGTCTTGTAATGTATCCCTTTGGGATCTATTTTTTTTTAATCCCTTTATTATTACACTAGGTAATTTATCAGATTATTCAGAAAATTAATCTTCAATTTCAATTATGCGAAAATATTCTTAAAAGTTTCAGGAAGTAAGAGTTTGCCACGAAACTGCCACTTGATTTGTCCGAAAATTATATTTGCTCTATATTGAGTTTGTATTAAAATAAAAATCACATACGAAGTTAAACTTTTTAATAGGGATATTTGGAAATACTATACTAATAATTTAGACAACTTTGAGAGCCATATGAGTATTTTTCGTTATCTTGATTAACGATAACCAAAAAATTATGCAACTTGAAAAACAGTTTTTGGAACGTCTTAAAAGTCACCCGCCATTTTTATTAAAATAAAAGTGTGAGGACACTATCAAATTGTTCGTTGATCGCCTGGAAGACCGGAGAGTCCAATTATGAACCAATCCATAAAAGAAGATACAGAGAAGAATAAAAATATGTCTTCTGAGTTAACGGATTAGGGCTTGTCCTTAAATTACGTAACGCTTTAGGAGGGAGGGGGGTTCGACCTTGCGTTACACTCAATGATTTTTTAATGTGTTTTTTCTGAACCGAAGGAGGGGGTCAAAAATCCTGAATTTTTGCGTTACGTAACTTAAGGACGTTCCCTTAATTGTTTATTAGGGTGTTTTTGGCCTGACACTTTAATCGCGAATTTAGTTACTTTTATAGATAGGGCATTATTAACCAACGGGGTGGGCAATCGTGCGCTATTAAAATTTTCGATTTTTTTATTTTAACTATTTTATGTAAATATTTTTTCCAAATATTGTTTTACATATATAAAGTAGAATAAATGCCGCATTTAAAACTGTTTTTGAAGCTACAATAATTATCATCCCCTCGACAAAAACACAGTTTTCGCTTAACTGCGCACCTTTCACCAACTCTACCCTACCTTAGAGTCCCTGTATGTTGACATATTTGGATGTCCAAGGGACTCTACCCTACCCTAATGCGTAGACCGCTCTAAGCCGAACTGCATTGCAGCAGAACTGCGCGATATCTTTTTAATATAAAATGTCGTGTAACGCAGCGTAGTGGGGGATACGTTACTTAAATTTCAATAAATGAAGCTGCATCATCGCTCGTGTCGCGCTTGGTGCGCTCTAGCTTTATCGTAAATAAACGTAACTTCAAGTCGTTAAAAATACCTTTGAATGACCGAAAAAAATAAGTTTGGCTGTGAACATAACCATATATTTTAATGATATTTGTTGTTTTTGTGGACTCGGGAACAAAGTGAAAATAAAACAAAAGCTTGTTCTTGTTGATATTAAGATTTAATTTGAGTTTTATCTTTTACAAAACAAAACAAACTTTCTAACCTGTATACCATGATTAGTGGGTTAGCTCTAACGATAAACGTAGTCATTATACCTGGTGCTAACTAACGCTTTTCGTTACCTTTAGTAAACTTAACAGCGTGTCAGAGCGCCACAGCGCCCGCGTAGAACAAGCGTAAAGGTAACAGACTGGCAAAAAGCCTGACCAAAAACACCCTAATAGGGATTGAGTAATGACAACTTGCGCTGCCTTTTACTTTTCTGTGCTCTCCTTCAGTACATGTCCCATGATAACTTTTGTTTAAAAATTAAAGCTATCGGTCGTGTATTGTGACCCATTTATCCTTATTTTATCATTTTTTCAGTGTAGGTATTCGTATGTTCAGCGAGCACATCCACTGTAGCTAAAAATGGTAAGATTTATTGGCATTATCTTTGAAAAAATCACAATTGTAGGTTTTAACATTTTAGCAAAGAGAGTACAAGGAAGCAGATCAGTTTGTTTTTCCATTTTTGGATGACCATTCGAAACCATCCTAGAGCCAGACATGTTTTCCGAATTTACATGATATTTTAAGATTATTTTAGACCATAACTCACTCAGGCTGGCTTGCCTCATTTGTAAACTAAAATCGCAGTACGTTACTAAGATACTAAGAAGTAGCGGTTATTAGACTTTTTTATTTCATCATTCATGATTTTATGCGTTTGCTACTTGATATGCCCTGGTCTGAGTCATGTCGAACTAAATTCAGATATCTCAAAATTTTTACGGCTCTTGGTCTGTATGTTTATGCAGGACCGTACACAGAAAATTTTCGTTTTGTGTTGGGAATTGCAGGAAATTTTAATTTCTAGCATATTTTTTAATTTTTGCTGATTACGAACCTTTCAAAAATCTGTAAATTTTTTTTATCAATTTTACACCTTGTCACTTGCTTCCCTTTAACAATAATAATGGTAATCCTGGATTAAAAGATACAGGGTGTTCTCAAAGTTGAGTCATTTATTTTAACATGCTGTAGAACTCGTAAAAATAAGTAATTGTACCAAAAATCATTTATATAAAAGTTGCAGAATAAAGAAGTTATTCACAATTCAAAAAATGTAAAATTTCAAAACTGTAAGACCTGACTTTTTATCAATGTTTTGTTTACTGGTGATACTGGGTCTGCCTCATTTTTTTGTAGATTATAAATTACTCATAATTTATTCATTCATTGTACGGTTTTCAGTAAGAATTTCGATTTGATCAGTAGCATGAAGTTTGGTTTGAGCATGTTTTCAGCTGCTACAAGCAAAAATCTAAAAAATTACAGTCAATTCTGCCTAAAAAATGCGATTTGCCCATATCTCTATATTTTATTATTTTTGAGTCCTAAAAAATTTCGGGGGGGATTGATCCCTCTTAGGTACGGCCCTGTGTGAATAAGTCTCTAATTTATAAAAATTTTAAGTAACAACTCACACAACACATTCAAACTATCAGTCACCAATACTAACTTTGACAAAAAACTTCCCACATATGCATGAAATTTTTTAAGAAATTGACTGGAAACATAAAAACAGAATGATGGAGTATAAAAAGAAAATTTTTGACCTAATTTTAAAAATAGAACCCTACTGCATTGAGGAGTGTTTTTGCAAAGTCAGTTGAACAAAGGTTAAATCCGACCATCGGCATATCCTTTAAAGAAAATGACATGGGCGGCGGTAGATATACTCATGAAAATTATTTCATTTAATTATAGCGTAAACTAAAGAACTAAAAATAGATAAAAAAACTTTCTATTCCTACACCTACAGAAACGACACTGATTTATTTTCTAACTCTGCATACTGCCGACTAAAGAGGTCCCGAAAAGAACACGCGAAAGCAATTAAAAGCGCATCTCAAAAGAATCTGCCAATCAGGTGCCGTCTATCCCCCTATGTGCTGGGTCGGTCAGAAAACAAATACTTTGCGCTCGGACCGCAAAGAGCCGCGCCTTTTCTCTGTCGGTAGGGTTGAAATTATACCAGGAAGATTTTATATGAATTTGGATAACTTTTAAAGGGCAGATTGAAGAAAAATTTCATGAAATCGATAGAACCCCGTATTAGGAGCATTTCAGGTGACTTTGCAAAAACTATACTTAGAATTTAAGTTCTAATAGAAGTTTTATTGCTTTCTTTTAAATGTACTTTGTTAGTTGTGTTTTTCTATATGAGTACTTTGACACCAACAGTCTTTAAAAACTCTAAAAACCAAATCTTTTTTTTTAGAAATTTTTATATTTGTATTTTGGTGATTTTATTTTATTTTTATAATTAATTTTTTTTTACTACTCGTAGGCAATGATAGAGTAAAAATAAAATATCGGACTTTTCGATTTTCTTTATTAATTTTTAAATATGACGTTTCGGTTAGTAAGTATCTCTAACCATTTTCAAGTGCAAACGAAACAATCCAGTCTACAGGCTGCTACTTATACTACTTGGTGTGTAGTTAGGTGTGACGGCCCGCCCCCATTTTTAATCCTAAGACGCTTGTTTTCCTTAAGAAGTGGTTTCCATATGTTTGGTATTTCCGTACTTGGTTGACTGAAAACTTATTTATTCTGCATTATAAACGCAGCTTCAACTTTCGTTTTCGCCAATGTGACTTCTTATGCAAGGTTTTGATAGGTTTTAATAGGTGATTTCATTCCGGTTCACACTTTTGACAGCTCTAAATAATTATTTATCTGTTAAATTTGTGGTTAGTTAGTTTTTTGGTTGACACCTAAATGAACCGGTACACCCCACCCCACCACACAATAATTATAACCACTACTCTTACACTTACACACACAAAAGCACTTGACCATTATCCACTACCTTGTATAACTGATCAAGAAAAACGAAATTACTCCAAAACTACGGAAGTACTTAAAGTTATTGAATGCCTGGCGTAAAATGGATTACTCACCTCGCTGATTTTTATACAAACTAAAATATTTATTTATTTTCACTACGTCAAGCAGTACCGTAAAACGGAGTTACTTTGGTAGGTTTTGACTCGTATAATTCCGAAACAGTTTAAGAAATTGAAGATTTTGGAATTGGATCACGCCTTGTGTCCAAATAACAGTTTGTCTCTTAAATATAGTTTTTGAATATGCATTCTAAAGAAAAACATTTTTTGGAAGTGCCAAAGTTTTTTTTTTGTCAAACACACTGTGTTTATTGTATTACAATCTAGTCAGTAAGACTAATTAGCAATTTTGTTTTAACTTAATTTACTAGAAAAGTCAGATTTAAACTTAGGGTTCCCTCAACAGTTCTCCCCGCTTTGTTTAGTCTGTAACTCACAATTGTGTTGTGTTTATAGCATTATTTTGTTTTATGTGTAATTCACTTAGTTCACTAGCTCAAACGGCTTCACACTTTTTAGTCTTCGAACTAGCATAGTATTGTCTAGATGCTGAATTGCTTCCACATTCACATGCCGATGGAGTCTATCTTTATGGCTTTTTGCATACTTTTTTATAGTCTCTGCTACAGTTTCGATTTTTAGATCTCGATGAAGGTCACTATTTCGAACATACCAAGGTGCATTCACAATGTTTCTTAATACTTTATTTTGAAATCTCTGTACAACTAGAATGTTACTCTCTTTAGCACAACCCCATAGTTGAATACCATATGTCCATACTGGTTTCAGTATTTGTCTATAAAACAGTAACTTATTATGAATTGTTAAATTGGACTTCCTTCCAATTAGCCAGTTCATTTTTCTATACCTTATCTCAAGTTCTTCTTTTTTTTCTTAACATGTGCTTTCCAGCGCAATTTGGCATCAAGTGTCATACCTAGATATTTTGCCTGATTTGAATATGGTACGGGAATGTTGTTAATTGTAATTTGTATGTGATTTATATTTTTGTTTGTAAAATCAACATAAATTGATTTGGTTTCATTTAATTTTATTCGCCACTTTATGGTCCAACTGTGAACTTGGGTGACTGCATCCTGAAGTTTTTCTATGCATTTTTCAATAGATTTTTCTACCGTCAATAAACTAGTATCATCGACAAATTTTGCTAAGTGGCAATTTTCTGGCTTTGGGATATCACAAGTGAATAATAAGTATAGATATGGGCCTAGTACGCTACCCTGGGGCACGCCTGCTTGAATTTCTCTTAAATTTGAGTTTGAGTCTTCATGTTTTACTCTAAAATGTCTATCAGATATGTATGATTCCAAAATATCCGAATATTGTTTTGGCAGAAACCATTTTAGTTTAAAATTAAGGCCTTCATGCCACACTTTGTCAAATGCTTGTGCTACATCTAGAAAAACTGTAGAACAAACTTTTCCCTCTTCCAGTGCTTTTTCTATTATATTAGTAAATCAAATTGATGAGACGGAATAATTTCTTGTCTATCTATGATGGGTTTTATTCTTTTAAGCAATAATTTTTCATAGAGCTTGGATATAATTGGCAGCAAAGATATTGGCCTGTAAGATGACACGTTATGGAGTGGTTTTCCCGGTTTTGGAATCATGATAACTTTCCACAGTTTAGGTACATACCTAAGCCTAAAAGACGCATTAATTAGGTTGCATAGTTTTACGATAGCTTTTCTAGGGAGTTGTTTTATGACTACCCCGTTAATAAGATCATACCCTGGGGCTTTTTTCGAATTAATATTTTTGATTTCTGTTAATATTTCTTTTGGTGATGTAAGCTTAATATGGTCTTCGATTTGATGGGGTTCATTTAAATGAAAGTGTTCATCTGGTGCTTCGTAGGGCTGAAATGTTTTTTCTAAATGACTTGCAAAAATATCTGCTTTTTCTTCGTTGCTCCTTGCCCACTGGTTGTTAGATTTTCGTATGGGTGGAATTTGGATAATTGGTCTTTTAAAATCTTTGGTTGCTTTTATATATATATATATATATATATATATATATATATATATATATATATTTTTATCATCTGTAAGTTCATTAAGAAAATGGTTAATAGATTCATTTTTTATTACTAGAATTTCTCGCCTAATGCGCTGCGTCATGTTGTTGAGATTTGTTTTGTCCCGAGGATCACGGCTTTGCTGCCACTTTCTTCTTAGTTTCCTTTTTTTCCAATATAAGGTCTCTAATTTCCTTTGGATAGTTTTTTCCCTTAAAAATTCTCTTTGGTTTTGGACTGTTCTCCCAAGCTGCTTGTTGAATATTTGTAACAAAATATTCAACTTCTTTATCGATTTGTTCTGGCGTTTGCAAGGGTACTGATAGGTTTGGTGCCAAAGTAAGCATAATTTTGGGGTTACTTTGGCAGGTTTTTTAAATTAGATCTTTTGATATAGTATTTGTTTAATGTAATCTTAATCAAACAGCGGTATTAATGTCAACTTTTCTTAATATTAATTTTTCTTATAAAAACCAACTCTTAAACAAAAGAAAATTAGTTCTAGTCACAAAAAGTATTTTCAAAATAAACTATAATAAACAACTTAACTAAAAATTAAAAAAATGATCTAAAAATTATTATTAATGTTTTAAAAAGTAAAGGCTTTGTCCTTCATGCTGTTCTGTATAATTAAAACAAATAAACTATGGGTCTTTACTGGCCTTGTTACATATGCCACAAATCCATCTAAGGCATGTTGTGTAACCAACCCAGTGAGGACCTTCGTAAGTTTTAAAATAAATCGCACATACTTAATTCGCTTGTCTTTTGCAGCCCGTTTGGCTTATTTCCCAGTTCTTATTAATTTTTTAGGAGCAGATATTTTGGTTATAAGGGGAGCGTTTTCACTATCTTCGTCACTATTGCTGCTGATTATTAGTTTTTAAGTCCCTGAAGGGCCAGCGACTGACTCTTTTTGCTCCTCTACAAGTGGCTGTTTGTTAGAGGATTGTTCGATAGTAGGTTTTATTGTATCGACCTTAATTTCTTTGCCGGGATCTATTTTCTTTCCACGTTTCCTCACAACTTTTTCTTTATTAAAGCCGCGAAGATTTCTAAACAACTCAACTAAACTTTCACTCATAGTGTTCTGAGTATATGTGTCTGCACCTTCTAATGCATTACCCGGAGTTCTGTTAAGAACCTTCTGTGAATCAATGGGACAGAGCCAAGTGGCTCTAAATCCGTATTTTAGACATATTTTCACCTATTTTAACCTACAATCTATTCAGTAGGTTAGGGAATTTTGCTTTTGGAATAGAAGAACTGGATTTTGTTTCACTACGCCACTTGTTTAATCTACCATTTCGCGCCATTTCTTTTTCATTTGGGTGAACACTGCAACACGTAAGGATTGCATTAGATGGGTCCTGATTGGAGGTAGTGCTGTCATACAGATATTGTTCTCATCAGGAGCTTGGCCTACAGCAGGTGAAAAATGTGTCCATTTCTTTTATTTTGGGCAACAGAATTTCAAAGGACCAATTGATCCATATCGAACCAGCCACTAACAGTATGACTATAGGCTGTCCCTGGAGGACATCCTCGAGTCCACCCTGCCTATAAATTTGGTGCTTTGTACAAAACCATTGGAGTCAGTGAATACATCTCCCGCAGTATATGCACATGTCATAATACTTCTTGAAGCTTTGGAATGTTGCGGAACTCTCACAACTTTCTGGGCTCCAGGATCATCCTATAGGATATTTAATACTATTAAAAAATTTGGTAATTTTATTTTGTCTAACCGCCGCACAGTAGATCGGGGCCATGCTAAGATCGGGACATTGGGGATTTTCTCAAAATGCAAATTTTGATATTTTTTTGAATATTTTTTTCTAAACATGTTGGCGTAATGGAAAACCAACATAGTATCCCGCTCATAATATAGTCTAGCCAGCTAGAGTTAATGTTTGTGGTAAAAATATTATATGACAAAAAATGATCAGAAAATATGTCAAACTTGAAGCTTAAAAATAAAACCTATGTATATCTTATCAACTTTCGGGCACTGTATGTAGTACTAGAGGTAATATTAGAACAAAATTACATTAAAAGAAAAATAAAAATATTTATCGTAATTGTGGGGGAGTGTGCACAATTTCGCTGTTCATAAAACATTAAAAAATTACCTTTTCTTGACTTTTAAAAAAATGGCCAAAGATGGCCAAGCAACTTTTGCCTGTGATGCATAAACCCATCCTCGCTCTAAATGAACCAATCGGCATTGGCTGCCCGAGAGTGCCACTGTAGGATTTATTTAGATTTTAATTAACTCCCAACCTCTAAAAGTTTGAATAAATCCACTTTTGCCTCAACATTTTAAAAAATAATAAATACTCACAGGTATTTTGGACCGCGGACAGTTTTCTTTAAAAAAAGAGGACATTGTTTCTTAGAAAACACGCTTGGGGTAGAGGGGGGGGTAATGAGTTATATACGTGTTAAATTTCATCACAGGTGCGAAGCAAAGAAAAGTTAAAAATTACGAAAAACTTAATTTATGAGGAGCCCCAATGCAACGTAACGATGTTTGAAGTAGCCTGTGATTACCCTGTTTGTTTGTTTTATTTATTTCTTTGATAGTTTGGCACATGAGTGACCGTGACTTTCACGGTCAACATGGTTGAATTTAATTCAAACAAAGATATTTTTAATTATTTGAAAATCAACAGGGTCCCAAAAAACACAACTTGTGTAGTATTAAAGTGAATGTAATTTTGTTCGAAATTCAAAAAGTATATTTACACGTTTATTGGTTTAGCTTTTTGGCATTTATCAATTGTTTATAAATCGTATGTAACTCCAGTTCAAAACAAATCTATTTAGGTCGTCCGCCATTTTGAATAAATAATTATATACTTTTTCTGAAAAGATGACGCAATTTGCTTTCCAGAAAGTCCAAAATTATCAAAATCGGACTAAGACTTCAAAAGTTATTACCAATGTCCCGATCTTCCCTATACTTCGTGCGCCGCTGCACGCGTCCCTTTGATGTTTGCTGCTAAACGGGAACTTATATTGTTCTGTTTAATAAAGTACTCTAAGAAATCATGTCCTGGAACATTATCAAGTATTTTTGAAGCACTTCACGAATATCCGTTTTGGTAAATGGGAATTCCCATTCGCTCAATGTCAATAATGTCTTTGTGACTAATTGCTCCTTCTGAGCTAAGAACACGATTGGGTGACCGGGCGGACGTTGACTTTGGCCCTTTAACTTGTTCTGAAGGGTTCCCCCGAGATTTTGAATCTTTTACTCGCCGCTGCCTGAGACACACCACTCCTAATAGCCTCCCACGCATTTTAAAGGTCAGCTTGACTGAAATTTCGGTAGGTGCGCCCCCACTTTTTTTGGTAACTTCTAGGCATTTTTTATTGGTTATAGGTCCGGTTCATGATAAACTGCCAAAGTAGGTTGAAGGTGCCAATGTAACCCCGTTTTTACGTGATTTTTACTTACTGAGATAATATTTCATTTCCGCTTGCCTTGCCTTGCGGGAGAATAGAATTATTATTACCTATTTTAACTAATAATTCCCGTCATGCATGCCTTCTGCAAAACCAACTCTGCTATATCATTCGCCCCACGGGGGGTCAAATAAATAAAATCTAAAAACTGGTATATTTAGCAGGATTTAGCATTTAAAGATTTTCTCATCAAAATGGCAATAAAAGGAAATCGTCGGTTTTAGTAATACTTCACGCCTCCGAAAAAAAGAGGCCTTCAACTTTAATAACATTTAGGGCAGTGGTGGCTCCCCGATGAGGCAGATGAAGGGCTTCTTCACCTCTTATTTTCAGACTAAATAAGAAATTTATGAAAATTTTAAAACATTTGTCCTCGGCTTATCTATATAATTTTAAGTGATGCTGAATTTTGGTATATAGGTTTATTTTGCCTAGACGCCCAACTTTTTTCTCTGCGAAAATTCTTGAAAGTAACAAAGTACCAGGACGCAGACGTCTTTTGAGTTTTAGACTGACTAAACCAAGCATGCGATTTTGGGGACAATGTTGCCATTTACTTTCAACTACATTTTTTAAGCCACAAAAAAAATAACCTGTTACTAATTCTTTACTGTTACTTTTTTAATCTCGTAATTCATGAGGTAAAAAAAGTTACAGTAAAGATTTAGTAACCCACTATTTTTGCTCACCCGTATACTATAACAGTTATAGTTACTATAGTGGTGTGAGCTATGATAATCGTGTCAAAAATAAGAAAAAAGTTGCTCCAATTTCAATTTTTTATGCGTTTCAGACGATTTTGAAACTTTTGTAGGGTCGTCTATCTGTCGGCCTGTCTGTATATCTGTGTGTCTGTCTGTAACGACTAACGCGCATAACTCAAAAAGTACTTGCCCAATTTTAACGAAATTCGTTACCTAGGTTGGGTTTTGACTCTAGATGGTCCCGTTGAAAAATAAATAAAATCAACAAAATACAAGTAAAAAAAAAGGGTGGGGTGTAGAATCGTGTGAGCTTAGGTGCCCATAAATTAGCAGAGTATTTTTTCTGAAGCTTAAAAAATTTATTTCAAAGTAAATGACAACATCGTCCTCTAGTCTGAAGCTCTAAAGTTTGGTATAACTCCCTGTAGTTATATCTATATCTATATCTATATCTATATCTATATCTATATCTATATCTATATCTATATCTATATCTATATCTATATCTATATCTATATCTATATCTATATCTATATCTATATCTATATCTATATCTATATCTATATCTATATCTATATCTATATCTATATCTATATCTATATCTATATCTATATCTATATCTATATCTATATCTATATCTATATCTATATCTATATCTATATCTATATCTATATCTATATCTATATCTATATCTATATCTATATCTATATCTATATCTATATCTATATCTATATCTATATCTATATCTATATCTATATCTATATCTATATCTATATCTATATCTATATCTATATCTATATCTATATCTATATCTATATCTATATCTATATCTATATCTATATCTATATCTATATCTATATCTATATCTATATCTATATCTATATCTATATCTATATCTATATCTATATCTATATCTATATCTATATCTATATCTATATCTATATCTATATCTATATCTATATCTATATCTATATCTATATCTATATCTATATCTATATCTATATCTATATCTATATCTATATCTATATCTATATCTATATCTATATCTATATCTATATCTATATCTATATCTATATCTATATCTATATCTATATCTATATCTATATCTATATCTATATCTATATCTATATCTATATCTATATCTATATCTATATCTATATCTATATCTATATCTATATCTATATCTATATCTATATCTATATCTATATCTATATCTATATCTATATCTATATCTATATCTATATCTATATCTATATCTATATCTATATCTATATCTATATCTATATCTATATCTATATCTATATCTATATCTATATCTATATCTATATCTATATCTATATCTATATCTATATCTATATCTATATCTATATCTATATCTATATCTATATCTATATCTATATCTATATCTATATCTATATCTATATCTATATCTATATCTATATCTATATCTATATCTATATCTATATCTATATCTATATCTATATCTATATCTATATCTATATCTATATCTATATCTATATCTATATCTATATCTATATCTATATCTATATCTATATCTATATCTATATCTATATCTATATCTATATCTATATCTATATCTATATCTATATCTATATCTATATCTATATCTATATCTTTATCTGTATCTATATCTATATCTATATCTATATCTATATCTATCTATTTTGGCCAAAATCCATTATTGCTAATGACACTTTTTTGACAATTAAGGAATTAAAAAGTTATAACTTTTAAACAGAGCAACGCATTAACATTTCGGAATATAGTAGACTACATTTTGCTTAATAATTCTTGTTCTTACCAAAACATTGTAGGAGCTTTAGAATCTGAGATATTTACAAAAAACTGTTTTTATGGCTTTACTTGAAGTGTGCTAATAGGCTAGAAAGGTATCAGATCCGTCATGGATCCATTTATTTTTAATTGTTACTGTTCTATCTCTGATCAGTCACTTTTTATCCCAATTTTCACATTTTTAACATGATATGTCACTTTTTATCCAGATTTTTTATATTTTTTTACCCTGATTTGCCACTTTTATCCCGGATATAAAAAATAACAATTTTATCTTTAAAATGCGGGATAAATGTACACTTTTTTATTATCCAATAAGGTGTCAACAATAGGGACTTTTTCCATGTTTTCTCCCCTATTTTGATGAAAACAGGTTATCATTAAATTTATTAAAAATCGATAAACAGCAAGAAAGTAGAACCTTCCGTAACAGTTGCTTAAAATTAAAAAAAATAATATAAAGGTATAAAAACTTTTTTCAAAAATGAAACAGCTCTTAAAGTGCCAACGATTGAAAATGGAAATGAAACATAGATATTTGCTGCCTTCCCATAGAGTGACATCCTCGAAATGCGCAACAATTTCCAGGCAGAGTCTTTTATTTGATAATCGAACACTTTAAACTCAATAGTAAAAAAAACATCCGCACAAAACAAAGGTAAAAATTAAACTGATTTACGGGTAGCTATTAAGTACCTAAGAAATCATGGCCACATTACAAATAGTAGTTAGCGGTAAAACCCATTTTATCTCATTACCTGTGCCAAATCAGGAATTACTCATAAGTAATGACATCACTAATCTGACTAAATTCAACCTTTTAGTAAACTAAAGTCATTTGTCTAATCCAAATAATTTTTTATTTCATCTCTGAATTAATACAATAAGAACAATTTCCAGGCATAGTATTTTATTTGATAATCGTTTTGTACGCAAACAAACACTCCAAAAAACACAAAGGTAAAAATTAAATTATTTGCGGGTAGCTACCGGTCTATTTTAACCTGCGATTTCAATGACAGATATTCGCCTTAGACCTCAATGCAATTTATTTTTTCAAATGGGTTGTTGTCTCTGCTCTGGGGTCGGTTTTCTCGGGTTCGCGGGCCGTTTGATTTAGTAAACTAAATTAAATAATTAGGTGAAACAAGATAATGCAATAAACACAACAAAATTGTGATTTACTATTGACAAGATGATACAATGCGGAGGGAACTATTGACTAGACCCTAAATTAAGTTTAACGTTTCACGTAAATTAAAATTAAACAAAATTGTCTATTAGTCTTACTGACTAGAATGTAATACAATAAACACAGTGTGTTTGACAATTAAATAAAATACATTTCTGATGTTTAGGGGAGTTTCATTTTCGCAGGCTGTCGTACGTACAAGTAGATAATAATATAAATTAATTTGAGAACGCCTTTTAAATAATTCACACCAGAGACTGGTGGACTATCGTAATCTTCTGTAAATACTAATAATATCCTTCGAGTTTATGCGAAATCTCTTTTTGAAGTAATTTAATATGCTTAGACCTTCCCATAATGGGCTTTTTCAAGTATTTATCAAATACGAGAGGCTTGGTATCAAAGAGAACCGTACCACTAGATTTAAAGATCTTGGTAGCCTACTTAGTCAAAGGCATGCGGTCCATGTAACCCATAGATGCAATTGCTTTTCCTAAAAACCAAGTTAGCGTGCGTAAAAGTATACTACTATCAAATAAAAATCGAATTATTAAAATCATTTATTTGTAAAATTACAAAAACGAAAACTTTAATCTTCTCTACTACTACTCTACTGCATCGGACCACTAAGGTTCATCAACAAGTAGCGCTTTCCGACAAGGAGCTACCTACTCACAGGCACGTCTTTCAAACTAGCTATGTAATCTTTTCAGTGTGGCACAAGTTAACAGCAAACCAAATCGCCTGACCAGTATATCCAAATAAAAATTGAAAACTGAAGATGGCGGGTTGTTTATGCAGGATTTTCGCAGGTATCTCCATTTTTTTTTGGACATAGTCTTATGACGAATCGACTAATATATGTGAGTATCGGTTTGCAATTCAAGCCCAAAATCCCACTGGGCTCTTAGACTAGCACTATCAGCAGAGGACAGAGGCATCGACAAAAAAATACCTTTGAGTATTTGGTGGTACCTCGACTCACGCTAATTAACCGCTAAACTAATGAAGGCGACGAATATTTGACATTAACATGTTCAAATAACCAAAACTTGAATCGTGTCTCAATTTTGATTTCGAAGCCAACCGAAAAAAAACCTGAAACATGAAAGTCCGTTTAAAAAAATAGATATGAAAAGTTCTAAAAGAAAGTTTACCATTATCTCTGAGACACTCTGTATATATACCGGATTCCAGATATTTTCACACAGTTTTTCATAAGCTTTCCGACAAGCTCACTTTTACATAAAAATCTTAATTTTTGAGACTTGAAGGTTTTAGTCAGTTCTAAAATGATTTGTTGCTTGCCTATTTGTGATACAATATTGTGTGATCAAAAAATTAAAACTTGGATAAGATTCACTTTATTTTTTTTATTCCACTATTTTTCGCATTTTCCAACATAACTTAACCATCTACCTCCATAGGAGGGTCAGCAACCCCGAAATTAGGTCTAAAAATGTGATTTTTTTCATTTTAAATTTTGGCAAAAAACACCCTTGAGAAATAGAAGCTGATAAAATTTAGTAGGTGCATTCAAAAGTACAGGATTAGAGCTGTTATCTGTTTTTTTTTGTTCGAAACTTGTAGACAATGATTCTGTAGAAATAAAACGGTATTCGACCAACAATCAAGTGCACCATGGAAATTGAAAAAGATTCGGCCTTACCTTTTTTGGATGTTCTTGTCAAACGATTAGACAGAAACATTCAAACCACTGTATATAGGAAACCTACACACACGGGACAGTACCTAAATTTTAAGTCTAATCATTCTACCGGTCGGTGTGAAGATGGCAGATTAAGCTAGCAGATTTTTTCAGCCGATGACGCCCGAACGCGTAATTACACTATATACTGCACAACAAAATTTTTGTAATTTGATGATCAGCAGATTTTACTGACAGATAAATCGGTGTGAAGGTAGCAGATATATTTATGGAAAAAATATTTAATACTGTTGTTGTTTTTAAAGAGATCAAACTTTTTAAAACTGAACCGAGCCGAACCGAACCTACTTATAAAACTCTTAAAATCCTACTAACTCAAAACCCTCAAAAACCCTACAATTCTTTCAAAAAAAGGCCTAAATTCTCAGTATACCCACCCAGAAGATTTTATCTGCTATGTCTACTGCTCCGAAACTTGACGTTGTCCCAGCACAGGCTCTACGTAGAATTTCCCTACCCATAAAGCTCTTAAAATCCTACTCACTCAAAATCCTCAAAAACATTACGATTCTTTAGAATAGGGCCTTAAGTATCAGTATACCCACCCAGCAGATTTAATCTGCTGTCTCCTGCTCCGAAACTTGACGTTGTCCCAGCAGAGGCTCTACGTAGAATATCCCTACCCATAAAGCTCTTGAAACCTTACTAACTCAAAACCCTCAAAAACCCTCCAATTCTTTAAAAAAATATCCTAAAATCTCAGTATACACACACCGCAGATTTTAGCTGCTATGTCTCCTGCTCCGAAACTTGACGTTGTTCCACCACAGGATCTACGTAGAATTTGCCTACCCATAAAGCTCTTAAAATCTTACTAACTCAAAACCCTCAAAAACCCTACAACTCTTTAAAAAAATGTCCTAAATTCTCAGTATACCCACCCAGCAGATTTTATCCGCTATGTCTCCTGCTCCGAATCTTGACGTTGTATCACCACAGGCTCTACGTAGAATTTGCCTACTCATAAACGTCAAGTTTCGGAGCAGGAGACATAGCAGATAAAATCTGCTGGGTGGGTATACTGATACTTAAGGCCCTATTGTAAAGAATCGTAGGGTTTTTGAGGATTTTGAGTGAGTAGGATTTAAAGTGCCTCATGAGAAGGAAAAGCCTACGTTGAGCTTGAGCTGGGACAAGGTCAAGTTTCGGAGCAGTACACATACCAGATAAATTCTGCTGGGTGGGTATACTGAGACTTTAGGCCTTTGTATAAAAGAATTGTAGGGTTTTTGAGAGTTTTGAGTTAGTACGATTTTAAGAGCCTTATGAGTAGACAAATTCTGACTAGAGCCTGTGATGGGACAACGTCAAGTTTTGGAACAGAAGACATAGCAGATATAATCTGCTGTGTGGTTATACTGGAACATATCCTAAAGAACCGTAGAATTTTGAGGGTTTTGAGTTAGTAGGATTTTAAGAGCGTTATAAGTAGGTTCGGTTCGGCTCGGCTCGGTTCAGTTTTAAAAAGTTTGAGAGCTTTAAAAAAAAACAAAAATATTAAATATTATTTTTTCCATAAAAAAATCTGCAATCTTCACACCGATTTATCTGCCAGTAAAATCTGCAAGGCATCAAATTGCAAAAATTTTGTTGTGCAGTGTATAGTGTAAAATACGCGTTCGGGCGTCATTGGCTGAAAAAATCTGCTAGCTTAATCTGCCATCTTCACACCGGTAATCATTCTGTTGCTACAAAACAAGGAGTTATAAGAAGTTTGTATTTAAGAGCCGTAAATATTTGTAGTAATAATGAAGAATTAACCACAGAAATTAACAACATTAAAAAAGACAACAGAATGGTTATTCCGAGAAATTAGTAAACTCAACGATATTTAAAATTAAAAACAAACTAAATGTACCAAATTCTCAAAATAATAATCCGTTAGGTGCTATTAACATTCCATATGTTCAAGGGATATCAGAAAACATAAGACGAATAGCTAAACACTATAATATAAAAACACTATTTTCTTCGGGAAATACGATAAGAAGTTTTGTAACTAAAACAAAACCAGACAATTCCTCAAATAATAAGGAATGTATTTACCAAATCCCGTGTGAGTGTGGTAAATCATATGTAGGTGAAACGAAACGCCCTCTTCAGGTCAGAGTAAATGAACATCTAAAAAGTACCCAATTAGGGGATATTGAAAAATCCGGTTTAGCAGATCATGCATGGTCAAATGATCACAAGATTCAGTGGTAGAAGCTAAAGTTTTACATAAGGAGTCGCATTGGCGAAAACGAAAGTTTATTGAAGCTGCGTTTATAATGCAGAATAAAGAAGTTTTCAGTCAACCAAGCACGGACATACCAAACATATGGAAACCACTCCTTAAGGAAAACAGGCGTCTTAGGATTAAAAAGGGGGCGGGCCGTCACATCTGACTGCACACCAAGTAGTATAAGTAGTAGCCTAGAGACTAGATTGTTTAGTTTACACTTGATAATGGTTAGAGATACTTACTAACCGAAACGTCGTGTTTTAAAATAAATAAAGACAATGGAAGTTCGAAATTTTAGTTCTGTAATCTGTTGTATCGCTTATTTATATCGTTCCAAAAGTAACACTCCTACAGTGTGTCAAATTAGGGGTAGTTTTTTAAAAGTAAGGTGATTAAATAATTTCTTCTCAAAGTTTTTTTAATAAACTTGTCTTATTTTGTAGTTGTTCAGGACAGCTTCAATTTGTGACATTAGAAAATACTCTGCCAATATATGGGCCCCTAAGCTCACACTAGGTACTATAGTTATAGTGTACGTGTGAGCTAATATAACAAAAAACTGAAATATATTTTATTTAACTCCAGACTAAATTACCTTTTGTTTGATATCACACACGCCATATTTTCACTTAAACTCTAATTTTTAAAATATACCCCCACCTTTTTTTTTTAAATAAATTAAAATGTATTTTGTTTAACTGCAGACTCAATTACCTTTCGTTTGATATCACACACGCTATATTTTCACATAAACTCTAATTTTTGAAATCTACCCCCACCCTTTTATTTGGTTTCTGTTCGGTGGATTTTGTTCATTTTTAAATGGGACCATCTCGACCCAAGACCCAGCCTAGGTACCAAATTTCATTAAAATCGGCCAAGCGGTTTTTGAGTTATGCGCGTTGGTCGTTACAGACATACAGACAGACAGACAGACAGACAGACAGACAGACAGACAGACAGACATACAGACAGACAGACAGACGGCGCAACAAAAAAGTTTCAAAATCATCTGAAACGCAAAGATATATAAAAATTTTTGAAATCGGAGCAACTTTTTTTTTCTCGGAAAAATTAGGACACTACTATAGTATAGTATATGTGTGAGCTAAAATCTATGTTTTTGTTAGGTATATAAAACACGGATTTCTGGACAACCAATATGAGATACGTCAAAATTGGCAATGATACTTTTTTTTTTAATTTCTGCAAAAAACACCCTTGAAAAATGGATGTTGATAAAATCTAGTAGGCGCATTCAAAAGTACAGGACTAGTGCTTTGATTTGGTGTATCGCTGATCTATGTCGCGCCAAAAGTAACACCCTCACAGGGTGTGTCGAATTAGGGGTAGTTTCTTAAAAGTAAAGTGATTTTTTTAATTAACCAATTTTTTCTCAAATCCAAGTTTTTTGAAAAAATTTGTAGAGACCAATCTTGTAGAGATTGAAACTGCTTACAAAGGACCACAAAAAGCATAGAAATATGCCCATTGATATTGCTATTTCAAATTTGTTTCCATCATGCATCGTAAGGTACCGCATGCAGGTATTGGAATAATACGTACTATATGGACATAATATGCATTTGTGTTTAAAAGCAACTAATCAGGACATTTTTGCTTAAGGACCGTGAGACTTATGGTTGCACTATGCATTGGCAATTTCGTGGGTATTTGAAAATTATGTTTATATGGATTTAAAAAAACTAACCCGATTTTTCACTTTTTAAAAAACGTCACCCCCCACCCCCTTGGACGAGGTGCAGAGTGGTTCTGCTCCACCATATGCCAGATCTCCACCATAGAAATTCGTATTCTACGATTTTTTCTGAAAATTTTGACGTGTCACACCTTCGAGTCTTTTGAGATCTTTATGTCACACAATATTGTATCACAAATCGGCAAGCCGGAGCTACAGTCCCTGTATGTTGTTATATCCAAATATGTCAACATACAGGGACTCTACCCGGAGCTAAAAACCGTCTATTCAAACCTGACTATTTTGATTTGGTATGTGCAAGATTTAGGTTGATTTGAAAATCGGGTTTTAGTTATCGAGCCCTTCAAATCACAATTTTAAATCTGCAGAAAATGCTCTCGAAAACTGCTGGGTGTATTTATTTATAATGGACTCATTAAAGAGTAACTTTCAGCCTATAGATCGGCTATCAAACAGCACGCGTGCAGAGAGCTGTTCGCTAGTGGACAAGGGCGTATCTAGCCCAAAACACAAAGGGGCAGTCGCGGATTGCCCAAAACAGAAAGGGGCAGTGGCGGATCCAAGATGTCCGGGGGGAATGACCAAGGAGGCTGCAAACACCGGGCGTTTTTTAATAGATCTGAGTTTGCCACTACATGCAGATGAAATTTTGCAAATTAAAGTAATTTTTGTGTTAAAATTTTAAAAAATGTTAATTTGGTCAAAAATTGCAGTATATGCTTTGGTTATTTTTTTACTAGAACTAAAAATTATAAGCTTGTTGCCACCCCTTCCCTGGATCCGACACTTGAAGGGAGATACGTTTCTCAATTCCATGGCTTTCTTACGTCAGGGGTGCAAATTCTTATAATCAAACTGAATTTTATTGTCTTATTTTAAAGATTTGGTAAGAAAGGGCAGGTAGCTGCCCCCTCTTGCCTTTCCCGCTGGATACGTCACATAGGTTTGCGCATATTAGTAAAATACACTATTTTCATAATATACCCCGTTTATTTTTACATAATATTTTTACCACGTCTGAAACTACTCCAGTTACCCATAATTATAAATCTTTTGGTATTAGGTACGGTATGATATGGTGCGAAATAAATACGTTACAATCGCTTGAATGAACTCGACAGTACCGTTTGACATCTGTCGCTTTCAGCACCGGCTTCTGACTGTTTTTTAATGTTTATACTAATAAAAAGTCAGATTTATTACACTCATAAATTCGTTTTGGAAGATTGAATGCGAGTATAATGTTTTTTCTATATCAAAGACATATCGGTCGTTAATAATATATAAAAATAAGAGGCTAGTGAGTTATTGCTCTGTTAAATGTTGACCGCCGAATAGAAAATTCGCCCACATAGCACAAATCAAAACAACGTTAAAAACACACACTTTTACAAGTTTAATAGGTCGCTTTTAAACGTTATTTTCAAAATCACGTTATTTCGGTGTGATTTTAACGTGGTTTTAAAAATAACGTTAAAGAGCGACCTATTAAACTTAAAAAAGTTTGTGTTTTTAACGTTGTTTTGATTTGTGCTATGTGGGCGTTTGCAAATAGACATTTTCTTCTGAGGATGCGTGTTCATTTGAGTGAAATACTCCCAAGAACTGTTCTCGAGATTAACACTCAGACAGATTTTGTCGGCTGACAGACAGCGCGGGAGTAAAGATCGAGCTGCTCGCTAGTGAACAAAATGATACAACAGCAGGGGTAGTGTTGCCGCCGAAACGAGAGATTCTCGCCTCTCGTCTCGTCTCACCCTCTCTCGGCGAGACGAGAGAGATATTTTATTTTGAATAAAAGGTCGAGACGAGACGAAAGAAAGGCCCTCTTTCGTCGAGAAATTCTCGTTTTTCTCGTTCCCTCCAGCAAAAAAGGTTGGTTTTACAAATTTTTTTGATTCATGATCTGTTCGTATTCACCTATTATAGAGTTAAGCTGTTATTTATGTACTGTTTTTTTTTTTAAATAAAAGGTATGCAAAAATTGTTATATTATTATATTCCTTTCTTGACAACATGTACTGTGGCTTACCTTTTGTTTACTTGAAATCAAATGAAGAAAATCCAGAGTTACTGTTGATGCTTATTAACGTACTGAACATTTTTTTAGGAAATTATTCATAACCCGGATGTTTCAATTTTCTTTTCTAGCTTTTAGCGTGAATTTTTGTTATTTAGAAATATTTTGATTTCAAAAAATGTTTTTCGACGATTTTTGAAAGAGCTAAAATTCTGAAAATCAAATCATTTTCTTGCCGAAATTAGTTTGTCTTTTATTTTGAAAAATATGGAAAATTCAGATGAAAAATCTGCTAGTTAAAAAAAGTTTAAAGGTCTCTGTATTATGCGTTTATTTAAAAATAATTTGCAAAAACATGTTTTTCCTTGAAAAATTACAAAAAATTTAATTTAAAGAAAAGTTTTGGTTATTTTTGACAAAAAACAATTGTCAAATATATCGAGGGCCTCTAGGTTTTACCAGGGTGGTGATCGGTAGTTTTACCATGTGAATAATAGCCCAGTCATATTAGGTAAAGGAACCCTAAAACCTGGAAAAAAATAGGGGCAAGCTGGATTTTTGTATAAATATTCCTGACCATCTGGTACACATCCACATATATTATCCGCTAAAAGTCCCGTGGAGCTTCGCTAGATATAAGGCTCAAAGTTCCCAAAAATCAGTTTTTAGCGATTTTCTCGAAAACAAATAACTTTTTAAAGTTAGGTGAAGAAAGAAAAAATTCGCAAACTCATTCGGTCTATACGAGTATACTATAAAATTAAGAAAAAAAGCTAACCTAACGTTTTAAAAGATATATTTGAAAAATATAAAATGTTTTATTTTATTTTTTTATCACCCTGCAGGTGTTTTAAAATTTTGATATTTTATAATATTAAACTTGATCCCCGCTTATACAAAATACCATGTTCTTGAATTTAACTTTTGTTTCTTTGCAACTTTAAATAAGTTAGGCCAATGGTCCATAAGCCGAACCGCCAATGGGATTTGGAAAAACACATTTTTATATAGTGAAGCACTCACTGTACGAGGAAATAAAGCGTACATAAAAAAAGTTGAACTTCTGGGTAGAAAAAGCTTTAATTATATTTTAAATTCCAGGCGAACTGCAAAATAGTGTTTTACTTAACCTTAATGAGAGAAAGGGGTTTAAAAAAAATAATGTAAAATTATAGTACATACATTTTTACCAAATAGTCGTCATATCATGATTTTTCCCCTAAAATATATGTACATTAAGAGCTTTAGTTTTTAAGATATCTACAAAAAATAAATTATTCATGTACATAATGTATAGCCTGATTTATGACGGCCTTGGTGAAAAATCATGATATTTGATGCGTATTTTACCACTTTTTTTTAATGAGAAGTTAAATTATAATTTTAATATTACGGTTTTTTACCTTCCGAGCCCGCGTAGCAATGGCTAGAGAAGGTATTAGTTTCGAAGAATTTTTTTTTTCAGATAACCCCGAAAATATGTTATTTGGGTGTATTTTGATCTATCTTAGCAATATCGTCGTGGTGCCTGTCTATGTGTGTGTGAATGTATTATCTGTGTATATTATTTCTGTCCGTAACACGATAGCTCCTAAACCGTTCATAAAATTTTCAGGTAAAATAGTGTTCGACACTATGAGCGGATTAGACTTTGGTCAAAATCCATTGATGCTGATGATATGATATAATGTTTTTTGACAATTAGAAAATTTTAAAAATGCTAACTTTTTAATGGAGCGTCGTATCAATATGCGGTCAATAATTTGTGTTATAACCAAAAACTTCGTAAGAGCTTTAGTTTCTGAGATATTTACAAAAAAACTGTTTTTAAGGCTGATATATCATGGCTTCACTTGAAGTGTGCTAATAGGCTAGCTAGGAAGGTATCAGATCCGTCATGGATCCATTTATTTTTCGTACAGTTCCTAATTGTATAAAAATAAAAATAAAATTTTCAAAATCCCATTGGTGGTCCGGCTGTTATTGACCAATGGCGTAACTTTTACTTAAAGTTGTTTAACATTAAAGAAGCAAAAACTAAATTTAAATACATAGTGTTTTTACAAGTGGAGATTAAGCTTAATATTATAAGGTATTAACATTTTAAAACAAGTTACTTTCAGGTTGGAAAACAAAATAAAACAAATCATTTTTAAAAATATATCTTTTGAAAATGTTAGGTTAGATTTTTTCTTAATTTTATAGCATATACCGAATGATTAGGCGTTCTTTTCTCTCTTTCCTTTTTTGAAAAAGCTAATAGTTTTCGCAAAAAACTGATTTTTAGGATATTTGGGGCTATATCAAGCGAAGCTGAAGAAGGATTTTGGCGGAGAATATGTGGGGATGTATCCCAGATGGCAAGGAATAAGGATTTCCTAATAAGACTGGCCTATCAATTCGGTTTACCTACATTTTATTGCTAAACCATCACTCCGATCGCGCTGCTATTTTTTAGCTCACACATATACTATACTATAGTAGTGTGAGCTATGGTGATCCTAATTTTTTCGAGAAAAAAAAGTTGCTCCGATTTCGAAAATTTTTATATATCTTTGCGTTTCAGAAGATTTTGAAACTTTTTTGTTGCGCCGTCTGTCTGTCTGTCTGTATGTCTGTCTGTCTGTATGTCTGTAACGACCAACGCGCATAACTCAAAAACTGCTTGGCCGATTTTAATTAAATTTGGTACCTAGGCTGGGTTTTGCGCCGAGATGGTCCCATTTAAAAATGAACAAAATCCACCGAACACCAAACCACCAAAACCAAATAAAAGGGTGGGGGTAGATTTCAAAAATTAGAGTTTAAGTGAAAATATGGCGTGTGTGATATCAAACGAAAGGTAATTGAGGCTGGAGTTAAACAAAATACATTTTAATTTATTTAAAGAAAAGGGTGGGGGTATATTTCAAAAATTAGAGTTTAAGTGAAAATATGGCGTGTGTGACATCAAACGAAAGGTAATTGAGTCCGGATTTAACAAAATACATTTTAGTTTTTGTTTTTTTAAGGGTGTAGATTTCAAAAATTTGAGTTTAAGTCAAAACATGGCTTGTGTGGTATCAAACAAAAGGTAATTTAGTCTGGAGTTGAATAAAATATATTTTAGTTTTTAGTTATATTAGCTCACACGTACACTATAACTATAGTACCTAGTGTGAGCTTAGGGGCCCATATATTGGCAGAGTATTTACATTTGCGATGTGATTTTATAATTAGATAAATAAACTGATAAATAATTATTATGGGTATATACATACATGTCCCATTTTCGATTGGATTAAATGGGAAATTAATAAAGATAGTTCTCTGCACTGAAAAAAGTGTTTTGTAAAATTCGAATAATGTTGGCAACTTTGTAATCAACTTTTTTTACTGCAAAAATTACATGGACCATCACATTACAGTATTGGTAAAATTACATGATATATTTTATAATTTTTTTTATGGAAAATGAAAATTTACAAGACAATAGGGTATTTGACAAATTTTAGAAAAGAGTTTAGAATGATACATAGATCCCTTATTTGCTACGCAAAATTATTAAAATAGTACATTTTATCATGACTACATTTAAAATCAAGTTTTCTAATTTCCGATTTGAATTTACCGCTAAAACGCTCATTTCTAGCATGGCGTTGCAATGACGTCACAGCGCAGTAAACTCGCGGAAAGATACACGGCATTCAAGTGTTTATTTGTTTTTGGTCTGTGTTTTACTGTTTTTTATGTACATAAATGTCCTATAAGTGGTGTGTAGTGCCTCAGTGTTCGAATACTAGAATAAAAACACCTGGAAAACTATTTACTCATGTGCCTACAGCAGTAAATTAACAGAAAAAGTGGCTAGAACTTGGTCGAAGAGACCCAAGGGCCTTATCTAATACACCTTCACTTTACATTTGTGAAGATAACTTTGATGTGAGTATAACTAAATTGTTTCTATTAATTTTTCTCACGTTGTCTAAAATATATATAACTATTTTGTAAATGACGATGAAATTTTTGAGGTTGTATTTATTACAAGGGGTGAACAACTATAATAGGCAGAAAGGTGTACAAATTTTTAGGCGGTGCTAGGCAGTTATTAGGCAGGACTAGGGAGTACCTAAATGCAGGATGAGGCAGTGCACATGCAGGCCAAATGTAGGACTGAGCAGTGCATATGCAAGACTGGGCAGTGCATATTTGTTATGAAGGGTCATAAGAATTCTTTCAAACAAAATGTATTTAGAAAATTTTGTTTTAAAAAAGCAATGTTTGATTGTTTCTTAATGCTTAAAATAATAATGATTGGGTATTTAATTGAATCTATTGTAAGTGGCATATTAAACAAAAAAGCAAAACATATAACCTAACCTCAAAATCTAAATGAGTAAAAGTAGGCGAAGAATATCGTAAAAAACTTTCCGTTATATACAAAATAACTCATCGAATACTTACATTAACATTTTAACGTTTCTAAAGTCCGCAGTACAAAAATCACTGTTGTTGGCAAAGAAGCCTGCCACCATAAAGGAATTCAGCATTGGCAAGTTGGAGCTATCGGCTTTGGAGAATCCGTTTTCCATTGAAAATGTTTTTTATAAGCAAAACACAAAATAAAATCTAATTTAGTACGATAATTCGCACTTTAAACCAAAGCAAACATTACCATCCATAAGAAAATAACACAGAAAATAAGTTCGTTCGAGGCGTTTACTGTTTTGTGACGTCACTCGCAGTTGATTGGTAGACCGCCTGTTTTGAATCACGTGGCTAATTGTTTGAATTCAATGAATTTATTTAATTAAAAGAACTATGAATTTGATAAAAAATTAAACAAAAAAGTTTGTTTTTAGCATTCTCAAGACCTAAAGAGATATCTAAAAATAAATATATATTTATTTTTTACCACTGTCAAACACCCTATTGCATTTTTCTAAATCCAATTGTGTAAAAACCTAATCTATTCTGTAAAAATGGAAAAATACATCTCCAGTACTGAAAAAAAACACAATTATGTAAAAATGGAAAATTACCAAAATTTTGTTCAGTTTGCAGTTTAGCCCTTACTTTGTTCTTTTTTGTATAGGTCCTTATAAATTTGGCGTCATCAGTTTTTGCCTTACCCTCTAGTTTCTTGTATACGGGGGATCTTCGAAAATATTTTATTTCCAATAAATTTTTATATTTTTAATACGAAATTGCAATAATACAAGGTCTCACCCGGGACTCGAATCCGGAACCTCTGGCTGTTCGCGCCAACGCTCTAAACATAGGTACAAATTTTTGGAAACTTCTACCTATACCTATTGTTAGTAGATAGTTCTCAGGGTATTGAACTCGACAAAGCTATCCAATTCTTTTCAAATCCCGCGTTGTCACTATTAATTCCACTATATGTTTACTAGTAGACCAACGGGTACGACCAGTGGCGGCTGGTGACGTTATAAATTGGGGGGCAAAAATTTAAATTGCATGAAAAATGAGATAAAAAACTTACCAAAACAATTTCTCTAAATGGAGGTTTGTCAAGAAAAAAAATATTTTAGTATTTGCTAAACAAGCAGCTTCTTGGTGTAGTTTTTAGTTTATTTGTTTCTAGATAAAGTCCATTCGCCTTTCTTTTTTATGGCCCCGTAGAGCAGCTTCAAAAATCCCACAGAATTTTAAAAAGTCTATTAACCTACTAAGTATATGTCTAATTTTTGTCACGTTTTCGTTATGTTCGGTAATGTTTTGCCTATAGGAACTATTCAATTGGCACCTAATATCAGTCTTGCCTAGCATAGAAAATTCTAAGGTTATTTAAATGAATATCACTTATGTGTCTTTTTAACTTTTCACTAAAGTGCACGCAGGATCACTCCGTGGATTGTTCATAACAAGACAAATAAAGCAAAAAAAAAGCATTTCTTAAGCATAATTTTTTATTATAAGTTTTTATGGAACACCCCTCGGCATTATACTTTAAATTTTGGTTAATTTTTAGGTCCGGTCTATGTGGCCCTAAAGATTTTATTTGTAATCGAAGTTCATATGTCAACGTATTTAAATTTGTGTAGTTATTTCCATTTTATAAACAAACGATAACGAAAACAAACAATGACACGCGACCGGCAGGCTTTTTACTACTGACAAACCCCAAATCAAAACAAATGCATACGTCTTCACTAAGGATAGAACCGGCAAGATTAGAAAGGGCAAAGTACGTTTCCGCAGACAACGCTCAAAAACGGGTGAAATTGAAACCTTGCCCCGCGCGGCGCTACCGGCTTGTAATTATTTACGTTAAAAAAGTTCACCCAATTAATCGCTCGCTGTTAACCACAGATAATAAAAAGAACTAGACAATCATGTCGTAAGGGAAGATTTTACTTTTTTTTAAATAAATCAATTAAAAATACTGTTTGTTGTCTAGTTTTGGGAGGGCACTACCCCGTTGCTCTCCCTGTAGCAGCCGCGACTGGGTAGGACGTTCGCGCGATTAGCGGGTTTGAACTCCGGCTGAGCACTGAAAAACACCCCTAATTTGGAAAAGTTTATATCTTGCTTATTTTAACTTCTTTTAAAAAAGAAAGATTTCCATGGAAAAAAGTGTTCAGCGCTGAAACGAGCTAATGAGTTTTTGGTCAAAATGCTAATGCTAATGAAAAATAAAAAATGCCAATTTTTTAATGGAGCATCGGATCAATATGCGGTTTTCGGAATTTAGTAGAACACATTTTTTCAATAATATGTGTTAGGTATAACCAAAAACTTCGTAAGAGCTTTTGTTTATAAAAACTGTTTTAATATTTATTATCCATTTTTTCACATACATGTAAAGAACAACTGAAAATTTAAAAACGTATAATAAAGGGGGCGATCCATTTATTTTCTTTAAAAAAGGTAAAATAGGCATGATAAAATGGACATTTTTTTAAATTTAACCTTCCATGTAACCACAATGCTGTTTCTTTGAACAATCTAACATTTGCCATAATTTTTCATGTTAACAGCTTCTAGTCTTGACCATCTTGACAGCGCCCATAAATTATGCAAAGATAATAGCTCAAAGACTTCCGAGCAATATATAAATGGCGTGTTTTCTTTAACAATAAACCATTAGTTATTTATTTATTTTTTAGTTGAGCAAAGTGGAAGGAAATAAACGTAAAAGTATCTATATTTCGCGATCAGTAGTGTGATCACTCGAAAAATATTACATTTCTGCAAGAACTTTTGATTATAACAATTTTGGACCTGAATAAATAATTTGACACACCTAGACTGAAAAATGTTGGTCTTCTATCTAAATTTTATTAGGTATAATATTGTTTTATACAGGGTTTGTATAATCGTTGGGTTTGTAAGGTGTAAGTTATGGACAGTATTTTCAAAAACCTGACAGAAATGCAAAATAGAGGAGGTTTACAGGGCCAGCCGAGGCGAGAACTGTCATACCAATATCGTATTCCGGCATTAAAAGGTAGTGATTCCGGTTGTGTATCGTATAGTAGGTATTAGAGCCGGTTTATCAATGGTGGGATACCCCTCGAGTTAGAGATAGCCCGGGGTTAAAGTTGTCAAAAGTGTTTATTTATCCAAGGTTAACTGTAAACTCAAGGGATAACCCTAGGCTAACTTGACCCGCGCTCGGACGGCAGGGTAACGTATTTAGCTCTGGGTTAACCACAAAATTTAGAATTATTTTAGTGTTTTTTTTATTTTGGTTGATTTTTCTCAAAAGCATAACATTTAAATTGCGTACCTACTTTAAAGTGTGTTAAATAGGATGCTCCGAAATTTTAAGAACAGCAGCGGCAATACTTTATATGATGTGAGGCTGAGATGATGGAATTCCCCACAGACATGGAGAGTTTTGCAATGGAAGCAGTCTACCATGAAAGCCTAAAATACATTTTCTTTTTTCTGTGAGCAAGATAATGTTTAATCCGCCAACAGAGCTATACCTACTATTTGTACCGAGCCACAATATAGACCCTCTGGTGCTCGTAGTGAGAGGGCTGCAAGGCCCATTCACCATCAATATGTGTACCAGTTTTATTTTAGTACTAATTTATGTATATAGTTTTAAAACTTTTTATATTTATTTAAAGATGCAAAATAAAAAGTGAATGTATTTCAAACACTGAGTTTTTAAAATTTTTATTTGGCAGCCCCTTACAAATGACTAATAAGTTGTTTTTTTATACAATAGTATTTTAGGAACCAGAAATAATCATCAATTAACTTATAAAGTAACATCAAAATAAAATAATGAAATCATTCAAACATGCTAGAGTACTTTTATAAATAAAAAAAATATGCTACAGAATAAATAATATATAAGATGAAAGTTTTGAAACAACTTCTGGTCAGCCAGAAAGCCTGTTGCTCTGCACAGGGTGTTTGTAAATCAGTCATTCCAGCTAGTACCATTATTTCTTGTTGATGTACCTTGTTAATATGTCTTCATTAGAATGGCCAAGTTTAGAGAAGTTTGTTTGTTTCCTTGCAAATAAATGATTTGTAACAAAAATAAAATAGGTGTAGTAGTTGGCTTTTAACTCATTTTATCTCTTAAATTATGTAATGTATAAATCTAGCTTTAATAGGTACCTATAGGTGCATTTTTATTTTATACTAATTTTTATGTAGCTAAACTATTTTCATCATACGTAGTAAATACGACAGCTCTTTGTCGTAGGTCACGGACTATAGTTTGTTTTCTTTTATTTGCATTCGATCTCTTCATTGATCTATATTGTATAGCAGTTTTTCGCCTGCGTTATTTTTTGTTTCGCTCGTATTTCGGTAGATGGCGCTTCTTGCGATAGTTTTCTCACTATTTACATTTTATTAGAGAGACAAAACCGTCTAATTAACTTCGCAAGATGTGTCACATTGACCAGCAGTGTTCTGAGGAGTCCCATAAGGACGAAACAGTTAACTGTCAACACTTATTAGGTGTCCATTAGATCTTGGACCCCCGTGAGGTTAAGCTTTCAGGCTACCCACGGAAAAATATGAGAGAAACAAAAACTCCTTTTTTACCCGATTAGCCACGAAACTTGTTTAATTTTTAAATTCACGGGTACGAAATTTCACGTTTGAAAATAAAAAGCTTGAAGGAAGCAAGCAACGAATCTGTTGGATACCAAGATAATAGAAATAACAGGAAGATATGGTGGACGGAGAAAATACAGGAAATGGTCAAAGAGAAAAAACACACATATGTACTTGAAATGGCTCACTACTAAAGAGCAAAGAGACCTAGAAATCTACAGAGAAACCAGAAGACAGCTAAGAAATTTGATACGCACAGAAAATAATGAAATGTTCGAGCGCAAATGCCACGATATAAATACACACGTAGGAGGTAGGCAGAGTTCTGAAGTATGGAAATTCATTTCTACAGTAAAAACCCAACAAAAGAAAAAGTAAACATCCAGATCTTCAAATCAGAACAATGGACAGAACACTACAGGGGACTGCTGCAGGAGACGATACCCGAATATCTGGCAGCCTCTCCGAGAAGAGACATAGAAGTACATGGAGACGCGGTAATCATCGAAAAAGAAATGATAAAGAATAGTATTAAAAAGCTTGAATCCGGAAAAGCTAGCAGACCTGGAGAAATATATGCTGAAATGCTCAAATATGGATCAGATAAACTACTCGAAAATCTCACATATATTATCAATCAATGCATAAACGGACATCCAGTACCAGATGATTGGAAAATTGCATTCATATCGTTAATACATAAAAAAGGAAATAAGCTGAATTGCAACCATTACAGAGGAATTTCAGTGACCATTACTCTAAGTAGATTGTATGGTAGGATTCTTAGAGATCTAATAGAGAGTGATTTTCAAGAACAAGAAGAAGAAGAGCAAAGTGGGTTTCGTGCAGGCAGATCTTGTAGTGATAATGTTTTTTGTCTTAAACAAGTAACTAAGAAAAGGAGCGCCAGAAATATAGACACTCATGTTACCTTTGTGGACCTACAAAAAGCATATAATACCGTTCCAGTAGAAAAATTATGGACAGTGTTAGAGCAGACTAATATCAATCATACATACATAAAAGCAGTAAAAGAACTACAAAGGGTCAAAATCTAAAATTAAAATTGGAAATCGACTTTCAAAACAATTCCTGGTAACAAAAGTCTGAAGACAGGGATGTTGTATCTCTCCAACTCTTTTTAAAATATATATTGCAGTAGCTCTAAAACACTGGACGTAAAGTGCACGGCATGGGAATACAACTTAACGGCCGATTTACCATATACATACTAGAGTTTGCTGACGACCAAGTAATTGTAGCTAATGATAAAGAAGACATAGAGGAGAGGAGTATATGACGAGAAAGTTAATGGAAGTATACCAAAAGTGAGGATTAACAGCGAAGGTTGACAAAACACAGTACTTGTGTATTGGAAACAAATCCAATGAGTTAGCACTAGACAATGGACAAGTACTATCTCCATGCAATGAGTATGTATACTTGGGTGTCACATTTGATAAGACAGGAATAGACTGTAAAGAACTGGAAAAAATAATAGTAAAAGCAAAAAAGGTTATCGGATGTCTTAACAGTATTTTATGGAGCAGAGAGATAAAAAAGAATGTAAAATTTAACATATATGAAACAATGGTAAAAAGCACGCTGTTTTATGGAATAGAGACTTGTCGCGTAATAGAAAAATACAAAACAAAAATGGAAAGTTATTTTACTTAGATTTTATTGGGTATAGTGACTGGCAGAAAAAACTATTTTGCTAGCAACGTTTCGATTTGTACTAAATCTTTTTCAAGCCCTACGGAGAACAGATAAAATGATTGTTTTTTTTATTTTAAAAAGGGAAATAACATAAGTAAGTATAATAATAATTTGTAGATAAAAAATATTTTAATTTTATCTTTTGCGTTTGACTGCTTGATAGATTTACCAAATTAGTTAGGTATAAACAGGCGCGGATCTACGGGAGAGGAAATAGGGGAAATCCCCCCCTCCCACAAATCTTAAGCTATATTTGGTTTTGACACACAAAATAAAAACTTCTGGTCACTATGCAAAATAGTTTTATGATTTATTATGATATTACCCACCCCCCAAATAAAGTTCCTAGATACGCCCGTGGTATAACTGATTTTGCTCTCTCATGTATTTCGAAACATAGAGCAAAAACTGAAAATTTTAAAAATGCTGTTTTTTTTTAACACATCATCGGTTTGCTCGACTATTCAAAAGAAATAAGTTTGAACCGACTCTGTCAAGCAACTGAAAACATACATTCAAAACTTTCTGGGCTATTGCCATTCAAAGTTTTTAGGTTAAACGCTGATATCTCGAAAACCACTAAACCTATCTAAATTTGGTTGTAGTTTTTAAATATAACTATGACTCCCGTAAAAAACGGTAAAAAAGTTGACTTTTTTATGATTTCATTTTACAATTATTACTTTGTCCCTGGCACCATTTATGTAAGGAAATAACAAAAAAAAGAAGAAAAAAGCGGGGGAAGGGGCGGCATCGTCCTTGTCTTGCTCGAGGCGGCCACTAGTCTATCGGCGACCCGGCACCTGCTGTTTATACACAGACTTTAATTGGCAGAATATCTTCAACCCAATCTTTAAAGAAGTTTTGTATTGTCTTGTCTATAAAATTGCAGGTTCAAGTAATAGCGTGCTATAAATTACTACATTGAGCTGATGACAAGATGCACTTTTACTTATATAGAAATAATCTAGCAAATTCTGCCAAAAAGGAGGGAAGTAGCAACTGACCCATTGGGCAAATGCTCGGTGTGAACCACAAAAAGTCCGCAGTCTAACATATACCCTCCCCCAAGAACTGAAATGTTGCCCTTGGAAAAAAAATAAATCAGGTTTAGGACGCGCAGGAGTTTTGCATTGCATTGCATCAAATTAATGATTACACTACACAAATAGATATGCAACCCAACAACCTTAATAACAGCCGCGGACAGATAGCTCTGCCGTATATTCATGTAGTTCCCATGATGACACGGCAGAGCCATCTGTCTGTCCGCTGCTGTTGTTTGGTTGCATTTCTATTTGTGTAATCATGATTAAATCAAACCAAAACAAATCGACCGACCCCCCCTAACCATCTTACCTAATAACTCACATACACAAAAAAAAACAAAATTTACGGCGTACATTAATTTTCAACCAATAAACGGAAGTTCGTTGATTCAATGTACATTACCATTAATATAATGAACTTTTAAAGACAATTTCATAATATTAATCTTTATGTTCATTGAATCAATGTTTTTCGTTCGTTAGCATTAATGTACCGGGTCATTGTTTATATTTGCGTGGCCATTATGTTTTAGACCATGCAGGGCTATCAAAATGGACGGGCCACGATCCTCCACTTTGTTGACGTCACATCCGGGGCTGATTTTTTTTTGATGGTCACGTTACGACACAGCTGATTGTCTTTAAAATATTGAAGTTGGAATGACGGTTCATGGATATTTGATTTTTTTAAAATAAAGTCGTTTTTGAGATTGTTTTTACTTTATTCTGGCAGAACAATTTTTTTTAAATGTATAGTAAGCCCTAATTTTTCATAGCCGCTTCATAAGCTCACACAAAACTTAAGTTTAAAGCAGAAGCGAATGTGACAATCACATATGACAAAGTCAAATACATGTCAAATATAAGAGTTGGCATGTGGTACATGGCGGGTAATTTGAATTCAAAATAAGGAATGCTAAATCTTGAAGATTTTAACCTTTTAATCATGTTGCTTCCTTACAAACCTTTGGTGGAATATCGGGATGGTGTCTGAGAATATTTCACTGAAATTTTGCGGAAATCTGTAGTGCCATTTTGAAAATATCATAAAAAAACGTCTGACCTCCCATAAGACCCAATGTAAAATTCAGCCCCGGGAGAACAGCTGATTTTTTCAGGGTTGTGGCCTCTATTTTTGTGTTGGCCTTGGACCATGCTATTCCTTATGTCAAATTTTGAAAGCCACTTACTTAAGTTACCTTGTATATCAATTGTCAGAACTAAAGATATACTTGCCCTGATTATAAAATATATAGTTTGTTGACTTGATAGGGGTGGCGGAACATAGTTCGAAAGACAAAAGATCGAATACAAAAGACCGAAAAACAAAAGATTGAAAAGAGACAAGATCGAAATACAAAAGGTCGAAAAGACAACAGATCGAAACTACAAAAGATCGAAACTACAAAATAAAAGATCGAAAAACAGAAGATTGAAAAACAAAAGATTGAAAGTGCAAAAGATCGAAAATACAAAAGATCGAAAAACAAAAGATCGAAAGACAAAAGATCGAAAGTACAGAAGATCGAAAGTACAAAAGATCGAAAGACAAAAGAGCAAAATAGCGTGTATCAAAATAGCGCGTTTCAAAATATGGCTGTTACATAGGGATCCTAGAGGGTGTGTAACTAAACCGAACCGAACCGAGCCGGTTCGACTATCGGATCTCTATCTAACATATTTAAAAAAAAAACTTTCCTGACATGTTTCCCGGGAACCTACAGGGTGTAAAACCAAACCGAACCAAACCGGTTCGGTTCAGTTCGGTTTGGTTCGGTTCGGTTTGGTTACACACCCTCTAGGATCCCGCGAAAGAAATCAGGAAAGTTTTTTTTTGAAAAAATATGATTGAAAAAGCGCCCCTTTATCGAACTATATGATTTGTGTTAAGTATGGCAAGCCATTGGTTTATTTAACGGTTAGGTAATTTTACCTTACCTGACCTTGCCTAAACTATTTATGTGAATATACCTAACCAAACATGATACGCGTCATTTTGTATATTTCGATCTTATTTACTTGCGATTTTTTGTCGATCTTTTGTCTTCTGATATTTTGTTTTTCGATCTTTTGTCTTTCGATCTTTTGTACTTTCGATCTTCTGTATTTTCGATATTTTGTTTTTTGATCGTTTTTTTTTCGATCTTTTGTATTTTCAATCTTTTGCCTTTTCGATCTTTTGTTTTTCGATCTTCTGTATTTTCGATCTTTTGTCTTTCGATCTTTTGTTTTTCGATCTATTGTATTTTCGATCTTTTGCCTTTTCGATCTTTTGTTTTTCGATCTTTTGTGTTCGATCTTTCTTCCGCCACCCATTTGGATAGGCCGTTTTTCAGTTATATTAGGTTTTAATTACAATTAAAGTGCGCTAATAATAATAATCCACTCCGGTCAAAACGAAAGTTTGGAGCTCCCTTCAAATTTTTTCAATTTTAATGTATGTATTTTAAAAAAAAATTTAATGTTTGGCAAAGGTTTCAATTTTACGTGTTTTCAACATTTTTTTGGTGTTTTTTTGATATGTTGTATAAACATATACAGTTTTACATTTTTCCAACATTTAATTCATATTTTTCTGACATTTTATAAACGTATGATTATATTATTATAATATTCAAATGTTATATTTAATTAATGTTTCCTATAATTCTTACACTTACGTTTCCAATAAATTTAATCAAATCTCACATATTTTTAACATTGCATGAAAGTTATGAAAATGTGTATGTATTTAGTGGGCTCCTTGTCCCAAAATTTGAACCTGGCAATAGGGCAGTGGCGTATATAGAAAAAAGTTTCGGGGGGGGGGGGGGCGAGACCTCATGAGGCCATATTTTTTGCTATTTTATGTTTGTATTCATGAAATATGTGGAAAATATCTAAAAAATCTTAACTTCGGGGGGGGCCCGGGCCCCCAGGCCCCCCCATATATACGCTACTGCAATAGGGAATTAGATTCTATTCTATTCTATATAATTAAAATAAAAAAATGCTTTACCTTAAGAAAACAAACACCACCCAGAAACACTTTTCAATCAATCGCTATTGAAATTAATTCGCACGCATCAGCTGTGATCTAATTGTTAATGCATTGTTTTATGTTCATTTGTAGGGGGTTAACCCATATACGTAATATTCCTTACGTATATGGGTTAACCAACCGTCTTAGTTTTGCAGGAACACAATAAAACCTTCCCGGTTTTTAACCATTTATCTTGTCCTATCTTAGTAGTTTATGTTTTTTATTTTGATAAATACATTTTAATATTATTACGTACAGGGGTGCATACAAGAGAAAATAAGACATTAAACGGTCGTGCAGTTTAAAAACTACAAGAAATTCTTATAACAGGGTTTCTAAAAGGTTTTTTCGATACTAGATCTCTAATTTAAATATTCGGTAGGTGAATTAAGTAATGTGTCAATTTAAAGACAGAATTAAGGTATAATGCATATTCCAAGAGATAATAGGGAAGAAATTCTGCAACTTCTATATTTAAAGTTTTTTAATATCACCAACATTAAGGCCACGCAAATATAAATATATGACCCTGTACAAATTATTAATTTTTTTATGTACCTTTTTTGTTCTGTGTATTCTATATTTAAAGAGTAAAAAGCGTAGCGACGCTATAAGGCTATATATAGAGAGTTTTTTAGGGGCAGACATTAAAAACTAAACATTATTATTACTTACTACTTATTTTGATCTTTTTTATATTTTGATACCCTTCTCCAAGCTTCCAAATTGAATTGATACCTCTAATTGAAACTACAAAAACAATAGATATAAAGTGTGTGTTAGAATTTACAGAGTGACTAAAAAAATAAATCCAGATACGAGTACATTAGGTATAGTCCTTGCCATACGCAGTTACACTTTTGTGACTTTGACAAGAAATAAAAAATTATATCTCTCGTATTTTTGTATTCTTTTGGGAAAATTGGTGCACTTTTTTAAAGTCTTTTGAGCAACTGACAAACCCAGTACTTTCCGAGCTCGTGTTGCATTAGTGCACTGTCGTATTCTATTGAAAATTCCACACCAGTATTTTTTAACCAATCAAAATGGGTTTTTTTGACATATCACCATAGCAACCCACGAATTTTAGTGGAAATTTTATCCTCGTGGGTACAGCGAATTTTTTGACGTCTTTATGACAGGATAATATTATTGACAATAGGTACTGATTTTAATTTATTTATTCGATTTTTATACATTTCAATTACATAGTTACGATTTTTTCTGTATTCTTCGGACACCTCAAAGAGCTGGACTTTGAATGAAATGAATTAAATATCTATATCTAATAAAATATATAAGTATTGGACACGATTTTATTCACCATTTTTACATTTAGCATGGTTATGAATGATACACTATTAAAGCTCGTATAAGAAATTGCTAATAACGCAAAAAAGCAATTTTATCAATTTTTACATAGGTACATAGATAAATTTAGATGTTAGTTTTTACTTATTGTAGTTACACAGAAATATCATTTTACAAGAAAGAATATCATAGTGTTTAATTTTTTTGTAATTTTGAGCAACTACAAGTGGTAGAAAATAAAAAAATCTATTAGTTTTTGATATAGGTACATCAACACGTTCAGTTCGCTCGCAGTTTCGTCACCAATGGATTGTTGGCATATTTGATTTCTACTCATTGTAGTAACACAAAAATACGTTTCTACGATGTAAAATATTATATCTTCCATTTTATAGTTACTTGTGGCTACTACATGTGGTAGAAAATTATAATTTTTACGATTTTTTATAAAGGTACATGAACAGATTTAGTTTGTGTCACAGTTTCGCCAGGAATTTTAGCCACATAAATTGTTGATTTCTACTTGTTGCAGTTGCACGGAAATAACATTTTAAGGCTCAACACAGTACATTATTCAATTTTGCACATAAGTTTTGCGTTTTTATCAATTTCTTATACGGGCTTTAGTAGTATATTATTCATAACCATGCAGCGCAAAAATGGTGAATAAAATCGTGTCCAGGACCTACTACATAGATATTTAATTTATTCCATTCAAAGTCCAGCTTTTTCGTCTTTAACAAGTAAGGAGGTAGAAAGGAGATGTCCGAAGAATACAGAAAAAAATCTTAAATATGCAATTGAAATGTATAAAAATTGAATAAATAAATTAAAATACTGTCAAAAACATTATCTTGTCATTAAGACGTCCGATTTAATTTGCTGTTGGGTACCCACGAGGAAAAAATTTCCACTAAAATTGGTGCGTTGCTATGGTGATGTGTCAAAAATACTCTGCCAATATATGGGCCCCTAAGCTCACACTAGGTACTATAGTTATAGTGTACGTGTGAGCTAATATAACTAAAAACTGAAATATATTTTATTTAACTCCAGACTAAATTACCTTTTGTTTGATACCACACAAGCCATGTTTTGACTTAAACTCAAATTTTTGAAATCTACCCCCACCCTTTTTTTTTAAATAAATTAAAATGTATTTTGTTTAACTGCAGACTCAATTACCTTTCGTTTGATATCACACACGCCATATTTTCACATAAACTCTAATTTTTGAAATCTACCCCCACCCTTTTATTTGGTTTCTGTTCGGTGGATTTTGTTCATTTTTAAATGGGACCATCTCGACCCAAGACCCAGCCTAGGTACCAAATTTTATTAAAATCGGCCAAGCGATTTTTGAGTTATGCGCGTTGGTCGTTACAGACATACAGACAGACAGACAGACAGACAGACAGACAGACAGACAGACAGACAGACAGACAGACAGACAGACAGACAGACAGACATACAGACAGACAGACAGACAGACGGCGCAACAAAAAAGTTTTAAAATCATCTGGAACGCAAAGATATATAAAAAATTTTGAAATCGGAGCAACTTTTTTTTTTTCGAAAAAATTAGGATCACCATAGCTCACACTACTATAGTATAGTATATGTGTGAGCTAAAACACATTTTGATAGGTTAAAAAGTGTTGGTGTGGAATTTTCACTAGTAATACCACTAGAGGTTAAATTATTTCCGGAAATTTTTTCGAGCCAATGAATATTTTGAAAATTATCCCGAGTCGAAGACGAGAGATAATTTTCTAAAAATATTCATTAGCGAGAAAACATTTCGGGATTTAATTTAACCTCGCGTGGTATTCGGTAAGAAAATTCCACACCAAATTATGTTTAAAAATCAATTTAAAATTTATTTTTTGACTCACAATGCCATTTTTTTCTTCGACAAGACAAGAGTAAAACAGACAGTTTTGATTGAGTTAATTATTTTAGTACTAACTAAAATGTGATTTAATATTTTTATGACTACAAGAGGAATAGTTTTTTAAAAATTTTATTAATTTCATTTTCATACTTAATGAATATATGTATTTTCGTCGCAGTTTCAGCACCAATTAGATTAATTTCTAGTTATTGTAGTTTCATGAAAATACCAGTTTAGAATGTAAAATACTTTATTCTCTTATTTCATATCATTTTGGGTTACTACAAGTGGTAGAAAATTATATTTTTATCAATTTTTCAATAGGTACATAGATAAATTTAGGGTGCTTTGCAGGTTGGGCAGCAATGACTTCTTAGCCTTTTAGATGTTATTTCTACTTGTTGTAGTTACACAGAAATATCAAGGAAGGAATCATAATCTTTAATTTTTTAGTAATTTTCAGCTACTACAAGTGATCGAAAATAAAAAATATATTAGTTTTTCATATATGTACATCACGTTCAGTTCACTCGCATTTTCGTCACCAATGGATTGTTAGCCTCTATACTCATTGTAGTAACACAAAAATACCATTTTACGGTATAAAATATTATATCTTTCATTTTATATTTACTTGTGGTAGAAAATTATAATTTTTACGATTTTTCATAAAGGTACATAACCAGATTTAGTTTGTGTCACAGTTTCGCCAGCAATTTTAGCCATATAAATTGTTGATTTCTACCTGTTGTAGTTTCACGAAAGTAACATTTTAAGACTCAACACAGTACATTATTAAATTTAACATACATTTTGTGTTACTACAAATGGTAGAAAATTATAATTTTCTACCATTTGTAGTAACCCAAAATTGATATAAAATAAGAGAATAAAATATTTTACATTCTGAACTGGTATTTTCATGAAACTACAATAAGTAGAAATTAATCTAATTGGTGCTGAAACTGCGACGAATCTAAATTTGTTCATGAAACGTAAGTATATGAAAATGAAGTAAGGAAAACATTTTAAGCTATTCTTGTTGTCGTCATAAAAATAATAAAGCAGCTTTTAGTTTTTAATTTAGATAGGTAGAATGTCAAAACATTAGTTGCCATAGTAACTAAATAATTAAGTCAATCAAAACTATGTTTTCTGGTGTCTTGTCCAAGAAAAAATGGGCATTGTTGTGAGTCAAAAAGTAAATTTTAAATTTATTCAATTTGGTGTGGAATTTCCTTACCGAATACCACGCGAGGTTAATTTAAATCCGTTAATTTTTTCTCGCTAATGAATATTTTCAGAAAATTATCCCTCGTCTATAATTTTCAAAATATTCATTAGCTCGAAAAAATTTCCGGAAATAATTTAACCTCTAGTGGTATTACTAGTGAAAATATACTGCGACAACTTCTTGACAGCACCAAAACAGTGTCAGTATACCATACGTGGTACACTAACTCTCTCAGAAGAAATTCCCATAAATTAAATAATATTGACGAGTTTTTTAATGGTTACGTGGTTAGTGTAAAAAATATGGCGAACGTTCCGGTACATATCACCAAAAGACCCACAAAAATGTTCCAGGCACCTTCTAGGGACCTTTTTTAAACATTAAGGTCCCTAAACGTACCATTTTAAAACGGACCCCGATATCGACATTTTAAAAACCTTTTTAAAATGTACCTGTGAAGAATAGATTGGTTGACGCAGCTATAATTTATCTCAGTTTTGAAACAGATGACATTATTTTTTTATAGTAAGGAAAAAGAAAACAACTATTTTTCATGAAAGTTATGCCATTTTTGCCGAAAATGAGAGAAATTGCAAGCACAGATAGAAGCTCGAAAATACCCCAAAAAGGGAAAATTTCCGTGAAGTTGGGAACACTGCTAATGACGACGCCAAAGCGTTATTTTGTTAAAGCGTCGCGTCCGACGCGTCCGTGCGAAACTATTGATTCGTAAAACGCGAAGCGTCGCTGACGCGCTGGCCCAATAAAAATGTCTCTTTGCTGTGTCCGCGAAAATCGAATCAAACCACGAACGAGTTGTCATTTCTAAAATAGAAAAAAAAACAAAATTTTTAGTGTTAGTTTCCAAAAAAATAGATAAGTACAAATTTAACTTAAAACATAAGGTTTTATGGTTGGTTTAAAAAGTTGTGGTTAATTTTATTAATAAATTGTGTTGTGTACCTATCTACATACTTATCTAAAAAATAATACAAATTACAAGGATAAAACAAAACTAATAAAAATTGAGCCAATAAAAGTTCCCGATCTTAGAAATAGAAACACAAAAATGCAATCGTCAACGATCGTTCTACGAAGCCTTTCAGTGCTGCTGGGGTTGTTTTTTATATTTGTTGGATTGATTAAAATATCCAGCGTAGTTTCTAAGGATTTACATAAGGATTTAGTAAGTATTAGAATTAGGTGTCACAGATCAGACTATTAATTAAATTACGAAATACAAGGTCACCCAAATAAATTATAAGGATATAGCGTGTTTCGGCTAATACCTTAAGCCAACATAGTGAGCTAGATGTATACGAACTTCACATAAGTCTATCTCATATCTGGCATATGTCGAACAGCGCAAAAGCCATGTGCCAGATTCATCATTTCTCCCTGCAAGTAAACAAAACCAGTGAAGCCTTTTAGCTAACTTTATCCCTTATAAATGCGACATTAAATAACAGATGTGACGTGATATTTAGAAGCCCAATTTTGACTTTTTACAGACACAATTTTTCATCCTTTATGCTTTATTTATCTGTCAAAAGCCTGTTTTGTGTTCGGTAGGCAAAATTAATTAAAAGATTAGGTCTGTGTTTACAGTGTACTTCTTATTTTTTTGCGCACTGTACAGAACCATTGAGTAAATAACTCATATATTTACTCAATGACAGAACATTGATGATTTTTGGAATTGAGTAAATATATTTACTCAATGCTTTTGGTTAGTTAGTGAACACTGTTGCCAAACAACACATAACTACCAGTTTTTATAAAAAATAATTTTCAATAACTGGCATAAAATTAAGTCTGCGGATTGCCCCGCATTGGCACCTCGTGAAATAATTGTCTGGTATCAAAAATATTTTAAATTTACATCACTGTCTCTAAATAAAGGGACTAGTAACCTGCGTTATTGGAACACAACCTTATCCTTTAGTAAAGGATAAGGTTCAAACCAGGTAGCTGCGCATGCCTCAAATAGAAGATAAGAGAAAAATGGGACATGCAAAAGGTCTCTAATGAGATAACGTTTTATCACTTACCGATGTGATATTGGGTATTATCACATATTATAAGTGTTGACTTGAATAACTGCCATTAGACAGGATAGGGGGCGCCAAAACACATTGAAGTAAAAAATCAGTTTTTGTTTTCAAATTGCAAAATGTATGTTATTATGTTCTATGTACCAATCTTTGCTAATTTTAAATTTAAAGAAACATGCGGGGACTAGATGGATGAACAGGGCGACAGTCAGAGAAGAGTGGAAGATATTGGGGGAGGCCTATATCCAAAGATGGATCGAAGAAGGCTAAATAGATAGATAGATAGAGATACGCCCATGATAATATACATAATTATATATTTTATCAAATTTTCAAGCTTTTAACATGTGCCGAAACAGCGAATATTTCTTTAAAATGGTTATGGTAGTTTTTCAGAGATGTGAAAGATAATATTGAGTTAAAATGTTTAAAAACATAGCTCACACGATTCTACCAACACCTTTTTTTTTGGCTGTCAGGTGGATTTTATCTATTTTTAAATGGGACCATCTTCCGCCAAACCCCAACCTAGTTACCATAGACGAATAATTAGTATACTGTGCTAGTTGCCAAATTTCATTAAAATCGGGCAAGCACTTTTTGAGTTATGCGCGTAATTATTCGTTAAAGACAGACAGACAAACATACAAAATTTCAAAATCATACGAAACGCAAAATCAGAGCAACTTTATTTTCTTGTTTTTGACACGATCTCCATAGCCTGCACTACTATTATAGTTATACTCGTAGTATACTACGTGTGATCTGAAGCAATTGGATTGTTGAATACCTCTCCTTTAAATGCGGGTGTTAGTTGGGAGGGTAAAAAACGATCATATTTTGACGCGGAATCTGTCGACATTAGGGAATTATTGGAATAAAGCCATGCAATGAATAGTGTCAAACAGTATTTTGACAGTTTTGCATTGGAATATGACAGCTAATCTTTCAACATAAGAATTTTGTTTACTATAAAAACCAAAATAAATACTGTCCATTTTAATTATAGATAAATAAATGACTTAGTTTTAAATTCGTCTTTGGTAAGTCAATTTTAAAAAATCAACTGTCAGCTTGCAATGTAAATCTGTCAAAATACTGCCTGACACTAATATTGCATGGTTTTATTCCAACAAGTTATATTGATTGATTGAGTATTTAATAACACACGTTTTTATAATTACAATGCATGCATGTATGTGTAATAACAAATTTTGGCTATTTGCCTGCCTGGGTTTGGCTGGAAATTATTAAATAATGGGGTTCTCTGTAAACATTGTGTGCTAAGTTCTAGGACAACCTGTATAATAGTGAGTCTCATTACCTATTATAATACAGGGTGTAATTTAGATGATGAACCAAACTTTAAGGAATCGTAGAAAAGGTGAAAAGACGGATTTTCTTTCTTATTAAATTTTTCAAACTTAACAATTTCTTGCCAATTTTTTGTTATAATTTTCTTAAAAATTAAACACAATAAACGTTATAATTTAGTGTTGAAATTATTTCAAAAATAATTAACAATTTTTTTTAAATCTTAATAAATGTGGTGCTACTTACTATTTTCTATTTTTATTAAGGGGTCTTCAGAAACGTACAAAAACCTTATCTGAATTTTATTTATAAATTGAATACGTTATAAGAAAATCAATTATTGAATAAAAATTTCAAATTATTACCTATTGCTAAAGTTATAGGGTTACACTGTATCTCCTTAGTTTATAATTTTTTGGAAAAAACAATAGAACATATTTTTATCATAATGAATCACAAAATTATGTAAGGTTCTCAAATTTTTTATTTTTAAAATCCACAGTTTTGCCCAATCTTCTTTCCGGATATATGCTATAACTTGGAAACAAAAAACTTTTGACATAAAGTTATTTGAACTTTTTGTGTACATTTGGCCTTTTTTACCTTCCCTTAAAGTTTGGAGCATCATTTAAACTACACCTTGTACAGGCAATAAAATAAAAATCGATATTATTGATTTAAAAAGGCCAGTTCAACTATAAGAGAAAACTGCGTGTAAAGTCAACGACATCAACTCGTGTCTTGAACGTTATCCGTAATTTTAAAAACAAAATGGCGGCTTTTTACCTAAATAAAAAAACGAAAAATTTATTGGCAAATAAATTTCGTACAATAGGTTATTTTTACCAACCGGGTATCTATAACATATATTTTTTGTTTTTAGAGAAAAGAATACGTAAAATATGCCAAAGTCTTCCCTTTATCTGAGGCTCTCAACTTTAAGGTGCCATCAAAATGGTACCGAAGAACTGTGGGAGTCCTGGAAATTGCCTGTGGCATCGCCATGGCTTTCGTACCTAAACGTAAGTATGAATCGCAACTAATTAAAATACAATATTTCTAAATAGCTAATTATGCTTGGCGGTCTTTTCTCATAACTATAGCACGGATCACCTAACAAAAGGTGATCCGTGACTATAGCCTATCGTAAGCTTTAGGCACAATAACACAGAGACTTAAAAAAGTAGCATCTGCCCATTCTTGGTTTGCTTTATATAGCCCAGTCATATTAGGTGCAAAAACCCTGAAACTTGGAAAAAAATAGGTGCAAGCTAGATTTTTGTATAATTATTCCTTAGCATCTGGGACAAATCCTCACATATTCTCCGCCAAAATCCCCTTGAGCTCCGCTAGATATAAGGCGCCAAATGTCCGAAAAATCAGGTTTTTCCGATTTTCTAGAAAACTAAACTTTTTAAAAAAAAGTGAAAAAAGAAAAAATACGCAAAATCATTCGGTCTAGAAAATAAAAATCCCTTTTTAACAGTGTGTAAGTCGTGTTCAAGTTTCTGAAAATTTAACTAAATTATCGCCCTAAAACCACATTTTAACACATAAATGTATCCAAAAATCTATAAAATCTAACCTAAAAATAAAATTATATTAGTTTTTTAAATTTTAGCGGCACAAACCCTCAAAAACTTCCCAAAACCTAAAGTTTTTAAGTTTTTTTTATATTTTCTCGAAAATAACTTCATTTGCAGAAAATAAAATTTATTTTTTAACGATATACAAGCCAGTGGGGTAAGACTAATAAAAAACTCTCCAGCAGCATCCGTCTATTGAGAAAATGTAAAAAAAAATAGACATGTTTGTCACATGTTCTACCCAATTTTCTTAAAAACCAAACCCTCAAAAAATACTCTGCCAATATATGGGCCCCTAAGCTCACACTAGGTACTATAGTTATAGTGTACGTGTGAGCTAATATAACTAAAAACTGAAATATATTTTATTTAACTCCAGACTAAATTACCTTTTGTTTGATACCACACAAGCCATGTTTTGACTTAAACTCAAATTTTTGACATCTACCCCCACCCATAAAAAAAAACAAAAAACTAAAATGTATTTTGTTAAACTCCGGACTCAATTACCCTTCGTTTGATATCACACACGCCATATTTTCACTTAAACTCTAATTTTTAAAATATACCCCCACCCTTTTTTTTAAAATAAATTAAAATGTATTTTGTTTAACTGCAGACTCAATTACCTTTCGTATGATATCACACACGCCATATTTTCACATAAACTCTAATTTTTGAAATCTACCCCCACCCTTTTATTTGGTTTCTGTTCGGTGGATTTTGTTCAGACATACAGACAGACAGACAGACGGCGCAACAAAAAAGTTTCAAAATCATCTGAAACGCAAAGATATATAAAAAAATTTGAAATCGGAGCAACTTTTTTTTTCTCGAAAAAATTAGGATCACCATAGCTCACACTACTATAGTATAGTATATGTGTGAGCTAATAGGTCCTATAGGTGATTGTGGACAATAAAATTTTCTTTTAAACGCTGTATAACAAGGTTAGATTGTCTACAATAATGGATATAACATGTCTTTTCCTAAGAAGCTTACTTTTGAGAAAATTTTTAAAAAACCTAAACATTCCAGGTTTTGGGCTTCTGAAGTTTTTTTGGGTGTTTTTGCAGCTAAAATTTAAAAAACCAATATAATTTTCTTTTTAGGTTAGATTTTACACACTTTGGATGCATTTTTGTGACAGTGTGGCTTTAGGGCGTCAATTTTGTTAAATTAGCCGACAGGACTTCGACATTACTCAACAGGACACGACAGAACCCAACACTACTTCGACAAGCTCAACAGGACCCAAAAGAATTAACCCGACAGGACATGACAGGACCCGTGAGGACTTCGACATGACTCAAAAGTACACGCCAGGATTACGATAGGACTCGACAGGACCCAACAGTATCTGACAAAACTTCGACAGATCTCAACAGGGTTCATTATTTTTTGTAATCAAAATTTGTAGGAGGTGGTAAAAATTTTTTTTTTTTTGGTTAAAAAGTGTGATGGACAATTAAAGTGATCACCCTTTTTTTGTTTTGGTCATCAACTTTGTTTGGAGGTGAGGTGAGGTGATTTTTTTAGGGAAATAAAGTTTTGTGATGTGCAATTTAAAATTTTTAAGTGATGGGAATCTTCAATGCAATAAAAAAAATACTACACTACATCTTACACCAGCACTGGACAAATTTTATAACAGGACATAACAGGACCCGACATGACTTCTACAAGATCCGACAGGGCCCAACAGGTACATATTGTACGGTCAACCAAATTTTTCTTATATAAAAATGTTTGAACTCTTTATTAGGAATAAAATTAATTTGGTCTTATCAACCGTTACTTAAGTTTTTTAGAAACTGAAAGGAAACGGCAGGGAGACATGAATGATTAGTAAACGACAGATTCTGCCAGTCTCTTGCCAGCATTTATCGATAAAATAAGGTTAAGCTTTCAGTTTTTTGTAGAAAATTAAATAACCAAACTTTGGTTTTGTGCATTTCTTATGCAGCTACATCCAAAAAGAATAGAGTGAACTCTATTAAAAAAAATGAAATGCCATAAATTTTCCATGCACCAATTTATCTAAATTCTTCTTTTTATTACAGTTTAAAAAAGTTTTGTGACCGAAACCTACATTTAGAATACCAACCTACGTACGCTATGTCAATGTTAAACAGTGTTTGTTATTGGATTTATAAATAAAATGTTTGCTATTCTGTGTGTGCGAATTCGAAACACGTTAGGATTAAAAATAAAACAAGATTGGAAAGACCGCTGCCACCTGTTAAATATTTTGAACAGAAAAAATATAATAATTATTATCTAATACCGTTTTCGATCAATGATCAAAAATCGCTCTGTTCTGTTCGATTTAAAGCGTCGCGTCGCTCCCGCTCAGATTTATCTGTTCGACCAGGCTAAACGCTTGCTCTCAAATCTCGAGCGTATCGACCTCTCTTGCTCTATGTCTTGAGGCGGATCAAAGGATTTAGATCAAAACGATACACATAACCTTACTTTTTGCGATGTATTTTAATATGTTTTAAGGTGTGTTTATTTTCTATGTAGTGTAAAAAATTTATAAAAAACGCAAAATAATCTAATTAGACGAGTTTTTGATCGCCCAGCTCAAGTTCTGTAGACGAATAAAAATAATACAAGATGTATCGTTGTTGCATTAAAAAATCGAGGGCAGTGTTGCCAGATCAAATTTTGCACCATCCCCAGATTATATTTCAAAAATCCCTAGAAAATATCTATACCTACCTTAATTCGCGCCAAGCATTGCACCCTGCATTCTGCAAATAATGTAAGACAAAACCGTCATTTAGAAAGTTTATAAATACAATACAAAAATAAAATAAAATGTTTTTTGGTAGCTAAATTATTATATGTATTTATGTTTTTTTTGGGTATACATTTTATTATTAGTTTGCTAATAAAGACTTGATTAATATCGTTATTTGATCCATCAAACAACGTTAATATTAAACATAAAACAATCTTGATTTTTATCAGTGTTTTGGTATGTAGGATGCCAGACAAAATTTCTATTGATAGCTTGTTTCTTATTTTGGTTTTAAGTTAATGGTTGAAAAAATTCTTGTAAGGGTGGCACTTGAATGCGGCAAACTCACGATATCAGATATAAAATTACAGAGTTTGGGCAACATAAAAGATTCATCAGCATATATTTCATTTTTAACATTTTTGTTCAAAATTCCTAAACATTAAGATTGTTTAATTCATTCAATTTCTCAAAATTCATTAAAATAATATAAAATATATTTGGTAATTATCCAATTAAATCGTTTTTGTTAAATTTTCCCTAGATTTTGCAACAAAATCCCTTTATCCCTACCATACATCGAACATTCCTAGACTCGGGATAAATCCCTAGACCTGGCAACACTGATCGAGGTATCTGCTGCATATTAAAGGCCGCTTGACATGGTGCATGACGCGGTGCAAATATTTGCAAGCAAAAAATTTCGGCCAAATTGTTGCCTGCAAAAAATCTTCTTTTCGTTTGACATTGTGCGTGGCCATGCATTGATTCCCCAGAATCTAGGTAAAAATTCCCCAGTTTGCATGCAAGTACAGTTTGCATGCAAAAAAATGGCACCGGACCGATAAAAATGGATTGCCTGCAACAATCAGCTGGATTTGTACTGCGCATGCACCTGGGCAAAATTTCATGCATTTGCCTGCAAATTTTATTATCATGCACCATGTCAAGCGGCCTTAAGGCGGGTAAGCGAACCTCGAGCTTCGAGCAACGATCAGGATTTATTCGATAGTATGGACGCTAGTACGATTCGCAAAGACCGCAAAGACCGCATTGTTCGAGGCCGCAGCACCTCATATAAAAAAACTACCCACTTAACTTGAGACATAAATACAGATCTCTTTACAGTTCTTGAAAAAGTGTACCTACATAATATGTACAAATAAATTTTTTAAATAAAAAATAACATAAAAAAATTGCTAAATCTATTTGGAATAGTTTACTTAAGAAAATAGTAAGCGGTCAATCTTAATTTTTTTCTTAAATTTCGAATGTTTCAAAAATTAATCTATTAATTTTTGAAATAATATCAATGCTGTAAAGCCCAACTTTCCCTATCTAAAGTCAAGGGGTCAAAGTTACCTCAACTAGCGGTCGATAGATATAAATATTTTAAGAAAATAAAAATACCGTGTCCAAGGATTTTTTCAAAAATTTACTTTAAATACTCATAATGGCATCCCGTATATGTGAGCCACCCTGTATATTACTTTAAACTAAAAGTTTTGCCTCTTTATAAAATCTATAAAGAGGCCTTGATAATGATAATGAAAACGGAAATGATAACACGTATGTTTTATCGCTCCACTTGTTTTGTAAAAAGTATTTTTAATTTTTTTTCTTTCTAGGTAATAAATTTTGTAGTATAAAATGAAAAAAATATATATTTTATTTATCTTACTATACTGACAACGGTAATTACAACTTATGATTGGACAAGCTTACCCATGGCACGTATTAACGCGAAAAACTGCACATAACGCTGCTTTGCTTTGATAGTGGCACAACTAAAAAAAATGCGTTTTTTCGTTTTCCATTTTGCGTAACCGTTATTATTTTCATAAAATATTTTTACCACAAAATGTTTCTTATTGTCTGTTTCAAGCATGGGTAAGTTATTGATTGATTTAATTAAAGCAAAAAAATATATATAAATATTTGTCTATGCCATTATTTTTAAAAAGCGTTTCCTGAAAATTATCATTTCTAGTTATGCCACTATCAAACCAAGGCAGCGATGTGGCTTTACTCGGGCATTGGGATCTCTGAATTGAAAGATGTTGAAGGAATACGAAGAACTCGCGCGCGCTCGGTTCAGGCGACTCTAGCGGTAGATATTTAGGAATTACAAACTGATAGCGGTAATGACGATCTACCTGTAATAATGTTATTTTTATTTAAAAAAATAAGAATAATACTTGTTTTGAACAAACGGCGATACTTATATATATACAAACATTAAACTAGATTTATAGAGCAATATAATGTTGAAATTCGTATGATATATTAGGTTTTTTTATTTTAGTGAATGCAAACCTCTAACCGGTTATGATAACGGAGTATGACGTTTGGGCCAGTCATACACAAATATTAACAATAAATAACAAGTTCCGCATCAAACTAAATGTAGTGCTTTAGAGTAATATTGGAGGCAATTTTATTTGTACAAGAAAACTAACTATTATACTAAACACTAATCTAATTTTGGATTGTAACATGAAAGAGGGTGCTCACTGAACAATTCTATTAATGTTTGCTGACTAAGAAAATAAGTTCTTCTCATCAAACTCGCAATACTCATAGGACTGAAACTATTATTTTATACTTATTTTTTTTTGCAGATAAGATAAAGAATTCTGCGAACGTAGTGTTACTGATATTGGCACTTTTGGCAGTTTATTCCCATTACATGGTGGACGATCATCTGGAAAGAACAGCGCCCGCTCTTGTGTTCTTTTTTATGTTGGGTGGTCGCCTAGGTAAGCACTAAGTATAGATACGGGTTTTTGGTTATACCTTATAAAAAATAAAAAATCAAATTCCTGTAATTATTATTATATATAAATCCTTACTTTTAATCCTTAGTTCAAAAAATATAATTTTTTAAACAAATTGAAATAAAAATATTGGTTACCTATTATGGGTATCGAGGGCAGTAATTTAACCCTCGTTTATTATTAGTAAAAAGTTTTCGCGCCAGCGTTTTCTTTGAGGGGGGCCATGAAGGGCCACAAATATTTAAGCAAAGGCACTTTTTTTAAGAATGGTTCTACAAGAGCACCACTAGCCGGGCCATTTTCGGTTAGCTTGAGGTCTAGGCTTAAAAATATTAACCACTTTTGGGAAAAAAATTGCACTACAAAAAGTTTGTAGAGAAAAAATACGCCGTAGATTAAAATGACTCGATATTTGTTTTCCGAAAAAATGGCGCCACTGAAGAAAATTTTTGCAGTATAAATAAATAACAAAAAAAAAATTTAAGTAAACTTCGTAGAAGATCATGTTACGGATTATAACGAATAAAATGGCGCCACAAGCAGTTTTTTTTTGGGAATGTATGGATACGCATACAATACATATGTATGGATACGCATACAATACATATATTTATTTGTGTTTATTACCCCCATTCCCCATTGTTTACTTTTACGCGTTTTGTGCATACTTACTTCTAATTATATTTACGGCAATTTTTTATTCTGTCATATTCTCAAATTGAATTATAACGTCAACAAACTTGAAATTTGTTGACATTTTGAAGTTTCTGCTGTACATAACATCATGACAACGTGGAATATCCGCTGTAATTTTGAAAGATCTAGTTATTAATTTCAATGCCCGTTGACTGATACCCAAAGAACGCAAACAAGACGCTAGCGCTACCAAGTCCACTTTCAATCCCTGACTTCGCATGCGCAGATCTACCAATATTATTTACCTCATGTATTAGAATAGATGAATACAGGGTGATTTTCACTTGAATGATTCTAACCACATGAAAATAGAAAGTTTCAAAAACCGAACCAAAGGAAACTGAACCAATAATTTTTTTCAAAAAAAAAACTTTCCTGACTTCCTGCCCGGGATCCTAGAGGATGTGAATCCGAACCGGGTTTTTGAATCATTCAAGTGAAAATCACCCTGTACATCTATTCTAATACATGAGGTAAATAATATTGGTAGATCTACGCATGCGAAGTCAGGGATTGGAAGTGGACTTGGTAGCGCTAGCGTCTTGTAGAACGCATAAGTGAAATATTCGCTATAGTAAAATGCAGTCCAACCAAAAACATTCATGAATTTCTTTGAGTCCAACTGAAGGCTGAAGGTATGAATGTTATTGTATAGTTATTATCGTTGATTGATGGTAATCTCCACCAAACAATGTTATTATACTTCTTGATACAGAACAATGATCTATTGCTTTTAAGAACTTTAAAAAAGAAAATGCTGCGTATTTAAAAGGAGCTGTTTCATAATACTCATACTCTCCCACATAGCATTAAAAAATCATTCACATGCTAAGTTCATGTCCTTTAAAGGATATTCTTTTAGGAATAGATTAGCATATAGCAAGTAATAATATTTCGTTAGAGCACATGCATAGTATATACCAAATATGAATCTGCCAAAAATATCATTGGATTAACATGCTAAGAATAATATTTCGAAATGGAGTGGAAAAAATGGCGAAAGCAAACCTACTTTAGTTCATTATACAAACCATAAGATGGATGATTCATAACCCTAACGAGCAGTGTTGCTACACGTCACAAAGAGAATTATCGCATGAGCCGTTTAAAATTATCGTACGTTATCGTACAAAATATCGATACTTAAAAACAAACATTCCTGCTTCATAAATTTTTGAAAAAGGGGCTACATCTTTATATTGAACAAAAACGATGTATTATTTTCATAAAATGATTATTCTACATATAGTCATAGGCTCGGTCATAGGTATAAATACAAAAAACAAAAAAACGTTTATATTTCTTCAAATATAATGTCATTATCAGATTTATATATTTCTACAGTCTGAATCAGATTGGTTGGTTTCTGATAAAGGTTAGCCGACGTCATGCATTTTAACATTTTGTCAGTGGGTTTGAAATTTATACTGCCTTGTTCTAAACGTACTTGCTTGGAAGATAACATATGTCCATTTAGCGTATCAGTTATTATCCTACCTATATTACTTTAAAAATATTGTAAGATTTCATTACTAAAACATCATTACATATTTTGCAATAGGATTTTTAGTTGTAATTTATAAATTATCGTACAAAAGGCCATTATCGCATAGCTACTATCGTACATCGTACATTCGTTATATTATCGTACAAAATCGATAATTATCGTACATCTAGCAACACTGCTAAGTGCTAATGAGAGACGAGCGTCTGTGGACAGGTCGGGTCTTCTGTTTGTTGCCAGTTCTACATGTTAGTATAAAATTATAGGATGTAAACAATATATATTTGGGCGGGATTTTAAAGTGATAACCCACATCATTTTCGTTTTGGAGGACGAAATCGGTTCGAACCGAACCGTGGTCAATTAATCGCAAACGGAAAGAACCGTTTGCGATCATTTAACGGTTAAGCTAACACCGATTTCGACCTCCCAAAAACAAGAAAGGGATGTATAATTTTTTAACAAAAAAAATCGAAAAATATTAAATATATATGCATAGGTTAGGTTATATTAGACTGGTAGGTATCTACTGGCAGATACGGTTACAAATTTCAATTACTTACGACAACTATATGAAGTTATTTTGCCCCGAAAAGTAACGCAGAACCAACCCGTGCTGTTGCCTGATGCACTGTGGGCATTTGTGAAAAGACGACCTTGTCCACAGACGCATTAAACAAGAGTGTCACACAGTGTTGCCAGACTTTTCTGACGACTTTCCTTTAACTAAGTGACAAAAACTCTTCATATCCATCAAACAGTAAGGGGTCGGTGGTCGACAAAAAACCAAAAACAAACTTTATGCCATGAAAAATTTATTTAATAAAAATGGAAGAAAGACCAAACAAATTAGATTTATAACTTAAACCATAAACTTAAAAAACCAAAATTAAAAATAAAGGCTTTAAATTTACCTACATAATAATATTTGCAAAATATATAACTTTGCCTCAAAATAGTAAAAATCCTTCAAATTCGGATAAAAACCTTTAACACTTCAATAGACAAAATTTTTGTTCAAAAACCTTCAAATCTGGCAACACTGGTGTCACATGTCATATCGAGAAATCGATGACATTAGGATAAAACAGTTTGTCTGTTTACAGCTGTGGTTCACAGAGTTGCCAACACACATTGGATTTCATTAAACCCCGTGGGTACAAAGCTTTTGACCAACCCACGGAAAAAATGCAAATTATATTATGTTTTAGAAACTAGTATAATAGGAACTATTAAATGGTAATTAGTTGACTAGTATAAATATTCCTAAAAGAATCCTTTTGGTACATTTGAAGCATATTCAGTAATTGGTGAAAGGTACATGCTAAGTATATAATTGAATCGGTCATTTCAAAAACAATACGAGACACATTTCTCTAATTTTTCAGGAGAGGAAAAAAACCACCTGGAAACTTGGACTAGTGTTATTTTTGCACAGACTTAAAAATTAGGTTCTTGCATATATCAATAAATTAAGTGCGGACTGTTGTCGTGTTTACTCAGAACGTGCATTTACCTTAGAGGAGTCGATTCCACTGAAAAAAACTCAGTTTCTGAAAAAAGTGGACTCATGTCGTTTTTGAAATGACCGACTCAATTGCATATTACTTGCAAATATGCTAAGCACATGCTTGGCATCAAAATAGGGTTAGCTGTAATCTTTTCTGAGCATGTGCATGGGTAAAATTGCTATGTGGGCTAGAATCAGTGTTGTCAGATTTGAAGGTTTTCCTTCAATACGAAGGATTTTACAAAAAAATTGACTATTGAAGGATTTAAGGTTTTTATCCGAATTTAAAAGATTTTGACTATTTTGAGGCAAAGTTATATATTCTACACATATTCCAATAATTTTACCAAACTTAACTTATCTAGTTAAATTTAAATACTGTATTTTTCCTTTTTGGTTTATAATTTATGATTTAAGTTATAAATCTTTTGTTTGTTTTTTTCTTCCATTTTTCAAAAAATATTTTAAATTTTTTCCTAATTAAATAAATGAGTGCCGAAAAAGTTAACTTACCGTCCCCTTGTTTTTACTGCAATAGTGCGGAAATGCAACTTTACCGCACAATCGCAACCTGCAACTTACAAAAATTGCACGTTCCGCACGCTCTTAGGAAATAACTATTTACCTAACTCATAACAATTTTTTTTTAGTGGTATTTTACCAAGTTCAGCGAAGAGAAAGAATGCTAGCGGAAGCAACAACAAATGGTTTTAAACAAGAATAAGCTGTTGTAACTATCAAAAAGATGAACAAAAAAATGATTGAACCATTTGGAAATAAATAAATCTTTCCTGGAATAAAGTTGTAGATAACCCTCAATATTTGTAAATTGGTGTCACAAGCAGAATAAGCTTGTATCATAATATCGGACCTCCGGAAGAACAACAACTTTCCATGAGCGCACCAGGGGCGGATTTCGAGATCCGCCCCCCTTAAGTCAAAATTTTCTAAAGCATTTTTGACATATTTCATGAATAAAAAAATAAAATAGCATAACATTCGGCATCATGAGGTCTCGGCCCCCCCAAGACGAATTCCTGGGTGCGTCACTGTCAACTTTTCTTTTTCTTAGTCCGTTGAATTAGTGTAAAAAAATTTAACTTTTGGTTACCAGTTTAAAATTTTGCACCGCGCTTATCCATAAGGCTGTACCCAGTGGGAGTAAGGTGGGGCAGCTACCGCCTTTTTACCAAATTTTTTTAAAATCAGATAACTAAATTCAAATAGATTATGAATATGCCCCCCCCCCCCTCTAAGTTAAGGCCATGAAATTGATAAACCTGCCTCCACCCCCTTCTGCTTTGGGCTAAATAAGCTCCTCCTTACTCCCCCCCCAAATTAGATTATCAATGTACAAGTTTGAAAATATCTTCATTACGGGTACTGGCAGCATAAATGAATGCCGTCATACATTGTTGGAAAGCTCTTAAAAAATACTAAAAATAATGTTCCTGCAACTTTTTTCTCAGACAGGTGTCTTCCTGATAACGGTATCAGTGTACAAACGGTATGCATATCGGTACAATGATAACGTAATTAGGGTAAAGGGGAAGGAAGTCCCTCTGATCGAGTGTCTCCATGCGTTTTTTTTTGTGTTAAATAGATGCAACGTAACAAGGCTTAGCTAATCCATTTTCTCTCTTTGTTGTTTCGCATGTAAACAACAAGGACCTAAGCGCGATTAAGAACAAGAAGCATAGTGCAAAATTTCAAACTGATAACCGAAAGCCAATTATTTTTACGACGTTTGTCAGTCAATCTGTGGACTATCTTCCGGAGGTACGATATATAGATAAATTACATGTTACCCTCACAAATATGCTTTCCTTATTTAATGCGAAAAGCAACTGCCTTATCATGGGCGCACCCAGGGGGGGGGGCCTCGGGGCCTGGGCCATTCAAGCCTAAGATTTGTTTTAGATATTTCCCACATATTCCATAAATAAACACAAATAAAGCATGAAATACATTATTAGGCCTCAGGCCCCCCAAGACATACTCCTGCGTACGCCACTGGCCTTACCCTTAAATTTTGCCCTACGCGAAAAGAACGTATTCCGCCCAAAATGATTTTTGGGGGTTATGCAACCTTTTTTCGAGCGGACATTCAAATACAGTCGAACCTCTATAACTCGAACTTAAAGGGACAACCAAAACAGTTCGAGAAATAGAAATAAAATTTTGGACTTCCATTGTCTTTATTTATTTTAAACACGACGTTTCGGTTAGTAAGTATCTCTAACCGTCTTCAAGTGTAAAACTGAGTTATGGAAAGTTCGATTTATAGAAATTCGAGTCAAAGAGGTTAAAATACATATAAATGTGCCGGGACCACTTAAAAGGTTCGAGTTATAGAGAGGTTCGAGTTATGGAGGTTCGCGTAAGAGAGGTTCGAGTTAGAGAGGTTCGACTGTATATGTAGGTATACTTAGTTAACCAAACACCAACAAATTTCAAATAAACCATTTTTAGGAAAATTTGTACATAAAATACATTTTTAAAATTTTTATTGTTTCTAAAATTTAGATTACTTATACAAAATGCGAATTTTTTTATTTATTTATTTATTTCACCATAGGTGTATTGTAAATAATGCCTTTCTTAACTTCAATATCAAGACTTTATTCTGCACATACTGAGTGGGCTATGAAAACTTACACTAATATTAGTTAATAATTTATTCTCTTGCGCAGTAGCAATAAATAACCTAATGATTGAAAATTGTTCGTTATTGTCGAACTAGTATGCTCAGTATAAAAAAAATAAGAATAAGAGCAAAAAATAAAAAGACTTTTATTTTCTAATGCCGTAGTTTGATCACTTAAACAACGCTAATGCGCATATGTATCAGAATTGTAATTAATCCCAAAAATCGTCGATTTTACTGGTTCAAAGAGTCCTATTAACAAAAACACAGTTTAAGTTTTTATGGTTGATCACAGTATATTATTTTTATTAAACCGGAATCGGGACGGAATGCGATTTGGCAAACTTGGTTTGTGTTTGTAATAGCGTTCGCACTATATGCCTTGGTTTGCAAACACGTTTGTGTTTGTGTGTTTGGCAAACTCGCTTTTTAGTTTAACCAGTTATTCAGAATTTAGTTAAAGTCAAATGAATAAACAAATCGGGTATAACTACCCACTGGCGGCTTGTACCCCTTTAACATGGTGGTGCCAGAATTTTGATAGCCACTCCAAAAAAAAATTGTTGAGTGAAAGTTCGTTAAAAAGCGCATACTTTTGTATTATATGTTCATGGTCCCTAAAATTCTAGGGACCGTGTTATATTTTTACTATTTTTAGGGTTTCTAGCCCTAGTTTTTTAAAGAAACTAACCCAGACCTACCCAAATTACACCATTAAATGACTCAAAATTTATCATTCAGCTGAAATAATTTAAATATTAACTTAACTTACCCTATTTACCAAAAAGTTACAAAAATAAACATTATTTTTATCACAAACAGTTTTATTAAATTTACGACAACGCGATTTTTGTCCACGTCCTCGTTTGTTTTACAATATTTAAATCAGGTAGTGACCGGGCTAATTCTTTAATTTTTAGGTTTTCCTCTTGCGAAAAACCACTAAAAGAGTTTATTAAAACGCTAATTTTATTATTTCACTTAAAAAATAAAACAATATGCAAAGTATACGGGTATATTTCTTGTCGCGTAATTTAGAGGGCGTATATTAAAACATACATGCTTCACTCACAAAAAAAAGACAACTAACTGGCTCACACAACATCAAAACTGGCTGGCGTGCCCGGCACAAATTTTAGTTAAATCATTTCATTTAGACAATGTAAAAATTATCCAACTCTGTCGCTCATATATATAGGCCAGTAGTCATAATTTCTCTCTGTTCGGCGGCGCCAGCAGCAAAGCGGCACACACTTCACACACGCGGCATTAAGCTGGCCAGCGGACAGTGGTCGCTCATTATCGATTCGGGGTGTGATCCACTGCATTGCACAGCGTTTACAATATTTATAAATTAAAAAGAAATGCATAAAATAACAAACATATTAATGTTTTAAAAATAAAAAAATATGTTTTTGTAGAAAAATAAGGTAGTGCCATGGCTCCGTGGCACTACCCCACGAGCCGCCACTGTAAAACCCGGTTCCCACCTACGACTTTCTCGTGCGTGCCCGGGCACGCGTCACATGACTGTCATAACATTTCATATTGAGATCATGTGACGCGTGAGCGGGCACCCACGAAAAAGTCGTAGGTAGGAACCGGGTGTAACTGCCACAAACACAGGCTTTTCAAGCACACTCAGGCAAACTTAAGGTCCGTTGCGTAATATAGCGACAAGATGCGGGAAAGCTCAAACCGAATCAAACTTTACCAAACAAAGTTTGCCAAAACGCATACCGTTATATTTCTGATTTATGTAAACCCATAAATATAGCTCAGTTTCTTTTAATCGTAATAAATAGTAGGCAAACCCAATTTGAAATACATACGATATTATATTATGCAATTCGATCAAAAAAGTTGTAAGTAATTGTTTTTAATATGTTGTTTTTTGTAATTTAAAGTAGTAGTATAGTCACTGCCAATTATAACGATTTAATTGAATTAAACATGTGGCTCTCGAATTCTGGTCTTTAACTTTATTTAAAAACAAATAAAACTATAAACCTTTAGACTGATAGGGACTTCTGCAATAGTGCCAGGCACTAATTGTGCCGGACACTATTTTGACAGATCCGCATTGAAAACTGATAGTTGATCTTTGAAAATTGACATACCAAAGTCAAATATATAAATCCAGTGGTTTATTTTCCACTAATAGTGGCGGCACTATTAATTTTGGCTCTTATAATACACAAAGGCCTTCTTTTGAAAGAAGACAGCTGTTCGTATAATGCGAAAATGTCAGAATAGTGCCCATCACAATTATTGCCTGGCTTTATTGCATAGGTCCCTAATATTTTACTAAGGTCTTAAAAGCTGGACCAAAGACTAAGAGCAGAGTAAATTTTAAATTAAGTTTATAGGTCCAGTAGCAACCACAAAAACCAATTTTTTACACCTAAAAATTAAATACCTGCTTTTAACAGTAGTTACAAAAAAAACGCCTTAACTTTTGGAGCCAAATTTTCATAAAAATGTGATTTTTTTTGAATATATGTAATACTACTCTAGATAGTTTTGTGAAATTTGATACACACTTTCTTTTCAAGAGAGTCATTTTTTGATATAAAACAGTTTGCCTTTTTTCTTCGTTAGGTACCATTTTTAAATCTAAATTATGTTGTGTTGATACAATTTTTTTAGCAATAACCAAAGTTGGTCAATATTAAAAGATAAGTACAAACAACCCAATACCAATTTAAAAAAAATTCTTTGTTGTAATATCATTGCCAGCAGCCAGTAACGGTAAAGTACATTGTTAGAAGTGCTTTAGTAGCACCGCGGTGGCACACAATGTTGCTTTTCAAACACTCTTCAATAAATATAAATGTAGGCGATGCTAAATTAGTAAAAAATATGCACTTTATTACCGTTTGGCAGCAGTTGAAGTACAAAATTAGTACAGTTTTGTCAAGTTGATGTTTGTTGGGAATGGTGTGTTTTACGAAATTCAATAACATAATTTTAGTGTTATATAAACATAGGTCCTCAAACGCCTTGTTTGCGAGATACAGGGTGTAAAATGTTTTCTTTAGTTTTTTGTTTATAGCTCATGCAGTTCTTGAGATATGTAGATCAAATTTGGCAAGTGTATTAAGCTTTAGGCACTACTCTATTAGACATGCCAAAAATAGTAAAAATATACAGTGATACTATTTTAGGGCTCATGTCGCCTTTTCCCCCGGAACTTTTTTCGTTGTAAGCCACTGGTAGGTAGAAGTGGGTAGTTTAAAACAAAAAATAAAACCCTTGTTTCATTTGCACATTTTTTTGTATCTTGTAATTTTTTTTGCATCTTCAAGCGTTTTAGATAAAATCGCTGTTGCACCAAAGGCTGCTATGATATACTAGTACAGCTACGACTACAAGAAAATTTTTTTTATAAGAAGATCGGGCCTTGTGAATTTACTTAAAATATTTTTGTTTTGGTAGCTCCCCGCTAGGGGGCAGTAATAACATTGGAGAATTGAGAAAGAGGTACAAGTGAGAGGTCCAAATTATGCAGAATTTTTCAAGGAATACGAATATAGTAAAATTTGTGTATATTTATGATAGAGTTTTATCATAAAATTTAATTTTTATAGTTGGGAAATGTTATTACTGCCCCCTAGCGGAGAGCTACAGAAACAAAAATATTTTAGATGAATTCACAAGGCTCGATTTTGTTATAATTTTTTTTCCCAAAGTCGTAGCTGTACTAGTATCTGAGATAAATCCGGCTGCCATCCTTAATGGGACACCCTGTATATGGCGAGTATATCAAAATAAACAAATTAATTAAAACTTATTTGGCATGCCTACCTTTGTAGTACCTATAAGTTAATATATGTGCCAAACTTAGAGCTATAAAACAAATTAACACCCTGTATTTTGAAAAATAAGCGTTTGTGGACCTATGTGTATATGCACTTTTTGTCTTAAAATCACTTAGGGAAATTAATAGTAAAATCATGTTTTAAAACCCTGTATAAATATACAGGGTGTCCCAAAAGTCCGAGTCCACCCAAATCTATTCTGAACTATTGAAGATAACTGAACCATATTTAACATAAATCGATAACATTAAGAGATCAATTTTATGAAATGGCTGGTGTGCCGCCCCTACATTAGGGGCGGTCAACTTAATTTTTTTAAATTGAGACCCCTGTCGAGTGACACGTCATTGTAAAGATCTGCCCTTATCTATGTCAAATGTGTCAAAATCTACAGACTGTCAATATTATTATTTTACCATTTTTTACCAATTTCACAAGTTTTGTCTAACCATATCCATAGCTTGTTCAAAAGGTCTTTCGAAAACTTCAACTTCAACATGTTAACGTAACTGTCACCTCTTTACGCCAAACATATTTTTTATTGTTTGATAAACTTCAGTTTGAAGTATTTAAAATACAATGCAAACGATCAAGTGAAGATAAAGGTAAAATTATTTTTTTATGGGCGAACAGGTGTTATATGGAACCTAAATGCCTTTTCATTAATGCGTTTACCGACAGACCTGTGCCCCCTAAAAAAATTATTTCAACTTTATCTTGATTGTGGTATCTTAAAACATTTCAAACTTAAGTTTGTCAAAAAATCTAGAAAACACGTTTGACGGAAACAAGTGACAGTTACGTCAACATATTACTTTTTAAAACACCTTTGGAAAAAGCTATGATAAGATAAAACTGGGTAAAAATAGTGAAGGAATAAGTTTGACAGTCAATAAATTTTGACGCGTTTGACATCGGCAAGCAGCAGTTAAGCCAAGAGCCGTTTTCAAGCGAATATCTAGTAAATACCTATGGTTATCCCTTGGTTGACTTTTAAAATCAGCTGTTTAGGCCCTCAGCCTATTACCACAGAAATACCACTTGAATAGCTTTTTTTATAACTGGTTATTGTTTGTTAGTGCTTTTTAAGTTTTTTTTTTATAGAAGTTTAGTTTAATTTGGAAAAGAAGCTTAAATATAACAAACAGTGGTTAGAGGAGTACAATAATACTGTTTTTTTTTTCAATAATTTCGCGTAACAAAGTCTACATTGAAAAAAATTAGAGGAAGCCAGGGGTTGACAAAACGAAAAAAATTTTGGCAAGACACTATAGATGAGTACAAACAACAACAAACTCTTTGTACAATTTTCCTTCACAATTGAGGCGCACACGATAAATTCCAGTCATTGCAAAAATTCACGCAAAAATAAACAAAACCCAATAACCTTCCTCAAAAGTGTGGTAATTACCGGTAATAAACGATGACGTACAAAGGGCTCATTCGTGACGTCACTCTTTAAGGAGTGGTATTTACCAAGGCCGCTTAAACGCCTTTGGTAAATACTAGTAATTACTAGTTATTCGCTTGAAAACGACAAAGATGTTGGTTTTTCAAAGATGATTTAAACAAGATATCACTTAATAGGGTTTTTGTTTAAAACAACGACATTGTTAATTTTGACAAAATCTGAAAAAAATTAGGTTTGGCAGTCCATAGGTTTTGACAGATTGGACCCAAACAATTGACAGTTATCTCAAAATGTTAGTTTTTCAAAGACCTTTAAAATGAGGTATCAGTCTATAGGGGTTTCAATTTAAAAAAATTAAGTTGCAGGGGCTAATGCTAACTTTTTAACGGAGCATCTTATCAATATGCGGTTTTCCGAATAAAGTAGACTACATTTTGCTCAACTAAAACATTTCTGCTTAATTTATTAAAATCGGTTAAAAAAATTCAGGTAAATATTTTTTGGTTGAGCAGGTATTAAAGGTCAAACTGAAAATGGGTCTGTGGTTTACCCAGTATGTATAAAAAAATAGTAGACGATTTTGAACATAATTAAAACCTCGTTGTTTTACTTAAAGATTTATCTTTGTGATATTGATAAAAATACTCTGCCAATATATGGGCCCCTAAGCTCACACTAGGTACTATAGTTATAGTGTACGTGTGAGCTAATATAACTAAAAACTGAAATATATTTTATTTAACTCCAAACTAAATTACCTTTTGTTTGATACCACACAAGCCATGTTTTGACTTAAACTCAAATTTTTGAAATCTACCCCCACCCTTAAAAAAAACAAAAAACTATAATGTATTTTGTTAAACTCCGGACTCAATTACCTTTCGTTTGATATCACACACGCCATATTTTCACTTAAACTCTAATTTTTAAAATATACCCCCACCTTTTTTTTTAAATAAATTAAAATGTATTTTGTTTAACTGCAGACTCAATTACCTTTCGTTTGATATCACACACGCCATATTTTCACATAAACTCTAATTTTTGAAATCTACCCCCACCCTTTTATTTGGGTTCTGTTCGGTGGATTTTGTTCATTTTTAAATGGGACCATCTAGACCCAAGACCCAGCCTAGGTACCAAATTTCATTAAAATCGGCCAAGCGGTTTTTGAGTTATGGGCGTTGGTCGTTACAGACATACAGACAGACAGACAGACAGACAGACAGACGGCGCAACAAAAAAGTTTCAAAATCATCTGAAACGCAAAGATATATAAAAATGTTTGAAATCGGAGCAACTTTTTTTTTTCGAAAAAATTAGGATCACCATAGCTCACACTACTATAGTATAGTATATGTGTGAGCTAAAAGTTTCAAAATCATCTGAAACGCAGAGATATATAAAAAATTTTCACCATAGCTCACACTACTATAGTATAGTATATGTGTGAGCTAAAATTTGTGTTTTTTAATAATGCTAAAAACGCGGCCTAAACCCCAACATTTTTTGAATTTGCGGAGACATATTTTCCTAATTTTAAAAAGCACAGTTAAGATCAAGTAAATATTTTTGAATTAAGTAAAACCATGACATATTTAAATTGTTTAATATGAATATCTCAAAAAGTGCGTAACCGATGAATAGTTTTAATTTTACTCCCTTGTTGAATAGGGCGAGAAAGCCATTTTTTTTATAATTAGCTAGTTTTTTTGTCGATAACATAAAACAAAATGAGTGTAAACTTGTGACTTTAATCTGGATCGCCATTTTAAAAAACAATATGGCGAGACGTTTTTTCATTTAATTAAAAACTTGACATTTTGCGAAGCAATAATGCTTGTTTTTTTAAGTCAAATACCTAAAAAGTTATTACCAAATAGTTTAAGTGTATTTGTTTTCGTCACTCGGTAGGTACAGTCGGGGTCTTTTTAAATTGCCGGCCTCGAAAATAAAAAATATTCCTAATTGAAATTCGGAAAACTAGTTAGAACCAAAACAAAAAAAATTGTAAACATTACCTCTGTCTGTATACATACATATTCAGAAAAAAAAAAATTTTTGAGTTCATTAATTTAGACAAAAAAAATACACCGGCAATTTAAAAAGTCCCTGACTGTACCTAAATAACATGACAAATTATATAAAAAGGGCAAACAATAAACTAAAAACTAATTATTTAAAATTAAAAGTTTCATTTATTTTTGTACTTTGCCTTATAAAAATACTAAAACTGTACAATTAATTATATTTTTTACTAAATTAGCAATTTTACAAGTTTTATAAACATAATTATCTGGTTCATTCACTTACAAAAAATTAGGAACTAAAAAACAAAGAATACCTTTTTATCATATGATGTACATGGTGTCCCAAATTCGATGTTTTTGGGGGGTTTCGGGTTATTTAGGTATAATCGCATCTTGATATTGTAAGTAATTTTAAAAAGCCTAAATTTTGGAAGGAAGCCTATAACTTTTTTATTTATAAAAATTTTATTTTGGTACATTTTTTATACAGAATCCAACTATCAAATTTAATTTTATGTGTCACTATTAGTTTTTGAGAATTACATAAAATTTGAATTTTTCTTATGTAGGTAATGACTCTCTTTTTATTCGAGTTATCAGCATAATTTTTTTTTTAATGACATCACACTCAATATGTAATTTTTTATTGTTTTTTATATTTTTATTTTTTAACTTCCTCTTTATTTTTTATTAATTTCTTAATTTAATTATTTTAAGATAAACTATAAGGGGTCATTCCATAAAGAAATAAGAATTTTGTGTAATATCTTAAAAACTAAAAGTGAAAACTGAAATTAAATTTGACGTTTGAATTATTTATAAAAACAATCTATAAAAAGTTATTAAAAAATGAAATTTACATTAATAAAAAAGTTATAGACCGCCTCTCAAAATGCGAACTTTTTATAAACCGTTCGTAGCTTAGTATATGAAGATACAGTTTTCACCATTAAGCTTCTTTAGGAAAACCTATATCCTCTTCTTCCCTAGAAATACCCAAAACCCCCCAAAACTTCGAATTTGAGACACACTGTACACTGTACCGAGTGTGCCATCATAAATGTCACCCTCTTACTTTTATCACTAATATGCATAGGCTACAAAAAGTTATATTCAAGGAAGCTCCTTAAATTTTAAAAAAAGTACAAGCCAAAGTGGTCAAATGTCATTGCAAATATCAAATTTTAACCGGAAGTTTATTATTATAAATTAAGCATCCTGTTCTTTATTACATGTTTAGATTCGTTGTTTCTTTCTCATTTCAAAATTTATTTAAAATTCAGGGGTTTGTTTTTTCGTAAAATGCTCGGACACGTCAATTTTTAGTTTTGACTCCCCAATATTTTCTACGATTGATTTTTGTGAATTAATATTCGTGATAGATTATCATTTTAAATAAAAATTTTATAAACGTTCTGTACCAAAAAAGACATTTAAAAAACATGTTGCAAAAACAATTGCAATGTAATATATTTTTTAGCTTTAGTAGTTTTGGAGATATTGCGGAAAGATATTATGTAAAAGTTTGCAATATACTAACGAAATTACGAAAATTAAAAGATTTTGCGGTTTAACTGTTCTACTTACAAATAGCTTTCGCTCTTTTCGATCAAGAAAAAGTTTCCATATTTGACAAATATATAATTAAAATTTTACGGAACAAAGAACCTGCTATGCTAAGTAAAGTGGAATAGAGTCTGTGACACCGGCCCTTATAAAATACTTTATAATATGGCGGGAAGGTGACGTTTATGGTGAAACATTCTGTACTTATGTATATAAATAACAACTTAATACAATTACGTTCAAAATAAACACAACGCACTTTTTTGCTCGTCACTAACAATGACAAAATTCATAATCTTTGGATTGTTCTGAAAACTCCTCAGTGCCATAGGTTAACCTTCCAACATATAATGGAAATTCCCATTTTCTGACAATTCACCAACTAACTAGGATACGTCAATTTAGTGTCGAGGCGCCCTTCTCTCAAGGGGTAAAATTTTTACATTCGTGCAAACACACCGTAATCACTTTAAATATTTGTTTACGTCAACTGAGTTTTTTCACGGGCTTTCTTCCAGAGGCAAAAAAGAATTGAGCGGACCCCCGGAAAGGGATCTACTGACATACAACTTTAATTGTGAATAAACTAAATTTTGTGACATTTTTTGAAGAAAATGTAATCTTCTATAAGTTTTCCTCGGGAGTTTTTTACTTTCACTACTTTAGTACCCTTTAGAACCTATATGCTGTAGTTGACAAGTGGCAAACAAGTAAAATCTGAAATTAGATTCCAATAGCAACTAAAAAATATATGTCTCGAAAATTCCCACGTAGGAGTGAAAAATTCAACCCTATGCTGGCTTTCGATCTAAAGTGGGCCAATTCCTCTGAAAAACAAAAGTTGTATATGAGATGTATATGTATAGAACCCTTTCCAGGGGACCGATAAAAAATGTTTTGCCCCAGGGAAAAATCCCGTGAAAAAACTCCTTTAATGTGTATTTGTTTTTTTCCAAAAAACCTTAGAAGCAGCGTTCCATTATACATCGACGACATCCTGTATATGAATTTTCTATTTGCTTATGCTCTTAAAATGGGAATAAATTAAAAAACAATTATTTAAAAAAGTAGCAGTTAAAAGACCTTTCCAGAATACGACTTAACTTGCAATCCTTATTTAACTTTAGGGTCAGTCCATATCAAATCAACCAATGGTTTGGACCTTGTCACTTTTGAATTTACTAAGTAGAAAGAAGTAAAAATGCAAAATTTTAGATTTTTTAGCAGTCTGGTTTTTGAGTTCTTAATTTTTTTTAATGCTTAATATCGTCTTCCTTAGCACTGACTTGATTTCTTTAAACCCTTGTTATTCTTAAAGTTTTGGGCATATCGAGGTAAAAGTTGCTGTGTAATCTTGTAGGTCTACAAGCTTAATTATGGTATGCCTAGTGACATCCTTCTTGTAAAAAAAATGCAGGGGTCCACCACAAAATTTATTTTTGATGCAGTTTAAAAACGGATTTTTTATTTTGTTCAATTTTTTTATATTTGATTTCTAGACTATTTATTTACATGTAGGCCAAGTTTTATCATGGGATGACAGTGGGTTCCTATTTAAAAATTTATTTTTGTAAATTGTTCAAATTTTTTTTATTTTACCTTAAAATATAACTATTTGACAGTTCATCTACTTTAATATTTTACCTATAAATTAGCCGTGACTGAAATTATACTATTTCAAAAGTTTTTAATCATTTTCACTTACTTAATTCGACGCCTAATTTAAGATTACACATCCACTCTGTCACATTTCTGGAATTTCTTACTATCGTGGTATGATTTTGGTCATAGGGGTTGCAACATTTAGTGGAAAATACCAACCAATTTCTTTTCGATTTTCAATCTACCATTTCGGTTTCGGTAACTACGTAAAATGAAATTAATTTCCAGAACGGATACGTCGCAAAGCCAAACAGACTGAGAAAACACGCTACGAAACGCCATGTTTACGCAGCTTTTATTTTTTACAAAAAGTCATCAGTCAAAATAATACGCCACCTCTGATATTTAATTACTTTACGGCCGATTTTGCCACTATTTTAAGAGCAGTGGCGGTTCCTCCAAAAATGCACATGTGCACGTACACTCCCAAATTTTACTTAAAAAAATATTAAAATCTGACCATTCTTTAATTAATAATTTCATCATAAAGTATCAATAAACCCCAAAAGGAATTCACCAAAGACCTGAATACTAACTAAGAATTAATACCCGGTATGTATGTGTTTGTATTTGAGTTGAAACAAGGATGCGTAGGTCGGCTACCGCCGGCGCCGCGCTTAACTGGATCCAAATTCTGTGCACCGTTGATGTTATGTCGCATTCTAATTACGAAATATAGAATATTACAGTATACAGAATCTGGGCCTTACTTAGGTTCATGCTCTTGTGAATTAATTGCGGCGATCGATAACGCCCGCATCCTCGTGATGCCACCCACCGGTTGCCGTTGGCTGTGAAAGGTGCAGCTTAAATTAGTGCACTGAGACAACTTGGCGTTATCTGTTGGGTGTGACTGCAATAATTTTTTGGTGTGGACCCCTAAAGTTTTACTCCACGCGCAACCACTGTTTAAGAGATAAATAATGTAAGTATTTTCATCAATATCAAACATTGCAGCGAGAAGGGTGAAAAGGGGGCATTTATGTACAGGTTCTCAATTATTCTTGTGAGCCCGTTATTATGTACGTACGTTTTTTAATTGTTTCTTTATTTAAATGTCAACGTAGCGAAACCAGATGCCCGTGGTGTCCACGTTTTTATAATATACATGCTACATAAATAAGATGCAATAACATATATGTTATCATAACAATATGTGCACTTTAGATATTAATTTTTATAGTAATAAAAATATCAAACAATATATGCATCAAGATATAAATAATTTTTTTTAACTATGATCCCATTATCATCCCAAGGTAAAATTTAGCACACATGTAAACAAATAGTCTAAGAAAAAAATTTATAAAAATTAAGAAAAACAAAAAATCCGTTTTTGAGATTTCATCAAAAATATAATTTTGGCATAGACCCTTTGTCCTTTTTTTTTAGGAAATGAGGCTATCAACACATCAAAGTTTGGCTTGTGAATCGTTCTCTACAGATGCGAGTTTCAGCTAATTATCTTAAACGGTTTAAAAATTATAGAAGTTTAAAGAAACCGATGCAGGCCAAAAAAGAGTCAATATTTTTATTTTTGGAAACGCATAACTCAAAAAATATGCAACCAAAAAATTTAAAAATTTGTATTTTTACTTTTTATTAGGCGGAGAATAACAACACAAAAACTCACCATCATCAAAAAACTCAAGGTTCAAAAATATTTTTAAATTGGTTGAATTGATGTGGACTTACCCTTTAGGAGTCTGGGTCCAGTGAAACCCAGTTTATAAAATGCAAGTTTTTGGTCATTTGCACGGTGTTTTTTACAAACGTAGAGTGGTGAATATTTGACTTATTTTAAGCCTAAAGGCTCATATAAACCTAAATCCGCAAACGCGTCGTAACCTCTTCTATTAAATCGTTTTCTATTTTTTGCTTAAAAACCGAAGGATTTACGAAAAAATTACATTAGATGACATACGGGGATTCTTACTGCCATTTAACAAAAAAACAAACAAACAAAACCAAAGTGTCAAGACTGTCAACATTGATAAGATGACCTGGCCAAGAAACCCATCCAATATTCAACAAATTTAAAAAAGTAATTAGAAACATTTACAACGAGATATGAGATAATTCATTTTTAAGAGTTAGTTTCATTACTCGCAAGTGTCCCTTATTTAAAAACAAGTCAATGGTCAACATGCCATCGACACACAACAATGGACTCAAATTTTGTCAACAAAAATCACTTTTAACACGACCGTTGCACGGTAAGCCTACTGACTGTGGAAAACAATAAGCATATATATCGAATAGCTTTTTTGCACATGGCCGTTTTTGAACGAATACACTACGACAAGTGAACTGCCGCCATAAAACGTTTACGTCAAAAATTGGCTTTTAAAACTTTTTGCAAATCAATCTACAAGTTCCACAACTGGTCTCCTAGTTTTTGACCTTTTAATTCCAACTCCAAAAGTATAATTAACAACTTTTCCTTTCCTCTCTGCGCTACTATCCAAATCGGATCTATTTAAACTGCTATTTTGGCTACTTGCAGTAGTATTGTGCCCTTCTATGGATGAATTTTGGTGGTCCTTACTCTTTTCTGTGTCTAAATTTACGGAATTTATTTTTTCATTCTCTTTACCATTACTTGTTAACACTGCAGGTATATTTTGCTGAAAACTAATGCACCTTTGAGTTTTATTAATTTTCAAAGGTGTAGATGTACTTAATTTGCTAGAATTCAGGTAGCTTGTAAAAGTCAACAAATTCGAATTTTCTTGAGTGACAATTTTAGTAGGCTCAACACCAATATTGGAGTCTTTTGAAAGGTTAAAGTTGCTACTAGTCACGTTTATTGCCTCAACAAAATTAAGTAAGCTCTTATTTTGAAAATCGCAATTATCAGCAAAAGTTAAATCTTCAATATGAATGACAGGGTAAGCATCCCCATCTTTTTTGTTGTTTTCAATCACTTTTTGTTCAGCATTGGTCTTTTGTTCAATTAACATATTTTCAAAATGTATCAAAGGTGAGGAGGACGCTGGATTTTTCTCATTTTCATTCAAAGGTACGTTATGAGCTTTTAAAGACTCTTCCTCAAAAGTTTGTTCTAAAATTTTAGCATTTTTACCGCTTGAAGATCTCCTGCTCATATTACCTTTATTTAAAGAAACAGGCGTTGAGTCAACGCTAGATTTGCTTATATTACTAACATTTTGTTGTCTAGGACCAGGGCTTGAACTTTTGCTATTCCTTCGTCTAATGATTGGTGTTATATCAACATTTTCTGGGCTTTCTACAAAATCGGGGGTAGGAATATTATTGGGCTCGATACTTGTAGTCGGTGTACTTTTTTTGCGTTTTGGAGTAGCTTTTGGGGATTCACAATTTTTTTTGTTAACTGGTGTTTTCCTTCGGGAGCTTTTTATTGGTTTTTCCGCTACTTTTAAAGGTTTATCTGAATCTGATAAACTTTCACTTTCAACTGGTGGTTGTTTATTTTCCACCTTTTTAGATTTTCTTGGACTTCTACGTACTGGATTTAATCTGATAGCAGGAAACAAACTCTTGGTTTTTTTAGGGCTACTATTTTCAAAAGTACTTTTCTTTGATCGCTTTGAGAAGGATTCTCCTGCGCTACTTTTAGCTTTCCGTTTAGCTGATTTCGGTTTTTTGGGGCTAGTTTTAATTTTGTCGATTCTCAGAGGGTTCTTAAGTTTAATTTCTTGTGACAGAATCTGGGAGATTTTTTGTGGATTTAGATTTTCCATTTTTTGAATTTCTACTGTTTTTGAAACAGAACTAGTTTCAGAATTACATTGAACAATTTCTTTATTAGAATTAAGCAGATTTTTTGAACTGCTTGTATTTTGTAGCTCACATACCTGATTTTTCCCTGCAAAAATGTCTTCATTTAACGGTACAGGTTGGACAGGATTCTTTTCTTCTTGAGGAAAGATTTTCTTGGGTTGGAATAAGTCTGACTCATCGGTGCTATCATCTGATATTTCCATCTGTTTCCATAGAGGGGTCTGGGAGCAAAGATTCCTAAAATAATAAGTGTAATGTTTACAGGCCTCTTGGGTATACCGGCAAACGACTAGGGTTTATGGTCAGGAATTTTAAAAATACTTTAGCCAGTTTTAAGTTCGACCTTAACCATTCAAAAATTACCAATTTTTTTCTACCCCACTCTTTCGTTGAAAATTAATACAACGTTGAATTTTCGCTCTAGCGGTTTAACAGAAAAAAATTGAACAAATTGTATGTCTTAAAAGTTATTTTGATTTTGGTCGTCGATAGGGCCTTAAATGTATTTTTTTATTGACTTGTGTTAATCTAAATATTTTTTTCAAAAAAAGGTAGTATTTTCTTTAAATATAATTAAATCGTGATCATAAATATAATAAATCAAATACATGTTTCTTGACAGTACAGTGGACGACTATGCACTACTACTTCACTTATTTAACAAAAAAGAACCTCTAATTTTCTTGTATATATTTGTTTTTTGCAATGTCTAACTTGTTTAATGCATAGCACTAGATCATGAAAGAAGGGAAGTAGGGTGAGGTTAAATATTAATTTCTTATTAGCTCACACTACTACTATACTATAGATCCGAATTTTTTCAATAAAAAAAAAGTTGCTCCGATTTAAAAAAAATATATATATCTTTGCGTTTCAGATGATTTTGAAACTTTTTAGTCGCGCCGTCTGTCTGTCTGTTTGTAACGACCAACGCTCATAACTCAAAAACCGCTTGCCCGATTTTAATGAAATTTGGTACCTAGGCTGGGCGTTGGGTCGAGATGGTCCCATTTAAAAATTAACAAAATCCACCGAACACAAGCCAATTAAAAGGGTGGGGCAGATTTAAAAAATTAAAGTTTATGTGAAAATATGGCGTGTGTGATATCAAACGAAATGTAATTGAGTCTGGAGTTAAACAAAATAAATTTTAGTTTAAAAAAAAGGGTGGGGTAGATTTTACAAATTAGAGTTTAAGTCAAAACATTGCTTGTGTGGTCTCAAACGAAAGGTAATTGGGTCTGGAGTTGAATAAAATATATTTAAGTTTTTACTTAAACTTCCCTGACTCTTTCCCGAGATTCTAGAGGGTGTAAATCCGAACCGAACCGAATTGAACCGAACCAGCATATTTTTTCAAAAAAAAAAACTTCCCTGACTCTTTTCCGGGATCCTAGAGGGTGTTAATCCGAACCGAACTGAACCAAACCAAACTCGCATGGTCAAAATTGCGCATTTCGGTTCGGTTTGATTTGGATTGGTTTGATTCGGTTCGGTTTGATTTTTCTATTCGACATTTTAAAGTTTTGATATTTTGTTGTTTGGATATTTTGCAGTTTCGATATTTTAATTCGATATTTTTTGTTTTTGATATTAGAAAACTAGCTAGGCAGCTAGGTCTTTTCAATTTTTTGCGCTATGTTGTACCGGTGCTATTTTGTCCCGCGCCATTTTGCTCAGTGTTGTTTAGCCGCAGCGCTATTTTGTAGGGGCTTTATTTTGTCCCGCGCCATTTGTTCCGCGCTATTTTGTACCGGAGCCCTCCAACACCGATTCGGTTCGCTACAAAACAATCGTCCAAGGAAGGAACGGAGCGGGTCATATATCCCGATTGGTTCTACCGGCTTCTACGCCAAATTAGTGTGACATTTAGTATTTGCTTAATTTGGCGTCTTATCAAAAAGATGGCGATAGCAGTTTAAAAAATTTTTTGCTAGAGTAACGATATTACTTTTAATGCAATCGAAGTAAAAAACTGGAATCATTGCAAAATATATCTGTGTTTCATTGACCTGCACCAAAATCTATATAATAATAATTTCTGTTTGCCTTAAAACATATTGTTTTTATAATGCAATTTTCATGAATAATGAAATGCCAAAGAGTAGAAGAACGTTACTCTAATTGAATCACCCACTACTGTAGTTCTTTACTTTTTTTAATTTTACTATTTATAGACCCCCTGATCCACAATGTGTATGAAAACCTATTTCTACTAATATCTATACTATAAGTTTGTTGTATAAATGTTCTGTCTCTAAGTGTCCTTCTTTACGTAGTTAAGAAAAATAATTTTAGACTTTTTCTTTTTTTTTTCTAGTTCCGCTTGTTCAAAAAGTTACTAAATAAAAATCTACCAGGGGTTAAACTTAGATCAATTATGTAATTGTTTTTAACTCCTTTTTGCAACTGCTTATATGCTAACTTAAACTTTGTAAACCGCTATTTATTTTTGTTGCAAATAAAGATATTATTTATTTATTTATTTACAACGAAAATAGGAGTAAACAATATTACATACCCTTGTGAAGGCACCATAGAACTTTGGTTTTTGATTATTTGACTCTCATTATGAGTATACTTGTTATCTAGTTTTAAATCGCTTTGATCTAACGTGATATCTTCTCCAAAGATGTTACTGGAAATAAACAAAATGATAAAATAAACAACAACATCAGCACTTTGTATTCAAGGTCGTGAGACTTTAATATATTTCTGGATGAGCTAATGGTAAAATACAGGGTGTAAACGATATGACAATATTTAAAAAAAGCTTTAGTCACAATCGCCCACTACTGATGTAGCCCAATAACGACGGAACACCGGTGTCTTCGAGCTACCCTGTCCCCCTTTTGAGGAACTGCCCGCAAACCTGTTTTTGTTAAGTCTTTTGACTATTTTCTCTCAATATCCCTATTATTTTATTGTATATTTCTGGGCTAGGATATTTACTGGGACTGATTATATCTGTCTCCGTAGTGACGTCAAATCATGTCAGCACTTAGTGCGCGATTGTGACTAAAGCTTCAACTTAACATTTGATCTTTTTTAGTAAATGTTCGCATTTCGTGACTCCTTTTCAGATATCACGATTCATTTCATCTCCTTCCCATATGGTTACGCTCAAACTGATGTATCCCAATAAGGACAAAACACCGGCGTCTACGAGCTACTCTGTCCCCCTTTTGAGGAACTGCCCGCAAACCTGTTTTTGTTAAGTCTTTTGACTATTTTCTCTCAATATCCCTATTATTTTATTGTATATTTCTGGGCTAGGATATTTACTGGGACTGATTATATCTGTCTCCGTAGTGACGTCAAATCATGTCAGCACTTAGTGCGCGATTGTGACTAAAGCTTCAACTTAACATTTGATCTTTTTTAGTAAATGTTCGCATTTCGTGACTCCTTTTCAGATATCACGATTCATTCCATCTCCTTCCCATATGGTTACGCTCAAACTGATGTATCCCAATAAGGACAAAACACCGGCGTCTACGAGCTACTCTGTCCCCCTTTTGAGGAACTGCCGGCAAACCTGTTTTTGTTAAGTCTTTTGACTATTTCCTCGCAATATCCCTAATATCTTAGGTATAGCTTGATTAAAAAACCATGGAAATCTTGAACAAAACTGAAAAGATTGATTGATGATAACGCTAATTTTCGATGTTACAGAAATTGTCCTGTAACAGAACATGACTTGATATTTTTGACCATTATCTATCTTTGTAGTTGTGCCATAAATTGTGTACTTTTTCATTTTTATATTTTTGTCAAATTTTCAACTCCAGTGTTATTTTAAACCAATTTTTTTAATTTTAAATTGTTCTTTAGATACAACTTAAGTAAAATAATAAATTATTTTTCAGAGAATGTGTATTTTATGCATTTGTATAAAGAAAAAATACTACAAATACCTAACCCAAATTTATAAAAATTAGTTTTTAGGAAATATTTCGCTAGTAATTATAATAAAATTACTGCGCTGTATATTTTTTATTCAATTTTTCACTAGCTATCTTATTTCAGGCATATTTTAACACATTTGATAGATTTTGGGTAAGTACCATGTCATAAACTAGAGGCCCTCGATACATTTGACAATTATTGTTTGGTGTAAAACAATTGTCAAATGTATAGAGGGCCTCTAGCAAAAACTACCGCGTTACCGATAGGACAAAAAATGATCCTTGCAACAAAAACTCCTTATAAAAAACGAAACTCACAAATATCTTGCTATGACAAATAATAGCTTAAAGTCTGACCCGATCAGTTTACAACAAGTTTTGCTGATACAAAAACTTTTATTTATTGCAACAAAAATATTGGTTTTGTGCCAAAAAAAAGTGCCATTATAAAAATAAGTGCGCCCGTAATTCCATTAAAACAGTGGTCTGCAATATGTACACCCATGGGAACGCGGACCGCTATATGGCTTGTGTATTTGCCTAAACATTCTTAGAAACATGGTTAGAGTGCAGATTCTGTTTTTTTTTAAACCTACTAAAAGACAGGAAGAGTTCTGTAGTCTGAGCCTTATTGTAAATGGACCGAATATAGTATATGCCCGGTAGGTTCTTAGGTGTTGGTACGGCGCTGTTGATGGCAGTGGAAAAACAACACTCTGACTTGGGGAATTCTCGTATTGTATTTTTAATCTTTGTTTGTAGCTATCAACGACCCTTTTCAAAATCTTGTTGGTATTTATTTTTAACACTGATTGTTCAATATAAATGGTGAATTCGTGCAAAGCGTGAGCAAAGCCTCAAACATGTAATATTCTCAATTAAATGAAAAGGCAACATGGGGCTTGACGAAAAAAACAACATTTCGGCAACGTGCAGATAACCAAATTAAATGTCCTAGGTCACGGCGATATATCGAGCCAGATGAAAACAGAAGGGCAAATGAATTCGGCTCTAACAGAGTGGACCCAGAAAGAGATACAAAAGGAATGGACCAACACAGGAATGAACCAACACAGGAAACGCCAGACAGGCGAAGGAGTAGGTGACAGGATACAGCTAGTCCCGTAGAGACTGGCTGCTCCGTAGAACAAGAAGAGAAGTGGGAGATATAGTGGGAGTCCTAACCGGACAATGCGTTCTAGAAGGACACTTGGCAAAAATTAGAGTGAAGGAGGACGCGACGTGCGAGCGATGTTGGGCCGAGGACGAGACCTCGGCGCATTTCCTCTCATCATGTGAAGCATACAAGGAGGCAAGAAGAGAGGTATTCGAAGAGGAAGCCTTTGAGACGGAGGACCTTCTAAATCTGAGGTGGGCCGATATTCTGGCCTTTGTACAGAAGACGGGTAGATTCCTTAGCGAAGGAAGGACGCAGTAGGGGGGATGCCCGGGATTTGGCGAAAAGGGCGCTTCATGTACCTAGTGGCCAGGCCTAGAGCGTACCCCACACTACTACTAAGCTGTGTAAATTATATGTTATTTTTATGTCTACTTAGAGAATACTACTACTACATATTTATAAAAAAAAATCAGTTTTTCCTACAGAAGATTGCCCTCAATTTTTTTTATTCATTTTGTTATCTGATTACCGTTCCTATTTGGATACACGACAAAAAAGAGTTTTGACCCCCATGTTATATAAACTTTTTCCCTTATTTAGACCTCTTCTATTACTCGTTACAATATTGTTGAGTTACACCTCACAAAACAAACAGAATTTACAACAGCATAGTGAAGTGTCATCAGTTGTGGTATTAAAGTATGGCCCCTGAAAGAAACAACTCGAACCGAACCGAAGTCTCTTGAAGCAACTGAAATGGATTATTGGAGACGCGCTGCTGGAAAATCAAAACTGGAAAGAGTGAGAAATTAGAGAATTCGAGAAATTATGGCTGTTAAACACAAAATAACGGAAGACATACAAATTAACCAACTTAGATGGTATGGACACGTACAAAGAATGGCGGAAGACAGAATCCCAAAAAAAATACTAAATTGGATACCGCAGGGAAGAAAAAAGGAGAAAAACCTAGACTGAGTTGGAAAGAAGGAATAGACAGAGGCATCAGAGAAGAGGAGTAGATGAAAATCTCTGGACCAACCGAGACCAAGGGAGATTAGAATCAGAAGACGGCGGAGAATGTTATAAACTGATTTATATATTATATATTTAAGATTTTCGGGAAACTGAGCATCTAATGTCAACCTAAGCCAAGATTCCGGCTTAAACTGATAAAAAAATTAGTTGACCAAAGTGTTATTTGATTTTTGTGGTGTTTTGGGCAAAAATTTTATCACTCACATAAGTCAAACAAATTTTAGGTTGATTTTAAGTGGAATTTTATGGAATCTTTTTCTTCTTTATTTTGGGTTAACGTTAAGGTGAGTGGCAATTTGTTAAAAAAAAAAACAAATGAAAACAAGAAATATAAAAAAAAGTACACTATACATTTTCAGATTTCTTTTCAAAGTTATACAAGGTGACTGGTAAGTAGACGTATTCCTTTAAGGAGGTGAAAGTAGAGTCTATTTGCTACCGAATAAACATTATTCTCCTCTATACAATTCTTAACGGTTTCCGAGATATTAAATTTTTAAAAAAATTTAATGCTTTGCGGGACAAATATTTAAAATTAAGGAAAATAATAAGAGCTTTTTCAAATGTCGCTATTTCAGTTATAAGCTAACACACTAGCAGAAATATCAGCATTGAAAATTGTTGAAACACTAATGTTAACTATTAAATTATTTCGGTTTAAACTTTACTTTTCTTGTCAAATTTCTGACTAATGATTCCTTTATGCTTAAAAATTTCGAAAATTTCATAGTACATCAAACGTACAAATTATTGTTAAAAGTTCTCCATTCTATGGTCGTCAAAATAAGGTACATTATTTCAGAATTGCCTTTTTTTTTAAATAAATTATTTATTAAGTGTAACGGTTTTATTTTCGCATTTATAAGAAATAAGTTACACTGTAACACTATTTATTAATACACCGTACGCATTAATTTTTTAATTATAAACAATAACACAATTTAGTTTCAATTTATCGTCTAAAGTGTCGATTTAAACAGTTCTGCTTTAGATCTTTGGCATTTATTCACGGTATCTAAAATGGCAACGTTTAGTTTTCCCGAATATGCTGATATTTTATTTATTTATCGTTTTTCAAATGGCAATTTTACATTGTATTGCCAACATAATAAAAAAAAACAGAAATTAATTAATTATTGTTTTATTATAAAATAAGGCGCCAATTGTGTACATGACTTGCAAGACAGGCAATAAATTACACGTTTAATCTATCATCTTTCATGAAAATTTCAAAATTTTTGAACAGAAAATAATAATAAGTACTTCTTCACTAGTTACAATTATTACTATTATGTAGTTAGTAAATTGACAAAAATAGTTTATGCCGTACCTATTTAAGGTTAATTTTAACGCCAATATGTGACAACATTTTTATTACAAAACTAGATTGTAAAGCAAATCAAGTAATTTTTTCTTGATATAAATGTGATTATTTTTGGAAACTCTTAGAAATAAATATTTTATTTAATAATAAAATAAAAAGGCAATTCTGAAATAATGTACCTTATTTTGACGACAATAAAATGGAGAACTTTTAACAATAATTTGTACGTTTGATGTACTATGAAATTATTATTATTTTTAAGCCTAAAGGAATCATTAGTCAGAAACTTGACAAGAAAAGTAAAGTTTAAAGCGAAATTAATTTTAAATGCTGATATTCGTTTTTTTTTTTTTTTTCCTGATTTGGTAACCGTGACTCTTTTGCCGACACTAAGGCCGCCATTTCGGAACGCCTAATTGCACGGGTCATCGGCCACCTTTGGAACCCCAGACCGGGTATTTTTTTTTATCCGGTACTTTTGTCCCTTAGAATGGCCTACCGACTGAAGGAGTGTGTAACAAAGTCCGCCTTCACGAGATATCCGACCTCATCCGGCCTGGTTACCGGCGTGAATGAAGGGGTAGGACAATATTACATTTTACAGTCCTCAGGAATCCTATAAATGTCTGCCGCACCCGACCTCGGCAAGCGACGGGGATCGAACCCGCCACTGTAGCAAGCGAGATTCCTTAACTCACTCGTGTTCAATACGCGAACGCACTGAGCCACCACGGCTACAAGCTGATATTCGTGTTAGTGTGTTAGCTTATAATTGAAAAAGCGACATTTGAAATAGCTCTTATTATTTTCCTTAATTTTAAATATTTGTCCCGCAAAGCATTAAATTTTAAAAAAATTTTAAAAACATTGAATATCTCGAAAACCGTTTATTCGGTAGCAAATAGACTCTACTTCCACCTGCTCAAAGGAATACTTCTACTTACCAGTCACCCTGTATATATACAAAAATAATATATGGCCTTGTGGTCAAAGTTGTTAATAATTAATTTCTGTGGCCGCGCCGGAAAGGAAAGCCCGTGATGATAAATTCAAAAAAAGTTTGTCAATAAACGATAATATCCTTTTTAGTAAGAGTGCCAAATTTTATGTTTGTATATCCAATAGCCGTTTTTTTTTTTTATATATCGCTTATAACCTAAATAAACCAAGAAAAAACCGTTTTGAGCTTTGTTAGAGGGAGGAAGGGAGGCTGGTTACTTTTTCAGCACATTATAACCCATGTTTTCAAAATGTTTTTATTTCCTCAAGCGAAAAAATAAAAGGTAAATAATGTCAATCCATTGGTTTTTGCAATGTTTTGTTTAAATTTGCCACTGTAAAGGTTATTTAAAAAAAATTAGTAAAATAATATCAAACAAAAAATTTTCTACCGACTGGCAAGTCATTTAAAATAAAAGATGAAACTCATAAAGTAAAACACTTATCGAAGCCTTAATTTAAAAAAAGTATTTTAAGATTTTACAAAAGAAACTACAAAAGTGAAACGAAAGAGACGATTTTCTGCAAAAAACACTGAAATGAAAATTAAATATCTATCACCAGGGTTCGCATACCAAAAACCCATTTCAAACACACCTAGCTTGTTTTTTTATACAAGAGAAATCTCACAGTGTTCTCCTAAAAATTTTTTGTTCTTTCAGTTTATTATTTAGCATATCTTTTGGAAATAGTTATACACGGTGTAACGTTAAAAAGAATCCACCTGGGTTTTCTCAAAAACTATTAGATAATTTGAAAAACGCCAAAACACGTCGATTATGTTTGCAATGGGGGGGGGGGGGACACTTTTTAGAGTTCTTGCAATTTTTTTTAGCACACACCCCCTTCGAGGGCTAAACTTTACCTTTATATTTTGAATAGGGAATCTATCTATGTAAAAAAAAGCCAAGTACGCGAAAATGGCATTCTGTAAAGAAAATTGAGATAAAAGTAAAGCCAAGTTCTCCAATAAAAATTTCAAAATGAAAGGTTCTTACTAGTTGTCATTGTTGGAAATGTTTTTCTAAACTTGGCTATTACGGCTCTAAATGACTCTTAGGCACAGTGCTAAAGTGAACATAAAGAAGTTTGGCTGTAATAGCAAAGTTTAAAAAAGCATTTCCAAACTAGTAAGAACCTTTCATTTTGAAATTTGTATTGGAGAACTTGGTTTTACTTTTATCTCAATTCTGTTTACGGAATGCCATTTTCGCGTACTTGGCATTTTGTTACATGAAATGTTTTTGTTATGATCATGTTTTGTGAAGATGACTGAAAAACTAGTTTAGTATTTCATGAAATCATGAAAATTTGATCCTAAATTCTAAAGCAAAACAAGGAGGAAATAATGTAAACCAACCCTGTCAAAAACTTACATCATTTTTGCTTCAATAGAACCATTCTTTGTACCACTGATTTTCTCCATCTGCGCTGACGTTTTAACAGGGGTTTTCTTGCAAGGACTACTATTTGAGTTCAAAGTGGGCATTGATGTATTTATTTGATTTTCAGGATATTCGGTTTCTGGGGTTATATTTCTAAAGGTTTTAAAATCTTTTATATCTGTCGTTTTAGAAGTCTCCTCCGATTTATTAAAAACTCCATTTTTTGTCAGTAAACTGTCTTCACTATTTGTTGAATCATCGCTGTCCTCTAATGCTTCAGCTTGTTTCTTTAAAACCTCCATTAATTGATTATTAATCCTTTTACCAATAGAAAATCTCTTTTTAGGACAAATTTGTATGCTTTTTTCTTGAATTTTTATACTCCTGTCTATTTCTATTTCTTCTGTTTCCATATCCGAACTTGAATTAGAATCTTTTGAATTTGAATCCCCTTGTTGCTGAATCCTAATTATGTATTTGCCTTTGGATTTTTGTTTGTTAGGTAGTTTCCTTGCATGTTCATCATTTCTTAGGATGTTTATTAGTTGATTATCAACTATTTTCTTTTCAGTTGATTCTTGAACCACCGTCTCAATTTTTTCCAAAGATTTGGATTCTTCACTACTTTGAAGGGCTTGATATAATTTCATATCCATGTTTTTGCCACTAGATGCAACATTTTTCCACACGGTATGGTTGTGCTCAGCAAAACTTTCAGTATCCTCTGTCATGGTAACACTAAGATTGTTAAGTACTTCTTTTTTAAGTAAATCCATAATTTTACCTCCAGCTTGTTTGAAGACCTTAGGACTTTTCGATGTGCTACTGTCATCCACTGAGAAACTACTTTCGTTTAAAAGTTCTCTATTCCCCAAAAATTCCCTTTTAAGATTTTCCATAACTTTTCCCTTGGAAACCCCAGAGTTTCTGGCCAGTGTGTTTACCAATTTATCACTTTTGGAACTAGAACTTAGTGCATTTTGAGTACAGAGGCTTCCCCCAGTATCTTTAAGATCTTCATGCCTAATTAATTCTTTTGGAACGTCATCTAACGCATCAACACTAGCAGCCTCTATGATATCATTCTGAAGCTCTACAGCAGGTTCGGGGTTAGCAACTCGTTCACTAAGACCACGTTCATCATCTGTGCTAATTTCATAGTTGTTGCTGTCACCCCTTGATCTGACAAATTTAAGAGTTAACTCCGGATGGTCGGATTTCTTTATAGAAGAATCGCTTGCTTTATTATTAACAAGGATATTTTCGGGTCTATTGCTTTCATAGGGCAAATCAATTTGATTTTTCGCTTTGTCCAGATTTTCAAATTTTTGCTCATCTTTGGTTTTAGGTTCTGCATTCTCAGATTCCTTTTCGAAATTAATATTCTGCTTAGTTTTTAAATCTTTGGAATTTCCAACATATTCTGTACATATGTCATCTGAACTTTCTATGAAATCTTTGCTACGTTTTTTATAGTTTTTACCGTAACATTTCTCTGGTGATCTAATTTTTTTCCGGTCACATTTTTTGGACCTAGCGAGTTTGGAGGTAGCGGGTCCTAGTAAAATGGGTGTTATTCTTTTCCTTGGCTTATCCGAATAACTTTCATTTAAAGTGCTTGAAGAAGCATCTAGATTGGTGCTCGAAGAATCATAAGTCTCACTCACGCTGGTGCAACTTCTGAAAAAAAGAAAAAGCAATTTTATTCAATTAAGAAAAATAACAATTTGTATAATACTTAAAAATAGAATTTTAACACTAATTTAACTTATATAATGTTAAGTTGGATTTTCTGAGCACAATATTTATTTAGGATCATTAAAGTCGTTGTCTGTGAATATTGTGCTTTTTATTTAAGAACCATAGAGAAATAGGTTGAGGGCCGCCATAATTATGTTATGGCCGTGGAGCCATCAACGTATAGATGTTTTCTTTGTACGCTGTTAATATTTCTGATCTTAGGGTCCCCACATCAAGGTTTTGAAATATAAAAAATAATAAACTTCACAGTTTAGGTTGTCCAGTGGACTAAGTTTGAAAAATATTTATTGTACAAGAGAAAAATTGCAAATTTACACATAAATATATCGAGACAGTAGTGTTTGAAAAATCTGCACTTTTTCAATTAATTTTAACAAAAATAAATAAATAAAATGATATATTCTAAAAGTAGTAGTAAGTAGTTTAAGCCATTTTTTGCGTATAGTTTTGAACTAAGCTTAAGATGAACGAGAATCCTGTATTAAAAGTCATGAGCCACCACTGCCGTTAAGTGTAAACAATTCTTCGGATGAAAAGTATGGATTGAGGAAATAAATTATTTTATTTATTTTCTTTTGGACTGTCATCAGTGGCTTGAGGTTTGTATAATAGGCGCCACCCCGGTCAAAATTGCAGTATTCTGGTAATGATTGTACTAAAGCATAATATGATTTTTCCATTTTAGGTGGTTCTATATGGTTTCTGGAGATATCGGGATATGCCAAGCAGTTTCTTTTCTAAATCGTAATGTGATATTACGAGTTCTTTGTGGTAAATTTTTACGGGTCGTTGAAAATGGTAAATAGACGGTTTTATTTAAGTTAATTACAAGGTTCGAATCTAACCAATCAACAACTTTTTGAAGTATTTTTAGAGAACAGAAACTTGTTTCTAAGAATGTGTAACTTGGTGGGTTTTCGTTTACTTGTAACGGTACAGTAAAGTCTATAGATGGGGGTATTTTACAGAAATCTTTTAAATGATGTGTAACATGCTTAAATGAAAATTGAAGTTTCATTTCAGTGGCGTCCGTAAAAAAAAGTGCGTTTTCGTAATTATTTAATACAACAAAAGTCAGATTTCCTCCTTTTTCCTATAAGGTTATAAATAATTCGACAGAAAATGTTATTTTCTAAAATAAAGCCTTATACATAGAGAACCGCAAAAAATATGTAACATATATTATTCTTAAATTTACGGACGCTATTGTGGCGTTACACACAATCTAAACAACACTAAAAATACAACACTTATACACCTTTTAAATAAAAATGTCATTGATAAGAAGTGATTTATATTTTTCTTCCTAAAAGTTTTGTTTCTGAGAAAATTGGTTAAACTTAAAAATGTTGGTGTATTTACTTTGGTTGAAATGTGCATGTTGGGGATGCCTAAGGGTACGTGTCTCTGGAAGGGTAGTACGTAGTTATAGCTTTAAAATATCTCATTTGATAGATCTCTTCATGGGCTTTAAGCCATCTTAAATATTTCCAATTGTTCAAAGATGCCAGAGTGACAACAATCGGGTTCTTAGAGCCCTTTGGTAATTGAAATCATCAATAAATATTTTAAGATACCTCAAATCTAAGATAGGCCCGATAATGACAATTATCTTTCTGACGAGTGCAGCAACTTGGCGCGTATATTTAACTATAGGCACTACATTATTATTACTTTTTCAGGGGTCATGTCGCAATTTCCCCCGGTATTTTTTTTGTTGAGCTGTGGATTTATATGTGCAAGACTTGAATATATATTTTTACTAAACCCCTTTGAAGTTGCCTTTCAAAAAAAAAATTAATTATATACTGGCCCACAAATCGCAAAACCAGATTGTCATTTTTTTAATAAAAGGTTTTTTTTTGCCGCCGATCCCAATTTTCGCAACGCACTTAGTTATATTTTACCAGACGCCACTCGCTACCATATTATTTGGGGATTTTGATTCAATTTCAATTGACAGTACTTACAGTCGATTAAATGAATAATGTCGCAAATTAAATATTTAGGGACACAAATTTAAGCTCACTTGACAACAATGTAGTACAGAAATTATGGGCCCATTTTTCTCTGTCTTTTGTCGTTCACAACCAAACCCTGCTGTGTTAAATCAAAAGGGTTTATCTGATTTTACAAAATTTTGGGTAGGACATAGTTATATTACACTACCTAACATGACATTTATATATCAAAATTTTTTATAACATTTTATTTTCTTTTTTGTCAAGCCGTGAAGATAAACCTGACTAGCAGCTACTTTATGATGTTTTGGACTTTATAATGAATAAATAATGTTTCTTTGCTTTAAAATATCATTCAGGAAGCATTAACGATTTTTCGGTATGTTTGCGGTTACTACACAGTAGCGGATCTAGGCCCTATAAATAAGGGGCCCAAAAAATGACTTTTTTGGGGAGGGGGGTAGCTGGGCCTGTGGTCCTAGGAGGCATGACGTTTTCTAACTTAAACAAAAATTCGAGAAAAAAATCTATTTTCTGGCAACTTTCGATTAGTTCTTGAAATATGGTATGAAAAGAAGACAGGAAAATTAGTTTTGGCATTCCAATAATTTTAAAGTCATCTGATCAAAAAAATATTTATTATTCGGATTTACATGAAGTTCTTCACCCCCACCAGTAGAAAATAGAAATTCTAAACTTTTTTGGCTATTTTTTATTTATTTCGTATAATTGACTAATTGTATCCGATTAATTAAAAAAAACACATAAAACCACAATAAACAACAAAAAAGTTGTGTAAAACCAACAGAAACAACTACTCCGAGTGAAAATACCCCTACCGGCATTGAATTATGGTGATGGCTTGATGCTTTCATCGGGAACTTGTTAAAACTATTAGGTTTTCACTCTCTCGAACGTCGATTACAAGGATACGAATGATCCCCGTCTGAAACAAGTCCAGACAATCTGCAGGAACAGTGATCCACGCCAATCCACAACCGGTTTCGGCCTTTTGGGCCATCCTCAGGTGAATGCAGGCGATAGTTATTGTTACGATTAAAAATAAAAAAATACATCAATCATCAGGTAATGCAAAATAAAATTAAGCTAGAAAACATACTAAACTATGTCTATGTCTATTAAAAATAACATATTAACCACCAGGTGACCTATCCAGCTAGGTCGAAGCCCTGCCTTCTGAATCTCAAATGACCTATTTACAAACACACTGTTATTTTAATAATATATTTAAAAATGGCCAAGTAATCCGCATTGGTGCCAAATCGGTAAAACTGCATCAGATATAGAGAAACTTTTGCGACATTATTGGTGAAAGGGTCTGTACATAGCTTAAAATGCAACACTGAAAAAAGAGACTTTTTAAAAACTACTAAATGTTAAATAAAATTTTGGAAAAAGCAGCTAAACAACGATTTAGCTTTATTCGAACTCTTATTAAAATAATTTAGTAACTAAATAAGCATTAACTTTATTTATTACGTAACTCTTTAGCTTTAAAAGTCATTTATACACGGCAGCTTAAAGTTCTGATTTTATCCAAGTATGTTTTTGAAAATTACGACCGTATGCACATTTCTTAAATCGACGAATGTGGTTGGTCTAGTGAACAAGTGTAGGGAACTTCATTGTTTAAATAAAAAGTGCAACGTGGTTTCTCTTGGTTCGTTTCCACGCCCCTAGTTACATTTTTTGAACTACAAAACATTTCATTTAGTTTTTATTTATTTTTTGAATACATGGCACATTGAGATCCAAAAACCAGATATGTATTTTGAACATTGAAATTATTAATATATTTTTTTATCCTTGGACTTTCCGTCAGTAGCTAGGATCAATCGCCGTCTTTTTAGCCAAATTTTTGCCGAGAATTGCCTTGTTGGGACGTTACAAAAACATATGCCGAGGTAAGACTCGAACCCACAAGATACGCAGCGCGCCCAGCCTACACGCGGTCGCTCCAGTCTTATAGCAAGCACTGCAGCCATATGCACGAACCAACGCGCTAAGCTGGTAGGCCACGGTTCTCATTGTTAAAATTAAAATTAAAACAAGAGCAATTCCAAATCACATCTCGATGTGTGTCTTGTTTAACACCTCTGTTATGCACTCGGCCCGTTTCACTCTTAACCTCTGATAATGAAATTTTAGCTCTGAACAAAGTTGGCTTACAATAAAAGGTGACTGTAAACAATAACGAGTTGGACCTTAAACAAAAGTTTAGTACCAGATTTAAATATTTCAAAAAAGTTGAAAAGCTAATTGATATTTTCGAAAAGGGTTTCAATGCTAAAAATAACTACGAAAAATCAAATCAAACATATCTTAATTAATTTTCCAATAAAAAAAGAGACAAGAATCCTTGGTATGGTGGTAACAAGGATTTTTTCGGAGAAGGTAGACATTAATTGGGACTTATTTGTCAAGAGCATACAGGGGGTTTTGGTATCAAACAGACCCAGAAGGACTTTCCAGATATTTTCTACATATTTCATGAAAATAGCACAAAATACGGCATTATGAGGTCTTGGACACCACCCAAGACATATTCCTGGGTGCGCTACTGATCAATATGTTTTGTTATTTTTCTTAAAGTGTCTCTAATAACAATATTCATAAAATAGATCAACTAACTCAAATATAAGACTTACATTGTACCAAATATCCCAAATATACATAATATATATAATTAGATGTCTTGGGAAGCTTTTAGCTTCTTAAGTCCGTTAAAATAACTACAAATAGAAAGTATAAGTAAACTAGAACAAGTATTTACAGTTTTTAAATAAATATAGTCCGAGAAAACACCACAAATGTAAAAAATAAACCATGGAAGATTAAAAATACTTAAAAACGCATGTAAACATAGAGCTCTAATCAAATCGTGGCACTCCAAATTACGTGCTGTCACCTCTTACGCCGCTTCGACTATGGAGTTACCAGGCAACCTATTCTCTACAGACCTTGGTTTAAACCTAATTAATATAGAATTTAAAGCTCTAGCTCTTTTCATAAAGATTCAGTTCGCATCTTGGAATGATCATAGCACAAAGTTATGGTTTAAAACAAACGTAAAATCAATCTTTGAAAATTGTTTACAGAGAAATAACTACATTAAAAAAATTAAGTCGTAAATGTCAAACTTAACCTTATATTTATTAAAAATGATAACATCACAACAAAAAGTATATATACAAGTAAGTACAAACTATATAGAGAAAAAAATATCCATCCTTAAACTGGAAATAAATCTGGTCCTTGTGCCTACAAAATGGCGTAGCACGGTGTATAAGATTATCAATAAAATAATTCCGGTCGCAGAAAAAACCAAAAAGCATGGAATGAGTCAAAATGACATTTGCATCTAGTGCAACTCTATTGGTACTCTTATACACCGCGTAAAAAACTGTGGGAATAGTCTAATTATTTGAAACTGGGTAAAAAGTTGATCAAATCGTGTATTTAAAAAAGATTTAGAAATAGTCTCGCAGTGTCGTGAAATACGACAAGTGACATTTTGTGATAAAAAAGATCAAAATGTGTAGTTTTTCTTAATGTTGTGCCTTGCTGTTTTATAATATCGATGGAAAAAGTCAAAAATCAGGACTTAAATGGGTTTTTAGACATAATATGAGCCCAACGACTTCTTCTCATCAAGAAAAGTAAATTGCAACTGGTATCTAGGAAAATTTATAGATTCTAAGTAAAAAAAACCTTATTATTTCACTGTGATGTAACTGATTTAAACCTTTTTAGTAAATACAGATATAGGTCACTTAATAGTACAAGGCAAGGCGACGGGAAAAATATTAATACAGAGTTTTGTAACGATTTCATAAACTAACCTGTTCTCGTCAAGAAGTGGTTTGACTGCCAATTTTACAGCTTCCTTGTCAACGGAATCAGTCTGAATTGACTTTTTGGAAGTGAAATCTAAACTTGTTTCGTCTCTACTCAGGTTTTGATCATGTTGAGAAGATGTCGCTCTAAAAAAGTTAATAATCAGTTTAGTTAAATCCTTCGAAACATTTTATTTTTAACCAGAAATTTAAGTTTACATTTCCTTTACGTAATATGATTTATCCTATACCAAATTGCAAATAATGCAAGGACCCAAAACTATAAACAACAAGTGAAATTAAAGAAAGAAAAATAACAAAAAAGTTTTCTGCTTCGGCCGGGGATCGAACCCGGGATCTCTTGCTATCTAGGCAAACATTCTACCACTGAACTACCGAAGCCATACATAAATTTTCGGAAAACTTCTGTCTAAGCAGGCTGCGGTGTCTCAGTACAAGAACGAGAAACTCTCAGGGTATTAACTCGGCCAAGTCATCCAACCGATCTCTCTAAATTCTTCTTTCCCACTGTCAAAGGTATGATAACTCAAATTAGACGTAAAGAATCAACGTCTGAAAGCATAAGATCACCTTTTCGTGTGTTAAAATTTCTGATCGCAAATGGGCGAGTTGCCAATATAATTATCAAATACCAAATTGCAAATAATGCAAGGATCCAAAACTATAAACAACAAGTGAAATTAAAGAAAGAAAAATATTTAATATTTTTCTTAATATTATATAATATGTATTGAGACACCGCAGCCTGCATAGACAGAAGTTTTCCGAAAATGTATGTATGGCTTCGATAGTTCAGTGGTAGAATGTTTGCCTAGATAGCAAGAGATCCCGGGTTCGATCCCCGGCCGAAGCAGAAAACTTTTTTCTTATTTTTCTTTCTTTAATTTCACTTGTTGATTACAATGATTTATCCTACTTTCGTACCCAAATCCAGGTCTTTCTATTTAAAGTAATGACGCTAGTACTGCAACCAGGCTGGAAAACATTAGAAACCGATTAACAGATTGTAAATGACAACATTTCTTGCCTCTTAATAGGAGGCCTTGTTAACAGGTTTAATTTTCTTTTAAGTAGCTGACCTGTGGCTAATTGCATGAACTGCACATTGACTGAGACCTAGATGTGCAGGTGCAATAGTGTAGAAGGTACAAGCGATAATCTAAAAGCACATTTTGCCCCCATACGTCAGTACTTGAAGGCCGATTGGCGTGCCAAGTTGCATTACTCTAGCTTAAGCCGCTTAGAATTTTAAAAAATATTTGACACCCAACCTTACTTAGGTTTGTTAACAGGTCAGGCAGTGTTGGCGAAATCATTGGTAATCGACTAAAACAGGTGTCATAAAATCTTCGCCCAAAAGACGCTATGGCCCGCACGTTCCAATTTCACAAAAAATATATTTACAGACTTTTCGAATAGTATGTCTGATACGTTCATATAAAACTTTTCTTTTTTCCCGTAGTTTAATATATGGCAACTATTAAAATGTAAATATTTCGAAAACTACCAAAGATAAATTCCTTATAACTGGCATCTGAAACAAATTTAATGCTTTATTGCAGTCTGTACATGGCAGGTTAAAAAATAGTAATCCATAATTTCCATCCAACAATAACAAGAAAGTTGGAAAGAGGTCGACCTTTTAAGAAGAAAACATTGACTTACCCAACAACAATATGCGAAATAATATTGATCCTTGAATCTGCAACGTTCATTTCCATACGGCTGCTTTCTTCAAATATGTTGGACACATTTGTGATATTATTTTCAGCGATAGGGACATTTTCATCGTTTAAAATTGTTTTAATCTGAGATACCTTGCCTTCTCCCCCTTTATTTACAACAACTAAATTTTCAACTTCAAGTTGTTCAATTTCCATCGGTTCACATAAAATGTCACAACTGTTATTATTTTTAATGGTGCCCCGCCCTTCTTCCTTAACAACCGTATTTTCTTTAACTCTCCTCTCGCCTGTAGCATAAACTTTATCCACTTTATCTTCCTTCTCTTTGCTAGTGGGCTTGCTTAATTCAAACTGCTTGTTTTCTGTAAATGTATTAGTGTTCTTATAACTGTCATCTTTTAAAATACTTCGTATATTTGGTTCTATTTCCTCTGTGCTTAAAAGATGAATTTCCCTTTTAGTACTATCCGTCTCAACTTTAATTTGTTCTTCATCATCTAAAACCTCTCCTTCCTCTAAGGAGTTGTCACTTGTCAGTTCAGCCAATAACTGTTGTTTCATTTTCAACAAATCCGTGGCGTCTTTATTTTCTAAAGATCTACTGGTTTCGGCATCAACATCATTTGAATCACCAGAATAGATTTCTAGGTCTCTATTATAAAGTTCCAAAACCTTGTCTATAGAATTTTCGTCTTCATGAGTCAACAAAACCTCATGTTCTTCGTGCAATCTTTCCAAAAGATCTTCAACGGGAAAACTAGTACTGTCCTTATTAGATTTAGTTCTGTATTCTTTATGAATACGATGTTCACTCTGTTTATTTGGCTTCTCGTTTTCAACATGTTTTCTTATTGTTTCGACCTCTTTACTGTTCATTTTATTATTTCTTTTTCTTTCAAGCCAATCATTATTTTTTAAATCATAATTATGTTTCGAATCTCCAGAACTACTTTTAGAAGGTTTCTCTTTTAACTTATTCTTGTCAATCAAATCTATGTTTTTACTTTTTGTAGAACTATCTAATTTGCAAACTTCTGATTTTACTTTAAAATTACTTACTTTGTTTTTGTATTCATCAATAGATATTTTAACAAGCTTTTTGGTTTTATTTTCTCTAGATTCGTTTGAACTCGATCTCGATCTATCTTTTACAGGTAATGAATTTTCATTTTTTCTATCATTTCCCCTTGAGATTTTTTCTCTTGGTCTGTTTCTTTGTTGATCCCTCGACCGTGATCTATGCCAGCTTTTATCTCTGCGGCTTGATTTATCTCGTCTATCTCTAGATCTGCCACTCCTTGATCTACAACGTCCCTCTCTATAACTGTTGTAATGTGTAGATCTTGACCTATGTCTACCTCTTTCCCTACTTCTATCTCTGGAATCGTGTTTTGAAGTGGAATAATTTCTTTTGTGCTCTTTGTCTTCTTTTTCTCGGTCCTTTGAACGTCCCCTTGCTAGCCTGGTTTTTGATTTATCTCTAGAGTTGCTAGAAACTTTATTAGGCCTTATTTTGTTATTAGTTATTGATTGATTTCGAGGCTTTGCTTCCCAATCCTTTAAAATGTTATTACACTTTTTACTCATTCCTATTTTCATTGTATCTCTCAAAGAAGCTTGTACATCACCATGTAAATCAGATAATATGTCTCTTGTGTCAAGATCTTTACAGTCAGATAGTTTGGGAATTCTCTTAGAATATAAAGCGGTAAGCCGTTGATCAAGGTTTTCCGTAATTTGAGAATCAGTCTTTTTTTCATCAAAATTAGAAACTGTGCCAATATCATCAGTACTTTTTTCTATGTCACAAGTAAATTTCCTTCTTATATTGGAAGTAACTGGTTCAATACCAAGATAATCAGTATTTTTCTCTCTCTCACAAGTAGATCTCCTGCTTTCTTTGGAAGTAACTGGTTCAGATTGCTCATTTTTTTGTTTTTCTTTAGCTATAAATGTTGACTTTCTATCTAATGGATCATTTTCAACTTTAGTGTCAGTTCTAGAAACAGATGTGCTTTTTATTCGTAAATCAATAGCTTTCTGCTCAACATCACCTGCTTTTAAAAGTCTGGGGTCTTCTAAATTTGTATCAGCAATTTTTATAACCGAAGAGGCCTTCCTTGATAATTTTTTTTCTTCCAATTTAGTCTGCTTCGGTTCTATAGTTATATTTTTATCTTTTTTATGATTTAAAACTACATCCTGATTTATCTTTTCAGGAATACATTTAGGATTAGTCAAAACTGGATGTCTATTTTCCTGAATAATCTCAATATCTGATTGGCCTGAGTTCGAAACCATTTTAATACTGTTCCTCTCATGATTTGTTCGTCTTTTGTTATGCATTCTAGCACTAAATAAATTTGGATGCTTGACTAAGCTTTCGTCAGTTTCGATGGTATCTGGTTTTTGGGTTATCTGAAGTATGGCAGTTTCTTCATTTTCCTGTAAGCGTGTAAGCTGATTGGAAGAATGACTAAAGCTGTTAACATTTTTACTAAAATTATAGTCTTCACTTTCATCCAGAAAATTATTAATAATTTCTAAGTTTTCTTTCATCACATGTTCAATAGAACTGTGTTTTTCAAAACTGGTAGTCCTTTGTTCTGCTTGATGTTTTTTGTAGTATAAAGAAGAGTCTGTATTTCTTTTTCGTTTGTCTAGAAGAAAAAATAAAAAAATCAAGGTTATGAAGTTTGCTTATGATATTAGATCATTAAAATACATAAAACCGTCTTTCTCTCCTTATGATTTAATATGACCTATTTTCAAACAACTTGGTTTTGAGTTGCTGTTAGAATTTTATTGTAAGCTAAGCTACATTCGTAATGAACTCGTGAAATAAGTAACATGTAAACTAAGCAGATGGATTTCAGTAGGAACGTTTCTAATGGAATTCGGAGTTAAATTGCAAGTTAAATAGAGCAAAAAAGCTTGCAAGTCTCACTTCAAATCACAAGTTCGTGCCAACTGCGAGATATGCGCAGTACTTTCTTAATTTTGATTTGAAGTTTTTAATGATTTGGCTTCTTGTTATGTATTTTGTTATATTATTAAGATTAGATGCTGGCCAGTTGGCTCGATCCAGGCGATAAAACTTAAATACACACACACAACTGTTTTACTTGAGACCTATCAAAAACCTATTGTTTTTAACAAACAACAGTAATTTAGTAACACCAATGCGCCTGCCTTAGCATGGATCAAAAGATTATTGTGATAAATTTCGTCCCGACTTCAGTGTCAAAGTTTGACTTGGCCCAGGAATTCATTACAAATGCAGCATTGAGCGCTTTGAAATTTTAAAAGCATAAGCCCTCTGCGTAGAACTACCCAATGGGCCAAAAGAAAGCAGACAAAACCTTTTCCATTATAACTTTTGAACTATTCCATCGATTTTAATGGGACAAACAGCACAGGAAGGAACTGATCAGGCTCTTGACCAAAAATATTATTTTTTGTTCGTTGTCTTAAATTCCAAGATGGCGGACAGACTCAACCAAGACCCTTCAAAGAAGCTGGTTTCTTACGTTCCAGAAATATTTTAGATTTTTATTAAATTCGTAAAAATTACCGCATCGCATATGAACACACAACGCAACAATATAAATCATTCAACAAGGTTTAGTAGTGTGAACCCAACAGAAACAACTACTCCAAGGGAAAATACTCGTACCGGTATTGAATTATACTGATAGTTTCTCACTTCACTCAACAGGAACAAACCCAATTACAGAGTGGGAAAAATACAGTTAAAATTAATTACAGCTAATAAAACATACAAAAAAAAATAGTGTTTATAAAAGATAGAAATAATAAGTTAGTAGTAAATTAGGACAGCCGTAATGTTTTTAAATAAGTGATACTGCAATTAAATATGTCACATTGATCATTGTAAGAATTACAAGTGTTGCAGGCTCTTGTTAAATGGGCAAATGTTCGTACGTTGGTTTGAACTGTAGCTCTGCCAAACTGCGTCTATCTTTTAGAGAGCTGATATTAAACCTATTACAAAGGACCTCATTTGGTGTTCTTATTTCCGGGTACACACCATCTAATTTAAAAGCCAGGTATTTTAAAAATTTGCGCTGAATTTTTTCAATTGAGTCAATATGTGTTTGGTAGCACGGTGACCACACTATAGACGAGTATTCTAATCTTGATCGAACGTACGCAAAATATAATATTTAAACTAGCGATATTCTTAAAATGTTGAGAATTGCGGATTATAAAACCGAGCATTTGATAACTCTTCTTAACAATATCCCGTATATGAGGGACAAACGAAAGAGCACTGTCGAATGTTATACCGAGGTCTTTAAATTCCAGTGATCTAAGCAATATGGCATCATCCAAAGAATAGTCAAACTGAATTACCTGTTGCTTAAGAGAGAAGAACCAAATAGTCAAAGGACAAGCAAATATACAACAGAAATGCTGGAATTTTATCCGGACCAACAATAGCCTTCGGTTTTAAACTCCTCAGGGCTCGCAATACCTCAGATTTCTGAAACTTTTTAAGCGATATTTCATTAGTAATCGAGGGGTCTTCAGTATTCGTATGCTATGGGGATCTGTTGATCTGATGTATAAGATGACTGAAAGTATTTGGCGAAGGCATCGGCGATACTCTGTGGATCGAGCGCTATGACTGAAAAACCACAGGTAAATGTTGCATTGCAAAGTTGTTTTGTTTTGGTACGAAGCCCGCGAACATTTTGATAGTACAGTGATAAGAAGCACGTCTACGCTGAAACTCAACCAACTGCACTGGCCTCGGATCTGGTTGATTTAGTGAAATATTGTGGGAGGTGCCAATACGGTCGATCACGGTATTTTGGATGGCAGGGACTTGTGATAGCTATATGGTGGACCCAAAACTTTCCGACCTATACTTCTGATTAGCTTGTTTATATGCGTAACAATTATTATAGTCCCAGCAAGGATGATTTATGGAAATATTTAGATCATACTTAATTTTAAGATATTTACAGTTGACGTAGGACTTATCGGCAGAGTTGTTACAGTCCTTTACTTCATGTCCCTCTCCACAGAGTGGACATGAGGGGTCTTTTTGACAGTATTTTTTCCGAATTGATTACATTTGAAACAGCGTGATACTGAAGTAGAATCGTAAACAGAAACAACTACTCCGAGGGAAAATATCCCTACCGGCATTGAATTATACTGATGGTTTGATGCTTTCGTTGGGAACCTGTTAAAACTGTTTGGTTTTCACTCTCTCCAACGTCGATCAGAAGGAGACGAATGATCCCCGTCTGGAACACGTCCTGACAATCAGGAACAAGTGATCCATGCCAATCCACGACCGGTTTCGGCCTTTTGGGCCATCCTCAGGAGAATGTAGGCGATAGCTCCGTGTAGAGCATAAGTTGTGTGAAACCAACAGAAACAACTACTCCGAGGGAAAATACCCCTCCCGGCATTGAATTATACTGATGGTTTGATGCTTTCGTTGGGAACTTGTTAAAACTGTTTGGTTTTCAGTGAGTGAGTGAGTGAGTGAGTGAGGATTAAACAATACACAAAATTTTAAAAAATAAACTTTTTTTAAAAACGAAAATAACTTTCGAGAATCTAATTCATGATTTAAGCATCAAAACATTTTTTCGAAAAACCTTTATATACCGAATCGTTTTTGTTTCAGCTACTTCTCTCAATAATAATCGAATAACGGGAGTTATGCAGCTATCAAAAATCACCCTGTACATATATCTGGATTTTATTCATTCAAATTTGGAAGTAAAAAATTTCACGGCATTTAGTTTTCATACAAAAACAGTTTGTCCTCAATAGAGGCAGTATCTCACCTCTCAATCTCAAACAAAAAAAGAATCGAATTAATAAAATGAAACATTTTCGGGTTTTTGAGTAATGTCTTTTATTACTATTAAAGGATTTAATTTAACTTTACAGAGCCTTGCTGTCTGTCTATCAAATCTTGCGATTCTTTTTTGACACACTTATGTAGGAAATTTGGTGGTAGGGGGTGTAAAGGAAGGAAATTCAGAACTTTGGAACCAAAACAGATACGAACATGCGGATCTGGTGACAATATAATTACAGTGAAATCTCCTATAAGCGGACACTCACGGTTTGGTCGATTTTGTCCGCTTATTGGAGGTGTCCGCTTATGAGAGGGAACTGCGAAACTTATAAATAAACATTTATTAACATATTCCACTGCTTGAGTTTTTCCAATATTAAATTTTTCAGCGATGTTTCGTGCTGATAGATGTGCCTTCTCCGAAATGTTAATATTCCATTTTTTCACGTAAACTAAGAAGTTTTTTACTAGGCGCAATTTCAAAGAGATCTATTACTACCCAACTCAACAATAAAAATAAAACACGCAGTCCCGCCGAATAAAATATTTTGTAAATACGACAGAAGTATTTAGTCTCCACATTATAACGCAAAAAGGTAATTCCCGGCTCCAAAGTGCGTTGTTGCCAACATACTACATAATATTAATGCCCATGTCGTGCAGAGCTTCGTCCCGTTGTCAGAGGTTTCCGTCCGGTTAAGGGAGGTTTCAGAATTTTTAACCAAAAAATATTGTCCGCGTCCGTTTATTAGAGTGTCCCGTTATAGGAATGAATTATACCTGTAAAGAAATAGGGAAAAGCTTGGTTCTAACAATTTGTCCGGCTAAAGGGAGTGTCCGCTTAATAGAGGTGTCCGCAAGGAGAGGTTTCACTGTATATGAACAAAAATCGGCGTTAGGGGTGGGTGAGGGTGAAAATACAATTTTATTAACAAAAATTGGTGGTAGGGGGTGGGTGAGGGGCGTAAAGGGGGTAAATTCGGAACTTTGTAATGAAAACAGATACAAACATGCGGTTTTCTGATGTATGATTTAATCTGGTGACAATATAATTGTATTGTTACGGGTTCACAATGACAAATTAAAACTCGCAATTGTTGAAAACGATACGTCAATTTATTTCGACAAATTATGTACAAAAACACGCACTTAAACTTACTAATAACTTGCTAATAATTCACTACTATAATCGGTCTATTAACTTCGTGTTAATATCTCACGACCACTACAGTACGTTATCTGTGACTGACTGCCTGGTGCACGACCCCGGCCCTATATATAGGATCGTCCATCTCTCTCGAACTTTCCGGCAGCCTTCGACGTCCGGAACGTTCTCGTATTATTGCGACCGCAAGTCACAGATAACGCAACTAAAACCTAGACTAAGAATACAACCTTAAGATAAATCAACCTAATACTACACTAAACCTAAATAAATTCCCATTATAAAATTTAAATAACTTAAATTTGTAACACTATCCCCCTCTTCAGGTTTGATCGTCTCGATCAACATTTCCCAGGTAAGGTTTTAGTCTGTCTAGATGAACAACTTTCATCTTGGACTTCGGGCTTCTCTGGATTCGGTAGACTACATCATTAATTCTCTTAACAAATTTATAAGGCCCTTCCCATGGTGGTGTCAACTTAGGTGATCTTCCTCTCTTGCGTTGAGGATTGTATAGCCAGACTTGATCATTCTCTTTGAACCCTGAAGAGTTTGCTTTCAGGTCATATCTCGCTTTCATGCGGTCACTGGCTATTTCTATTCGCTCTCTAACCACTTCATGGATATCGTGCAGCTTTTGCCTTAAACGTTCGACATAGTCATTAACCTCTAAGTGTTCTTCTTTAGGTGAACCAAACATGATATCACATGGTAAACGCAGTTCTCTACCAAACAGGATACTAGATGGAGTAGCTCCTGTCGTATTGTGAATGGCGGTTCTATAGGTCATCAAAAACAATGGAATATATTGGTCCCAATCTGTTTGGTGCTCATCAACAACTTTGCACAGATGTTCTTCTATTGTTTTATTAAATCTTTCAACCATGCCATCTGACTGCGGATGTAAAGCCGTAGTCCGTGTTTTATGTATTCCTAAAAGGTCACAGAGATTCTGGAAGAGCTTCGATTCAAAGTTTCTTCCTTGATCTGAATGTAGTTCCAAAGGAATGCCAAATCGGCTGAAAACATCATTTACCAGAACTTCCGCAACTGTAGTGGCCTCTTGGTTAGGCAAAGCAAAAACTTCTGGCCATTTGCTAAAGTAATCCATGACAACAAGGATGTATTTGTTGCCCTTTTTAGTTTCTGGAAATGGTCCGGCCACATCAATAGCAATGCGTTCGAATGGTAGACCTACGTTATATTGTTGTTTCATTTGACCTCTGGACCTTGTTTTGGGACCTTGGCTGGCTGCACAAGTCGAACATCGGCGGCACCAGTTTTTCACATCTTGAAAGTAATTGACCCAATAAAATCGGTTTCGAATTTTGTCCATGGTTTTATTTATGCCTAGGTGCGCGCCTGATTTTCCACCATGGCATTCGGCCATTATATTGTCTACCATGCTCCTAGGAACCACTACTTGATTAACCACAGTAAGGCCATCGGCACTTTCCCAGGCACGTTTAAGGATGTTTTCCTCTACTATCAGTGAATCCCATTGTGCCCACAGTGATTTGAATATCACCCCTTGGTTTGCGATATCTTGCCATGATGGTCGTGGCTTGTTCTCTTCTTTCAATCGCAAGATAGGTCCTACATCTTTGTCGTTAAGTTGTGTGGTTCTAATCGAAGCCGACATCCATTCTTCATCTGGTTCTAACTTTATCTGGCGCACGTAGGTAATTCCTTCTTTCTGGTCAATTTTCCTGCAATGTTTACAATCCTCAGGGCAAGGTCTTCTGGACAATGCATCTGCATTATTATGCACCCTTCCCGCTCGGTGCTTAATTTGACAATGGTATTGTTGTAGCTTTTCTATCCATCTCGCGACTTGCCCCTCAGGTTGTTTCATTTTCATGGGCCATTTGAGCTGCGAGAGCCTGCATCATTTTAGTTAGATCTTCCATCTTTGCTGATCCTTGTCTAGTAAGCATCAACTTCCTGATAAATCACTTAAAACGTCTATTTTAGGGCTATAAAGCGAATGTCGAAATCGGTTTTTCAATATCTCTTCCAATTCTTAAATAGAACCTAATGGAATGTTCTGGAATATACTGGTAAATACTACTCTTTCTGCTACTAGGCAAATGTAGAAGTCACTTTTTGATTATCTCTTTTGGTTCTCGAATAGACCGTCGTAGAATGTTATGGAATATTCTAGAAATAATTTCTAATTCTTACTTTTAAAATAACTAAGCTACTGTCGAAGTCGGTATTTGTATATCTCTTCTAGTTTTTGAATAGAACGTCGTAGAATGTTATGGAATCTTCTAGAAATTCTTTCTAATTCTTACTTTTGAAATAACTAAACTAATGTCGAAATCGGTATTTGTATATCTCTTCTAGTTTTTGAATAGAACGTCGTAGAATGTTATAGAATCTTCTAGAAATTCTTTTTAGTTCTTACTTTTGAAATTACTAAGCTAATGTTGAAGTCTCTTTTTGGATATTTCTTCTGGTTTTCGAATAGAGCGTCGTAGAAAGTGATGGAATGTTCTAGAAATTCTTTCTGATTCTTACTTTTAAAATTACTAATCTAATGTCGAAGTCGGTATTTGTATATCTCTTCTAGTTTTTGAATAGAACGTCGTAGAATGTTATAGAATATTCTAGAAAATCTCTCTAATAATCAATTTTTTTGGACTGTAAAGTTAATGTCGAAGTCGGTTCTTAAATATCTCTTTTAGTTTTTTAATAAAACAATATCGAACTTCTTCGAATATTCTGGAAAAATCACTTACTGTTTTTCTGTCCAATTGTCCTATCCGGTGGTAATATGTAAGGGTAGTCTTTGCACTATTCAGTTCCGAATATTCTGGCAAAATCACTAACTGTTCTTCTTTTTAATTGTCCTAGCCGGTGGTACTGTGTAAGGATAGTCTTTGCACTATTTATTTCTTTTAATCCCACTTCTGACACCAATTGTTACGGGTTCACAATGACAAATTAAAACTCGCAATTGTTGAAAACGATACGTCAATTTATTTCGACAAATTATGTACAAAAACACGCACATAAACTTACTAATAACTTGCTAATAATTCACTACTATAATCGGTCTATTAACTTCGTGTTAATATCTCACGACCACTACAGTACGTTATCTGTGACTGACTGCCTGGTGCACGACCTCGGCCCTATATATAGGATCGTCCATCTCTCTCGAACTTTCCGGCAGCCTTCGACGTCCGGAACGTTCTCGTATTATTGCGACCGCAAGTCACAGATAACGCAACTAAAACCTAGACTAAGAATTCAACCTTAAGATAAATCAACCTAATACTACACTAAACCTAAATAAATTCCCATTATAAAATTTAAATAACTTAAATTTGTAACAGTATGAAAAACAGTCTGTAATATTCAATAAAGATGGAATACCATAAATCAAAGATCAAGTCTGTACAAAAGGCAGAATACCAAAAGTTTCGTTCTGGAAACTCCATAACAAAAATGAATGAAACACGTTGCACAACATTAAGCAATTAAATTTTGTAAAAGGGACCTTTAAACCGAGGACCAATCTTTGCAAAGACAAAGAAGGAAATATTGTTGACCTAACAAAAATAACAAATCGCTGGGCAGAACACTTTTCGGAACTACTTAATGGAAATGAAGAGCTCGGGGAAAATCCTCCAAAAAACTATAGCCCACAAAACCTACCATCTCTAGATAAAGTAAAGTTCACAAACTAAAGAACAAGAAATCTTTAGGAAGCGATGGCCTGACTTCAGAACAATTTAAATATGCAGGAGCTCACTTCAACACCAAAATACACAAAATTATAAACTACATTTGGAACAACGAAGAGCTGCCAGATGAGTGCAATTTAGGGATTTTAAACACTGCATACAAAGTCCTGTCAAACATTATCTATGCAAGAATAAAGCCTCATGTTAAAAGGGAAGTTAGAGATTATCAGTATGGATTCTGAACAGGACAATCAACAGTCGACCAGAACTTTGTTCTTTAGCAAATTTTGGAGAAGACCCTTGAATTTAATATTAACACATATCACACATTCGTCGAATTCAAGGCAGCATATCACAGCATAATTAGAATTAGACTCTACGATGCAATGAATGATCTTAACATTCCGGATTTATTATTATTATTTAAAAGATAATCAAACTCGTTAAAACAACAAGGACGAAAGTAGTAAGCACAGTAAGACTGCAGAACACAACAAGCAGAAACTTTGAAAGCAAAAAAGGTTTAAGGCAAGGCGATGCACTTGCTTGCTTACTCTTTAACATCGCCCTCGAGAAAGTGATCAAAGACTCCAAGATTGATACCAACAGCACCATATTCTACAAATCGGTACAGCTGCATGCATATGCTGATGATGTCGACGTTACTGCACGATCTCTTTCCACTCATAAGGAGTCTCATTTGTCTCACTTAAAGATGCTGTTGAAAATATGGGCCTTAAGGTGAACGGAGCCAAAACAATACTCATGGTGGCATCGACAGAAGAACGCCACAGAAATATTGGTTAAAACCTTACCATCGATGATGAAAACTTTTAAGTCTCGAATGAGTTTGTGTATCTGGGGTCGCTAGTCAACTCCTCCAATACTCAAACAGCTGAGATCAAAAGGCGCATCTTGTTTGCCAGTCGCTGTTACCATAGCTTACAGAAACAACAGCGAAGCACAAGTCTAAGGTCCCACTATACAAAACACTAACCCTACCAGTTCTCACGTATGGCTCTGAAACATGGACTATGACAAAGCAAAATGCCAATCTTTTACTTACCTTTGAAAGAAGAATTTTGAGAACCATCTTTAAAGGCGTGTACGAAAATGGAGTTTGATCAGGAAGAAATTTGGGTTTTGAATTGAAAAATTTCAAATAGTTGTTTAAAGATACTTATCAAAAAGCAATAATCCCTTATAAAGTCTTTAATAAAGTTCGTTTAATTTATACTTCCCCCACCAACCATAGTAGTACCGACGCGGCTTATAACATCTAATCAATATGGTCTGAATTAAAACTGACTGTTTCTTATTATGCATGTTTTGTTTAACGTGTAAATTATTATTATTCCTACGTAACACTGTAAACAAAGTGCATTTTTTAGTGTAACAAAAGATATTTACTAAAATTTAAAACAAATTGAGGTATGTAAAATAGTAAAAATCTTGTTATTATAAACATGAATGGTTCTCCCCGTCGAACTTTGTTTTTTAATTTTATTTAGTTTTTTATTTGTTAAATTTTTTTTAACTATTGGGGATTGAAATATATTTAAACTGCAAAATTTTAACAAACAAAACACTCATTTTATCCTCTCCAACATCACATGAGGTAAATTCAAGTTATATTTTTTTCATATAATTTTTTGTTTTTTGTTCTTAGACCCTGAAGAAGTTTAAACATATAAAAAACGAAACGTTGGCCAAAAATTAGACATTTGACTTATTGTCCTAGACCCGACAAATAGAAAGACCAAGAAATTCATTGAGAGGGATACAAGCTATTCAAATTGAGATAGATCTAAAATTCAGAGGGAATTTTGCGTCTTTTTTTTTGTTGGCACTCCAGAGGGAACACGTGTGGACCCAATTGGGTCTTAATGCCCGTCAACCTGTTAATTACGTTAATCTAAACCCTTAAATAGAAGTCTAATAAATATGTATTTTTCAAATTTAAAAAACTGACAAATTATGCAATATTTTTCAGCAATGATGTTTATTTAGTTTGAGAATGTGATAGGAAAGGTGGTAAGTAGTAAATTTAACCCCAATATGCATTATGCAAAAGTTAATAGTTTTTGAGATATTAAAATTTTTCTGTTTTTATCCAAAAGGTAGACCTTACAGCAGTAAAATCTACCTTTTAGAGAAAACCAGAAAAATTTAAATATCTTAAAAACTATACACTTTTGCATAACGCATATTAGAATTGAATTTACTCCTTACCACCTGCCCTAACATAGTTCCCAAGGAATGTATCGAATTATCAGTAACCCTGTATAAATAAATAGATAAAAATTCTTACCAAAATTTAAATATTTGCCTTTTTGTTCAAAAGGCCGATTTCTTTTTAAAAGCAAGTCATCCAATTCCTTGGTTAACTCACTGATCCGATCGTTTTTTCTTTCTATTTCTATTCTGGCTGTTTTGAGTAGTTCCGAGAGACGTCTACGTAAAAGCTCATTTTCTTGTTTCATCTAGAAAAAATAATTTGATAATGGCATGCATATGTTAGACAACTGTTTTACATCTTAGCTGAGATAGTTTCACGATTTCTTTTGCGGCACGGTTATTTTCACAAGTTCACAGGGCCACTTTTAAATAAAATTAAACTTTTGCAATTTTGGGAATCTACATACAGTGTGTCCCCGGATGGAGTTGACAAAAATCCTTTATTTTTCATTTTACGAAAAAAACTCCCTCTTTATAAAAAAATTCTGCTTGTTGAAAAATTAAGATTAATATAATAAAATCTTTGATTAGATGTACAGGTTGTTATCAAATTAAGAAACATGTAATTTATAAGAGGAAAAAATCTTTATTTTTAATTTCATGAAAAACATCACTCTTTATAAAAAAATTCTGCTTGTCAAAAAACTGAGATAACAAAATTAGTATCTTTGATTAGAAGTATGGAGTGTTATCGAATTAAGAAACATAAAATAATCCAAGAGGAAAAGGACTGTATTTATTCAGTAAAGCAAAATGTTATGTAAACAAAATTGTTTGTATCACAACATAAAATGAAAGTATGAAATCTAGGAAAACAAAATCTATCCAGGTTTTTTTTGAAGTTAAACATTTGATGAAAAAACAATCTGTTCTGCTTTTGTAAACATTTTTTAGAATGTAAATCCTATTACTTCAAAATCAATATGACAATCAACAAAACAAATTTATCAATGTCACATTTAAATAATGATGTTTTTTGTGAAATTAAAAATAAAGATTTTTTTCCTCTTATCAATTACATGTTTCTTAATTTGATAACACCCTGTACAATCTAATCAAAGATTTTATTATGGTAATTTTAACAAGCAGAATTTTTTTATAAAGAGTGAGTTTTTTTCATAAAATCAAAAATAAAGGATTTTTTCCTCTTGTCAATTCCATCTGGGGACACACTGTATAATCTGGTTGTACAAAAATCATTGGAGAATATAATCTATGGCCGGCAGAAGCAAGCTAATAAAATGAAAGAAAAAAGTAGGGGGGGTGACACAAATAATATTGAGAGGCTAAAAATATTACAGCTAAGAATTTGTTTTTTTCACAAAATAGAAAAACCAAATTTGATTAGGACATACTTTAGGCTGCTGTAAGCAAAATAAAATTCAGAGAGAAATCTGCCATATTTTCAATAAATAAAAAATTGATTTGGTATTGGATGTGCCATATCTTGACTAAAATTTTAAATTGTGGAAATTACTTTTCCTGGCTTGGATAGCGTTCATCAAACAAATCATCAATGACCCAAACCAAACATGGGTACTTTTTTATCAAAATTGGTGAAGTAGTTTTTGAGTTGGTTACAGAGAGACCGCACAACGAATAATCTTCAAAATATCGGACAGACAAATATATTTAAAAAAAATTGAAATTGGAGGAAGTCTATTTTTGTTTTTAGTACGATATAGTGATATATAATAGGACACATTGCATCTTTTAATAAACAAAATCAGATCTCGCCATCTTCTAGATATTACTACTATTAAACCCCAGCAAATAGATTAGATATAAAATAAAAACACACAATATAAAAAATATTAAGAAAATAAAGAAGTAAAGGGGTCATTCCATATAGAAATATCACTAAATGGACAGATAAAATTAATTTTTGGATTCTTATAAAAAATTCCATAAAAAAGGAATATACACTAACATGAAATTTTTATAAATAAAAATGTTAGAGGCCCTGCTCCTACTGCAGACTTTTTAAAAATCCCCTGTAGCTTAAAAACGGTTGGTATATCAAAATGCGGTTTTTGCTTTTAATTTTCTCTTAAAAATCGGCTTCGAAAGTGCTCTACCCTAGAACTACCTAAAACTCCCCAAAAACATCGAACTTGAGACACCCTTTACAGGGTCACTCACTATAATTTGCAACAACAACTATCTTACTTAATATTGATCACTGATTATAGTATAAATTAGCAAAAGGCATATTTTTTCTGAATCGTCAGAATATGACGCTAAAAATTACATATTTTAATCTGTTGTCCAAGTTTTTAAATTTATGTTGAGTTTCAAAAATATATAATATGCTGCGATTAACACTTTCTGAGAAAAAACGAATTATTTCTCGTGAACTAAATAGAGTGTACATCCCCCCTACGTGTGACTTTTCGACACATATATCAGGTCAGACGTTTTTTTATGATATTTTCAAAATGGCACTACAGATTTCCGCAAAATTTCAGTGAAATATTCTCAGACACCATCCTGATATTCCACCAAAGGTTTGTAAGGAAGCAACATAATTAAAAGGTTAAAATCTTCAAGATTTAGCATTCCTTATTTTGAATTCAAATTACCCGCCATGTACCACATGCCAACTGTTATATTTGACATGTATTTGACTTTGTCATATGTGATTGTCACATTCGCTTCTGCTTTAAACTTAATTTTTGTGTGAGCTAATGAAGCGGCTATGAAAAATTAGGGCTTACTATACCTACATTAAAAAAAATTGTTCTGCCAGAATTAAGTAAAAACAATCTCAAAAACGGCTTTATTTAACAAAAAATCAAATATCCATGAACCGTCATTCCAACTTCAAAATTTTAAAGACAATCAGCTGTGTCGTAACGTGACCATCAAAAAAAAATCAGCCCCGGATGTGACGTCAACAAAGTGGAGGATCGTGGCCCGTCCATTTTGATAGCCCTGATCATATCAAACTTTTGTTTACGAAAATCAGCTGGACCACCAGTGACGTGAAATATATAAGATCCGAACACCGGTCTATTCTATCCACAGTGTACTGACAGAGCGTTTTTTAAGTCAACTTACAGTCAGCATCTTTACATCCAGAGACAGTGACAGTTTTATCTTTAAATAAATAAATGTTTATTTTCAATCTTTCCTAAACTTAACTAAATTTAAAAAAAAGTGAAATTAGAAAAAAAAAACAAATGAAAATAAACAAAAACACATGAAGTGGTATTACCCACTTGTCGTAAAACAGTTATTAAATATTAAAGTCATATATTATGTTTACTGCTGCCAGATATTTTTGTTTTTGTTCTTATTTGAATTTTTGAGAAAACCTAACCTTAAAATTTGTTTTGAAATTTTTTGGGCTTTTTAGCCAAACCTTTAAAAGAGAACCTCCTCGTTTGGGGAAATTCCGATCAGGTGATCAGTTTTCTCTTTATTGAAAGTTATTTCCTTTTTTGAACACCTGATCAGTTTGGCAAAAATCATGCGCGCTTTGCACACGCTGGGAGTTTGAAGCGCCCCGCTGTATTTGACAGGGGAATGAAGAACCACTTCCGCAAAAACCACAGAAGAAGTCACACGTGTTTTAAGATTAAGACCAAAATTCCAACCACAAGAAAATCCGCGGTGCCGCGAGTGAAACTGTGGAACTGCTGCTAAATGAAAGAAGGTAAGCTTCTAGCGTGTTGCCAATTCCCAGACGGGGTGAATTTAACTTTGGGGTAATTTCTTTGTGATATCTCTAGTTTTCTCCCCTTCGCGCACTGCCGTCTATATTACATTCTGTCCGATTGGGTTTATGTGTCACTATCGGGTTAGCTTGTTACTATCGGGTTAATTTGTTACTACCGGGTTAAATTGTTACTATTTGGTTTTTAACGATACTATTTGGATATTAACTATACACTTTTTAAGCAAAACTATTAATACTTACAAATTAACATCTTAATTAAACAAAATTTGAATTTCTTTATTGGATTTGTAAATCCAATTTTTTATTAGGAATTTATTACAATATAGAGCTTATGCATTTGGTTCCTATTACCTTATTTGGGGTGGCGGAACAAAGATCGAAAGACAAAAGATCGAATACAAAAGATCGAAAAACAAAAGATCAAAAAGACAAAAGATCGAAATACAAAAGGTCGAAAAGACAAAAGATGGAAAACACAAAAAAAACAAAAGATCGAAACTACAAAAGATCGAAAAACAAAAGATCGAAAATGCAAAAGATCGAAAATACAAAAGATCGAAAAACAAAAGATTGAAAGACAAAAGATCGAAAGTACAGAAGATCGAAAGTATAAAAGATCGAAAGACAAAAAATCAAATTAGCGCGTTTCAAAATATCGCTATTACATAGTTTAAAAAAAACTTTCCTGATTTCTTTTCCAGGATCCTAGAAGGTGTGTAACTAAACCGAACCGAGCCGAACCGGTTCAACTATGGGGTTTCTTTCTAACATATTTTTCAAAAAAAAAACTTTCCTGACTTGTTTCCTGGGGGTATAAAACCGAACCGAACCCAACCGAACCAAACCGGTTCGGTTCTCGATTCGGTTCGGTTCGGTTAAACACCCTCTAGGATCCCGGAAAGGAAATCTGGCAAGTTTTTTTTTTTGAAAAAATATGATTGAAAAAGCCCTTTTATCGAACTATATGATTTGTGTTAAGTATGACAAGCCACTGGTTTATTTAACGGTTAGGTAATTTTACCTTACCTGACCTTGCCTAAACTGTTTATGTCTGACATTTTGTTTTTCGATCTTCTGCCCTTCGATCTTTTGTCTTTCCATATTTTGTACTTTCGATCCTGCTTTCGATCTTTTGTATTTTCGATCTTTTGTTTTTCGATCTTTTATATTTTCTATCTTTTGCCTTTTCGATCTTTTGTTTTTCGATCTTTTGTATTCGATCTTTTGTCTTTCGATCTTTGTTCCGCCACCCCTTATTTGACCTTACTGTTTTTGTTTTTATACCAACATGACATATTTACTTTTTAATATATTTCTGGTTAGCAAATATGTTTATTTCATGTCAAAGTCACAAAAGTGTAACTGCCTATAAACGACTATACTGGAGACCCTGTATGTATGACATATTTACAGGGTCTCTAGACTATACCAAGTTACCTCTGTTTCTTTATTAGATTTGTAAATCCAATTTTTTATTAGGAATTTATTACAATGGAGCTTATGCATTTGGTTCCTATTACCTTTTTTGACCTTATGGTTTTTGTTTTTATACCAACATGACATATTTACTTTTTAATATATTTCTGGTTAAGAAATATGTTTATTTCATGTCAAAGTCACAAAAGTGTAAGTGCCTATGAAAAAGACTATACCAAGTTACCTCTGTTATAGATTCTTCTGAAATATGATCTTCTGTATGTAATGACTCAATCCTTGAAAGTTTGTAATTCAAATGTTGGACAGCAACCTAAAATATGAAATAAAATAATAATTAGCAATTTTCCTAAAAAGTGCATAAAATCTAATTTTTCAAGCATTTAAGTACCGGTACAATTGCTTTTCTATGAGCGCCAATAAAACATTAAAAAAATAAAATTTAAAAAAATATCATTCAAACCACATCCACACCTCATCGAACTACTACTTCAAAAAACAAGTGTTTTAACGAAATTTAAAATCTTTCCACCGATTTGACTTATCGGTGCGGAAAAATGGATTTTCGGCACTAAAAATAGTGTTAAAATGCGATTTTCCGCACGCTTAGTACAAAATTACTTAGTACTATTTCGGAGAAATTTTTTTTTAACAAACGCGTACTCGTATTATGAAGTGCGCTTTTCTACTTACATAAATTATTTATCTCCCTCTGTTTTCCTATCATCTAAAATTGGTATTGTGGAAGTTTACAAGCCTCTAGCGAGGGGATGTAAAATTTTATACTGACCAGTAAAACCTGCAATGTCTTTTTCAATCAATATCCCCAAGTTAGGTTAGTGCTGATTTGTACCCTAAAGCCAAGTACCGAAAAGCTGATTTACTTACGTTAGGACACATTAAGTCAGGTCAGGTCAGATCAGCTAAACTAACCTAACCTATATAGATTGACTAAAGTGTCCTAACCTAAGTAAGTAAGCTCTCCTGTCTTGGGCTTTCAGGGTAAAAATCAGGACTAACTTCCTGGGGACATTAACTAGACACCTAGCCTAACCTTACACTATCTTTGCAAAAAAAACCGAGTTTTCTCAGGATCATGGGGTACTGCTGAGAAAGCTAGAGAGATATGGGTTGAGAGGGTATGCCCTGTCTTGGTTTAGATCTTATTTGAGTCATCGTAGCCAGGTGATATTGAAACCGGGAACCTCTTCATCTTCATCGGCGTTAAAAATCAACTGTGGTGTTCCTCAAGGCTCTGTGATGGGGCCATCACTTTCCCTCCTGTATATTAATGATATTGTGTGCTTGGACATTTTTATTTTATTTTATTTTATTTTATTTTATTTTATTTACACCACTTAACAGGAGTTAACCCAATTACAAAGTGGGGAAGAATACAGTAATTAACAATAACAGAATCTAATGATAAAATGAAGTACAAAATAAAAGAAATTTACTACATCTACACTGAGTGAGCAGAAATAAAAATTATGAAAATCGTATATTTTTTAAGGTAGAGATACTGCAATTAAATATGTCACATCTGTCGCAAGCCTGATTGCACGTGTTACAAGCCCGAATTATTGGAGAATTTTTGCAAATATTGGTGCGCTGGTAAGGAAGATAAAACGGAACAGTAGTGCGTGCTGATGTTCTGGGTACTAAAAAATTAATCTTATGCAATAATTCCTGGGAGTCGATTTGATTATGTATTAATTTGAAAATGAATTGCAACTCTGCCAACTTGCGCCGGTCCTCCAATGAAGATATACTGAACCTTTCACAAAGGACCTGGTTCAGAATACCAATTTCGGGATACACACCATCAAGCTTAAAAACAAGGTACTTCAGAAACTTACGTTGAATTTTTTCAATAGTATTAACGTGAGTATCATAATACGGAGACCATACTATGCACGAGTATTCCAATTTAGATCTGACATAAGCAAAATAGAGTAATTTTATACTAGAAATATTTTCTAGGTACTGAGAATTCCGTATTATGAGCCCAAGCATTCGGTAGCTTTTCTTTACAACATCCTGGATGTGGGGAACAAATGATAGAGCACTATCGAATGTTACTCCGAGATCTTTAAATTCCAGACTCCTGGGTATTTCGGTTGTATCAATGGAGTAATTGAATTGAATTACCTGTTTTCTAAGGGTGAAAGACACTACATTGCATTTAGACGGATTGAGAGGGAGAGAGTTATCAAGACACCAAGTATATACCTTATTTAGAGCAGCTTGAAGTTTTTCACAATCAGCAATGTTATTTATTCTACAGATAAGCTTTAAGTCATCAGCGTACAATAGGCAAATAACTTCTATGTCCTGAACTATGCTATTTATAAAAGCTATAAAGAAGAGAGGACCCAGTATAGAGCCTTGAGGAACTCCGGAAGTAGCCTTGATCGTAGAGGAGGTTTGTCCATAGCATTCTACATACTGAAGCCTTTCAGTTAAGTATGAATAAAGAAACTTAGATAAATCATCAGAGATGCCAAAGGTTACAAGTGTACGGAGAAGAATACTATGGTCTAGTCTGTCAAAGGCCTTAGAAAAGTCGGTGTAAATAACATCAATCTGAGCACCCGCATCCAAGGATTCAGCTATTAGGTGTGTAACAGTAATTAAATTGGTTGTGGTAGATTTGCGTTTCATGAAGCCGTGTTGACAGGAATCTATTTGACTGCTCAGGGGAAAGTAAAGCGATGTATGGAGAACGCGTTCAAAACATTTTGAAAAATTGTTTATTATGGTAATTGGCCGATAATTTACAATACGATCTTTTTCTTGTTTTTTATGGACAGGTATAATTTTAGAATTTTTCCAAGTATCAGGAAATGTGCAGAATTTTAAAGATAAGTTAAAAAGAACAGTTAAGGGGTAAGCGAAGACGTATGCACAATCTTTCAGTAAAAATGCAGGAATTTTGTCGGGACCGACAATGGCCTTGGGTTTCATGGTCTTTAGTGCTTGCAATACCTCAGATTCATTGAAGCTTTTAAGTGAAATGAAATTTGAGTTAAGGTTAGAAGGAATATTATTTTGTACTGAGGTACGCTGCTGAGATTGTGTATATGAACTCTGAAAGTAATCAGCAAATGCATCAGCTATGCGCTGGGGATCCGTCGTACTCTCTTCATTGTGATCTGTCATGCACTGCGGCAGACCATTATTCGACTGCAATGATTGTATTAGGCGCCAGAAATTTCCAGGTTGAGTTGTCAGGTTCGCTTCAAGTCTAGCGCAATACTCGCGGTATGATGTTTCTGTATCGCGTTTTATTTTATTACGAAGTTCTCGAAATTTAAGTAAATCATTATCGCTGCGACTTTTTTTGTGTTTTTGAAAGTATTTATGTTTTTCTTTAATCGACCGTATGATGAGGGAAGTAAACCAGGGAGGATATTTTCTACGCCGCTTAGATGTTTTTGGCACGTGGGTGTCTAGACAGGAGTATAATTTGTAATAAAATAATTCGACAGCCTCATTGACGTTATCAACCGTTTCCAAAACACGCCAGTCAATCTCAGCTAAGCTCGCATATAGATTTCTCAAGTCAGATCTCTTGAAATTATAAAAGATGTCATTAATTTTGAGTTTGCTCACCTTTTTGTCACCGGTCATTTTATAGTCAATTAATAAAGAAGGATGGCACCTGTCCTCGTTTAGCAGGATGTCATAACATCTCTGCACAGAAGTGAGGTTTGAGGAAGATGTTAATACTAGATCAAGCAGTCGATTATCAGAATTTTTGATAGTGTTAATCTGATGCCAATCAAGAAAATTAATAAAATTCAGCAAGTGAGTTAACCTACTGTTGGGAGGAGGATCCCTCTCTATGTAGGTTACGTATTCAGGGTAATTAAAATCTCCGAGAAAGACTGCTTTAGCACTATATAGGAAATTCAGGGATGACAGATATTCAAAAAGTTGTTCATATATGTATGAGATTTTGCCTGGCGGAATATATACAAGGAAAATATAAAGAGATAGTTTGTTCGAGAAAGATACTTTGATTCCAGCTATGTCTATTGTGTCACGGATTGATACAGGCAATTCAATTTCCAGGTTCGTTGTCTGTAGATTTTCCCTTACAGCCAACAAGACACCACCCCCCAAGTTTTGTTCTACTTCATCGTAGTTTCTGTCAGATCTAAAGATGCAATACCCCGAATGAAAAAGTTCTGTATCGTGAATACCCGGGTACAACCAAGTCTCAGTCAACGCTATGATATCAAATTCACAAGCGAGTGTAGAATTAAAAATAGTTTTTGTTTTTGTCCTTAGCCCGCGTACGTTTTGATAATAAATTGAAAGGATATCACAGCGCCTACCAGACTCAGTCGACTGTAGTGAAATATTGTGGGGATCAACAGTAAACTCAACTAAGGAGGGGGCTAGCGCGGTTGGCTGCTACATGGTGGACCCAAAAATTTCCGACTTGTATTTTTGGTTTGCTTGTTTATAAGCGTAACATGCATCATAATTCCAGCAAGCATGATTTATTTCGATGTTTAGGTCGAATTTGGTTTTAAGATGCTTACAATTGACGCAGCATTTATTGGCAGAGTTGTCACACGCGTTTACCAAGTGTGGCCCAGCGCAGAGAGGGCAGGTGGGGTCTTTTTGAAAATATTTTTTTGAGTGGCCAAAGTTGTTGCAGTTGAAACAGCGTGATAAAGAAGTTGAATCATAAACGGTACAATAATCAAGACCAACTACAAGGCGTTTTTTATCAGTTAGTTTTTTGTGTGTGACCATATCTACTTGCATCTATTTTTGAAGAGTTTACCTTATTTGGGAATGACACTTCGGTTTGGTGGTGGCAAAAATAGTGACATTCTGAGGAACAAGATTTCAGAGGACTTGGTTAAAATTAAAACTTGGTGGTGTGAATGATCAAGTGTTCAAAAAAGTGAACCGAACCGAACCCCCAGGCCCCCTTCATATAGGTATATGCCACTGTTGCAAAACATTACATAATAAGCTTGATTGTCAAATAAAACTTTAACTGTAACCGGAAAATCACTGCCATTGACAGTATAAAATACTTCTATATAGGGATCTATATAGACTAACCTCAATTGGAAAAAACATTGAAGTATCATGCAAAACATTAAGATGTGTTGTTTTTAAATTAAGATTACAGTTGAACCTCTCTAACTCGAACCTCTATAACTTGAACCTCTCTATAACTTAAACCTTTTAAGCGGTCCCTGCACTTTTTACATGTATTTTAACCTATGTAACTCGAGTTTCTATAACTTGAACTCTACATAACTCGAATTGTTTTGGTTGTCCCTTCAGGTTCGAGTTATAGAGGTTCGACTGTAATTACAAAAATAGTCAACTCAAAGTTAGCAAAAATATTTTATTTTTCCCTTTTTTAATCAATTATCACTTACGAAATTATATGGGGTCTTTATCAAAAATATTCCAAGCCTCTATTCTCTTTGCAAAAATATGCCTTAAAAATAATACTCAAAAAGCCCTTGAAATATTCTTTAGAAACACAAGATATTATCACTTAATCTTCTTTATTATAACCGTTGTTTCCTGGAGATCCATGAGTTGAGACCAGGATTGCAAGACACCTACAGTGGTCCCTCTTTTTGTTGTTTGATCCTGCTTTTTTTTAATCCCATTAAAGTCCCGCTTTTTAGGCAAATTGTCCCGATTTTCCCTCTTTTTTCATTTCTGTCATATTTTTTTACCTGCCTGTATCTTGTTATATATAACCACATACTTACATACATACTTATCTTATGTGTTTGTTCATATTTGTTTATTTTAAATAATATTCACAAGTCACTTTAAAAGAAATCACAGATCATATATTTTATTATGCATGGCATTTTGATCATCGAAATATAATGAAGACAATGGAAGTAACACAACCTAATTTAAAAGTTTTTAACCTCCTCAATTACCAACAAAAAAACTCACTAAATCTGAATAGGTATTACCTTTAAATTTTAAAAGGAAATTATTGAATGTATTTTTGGAAAAGTAAATAAATAAACCCACCATCTAGTTCCTAAAATATGCTTTATAGCTTTATGTTAGGATCAATGTAAATTTTAAGTTTCTTTTAAATGGTTGAGTTTACACATTTACTTAATTTGGCCCGCTTTTTAATTTGAAAAATCTGGCAACTGTGGTTAAGACTGAGGTGAACACTAAAGTATTGTTCATACTCGTCTTAGTCTTTTGTTTTTGATTAGTCTTTGTCCTTTGATTAGTCTTAGCTGTCTTAAACAAAATCGGCTGTTCATACTCGTCTTTTGTTTTTGATTAGTCTTAGTCATTACCCACTGAAAAAAAAAATCCATTTCAATAAAAAGGCCCTCTTCAAAAGTTATTTTCTACACAAAACAATCTTATTTAACCTAATCTGTGCACGAAACACAGACATGAAAGAACAAAAGCGAAAAGGAAAAAAAAGCAAATAAAATTTTGAGGTTATGTTGAGATTTTCTGTTAAAAACATTCGAAATTTCGACCGCGCGCTTGCGCTCTTCGGACGCCCTGCAAAACAAAACAACAAACATCAGCTGATGTCTGTCACATGTCTTAGTCGTTGTCCTAAGGATTGAAAGTTGGCAACTCTTAAGACAAAGACTAATCAAAAACAAAAGCAAAAGCATTGTATGAACACTCCCATAAGAAACAGCGGTTTTAACTTTCTTATGACAATACATATGACTAAACCAAGACAAAAGAGTAGACAAAAGACGAGTATGAACGCTCCATTAAATACAACTAAAATTAAACCTATTAGTATGAGAGATATGAATCAAAGTATTAAACCCAAATTTCTCACTATGCAACCTTTTATAAAATGCATAAAACTTTTGCATCCTCGTTTGCAACTGAACTCTTTCATTGCCTCAAAGGGAGATTAAACAAAAGTTGCATGAGTTTGAGGCATAGTTAAATTTGAGGAAGATGTTAACAGGGCTAGAGCATACCTGTTGAGGTCCTTCAGTCTTTAAGGAGGAGTCATTTTGTTCATTTTCCGCCTGTTCAGCTGTTCTTCCATAAATGTCCTCTTCAAGGCCGTCGTAAATATAATCGTAATACTTTTCATTGTCTGATTCATTACCTAGATAAAGGTCCTCCATAAATCTGAATTTTTTAAACTACTATGAAATAGGTAGACAAAAATTTCCTGGCAAACACAAACTTCCAAAAAATACAAAATATAAATAATAAATAACCTCAAAATATTATGAGACTGAAAGAGCGCCAAAAGAAGAACGGAATTAATTACGCTCTCTTTCTAGTGAGACAAGGTTTCAAAGTTTAAAGTCATCTGGGCCAGTACGGGTGAGTTGGTTGGAGCATGTTGCCTCTTTCTATCACATAACAAGTATGAACTTATTGGAGAAAGGCATAAGAAACTCGTTTCTAGTTCCCATAGTGAGTCCAATCATCAGTTTATGCAGTGGTGTAACATTGGTGTAAAAACACCAAACAACCACCCCCAAAGTTTCTTTTGAAAACCACCCATAAATGGCTAGAATAGAGTCCCTGTATGTTGACATAGTTGGATATATTATAATATTATTATATATTATAATATATCCAACTATGTCAACATACAGGGACTCTAGTCTAGAACAGGATTGATCTAGTGTTTCAAATTATTTAGGGACACTAGATTGATCCAAGTAACATTTTTTTCAGGGATCAATCTTTGGCCTTCTGCGTCCGGATTTATGATTAATATGTTATTGACGACTGTACGGCGACAGTTACAGATGAAACTTTACTTAGGCTGCTAGCATTGTTTGATGGAGATTACAATCAAACAACGCTGCTAGTCAATTCCTTTTCATTTGGTTGTTATTTCTCAGAGTTATAAACCAAAATATTTTTGATAGAAAATATGAAATATTTTCTAAATTTACAAAGAAGCTTGTTCCGATTAATTTAGATACGACTTACTTAATTATAAAACACTTGTTTGCTATTCCCAGCATCACTTATTTTTTACACTGTGGTCCCTATTGGAAAGTCCCACCCCCAAAAAAAAGTTTTGATGCTCTTTTAAACACTGCTTTGGAGTCTATTAAAATAGTTGTTTAAATGACAATGTTAGACCTCTACTTTATTACCATAGTAATACTAGAAGATTTGGGAATAAGAAATTTATCAGTATTTTTCTTTTTTTCTTGAATCGATTTCTGATTTATAATCTTTCTTACCTTCCATTAAACCTCCAGATGTACAGATGCTTTTACCAATAATGTCGCGAAAATTTCCTTAGATCTGTGCACTTTTAATGATTTGGCAACAAGGCGAGTTCATTTTAAATAAATGTTGAAAAGAGCAGTGCTTTTATTAATAGTTGATTTGAGATTCGGTAGGCGGAAATTCGACCTGGTTGGTTGGAGCACAGTGTTTGTATACACTGTGGTTGCAGTCACTTACTTAAATTTCTGCCTGAATTTGGAAAAATCGAAATGCACAATTGGCTCGCAAAAACATCGGAAATTCTTTTTCCTCGCACAGTAAACCGAACATTAGAGAAAGATAGACCGATATCAAAATTTTCTTTTAGTTTTTTAAAAAAGGATACCTACAGGTAAACATCCCTCGATCTATGCGTGTAGTAATTTTTAATTTTCCATGAAAATAAGTTTAATAGGTAATTTCTATCCTATTGTTAAATTCATTGATTTTTTATTTGTAACAAAGGAATCTTTGGTATGTTTCTTAACTGAATTTTATTTTGCTTCACCTGATGAATGCCGAATAGTTAATCGTTAAAATAACTTTTTTATTGTTTGTTCTGGTTTTATGTTGTTTTGTCTTCTGACTTCTAGTCTCCATGGTTGGTCCAGAGTTTCTCATCTACTCCTCTTTTTCTGATATCTCTGTCTATTCCTCCCTCCAACTCAGTCTGGGTCTTCCCTCTGGTGTCCAATTTAGTATTTTCTTTGGGATTCTAGCCATACTATCTAAGTTGGTTAATTTGTATGTCTTCAGTTATTTTGTGTTTATTATCCATAATTTCTCGATTTCTCTTTTTTTCCAGTTTTGATTTTCCGGCAGCGCGTCTCCAATAATCCATTTCAGTGGCTTCAAGAGCTTTTTCTTTCAGGGGGCCATACTTCACTACCATGGAAACTTTTCACTATGCTGTTGTAAATTCTATGTTTGTTTTGTTTTAATACAGCCTTATCCTAAAAAATACAGTTTAGTTGTCTACAAGACTAGTTTAGTTATGTCTATAAGACAAGCAGTCTTCCTTGGTTATTTCTGTATCTAATTTCTTCATGTAAACTACCGTAATTAGTGATGTGTATTCCCAGATATTTGTAGTTTTTGCATTGTTTTTTCTAATGTTGTTGTTCCATGATTAGGTCCAGCCCCCACTTATCGTATACTTCAATAAATTTATGGGTCATATATTTTCTAAATCGTCGTAATCTTGAGCCAGGACTATTTGATCATCAGCGAAGCAGAGAGTACAGTACATAATCGTTCCATTGTTTTCAGGGTTTGTTCTAAATAGATTTTAAACAATGTTGGTGTTAAACTCCTTTGATAATATCTACCCTTCCTTTATTTTGTTTCTGTTTTCTTTATATAGTTCTTGAACAGCCTTTATTATAATTATTCTGATGTTGGTTTTTTCGAAAGCCTCCCAACGTTTTAGCTGAGGTACACTGCCGTACGCTTTCTTGAGTTCTACGTAGACGAGGTGTACGTGTTTTGCTGTTCGGGCTCAATATCACAGCGATTCCTCTATAACACTCTATAACCTAACTTTTTTAGTAAAAATCGAATTTACTAGTGCAGTAGTGCATGACATTTGTAAAAAAGTAATTTTTTGGTTCCCCCAATTTTAGGGTATAGATCCGCACTCTGTAGTAACCGTAAATATAACAAAAACTTCGATTTCGATTGTTGGAGTTTTGGTGAGCCTCATGTTTGTCTGGCTCCAAACCACCTGTGGGTCTAGGTGTTGGTCTTGCTTTTTTATGTTATCCTTTCTCTTTGGGTTCCTTTTTTTCAAAAACTTGTGAATGCTGGCAGATTCTTCTAAATGACATTTTTAAGCAAAAAATAAGTTATTCCTTATAGGTATCAAACCTACACCTTTTTAAGTTAACACGGCAGAGTATGGGTGAAAACGAAAAAAGAAACAGAGCAGAATGGAACCATAATTTCGACATTGCATTGTTGTCAAGTGTGTCTAAATTTTTGCCCCTAAATATTTATTTTGCGATATTATTCATGTACAAAGACTGTACATTCTTTTCACGATTCAGCTTTTAACGAAACTTTTGATAGATATAAAAAATTTCAGACCTTTCAGAATTGATGCCAAGATGATTTTAATTTGAGTTTGTGTAAGATTGAGGGAAAAATCAAGACTTCTGACACACTAAGAAGCGGAAAGTAGTGCTTGGCTTTTCCTTTTAAGGAACTTGCTCGACACCCTTTCGTGTTTCCGTCGCTCTGCGTGTTGGTCAGCCTTTGTGTAAGCCACATGTCAATATATTTTCTTTGCATCGACCATTACCCCTCCCCACTAGATTTGCCCCAGATCCCGGTTTACCAGGATATTGTAACTCCCTCCCCCTTCCGTGTGAATTTCCGACAGATATATTTTTTTGTTGCTATTGGAATTTAGTTTCTGGTCTTACTTGTTTGCCACTTGTCAATTACAGCATATAGCCATTGCAAGAACGAGAGCATCACCTACACAAAAGGCCTCCGGAACTAAAAAGCGATGTAGAAAATAGCGACGTGCGAAATGGCGAGTAATGAGATAGGGACTATCAAAATAGCGATGTAATGAAAGAGCGACTATCAAAATAGCGTTTGTAAAAAAATCAATTCATAAACATAGCACAACCCAAATCAACATAACATAACCCAACGTTTGTAACGAAATATCAAAATGTATTGAAACGGCATCGGCAGTGGTACAAAACGGCGCAGGTCAAAATCACGCTGACAAAATAGCGCAAATCATAAAAGCGCATAACAATTTTAGCGCAGGCCATAATAGCTCGTGGCCATAATAACGCAGGCCATAATAGCGCAGGCCATAAAGGGCGCAGGCCAAAATAGCGAAGGAGTAATACATTTTTTTCTAAAAGATACTTCCTTGATTTCCTTCCCGGTTTCCAAGAGGATGTGAAACCAAACCGAACCAAGCCAAACCGAACTGAATCAAACCGAAGCGAATCCAACCAATCCAAACCGAACCGAATCTAAAGCAGTATTATGACCTATGCTATTTTGACCATGCGCTATTTTAGCTATACCAGCATATTTTTCAAAAAAAAAATTGTCCTTACTTCTTTCCCGTGATCCTAGAGGGTGCGAATCCAAACCGAACTGACAAACTGTACCGAACCGAATGCGGTTCGGTTCGGATTCACACCCTCTAAGATCCCGGAAAGAAGTCAGGGAAGTTTGTTTATATATATATATATATATATATATATATATATATATATATATATATATATATATATATATATATATATATATATAGAGGCTCTTTACGAACTATTTGGTAACGCAGCAACGCTATTCGACGCTGTTTTGATATATCACTATTTTAATAGTTGCTCTTTTATTACATCGCTGTTTGATAGCCGCTATTTTATTTTATTACAATCCCAGACAACACAAGTATATACTATGTACGCACATCGTACGTAACCCTCCAACGTAGTGTACGTACATAGAAGGTACATTTTTGGACTTACATCCACATATGTACGTCGTTGGGGTGTAACTTTAGTCATTAGTTTCGATTTGTACGTACTAAGGACGCACTGAAATACGTACTATGTACATACATCCGACGTATTTTGGACGAATGTACGTACTATGTACGTAAAAAGTTCGTACTAGGTACGTACATGGTACGTCCAATTAAACGCAAAATGAACGTACTCCAGACGTACATGGTACATATGTATTTCCTAGAATGTACGTACCCTAGATGTCATAGTACATTAAAATAAAGAAAGTGAGGGATTAGGACTAGGTACCGTTTAAAACAATTCCGGCTTCCTGAACATTCCTACTTTGGAGTGGATCGTCCAGTTTTACCTCGAGGCTCGAAATCTCGATAGGGTTGAAGTTTGTTTTGCTTGATTATATATTTAAGTAGCATATCTCTAACAATGCCGTTAAATGTTAACTGGTGTACGCCATCTATTAGTAAAATCGTTTGTTAAATACTCGGAAGCGCATCTTTAAAATGTGCGTAACTATATACGTACCTAGTGTACGTACCATGGACGTAAACATTTGTACGTCCACAGTACGTACTTTATTGGTCCTGGGACGTACCGATGTAAAATGGACATAAGTGTGCTGTCTGGGATCGCTATTTTGTTACAATCCATATTAGCTCACACTACTACTATAAGTAGTGTGAGCTATGGTGATCCTAATTTTATCGCGAAAAAAAAAAGTTGCTCCGATTTCAAAATTTTTTATATATCTTTCAGATGATTTTGAAACTTTTTTGTTTTGCTGTCTGTCTGTCTGTCTGTAACGACCAACCCGCATAACTCAAAAACCGCTTGTCCGATTTTAATGACATTTGGTACCTAAGTTGGGTCTTGGGCCGTGATGGTCCCATTTAAAAATGAACAAAATCCACCGAACGCAAGCCAAATAAAAGGGTGGGGGTAGATTCCAAAAATTAGAGTTTTTGTGAAAATATGGCGTGTGTGATATCAAACGAAAGGTAATTAAGTCTGGAGTTAAAAAAAAATAATTTTAGTTTATTTTTAAAAAAAGGGTGGGGGTAGATGTCAAAAATTTGAGTTTAAGTCAAAACATGGCTTGTGTGGTATCAAACGAAAGGTAATTGAGTCTGGAGTTGAATAAAATATATTTTAGTTTTTGATTATATTAGCTCACACTATAACTATAGTACCTAGTGTGAGCTTAGGTGCCCATAGATTGGCAGAGTATTTTCTTACATCTCTATTTTGTTACATTGCTTTTTTGATTCTAGCTATTTCGATAATATCACTATTTTGATTGTCGTTATTTCGAATACAGCTATTAATACCATCTATTTTGTACGCCGCTATTTCGTTTCGGAGCCAGACAAAAGTGGTCAAAGTAAAAAACTTATAACTAAAACTTTTATAGGATAATACTTGCTTAAAAAAGTTGTAACTTTCATAAAAATTGGTCTATTGGCTGCCGAGATATAAACGTTTCTTTGTTCAAAAAATGTTGTTTAATATCTCAAAATAATAAAAATGTTACTTGGATCAATCTAGTGTCCCTAAATAATTTGAAACACTAGATCAATCCTGTTCTAGACTAGAGTCCCTGTATGTTGACATAGTTGGATATATTATAATATATAATAATATATAATAATATTATAATATATCCAACTATGTCAACATACAGGGACTCTAGTCTAGAACAGGATTGATCTAGTGTTTCAAATTATTTAGGGACACTAGATTGATCCAAGTAACATTTTTATTGTTTTGAGATATTAAACAACATTTTTTGAACAAAGAAACGTTTATATCTCGGCAGCCAATAGACCAATTTTTATGAAAGTTACAACTTTTTTAAGCAAGTATTATCTTATAAAAGTTTTAGTTATAAGTTTTTTACTTTGACCACTTTTGTCTGGCTCCGAAACGAAATAGCGGCGTACAAAATAGATGGTATTAATAGCTGTATTCGAAATAACGACAATCAAAATAGTGATATTATCGAAATAGCTAGAATCAAAAAAGCAATGTAACAAAATAGAGATGTAAGAAAATACTCTGCCAATCTATGGGCACCTAAGCTCACACTAGGTACTATAGTTATAGTGTGAGCTAATATAATCAAAAACTAAAATATATTTTATTCAACTCCAGACTCAATTACCTTTCGTTTGATACCACACAAGCCATGTTTTGACTTAAACTCAAATTTTTGACATCTACCCCCACCCTTTTTTTAAAAATAAACTAAAATTATTTTTTTTTAACTCCAGACTTAATTACCTTTCGTTTGATATCACACACGCCATATTTTCACAAAAACTCTAATTTTTGGAATCTACCCCCACCCTTTTATTTGGCTTGCGTTCGGTGGATTTTGTTCATTTTTAAATGGGACCATCACGGCCCAAGACCCAACTTAGGTACCAAATGTCATTAAAATCGGACAAGCGGTTTTTGAGTTATGCGGGTTGGTCGTTACAGACAGACAGACAGACAGCAAAACAAAAAAGTTTCAAAATCATCTGAAAGATATATAAAAAATTTTGAAATCGGAGCAACTTTTTTTTTTCGCGATAAAATTAGGATCACCATAGCTCACACTACGTATAGTAGTAGTGTGAGCTAATATGGATTGTAACAAAATAGCGATCCCAGACAGCACACTTATGTCCATTTTACATCGGTACGTCCCAGGACCAATAAAGTACGTACTGTGGACGTACAAATGTTTACGTCCATGGTACGTACACTAGGTACGTATATAGTTACGCACATTTTAAAGATGCGCTTCCGAGTATTTAACAAACGATTTTACTAATAGATGGCGTACACCAGTTAACATTTAACGGCATTGTTAGAGATATGCTACTTAAATATATAATCAAGCAAAACAAACTTCAACCCTATCGAGATTTCGAGCCTCGAGGTAAAACTGGACGATCCACTCCAAAGTAGGAATGTTCAGGAAGCCGGAATTGTTTTAAACGGTACCTAGTCCTAATCCCTCACTTTCTTTATTTTAATGTCCTATGACATCTAGGGTACGTACATTCTAGGAAATACATATGTACCATGTACGTCTGGAGTACGTTCATTTTGCGTTTAATTGGACGTACCATGTACGTACCTAGTACGAACTTTTTACGTACATAGTACGTACATTCGTCCAAAATACGTCGGATGTATGTACATAGTACGTATTTCAGTGCGTCCTTAGTACGTACAAATCGAAACTAATGACTAAAGTTACACCCCAACGACGTACATATGTGGATGTAAGTCCAAAAATGTACCTTCTATGTACGTACACTACGTTGGAGGGTTACGTACGATGTGCGTACATAGTATATACTTGTGTTGTCTGGGATTGTAATAAAATAAAATAGCGGCTATCAAACAGCGATGTAATAAAAGAGCAACTATTAAAATAGTGATATATCAAAACAGCGTCGAATAGCGTTGCTGCGTTACCAAATAGTTCGTAAAGAGCCTCTATATATATATATATATATATATATATATATATATATATATATATATAAACAAACTTCCCTGACTTCTTTCCGGGATCTTAGAGGGTGTGAATCCGAACCGAACCGCATTCGGTTCGGTACAGTTTGTCAGTTCGGTTTGGATTCGCACCCTCTAGGATCACGGGAAAGAAGTAAGGACAATTTTTTTTTTGAAAAATATGCTGGTATAGCTAAAATAGCGCATGGTCAAAATAGCATAGGTCATAATACTGCTTTAGATTCGGTTCGGTTTGGATTGGTTGGATTCGCTTCGGTTTGATTCAGTTCGGTTTGGCTTGGTTCGGTTTGGTTTCACATCCTCTTGGAAACCGGGAAGGAAATCAAGGAAGTATCTTTTAGAAAAAAATGTATTACTCCTTCGCTATTTTGGCCTGCGCCCTTTATGGCCTGCGCTATTATGGCCTGCGTTATTATGGCCACGAGCTATTATGGCCTGCGCTAAAATTGTTATGCGCTTTTATGATTTGCGCTATTTTGTCAGCGTGATTTTGACCTGCGCCGTTTTGTACCACTGCCGATGCCGTTTCAATACATTTTGATATTTCGTTACAAACGTTGGGTTATGTTATGTTGATTTGGGTTGTGCTATGTTTATGAATTGATTTTTTTACAAACGCTATTTTGATAGTCGCTCTTTCATTACATCGCTATTTTGATAGTCCCTATCTCATTACTCGCCATTTCGCACGTCGCTATTTTCTACATCGCTATTTAGTTCCGGAGGCCTTTTGTGTAGGTGATGCTCTCGTTCTTGCAATGGCTATATGCTGTAATTGACAAGTGGCAAACAAGTAAGACCAGAAACTATATTCCAATAGCAACAAAAAAATATATCTGTCGGAAATTCACACGGAAGGGGGAGGGAGTTACAATATCCTGGTAAACCGGGATCTGGGGCAAATCTAGTGGGGAGGGGTAATGGTCGATGCAAAGAAAATATATTGACATGTGGCTTACACAAAGGGTGACCAACACGCAGAGCGACGGAAACACGAAAGGGTGTCGAGCAAGTTCCTTAAAAGGAAAAGCCAAGCACTACTTTCCGCTTCTTAGTGTATCAGAAGTCTTGATTTTTCCCTCAATCTTACACAAACTCAAATTAAAATCATTTTGGCATCAATTCTGAAAGGTCTGAAATTTTTTATATCTATCAAAAGTTTCGTTAAAAGCTGAATCGTGAAAAGAATGTACAGTCTTTGTACATGAATAATATCGCAAAATAAATATTTAGGGGCAAAAATTTAGACACACTTGACAACAATGCAATGTCGAAATTATGGTTCCATTCTGCTCTGTTTCTTTTTTCGTTTTCACCCATACTCTGCCGTGTTAACTTAAAAAGGTGTAGGTTTGATACCTATAAGGAATAACTTATTTTTTGCTTAAAAATGTCATTTAGAAGAATCTGCCAGCATTCACAAGTTTTTGAAAAAAAGTAACCCAAAGAGAAAGGATAACATAAAAAAGCAAGACCAACACCTAGACCCACAGGTGGTTTGGAGCCAGACAAACTTGAGGCTCACCAAAACTCCAACAATCGAAATCGAAGTTTTTGTTATATTTACGGTTACTACAGAGTGCGGATCTATACCCTAAAATTGGGGGAACCAAAAAATTACTTTTTTACAAATGTCATGCACTACTGCACTAGTAAATTCGATTTTTACTAAAAAAGTTAGGTTATAGAGTATTATAGAGGAATCGCTGTGATATTGAGCCCGAAGAGCAAAACACGTACACCTCGTCTACGTAGAACTCAAGAAAGCGTACGGCAGTGTACCTCAGCTAAAACGTTGGGAGGCTTTCGAAAAAACCAACATCAGAATAATTATAATAAAGGCTGTTCAAGAACTATATAAAGAAAACAGAAACAAAATAAAGGAAGGGTAGATATTATCAAAGGAGTTTAACACCAACATTGTTTAAAATCTATTTAGAACAAACCCTGAAAACAATGGAACGATTATGTACTGTATTCTCTGCTTCGCTGATGATCAAATAGTCCTGGCTCAAGATTACGACGATTTAGAAAATATATGACCCATAAATTTATTGAAGTATACGATAAGTGGGGGCTGGACCTAATCATGGAACAACAACATTAGAAAAAACAATGCAAAAACTACAAATATCTGGGAATACACATCACTAATTACGGTAGTTTACATGAAGAAATTAGATACAGAAATAACCAAGGAAGACTGCTTGTCTTATAGACATAACTAAACTAGTCTTGTAGACAACTAAACTGTATTTTTTAGGATAAGGCTGTATTAAAACAAAACAAACATAGAATTTACAACAGCATAGTGAAAAGTTTCCATGGTAGTGAAGTATGGCCCCCTGAAAGAAAAAGCTCTTGAAGCCACTGAAATGGATTATTGGAGACGCGCTGCCGGAAAATCAAAACTGGAAAAAAAGAGAAATCGAGAAATTATGGATAATAAACACAAAATAACTGAAGACATACAAATTAACCAACTTAGATAGTATGGCTAGAATCCCAAAGAAAATACTAAATTGGACACCAGAGGGAAGACTCAGACTGAGTTGGAGGGAGGAATAGACAGAGATATCAGAAAACGAGGAGTAGATGAGAAACTCTGGACCAACCATGGAGACTAGAAGTCAGAAGACAAAACAACATAAAACCAGAACAAACAATAAAAAAGTTATTTTAACGATTAACTATTCGGCATTCATCAGGTGAAGCAAAATAAAATTCAGTTAAGAAACATACCAAAGATTCCTTTGTTACAAATAAAAAATCAATGAATTTAACAATAGGATAGAAATTACCTATTAAACTTATTTTCATGGAAAATTAAAAATTACTACACGCATAGATCGAGGGATGTTTACCTGTAGGTATCCTTTTTTAAAAAACTAAAAGAAAATTTTGATATCGGTCTATCTTTCTCTAATGTTCGGTTTACTGTGCGAGGAAAAAGAATTTCCGATGTTTTTGCGAGCCAATTGTGCATTTCGATTTTTCCAAATTCAGGCAGAAATTTAAGTAAGTGACTGCAACCACAGTGTATACAAACACTGTGCTCCAACCAACCAGGTCGAATTTCCGCCTACCGAATCTCAAATCAACTATTAATAAAAGCACTGCTCTTTTCAACATTTATTTAAAATGAACTCGCCTTGTTGCCAAATCATTAAAAGTGCACAGATCTAAGGAAATTTTCACGACATTATTGGTAAAAGCATCTGTACATCTGGAGGTATAATGGAAGGTAAGAAAGATTATAAATCAGAAATCGATTCAAGAAAAAAAGAAAAATACTGATAAATTTCTTATTCCCAAATCTTCTAGTATTACTATGGTAATAAAGTAGAGGTCTAACATTGTCATTTAAACAACTATTTTAATAGACTCCAAAGCAGTGTTTAAAAGAGCATCAAAACTTTTTTTTGGGGGTGGGACTTTCCAATAGGGACCACAGTGTAAAAAATAAGTGATGCTGGGAATAGCAAACAAGTGTTTTATAATTAAGTAAGTCGTATCTAAATTAATCGGAACAAGCTTCTTTGTAAATTTAGAAAATATTTCATATTTTCTATCAAAAATATTTTGGTTTATAACTCTGAGAAATAACAACCAAATGAAAAGGAATTGACTAGCAGCGTTGTTTGATTGTAATCTCCATCAAACAATGCTAGCAGCCTAAGTAAAGTTTCATCTGTAACTGTCGCCGTACAGTCGTCAATAACATATTAATCATAAATCCGGACGCAGAAGGCCAAAGATTGATCCCTGAGTCATGTTGCTTTTTCCTTATACATACTTCGTCATTCTTACAATTTAGACAAATCTGTCTTCCATAAATGGAGAGCGGAAGCACATAGAGTCGCAGTATTGCCATTTTTCCAGTCCCTGTAATTTCCGGATTATAAGACTGATCTTCATAGAAGGCAATAATGGCATGATGGATCGTCAAAGTACTTGGGTTTGCAGAGGTTATTTGGACATTCTGCATATCTTAGCTTTTAATAATCTTATTTAAGCTAATCTGTGATCTTAGCCTATAAATTAGAAAAAAAGAACAAATTCACGACCCACCCACCCTTAGATTTTTTCACCTTTAAATCGTCCAAATATTTTTATCAAATAAATTTTTCTCCGCCACCACTGGGCTGCGCACTAATCTGCGCGGACCCTCCCAAATTTAAAACCGCATACCTTTCAATTGTTTGTGAACTCGAGGACGCGGTGAAGTGCGTTGTTAAAAAACGTTTTCGTTCGTTTTTTTTACGCGATCTCCCAAAAGTTTTTCCGGAAAACTGCTAAAAAGTTCGTAAAACTCTTTTAGGTTATGTGTGGTATGAATTATATGGATTATAATATAGGAATAAGACTTTGAAAGTGTTTTGTTTGTGTAAAAAACTGTTTATTGTCTAAGAAAACTTTTGCAGTGTGGCTAAACAACAGGTATGTAAGTAGAGAGATGACCAATGACAAGCTTTGTTTTTCATGGAATAGGAAATGTTTATTTGCTTTTGTTGTTTATTTTAAAAATTAGTTGGTGTTCTGTGATTAGTCATATATTTAAGAAAACTGCTAAAAATACCTTTGTGTATTTTGCAAAAGTACATACCAATTTGTAAAATTAAGTATCGAGTTAGTACCTACGAAGACCTACTTAAAAATTCCATGTAGGTACTACACAAGGGGTGATCAGCTGCCCACAGTAGGTGTGCAAATTTTTATACAGGACCCCACAGGACTCTACAGGACTATACAGGACTCTGAGGGTACTGGCGCCTAAGGGGTGCCCTAAGCATGATTAAGTACTAAGGTCAGCAAAGGCGCATATCATATGTAGGTACTACACAGGGGGTGATCAGCTGCCCACAGTAGGTGTGCAAATTTTTCTACAGGACCCCACATGACTCCACAGGACCCCACAGGACTTCCACAGGACTATACAGGACCCTGAGGGTACTGGCACCTAAGGGGTGCTCTAAACATGATTAGGTACTAAGGCAGGCAAAGGTGCAGATTGGCTCTCTAAGAAAAATTAGAGTTAAGATGTGATGACCTTTTTTTTTTATGGGCTCCTTTTCAGCCACAGGACTATACTGGACTGCACAGGCAGGACTATACAGGACTTGTACAGGACACTACAGGACCAAAAATTTATTAAAGTCATGTAGGATGGTGTACAAATTTGGTTCAGCTGATCACCCCTCGGTACTACAGGAAATAAATAATACTTGGTCCTGTAGTGTATTTTAGAGTTCTTCACCACTGTGGGCAGGTCAGCACTGTTAGTAACAATCACATAATATAATTGAGAATATAATAATGACTGAAAACTAAAAAATTAAAATAAATCAAATCAAAAATGCTTTATTGTCACAAAAGAAAAATAAATTTTCACAAGGCACAGCAGGCTAAACCTACAATAAGAAAAACAAAAACAAAATTAAAACAATTAACAACTAAGGTTGAATCACGATCCTATCAATACCCAATGGATTTAGTCCTAATTTTAGGGAAGTTGTGACCTCTTAATGCACATTAATAAATACATCAATAAAATCTTAAGATCTAGGTTTACACTCAAACAAGTTCCATATATAAATATTTTTTTTTAAGTTAAAAAAAAACTGAATAAAAGTTACAAACAAAATACAAAATTAACAAGTTCATAAAAAATGTTAAAGTGAAAAAAAAAATTGTTTACTTATTTAATTCAGGTGCTAGGGGATTGTCATAAACTTCATTTAAATTACAGGCTTAATGTGCCAGTAGTTGGCCCCCAACCAGTACTTGGCCATCATTGTCATTTTTATGAAATAATAATACAAATAATGTACCTAATTAAAAAATTAAGTGATAATCCTATGCACTTTCATTACATTTTTCCTTTCATACCAAAAATTTTGATATAAACACTGTAATTTTGAAGTGATGGTTTGAAATTGCAGTGATGTTGTGTTCAGTAAAGGTAAGAAACTTTTTTGCTACATGTTCTAGTTCTAAAAACATACAGGGGTGTGAAACTAGCAGCCAGTTGCCCGCAGCCAAAGTGTGAAGTTAGCAGCCAGTTTCCCGCAGCCAAATTGTGAAGTTAGCAGCCAGTTTCCCGCAGCCAAATTATAAAATTGGCAGCTATACTATAATGCTAGCAGTCAATTCTTCACGCTGCCTAAGAGCAATTTACTCTAATTATTCTGTAAGCCTTCATTGTGTTTTAATGAAAATCTTTAAAAAACATACTTTATCGAAAAAGTTACGCAATCAATCTTTGTCGGTACAATGGGGCCGTCATAAGAAATCAAAAGTCCAAGCCGCTTCTTAATGCATGCGCATCTCCTTGCGCGCCGTTTAACATGGAGAAATGGATAATAGTATGGAAATTAGAAAAAATCTCAAAAATCACACTTAGCGACAGAGTTACGCGACCAAACTTCGTTGGTACATTGAAGCCATCATAATAAATCAGCTGTCCAAGCCCCATCTCCTTGCGCGCCGTTTAACATGGAGAAATGGATAATAGTATGGAAATTAGAAGAAAATTCAAAAGTCACACTTAGCGACAGAGTTACGCGATCAAACTTTGTCGGTACATTAAAGCCATCATAAGAAATCAGCTGTCCAAGCCGCATCTCCTTGCGCGCCGTTTAGCATGGAGAAATGGATAATAGTATAAAAATTAGAAAAAAATTCAAAAATCCCACTTAGCGACAGAGTTACGCGATCAAACTTTGTCGGTACATTGAAGCCATCATAAGAAATCAGCTGTCCAAGCCGCATCTCCTTGCGCGCCGTTTAACATGGAGAAATGGATAATAGTATGGAAATTAGAAAAAAATTCAAAAGTCACACTTAGCGACAGAGTTACGCGATCAAACTTTATCGGTACAACGGGGCAATCATAAGAAATCAGCTGTCCAAGCCGCATCTCCTTGCGCGCCGTTTAACATGGAGAAATGGATAATAGTATGGAAATTAGAAAAAAATTCAAAAGTCACACTTAGCGACAGAGTTACGCGATCAAACTTTATCGGTACAACGGGGCAATCATAAGAAATCAGCTGTCCAAGCCGCATCTCCTTGCGCGCCGTTTAACATGGAGAAATGGATAATAGTATGGAAATTAGAAAAAAATTCAAAAATCACACTTAGCGACAGAGTTACGCGATCAAACTTTGTTGGTACAATGAAGCCATTATAAGAAATCAGCTGTCCAAGCCACATCTCCTTGCGCGCCGTCTAACATGGAGAAATGGATAATAGTATGGAAATAGAAAAAAATTCAAAAATCACACTTAGCGACAGAGTTACGCGACCAAACTTCGTTGGTACATTGAAGCCATCATAATAAATCAGCTGTCCAAGCCGCATCTCCTTGCGCGCCGTTTAGCATGGAGAAATGGATAATAGTATAAAAATTAGAAAAAAATTCAAAAATCCCACTTAGCGACAGAGTTACGCGATCAAATTTTGTTGGTACATTGAAGCCATCATAAGAAATCAGCTATCCAAGCCGCATCTCCTTGCGCGCCGTCTAACATGGAGAAATGGATAATAGTATGGAAATAGAAAAAAATTCAAAAATCACACTTAGCGACAGAGTTACGCGATCAAACTTTATCGGTACAACGGGGCAATCATAAGAAATCAGCTGTCCAAGCCGCATCTCCTTGCGCGCCGTTTAACATGGAGAAATGGATAATAGTATGGAAATTAGAAAAAAATTCAAAAATCCCACTTAGCGACAGAGTTACGCGATCAAATTTTGTCGGTACATTGAAGCCATCATAAGAAATCAGCTATCCAAGCCGCATCTCCTTGCGCGCCGTTTAACATGGAGAAATGGATAATAGTATGGAAATTAGAAAAAAATTCAAAAATCCCACTTAGCGACAGAGTTACGCGATCAAATTTTGTCGGTACATTGAAGCCATCATAAGAAATCAGCTGTCCAAGCCGCATCTCCTTGCGCGCCGTTTAACATGGAGAAATGGATAATAGTATGGAAATTAGAAAAAAATTCAAAAATCCCACTTAGCGACAGAGTTACGCGATCAAATTTTGTCGGTACATTGAAGCCATCATAAGAAATCAGCTGTCCAAGCCGCATCTCCTTGCGCGCCGTTTAACATGGAGAAATGGATAATAGTATGGAAATTAGAAAAAAATTCAAAAGTCACACTTAGCGACAGAGTTACGCGATCAAACTTTATCAGTACAACGGGGCAATCATAAGAAATCAGCTGTCCAAGCCGCATCTCCTTGCGCGCCGTTTAACATGGAGAAATGGATAATAGTATAAAAATTAGAAGAAAATTCAAAAATCACACTTAGCGACAGAGTTACGCGATCAAACTTTGTTGGTACAATGAAGCTATTATAAGAAATCAGCTGTCCAAGCCGCATCTCCTTGCGCGCCGTCTAACATGGAGAAATGGATAACAGTATGGAAATTAGAAAAAAAATCAAAACCCACACTTAGCGACAGAGTTACGCGATCAAACTTTGTTGGTACATTGAAGCCATCATAAGAAATCAGCTATCCAAGCCGCATCTCCTTGCGCGCCGTCTAACATGGAGAAATGGATAATAGTATGGAAATTAGAAAAAAATTAAAAAATCACACTTAGCGACAGAGTTACGCTATCAAACTTCGTTGGTACATTGAAGCCATCATAATAAATCAGCTGTCCAAGCCGCATCTCCTTGCGCGCCGTTTAGCATGGAGAAATGGATAATAGTATAAAAATTAGAAAAAAATTCAAAAATCCCACTTAGCGACAGAGTTACGCGATCAAACTTTGTCGGTACATTGAAGCCATCATAAGCAATCAGCTGTCCAAGCCGCATCTCCTTGCGCGCCGTTTAACATGGAGAAATGGATAATAGTATGGAAATTAGAAAAAAATTCAAAAGTCACACTTAGCGACAGAGTTACGCGATCAAACTTTATCGGTACAACGGGGCAATCATAAGAAATCAGCTGTCCAAGCCGCATCTCCTTGCGCGCCGTTTAACATGGAGAAATGGATAATAGTATGGAAATTAGAAAAAAATTCAAAAATCACACTTAGCGACAGAGTTACGCGATCAAACTTTGTTGGTACAATGAAGCCATTATAAGAAATCAGCTGTCCAAGCCACATCTCCTTGCGCGCCGTCTAACATGGAGAAATGGATAATAGTATGGAAATAGAAAAAAATTCAAAAATCACACTTAGCGACAGAGTTACGCGACCAAACTTCGTTGGTACATTGAAGCCATCATAATAAATCAGCTGTCCAAGCCGCATCTCCTTGCGCGCCGTTTAGCATGGAGAAATGGATAATAGTATAAAAATTAGAAAAAAATTCAAAAATCCCACTTAGCGACAGAGTTACGCGATCAAATTTTGTTGGTACATTGAAGCCATCATAAGAAATCAGCTATCCAAGCCGCATCTCCTTGCGCGCCGTTTAACATGGAGAAATGGATAATAGTATGGAAATTAGAAAAAAATTCAAAAGTCACACTTAGCGACAGAGTTACGCGATCAAACTTTGTTGGTACAATGAAGCCATTATAAGAAATCAGCTGTCCAAGCCACATCTCCTTGCGCGCCGTCTAACATGGAGAAATGGATAATAGTATGGAAATAGAAAAAAATTCAAAAATCACACTTAGCGACAGAGTTACGCGACCAAACTTCGTTGGTACATTGAAGCCATCATAATAAATCAGCTGTCCAAGCCGCATCTCCTTGCGCGCCGTTTAGCATGGAGAAATGGATAATAGTATAAAAATTAGAAAAAAATTCAAAAATTCCCACTTAGCGACAGAGTTACGCGATCAAATTTTTGTCGGTACATTGAAGCCATCATAAGAAATCAGCTGTCCAAGCCGCATCTCCTTGCGCGCCGTTTAACATGGAGAAATGGATAATAGTATGGAAATTAGAAAAAAATTCAAAAATCACACTTAGCGACAGAGTTACGCGATCAAACTTTGTTGGTACAATGAAGCCATTATAAGAAATCAGCTGTCCAAGCCGCATCTCCTTGCGCGCCGTTTAGCATGGAGAAATGGATAATAGTATAAAAATTAGAAAAAAATTCAAAAATCCCACTTAGCGACAGAGTTACGCGATCAAATTTTGTTGGTACATTGAAGCCATCATAAGAAATCAGCTATCCAAGCCGCATCTCCTTGCGCGCCGTTTAACATGGAGAAATGGATAATAGTATGGAAATTAGAAAAAAATTCAAAAGTCACACTTAGCGACAGAGTTACGCGATCAAACTTTATCGGTACAACGGGGCAATCATCAGAAATCAGCTGTCCAAGCCGCATCTCCTTGCGCGCCGTTTAACATGGAGAAATGGATAATAGTATGGAAATTAGAAAAAAATTCAAAAATCACACTTAGCGACAGAGTTACGCGATCAAACTTTGTTGGTACATTGAAGCCATCATAAGAAATCAGCTATCCAAGCCGCATCTCCTTGCGCGCCGTCTAACATGGAGAAATGGATAATAGTATGGAAATAGAAAAAAATTCAAAAATCACACTTAGCGACAGAGTTACGCGACCAAACTTCGTTGGTACATTGAAGCCATCATAATAAATCAGCTGTCCAAGCCGCATCTCCTTGCGCGCCGTTTAACATGGAGAAATGGATAATAGTATGGAAATTAGAAAAAAATTCAAAAGTCACACTTAGCGACAGAGTTACGCGATCAAACTTTATCGGTACAACGGGGCAATCATAAGAAATCAGCTGTCCAAGCCGCATCTCCTTGCGCGCCGTTTAACATGGAGAAATGGATAATAGTATGGAAATTAGAAAAAAATTCAAAAATCACACTTAGCGACAGAGTTACGCGATCAAACTTTGTTGGTACAATGAAGCCATTATAAGAAATCAGCTGTCCAAGCCACATCTCCTTGCGCGCCGTCTAACATGGAGAAATGGATAATAGTATGGAAATAGAAAAAAATTCAAAAATCACACTTAGCGACAGAGTTACGCGACCAAACTTCGTTGGTACATTGAAGCCATCATAATAAATCAGCTGTCCAAGCCGCATCTCCTTGCGCGCCGTTTAGCATGGAGAAATGGATAATAGTATAAAAATTAGAAAAAAATTCAAAAATCCCACTTAGCGACAGAGTTACGCGATCAAATTTTGTTGGTACATTGAAGCCATCATAAGAAATCAGCTATCCAAGCCGCATCTCCTTGCGCGCCGTTTAACATGGAGAAATGGATAATAGTATGGAAATTAGAAAAAAATTCAAAAGTCACACTTAGCGACAGAGTTACGCGATCAAACTTTATCGGTACAACGGGGCAATCATCAGAAATCAGCTGTCCAAGCCGCATCTCCTTGCGCGCCGTTTAACATGGAGAAATGGATAATAGTATGGAAATTAGAAAAAAATTCAAAAATCACACTTAGCGACAGAGTTACGCGATCAAACTTTGTTGGTACATTGAAGCCATCATAAGAAATCAGCTATCCAAGCCGCATCTCCTTGCGCGCCGTCTAACATGGAGAAATGGATAATAGTATGGAAATAGAAAAAAATTCAAAAATCACACTTAGCGACAGAGTTACGCGACCAAACTTCGTTGGTACATTGAAGCCATCATAATAAATCAGCTGTCCAAGCCGCATCTCCTTGCGCGCCGTTTAGCATGGAGAAATGGATAATAGTATAAAAATTAGAAAAAAATTCAAAAATCCCACTTAGCGACAGAGTTACGCGATCAAATTTTGTCGGTACATTGAAGCCATCATAAGAAATCAGCTGTCCAAGCCGCATCTCCTTGCGCGCCGTTTAACATGGAGAAATGGATAATAGTATGGAAATTAGAAAAAAATTCAAAAATCACACTTAGCGACAGAGTTACGCGATCAAACTTTGTTGGTACAATGAAGCCATTATAAGAAATCAGCTGTCCAAGCCGCATCTCCTTGCGCGCCGTTTAGCATGGAGAAATGGATAATAGTATAAAAATTAGAAAAAAATTCAAAAATCCCACTTAGCGACAGAGTTACGCGATCAAATTTTGTTGGTACATTGAAGCCATCATAAGAAATCAGCTATCCAAGCCGCATCTCCTTGCGCGCCGTTTAACATGGAGAAATGGATAATAGTATGGAAATTAGAAAAAAATTCAAAAGTCACACTTAGCGACAGAGTTACGCGATCAAACTTTATCGGTACAACGGGGCAATCATCAGAAATCAGCTGTCCAAGCCGCATCTCCTTGCGCGCCGTTTAACATGGAGAAATGGATAATAGTATGGAAATTAGAAAAAAATTCAAAAATCACACTTAGCGACAGAGTTACGCGATCAAACTTTGTTGGTACATTGAAGCCATCATAAGAAATCAGCTATCCAAGCCGCATCTCCTTGCGCGCCGTCTAACATGGAGAAATGGATAATAGTATGGAAATAGAAAAAAATTCAAAAATCACACTTAGCGACAGAGTTACGCGACCAAACTTCGTTGGTACATTGAAGCCATCATAATAAATCAGCTGTCCAAGCCGCATCTCCTTGCGCGCCGTTTAGCATGGAGAAATGGATAATAGTATAAAAATTAGAAAAAAATTCAAAAATCCCACTTAGCGACAGAGTTACGCGATCAAATTTTGTCGGTACATTGAAGCCATCATAAGAAATCAGCTGTCCAAGCCGCATCTCCTTGCGCGCCGTTTAACATGGAGAAATGGATAATAGTATGGAAATTAGAAAAAAATTCAAAAATCACACTTAGCGACAGAGTTACGCGATCAAACTTTGTTGGTACAATGAAGCCATTATAAGAAATCAGCTGTCCAAGCCACATCTCCTTGCGCGCCGTCTAACATGGAGAAATGGATAATAGTATGGAAATAGAAAAAAATTCAAAAATCACACTTAGCGACAGAGTTACGCGACCAAACTTCGTTGGTACATTGAAGCCATCATAATAAATCAGCTGTCCAAGCCGCATCTCCTTGCGCGCCGTTTACCGATAAAGTTTGATCGCGTAACTCTGTCGCTAAGTGTGATTTTTGAATTTTTTTCTAATTTCCATACTATTATCCATTTCTCCATGTTAAAGGGCGCGCAAGGAGATGCGGCTTGGACAGCTGATTTCTTATGATGGCTTCAATGTACCGACAAAGTTTGATCGCGTAACTCTGTCGCTAAGTGTGACTTTTGAATTTTTTTCTAATTTCCATACTATTATCCATTTCTCCATGTTAAACGGCGCGCAAGGAGATGCGGCTTGGACAGCTGATTTCTTATGATTGTCCCGTTGTACCGATAAAGTTTGATCGCGTAACTCTGTCGCTAAGTGTGACTTTTGAATTTTTTTCTAATTTCCATACTATTATCCATTTCTCCATGCTAAACGGCGCGCAAGGAGATGCGGCTTGGACAGCTGATTTCTTATGATGGCTTCAATGTACCGACAAAGTTTGATCGCGTAACTCTGTCGCTAAGTGTGACTTTTGAATTTTTTTCTAATTTCCATACTATTATCCATTTCTCCATGTTAAACGGCGCGCAAGGAGATGCGGCTTAGACAGCTGATTTCTTATGATTGCCCCGTTGTACCGATAAAGTTTGATCGCGTAACTCTGTCGCTAAGTGTGACTTTTGAATTTTTTTCTAATTTCCATACTATTATCCATTTCTCCATGTTAAAGGGCGCGCAAGGAGATGCGGCTTGGACAGCTGATTTCTTATGATGGCTTCAATGTACCGACAAAGTTTGATCGCGTAACTCTGTCGCTAAGTGTGACTTTTGAATTTTTTTCTAATTTCCATACTATTATCCATTTCTCCATGTTAAACGGCGCGCAAGGAGATGCGGCTTGGACAGCTGATTTATTATGATTGCCCCGTTGTACCGATAAAGTTTGATCGCGTAACTCTGTCGCTAAGTGTGATTTTTGAATTTTTTTCTAATTTCCATACAATTATCCATTTCTCCATGATAAACGGCGCGCAAGGAGATGCGACTTGGTCAGCTGATTTCTTATGATGGCTTCAATGTACCGACAAAGTTTGATTGCGTAACTCTGTCGCTAAGTGTGATTTTTGAATTTTTTTCTAATTTCCATACTATTATCCATTTCTCCATGTTAAACGGCGCGCAAGGAGATGCGGCTTGGACAGCTGATTTCTTATGATGGCTTCAATGTACAGACAAAGTTTGATCGCGTAACTCTGTCGCTAAGTGGGATTTTTGAATTTTTTTCTAATTTTTATACTATTATCCATTTCTCCATGCTAAACGGCGCGCAAGGAGATGCGGCTTGGACAGCTGATTTATTATGATGGCTTCAATGTACCAACGCAGTTTGATCGCGTAACTCTGTCGCTAAGTGTGATTTTTGAATTTTTTTCAAATTTCCATACTATTATCCATTTCTCCATGTTAAACGGCGCGCAAGGAGATGCGGCTTGGACAGCTGATTTCTTATGATTGTCCCGTTGTACCGATAAAGCTTGATCGCGTAACTCTGTCGCTAAGTGTGATTTTTGAATTTTTTTCTAATTTCCATACTATTATCCATTTCTCCATGTTAAACGGCGCGCAAGGAGATGGGGCTTGGACAGCTGATTTCTTGTGATGGCTTCAATGTACCGACAAAGTTTGATCGCGTAACTCTGTCGCTAAGTGTGACTTTTGAATTTTTTTCTAATTTCCATACTATTATCCATTTTTCCATGTTAAACGGCGCGCAAGGAGATGCAGCTTGGACAGCTGATTTCTTATGATGGCTTCAATGTACCGACAAAGTTTGATCGCGTAACTCTGTCGCTAAGTGTGATTTTTGAATTTTTTTCTAATTTCCATACTATTATCCATTTCTCCATGTTAAACGGCGCGCAAGGAGATGCGGCTTGGACAGCTGATTTCTTATGATGGCTTCAATGCACCGACAAAGTTTGATTGCGTAACTCTGTCGCTAAGTGTGATTTTTGATTTTTTTTCTAATTTCCATACTATTATCCATTTTTCCATGTTAAACGGCGCGCAAGGAGATGCGGCTTGGACAGCTGATTTCTTATGATTGCTCCGTTGTACCGATAAAGTTTGATCGCGTAACTCTGTCGCTAAGTGTAATTTTTGAATTTTTTTCTAATTTCCATACAATTATCCATTTCTCCATGATAAACGGCGCGCAAGGAGATGCGACTTGGTCAGCTGATTTCTTATGATGGCTTCAATGTACCGACAAAGTTTGATTGCGTAACTCTGTCGCTAAGTGTGATTTTTGAATTTTTTTCTAATTTCCATACTATTATCCATTTCTCCATGTTAAACGGCGCGCAAGGAGATGGGGCTTGGACAGCTGATTTCTTATGATGGCTTCAATGTGCCAACAAAGTTTGATCGCGTAACTCTGTCGCTAAGTGTGATTTTTGAATTTTTTTCTAATTTCCATACTATTATCCATTTCTCCATGTTAAACGGCGCGCAAGGAGATGCGGCTTGGACAGCTGATTTCTTATGATTGCCCCGTTGTACCGATAAAGCTTGATCGCGTAACTCTGTCGCTAAGTGTGACTTTTGAATTTTTTTCTAATTTCCATACTATTATCCATTTCTCCATGTTAAACGGCGCGCAAGGAGATGCGGCTTGGACAGCTGATTTCTTATGATTGCCCCGTTGTACCGATAAAGCTTGATCGCGTAACTCTGTCGCTAAGTGTGATTTTTGAATTTTTTTCTAATTTCCATACTATTATCCATTTCTCCATGTTAAACGGCGCGCAAGGAGATGGGGCTTGGACAGCTGATTTCTTATGATGGCTTCAATGTACCAACAAAGTTTGATCGCGTAACTCTGTCGCTAAGTGTGATTTTTGAATTTTTTTCTAATTTCCATACTATTATCCATTTCTCCATGTTAAACGGCGCGCAAGGAGATGCGGCTTGGACAGCTGATTTCTTATGATGGCTTTAATGCACCGACAAAGTTTTATTGCGTAACTCTGTCGCTAAGTGTGATTTTTGAATTTTTTTCTAATTTCCATACTATTATCCATTTCTCCATGTTAAACGGCGCGCAAGGAGATGCGGCTTGGACAGCTGATTTCTTATGACGGCTTCAATGCACCGACAAAGTTTGATCGCGTAACTCTGTCGCTAAGTGTGATTTTTGAATTTTTTTCTAATTTCCATACTATTATCCATTTTTCCATGTTAAACGGCGCGCAAGGAGATGCGGCTTGGACAGCTGATTTCTTATGATGGCTTCAATGTACCAACAAAGTTTGATCGCGTAACTCTGTCGCTAAGTGTGATTTTTGAATTTTTTTCTAATTTCCATACTATTATCCATTTCTCCATGTTAAACGGCGCACAAGGAGATGCGGCTTGGACAGCTGATTTCTTATGACGGCTTCAATGTACCGACAAAGTTTGATCGCGTAACTCTGTCGCTAGGTGTGATGTTTTATTATTTTTTTATTTTCATACTATTATCCATTTCTCCATATTGAGCAGCATGCTACGAGATGCGGCTTGGACTTTTGATTTCTTATGATGGCCCCATTGTACTGCCAAAGTTTAACGTAACTTTTTCAACAAAGTATGTTTTTTAAAGATTCATTCATTAAAACACAATGAAGCCGTACAGAACAATAATTAGAGTAAATAGCCCTTAGGCAGCTTGAAGAATTGACTGCTAGCTTTATATTTGGCTGCTGCCTTTGGCTGCTAAATTCACACTTTGGCTGCGGGAAACTGGCTGCTAACTTCACACTTTGGCTGCGGGCAACTGGCTGCTAACTTCACACTTTGGCTGCGGGCAACTGGCTGCTAGTTTCACGCGGATAAAACATACCCAGTAGAATTTTTGATGCTCTTTAAGATGGTCAAATTAAAAATACAATCAATCATTGTGTTTTTGAGTATTTTCAAGAAACATTAATTTTTTTTTTTAGTTAAACAACCTGAATTTTATTAAAGTTTTTCTGTCTTTAAATTTTTTGTGTCAACTTAAGTAAAACACAAAAAATGGTCTTTACTCTTAAAAAAATAGAAATTCCAGACAACCCGGAGAGTGTAAAGCTTTTGGGAGCGACCCTTGACCTAAAATTAACTTTTGAACAGCATGTGAAAGTAACCTTAAAGAGGCTATTTTCATCCATTTATGTTCTCCGTAATATCTCAAAAATAGTAGAAGAGGACACACTTAAGTTGGCATACTACGGGTTGTTCCACTCTATCGCTGTGTATGCACTCCTGGCCTGGGGTCACTCAGCACATACCTCACACATCTTTGGTTTGCAACACAGAGCAGTCAGAATCTTGGCAAGCATTAAATATCGAGAAAATGTCAAACCTTTTTTGTCTCTGGGTATATTGACTATTCCATCTCAGTATATCTTAGAATGTCTTCTTTATTTTCATAAAAACTTGCAAAGTTACACAAGGGTTGAAGACATACATCAACATAATACGAGACACAGAAATGATGTTCTAGTGCAGTTTCTTCGGCTCAGGACCTCTAGGAACGCAACATTACATTATGCGCCTGTCTTATATAATAAACTCCCTCAAAGTACAAGAGATCTACCATTTAATGCATTTAAATTTAAACTAAAACAATTTCTAATTAAACAATGTTTTTACTCCATCAGTGAATTTTTAGCTTATCAGGTATCAGATCTGGATTTGTTTTAATTTTTGAATATGTGTTAGTGAGCCAGAGGGTATTTTAGCTTTAACAATAGTGTTTTTAATAATTTATGTTTTGTTCATTAACATTTTAAATGAAACAAGTACCTACATTAAGATTAACTGTCTATTATAGGGATTTAGGAAAATTGTACCAATTTTTGACGATATTGTAAAACTTCTGTTTTTTAATGAAATAAATTAAACTTGCCAAACAAACTTGTCAAACTTAGTGTAATTTTGAATTTAAAATATTTTCATTGTTTTTAACTTTATGAAAAACTATTTTGTTTAGAATTGAAAGACCTATGTATATTCAGATATTGGTTACTGTGTTAAAAATATTGAAGAACCAAGATTTTTTTTGGAGACATTCTTTGATGGAAACTAACTTTTTTTTCAAAAATGTACTGAGATGTGTGATGACAACAAAAAAAATGGAACATTGATAATATGAAAATCTTTTACAGACAAATTTTCAGAGAAATCATTGATAATGTATCAAATGAAATCACAGATGATAAAGAAATTTAAAAATTACTATTCTTTTGCCTTATGGATCCTGATTACAAGGAATTTAAATTTACTTGAAATATATCTATTGTGATTTAAAATTAAAGTATAGGTTATTTTTTGAATATGACAGATTAAGCTACGAACTACATTGTTTGTATTCATCAACTTCGAATGATTAAATTTATATAAAATCCTACAATTTTGTACAAATAGTAAAATTAGCAAAACTAATAGTGCCAATACCAGCTAGCAGGGCATTAGCAGAACATTCTTTTTCAGGACTGAAACAGATCCATACATATTTGTGCAATTCTCAAAAACAAGAAAGACTTTGCAACTTGTCCATAATATCTGTACAGGAAAATCTACAAGACCTAAAACGTAGCAGTAGTTTTTATGTCAATGTTATAATCGTGTTTCTTCAAAAAAATCGTCGAATTGAACTGATTTATAAAAAATAACTTTCATTTTTTGTGTTCTTTATTATCATTTTTAAACATTTAAGCTTTATTAAAATACTAAGTAAAAATTAAATGAAGGTTAGAGTTTTTTTGTATTGCAGTAAGTTATTAGCTTGGTTAGTAACTTTAATTGGGACTGCAGGCCAAACCTTGGTGAATTTTATATGAAATGGCCCCATGGTAGACTTTGCTTAAATACCTACCTGCTACCTACCTAGAGTAATTTAGGACAAGAAGATTATATTTTATAGTTTAAGGCGCAATAAATAATAACCATTGACTTCTACTAACTAAGTTCTCATATGCATGAGTATGTTAGTAAACTAATTTGAATTCTAATTGTGAGCCCAAAACTATTGTTCTTTGAACAACATACCTACATGTAAAACAAAACTGTTAAGCATTATCTTTGTGGCTTGAGGAATACCAAATTCAAATAATTATTCAAGTCAAGCCCATGGCAATGGTAAGAAATGGCAATTGATATTCTTGGTGTGCCAAAGGCATTCTTTAAAATAAAATGCAGTTTTGAATCAGTTTACAAAGACTTTTATATGCGATGCAATGGGTGCCATCATTCATTTGACCCAAAATAATTTACATACCGGGTGGGCCAAAAAATACCTGACAATTTTTTTTTCATTATAACTTTTGAACTATACCAGACAAACTGCACTTGGCAGAGAAGTAATCAGAGTTTTGACTAAATATATTTTTTTGTGCTTCATTTCAAAATCCAAGATGGCAGAAGAAATAAAATTCTACCCTTCAGAGATGCTCGTTTATTCTTATGTTGCGGATATGTTTGAATTATTTTTTTTAAATCAGTAAAAAAGCAGCATTCTTGCCACAGACAGCAAGGTACGAATCACCAAAATCGGTTCGGTGATTTAAAAAAAATATATTTTTGTTTTAACCATTGTTTTGAATATTATACGATTGCCTTGCCAATCATGTCTGCATTTATTTTCTTATAAAATCATTACTACTGAACCGATTTTGATGAAATAAAACACATCCTGGTGGGAATTGATTATTTTTTTCTATAGTTTTATCATAGTTCCTATCAGTCTGCCATTTCTGGAAATGGGCAATGTTACTTTTACATAACTTTACATGTATAGGGGAGGGGAGTAAATAAGAATTTGGGGGTTTCTGATTTTTTCCAGGGGTTTGGTCATAATTTCTATCAGTCTGCTAAATTTCAGCTTTGTAGCGTGTCTGGAAGTACAGTAGAATTTTGATGATCTATACATGAGTGAGTGAGTGACAATTTCGACGTTTTTTTAAATTTGAAACTACTTTAGTACTTTTTGGAATTCCATAAAACTTGTAGGGATTGTTAACTGCGAGGGGTGAACAGCTAACCAAAAATGTGTACACAGATTGTGAAAATCCACAATCTTTTGGTAAGATTGTGAGGGATTGTGGCAAGATTGTGAAAGATTGTGAGGGATTGTGGCAAGATTGTGAAGGATTGTGGTAAGATTGTGAAGGATTGTGAGAGATTGTGACAGATTGTGGGTGATTGGGAGGGATTGTGAAAGATTGTGAGGGATGGTGGAGGACTGTACAGCGGTGTAGCGTGCCTGAAGGGGCGGGGTGGGCCCCGTCCCATCAAAACATCAAAAATTTTGCGACCAAAAAAAAAAAAAAAGTCATTATGTCTATAGTTTCCTTTGCCGCCCTCTTCATTTACCGTTACCGACCCTGCTGCTTAATAACCGAGGGGTGACCAGCTGACCCCTAAATGTATACGTCGATTGCGAAAATCCACAATCTTTTGCTAAGATTGTGAGGGAATCCCAAAATGTCTACGCCGATTGCGAAAATCCACAATCTTTTCCACAATCTTTTGCTAAGATTGTGAGGGAACCCCAAAATGTCTACGCCGGTTACGAAAATCCACAATCTTTTGCTAAGATTGTGAGGGATTGTGTAAAGATTGTGAGAGATTGTGAGGGATTGTGAAGGATTTTGGTAAGATTGTGAAGGATTGTGAGAGATTGTGAAGGATTGTGAGAGATTGTGACAGATTGTGGGTGCTTGGGAGGTGTAAAGATTGTGAAGGATTGTGAACAGATTGTGAGAAATGTGTACACCGATTGTGAGAGCTGTACACCCCTCGGTTAACTCCATGGAGATCTACGACTGTGCAGTTTGAGATTCGTAGCACATTCCGAAGTAGAGTTTTAAATAGGTCAAATATCGGCTGAAATGTTTCAAGAAAAGATGGTACGGCGCGTGAACTTGGCGAGGCACTGCCGTGCCCTCAGATTTACCTCCTAAATAGTCAACGACACCGTCAAATTAATGAAAAAACGCAAAAAAACGGAGGTAAAAACGTCAAAAACCCCTTAAAATCACACGAACTCTCAATACAAAGAAAGCAACTGGTCCGCTGGTGACGTAAGCACGCAGTGTTCGTCTCGCTTCAGCGACGCTAACATAGAGTTAAATGGAAATAAGCAATCCTGTGTGTTTATAATCGTTCAGTATATACATATAACTTCAAGCCTCTGCGCTATAGGTGGCTTGTATCATAAAATAAAAATTCAAGATTGGGGACTTCATACCTCTCTTTAGACTAATTTAGCAAAGGAAGTAGGAAGTTGACGACTCTTTTGTTCAAAAATTAGTCAAATTAGTCAGAAACAAAGCATTTTTGCAATAACAAAAGGTTAAAGAACTCGTCTAAGCGAGACAACTTTTCTTTGAAGAAAGAAATACCCAGTCATGTTTTAAATAGAGCATGGCTGTTTAGTGATGTCATATCTAGAAACCAAGACTTGGATCACTAGGTTTTGACCTAGATCGAATTTTTGTGGATTTTATATTTTTTACTTGAAAGAACATTACATGATAGGCTTCATGGTATTTAATTCTGTATTTAAATGGTGAAATGGCTCAAGATTACGTCGATTTAGAATATGTGACTCGTAAATTAATTGAGGAATACGATAGGTCGATAAGTGGGGGCTAGGTAAACCTTCAGGTAACATACATAAGAAGACATACAAGTTAACCAACTTTTTTTTTGTTTTTTTTTGGTACCTCGTTGTGTGGGGAAAAAGTAGTGGTTTTTCTACAAATTGAAAAAAAAACTAAAACATTTTCGGAAAATAAGTATAAAAACGCTATTTTGAAGAATCGAGTATGATTCTGTACGCCATCTTAAATTTTAAGATGGCGATAAACTTTGATCATCACTTTAACTGCCATGTGTACCATATATGGACACGGCAAATTTTAATTCTCTGCCATGTGTATATATCGCAATGCTAAGCCGTGTGTATCATATATGGACAAAAAAAACAAAAAACATATTTTCTTTCATGACTTTTACTGAAAACAAACACAAATAAAGTGCTTAAGGCGAAAAAAATATTTTGGCCCACGTGATCCGGCACATTTTTTTCTCTAAATCAGCGTGGTAGTTAAAGTGTTAAAAAGCAATCAATTCTAACCAGGATGTTTTTTATTTATTTAAAATCGGTTCAGTAGTAATGAATTTATAAGGAAATAAAAGCAGACATGATTGACAAGGCAATCGTATAATATGCAAACAATGGTTGAAACAATTTTTTTTTTAGAACCACTGAACCGATTTTGCTGGTTTGTTGAGCGTGGGAAGAATGCAGCTTTTTGTATAATTTAAAAAAATAATTAATATTTTCGCAACACAAGAATAAACGAGCATCTTTGAAGGGTACATTTCGTCCGCCATCTTGGATTTTGAAATGTCTGAGAAAAAAATATATATATTCTCTGCCAAGTGCAGTGTGTCCCATTAAAATAGATAGGTACAGTTCAAAAGTTATAATTAAAAAAATTGTATCCGTTTTTTTTACCCACCTGGTTTGTATTTAGTTCTACTACTAACTGGTAACATTATACAAGGTGGGGACTTTAACTGGCGCAAAATCGCTACAGCTTTAGGTTGAAAAATGCGGATAAAACGCAAAAACACGTAGATTGAGTTTTTTGTAAGCTTTCCGGTAATAGCAAAAAAAAAATCACCCCCTTTAGAGGGTAAAACTCACCCCGACTTCATTTTTTTAAATGGGATGATACCACTTGTGGCACCTTGTTGGAAAGGTCTGTCCAAAATAAAATTGATTGTGCCATTTTTTTTTCATTGTAACTTTCTAGCGTGAAAAAATAATTTGATTCATTGCAGCCTTACAATTGATAAAGATGCGATAATTTTTTTGTACCAATACTTTCCCTAATTTTTTGCGAGTCCATTTTTTACAATAAAAAGTCCAAATTGAGATAAACCGGGTCATACACTTTTCCAAAACAAATTGAGAAAATATTGACCACTAAAAACTGTACCTTAGAATGTTTTTGTAAGCATTAGAAGAATTTTTTGATATGAAATAATTTTTTCACCAGTTGGTAAAAATAAAAAAAAAACGGCACACTCAATTTTGTTTTGTAAAGAACATCCCATTTAAAAAATGAAGTCGGGGTGAGTTTTACCCTCTAAAGGGGGAAATTTTTTTTTGCTATCACCCGAAAGCTTACAAAAAAACTCAATTGACGTGTTTTTGCGTTTTATCCGCATTTTTCAACCTGAAGCTGTAGCGAATTTGCGCCAGTTACAGTCCCCACCCTGTATAAAGATTATGAGTAAGAAAAAATTTTAAAAATAATAATTTTTATAATAATTTTTCTTACTCTAAGTATAAAGTAGAGACTAAAGTGTTTTTCCTGAATCGATTTCACACTTATTTTCGATTCCTTCCTTGATGAGTTCTTATTTTCTTCCATATAGGAGATCTATAATTTTGCAGACTTTGCATCATAACTCAATTTACATTTAATTCGAATTTAATGCATGTTCTTTTAATGAATCACTACCGGTGTGTGTAAGCCCCTGTTCACATTAGTTTGTTCATAACAACGAGGCAACGGTTTCTCTCGGTTTCTTTTCATATATTTATTTTAGCCGCAGTTCTGCAGAACGTACAGAGTGAACCAACATAGAAAAATATATATCAAATCTAGAAAACGTATTTTTTCGATAATATTATCTTCTCTAAGAGCAAGTTGACTTGACTTCACGGCGTCTACGTGCGCTTTCCAACTATACGAGGTGTGACAATTAAATTTTAAGACTGGAGTCTCTACGCCTTGGGCGGTTGGAGTTATTCACCTTGATGTGCGTTCTACTACCGCGCGCAATCTTGTCGTCTTTCCTCTGCTGGTTTGGTTTACCCAGTGGTTTGAAGCGGATCGTTCATAGCTCATTTGGCGGAATTACGACAACCGAAAAAATTGAGTAACGTATTAATTTAAAGCAAAACTCAAAAAGACGGCTACTGAATGCTTTCGAATGCTAAAGGATGCCTACGGGGAGCAGTGTATGTCTCATGCAATGATTTTTATGTGGCATAAAAGCTTTTTCGAGGGTCGTGAAGAAGTTAAAGATGATGAACGAGAAGGGCGCTCCAAAACAGCGATGCTCATTGTTTTTCTTTTCGATATTAGGGGGCCTGGGTCAAACAGTTAACCAACATTTCTATTTGGAAGTATTGATGTAGCTAATGGAACGTCCAAGAAAAAAACTTCCAGATTTGTGGAAGAACAACGCGTGGCTGCTCTACCAGGACAATGCACCGGCCCACAATGCCCTATCCATTAAGCAGTTTTTAGCTAATAAGAAGATCCATATCGTTAACCATCCACTATATTCACCAGACTTGGCTTCTTGCGACTTCTACCTGTTTCCGAAAGTGAAGAAATCGTTAAAAGTAACCCGTTTTAAAATATGAGAACATGTCAAGGGAAAAACGGCAAGACTTCTTAACAGCCTCTCTTCTGATCCAAAATTGCTTCCAACATTGGAAAAAAACGCAGGCAACGCTGCGTCGATAGAGAAGACTATATTGATGGGGAACATCATTAAGTTGTATTAGTATTTAAATAAAGTAGATTTTTGACACCAGTCTTATAATTTTATTGTCACACCTCGTATATTCCGTACAGTTTTTGTACGAAAAGAGTCGTACAGGCAGGTCTTTTGGAAAATTTTTCGGTTTTTACGAAAATTAAAAATAGAAAATAAATATGATTTTTTTGTGATTTTTAAATTATAACCCAGTTTAGGGACCCCATAATGAAATGTTATCCGTAATCCTAAACAAATTACGTTATACCTTATCGAAAAGAAAATTTTATCGTCTTATGAAAACGTATAATTTTTTTTCTATGAGGCTTTGTTAGAAAAATTGGATAAAAATGTAAAAATTCAATAAATTTTTAACAACTTTTGTACATCACCCACATTTATGTATGCTATTGGGCCGTTAGTGGTAAACTTATTCGTAGTTTGGTATTATACATTGTTGGAAAGAAAAATGTATTCTTTTACTAAAGTTGTATACACATGTTTTTCTAGAAGTCTTCGTTTTTACGAAAATTGCAAAAAACAAAAAATATTTTTGTGATTTCCAAAAATGTTAGCTACTAGCTTACGGACGCCACTGAAGTGTTACCTACAACCTGCACTGCACTGAATGATATACAGGGTGTATGGTATGGTAGTGAACCACAACGGAAGACACTCTTCACTATGCTGTTGTAAATTCTACGTTTGTTTTGTTTTGATACAGTTTATCCCCGAGAATACTGTTGAGTTGTCTAATTGCTTGTCTTCCTTGGTTATTTCTGTGTTTGATTTCTTCATTTAAAATACCGTCATTCGTGATGTGCATTCCCAGATATTTGTTATTTTTGTATTGTTTTATCTGATGTTGTTGTTCCAAGATAAGGCCCTGCTGCTCCAGCGCGTCTCCAATAATCCATTTCAGGGGCATACTTCACTACCATAACTGATGACACTGTTCACTATCCTGTTGTAAATTCTATGTTTGTTTGGTTTTGATACAGCTTTATATCAGAGAATACTGTTGAGTTGTCTAATTGCTTGTTTGATAATACATATGTGGGAAATTTTATTAGCTACAAAAAAGTATAGTTTATATTAAAAAATGTGTGTATTTATTTTTAATAAAAGGTGCAAGAAATTAGCATATTGTGAACGGTTAAGGGTACCTAACTTTCCAAAGGTGGTATTTAGGTAGTTTATAGATATCTCGTTTGATAGGTTTCCTAATGTGCTTTAAATTCCCATTTAACAGATTTTTCCAAAAAATGTGTTATGTTTATCGTGGTTACAAGTGTATTGTCACTGCAGATTTCTGGTTTTAATTAGAACCAGGGGCGAGAGCCGAACATCCAACTCGACATAAAATACTCGCGTCTGCCATTTTTAGCTCACACATATACTATACTATAGTAGTGTGAGCTATGGTGATCCTAATTTTTTCGAAAAAAAAAAGTTGCTCCGATTTCCAAAATTTTTATATATCTTTGCGTTTCAGATGATTTTGAAACTTTTTTGTTGCGCCGTCTGTCTGTCTGTCTGTCTGTATGTCTGTATGTCTGTATGTCTGTATGTCTGTATGTCTGTATGTCTGTATGTCTGTATGTCTGTATGTCTGTATGTCTGTATGTCTGTATGTCTGTATGTCTGTATGTCTGTATGTCTGTCTGTATGTCTGTCTGTCTGTATGTCTGTCTGTAACGACCAACGCGCATAACTCAAAAACCGCTGGGCCGATTTCAATGAAATTTGGTACCTAGGCTAAGCCTTGGGTCGAGATAGCCCCATTTAAAAATGAACAAAATCCACCAAACACAACCCAAATAAAAGGGTGGGGATAGATTAAAAAAATTAGAGTATATGTGAAAATATGGCGTGTGTGATATCAAACGAAAGGTAATTGAGTCTGGAGTTAAACAAAATACATTTTAATTTATTTAAAAAAAAAGGGTGGGTGTATATTTCAAAAACTAGAGTTTAAGTGAAAATAGGGCGTGTGTGATATCAAACGAAAGGTAAGTGAGTCCGGAGTTTAACAAAATACATTTTAGTTTTGGTTTTTTTAAGGGTGGGGGTGGATTTCAAAAATTTAAGTTTGTCAAAACATGGCTTGTGTGGTATCAAACAAAAGGTAATTTAGTGTGGAGTAATAACATATATTTCAGTTTTTAGTTATATTAGCTCACACGTACACTATAACTATAGTACCTAGTGTGAGGTTAGGGGCCCATATATTGGCAGAGTATTTATAATGTATTCATTGAAGTCTCCAGTGGCGGATCTAGGCCCTAAAAATTGGGGGGCCCAAAACTTCTAGGCCCTACACAGAAAAAAGAAGTTCTTCAGTTAAGAAAAGTAGTTTTCTTGAAAAAATTATCTTGACCCTAAAGCAAAAGTCTCTGAACAAAAAGTTTTCTTTTCATCTGAGCAAATCGCTTGTTTTGGGAAAAAAAATAATCGTCTTGGTAAATTGTTTTTTGTTTAAAACAAACTGCCTTTAGCGAAGAAAAAGTGGTATTGAAGCAAGATATAAAATGTCTTACTAATATCTTCTTAACACAAATAAAGCTTTACTTTGCCTAAAGACGTTTAATTTTTTAACTCAAAATATCCGGCATCTCAAAACATTTATGTCTTGGTATAATACTAGAACACAAGAAGGTTGCCTCTTCCATTCAAAACAAATCATTTTTCTTGGATAAAGGCAACTTTTATTTTTAACGGAAACCAGCAGTTCAAGAGAATAGTTTTTTTTTGTTAGGAAAATATCGTCTTCGAGCATAACAAAGCAGATTTTTTCTTGGATCAAAGCAATTAGCATTGACTGAAGACATTTTTTTTTCTGTGTAAAAGTTGGGGGTGCCCAAAAATAAAACTGTTTAAATTATGACCCTTTTGTAAACATTTACCATTTAACTGAAAAAGTTAAAGGGGTCTCCCTAGGCCCCCCGTAGATCCGCCCCTGGATGTCTCCGATCTGGTGGCTACGATATTATTTGTTAATTTTATTAGTTCGAGCTAGGAGAAATATCGGTTGACACATCCTGTATTTTTCTGTATGCCGCAGTTTTGCAGAACATAGTCGCGGCCATTCATTAAATATAATACCAAAGTGTCATCTACCTATGTGTTGCATGTCCCTGACACTACTTGGCAGCTATTCTCTCTTTCTATGCTTTTCATTATTATCTCTTTAATTTCAGGGGCGGATACAGCCAATTATTACAAAAGGAGAGAGGAGTTCTTTCCAAAGTAGAACTTATCGAGAAAATACTAGGCACTAAAATTATTATTTAATAAGGTATTTACGTTCGGTTTAAAAAATATATTTTTTTCGGTCTCTTAGTTCTTTACCAGTTGATACCGGACAGTTTTCCAAAAAGACATGCATGTAAAGTGACACTTTCCGTAGGAGATACTAGAGCTAAAAAAACATAAAACTATCTCAATGAATGAGCTCACCGATCCGCATCGAAGTTCGCTTTACAATTAGAAGGTGGTGGGTTCGAATCCCATGCCTGCCACTACAAACTCGAACTTACTATGCGTTTGTGAATACAGATTTATCGGAAGTAGGGGTAAAGCTTGTCTTGGGCGAAGTTAGGGCATCAACGAAGTAGGCAAAGTTGATGATCAATAAAAAGCCGTGGTTCGGAAGTCACGTTAAGTCGGTGGTCTCGTGTTAAGAGCGTAGATGGCATTAGCACGCTAAAGACCCCTGCGCCCGTCACATTTTTTATGCTACAGAAAAAAATTGCTGGTTACTAATTCTTTAATGGAACTTTTTTCATCTCGTAATTTATAATTTTGAGATAGTTTGAGATAGAAGAAAGTCTGTTCTTTTTTCTGTTGCCTAAAAAATGTGTTTGAAAGTAAATGGCAACATTGTCCTCAAAATCATATGCTTAATTTAGTCAGTCCGAAGCTTAAAAGATTCCTGCGCCCGCGCATTCTGTTAGGAATCACTTTTAAGAATTTTTGCAGAGGAAAAAGTTAGGCGACTCGGCCAAATAAAGCTATGTACGAGAATTCAGCCTGTTAGTCATCTTCCTAAGAATAGACCTGAGTACTGTGGACTATTTGCATTAGATGCCATTTTTGCCCTTAAGAGCAGACAATCAAGCCCTGTGTGTATACTATAGCAACTATTAGCAACCTTGTATACAAGAAATATAAAGGAAATTTTATGACCAATAAGGTATTCAAATATGCACGACATAAAACATCAACCAACCTAGAAGAATTTATTCTTGTTACAATGGCGATTAGTGGGCGAGCATCAAGGTTAAATAAGTAAAAACATGACATTGTTAATCCTCAATTTTTTTAATTCAAGGCCTATTGTTGTGTTGATAGATATAATTTTAATCACCTTTTAAAATATTGTCGGGTACGATTTTGTTTAAAATCGAACCCTTAAACGAGGGTACCGTAGTAAATCACTAGTATAAAATAAATATAAAACAGTTTTAAAAACGTTACAAACTTTAATGAATAAAAAATAAAAGTCTGTTGCAATTTACAAATTGTTCAAGACTTTTCTTATGACCTGTAAAACAAACCCAAAATATTAAAATAAAACTTTAACTTACCAAAATAACCAACTGCAAAATATTAATTAATTTAGAGGTTTTAGTTTAAGTTCAACAAAACTTAGCATGTGACTACCGACTTATCTACTCAAAGTTTGGGTTTTTGGGTTTTTATTAACAGTAGGTTGGACCTAAGTAATCCATTATCCCCTCTTTAAAGAGGTTGGAGGAACCAAGTGGCGTTGCTGATAATCCTAAAGTTTACTTTACATTCTAGCTAATGAGCTAAACAAGAAAACCTAAACAAAAACAGATATAAAATTACATCTTATATCTCACAGTTTTTCCATAGCCAATCACTTTGAAAGGAAAATCTTCTCTCTACTTGTATCCCCACGCCTAACCATTACAACTCCCACTCTTCGCTTTTTACTAGTTTATCACGCATCAACCACCTGCTGTGTGGTAGGTAGCACCTAGACGGTTATTATTGTGGAAGGAGGCGGAACCACTTTCTTATCTTTGCAAAAGCATGTTGTGCGCTTTTCGTTTTTCCAAGCTGGTTTCGTACAGTGGCACAATCAAGGGTAATTTACATTCCTGACAATATGGCAAGACAAATGACTTATATAAAAAATCCCTATGCCATAACGTCGCCCTTTAATATCGTTCGATATATGCACGGGCATAACTACCGCTCGGCTGGATAAAGATTTTAAGTACTAAATTTGAGGGACAAAAGTGTCAGCTGCTTTCAAAGGTTTCCAATGTACAGTTGTTCCCAAGGTTGTTCCATTTGAAAACAATACTAGGTAGCGCAGAGTTTCCCCAAAGACTAAAAGTGGGTATTGACTTGCAACAAAACACTACAAACACTCCAAACATTTTCGCCGAAAATGTTCGCTCAGTGAGTACGTGTCTATGCAATGCTTATGTGATTTTGCAATCTGGGAACACAGCGCGCATCAAACACTACAAACAGGACAAACATTTTCGGCGAAAATGCGCGGAGTGTGTGTGAGTGAATACGTGTACTTCAAAAGCATAGACCGCGCTGCAACAAATTTTGCAAGTCAATACGTCACGGCGAACGCGCAAAACATTTTCCGAGGCTTGTCGGTAAATCGGAATACCACAAAGAGATTTATTCCTTCTTGTTTGTTCAGTGGGTGCGGTGGTTTTTTTTTTACTTGGCAATTAAAAAATGGAATGGACCATCCATCTCCCGCACAACGCTCAAAAAGTATTGAACCTTCATATCCTTAATTTCAATACGCATCTGATTATTCAGCTGACAAAACATATGTAAACTACGACATTGAGGAAATTTTTTTAAATTAATTTATGCGGTTCGGTTCATTTAGTTTAGTTATTAAGTAAAAAAAACTTTACCTTTAGTTAATATGTTTGAATAATAATAAATAAATATTAAACTTATTTATAAAAAAAATAAATAAAAAAAACACCAAACTGCTAGTTCTACTTGTGCCTACTATAGTCGCAGTTGAGTATAAAATTGATAGGTATCACAAACTGTAATAGATATACTTATAATGTACGATATGCTTCAATTTTTAGTTTTGATGCCCAAAGCGCACTTACAAAATTATACAGTTTTGTATTTTCATGAATTAGGTTATTGGGTAATTCTGTACCCAACTACGACTAGTAGTTACAAGTAGATTTAGCAGTTGGGTGTTTTCTGTTAATTTATTTTTTACATCCATTTTTTAATTCTTATTCAGCCTTATAGAAAGAATGCATTTATCATTCATTTAGCGTTACTCGGAGATAGGTGCGTTTCTACAAACATTGAGTCAAGGTGGGGGAGGGAGAGGGAGAGGGAAGAAGTAAAATGCTGTTGAAAAATTCTTAAACCGTGTGCAGAAAGAAGTTTTGAAATCGCTTCATATTTGGGAAATTTATGCGAATATGGTTTTTGAAGAGGGTGAGGGGGAATGACAGGCGGCGAGATGGCTAGGACATGACATATTTTAAATAGAGACCCTGTATGTATGACATATTTAAAATATGTCATACATAGATTGTCTCTAGCTAGGACCAGGGAGGACTACAAAGTAATTACAGCAAATTTTGTATGCCTTAACGCCTACATTATGTGTCAAAATACCTCGTATATATGTTGATTAATGGTACTGTTTACAAACAACCAAAAGTTTTTTTTAATTTTAGGGATTTGTGTCATATTGTTTTTGTAAGTCTAAAGTTGTAGCTATTGACAGAACAAAAAAGAAAACAATTGAATCAGCTTAATATTTTTTAGTAGCACATTTATAAAAAGTGGGCACTACCCGGTCTGCCCTACCTTTGATTCTGTGTGCCATCTTGGAATTTGATAGCGGACAAAAAATATTTTTGGTCAAAACCCAGACCAATTCGTTCAAAAGTGATAATAAAAATCATTTCATGCCTTTTTTTTGGGCCACCCGGTATATTTACCTTTATTTCATGTTTCAATTTTTCAATAAGGGCATTGCAGGTCTCTATAAATATAAAACCAACTCGTTGTTTTGATACTTTAAATAGGTATTGTAGACTAGTGAAAGAGTCCACTGTTGCTAAAAAACGTAGAGTAATAGCTAAGCTATCTTGAACAGGTATAGCATGTCGAAGTTGGGTATCTTTCTTGAATATTTTAGGACCCACTAGACAAATTAAGTTTTCAAAATCATCTGCAGATATTCTGGTAAAATTTTTGAAATGGAAATAGTCCATATCTCTCAGTAAACTTAAATTTTGTCTTTGTAAATACAGACGTCTAGACCATTCTTTTCGCTGCTCTTTTTTATTTTTGAATAATCAGAAGAGCGCCGGCCGCTACTACCGGGTCGTCTTCGTCCATCACGGTTGACGGTGATACTGACTTAAAATAGCGAGAATACAGGACGCAGAGCAAATGCTATATACCAATTAAAACCGTAAGTTCAGAAAAATGAGCCAATCACATTGCATCTGTACACCTGGTGCCTTGCAGATTTTCACTCCACGTGGACTACGATAACCTACTATCTATTAGGGAAGTGATGAATTGATTAATAATCACTTTTTCCTACTTGCGTGCGTAAAAGTGCACTTTTACGCACGCATTTGCGTGCGGAAAGTTGAACTTTCCGCACGCCGTGAATTTTAGGCCTAATTAGACTTATTGACCCATTTATAAACTCAATTAAATTAAAAATGAAAACAGAATTTGTTTTTTGCTGTTTTAATGTAAAAAATACCAAATATATTAAAATGTAAAACCAAGCTTTTTATGCAACTAGGAAAAATTTTGTACCTAACTCTTGCGGAAAGTGCCTTTTCCGCCCTTGACGGCGTGCCCGAACTCCGCAAAGCGTCGTTCGAGCAACTGCCGTCGCGTGCGTAAAAGTATCACTTTCCGCACTAGTTAGGTAAATAACTATTCCTAATTTCTACTAAATTTGACTTGTGCAGCGTTAAAAATCAATCGGTGTGTGGGTAAGTTGAAATATTGTTTGCCCACAAGTTTCAAATTTTTCGACTTTTCAAAATTCAAAATGACGTCATTTAAGAAAAGTAAACTACTAATCCGATTAAAATGAGAATTTAAAAAATAGTAAATAAAGAAAAAGAATCAAAAATAATTTGCAAATAAAATACTCTCCCAATTTTTGGGCACCTAAGCTAACACAATTAATGTATGTATAATATAATTTTAACTAATTTTGGTCCACAAAAAAAAAACCTCTTTGCGATACCCGGGGACCCGACCAATGGACCAGTTTAATACCAAGTATAATGTATTAGCTCACACGTATACTATAAGTAGGGTGAGCTATGGTGTCTGTCTGTCCATCTGTCCGTCTGTCCGACTGTCCGACTGTCCGTCTGTCCGTCCGTCCGTCCGTCTGTCTGTACCTACAGTTTTATTCTAAATGACTCTAAATATTGAATAAACTTACTTAATTTAGATATATATATAATATATATATATATATATATATATATATATATATATGTATATATATATGTATATATATGTATATATATATATATATATATATATATATATATATATATATATATATATATATTATATGTATGTTCGTCTGTATGTCTGTAAGTCTGTATGTCTGTATGTCTGTATGTCGGTATGTCTGTATGTCTGTATGTCTGTATGTCTGTATGTCTGTATGTCTGTATGTCTGTATGTCTGTATGTCTGTATGTCTGTATGTCTGTATGTCTGTATGTCTGTATGTCTGTATGTCTGTATGTCTGTATGTCTGTATGTCTGTATGTCTGTATGTCTGTATGTCTGTATGTCTGTATGTCTGTATGTCTGTATGTCTGTATGTCTGTATGTCTGTATGTCTGTATGTCTGTATGTCTGTATGTCTGTATGTCTGTATGTCTGTATGTCTGTATGTCTGTATGTCTGTATGTCTGTATGTCTGTATGGCTGTATGTCTGTATGTCTGTATGTCTGTATGCATACATGTGAGCTAAAAATTAAAAAATATCCAAGTGCGAAAAATTACTTTTTTAAATTTTACGCAATTTCAAAAATCATATCGAAAAAAGTTTATTAAAGATTAACTTTATGTAAATCATCATTTCATATTCTACAGAAGCGCACCTTTTGAGGATATGCCCACATACAAGGATCCTGGAACTTCTGTTCGATTTATATTTACCTGTAGTTTATGTGATTTCCGCGAGGGAAGTGTTGGAAATCTTGTTCTCATTTCTTTTTAGTGACGCCGCGGCCGACAAATACTTTGGTCGGACCCGAAAAGGGCCGCGGCTGTTTTGTGTCGGTAGGGTTGAAATTATACCAGGAAGATTTTATATGAATTTAGATAACTTTTGAAGGGCAGAATCAAGCAAAATTTCGCGAAATCGATAGAACCCCGTATTAGGAGGTATTTCAAATGACTTTGAAAACACGACGATCTTTTGCGCGCGAATGTTTGTTGCATTCGGAGGAAAAAGATCGGAATGTTCGTAGTGTTTTGCGCGTTTGGAGTGATTTGTTGCAAGTCAGTACGCACCTTAATACTTCGAACAAGTCTCGGCATCGTTGTGCTCGCTCTCACCGCACAAGGCACGCTAAGAGTGGTTACGAGCAATAGTTCATCATCATTGTTGCGAAGAAGAAGAACATAACTGGGCGCCGCTAACTGGGCGTCGCACAAAGGGGCAAATCGGGTGTAAAAGTGGAAGAAACTAAAAAAACACAAATAGACATATACAATATCTGGAACTCAAATTATGTAGCAAACTAGTGGGCGCTGAAAATGCAACAGAGTATTTTCACTTGTTTTTTAGTATGACGTGAGTTTGACACTTTAAAAAGCGTCTGTTTAATTTTTATGATAATTACATACAATTTTTTGAATAATTATGTATTACTTTCTCTAATTATATGAAGTGTTATATTTAAAACTAATTTTTTTTTACGATGGAGACATCCAGCACAGGTAATTTAACCAAAAAACACTAAATACCAATATCTAGCTGTAGGTTGTCATAGTCATGTCATCATATTGTTTAAACTAAGAAGTCAATTATTATTAGAATTTACCTTAAAGAAATATAAAATATATAATTTAGTGTGTGATAAAATTTTGTTAAGCAAAGCTATTGTCACTTTTTTGTTAATTGAATGTTTCTTAACAAAATGAAAAAAAAAATGGCTGCGCTTTCTTGCGCCTTTTTGAGATTTTTAATATTAAAAATAAAGTGCCTAAATACGACCCAAGTAAAAGAAATTAAACTATACATCTTAAATATAAAACTTGTTTGTTTATTAACGAATTTTTATTAAATAAAAAGTGTTTAATTGACTAAAAATTTGTTTGATAGATTTTTAGCATAAATTTGATTAACGCATTAAATTTAAAGATGGCGGACGCGTAAATATTAGGAAAAGCTTCGTTCGAAAAATTTTTAAAATAAAGGATTTTAATCAAATTGATATAAACAACTTTTTAGGCCTGTAAAAAGCCAAGTGAATTATGGTAGCGGTTACAGTTACTTAGTTAAAAGGAGTGGGGGGAGGGTAAATCTTCGAAAGTCAAATTTTGAACCAAAACTTTTACAAACTTGCCGTTTTCGTATTTTTAACTTAGGAAAGGTGCCCGAAAATTTTCCAAAAATATCGTTTTGACAGATCTTTGTTTTGGAAAGCGTTAAGTGGATTATCAAAGGACCACGCACTAGTTTACACAGGCCTTATGGGGAATTTTTGTCTCGGTTGAACTGGCTATAATTTTAGTATGTTATAGTGGGGTATGTAACAAAAAAAAATATAAGTAAAGTTAAGTTTTTCTATGTACAGTTTTTGAGATATAAACGGTCAAAATTCGTGAAATGGTTCTTTTTTTTGTATATTTTAATAATATTAACTCTTACATTTTGACCGATAAAAATCTTGACCGATAAAAATTAATTTACCATAAAAATGGCTTAGTAAACGCCTAAAGACAAAGTCACTTGTAATGCAATTTTTTTTTTTAATTTGTTAGATAATATATGGGGGTTAGTCAAAAAATCAACTTTTTTATATCAGCACTACTATCGAATTTTAAAACTAGCATAATGTATTTTAAAATGAAGTAATAGTTTTATACCATATTGCAAGAAAAAGTTACTTTTGTTTTTTGATTGGCTCTACTTTTATAGTTGTTAATGGTTTTATTTCAGATTTACTAAACCACTTTTCGTGTTTAGTTTTAAAGTTATTAGTTTTTATATTTTTAACTATTCTTAGATTTACCGGACGGCAACATAAAAAAAGGTATTTCAAAAAATAAACAACTTTTATCCAAAAAGCCTTTACATTAAATTCCTTTTTTTTAGAAAATGGGTAAATTAGTTTTTAGATGCAATATAAGTAAAAAAATATGCATGCATATGTCTTATTGAGGACACTCATATATACTCAGTATTTTTAGGTGACTCCTGTTCCTATTTCAAAATTGACGTGTCCATGATTTTATCTCCAAGTTTAAAAAAAAACGGTGATTCCAGACTTTTGGGACATACTGTATATTACGAGCCAGGTTAAATAACTTAAACAGAATTATTATAAAATGTAGGATTTTTAAACTCATTTTTAATAAATGTTTAAGTCTTAATTACTTTTTTGTGTAAAAGTACTTAAATTTCCTTAAAAAAAAATCTATTTTTAAATCACCCTGTAAAAAACCAAATATTAAAGCTTTATAAAATATTAAACAGGTGCATTTTAACCTATGTCACAATAACCAATACACATTATTTTTGTTTCTAATATTTTGGGTGTTTAAATAATTATTTCCGACATTAGCTCCATTTGGTCCCTCTGTGCGTCGGGCCAATTTGGCGCCGCCAACTGGGCACCGGGCCAACTCGGCGCCGGACTAAAATTTTTTTTTTGGATAAAATGTGTAGATGAAAAACAAAATAGATATATTATTTATATAAAAACATCTTTAAAAAATATTTTGAATTTTTTTTTGAAATTTGTTTTTGTTAAGTAAAGTTAAATCCACTAAGTCGACTGTTGAAATTTGGTAGGTGTGTTGTTTGGTAACCTGATAACACTACAATTTACGTTTTTTATTACAACAATGGCGGATCCAAAATGGCGGATTTCTTTATTTTTAAACCGATTTGTCTGAAACTTGAAAGTTTGCAGTGCCTGAGATCACTAAATACAGTTTTATCCTGCTAACCGATTTGCCTCAAACTTGAAATATTACATTGCTTAAGGTCATTTAACACAATTTTTTACTCAAATTTAAAAAAATCAAAACGGCCGATCCAAAATGGCGGATTATCTTATTTACTCACCGATTTGTCTCAAACTTTAAATGTTACATTGCCTAAGGTGATTTAACACAATTTTTTACTCAAACTTCAAAAAATCAAAATGGCGGATCCAAAATGGGGGATTTTCTTATTTACTAACCGATTTGTCTCAAACTTGAAATACTACATTATTTAAGGTGAATTAACGCAATTTTTTACTCAAACCAAAAGAAATCAAAATGGCAGATTCAAAATGGCGGACTTTCTTATTTATGAACCGATGTGTATCAAATATAGAAATTGACGGTGTTTCAAGTCGCTGATTATAATTTTTGACCTAAACTAATAAAAAATTCAAAATGGCGAATCCAAAATGGCAGAATTCCTTATTTACTAACCGACTTGTCCCAAACTTGAAATATTGCAGTGTTTAGGGATCGATTTATATTAAATTTAGAACTTTGTGGTATTTAACGTAGCTAAATATGATTTTTGACTCTTTAAAAAAAAAATTAAATTAAAAATATTAACCAAAAACTATATGTTTTTGGACTAGTTCTACTTTTTTCTCTTCTAAGTAATAATTATTCTTAGTTAAAATGTTTTATTTTTTCCTAATGGAAAGAGTTGGACTTCTGGAGAATTAGCAGGAATTTAAAAAATTAACTCCATACCTATGCCCTTTTTAAAGGGGCGCAGCTCCCTTAGCAACCATTTTTCGACAAATGTGTCTGTATCTTGGAACTTTTTTTCATGGAAATACTCCAGGAATCACACTACGAATTTTTGACCAATGTTTAGGAAACACCCTGTATACATAGATAGATACTAGGTGGGTCTGGTCAAATGTAATGTAATTTTGTGTGGTGTTATTACTATGTGATTTTTTCCGTATGCGCCTTTTTCCTGTGCGCTTATTTTTGGGAATCTGATAAAGCTAACAATTTTTTTTTAATTCTTTATCTTATCTAACATAACTACCTGCCTTTATACCTTACATGTTTTTTTCGTGTTCGGGGGAGGGGGGGCTAATTACCCCCTTCAATTTTCAACAGTTAAAACATGTTTTATTTTGGGAAATTCCGAACCAAAGTTTTAATTCTTTTGAGAGCCGCAAAGGATATTATAACTTTTACCAATAAACTAAATTTGTACATACCAAAATATTACCTGTCTCCAGGGGGTTCTCAAAGGTTCTACTGTACACAAAATTAGAGTAGGAAATGATTTTTTATTTTATAGCCTCTTATTGGTAGACTACTTTTGTTTAATGAGCCCACTATAATTTTTTTGTAGGAATGCTAGTAGTTCTTTTTGTTGGTCTTACACAGAATGCTTTGTTGCCAAACTGGAGCCCTAAAGCGTTATAGGCGTGTGACCCGCTGTACTAAATTTCAGGGACAAAAGTGTCAACTGCTTTTAACGAATTCAAAGGCCCCCACCAGATTTCCGCCGCCTCAAAGTTAGTTAAGTTAAGGTTGATTGCTGAGAGCTTTTCGTAACAGGCGGACGAGTACTATTATGAAGGACAACAGTCTCAAATCTCATGAATCTGAAAGTTTCCAAGGTCCATATACCCAATTAGGTGTGAGATCGATTTCGTATTTTATTTTATTTTCTTAATCGCACTGTTTAGATTTCTTTTAATTAGCACTTACAGAAAAACAAAACACCTGTTGTTTATGTTTTTAAGTACCCAATAAAACAAAAAACCTGACCGTGAACCAAAACTTTAAATTATTATACGTTTCTGTTTTTAAATTTAACGGTTTTAAGTATCCACTTATTTAAGTATACGTTACTTTTGAGATTATTCAAATGTATACAAAAACCAAGCAAGGATTAAAAATATGGTTTATGTGTATGTACTTATTTTAATAAACCTTTCTCCCGCTGAAAGCTTTTAACTTTTCACACTATCTGGTAGGGGATACTGGGGATGGTTTTCAAATATTTTTAAATAAAAAATAGATGACCTTTTTTATATATTATTTTTTTTTTCATTACTATATACCTTAATATGTGATCATATATTTTTGTTAAAATTATGGTTTTAGTGCCACATCTTCCTAATTTTTCAATTTGTTTGACATATTGCATTATGTATCAATGATCCCCATACTAGGGATACCTGATAGGGTATGCATGATACAAGAATGCAGAAGAAATATTAATTTCAGTTTTAGTGAATTAACTGGTTTATTATCTTTAAAAGTTTATGTTAATAATACGATAAACCAACAGTAGAGTGTCATGTCCGCCATTTTGAATGAAAAAATAAATGGACCCATGACGCATCTGAGACCTTCCTAGCCCATTAGCACACTCCACGCTATATCAGCATTGAAAACAGTTTTTTGTAAATATCTCAAAAACGAAAGCTTTTACTCAATTCAATTTTTAAACTGTCAAAAAACTCACATTAGTGTTAATGGATTTGGACCAAAATCTAATCAGCTCGTTACAGTATCAAACACTTTTTTTAACATTTTTTTCATAAGTAGGTATGTTCATCCAGTACATATGCGCTTTTAAACGAGATTTCTCTATTAGGAAAAATTTCTAATTACATCCTAATAATCTAAGAATGTCTCCTTTTGCTTGCACTTGAAATTGATATACATTTTTAGCTCACACTACTACTATATAAGTAGTGTGAGCTATGGTGATCCTAATTTTTTCGAGAAAAAAAAAGTTGCTCCGATTTCAAAATTTTTTATATATCTTTGCGTTTTAGATGATTTTGAAACTTTTTTGTTTTGCTGTCTGTCTGTCTGTCTGTCTGTATGTCTGTCTGTAACGACCAACCCGCATAACTCAAAAACCGCTTGTCCGATTTTAATGAAATTTGGTACTTAAGTTGGGGTGGGGGTAGATTCCAAAAATTAGAGTTTATGTGAAAATATGGCGCGTGTGATATCAAACGAAAGGTAATTAAGTCTGGAGTTAAACAAACTGAATTTTAGTTTATTTTTAAAAAAAGGGTGGGGTATATGTAAAAAATTAGAGTCTACGTGAAAATATGGCGTGTGTGATATCAAACGAAAGGTAATTGAGTCCAGAGTTAGACCAAATAAATTTTAATTTTTTAAAAGGGTGGGGGTAGATTTAAAAAATTTGAGTTTAAGGCAAAACATGGCTTGTGTGGTATCAAACGAAAGGTAATTGAGTCTTGAGTTGAATAAAATATATTTCAGTTTTTGATTATATTAGCTCACACTATAACTATAGTACCTAGTGTGAGCTTAGGTGCCCATAGATTGGCAGAGTATTTTCTACTTTCTTGTAAATGGGCTTATCGACGCTTAAGAAACAATACCTCGTATCTCCATTTTTACTGAAATTGAGATTATTTCTTAAAATTAATACTCGCTCTTGTATCCAATAGTTACCAATTACTCGTATGTCCAAGGTTAATATTAACACCTTAAATAAAAAATACCTCGTACATCCACAAAATATCGATAATGTAGGTATAAATCAGTTTTTTTGGTTTTTCCTGTAAAATTGTTGTTTGGGAGATAGGAGGTATTGTTTCTTAAGGCCGCTTGACATGGTGCATGACGCGCTGCAAATATTTGCAAGCAAAAAATTTCGGTCAAATTGTTGCCTGCAAAAAATATTCTTTTCGTTTGACATTGTGCATGGCCATGCATTGATTCCCCAGAATAAATTTCCCAGTTTGCATGCAAGTACAGTTTGCATGCAAAAAATGGCACCGGACCGATAAAAATGGATTGCCTGCAACAATCAGCTGGATTTGTACTGCGCATGCACCTGGGCAAAATTTCATGCATTTGCCTGCAAATTTTATTGTCATGCACCATGTCAAGCGGCCTTTAAGGCCGCTTGACATCAAGCAATACACTTGCAGTTGCATGCAAGATTAGTGTCCCTGAATGACATATTTGTTTGTTTATACAATAGATGTCATATCAGGCACCCTAATCTTGCATGCAACTGCATGTCTACATATGTCAGAAGTCACATATGTCATTAATTCTTAAGTTAAAGGGAACCCCTGTATATTATTTGTCAAAACTAAATATATCTTTGCCCTGATTTCAAAAATATATAGTTTGTAGACATTTGGATAATCCGTTTTTGAGTTATATTAGTTTTAAATTACTCTTCAAGTTCTCTTGGCCCAAGGTTCCATATACTTTAAGTAATTCAAAAACGACTTAACTAGATCTTATCAAACCATATAATAGGGAAAATATTATCAAACTTTTATATTAAAAGTTTTTTTCTATCACCCTAATAATATAACCAATGACTCTATAACAACGGATTAGCAAGCGGTTATTAGATACTTATTGGAATAAAACCTGACCTTATTTTAAAATTCAGCCTTTGTGTATTTAAAAACCGGATTTATTAGTGTCGGTATTTATTAAATGAAAATTAGCGTCTGTATTATTAAATTTGGCTTTTGTATGTCAATTTTGAGAGGAGTTTTCTGTGTCAATGTGTCAAAATAAAGTCGACTCTAAAATAAAGTCAGGTTTTATTCCAATAAGTCCCTATTGTTGAAGCGTGTGACGTTATAAATGACGTACTTACTTTCAATCGCATAATTTCCAGATCCCGAGCTGTTTTCTAATTGGAATTATCCCCACCACTGAATAAGTAATTTTTTTTAAGATTTTTTATTGTAAATTAGGGATGAGAAATGCCTGCTACATTTTTTTACTTGTTTTTTTTTGTTAGGACCTAAAATACTTTTTAATTTGTTGCCATGCTAAGTGGATATACTGGCCCCAAATACGTTAGTCTAACGTATTTGACTGGCCCCAAGCGGCATTTTTAAAAGAAAAAATCTTGTGGCCGAAAACTTTAAACACGGAGAAAGGTTTATGGACATGACAAATATATATATTTTTAAATAACCACTTCTTGAACCAAATATTTCCAAGTGATTTAGTATGGTTTTAAAATTCACACAATTTCTAGGATAACGAGGCATCAACCAAAATTTAAACCGGGTTATTTACGGGTTGACCGCTTGGACAGAACTAATATGACTTATTTCATTGCGCCAATCTGAGCCTGTATTCTTGATTCCTTTGATTTTGAGTATCTTTTTACTTGCTTGAACATCTTTTTACTTGCTTGAACATCTCCATCAAACAATGTTTGAACCCACACGGTAAAAAAATTTGTCTAGAATGAAAACACGTTCTTTTCTTGAATAAATTGTTTTACCTTAAAACAATTTTTTTTTAATTAAAATATTTCTTTTTAGTTCAACGCAACGTTTAATCTTGAAATGAGACTTTATTTTTCTTCTTTAATTGTTTTGTTTCAGTATATTCCATTTTGTAACAGAGCCAATTGTCTTCATATAAGTAATATTTTGCTTCCAGAGAAAACGGTGCCTTCGATTAATTCAGTTCTAATTTATAATAAACCAATTTCTGTTTAACATTAAAATAAGAGGCAAGACATTTTTTGTGCTATATCAAGAAAATATTTTCTTTGTGAATAGGAAAGCACAAATTATTATACTTCAAAGCAATTTGCTTTGATCTATCGTGCAGGTAAAATGTGAAAGAGGAGATAATGCACTCGCCGCACGGACCGTCAAGAATACTAGCATTGGTCTGTGACCTTTCAGATGCACTCCCCGCACGGACCGTTAAGAATACTAGCATTGGTCTGTGACCTTTCAGTCTTCAGCTTGGTTCATGTAGGTATAAACCCTATTTACCTTATTTCCACCCACAAGTTTCACAGAAATTTTCCTGTAAAAAACACCACACACTGTAGATCTTACATCAATAGTTTCAAATAATCGAAAATCTCACATATAGTATACAGAATACAATACATAAAAAAGGAAACAAGCTGGATTGCAACAATTACAAAGGAATTTCAGTAACCAGTACTCTAAGTAGATTGTACGGTATTGGTCAAAGCGTTCCAGTAGAAAAACTATGGACAGTGTTAGAGCAGACTAATATCAATCATACATGCATAAAAGCGATAAAAGAACTATACAAAGGGTAAAAATCTAAAATTAAAATTGGAAATCGACTTTCAAAAGAATTCCTGGTAACAAAAGGCTTAAGACAGGGATGTTGTATCTCTCCAACCCTTTTTAAAATATATATCGCAGTAGCTCTAAAAAACTGGAAACGTAAAGTGCACGGCATGGGAATACAACTTAACGACCGATTTACCATATCCACACTACAGTTTGCTGACGACCAAGTAATTTTAGCTAATGATAAAGAAGACATGGAGTATACGATGAGTAAGGTAATGGAAGAATACCAAAAGTGGGGATTAACAGGGAACGTGGACAAGACACAGTACTTATGTATTGGAAACGAATTCAGTGAGTTAGAACTAGACAATGGACAAGTAATATGTCCATGCAATGAGTATGTATAATAGGGTGTCACATTTGATACGACAGGAACAGACTGTAAAGAACTGAAAAAAAAAATAGTAAAAGCAAAAAAGGTTATTTATTGGATGTCTTAACAGTATTTTATCGAGCAGAGAGATAAAAAACAATGTAAAATTTAACATATATGAAACATTGGTAAAAAGCACGCTGCTGTATGGAATAGAGACTTGTCGCGTAACAGAAAAATACAAAACAAAAATGGAAAGTGTCGGAAATGGATGCAATAAGAAGATCAATGATATCTAGAACAGATCACTTAAGAAATGAGATCATACAAAAAGAATAAGAATCGAGGGAAGCATAACAGATCACATCACTAAAAGGCAACTGATATGGTACGGCCATGTACAACGGATGAACGACGAAAGATTACCAAAGCAGGTCCTAGAATGGCAACCAATAGGGGGCAGAAAAAGGGGGCGTCCTAAACTAGAATCGCAACAGTCAATCCAAAGATCAATGAGTCAAAAAAATCTGACAGAAGATGCTTGTCAGGATGGAAGGAGGTGAAGAATAGGCGTCGGACAACGTAGAAAAACGTTCTCAACCGACTAAATAAAAAAAATCAATAGTTTCCAAGATATTGGCAATTAAATATTTAAAATATAAATAATAAGCAGAGGCGTTGCAATTTTTTAATTCTAGATTATGTAAGAATACCGACGAATCAGCCGCTCCCATCATGTTCGAGTGACCAGCACTAAGCTTTGGCAGAACCAGAAACCTCCTGGGTAGCTATTCTGGGCCTTGAACGATGTGACCATCCACATCACACGCTTTGACCAATAGCAAACTCTGAGCGGTCGCGTGTTCTACGAAATGACTTCTCTCGACCAATGGCATAGTCGCTTGCTCTTTAGAGTTAGTGAATTTTACACGTTTGAAGTGAAATCTGTTCTCCTGCCCTGTACCAACTGAACGTTTCTCGGTCGGATCGTAGGAGAAGCTTAAGCAATGGAGGTCTTTTCGCATAGCACGTGACGGCTCGGAGCTAATTTAAAGCTTGCCATTGGTCAAAGCATGTGATGGGGACTGCATCGTTCAAGACACAGAATAGCTGGAGGACCCAAACTCTTAGAAAAACCTAATAAAGGGGCTTCTGGCCTCAAACCTCCTGAATTAGGAAAACACACAGCAAGAGATAAAATTGGCTACGGAATGAATCAATCAATCAATAAATCGATGTTACAGTAGAACACTTATCCTGGAGCAGAGCAAGCTGCAATGTTCCAGGATAAAGGCTGCTTGACATGGAGCAATGAAATTGCAGTTGCATGCAAGATTAGGGTCCTTGATATGAGATCTGTTCTATAACATTGTTGTTACATCGCGAATTATGTGTATTTTTAATTATTATACTATTGACGTTAGACCCAAGTGTATATACATATGTACATATTTTGAAAGGAAATTTCTTGTAGCATTTAAAAATAAAAAAATGTAGAGTGGTCTATTAAAAACATCGTTCAATTAATTCTAACTCATACATAGTGACAGCTGTCAAAGAAGTGTCAATTATGAAAAATGGTCAATGATCTATACGGTTTTTGTTTAATCTTCTTACGGCAAATAATAACAAAGTTATGGCGAGGTACCTATATAAAAAATCACCGTGTACAGGGTGTCCCATGTTTGATGGTATTGAATGGGAAACTCACTTATTATAAAAAGATTGGAAATTTTAAATTTCGAGATCTAAAAAAATATGAAAAAAGTTTTTTTTCAGCCCTTGTAGTTTTGGAGCTTGGAGGGGAAATTTAAAAATTCGGAATTCTAAAAATCGTTTTAACAAAATTGTTTCAATTTTGTTAAAACTTCTCTACAGAAAGTTGATCCTGTCAATAAAATGTCTTCAAATTTTTGGTCTTTCGAGTCGGATTCGAGATTTCAGAAAAAAAAAATTAACAAGTTAAATAGGAACCTAGAATTTTATTTTTTTTTTGCTTCCCCAATTAACCCCTTGCTATAAAAAAAATAAAAAGAAACCAGGTTCGTATTTTTTTCCTTAATTTTTTTCTTAAATCTCGGATTAGACTCGACGGACCAAAAATTTGACAGTTATTTTATTGACAGAATCAACTTTCTGGGATTCCGAATTTTCGAATTTGCCCTCGTAGCTTCAAAACTACTAGGGCTAGAAAAAAATTATTGACATATTTTTCTTGTCTCAAAATTTGAGGACAGTAATGTGAAATCCCCAATCCTCTATGTTTTATAATAAGTGAGTTTCCCATTCAATACCAAAAATAAGACTATCAGAGATCATAGTTCAGAACACTTGAATAAATAAATTCGTGTGCAATCAACTAAATAATTACTTTTATAGAGAGTAACTTCTAGTACACTTACGCCGTAACTGATCCAAATTAAAAAGTACTTGCTTGACCTTATCTAGACCTCTTCACTTAACCCTGCTTCAAGTAGCAATGCACTTAATTAGGGAATAAATTACCAGGAGCGGCTACTCTTTAAGGCCGCATGGCCTCATAATATAAAAAAATATAATCTTAATTAAAATACATATTATTTATTAAATGTTATGCCTATTCAATAATTTCAAATCCAATCAAGTTCATCTCCGACACGATTAAGTACGAATCGGCAATTGCTAGCCGCTCGGATTTCTTTTAAACAAGCGGCCCGCGTTACGATGGAAACGGTGTGGGGAAATAGAAAAACATTTTGTCAAAAAAAGTCAGGTACGCGAAAGTGGTATTCCGTAAAAAGAATTGAGATAAAAGTAAAGCCAAGTTCTCCAATACAAATTTCAAAACGAATGGTTCTACTAGTTTAGAAATATTTTTTTAAACTTTGCTATTCCAGCCAAACTTCTTTATACGTTCAATTTAGCACTGTGCCTAAGAGCCATTTGCAGCCGTAATAGCCAAGTTTAGAAAAACATTTCCAAACTAGTAAGAACCATTCGTTTTGAAATTTGTATTGGAGAACTTGGCTTTACTTTTATCTCAATTCTTTTTACGGAATACCACTTTCGCGTACTTGGCTTTTTTTGACATGAAATGTTTTTGTTATAATTTCACTCCTTTTTTAAATAATTTGGATAATATTTAATTTTTAAAGTAGTAAAATATGCGGAATATTGTTCAAAACTTTTGCAATGCCTAAAATGTTGAGGTTTTTTTTATATTTTCCTATGGTTTTATCATAGTTCCTATCAGCCTTCTAAAGCTCAGCTCTCTAGTGTTCCTGGAAGTGGGCAATGTTAATTTGACATAACATTACATTTAAAGGGAAGGAAAGTAAATTAAAATTTTGATGTTTTTAAATTTTTTTCTATAGTTTTATCATAGTTTCTATCAGTCGTCCAAAGCTCAGCTCTCTAGCGTTTCTGGAAGTAGAGAATGTTACTTTTACATAACTTTACATTTATAGGGGAGGGGAGCAAATTAAAAGTTTAAGGTTTTTAAATTTTTTCCCATGGTTTCATCATAGGTCCTTTCACCTTTCAAAGCTCAGCTCTCTAGCGTTTCTGGAAGTGGGCAATGTTACTGGTGTGAAGTAAATCAAAAATTTGGTGTTTTTAAATTTTTTCCTATAGTTTTATCATGGTGCCTTTCAGTCCTTAAAAGCTCAGCTCTCTAGCGTTTCTGGAAGTAGGCAAAGGTATTTTACATAACTTTACATTTATAGGGGACGGAAGTAACATTTTATTAGAATTTTGGGGTGTTTTAATTTTTTTCTATAGTTTTATCATAGTTACTATCGGCCTTCTAAAGCTCAGCTCTCTAGCGTTTCTGGAAGTGGGCAGTGTTACTTTTACATAACTTTAAATTTACAGGGGAGGGAAGTAAATTATAATTTTGGTGTTTTTTCCTACAGTTTTATCATAGTTCCTATCAGTCTGCCAAAGCTCAGCTCTCTAGCATTTCTTTTACATAACTTTACCTGTATAGTGAGTAAATTAGAATTTTGGTTTTTTTTTAATTTTTTCCACGGGTTTGGTCATAATAAGTACAGAAGAATTTGGATGATCTATACATGAGTGAGTGAGTAAGTGAGTGGCAATTTCGACGTTTTTCAAAATTTCGTAACTACTTTACTACTTTATGGAATTCAATGAATGTTAACTTCAGGAGGATCTACGACTGTGCAAAGTTTGAGATTCGTAGCTCATTCCGAAGTAGAGTTTTAGATAGGTCGGCTGAAATGTTTCAAGAAAAGATGGTATGGCGCGCGAACTTGGCGAGGCACTACTGCCGTGCCCTCAGATACATAGGAAACCGGTGCACTGCTAACACTTCAGGGTTCGGACCTCAGCAAGGGTACCACCCTAGACAACATAGTGGCAGTTCATTTTATAGGTTATTAATTAGTGTCTAATATATGTTATAACATATTTTCTCAAAAATAAGCAGTTTCTAAGTTAAAGGCTACTAAAGAAAAATTGTCGTAATTTAAACTGGCGGCGAAATGATTAGCTTTATAACTCGAAAACCATTTGTCTGACGAAAAAAACCTATTAAAGGAATAGAATAGAATAGAATAGAAATAGTCTTTATTTTCATATGCAATAATATACATAGAAATTAAGTCAGGTTCTTACAAAAAAAAAATAAAATAAGCTACCTATACAAAGAGTGGCTAACCAACGACTAGTAACAAATAAAAGTCAGTAAAATCAACTAAAAATCCAACTAGCTAGAAGTAATAAATAGAAAATTGAGTTTAAAAAGTTTAAAATAATTTCACAAACATTTGTGACTACTACCCAAACGTGATACCAGAATCAACACTCCACTCGATCAGGTGCAATTTTGAAAAGTTTAAAAAACAATTTAAAAAATAATACTTTAATTTAAACCGCTTTATTTAAAAAAGTAAAAAAATTCGTTAACATCGTATTTCAATTAAAAACTTTTTGGTTTTAGCTTTAAAACTGTTAAGATTAGTTGTCATTTTTATTTCGTCTGGAAGCATATTAAAAAATAAACAACAACTGAAATAGGCTCCTTTCTGATATTGTGTAGTGTCATATGGACCATTTAAAGAGTTTTTTTGAATTATACTAATATTATTTTTAACAAAACAAATTAATTCGTAAATATATAAGCCAGTAACCATTAGAAAATTCAATTCTATAAAAACACTGCGACAAGTTTCCCCCCTCTTTAAACCCTTACTAATGCGAACAGCATATTTTTGCAAAACAAAAACTCGATTAATATTTGCTGCTTTTCGCCAGTGCATTATGTCGTATTTTAAATGCGAGTACAAGTTTGAATAATATAGTGTTTTAAGAATATTTTCGCTACATTGATTTGACATCGTTCTGAGACAAAAGCAGGTGGTTTTTTACATAGGTTGTCTATTTGACAGTTATAGCTTAAGCAGCTATCCACATAAAAACCCAATAACTTAACGTCCCTTACAAAGCTTAAGTGCTCTCCATCCAGCATTACGCCATCAGCCCCCAAATTGGACCTAACTGACTTAAACAACATACACGCAGTGTTATCGTTATTAATCACTAACTTATTTCTCCTCATCCAGTCTTTGACTATCTGAAACACATCGTTGATAACTGCTTCAATTTGATCGCGGTTTTGAACTTTAATTATAAGGTTTGTATCATCAGCATATGAAACAATTAGAACTGGAAGACCCTCAAAAACATGGTGCAAATCGTTAATATAAATAATAAACAATAGAGGCCCTAATACTGATCCTTCGGGCACCCCTAGAGTTATATTTGTAGAATTTGAATACAGAAGGCCACCATTCTCAGATAATAATTTAACTCTTTGAGTGCGATCACTTAGGTAAGACTTGAACCATTCAAGAGGAATGCCTCTAACTCCATAGCGTTCTAGTTTTTGGAATAATATGTCGTGGCTCAAAGAGTCAAAAGCTTTACTAAGATCAACGTACAGTGCTACCCCTATTTCTTTTTGTCTATTTTTTTTTCTGAAGACTCTTTCCCCTTACGAAACCGTTCTGAGAAGAATGAATAATATTCAACTTATTTAAATAGTCGCAAAGTTTTATATACATCGCCTTTTCATATATTTTAGAAAAGGTACTTAAAAGGCTAATGGGTCGAAAGCTTTTACATCTGTTTTATCGCCTTTTTTAAACAAAGGCTTGATTATCGCAATTTTAAGTGATTTAGGAAAGACTCCCATGCCCAACGAAAGGTTTATCAAATGAGAAAGGGGTAAAGGTATAAAGTGTTTAATTTGTTCTAATAGTTTGCTAGTGACTGGTGAAGCAAAAAAGCTGTGATCTCGATAAGGAATACATTTTTCTATGTATCTTCTATCAATACCTGGGTCAAAGGATTCATATAATTTTTTCCCGATAGAACTGAAATATGAATTAAAATGGCAAACAGTTTCGGATGTCGTTAAAAAAGTTTCATTATGTTTGAGTATATTTGGAAAATCGGAGTCATTTATCTTCTTTGCCTTTTTAGTATTTATTATTTGCCACATGTCTTTAGATTTATTTCCTGAGTTTAAGATTTCTTGATCGTAGTAACTTTTTTTGGAATTTGATAATAAAGTTTGATAAAAATTGTTAAGAGTTGTGTATGACTTTTTGAATCTGGGGTACTTTGCATTAGAGTAGAAAGAGTAACTAAAGTTTCTTTTACTCTTGTGATCTCTGGGGTAATCCATTGACGATTTTATTCTTTTTCTGTCCATTTTCCTTCTTACGCGTTTTAGAGGAAAGCACAAATTAAAATAAAATGAAAATGTATCATAAAACGAGCTAAAAGCTTCTTCAGCATCCGACGAAGAAACAGTGTCAGTCCAACTTTCCTGTGCTAACTTGGACTGAAAAAGACGAATGTTATCTTTACTAAAATAACGTCGATAAATAAATATTGACTTTGATGTTTTTTCTTGATATTTAACCCTTAGAATTTGTCCGAAAAACCTGAATTAATAACCTCCGCAGACATATTTTCTGAACTACTAACTAAAAAATTGTCAAAACATTTAGAGGTTGTTGGCGTAATACGAGTGGCGGAATTTACCATAAAAACTAGATTATGCGACATAATAAGATCTTTAAATTTACATGACTCCCTTGACTGGATCAGGGTAAAAGGGCTTTTCTATAACTCGAAAACCATTTGTCTGACGAAAAAAACGTATTAAAGGGCTTTTGTAGGAAATTTTGTTGTCTTCAACTTTTGTTTCAAACTGAACCGAATCAAATAATTTAAAAAAAATCGTATTCGTGCACACTAAATCCAAGATGGTGGGGGAGCCCCTCGCCCCCCCAGGTTAAAAACTAAATTTTTTTAGGAGTCTAATGTGATCAACATATGTCAAAATCGCGATTACACCTTTTGCACTTTTGCAAGCTAAAATTCTATAATGACTGGACTAAAAGTTAAACCAAAAAAAACGTTGAATTAATAACGTGTGACTATAGAGGTGGCAGAGAATTTTATGAAAATATTGTTTGATTTTATGCAGATTTGTTTTTAATTCCATTTATGAAGGTTAACCAGACATTTGATTACTTATGCAATGATCTATGAAAATTCAATTCAATAAGTTTATATTATTTTTAAAAGTTAATCATTTCAACATTATAAAAAGGGTTTAGGTGTTTTTGGTGCGTCCGGTTTCGAACGCCACAAAAATTCTATCTGAAAAGTTTTCGAGCGTAAATCCAAAATTCAATAACTTTTAAACTAAAAAATCGAAAAACTGTTTAAGGTATTTGATAACATTGTTGTTTGTCAAAAATTGTATCAACGAAAATACGGTCAAAGCTTCAGTTTTTAGAATATTCGTTTAAAACGATATTGCTTTGAGAAAGCTCCGAAAATACTTATAATTTTGATGACATTTTCAACAAAAATTGTGGTAGTAGCCTTGGTTTTTGAGATATTTTGAAAAATCCCAAACATTTAATGACCACATTCAATATATTTATGAAATTTTTAACTAAATTCCATTTTAAAGTAATTCCTTTATTAATAAGTTATTTTGGAGATCCTTCGGGCTTTTATATTCTTTATTTATGACAATTATAATAAATATTTTAAAATTTTGGCATCGTGATTTTAATTATTCCTTAACAGTACAAGGTGTTTGTTTGAAACTCGTAGACAATGATTGTGTAGAAATAAAATTTCGGACTTCCATTGTCTTTATTTATTTTAAAACACGACGTTTCGGTTAGTAAGTGTAAACCAGTTTACAGTTGATAACGGTTAGAGATACTTACTAACCGAAACGTCGTGTTTTAAAATAAATAAAGACAATGGAAGTCCGAAATTTTATTTTATTTCTAGTTACAAGGTGCATTCTGAAACATTATATAGTACATTTTAACGTACATTTTGTTGCAGGTAAAGGATTTCAAAATCTAAGGAATTTAGTTTGCATTGTTTAATTATTTATTTGTCGTGTTGCATGTGAGTCTGTGTTGTATTCGTCGATTTTAGCTCATGTGATATATGGAACAAGCTAGGGAGTTCCACTTGCAAAGCAAACATACTTCAAATAAAAATATAAAAACTGGAGACCAGGTCTTTTCTGCGTTTGGCTTTTGTAAGCTTATTATTCATCCATAAGACCTAGTCGCTCTGGTTGTTAAGGTAACCTTATTTTTGTTGAAAAATAAATTTTAATTCAATTTGTGAAAACTACATACTCTACATAGCTGCCAATATCGCCACAGCTCAAAAAATATTCAGCTAAACACCCCATATATATTTTCTTCCCTCCCTAATCTGGAGGGCCTAGTAAAAGTTCCACCATTGATCAACACAATCCACAACACCCCAACAAAAAATAAAATAGGAGACAAATAATCTATTTTCTATAAAATCATTTCGCAATAAAACAACACCTTTATAAAGGGATTTTCACCCTCTACTATCATCCAGGTATCCAAATAGTCTTGAAGACGTGTTTTTTAGGATTAGCCACCCTCGAAAAAATATAAAACCATACCAATATCGATACAACTTTAAAATATGTTTTTTTCGGCTAAACATTTCCTCCCGTGCACTCAACCGCCCTACACGGGAAGTCCTGGAAGTTCTTCGAGTCAACTTGACCATTTGGGTCTTAAGATCAACCGTGGAAAGTCTGTTGCTTTAATCAGGAACACGTTTTTCAATGGTCATTGTAGCCGGCATACTAGCTAGAAAGAGCCGGGCAGGAATTAAATTTGCTATACCTTTTATACAGACGGGCGCCCCGAAATTGTACCGGGCCATTTTGAGTATTTACAGTAAGTCTTTGAAAAAACCCTTATACAAGTGAAATTTTTATCTGTCTACCCATAGCTGGGGTAGCTTTGACCCCCTTGATTTTAGGTAGGGAAAGTGAGTCAAATGATACTTCCTTTGAAAAGTTCATTAATCGATTAATTTTTGACATATTCGCATTTCAAAAATGTCAAATAATGACTTACAAACATCTTGAAAACAGATCGGTTAAAATTAAAATACAGACTTTAGAAATTGCTGAAATAACAAGCTGATACTTGACCTTCTTTCACAATTTCAGTTTTAGGGGTAACTTGCCCCTAAATGCAGTGTTAAGTGGCGCCTTTTGAGAAAGGTCTTGTATTGGTGCTTCAACTACTGTATTTTTTAAATTACCCTTGACTGTGCCACTGTACGAAGCCAGCTTGGAAAAAACGAAAAGCGCAAAACGTGGTTTTGCAGAAATAAGAAAGTGGTTCCGCCTCCCTCTACATTGGTAAACAGTCGGTTGTCGCCTACCATACAGCAAGTAATTGATGCGAGAAAAACTACTGAAAAATTAATTGTGGGAGTTGTGATGGTTAAGCGAGAGGATATATCTAGTAGAGAGAGGGTTTTCCCTTCAAAGTGATTGGCTATGGAAAAACTGTGAGATAAGAAAGTTTTGTCTATAAAATGTCATTTTATCTCTGTTTTTGTTAACGTTTTCTTGTTTAGCTCATTAGCTTGAATGTAAAGTAAACTTTAGGATTATTAGAAACGCCACTGACTTGGTTTCTCCAAGCTCTTCAAAGAGGGAATAATGGATTACTTACTTTACTTAGGTCCAACCTACCGTTAATAAAAACCCATCCTTTGAGGAGACAAGTCGGTAGTCACATTCTAAGTTTTGTTGAACTTAAACTAAAACCTCTAAATTAATTGTCAGTAAAGAAACATAAGATTGTTCTATTTGAAGAATATTTTGGGTCTTGTTGGTTTTATAGTTAATAAGAAAATAACAATTTGTAAATTGCACCAATATCTTAAAAACTAAGTGATTTACATAAAACTCGATGCGGAAATATAATAAACAATATATCACTTACGTTACTGGATAGTTACCTAATATCAAAAGGAGAGATTGAGTATGAATCCCTTTTAAATGAAACTACAGGGTGATGTCAAAAAACATTTTTGAGTTTTATTACGCCTCGCCTTCGCCCCCAAGGAAAAAGACAGATGTAGAAATTTGTTTTGAGAAAAGCGGGTTTAAAATTTTATAGTTTTTTATTGTCTTAAATAAAAAGGAGTACCAAAATATTCCGTGCACAAATAAGAGTATGAACTAATGAACTAGATATGAATTTTAAAAAAAGAGTTTTTTATCTAGCCTTACGTTATAGTTCGATGGTTTTATGTGGAATTTTTTCCTAAGGCTTCACAGCTTATCTGGGCAAACAAGATTACTAGAAAAAAATTACGACACTGACCTCAGTGAGAATAAAAAGAACGTCAGGTGTTCTTTTACTTTTACTTAATTTTTACGTTTTCACTTTAAAACACAAAAGAAACATGTCGGTTGCGACAATTTGAAATACTTACTTATTATAACTATACAGTAGGATTATACAGGGTGGGTCATTTAAAAGGGCTCCCCCTGATTTCTTCAAAAACTGTAAAGAATTAGACACACACTAAAAAACATCTACACATTTTGGCTATTTTGAAATTTGCATATATTGCAACCTCTTCAAGGGGTAAACATTACCTCTATATTTTAAAAAGGGAAAGTGGGTCCAGTGATACTTTGGTTTGAACGTCTCTTATTATGTCTTTCATGGACTTCCATAAAGTAGTAAAGTAGTTAGGAAATTTAAAAAAACGTCGAAATTGCCACTCACGAACTAACTCACTCATGTATAGATCATCAAAATTCTACTGTACTTCCAGACATACTACAAACCATTAAGCATTTGGAAAAAATAAAAAAAAAACAAAATTCTAATTTACTCCCCTCCCCTATACATGTAAAGTTATGTAAAAGTAACATTGACCACTTCAAGAAGCGCTAGAGAGCTGAGCTTTGGCAGACTGATAGGAAATATGATTAAACTATGGGAAAAAAATTTAAAAACACCAAAATTTTAATATACTGCCCTCCCCCATAAATGTAAAGTTATGGAAAAGTAACATTGTCCACTTCCAGGAACGCTAGAGAGCTGAGCTTCGAAAGGCTGATAGGAACTATGATAAAACCATAGGAGAAAATTAAAAAACCTCAAATATTTTAATAAGGCATTGCAAAAGTTTTAAACAATATTCCGCATATTTTACTACTTTAAAACTTAATTATTATCCAAATCCTTTAAAAAAAAAGAGTGAAATCATAACAAAAACATTTTATGTAAAAAAAGCCAAGTACGCGAAAATAGTTTTCCGTAAAAAGAATTGAGATAAAAGTAGAGCCAAGTTCTCTAATAAATATTTCAAAATGCAAGGTTCTTACTAGTTTGAAATTTTTTTTTCTAAACTTGGCTATTAATGCTGCAAATGACTCTTAGGCACAGTGCTAAATTTAACATAAAGAAGTTTGGCTGCAATAGCAAAGTTTAAAGAAACATTTCGAAACTAGTAAGAACCTTTCATTTTAAAATTTGTATTAGAGAACTTGACTTTACTTTTATATCAATTCTTTTTACGGAATACCATTTACTTGGCTTTTTATTACATGAAATTTTTTTGTTATGATCATTTATTTTCCTAATAATTTAACATTTTTGAATATTGGTAAATATCCCTACTGCTTATAATTAGGTATAGAATTCCATTATGAAACATCAACCTTTATTTTATTTTTAAAGGTTCAATAGTTCGTACAAGCCTGCACCACGGCCGCATGGAAATTGTATCCTACATTGCGTTTTGTTGCTTTTAATTCCATTAGATACTTCAAAGTTGCTTTTCTTTTTTGCTTTATTCTTTAACAACAACCGCAAAGTGGATAAAAACTACTCATTTTTACAGAATTAAATCTTTACAAGTTGGTTAGGTAGTATCCTTACTGAGATGAGATCCCGTATTTTCTACTAGTAGAGAAGACCGTGAAGATTTTGGGTACTTATTTTCTTAACAAACATCGATAGAATTGAGTTCCATCCTCAGCGTGGCTTGTCTAACTACAGTAAATGAAACCTATTTATTTATTTAACAAGACGTGAAACGACAGCGAACCAAGGAAACTAAGCCCACGGCGCGGCGGGACGAAAACGACCACCTGTCTATAAGGAAGAAAGACATTTCGTCACAGTTCAACCAGACCATGCATCGTCTCTACGCAGCGTCGCGTTGGTTCGGAACCAAAAACAATGAGCTAACAAAGTCTTTGACTTTGACTTCTCTCTGGGGATCGTATATAAACCAAACCGAACCGAACCAAACCGAAGTATTTTTGCATGTACACAAATCAGGAGTTATTCTTTAAACAAATATACAGAAATAAGGTCAAATTTGTACCACAAAAATCTCATTCTTGACAAACTACACTATTCACTAGTCGAGCAAGAGGCATATGGCTGTCATCAGAATCACACTTAATAACATCGTCTTGCCAGTCTACTTCCTCAAAATCTTCAATAGTATCGGAAATAAAAATTGTGCTATAGTAAGTTTAATGCTTATAAGGGCCTATCCTTAAATTACGTAACAATCAAGGGGGGGGGAAGGTTTTGGCCTTGCGTTACACTCAATGTTATTTTAATGTGTTTTTTCTTGAAAATGCGTTACATGGGAGAGGGGTGGGGGTCAAAAATCCTGAATTTTTGCGTTGCGTAATTTAAGAATGCTCCCTAAGGTTACAAAATATGAAAGATAATATTTTTTTAAATATTTCCAATATTCCCAATATTTCCGAGACACCTTCGGAAATTTCCAATATTTCCATTTACATCACTACTCCTGACTTTTTTAGAATAACCTCGATTTCAACCTCCCAAAATGAGGATCGGAAAGCTAATTTAGGGAAATCATTTTTTGAAAAAATGTTTCGGTTTGGTTCGGTTTGGTTTGGTTTCGCACCTTTTAGGATCCCGGGAAAGAAGTCGGAAGTTTATTAGATGTCACTCTTTTGAATATCGCTGCTTTAATATGTCGCTGTTTTAAATGTCGCTCAAATGAGACCGCTATTTTAAATGTCCCGCCATGGACTTAGTTTCCTTGGTTCGCTGTCGTTTCACTCGTAGAATAAAAAATTGATTTCACCTATTTTTTCATTCTTTTTGATTTACCTTGTATCTTGTAGTGAGTTTGTTCTACCTTGTGCCAGCAAGCCACGCTGAGGAAGGATATGCCTTTTTCCGAAACACCGGTGTCCGTGGTTGACTATACCCCTATAAAGTTGCCTTTTATACTTTGTTAACTCATTGTTTTCGGTTCCGAACCGACACCGTGGAGACGGTGATAGCATGGTTTGCTTGAACTATACGGTGATAGCATGGTTTGCTTGAACTGTGGCGAAATGTCTTTCTTCCTTATAGACCGGTGGACGTTTATGTCCCGCCATGGACTTAGTTTCCTTGGTTCGCTGTCGTTTCACTCGTAGAATGAAAAATAGGTTTCACCTATTTTTTCATTCTTTTTGATTTACCTTGTATCTTGTAGTCTGTTTGTTCTACCTTGTGTCAGGTAAGCCACGCTGAGGAAGGAAATGCCTTTTTCCGAAACACCGGTGTCCGTGGTTGACTATACCTCTATGAAGTTGCCTTTTATATTTGGTTAATATTGGGGGAGGCCTATGTCCAAAGATGGATTGAAGAAGGCTAAATAGATAGATGGAAAGGAAGTTAAGTATGACACTGTGCAAGTCACTTCCACTTAAATATTAAAACTGTTTTGACTTGGCTTAGTTTTATATTTAAGTGCCAGGGAAGGAAGTGGCCCAAGATCTGAAATAAAATAAATAGCTTTACCTTTTGACATTTGAACCTCTGTATACATATTATTATTCTTAATTAGCCTTAGATACTTTAGTTAAAAGTTTCAAAAGCCATGTTGATCGTGGGACCAGCCAACCAGAAAACACGCAATCCAAAACTTTCACTCTAAAAGCTTGCCGATATTTTTTTAGGTTTCAGGAAATGTACATAACTATTATTATTATTACTATTAGTATTAATAACATAAGAAAGAACAATAATGCATATATTATTGTATTACTTAAACGAAATTGCCAACAAAACACAGTTAACCCATTACTGGCCAGAACTGTATTTCGAGAATTAAACTAAAATTTTTAACTAAAGGTTATTAATACCGTTTTATTTCAATCAAATTTGTACATATTATTTAAAAAAATCCAATCTGTCTAAAAACAAGCGTCCCTTTTTTAGGACAATAGTTTAATAGCTATACGACAAAAACTCCGCATCGCTACTGCAGTAACACTCATCAGTGGTAACTGCAAACATCTCAAAAGTGCCCGCAAAATTTATCGTTTCTTCGTATTCTATTTTAGTTTTCCTCAATATCATCTGTATCATAGAATGTCCATATCTAAAGGTATTATAGCAATATCAACATTTTCCAAGCCCTTGAAAAACTTTTCATCATCAAATAACTATCTTGTTTTTGACACTCATGTTTATGTTTCACAATAATTTATTAGCAAAAGAAAATAAAATGTGCATGGGCAAAATGTAAATATTACCTAAATACACTAAATCTACAGATTTACACAACAATAAACTACTATTTTGAGACCAGTAATGGCAAAAGTCCTCTTAATAATTTTAACCCGTAACTAGTAAGGTAACTGATGCTGCGCTCCTATCAGTTACCTTAGTTCGCGCGGAAACTGCTGTACCATCTTTTCTTGAAACATTTCAGCCCATATTTGACCTATCCAAAACTCTATTTCGGAATAAGCTATGAAACTCAAACTTTGCACAGTCGTTGATCTTTATAGGGTTAACGAACCCTCCAAGTTTCATGGACTTCCATAAAGTAGTAGTAGTAATATATAATTTAAAAACCGTCGAAATTGCCACTCACTCACTCACTCACCTACTCACTTTATGTATAGATCATCAAAATTCTACTGTACCTCCAGTCATGCAACAAAAACCTCAAAATTCTAATTTACTCCTCTCCCCTATACTTGTAAAGTTAAAGTAACATTGTCCACTTTCAGAAACGCTAGAGAGCTTTGGCGTACTGATAAAACTAGACGAAAAAAATTAGAAACCCCTAATATTCCGTAAAAAGGAATGAGATAAAAGTAACGCCAAGTCTTCCCAATACAAATTTCAAAATAAAAGGTTCTTACTAGTTTGGAAATGTTTGTCTAAACTTGGCGTTATTTTTATCTGAATCCTTTTTACGGAATACCATTTTCACGTACTTGGCTTTTTTTTTTTTAAATTTTATTTGTCAAACACACTGTGTTTATTGTATTACAATCTAGTCAGTAAGACTAATTAGCAATTTTGTTTTAACTTAATTTACTAGAAAAGTCAGATTTAAACTTAGGGTTCACTCAACAGTTCTCCCCACTTTGTTTAGTCTGTAACTCACAATTGTGTTGTGTTTATAGCATTATTTTGTTTTATATAATTCACTTAGTTTACTAGCTCAAACGGCTTCACTCTTTTTAGTCTTCGAACTAGCATAGTATTGTCTAGAAGCTGAATTGCTTCCACATTCACATGCCGATGGAGTCTATCTTCATGGCTTTTTGCGTACTTTTTTATAGTCTCTGCAACAGTTTCGATTTTTAGATCTCGATGAAGGTCACTGAACGTATCAAGGTGCATTCACAATGTTTCTTAATACTTTATTTTGAAATCTCTGTAAAACTAGAATGTTACTCTCTTTAGCACAACCCCATAGTTGAATACCATATGTCCATACTGGTTTCAGTATTTGTCTATAAAGCAGTAACTTATTATGAATTGTTAAATTGGACTTCCTTCCAATTAGCCAGCTCATTTTTCTATACCTTATCTCAAGTTCATTTTTTTTCTTAACATGTGCTTTCCAGCGCAATTTGGCATCAAGTGTTATACCGAGATATTTTGCCTGATTTGGTACGGGAATGTTGTTAATTGTTATTTGTATGTGATTTATATTTTTGTTTGTAAAATCAACATGAATTGATTTGGTTTCATTTAATTTTATTCGCCACTTTGTGGTCCAACTGTGAACTTCGGTGACTGCATCCTGAAGTTTTTCTATGCATTTTGCAATAGATTTTTCTACCGTCAATAAACCAGTATCATCTGAAAATGTTGCTAAGTGACAATTTTCTGGCTTTGGGATATCGCAAGTGAATAATAAGTATAGATAAGGGCCTAGTACGCTACCCTGGGGCACGCCTGCTTGAATTTCTCTTAAATTTGAGTATGAGTCTTCCTGTTTTACTCTAAAATGTCTCTCAGATATGTATGATTCCAAAATATCCGAATATTGTTTTGGCAGAAACCGTTTTAGTTTAAAAGTAAGGCCTTCATGCCACACTTTGTCAAATGCTTGTGCTACATCTAGAAAAACTGCAGAACAAACTTTTCCCTCTTCTAGTGCTTTTTCTATTATATTAGTAATTCTATGTACTTGATCTATCGTGGAATGCTTGTCTCGAAAACCAAATTGATGAAATGGAATAATTTCTTGTCTTTCTATGATAGGTTTTATTCTTTTAAGCAATAATTTCTCATAGAGCTTGGATATAATTGGCAGCAAAGATATTGGCCTGTAAGATGACACGTCATGGAGTGGTTTTCCCTTTTTTGGGATCATGATAACTTCTGCAACTTTCCACAGTTTAGGTACATACCTAAGCCTAAAGGACGCATTAATTAGGTTGCATAGTTTTACGATAGCTTTTCTGGGGAGTTGTTTTATGACTACCCCGTTAATAAGATCATACCCTGGGGCTTTTTTCGAATTAATATTTTTGATTTCTGTTAATATTTCTTTTGGTGATGTAAGCTTAATATGGTCTTCGATTTGATGGGGTTCATTTAAATGAAACTTTTCATCCGGTGTTTCGTGGGGCTGAAATGTTTTTTCTAAATGACTTGCAAAAATATTTGCTTTTTCTTTGTTACTCATTACCCACTGGTTGTTAGATTTTCGTATGGGCGGAATTTGGATAATTGGTCTTTTAAAATCTTTGGTTGCTAGGGAATAGTCGGTATTTTTATCATCTGTAAGTTCATTAAGAAAATGGTTAATAGATTCATTTTTTATTACTAGAATTTCTCGCCTAATGCACTGGGTCATGTTGTTGAGATTTGTTTTGTCCCGAGGATCACTTTCTTCTTAGTTTCCTTTTTTCCAATATAAGGTCTCTAATTTCCTTTGGATAGTTTTTTCCCTTAAAAATTCTCTTTGGTTTTGGACTGTTTTCCCAAGCTGCTTGTTGAATATTTGTAACAAAATATTCAACTTCTTTATCGATTTGTTCTGGCAATGGTACTGATAGGTTTATTTTTTTCTGACAGACTTTGTTTAAAACTAATCCAGTCAGTCAGTTTATTAACTAGTGAGATATTTGCTTCTTTCTTTATTATGTTTTTACTAAGAGTTAGAATAATAGGTGAATGATCTGAGTGTAAATCAAAACTTGTTTCTATATCTACAAAACTTAAAGATATATTTTTTACTATAAAAAAATCAATTAGATCTGGAATTTTTCCTGGATCTGTTGGATAGTATGTGGGCTTACCAGTTAATATTGGCTCACATTGATATTCACTAATAGCTTGCAAAAGTTATTTTCCGTTAGAATTCGTCAGTCTAGATCCCCAGTAGGTATTTTTTGCATTAAAGTCACCTCCAATTATAAAACGGTTTCCTAATTTTCTGAGAAAATTAAGATATTGATTTTTCTTTAGTAAGTGCCTTGGTGGTATATAGACAGCACTTATGACTAGTGTATATGTTTTGGTTTTTACACTTACTAATGTAGCTTGAATCTCTATGGTTTTATATCCCATCTCGTCATAGTGTGATATATTTTTTTAAATAATTACAGCACTTCCCCCTATGTGCAGTATTGCTAGGGTGAGTTGCATGATACACTTTATAACCCTTAAATTTAATGTGACACTGGTTAGTGAAATGCGTTTCTGACACAAGACAGACGTCAATCTTTCTATGTCTAGAATAACTTGCAGGTCTTGCTGATGTTGCAAGAGACCATTGGCATTCCAAGCTAGAATTCTAAGATTACTTACTATTTTGAGGCATATTGGTAGCTCCGTTATTGCTACTTTCTAGTTTAGTTAATCGCTCATCAAGTTTGTTCAATTTCTCCAAAATTAATTGAAGTGTTTGTTTCATAGTATTTTGACTACTGATATTAATATCAGGTATAGTAGCTGTTGCTGCTACTTGGCTGTATGTTCTTGTCACAGAGTTTTGTGTGACTGTGTTTCTTGTCTGTTGGGCTTTTCTATTTGTAATCCCGTTTGGTGTGAGATTCGGTTTCTTAGGTTTATTTTTCAATTTTTGTATTTCTTTAGCAACAAGGCATCCTCTGTAGTTAGCAGGATGCTTGCCTCCACAGTGGATGCATTTTGGCTCAGATTCTTTTGGTTTGGGGCATTCTACAGTAAGATGTTTCCACGTGCATTTTACGCAACGTGGTTCTTTAGCGCAATATTTTTGCGTGTGTTCATAAGATTGACATCTTTTGCATTGAGGGACTAATTTTGAGGTTTTTAGTGCTTTTATTTCCACTTCAATTTCAAAAATTTTGTTGATATCTTCATCGTGGCTAAATGAGAGCATAAACATGTTAAGAGGTTGTCTTGTTCTCCATTTCAGTTTGTTACCGGCTTCCAGTGCCTTAAAACCTTTTTTTTGTAGATCAGCTACAATTTTTTGTGGGTCACATGAGAAGTGTAGCCTATTCGCTATTACTCTAATTGGCCTTATTTGTTTGCTTTCGTATGAGTGCTATTGATAATTTATTTCATTAAGCATTTTAGTAACCAGCCGATAGCTGTCTGCGTCTTGTACATTTATTTTAATATTTTCGTTATTTAAAACTTTTATTTTAACTCCTTGTATGATATTTAACTTTTCATAAATATCATTAAAATTATTTACGCCATTTACCATAATCGGTGGAGGTAATGGAGCTTTTTTAACCTTAGCAGGGGGTTCTTCATTTTGTGTTTTATTGGAGGGCTCTCCAGTGCCCGAGCTTTTTTGTGGTGGTGAGAGTGAAGTATCCATTCGACGTTTTTTCCAACCTTTTCCTTTTTGTCTGATCCACTCAGTTTCTCTTGCTAGATCGTCCTCATCAGTAATGTAGTCTATGTCAGACTCTTCTTTTTTAGTGACTTTTGTCTCTAAATCTGCAAATTTTTTTTGCATACTTTCCAGTTGACACTTGTTCACTAAGTGAATTTTTTTTGTTTTGGGATTTTTTCCATTCGCTATATAAAACTTCTTGATTTTGTGTTCTAGCATGGCTATCCTGAAATAATTTGGCATTATCCATTTTTTCTTAATTTTGTTTGGGCTTTTCGCTAATTTTTAAAACAAGCTTCACAGGTGATGGTACACTTTTTTTGCTTTTAAACATGATATATTATTTATAATAAACATTGTTTATAGATATTTACACAGATTTTTCGCGCGCGCGGTTTATTATAAACAAACCTCGTTAGCACTATTACGCAGGTACGATGCAATACAACCGTACCGAACTGCGATCGAACGAATACTGAATACTTTTTTTACATGAAATGTTTTTTGTTAATGTTAGAAAGAGACCAGTTAGTTAAACCATTTTGTAACAGCGACGTTTTGTAATAGCGATCTTTTGAAACGCGCTATTTTCATACGCACTATTTTAAACACGCGCTATTTTTAGAAGGGCTATCTTAATACGCGCTGTTTTGAACACGCGCTATTTTGGCCTGCGGTATTTTGGTCATGTGCTATTATGGCCTGCGCTATTTTGTACCACTGCCAAAAAATGACCTCACGAGTTAAGATAAGGTTTGGTAACACTAGAGACCCTGTGTATGTATGACGTTTTCTAAAATTATGTTAGATATACAGGGTCTCTAGGTAACACAATCACTAAAATATAGTTTAGGGATTTTCAGACAAAGTATCACTGATAATTATTATTCCTCTTTTAAATTATATTTTGATTTATTTTAACTGCTGCTAGCGATGAAATGCATTAACTGGTAGAAACCTCTTGAAAAAACTTTTCACCTAGATTTTATCAGACACATGCCTTATGCCTACCCATAAGTCATCGATTTACTCTCGTGTTTCAACAAAATGTAGGGCAGATAATCGTATCTACTACTTTAGATGCAGTAAAACACGCATTTGTTCCTAATAGATGAAATGACACACAAAACATCGTTATATATTTTATCGGCTATACCTTCATACTTTATTATACAGTGCTCACGAATTGCTAGGGATCATAGTGATTTTTCTAGTTTACTTTTTACTGTAAATTATTAGATTAGATCTAAAAATATTGATGGGCAGACTATTTGAAATTTTGAACAAAAAATTTCCATAAATAAATATACGATTTTTAGGTGATTTTTCTCAAAATTGTGAGCTGCTGTAACTTTTAATTTTAAACTTTTCTTAATAACCGTTTATATTAATTGATCTTACTTGGAGACCAGACAGGAGCGATTCCTAGAAAATCAGAATCTAAGTAATTTTTTTGTCATTTATGCCTTACCCACCTGAACTGAACAGCGGCGTAGCGTGCCTGAAGGGGCGGGGGGGGGGCGACAGCTAAAAAGGGCGCCCATCAAAAATCTTGCGATAAAAAAAAGGGCATCACGCAATTTCCTTTGCCGCCCTCTCCTCCAAACCTTAGGGCTCTTCGAGCACCTATGGGGCGCCAGTATCCCCACGCTACGCCACTGGAACTGAATAATTGTTATTAGTTCAAAAGTCAGGAGGGTATTATTATTTTATTTTATTTTTATTTTTTAATTTCATAAATTTTTAGCAAACATCGTAATTATTTTCCACAAAAACTCTAAAAATTTCGGCTCTGAATAAACCTTAATTTTGAATAAAAACGACCTTCATGTATAATTTTGACACATGAATTTTAAAATAATATGTTTAATCTAAATGCTTGTCATGTGTTGTCAAATAACAAGTTATTGAATCTTAATAAACTTAGAACCTTCTATAAAAAATAAAGACGTGACTTATCGCGTTATACATTTTTAAAATCAGAAAGAAAAGGCGGATTGAAAAATGCAAAAATATATAAAAAAAAATTGCCAGACAAGAATTAAAATTTCTGATAACATCGGAAAACTTTGGCGTAACTATTCTAAAAATTAGTAAAAATTTATTTAACTTTGCTATTGAACACTTTTTTGTAGCATGTATAATAATGAAGAAAAAAGGGGGGTTGCATTTATAATAGAACACCTTATAAATACCGGGTGGGCCAAAAAAACCGGACAATTTTTTTTTCTTTTGAACTATACCATCGATTTTAATTGGACAAACTGCACTTGACAGAGAATTAATCAGAGTTTTGACTTAATATAATTTTTTGTCTGTTATCTGAAAATCCAAGGTGGCGGACGAAATTAAATTGTACCCTTCAAAGATGCTCGTTTATTCTTCTGTTGCGAACATGTTTTAATTATTTTTTTTAATCAGTAACAAAGCTGTGTTCTTGCCACGCACAACAAGGTATGAATTAGCAAAATCGGTATGATGGTTCTAAAAAAAAAAATTTGTTTCTACTGAAACATTTGCGGAAAATAAGAATAAACACACCATTTTGAAGAATCAAGTATAATTCTGTGCGCCATTTACATTTTAAAATGGCGATAAATTTTGATCAAGCAATCAATTCTCACCAGGATGTTTTTTATTTCATCAAAATCGGTTTAGTAGTAATGAAGTTATAAGGAAATAAATGCAGACATGATTGGCAAGGCAATCGTATAATATGCAAAACAATGGTTGAAACAAAAATATTTTTTTAGAACCACATAACCGATTTTGCTAGTTCATACCTTGTTGTACGTGGCAAGAATGCAGCTTTTTTACTAATTAAAAAAATAATTAAGACATGTTCGCAACACAAGAATAAACGAGCATCTTTGAAGGGTACATTTTAATTTCGTCCGTCATCTTGAATTTTGAGATGGTGGACAAAAAATATATTTAGTCAAAACTCTGATTAATTCTCTATCAAGTGCAGTTTGTCCTGTTAAAATCGATTGTATAGTTCAAAAGCTATAATGAAAAAAAAAATTGTCTGGTTTTTTTTGGCCCACCCGGTATATATATAATTTCTCACTTCATTTTGGCTTATAAAGATCCTACTACTAATAGATCCAATTTGAGAAACCCTCTTTATCTATCTCATAGTAAAAGTTTTTAATGTAATTAATATTTTGTGTCTGAAGTTGAACTAAATTTTATTGCAAGGATGTAAAGAGGTATCTATTTATTACTTTATTAAAACACTGAACTTTTTCTCATGCACTCTTCCATGACACATCTTCGTTCGTTTGCTAATTGGTTAATTCTCGTGTTTAGTCTATTAAGGGAAAGTATTTCCACCTTAGATAATTATCTACTTCGTCATGTAAATTTAAGTCAAATCAAACCAAATAATTATTTTAATTTAATAAATTATTGCCCTATACAGATTGAATCAGAATTAATGGTTCACATTAAAACGTAGATTCCTTTGCTAAAAAAAAAATGGCCACACTTACTTTGGATGAAAAGTTTCTTATAACAGATATTTTTTTTCTCCACTCTCTGTGTCGTTCGTATAAAAGACATAAAAGACAATTCCTGGAAAGATCAGAAAGGAAAATTGTAGTAACAGTACAATGTCAAACGGAATTATTAATACCCGGACTTTATCCAAAACGTCATTTATCAAAGCAAGAAAAAAGCAAAGCCGTCCGCTTTCATCAAAGAATTGGTAAAAAAATCATAATGGATAAAATCATAAAAAAAGGCTGGCTTGTGTGTTGTTCATATAAAGAAGAGCGATTCTGATACTGCTATGCAATTGAAGCGTCTTTCACTGCAACCTCCATAGTCCATTTTAAGCAACCAAAAAAGAGCGAATTTTGTATTCAATTGCTATGCGGTTAAAAATATTTGGACTCTAGGTTATTTGCGATTAATTGACCAAGAGGTTAAGCCGGGCTCAAACGACTCGTGTACTTGGCAAATACACAATTATTTGCGTACTTGGCAAGTATACGCAAGTAACAATTATTCGGCAAGTACACGAGTCGTTTGATCCCGGCTATGGACAAGTATTGTATTGGCAAGTGTACGAATAATCGTGAGCCCTTTGACTCGGCCCATTTTTACCGACCACAAATGGAAAACCAACGAGTGACAAATAATTGTACAAGTAACCCACTCACACGATATGGCAAGTATACGCAAGTAACAATTATTCGCCAAGTACACGAGTCGTTTGATCCCGCGGCTTAAGATTGCAATTTTGTTTATTTGGTGTAGTAAACATTACTTTTGAATAAAGATAATTTTTTTTTTATATATATATTAGTTTTTGATCTATGTCATTCTTGTGAACAGATCCCTTTTCAACAGCTCCTCTGGCTAGATACCAAAAAAGGTATTGAATAACAAAAAGTTCTGTCTCAGTGCGAACAGAACGTTTACATCATTAAATGTCATTTTGATATGCGTTGCACGTAGGTACGTCTGTCAGTATCGTATAAGGCCGAGGCAGAATATCGCAAACGCGACAGCGATCACCATACGGTAGTGGCGACATTAGGGCTCTCTTGCACGCCCTCCTTTAGCTAACTTTATTCTTTATAAATACGACATTAAATGACAGATGTCACGTGATAGTTAGAAGCCCAATTTTGACCTTTTGCAGACAGAATTTTTTATCCTTTATCCTTTATTTATCTGTCAAAAGCCTGGTTTGTGTTCTATAGGCAAAATTAATTAAAAAGTTCCGAAAACAACTAGGGAAAAAGGGCAATAGCAATGCTACTGAAGAACTGCCAGGAAAATGTAGAATTAGGTCTGTGTTTACTGTTTACTTCTTATTTTTTTAGGCACTTCACAGAACATTGATAACGTTTGGTTAGTTGCTAAACAACACATACCTACCAGTTTAAAAAAAAAATAAGTTTCATTAACTGGCATAAAATTAAATCTGCGGATTACCCGTAGCTCTTGAAATAATTGTCTGGTATCAAAAATAATTTAAATTTACATTACATTTTGACATAACGTTATATGCGCGGCAACACTGTCTCTAAATAAAGGAACTAGTAGCATGCGTTCTTGGCACACAAGTACTTTAAGGTCAAACACTGTCCTTTTAAAGGATAAGGTTTAGACCAGGTAACTGTGCATGCTTCAAATAAAAGATACGAGAAACATATTCCACATCTGGGATAAAAATGATTTTTACGCTTTACACGTAAACAAACCTAATTAAGCCTATTCAACGTAAAGAAACCTTTAAGTCGACTTATAGTTACTCATAGGCCCACCACCGACGTGATACATGAAATAGAAGTAACCACATAAAGATTAAAATTCCCAAACATGATGATTGTTCTTATTTCTGTAAATATAATTTTAGATAAATGTAAGCAAAATGCGAAAATAATTTTAGCTTCTGTTTTGATAATACCAGAACCCTAGCCTACTTTAATTAGAGGCCTAACAACGGACATTAAATTCGTAGCATCGTAACGAAAAATGAAAAGGTTTTTCGTGGGGTACGGGATAAAACAATAAAAACTCTTGTTATTCTTTGGGACGTTTCGTCTATAATCTAGACTTTCTCAACCCTACAATAGAAACGATGTTCAAAAAAAACCCTTATTTAAATCCCAACTAACATTTATAGTAGCGGCTACATGTTCTAAAGGCTTTGCTACTTTCTTATAGTAGAAATGTGGTGATCCCAACCAAAATTTTTTACTTTTTAGTTCTAACAACTATTTAGTATCAGGAAATAGTAGATGTTTCGTAAAAACGACCCTCTAAACTACTTCATAGGATTGTTTCTTGATAGTCGATTCTGATAGTCTTCTCTACCACAATAGGACGTTGCTAAAGTTTTACTTTCTTTTTAGTCGTTATTTCGTAGTCGCCCTGACTTTTATATCCTACTTAATTACCACTAGAAAGTTAAGCTTCATTGGAGTCCCAAACAAGTGTATCCGACAACTACATTATAACTTTAATTTTTACCACAAAAGTTTGTGTCATCATAGTAACATCTGATGTAACAATGTAGACAAAATAACTTTTTGGATCAACTTTAAAGCCGCAACTACTTTCAAGTAACCTTTTCGACTATCAGGGAATATAGTTTGGGACGCCATGTTTTTATGTAAGAAAGAAAATTTAATATTTTTGTTGTCGTTTTATGAGCTCATATTAAAGAGCCATACTATTTTATAAACAAATTACTTGAAGCTTACCAAAAATGCTCTTCTTAAGCACCATTTGTTGGAGTTAACTGTCGATTATGAAAACATAACCTCCAAAATCACAACACAAAAATTCCATCAGCTACCAGAAAACGGCTCAATTTTACGGGCGCACCGGTTTTTTGCAATATATATAATGCATGTTATACAAAAAACTTTGCGTCGCACTCGAATTTTGATCCTCTGCTCGTAAATTCTCACACTTTTGGATAACATAGTTCATATTATAACCATAACCAAACAAAAAAACTAAGCGAGTCTGTTTACTGTTGTGTCCACCATATTGTGTTACAATTCTACCAAAAAGAAACGATTATATTATTTGCAACTACATCGCAACTTTGATGCCATTACGGAAAAAAACAGCCTCTTCGACGTAGTAGATACCTGGCTACGACGTAGTAGTGTAGTTGTTACTACAGTGACTTTAAACACTTGGCCTAGTAGTTACAACCAGAAATTGGTTCCCCACTTAGGGAATTATAACGTCGCTGTATGGTATACTGAGACGTAGCGGGAGTACGTTGCGGTTACTTTTAAGAAATTCTTTCTAGTTGGCGTTTCGTCGTTACAATTTTAAATGTTTGTTGGGATATACACAGTTTGTTGGGAAGACTAGTGTGTTGTCCTGCGAGAGTAGTCTTATGGCAAAACTGTAAGAAATGGTGACGTAAGTAATTTTTTACTGTGATTTAATTTCCTTAACTTTATAATTTAATGTTGTATATTTAAATAACGTTTTTTTTATCATCGTTTCTATTTCATGTGTTCTATTCTAGGGTTGAGAAAGTCTAGATTATTGACGAAACGTCTCAAAGAATAACAAAAGTTTTTATTGCCTTACCCCGTAACCCACGAAAAACCTTTTCATTATGATCCAGGGAGGTCCTTATGGTGTCCGGAGATAAGAATAGCACCAAGGTAACCCCTAGGCCTGTCGTAAGAGGTGACTAAGGGGGCCTCGACCCATGGGTAAATGGGTAGTCTGGTAACGGACGGGCATTGACCAGAATGTTAACAGAAAACAAAAATAAAACTGGTAACCTTTGGGATCACACCAGATAACATCTATGGTAAAGGAGATGGGTTAATCTGGTGATACTCTGAATGGATTCGGTGGCCTGGCCATTCTGAAAATCACCACATGGGACAGGGTATATGGAGTGTCTATTTGGAACTAGCAGCTATTGCGGGCACATTGTAGCTCTCTGTACTCTGTTGATTATGTCAAAAGGTTTATGACCCATCAGTGGTCTAAGGCTACAACCATGGCATTATGTGGTATATCATGATGACTAAGTTTCTGGCCTAAAATATAATTTGACCGGGTTCTATATACTAGATAGTATTTAAATTATTATCTGAGTCGAACACAGTAGGTACGTGGTGCACAACGGGCCCAGATAGGCGGCCTAGGTGCCAGGTTAGCCTTTAAGGATGCTAACCGCCACTTCCGTACGATCATACATTTATTCTTCCAGGGATACGAACCGCAAACTAGTAACGAACAATTTGATTTAATGTTTTTAAACCGTTTACACTGAGCGCGAATTTCCTTTGAAGGTTTGCTAGTTTACGTACGCGGCTGACACCTCAAATTTTGTTTAAATGACTAGTTGTCAACTTTCAAGTGACATTTTATCTTATTAGCTCTTATTTGTAGTTTAAATCCATAATTAGTATTAATGTTAAACGCAGTTCCTAAGTTTTTGTTTTAATTTTAAAATGTTTTGATATTTTGTCTTAAGATCGGAAAAAAATTCGTTTGTTCTTCCTTTCGATCGACTGGACCAGGCGAAAATAACCATTTGCTAAAAAGTAATGCGAAATGCTTCTAGACCGAAAACGAAGAGCCTTTTTAGATTTTTTGCCTTGACAACTTGCCCATAGCTATCCTATTTGCAAAAGGCAGAAAATTTATATTATTGGCACATTGTCAGCAACTAAAATGATTTTTTATGGGAACTAAGAGTGGCGCGTGTGGCCCTGATTGGTTCAGTGGGAGTGCGTTCGCTTTTCAATCAGAGGGTGCGTGGTTCCATTCCTATGCCTCCACTACAAACTCGCACCTACAATCTGTTTGTGAATACAGATTTACCGGAGTAGGGGTAAAGCCGAAGGGTGGCTCGGTATTTCCTTTTGGTGTACAGACTAGGGGAAATACCAGGAAGTACTAGGGAAATACTGGGAAATACTAGGAAATACCATTGAAATTAGAGGAAATACCTTAGGTATTTCCTTTTGGTGTACAGAAATCGGCGATCGGGCCACCCCTCGGGTTAAGCCTGTCTTGGGCGAAATTTGGGTATAAACGAATTAGGCAAAGTTGATGATCAATACAAGGCCGTGGTTCGAAAGTCACGTTAAGCCAATGGTCCCGTGTTCAGAGCGTAGATGGCGCTAGCACGACAAAGGGAATCAGGCAAAATTAAATCTTCCTTGAGAAGAGAAAATTGCCTACCAGAGGGTTCTTCGTAGGCCGGCCTGCTGCGTTTTCATGTAGTATGAATGTGTGAGTGAATGAGTTGTGATTGTCCCGGGCACCAAGTGACTTGGAGTCAGATTATCTTGTTGTCCGAATTGAGCTGGAAAATTGTCGGCAATAAGCGGACAAGCCAATAAATAAAAACGAAACGAGTGACGCGACACTGGGATTCAATTTCAGATTTTGGGCCTTTAATTCATGCATAGCCAGCTAGAGTAATGCTATCGTCCGTCGGAAGTTGCAAAAACCGTGGTGGTATTTTATACACTTCTACCACAGCCTACCTCTATAGTAGCTTTAGTCGTGGGAAAAGTCATTCTATTGTGACTATGACTGCATATACCTATTAGGTCAGTAAATTGATCAAAGATTTCATGATAGTCTTCTTGGTATTAATGTCCTGCTATATTTTGACCACCGACCGAGCCCCGATGCTTGTGAATTCTTCATGTGCCCTAACAATTATCTGTAATTTAAAAAAAAATTGACCAAAAGTTATCATTGCGCTTTACCCACTTGCTATCATTATTTTGAGTAGTTGTTTAATACAGTGATGTCTACATATCCCCATGGCCAGCATAGCTTTTTTCTTAAGGGGTATACATATCGATGGTTAAAAGGCAAAAGGTCATAAGCGACACATTATTGGAATAGAGTTTTAAGCGCCAAAGTTTTTTTTTCTGCGTCGAATGAGCTATTATTCAGGCTTCTACAATGAGTTTTTTGTTAACTAAGCGACAAAATATACTTTAAGTGGCCATGCTGTAAAGTTTGAAAACTGTCGCTTATAACCTTTCGCCTTTCAACCATCAATATACAGGGTGCCAACTTTAAATGGAACGCTGCCTCCAGCGGGTTAATAAATGGTTTTTTGAAAAAAAAAAACAACAAGGCTTTCTTTTTAACGCAAAAAAAAATTGGTCGGACACCCGCACAGTGGATTAAACCTGGTCAGAAGCGGCTAATATTCAGAAATCAATCAGTGATTAATATTTTTGTGAAAATCATGTATTTGAACTGTTAATAAGTCCCAAGCTCTGGAACTGAGACTGAGACTATTTTGGTTTCCTGCATAAAATTCTAGGGCATCAAAGTTTATATCTCTGCCAGCGATAGCTTTCTTGACTCGATAAATCTGTGGTATTATCGATAAACCTGTATCTAAGGACATATTTGATGGAGAAAATCTAGAAGCGCTTATATGTACTTATATTTAGTGACGTATAGTCTTTAAGAATTTTTAAGTATTGTAGTCATATCTAACCACACCTAGGTAAAATAAAATGTATAGCATCCAATGGCCAGGGGTATAGAAATGCATGTAAATTTGCCATTCGAAAAGTCATGGTGGGTTCATTGCAAGAAAAAAGTTTAGATGACACCAGGGACAGATATCTGTCTCTGATGACACCGAAAATGATGCGTCCTGTAGATATAATTTATTCATGACGTCTGTCTATCACTCTGTATGTTTGTCGGTTGGTCTCTATATTTGTCAGGATATCTCCGAATCTTCTAAATTGGTTTTAATTAAACTTTAAGAAAAAAAAAATCGTTAAATTGAAGGATATATTTTTTGAGGTTAGAAAATTTTTAAAAATAGTTTTTTTTAAATGGCGCGTTATATCGATTCGCTGTTTTAGAATTATTGTAAAATATATCCTTTTCCTTTTAGGATCCTTGATAGGATCAACACATTTATTGCATATATTTTTATATTTTTTAATATAAGTACGCATTAAAGAAATAATTATTTTTGGCCGCTTCCGACCCCATTTAGATCACTGGGCCCCGGGTCACATACAACTAATTTTTTCAGATGGAAGGACCCCACTTGCGGTACCTTGTTCGAAAGCTTATAAAAAAAGAAAAACAACAGTATAATTCTTTTTGATGCACGTCAATTAAAAAAATATTTTTTTAAATTTTTTTTACTTTTGGTTTTTTGGAAAAAACACGTCATAATTTCTTCTCATTTTGATTGACGTATGTGAAAAAAAAAATATTTTTGTTTTTGTTTTTTCATAATCTTTCGAATAAAGTACAAGTAAAAAATTATTTTTTGACATTTCGATTGAGGTATAGGTACCACTTGAAAAAAAAATTGTGTGTGAGTAGATCCCTTTCCTGAGGTCCGACAAAATTTATTTGCATTAGAAAGAAAACCCGTTTGAAAACTCAGTTGACCTTTTTTTGCTTTTTTTTGAAAAACCAAATATTAACAAGCTAGAGGGATCGTTCCATTCAAAGAATCCACCCTGAAGTATATGCAAAGGGAGTCACAAATATTCGTTGTGTTTTTACAATTTAAAGGAAGTTCATCGAGGTATATAGTAAGGCAAAATGGTTTCACGGGCAAATTCTCAGAGGTAAAGGTAGCTCGGAGACGCTGCGTTTCTGTCTCATTAGGGTTAATTCAGCCCTAGCATAACCATAAAATGGAAAGAAATTAAATTGAATGTTGATGTAGATATCTGAAAACGAAAGATGAAACATGGTATTTACTGAAGAGAGACAAACTATCAATTTGCAGCTTCGGTCATAAAGTTCACCATCATTTTCTTTTTTAATTATATTAACCGATTAAATTCCATCGATTTATAGTAGTATGTAAGTAAGCGCAAGTAAATACTAAGTGGTCTAAAGGCCACTTGACATGGAGCAATACACTTGCAGTTGCAAGCAAGATTAGGGTCTCTGACATGACATCTATTGTATAAACAAAAATATGTATCATGTCAGGGACCCTAATATTGCTTGCAACTGCAAGTGTATTGCTCCATGTCAAGCGGCCTTTAGAACCGATCTCACAGAATTTTTTCCTATCATTGTCCTTAAGTAATCATAATATGGCGGAACCCTTCAGGATAGGAAATGAAAAAAAAAGTCGGTGCGATGGGATCTAAATCTCCTTGAATTTTTTAATAGAAACTGCTTGACTGACCTAAGATTTTGTATCGTGCTGTCAATCAAAAAAAAAGCAAACAATAATCCAAATCTTCAAACAAGTTTGATTTTTTTGCATTAAACAATTGATGTCAAACGGTTATGTCGGAAGTAAAAGTAGTAAGATAAAGTGGTTACTGGTCTTCAAATAAAAAAAATAGCATCTGGTTGGTGATCAAAATATTTTCTTCGATATATATTCTAAAGGATAGGGAGGACAAGCGTATTAAAAACTACTTAGCTATGGCATTTCTTATAATTGAATAATTAGATAAGTTATCTAGGTACTAACGTTTTAGCAATATTTTTATTTATTACAAAGTGTGGGGAAATGAACCTAAATTCTAGTATACCATATAAATACTTAATTTTAAAACCGGGATATTACACCTCAATCATACTCCACATATAAATATTAAAGTACTTACTTCTAAGCTAGTAAGTTTATAATAATTTGACAGATGATATGTCGGCAGTTTTTAAATTATTATTATGTAATTTGATAGGTTTGACATTTCAATCCAAATAAAGTAAAATATAAGGTAAAAATTTGGGAAATTAACTCCAACTTGGAAAATAGCCAATTATAATGTAAAATATTGGTTTTCTACAGTTCTAAATTTACTAGCTTTTAGGCGAGAGGTAAGTCTATCTATCTACCTAGCCTTCTTCAATCCATCTTTGGACATAGGCCACCCCCAATATCTTCCACTCTTCTCTGTCTGTCGCTGTGTTCATCCATCTAGCTCCCGCGTTTTTCTTCAAATCGTCCGCCCATCTCATTTGGGGTCTTCCCCTACTTCTTTTATTTTCCCAAGGTCTCCAGTTTACAATACATTTGTTCCATCGATCGTCTTTCTGTCTGATATTATGACCAGCAAATTTCCATTTTAATTTTGCTACTTCTCTGACATCCCTTACTTTTGTTTTATTTCTTATACATTCATTCCTTTTTCTATCTGTTAGCTTTACATGTAACATTTGTCTTTCCATTGATCTATGGGCTTTTGTTACCTTATCCATGTTTGATCTTGTAAGTGTCCAGGTCTGGGATCCATAGGTAAGTACAGAAACGATACATTGGTTATACACTTTCGTTTTGAGGTACTACTGAGGATATTTTTTATTTTTTAATATGTACCTTAATTTAGCGAATGTTGCCCAGGCCAATCTTACTCGTCTCTTGATTTGAGCTGTTTGGTTTAATAAATTTGTCCCAGGTATATACAGGCTGTCTCTAAAAGGTCTGTACAAAATCTTAGCACATATTCCTGAGGTCAAAATAAGTCGATTTAATGTAAATTACCTTAGTCCAAAATTACTCTGTTTCAAAGATACAGTGAATTTAAAAATTAGATTTTTAAATGAAAAAATTTTATGAGCGAAATTGCCGAAAAGCAACAAACTTGAATAAAGCTTTGAGAACAATAGTCAGTAGAATACTGGCCGTTGCTATGACATTTTGCCAGTGTAAAACACTTTAGTGAAATAGTCATTCAAAATAATTTCAGTATTCCGTTGCGGCATCAAACACTAAAAACGGAAATATCTCGAAAACGACGTACTTTAGCGCATGTTAGCAAGAGTACCTTTTTGGCTTAAAAATATTCAGGAAAATGTTTTCTTAACAAAAAAAGTTAAAAGTTACACTGAGAAAAAAGTTATAGTCATTTTAAACTAAAAAAAGAGCATTGTGAAGCGCCCTCTAACGGCCACAGTGAAAAAGGTTTAGTTTTCCCATCCCAAAAACCCCCGAGTACCAATTTTTAAAGTAATGCGTTGAGAAATGTTCATATAATTTAAGACAATCGATTTTTAATTTTTAAATTTACCACCCTGTATCTCTGAAACGGAGCAATTTCGGACTAAGGTAAGTTGCTTTAAATCGACTTATTTTGACCTCAGGAATATATGCTAAGATTTTGTACAGACCTTTTAGAGACACCCTGTATATTCCTTCATCTGGTCTATTTTCTTTTGGTTTATTCTGATCGTGATATCTTCATCTGTGCTTGTAATGATTTTAGTTTTAGTGTAGTTCATATTCAAGCCTATATTTTTAGCTGCTGTATTCAGTTCTTCCAGCATTTTTATCAGTTCTTCTTTCTTGTCTGTTATTAAGGCGATATAATCAGCATATCTTAGATGGTTCAAGTATTGTCCGCTTACTTTGATGTCTATTTCTTCCCAATCTAAGTTTTTAAAAACATCTAGGGCCTGGTTAAATAGTTTAGGGGATATTGTGTCACCATGGCTGACACCCTCTTCTTATGCGAATTGGCTTGGTTCCGTCGTGGATTAGGTAAGCTTAAGAATCTATTTTTCGACTAGAAATCAATGTTTTTTTCTTAAAATTAGACCAGCGCAGAAGACTTGGAAGGGAAAAATTAGTAAAAGCACGCTCTCTCTTTCTCTCGTATGTAATGTCGTAGTATAGTAATTAGAAAAAATGGAAATATAGCGCAGCTAACGAAAAAAATACATTAGACTCGATCCGAGTTATTAGGCCAGTACAAATGTTAAACAGAAAAAAAATGTGTAAGATAAAAATCAAAAACAATAAAACTCTTTTGAAAATAAAAATGGTTTTTACAAAATGTTTAGATCGTTTAATTATCTATAACTTTTTCAATTAACTTGTTTTGATAGGAAGTCCAGTTTCACTGGAAATCGTAATAAACCATTAACAACCACTAAAAGTTTACCCAATTTCACCCTAAAAACTGGGATCGAGTCTAACTTAGTTTTCCCGTTGGCTGAACTTTTTTCTTACCAAAAATTATTTGCACAGGTATTTATTCCCAATCTATTCGGTTAGTGTTATAACTGTGAATAAATATAATAGAAAAGGTATTAAAAAAATTCCTTCCTTCGTTTTTTTGGAAGCATTATTTGGCTGTGTATATCAACCTTGTAATCTGTAAAGGAATTTGAGAGATTATTTTTCGTTATTTGAGGATTAAAATTTTAAATGCTTTGTAAAAGAAACAACTATCTACTATATCTAGTAAAAGGCTTATTTTTACAATTAAGGATAAAAGTCTGTGGCTATTTGACAAAAGTTGATAACTCACTTTTTCTCTTTATACACGAGAGTCATTTAGAAATCTTGCGTTTTCTCAATTACATTTTATAGCTATATGTAATTTTTGTGAGATAATATATAATGTGTGTCCGTAAAGTCTGGAATCACCCATTAAAAAAAACTTCTTTAAATTGGATCCCCGGTATATTTTTTCATATTTGGCTTTGCAAATGTTTTTTGTTAAGGTATCTCCATACCTAAAACTAATCGATTTTGAGATTAGGCATTTAATAAAAGACATTTCCGCAATTCATCTAGTTTGCACCCCAAATTACAACAGCGATCCACCCACTGGTATGGCGCGGCGGTGCATACAAGAAAAACAACATAAAATACATTAGAAATAAAATTTCGGACTTCCATTGTCTTGTCTTTTTGGATGTTCTTGTCAAACGATTAGACAGAAACATTCAAACCACTGTATATAGTAAACCTACACACACGGGACAGTACCTAAATTTTAAGTCTAATCATTCTGTTGCTACTAAACAAGGAGTTATAAGAAGTTTGTATTTAAGAGCCGTAAATATTTGTAGTATTAATGAAGAATTAACCACAGAAATTAACAACATTAAAAAGGACTTACAACAGAATGGTTATTCCGAGAAATTAATAAACTCAACGATATTTAAAATTAAAAACAAACTAAATGTACCAAATTCTCAAAATAATAATCCGTTAGGTGTTATTAACATTCCATATGTTCAAGGGATTTCAGAAAACATAAGACGAATAGCTAAACACTATAATATAAAAACAGTATTTTCTTCGGGAAATACGATAAGAAGTTTTGTAACTAAAACAAAACCAGACAATCCCTCAAATAATAAGGAATATATTTACCAAATCCCGTGTGAGTGTGGTAAATCATATGTAGGTGAAACGAAACGCCCTCTTCAGGTTAGAGTAAATGAACATCTAAAAAGTACCCAATTAGGGGATATTGAAAAATCCGGTTTAGCAGAGCATGCATGGTCAAATGGTCACAGGATTCAGTGGTCAGAAGCTAAAGTTTTACATAAGGAGTCCCATTGGCGAAAACGAAAGTTTATTGAAGCTGCGTTTATAATGCAGAATAAAGAAGTTTTCAGTCAACCAAGCACGGACATACCAAACATATGGAAACCACTCCTTAAGGAAAACAGGCGTCTTAGGATTAAAAAGGGGGCGGGTCGTCACACCTGACTGCACACCAAGTAGTATAAGTAGTAGCCTAAAGACTAGTAGTGGTAGTAGTAGTGTGGGGTAGGCTCTAGCCCTGGCGACTAGGCACATGAAGCGCCCTTTTCGCCAACCCCCGGGCATCCCCCCTACTGCGTCCTTCCCTCGCTAAGGAATCTGCCCGTTTTCTGTACAAAGGCCAGAATATCGGGCCACCTCAGATTCAGAAGGTCCTCCGTCTCAAAGGCCTCCTCTTCGAATACCTCTTCTTGCCTCCTTGTATGCTTCACATGATGAGAGAAAATGCGCCGAGGTCTCGTCCTCGGCCCAACATCGCTCGCACGTCGCGTCCTCCTTCACTCTCATCTTTGCCAGGTGTCCTTGTAGGACGCAGTGTCCGGTCAGGACTCCCACTATAGCCTAAAGACTAGATTGTTTAGTTTACACTTGATAACGGTTAGAGATACTTACTAACCGAAACGTCGTGTTTTAAAATAAATAAAGACAATGGAAGTCCGAAATTTTATTTCTACACAATCATTGTCTACGAGTTTCAAAGAAAATACATTGATTAGCCGAGGTGTCCCGGTTTTGAACTTCCAAGGGATAAAAGTATACTTTTATCCCGAGGCGTAAATTTATAGCCTGGTCAATAGAAGGGCTACAATTCGTCAAGGAATATACTATATGCTATTTTTTGCACTTTTTATTCGACTTTTTGCTTTTTTTTATTTTTTAAATTTCTAACTTTTTTTATGTTTACTTTTTATTTCTGATCTGCCATTTTTTATCCGGATTTTAACTTTTTATCTCTAATTCGTCACTTTTTATCATAATATTTTGACTTTTATCCCTAAAATGCGGCCTAAAAAGTGTACTTTTAATCGCTAAAGTGCGAAAAATAATTTATCAACGTTGTATTTATTAGAAGAAAAACGTGTGATCTAAATTCAACTTATTGCTGTATAGTCAGCAAATAGTTTCACGAAATTTTGTGGAAAAACTTACTAATCATGTAATAAAAATGTGTGGGTAACGTATAAAATTAAATTGGTAAATAAAATTTAAAAACAATAAGTTAGTTAATTTTGGTTTTGGGAAATAAAGAATTGATGGCATATTCTAAGAAAAAATGGTTTAACAGGAAATGTTCGAATAAAAAATAATTGCATATAAAAATACTATGATGATTAATTTACACTGGGTCTTGGTGGTCATTCATACATTTATACTGGGTGTTCCTTTAAATAATTGTATATCTTTAGTAAGCATAAAGTTACGGATGGTGGATAATTTGGATACATTTGTGACCAAAGCTAAAGTTATGTCAATTTTGACCGAAAAAAATTAAAAAGATTTAAAAATATAATAAAAATAAAAAGTTACAATAACTTAATTTTTTTTTAATATAAAATATTATCTAATAATTTTTTCGAGGAAGGAATTTGAATGGGCTGGGCTAAAACTGTGTGCTTAAGTAATGAAAATGTGTTAAATTCCTTGTGTTAAAACACATTCCAAGTGCTAACAATTTATTAAATGTTTCATACTCTTTCAACACGCTAATTATTTTTAATGCCTATTTTAAATGGGAACTCGGCAAAATTTGTAGAATGCGTAACCGATTTTTAACACCCAAAAAGCAGAGTTTTTAAAGAGGAAATTAACTTTTAAATGCTCATAATTAACTATGTGCAGTGGCGTATTTAGAAAAAATGTTTTTGGAGGGCTGAGACAGTTTTGGGGGGGGGGGGTCGAGACCCAATGAGGCCCTATTTTATGTTTCTATTCATGAAACATGTGAAAAATATCTTTAAAAAATCTTAGCTACGGGGGGAGGCATATTTAGGGAAGGGCCCGCCACTTTTATACAGGGTGTCTAGAATATGCCCAAATATGGCGTAACGTAAATGGTTATCTTAAATCTCTCTTTCCAATAGGCAATAGGTTACTTAAGGTGGCACACCCCTCAGAGTTGCGCAACTTTTCCGTAAAAGCTCTGATTACTTTGTTTCTCCTAGTAGTTATACTCGATTATTTATCTATACCTTCCTAGCTAGCATATTAGCACACAGCCTTGAAAACAAGTTTTTTGTAAATAACTTGGAAAGTAAAGCTCCCCCAAAGTTTGTACAAAATGTAGTCTACTATATTCCGAAAACCGCATATTGATGCGATGCTCTGTTAAAAAGTTAGCATTTAAAAAAAATTGTCTTGCATTAATGGATTTTGACCAAAATGTAATCAGCTCGTTAGAGTGTCGAACATTATTTTACCTGAAAATTTTGTGAAAATTGGCTTATCGGCTTATGAGCTATCGTGTTACGTACAGACATACACACACACACACACACACACACTCACACACACACACACACACACACACACACATACACACACATACACACACACACATATACACACACACACACACACTCACACACACAACCACACACACAAACACACACAAACACACACACACACTCACACACACACACACACACACACACACACACACACACACACACACACACACACACACACACACACACACACACACACACACACACACACACACACACACACACACTGACATACACTGACACACACACTGACACACAAACACACACACAAACACACACACACACACAAAAACACACACACACACACACACACACACACACACGAGATAGACATCACGACGATATTGCTAAGATAGTTCAAAATACACAAATAATACATTTTCGGCGTTATCTGAAAAAAAAAATTCCTCGAAAATAATACTTTCTCTAGTCATTGCTGCGCAGGCTAAGAAGGTAAGTAAATGATCTATGACAGATCTGATACCTTCCTAGCTAGCCTATTAGCACACTTCAAGTGAAGCTATGATAATCAGCCTTGAAAACAGTTTTTTGTAAATATCTCAGAAACTACAAGCTCCTACGAAGTTTTTGGTTATAACACAAATTATTGAGCCAAATGTAAAGCCTCATATTGATGCGATGCTCCGTTAAAAAGTTAGCATTTTTTTAAGTTTTTAATTGTCAAAAACCTTAGCATTAATGGATTTTGACCAAAATCTAATCAGCTCGTTAGAGTGTCGAACACTATTTTTCCTGAAGATTTTGTGAAAATCGGTTGGGGGGTCTAGGGTCTATCGTGTTACGGACAGAAAAAAAATACACACAGACACAAACACACACACACAGGCAGACGTCACGACGATATTGCTAGGATAGGTCAAAATACACCCAAATAACACATTTTCGGCGTTATCTCAAAAAAAAAAATTTCGGCGAAAACAATACCTTTTCTAGCCATTGCTGTGCGGGCTAGGAAGGTAAAAATGATGTAATATGTCAATGTGATATCGCAATAAAGTTTTTTTTCGATAAATAATACGTATTTTATTACTTGTTTTTATGTATTTTTGAAAATGAAGATATTCAACACTTTCAGAACTTTACACGATTCTCTCCGCACTTCATCTGGCAACACTGCCTGCAGTTGTGTCGTTTGCCGTTATGTTTTGACAGACGGCATGCGCTTCGAAGGTGCAGTGATCTGTAACAACCGAGGTTTATCCACGGATCACCTTAGGTGATCGGTGGTTTATCTAACGTTATCTTTCTTTAAAAACTATTATGAAAATTGCGAAACTCGAAAATTTTCCTGTCATTAGGTGTGTTTGGGTTTGGACAAGTAACGACTGAGCGAAGGCGCCCCGCAGTTTACATTGAAATTAAGTGTCTACAGATTATTCGAGGGCTGAAGCCTATTACCTTTTTTGTTCTCATTGCTCCAGTGTGTATAATATATTTTTAATTTTTTTGCAGGGCCCCTAGATGCACGGCAGTGCAGCCGATCGCAGGGCCCTTGAACGGGAAGCCCTGCGAAATGTCATCAATCAGTGGAATGCCAATCGACTGGACCTTTTTGAGCTTTCTGAACCAAATGAGGTACGTTTAACAGTGTTTACTTAAGTAGAATACACGTGAGTAAAACTAGGGTGAACCGACCAGTGAATTACCACCTCCAGTGAATGACCACTATGTACTCTTTTTTGTATTATTAAGAGTTGTAATTAACTCAATATAATATACATACATCCATTTGATCCTTATAAAATTCTCAACCATTCTTATGTGTTGGGCAACCCTACATAATCAATGCTTAGCAAATGTCACTTAAAAGTGTAACTCTTACTGTTTAGTCAAAATATGTTCTCAAGATACTAAGGCAAGCAAGCCACAGGGCTGATTAATTTTGCAAAAAAAATATTAAAAAATTGTAAAATTATTGTTTTTTTGCTAAACTGCATGAAATTTAAAATTTACTATTTATCACGCTGTAATATTTCATTAATCTCAGAAATATATATTTTTTTATGTGGTCATCTACTGGTATTGCTATAAGTGAGAAATCCAATAAATGACTATATGGTCATTGGGTTGGTAATGGTTATTTTTGTTCATAATAATAGATAATTAAAAATAAGGATAGGGACATGAGAGCCGTTTTCCCATAGTCCTAACCGTTTTCGAAATATTCCGCCTCAAAATTGGAAATTGTCGTTTTTGAACTGTCAATATTTCAAATATGGTTAGGCTTAGATATAGGACATTGTACATGAATTGTGTCTAGAATTTTCTGAAGAATCCAAAAAATAAATAATATACAGAGGTTTGCATTTAAAATAAGAAAGTTGGCCACTGTCAAAAACACCCTATATAATTTTTTATTTTTGAAGAAAATGTGCATTGAAAAATACAAATCGACGTGTCCAAGCGTTGTTCCCAACACAACACATTTATTCGTTATCGAATTTATTCCATTTGGCTGTTCCGCACTGTATAGGTCACAAATAGTTACCTAAATAATAACAAAAATAGTAATAATTCCTAAGACTAAATAAATACTCTGCCAATTTATGGGCACCTAAGCTCACACTAGGTAGTATAGTTATAGTGTACGTGTAAGCTAATATAACTAAAATGTGAAATATGTTTTATTCAACTCCAGACTCAATTACCTTTCGTTGGATACCACACAAGCCATGTTTTGAATTAAACTCTAATTTTCGAAATCTACCCCCACCCTTTAAAAAAAACTAAAATGTATTTTGTTTAACTCCAGACTCAATTACCTATCGGTTGATATTACACACGCCATATTTTCACTTAAACTCTAATTTTCTTAATCTACCTCCACCCTTTTTTTAAAATCACCTAAAATGTATTTTGTTTAACTCCAGACTCAATTACCTATCATTTGATATCACACACGCCATATTTTCACATAAACTCTAATTTTTGAAATATACCCCCACCCTTTTATTGGACTTGCGTTCGGTGGATTTTGTTCATTCTTAAATGGGACCATCTCGACCCAAGACCCAGCCTAGGTGCCAAATTTCATTCAAATCGGGCAAGCGGTTTTTAAGTTATGCGCGTTGGTCGTTACAGACAGACATACAGACAGACTTACGGACAGACATACAGACAGACAGACAGACGGCGCAACAAAAAAGTTTCAAAATCATCTGAAACGCAAAGATATATAAAAATTTTTGAAATCGGAGGAACTTTTTTTTTCTCGAAAAAATTACGATCACCATAGCTCACACTACTATAGTATAGTAGTAGTGTGAGCTAAAATACTATAGATATTATATAATTACCGAGTGTTTACAAAAATACACTACTTTTTAATCGAAATTGTTTTTGTTTCTCCAAAATCTACGGCGTTTTCAAAAAATCGATGATTTAACACTTCTTGGAGACACTGTATTGTACACCTGATTCGGAAAAAAATTTCTACGATATCACATGACTGATAATGGATTACCTACGTAAAGAACTTAACGTCAGGGTTGTCTATTTTTTTTCGAACTAGCTGTACAAAATAGGACGTTTTATACCGAGGCGAAAAATTTGTATCACGACCGTAGGGATAGCGAGGCCCATTATTATTGTCGGTTCGGTTTATTTTTTAATTTTCTTGTATTTTAGTGCTTTCCATTGTTACTTCAATGTATAAAATGAATGTGAAATACTCTGCCAATATATGGGCACCTAAGCTCACACTAGGTTCTATAGATGTAGAGTACGGGTGAGCTAATATAACTAAAAAATTAGATATATTTTATTCAACTCCAAACTCAATTACCTATCGTTTGATACCACACAAGCCATGTTGTAAGTTAAACTCTAATTTTTGAAATCTACCTTCACCCTTTGTTAAAAAAACTAAAATATGTTTTGTTTAACTCTAGACCCAATTACCTTTCGTTTGATATCACACACGCCATATTTTCACTTAATCTCTAATTTTTTTAATCTACCCCCACCCTTTTTTTTAAACTAAAATTAATTTTGTTTTATCTCCAGACTCAATTACCTTTCGTTAGATATCACACACGCCATATTTTCACATAAACTCTAATTTTTGAAATCTACCCACCCTCTTATTTGGCTTGTGCTTGGTGGATTTTGTTCATTTTTAAATGGGACCATCTCGACGCAAGATCCAGCACAGGTACCAAATTTCATTAAAATCAAACAAGCGGTTTTTGAGTTAGGCGCGTTGGTCGTTACAGACAGACATACAGACAGACAGACAGACAGACAGACAGACGGCGCAACAAAAAAGTATTTAAATCATCTGAAACGCAAAGATATATAAAATTTTTGAAATCGGAGCAACTTTTTTTTTCTCGAAAAAATTAGGATCACTATAGCTCACACTACTATAGTATAGTAGTAGTGTGAGCTAAAAAAAATGCAAAACTTCCTTTTTTTATTAATTAAAAAAAACAAAACATTAATTGTCTTTTAAGGAGAAATTATAATGTCTTTATGCAAGAAAGTTTTTTCTACAAATAAGCTATTATGATTTTCTTGTATTTATAATGAAATATGGTTCCAAGAAAAAAAACTCTACCAATATATGGGCCCCTAAGCTCACACTAGGTACTATAGTTATAGTGTACGTGTGAGCTAATATAACTAAAAACTGAAATATATTTTATTTAACTCCAGACTAAATTACCTTTTGTTTGATACCACACAAGCCATGTTTTGACTTAAACTCAAATTTTTGAAATCTACCCCCACCCTTAAAAAAACAAAAAACTAAAATGTATTTTGTTAAACTCCGGACTCAATTACCTTTCGTTTGATATCACACACGCCATATTTTCACTTAAACTCTAATTTTTAAAATATACCCCCACCCTTTTATTTGGTTTGTGTTCGGTGGATTTTGTTCATTTTTAAATGAGATCATCTCGACCCAAGACCCAGCCTAGGTACCAAATTTCATTAAAATCGGCCAAGCGGTTTTTGAGTTATGCGCGTTGGTTTATTTGAGTTTAAATCAAAACATGACTTGTGTGGTATCAAACAAAAGGTAATTTAGTCTGGAGTTGAATAAAATATATTTCAGTTTTTAGTTATCTTAGCTCACACGTACACTATAACTATAGTACCTAGTGTGAGCTTAGGGGCCCATATATTGGCAGAGTATTTTTTAAAGCGGGTGCGTAGAAAAGCAGTTTTTGTTTTGAACCGATGCCACTTGCTTTGCTTTGATATATTTTTTTCCTGTGTAGCGATTAGATACCTAGTTTTATCTTGCCATTCAATAAAGTTAAATTTTTAGAAATGTTTCATGTACAGGGTGATCAAAATTGGGTACTTTTGAGGCTTTTTCCAGGGTACAACATAGAGAAAAACTAACCTACTTTGGCACTCTTAAACTTTAATTTGATATTATATTGAAAACCTATTGAAACAACAACATGCTTTACATAGCGGCGGATACAAGGGGGGGGGGCATACGGGCTTGGGCACCCCCCTCCCTGACATATTTTTGTTTAGTTCTAGTAAACCAAATTGAAAATGCTTCAACCGCAAGTTTAAACTAAATTTACACGCAACACCACTTCTTTTAAATTCTTTTACAAAAATTACGTAGCATTCCATAAAATTTTGCCCGGCGCATTTTTTTAACTGTGAATTTCAGATTCAAAGTTTAACAAGTTTTTTTTATACTGGGACTTTCCATCCAATCAGGATCAATCGGCCAGTTTCACAAAGTTATAGCAAAGTCAAAGTATTTTAAATAACCACAAACATTCATGTACAGTCAGGGACTTTTTAAATTGCCATTGTGTTTTTTTTCTGTCAAAATTAATCATTTAAAGACATCAACAAAAATAAATTTTTAAATATGTATGTATACGGGCAAAGGTAAGGTTCACAATTTTTTTGTTTTGGTTCAAACTACTTTTCCGAATTTAAAATAGGAATATTTTTTATTTTCCTGTGTGGCAGTTTAAAAAGTGCCCGACTGTACCTAGCCAGGAGTGTGAAGCAAATGTTCCTACCACGCTGCGGAGGACGACGGTTTCAAATTTAGAGTGGTGTTTTAATAACAAAACATTTTAGTATTTACTTCCTCCTTGGTCCCTTCCTCCGGAAATTTTGGATCTGCCACTGTGTATAATGTAGTAGCGTATTATTGCCTTACAATTGGTTATGCTTACCTTCTATCTTACAAATCTGGTATAGTAGGCCAGTCATTCTATACATTTGAGGTTGCAAAAGCACAGCATAAGCTGTGGCAAAAGGTCCAAAAGTTTTGAATCTTGGCACGATTATAGGGTTGACAATGCCTAATATTGCAGTAAGTTTGTGACCCCGAGCGATGTCCGCTCGTGCCGCCATCTTGGTTTTTCCCAAATATCTTGGTTTCTGTAGGTTGTAAAAAAAGTTTAACACAAGAATAAAGCAATAAAATTTTCTAGAAAATATGCTAATATGTGTTTTTTGCCAGACTAATAGTTTTCGAATAAGCACATATGTGTTTGTATAGGTTATTAAATAATCTTATGAAAAACTAAGCAATTTAGAGAAAAATGCCAGAAACACTTTTTCTCTAAAATAATGTATTAGAAAGTAGTGTCATAGCTAAAGTTAGACTCCAGGAGCGTCCGCACCTTAACTTAATTTTTTAAACTTTTTTCTGAAAAAAAAACGCAAGTGACTGTAATATAGATAATAAAATTTTCTTTAAAAAACTATACAACTTGCTAACATTAGAGTTACATTTAAAGTTCCAAAGGTGTCCGGGCTAATTAAGGAAATAAACAAATTTGTTCATTGTACTCTAGCTTATTTTTGTTTTAAACTAATATTTATAGGAAAAAAACTCTATAAACTGTATTATAGGCGTCTGCAAAAGTGGATTATTTTTTAGGATTACAAATAACTCAATGTAGTGATAACCATAAATGATAGCCACTTAAATTATACATTTTTCATATAACAGTTTCGTTTTCTACAATAAAATTTGCTACATATTTTTGAAAAAACCAAATACAACCTAATAATATAGTTTTATATTTTTATGTTCGGACGCCCCTGAAGTTGTAACAACCTTAGCCTTACAACCACATTGTAATACATTATTTAAAAGATAATTTTATTTAAAAAAAAAAGTGTTTTCAATATTTTCCTCTAAAAAGCTTAAAAATTTGCGAAATATTTTTCAAAACTTTTGCAATGCCTTATTAAAAATTTTAAGGTTTTTTAATTTTTTCCTATGGTTTTATCATAGTTCCTATCAGCCTTCTAAAGTTCAGCTCTCTAGCGTTCCCGGAAGTGGGCAATGTTATTTTTAGATAACTTTACATTTATAGGGGAGGGAAGTAAATTAAAATTTTCGTGTTTTTAAATTTTTTCATATAGTTTTATCATAGTTACTATCAGTCTTCCAAAGCTCAGCTCTCTAGCGTTCCTGGAAGGGGCAATGTTACTTTTACATAACTTTACATTTATAGGGGAGGGAAGTAAATTAAAATATTAAGGTTTTTTAATTTTTTCCATGGGTTTGGTCATAATTTCTATCAGTCGCCTGAAAGCCAATTTCGACGTTTTTTTGAAATTTCGACTGAACTACTATATGGAACTGGGTGTGCAAAGTTTCAGTTTCGTAGCTTATTCCGTAGAGTTTTAAATAGGTCAAATATGAGCTGAAATGTTTCAAAAAAAGATAGCAGCAGGTACAGCAGTTTACGCCAACTTGGCGGGGCACTCCTGTGATTTTTCCAAGATGACGGCGCGAGCGGACATCGCTCAGGGTTGCAAACTTACTGGAATATTAAGGACCTCGACCCTATAATCGTGCCAAGTTTCCAAACTATTTTGCACCAAAACGGCTTTTATGTATCTAGTGATTGGACTATAGGCGTACTTAAAACAGACATTATGCCTTGGCAATAAATGAAAGGACATTCACCTTAATTTGTTTATAGTTTCCTTGTGTTTAAAAGGAAAAATATTTAAAAATATATTTATTACTTTTTTGATTGCCAGAGTTATTTGGTAAAAGCATTTTCAAAAGTTTGAATTTTTTATTTGATCTTGTAACATATTATACAGGGTATTTACCCAGTAAGTGCAAACAATTAAGGACGTGTTCTTTAGGGAAAATAATGCCACCTTGTCTCATAAACTTGGGGAATTTTAAATACAAAATTATTATTAGCTCACACTACTACTATACTATAGTAGCGTGAGCTATGGTGATCCTAATTTGTTACGATTTCAAATTTTTTAAAATATCTTTGCGTTTCAGATGATTTTGAAACTTTGTCTGTCTGTCTGTCTGTCTGTCTGTCTGTCTGTATGTATGTATGTATGTCTGTCTGTCTGTCTGTCTGTCTGTCTGTCTGTCTGTCTGTCTGTATGTCTGTCTGTCTGCCTGTAACCGAACCGACCAACGCGCATAACTCAAAAACCGCTTGCCCGATTTGAATGAAATTTGGTACCTAGACTGGGTCTTGGGTCGAGATGGTCCCATTTAAAAATGGACAAAATCCACCGAACACAAGGCAAATAAAAGGGTGGGGGTAGATTTCAAAAAATAGAGTTTATGTGAAAATATGGCATGTGTGATATCAATGGAAAGGAAATTGAGCCGGGAGTTAAACAAAATACGTTTTAGTTTATTTTAAAAAAATGGTGGTGGTAGATTTCGAAAATTAGAGTTTAAGTGAAAATATGGCGTGTGTGATATCAAACAAAAGGTAATTGAGTCTGGAGTTAAATATAAAAATATATTTTAGTTTAAAAAAAAGGGTGGGGGTAGATTAAAAAATTAGAGTTTAAGTCAAAATATGGCTTGTGTGGTATCAAACGAAAGGTAATTGAGCCTGGAGTTGAATAAAATATATTTCAGTTTTTAGTTATATTAGAGCACACGTTCACTATAACTATAGTGCCTAGTGTGAGCTTTGGTGCCCATATATTGACAGAGTATTTATTCTAAGTTTTGATTTTTTTTTTCAAAATGTGTGGATTATTTATTTGGACTAAATATTAGGAACCGTAACATTATATGAAATCTAGAAAACATATTTTCTCAATATTATTCTATAAATCTTCTCTCGAAGCAAGTGGACTTAACAGCGATGGACGTCTACTTTGCAACAATATTTTATATTTCTTGATATTTAGTTTTGAAAAGACTCCTCAAATCCAGTGTTTGAGTTTTCTTAAATATGATTTACTTAAAGAAACCATGCTTAAAATTAAACAAATAATTTTCTTAATCCTTTACAGTGCCAACATAAAAAGGCTCTAATTGATATAACGAATGATTACATAACCTAAACATAACTAACTATGGTCGAAGATGAATGAAGTATAGTACAGAGAACATAGAGTGCGCTATCAACGCAAAAAACATATGTCACACACGTTCCGACCGGAAATAATTATAAATGCCATTTGGTCTCAATCTTTGTTATGTATAGATTCAGTTGGAATAAGTATCTAATATTAGATTTTCTGTAGCTAGGTTAATAAATGGGACTAAATATAACAATTAGATAATATTGTCAGAAGTCCGTTGCTTTAAATCAACACAATAATTAATTGTTTTGAAACGAGAATCAAAATATCTTCATGCCATGCAGAGCGTTTTTTCTAGAAATAAGCCAATATCACTTTCTCAAAAAGAAACAAATCTAGCTTATAATGAGAAATAGTTTGCTTTCAGTGTATGCAATATTCCCAGAAAAATATTCTCTTCATTTGAAGTGGATTTTGCTTTGGTTTTCCACCTAACCAACAAAACAGCAGCAACAGTTTTCACTGAAACGAGTTGCCGAACTTGGAAACATTTTGGCAACATTGTGTCGCTGACGACTATTTTTGCAAATTGTTGCAAGTCCCGACTTGTTGTGTTGCAGTTTAGTGGAAACATACAAGGTTTTTAATTACAATCATGCAATTACAAATAAATCATCGCTCGTAGATACCATTCTCAAACTTCACTGTATCTTTAGTAGTAACAGGTGAAAACAAACCGAAAATAAAAACATCCATTTATGCACAGTGTGCCTGAATGAAGTATAGGTTACATAAAAATGGTTCCAAAAACTAATTGAACATTTTGAATATGGACTCTTTCCTGACTTCAGAGTAGGGTTGCCAACTCCCACTGGAGCCAAAGGAGGACATTTTTATATGATCTCACAATTAAAAAAAAATTCTAGTGCACGTTCCTGAAAATAAAGCTCTATACGTATAAACATAATATAGAAATTTACTAGGTAGGTACGTATATATTTTGGTATGTATTTTTTAAAAAACTTTTATTAAATAACAGGTACATATATACGAAACATCAACACAAACACCAAACAAATTATCTTGGGAGGTGAAACTTAAAAAAGGAGATACAAATGGTTTATTCTGTCGTTTCAAAACAGAAACATATTGTGTGCTTGGTTTATACAGATAAAAATTAATCAGGAGCTTAAATATCATATTATTTTTTACAATAATGGGTAAAATAACTACTTTTTAAGGCTCATAATTAATGTTTTTGATCATGATGCCTAATTTTTTTTGCCTGCGGCGAGTACCTTTATGTCATTGTTTTGCTTCACCTTTGCAAATGACGACGAGCCGCCACTGAGACTCATTTTAAAGTAAAAATTAAAATAAAAATATTTTGCTGTTGAAACAGCCCAATCAAAATTAATAGTTATTTAAAAAACAAATTTTAAAAATGAATTTATTTATATGTGCGAGACAGTTTGGTGGGCCGAGCCTTAGCGAGGTCCATAATTCGAGCGGGTTGTGAAAAAAAAATTTCATGCAATATACAGCGTGTGCAAAACTTTTGCACTTGCTCTGTGAAAAACGCCGTTTTCAGTGAAAAACTTCATTATCGGAGGTAGTTTTTTAATAAATTTTGAACACTGTTTTTGTAGAAAATAATATGAATTCTATTTTAATATGTACTTTTATTTTATTTTTATGCTGGGGTTATGTATATAAAAATTAAAATACCCATTTTGCTATTTAGACAGCCAAAATAAAAAACAAACATCAATATTTTTGTAAAAAAACACAATCTGTAAGTTTTTTTGAATTAAAAGATAAATGGCTTTTTAAAGTTGGATTGCTTAAAAATCTTAAAATGGTTAAAAAAAAACGGAAAAATAATCAAATTCTATACCAAAACAACAAAGATCATTTGATGTTCAGATAAAAATAAAAAAAAAGTTAAAAGTTGTCCAACTTTTTATTTTATAGAATCAACTATTATTTTTATCTGTATGTATAGTGTATAAATTCAGCATAAAATATTGCAGCATAAGCAGAAGTGCTAGATTTCAATAATATAAAAAAAACAGTAAATTGAGGCATTTGGGGCAATCATTTTAAATGACTGTTTACTTACCTTACTACTATACCCCAAGAGTAAAGAGAAAAAATATTAAATATTTAGTAAAACAAACCAAAACTTGGAGGCAAACATAGGGTGCAAATTCTGCGATCTTCTATGCATGATCGTCTGTGCCGGACTGACCATAGATAAAGGATTTTTGCTGCGGTTCAGTGTAACTCTTCTGAGGTTCAGTCAGCTTGGACTGACCAAAGAACCTCAGAAGAGTGGCTCTTCTGTGACAGAACACTTGACCTCAGAAGAGTTACACTTGACTGACTTTTGCTTTGCCGCGGGAGACGTGACGAAAACTTACGAATGATGCCGCCGTTGCTTAGGGCTGTTTTTACAGACGTTCCTCAGGCTTGGTTTATTTATTTCTTAAATGTGTTATTTTATATGGATGACAGAGAAAAAAAATGGGAAACAACTATGAATTCGGGTCATTTCTCATGTCTTTTTATCACGTTATTTTTGAGTTAAGCACATAATGTTGATAAAGGAGGACGGAGGACATTTTACCTCAAAGGAGGACTGTCCTCCTGGCTGGAGGACGGTTGGCAACCCTACTTCAGAGCCATATTCATATAAATCCTAGCTGATCCTCTTCTCGAAATTTTATCAATTTTTTACCTTTTTTCTAGTTAGTCTAGGCGCTGCCGCTGGTTCCTGTCACGTGTGACCTAATATGTACGCTCAGTTTGAGAACGGGGCATTTATAAGCAGCCATAGGAGTATTAAAAAAGTTTGGTCACGTGGTCGAACTCATGGTCGTTTGGCCGCTATCTTTGAAAATGGCCACCATATTGATAGATTTTTTATCTAGGCGTATCTCCTTACCCGGTAATCCGATTTTAATTTTTTAAAGCCTGTTTTACTCCTTTTTAAAAGCAAACTAATTTTGTTATTACACATTTTTTGACAAATCAAGTAGTTTTTGAGATATACTAAGATTATTAGTATTTTCGCTCGCACAATAATTAAAATAATACCCATGCTCATGTTATTGTAGCTACAATATTATTGACATTTGTTTTTTTTTTGGTACATAGAAGACTTTAAACCTTTCACAGAAGAGGATATTGACTTTATGATTTTAAAGTTCGATGGATGGTACCCCTAAAGACTGCCTTAAAGAGGGTGGTTTCTAAAACTGCTCACAAGATTATAGAAAAAGTGAATTTGAAGCGAAACGATGCATCCTAGCGAAAAACGTCAAGAATAATTTTTTATAGTACTTTTAATTCTGCTTCTTCTGATCATTGCCATATCTTTTACAATTTTTAAGAAAAAAATCGATTTTGGATCGAAAATATGGAATATTTACAAAATTGTATATTTTAACTGGCCTATACAGCTAACTATCAAAGCTAGGATGCTAAGTGATACATCAAAAGAAGCGGATTAAAAGTGCTATAAAAAATTAATTTTATCGTTTTTCGGTAGGATGCATCGTTTCGCTGTAAATTCCCTTTTTCTATAATCTGAACAGTTTTAGAAACCACCCTTTTAAGACAGTCTTTAGGGGTACCATCCATCGAACTTTAAAAACATAAAGCCAATATCCTCTTCTGTGAAAGGTTTAAAGTCTTCTATGTAACAAAAAAAAACAAATGTCAATAATATTGTAGCTACAATAAAATGAGCATGGGTATAATTTTAATTCTTTTGCGACCGGAAATACTAATAATCTTGGTATATCTCAAAAACTACTTAATTTATTCAAAAATGTGTAATGGCAAAATTTATTTGCCCCTAAAAAAGGAGTATAGCAAGCTTTAAAAAATTAAAATCGGATCACTGGGTAGGGAGGTACGCTTAAACACAAGAATCTATTAATTTGCCGGTCATTTTAAAGACGGCAGCCAAGCGACCATGAGTTCGACCACGTGAACAAACTTTTTTAATACTTCTATGGGTGCCTAATTATGCCCCGCTGTCAAACTGAGCGCACATATCAGGTCAAAAGTGACAGGAGCCAGCGCCTAGACTAACTAGAAAAATGACCCCAATTTCGAGAAGAGGATTAGCTAGGATTTATATGAATATGGCTCTAAAGTCAGGAAATAGTCCATATTCCAGTGGCGTATATAAGGGGGGGGCCCGGGCCCCTTTCGTAGCTAAGATTTTTTTAGATGTTTTCCACACATTTCATGAATACAAACATAAAATAGCATAAAATACAGCCTCATGGGGTCTCGCCCCCCCCCCCCCGCCCCCCGAAACTTTTTTCTATATACGCCACTGCCATATTTAATATGTGCAATTAGTTTTAGGAACCATTTTTATGTAACCTATACTTCATTCAGGCACACTGTGTATGAGTCAATGTCATTTGCATTAATATGATTTTTTTTCTGTGTAACAACATAAATGAAAGAAGTAAAAGCTTCTCGAAATGCGTATACACATAAATTAACCTATATCCTGCGGGGACGTTAAAAAATACTCGTAACTGTCAAGTTTTAAGGCGACATACTTTATGCTAAACAATCGATTTAAATATCTTGAAATGGTTTTATTAGATAAATAGAAAATTACAGTAATTTCTCTCTGCAGTTGGCTTCTTCAGATGATGGATGGCTTGGAATTTTCTGGAAAATAATTTTAACTTTTTTTATTGATAAAGGACATCTTTTGCGCGTCGGGCGTTAAAACTTATTTAACGCCCGCCGGTGTGAATCTTTATCATTATTTTGGAATATTTGTCAACTGAGTATTTGTTTATTGTTAAAATGTTAGAGAGATTTAGACGACAAAATGTTTTTTAACATACATAATATTTTAGAATACTTATATCTCTAAATCAGGGTTGTACATAAAACATTTTATAGATCTTAGTCATGCAGAGTCATTTTTCGATATTTTATGGTTTCCAAAAGCCGGTGTAAAAAAGTACTTTTGCACCCTGGAGGGATTAAATGTACTTTTTGCGAAAACATATTTATACGCCTGCAAATATATCGATAAAATATTGACATTTAATACACGGCTGTCCGTTAATTTATATAGTTTTATACGTTGTGAGAGAGATTAACTTTGGCGACATCATTTGATAAAATATGTAGATGATAAAAAATGGTACTAAATATATTTGAGCTAAAAGCAATTTCAAACATTTAAATTCTTTAATTTTTCAATGTAATAAAATATTTATGAAAACTTGTTTAGTTACTTATTTTCTACTCGTACAAGAAATCTTTTTTGAACGACTGGCGTAAAAAACACTATTGCCCTCAGTAGAAGTGCTGAAAAAGTAACTATTCGTTACTCGAGTACTCGGTACTCGACAAATAACGGAGTAACGAATACCGATCCGAAAATTAAATGATTACTTTCGTTACTTTGATTACTATATTATGTAGTATCTACAATCTACATAGTATACAGAATGTATTTTTTTATTTTTGTTGTTTTTCTTTAAACTTTTTGTATATTTTTTGAGTTCTCGTCTTATTGTTTTAGATTGTTATTTTTGTCTCTATTTTTATTTACTTTTAGATTTTAAGTATGTATTTCTTTGTATGTAAGGCATTAGATTTTTAAAACAAAGTTGTACACAGAACAGTTTCTAGGTAATTCCTACCTTTATTTTTTTAATTATAGCCCGCATTTTGAAAATTTCAATTGAATATTTCCATAATATCAACAACAAAAATATACCTACTAATGATCTTCGAATTAACGACAGTCCAAGAATTTTGCACTAATTGTATGATTGAATTGAATACAGTTACAGTAATCAAAGTAACGATAGTAACGAATATATAAAATGATTACTTAGTAGTCGAGTAACGATGAGTAACGAGTATTCAAAAGTAACGAAAATCAACACCTCTAGCCCTCAGCCTCCTTGATGCTCTCCCAAGCTCATACATCAACAGTTGTCTTCGGGCAAAAATTTTATTCGTCACGCCCTTGGTACAATCAGGGACTTTTCAAATTGCCGTTGTATTTTTTTCTGTCAAAATTTATAATATAAAGATATTTAAAAAAATATCTTTTTTATAATACGTATGTATAAAGACAGAGGTACGGTTCACTATTTTTTTGGTTTGGTTCCAACTGGGTTTCCTAATTTCAAATAGGAATATTTTTTATTGGAGTGCGGCCAATTAAAAAGTCCCTGACTGTACAAAAATGACTTCGGCGTGTAAACGCTTTCTTTATGACCGAGATACATAAGTAGCTATAAGGAATTAAGTTTTGTTGTCTCTTCAAATGAATCATTTAACTACTTTTAAAAAAATTCTCAAAATATATTTTTTTAAAGGGGACCAACCAGACTGTTTCGATTTTCTCAACTCTGTATTTATAGCCCCTTTTATCAAGTTTCCTGCTTATTTAGACCTTAACAAATTAAATAATGAATCTCTCAAACAAAAACAGTTTTGTCAATTTCGGGTTCCCCAAAAGATACAGGCGCGTCATTTTAACTCTGTGAAATAGCAGGTTTAGAGTTAACATTAGATACCTCGCTATTTTTTGCATTTTAATAAGTCACAAAATATTATTTTGACTTACGGTACAAATGTCAACTTGAGTAGATTTTTATACTCTATCCACTAATGGAATCAAAAGTGGTCAATTCATTTTAAATTTCAAAACTTGATCTTAAAATAACCTCTAAACAGTTCGGTAGAAGGACGCTAAGTTATGTATTAAAATATTTTCTCTAAAACGCTTGTTTTCAAAATATTGCTACAAATTTAAGTAATTTATTTAGGTTTAGTGTATCTGTGTATTAGTGTATCTGTGTATCTTATGATTGTATTCTTAGTCTAGGTTTTAGTTGCGTTATCTATGACTCACACTCGTACTCGGACGCGGACCTTCTAGCAGAAACTAGTATACTCGTGAAACGAAAAAGGATAGAAGGATAGATAATTCCCAAAAGTTCGACGACCCTATATAATAGGGCCGCATCAAAAGTCAGTTATAACGAACTGTAGTAATTGCGAGATATTAACACGAAGTTAATAGGCCGATTTCAGTAGTGAGTTATTAGCGAGTTATTCGTAAGTTTAAGTGCGTGTTTTGTACATAATTGTCGAAATAAATTGATATATCGTTTTTTTGACATTGTTATCAACCCGTAACAATATTTAGGACTCGCGAAACTTTTCGAACACACTGAGACTACGTTAAATAAAAACATTTTGCGATATCCTTAAAATAGTACATATTTAAAGTATTTGGTTGATGTGTCCCTTGTATGGTCACGGCTAAATACTTCCTGACAATAGGCTACACACTAGTGAAAAAATCGCTTCCTTGGTACAAATTCACTCCCCTCTTTTCAAGTGAACCGTACTTCCGTATGCTACAGTTTGGTTCGTGTTTAAAGTTTTTAAGGTATTAAAAGTCAAGCGAAGACAAATTTACTTAATTATAAATAAAAAATGTGAAAGAAATTTTTTGAGGTTTGGTCATAGACTAAATAAGTTAATTTACGGACCGGTATTTAGAACAAGCCGTATACAAATTGGCAATTGGTTTTCTAAAGTGGGTATCCACATTTCATTTTTCCTTTTCAGATTTTATCACCTTCATTTCATCGCCTTTCCATTAATTTTGGTTGTGCCGTACTGAAGATGTCTCAGGAGACTGTCACATCGATGTACACTGCTACCACCACTGGCGGCTGCTACAGGGAGGGCAACTTTGCAGTGCCCTCCCAAAACTGGACAACAAACAGTATTTTTAATAGATTTATTTAAAAAAAGTTAAATCTTCCCTTACGACATAATTGTCTAGTTCTTTTTATTATCTGCGGTTAACAACAAGCGATTAATTGGCTGAACTTTTTTTGCGTAAATAATTACAAGCCCGCAGCGCCGCGCGGGGCAAGATTTCAATTTCACCAGTTTTTTTAGCGGTGTATGGGTGTAAAATGGAAATAAATACCGACGATTACATAATTAACTGTGCAAATTTAAATACGTTGACATATGAACTTCGATTACAAATAAAATCTTTAGGGCCACATAGACCGGACCTAAAAATTATCCAAAATTTTAGTGTAAGTAATGCCGAGGGGTATTCCATAAAAACTTATAATAGAAAATGTAATAAAAAATTATACGATGCTGAAAACTTATTGTGCGGTTGGGAAAAAATAAATGCTTTTTTTGCTTTATATGTCTTCTTATGAACAATCCACGAAGTGATGCTGCGTGCAAAGGGAATGTGTGATATCAAGCACTTTAGTGAAAAGTAAAAAAAAACACAAAAAGACACAAAGTAAGTGGTATTCATTTAAATAATCACATAAAATTAGGAAAAAACCTAACCTAACATTTAAAAAATATATATATATATTTTGTTTTTTATCACCCTGTAGGTTGTTTTAAAATGTTGATGCTTTATAATATTAAGTTTGATCTTCACTTGTACAAAACACCATGCACTTAAATTTCGTTTTTGTATTTTAAAACTTAAACAACTTAAGTAAAGGGTAAGACAATGGTCAGTTACAGTGATTTTTTGGTTTTCGAAAAAATCGTAAAAAACCGATTTGGAGCCTTATATCTAACCAAGTGCGTATCCAGCCCAAAACAAAATGGGGGCAGGTTTCTAAATTTCATGGCCTCCTTAACCTAAGGGAGGGGGGGCAAATTCATTATCTATTTGAATTTCATTGTCTGATTTAAAAAAAAAAAATGTAAGAAAGAGGCCTACCCCATTGCTCTCCGGGTAAGCCCTTGTATCTAGCGAAGCTAAACGAGGATTTTGGCGGAACATAAATGTGGCGATGTTTCCCAGATGCTAAGGAATAAAATTCAGCCTGCACCTTATTTTTTTTAGGTTTTTTTTTTATTTGACTGGGCCAGAAGTACTCTGTACATATAAATTTATAATAAAATAAATCCTTTAGTACATTGGTGTCAGTAAAAACAAAATAAAGTTTAGTTTTCAGTACCACCTATCTGACGTATCGAAAATAATATTACTTATACCTATATAAGGCCTTGACATATTCCTAAATCAATTATTTCATAATTTTATTTATTTACCTTTTCAAGATTTAAATTTTAATGAACACCTACTTAATTATCAATTGTCATTTAAAATCAGGTTTTTTATATTATAATGGCTGGCAGGGGTGGAAGGGCTTCATAAGAAAATAAAAAAGTATTCCCGGTGGGCCGGTGCAGTATGGGCCGGTGCGCAATGGGCACGTCATGTTGCCTTATGAGCCGGTGCCTTATAGGCCAGTACCTGTCACGGGACAAAAAAAAACTAAAATAAAGTAGCAACCAACGGTAAGTGTTACGTATGATTATTAGTGACTACATAAGAAATTAATTCCGTACAATCGTGATGGTGTTAATATTTTTTTAATAGACTACCTTACTACTACTACCTAGACTAGTTACTATATTACCGTCTAACGAAATACTAACTAAAATACGAACAACAAAATCTAGAGACAAACACTTCTTCTCAGCAATGGCGGGCTAAGAAGGGGTTAAGGCACTTTAAGTCCCGGGTGTTGAAGGTTAGAGGGACGGCGGGCTGAGAGAGAGAGAGAGAGAGAGAAAAAGAGACAATGATTTTCTGAATTTTCTTGCGCTTATAAAATGCATGCAGTAGTGATTTTTGGAAATATTAAATTTTGATTAAGTAACACTGGGTGGGTACTCCAAAAAAATTGGTTTGTAACAGAAACCGGAGTATTTTATGTTGGGCAGATTCAGGGGAACCAGAGTTTGCCGGCCCCTCTTCTCCGGGATAAAACTTATTTTGAAATTCTGCTTAAAAAACAAGAAATATATAAACCGCAGTTTCTTACAATATGTATCTGAAGTGCCAGTTTTTTTTACAAAAATGACCTTATTTGTCAAAAATTTTGGCGCATTTTGTTTCCAATGATGGTTTGTTTCAAAGTTCAGATCTATTAAAAACAACAAAAAAATATTAGAATTTTTTAGTACCATTTGACCTTTGCTAGAACGCCAAGGCTTACAATGTATATTGTTTAGGAATTTAACTATATTTTCGGTAAGCGTTGTTTTAGTTTTGCCTTTGTGTAAAATATGGGCCGGTTGCCTATTCTTTCCCGAGTCGGTTTACAGTTCTCAATCCATCCCTGAAGGCTGGTCTAACTGATTTGCAAATTATGGCGATTTAGTTACATATTATAAAAAGCAACGGTTTCTGTGACAGTTTTTAACCGTTTTTAACAGTTTCTTCCACTGGGTCTGATATCTTGAAAATCTACGCTAACCAGAAGGCTAAAATTCTATATTACTTTAGTTTATTTTATCATGCAAAATGCCACTTTATTCTTCACATTTCTATACAGAGCTTGAGAGCTAAGTTTACTTTACAAGAGTGTAGAACACTGTGTATAAGGAGAGTCTCTAAATTCGTCAAGTTTTTTTCATCGATGGAATCTAAATTGTTGACAAATGACAAGTGACATCCATCGGATATTCATCGATGGAATGCCGATGAGCCATCGTAAAATAAAAAGAACCCGATGTAATCATGTGGAAATAAAACTAACCTACCTTATTTATCTAAAAATATTTTGTTTTTTTCTGAAAGTTTTCTTACACAACAACACAACATAGGGCGAGTTTGTAAAGTAATCTAATTTTGCTCACCGATGACATCGGTTTTTTCACATATGACGTATGACGTTCATCTGACATTTTTGATCGGATCGGAAAAATAAAAAAGAACGCGATGAAATCAGATTTCTTAACCATGCTTTTTTCGATTTTAATTTTTTTTTTTTAAGAATCTGCACAAGCACATGGAAACAATATTTTCAACGCAACCTTCAATTCTGGAATGCCGCGGTCTGGTGATACCAACTCCAGAGCTTCATCATCCTAGTTTTGAGTCACTATCGATATCTTCCAAGATGTCCATCGCAACTTTGCTTACTCACACCGTGGGGCATTTAACAAAAAAAACAACAAAAAATATAAAAAATCAATCAGCCGAACAAAAAAAAGAAAAAGCAGCCGATTTTGACGTAGCTGACAATCATCGAAGATTGCTCACCGACCCCCAGAATCGGTGAGCATTAATGCCATAGATTGGTGACTTGGTGGAATTCATCAGATAATTTACAAACCCGATTGATTTCAACTGAAGAACTTGAGTGTTGTCATCGATGAGCTCATCGATATATCAGACAAATTAAAGTCATCAGGAATTGCTCACCGGCTCGGCTGCCAGAGTCGGTGAGTTTTGGTGGCAGTGATTGGTGGATCGGTGGAATCCATCGGAACTACCGAAACCTGATGGATTTCATCGATGTTTCACCGATGCATTTAGAAACCCGATTGTTCTCATCGATGAGCTCATCGGTGAATTTAGAGATTCTGCCATATTATATATTAGGGACCTATTGCAATAAAGTCAGGCACAAATTGTGCTAGGTACTATATTGACAGTTTTGCATTAAAAACTGACAGTTGATCTTTCAAAATTGACATACCAAAGTCGAATTTAGAAATCCAGTCGTTTATTTTCCATTAATAGTGGCGTCACTATTAATTCCGGCTCTTATAATACACAATGGCCTAATTTTGAAAGAAGACAGCTATTCTTATAATGCGAAACTGTCAATTTTGTGCCTGGCACTATTGCAAGAAGTCCCCATTATTTACGGCACAGTCCCTTTTTCTTGCCGGGACTCGGAGTTCTAGCACAGTGTAGTACGATACCACACAAGCTTAGTTTTCAAGAAAATTGAATAAAGCAAATAAAAAATTTTTAAAACTGTAATTTAAAAAAAAATAACCTCAAAATGAGTAAGCCCTTTCTGATATACTGTCTATAAGGACATTGTGTTTTATCTGAAAAAGGTATTTTAACATTTTTCCCTAAAATGCTTAGTTTTTAAAAAAGCCAAATAAACCCTAAAAAAAACATGATTTTTTTCGTAATCTTAAAAAATAACCCTAATTAAGGGGTACCAAATAAGTGCTAACCGCCGGAGTGGCCCACTTAACTGTTACATCTTTAAAAAGATAACTTAATTTTCTACAATAAAGTTTGATGACTTTTTCTGTAAAATGCTTACCTTTTCAGAAAATTACCTTAAACTTATTAATTTCGGTTAATTTTGCATATAGTATGGTAATACATAGGAAACGGGTGTACAGCGTGTCTCATTTTTGATGGGATTAAATGGGAAACTCTGTTATTATTAAAGATATCGATTTTCTGATTGCACCTTACCGTGCTGTTCCATCCATTGACTTCTATACAGGGCCTTTTTGCTATACCCCGTAGTTTCGATAATACAGGGAATTTCTGAAAAAATTGCATTTTGAATAATTCTTTATATCTCGCTCATTTTGCAAGATATTTTTATTTTGTAAAAACCTTTCTATGGCAACTTTTTTAACAAAAAATAATGACGTTTTCAATTCTTTAAAATATTGATAATTTTTGAGATATGGTATTTATCATAAAAAAATTAAATACGGACCTGGATTTTTTTATTACCATGTTGATTGGTTTCATGCTATTATTACCACAAAATAATAAAAATGTTATATTTTTTTGTTTTAAGGTTAAAAAAAATATTTAATATTTAAAAAAAAATTTACTCCAAACCTGGAAATTTCCAACATAAATATAAATTAAAAATTTCTAGTTGAATGATTTTTATATTAACTGTTTTGATACTTGGCAAATTAAAATGGTTTTAAGTTAATTTAAAGATTTGTTTGAAACAAAGTCTGCGAGAAATCATAATAATAACAAATTACAAAAAATAATAATTAATTTTTCTTTAATGATATAAATGTTCAAACTGATTGCCATTATGTGTAAGACATTGTTGGCATTTTAAGTAATTTTTCTTAACACATTTTGCCTAAAAATATTTTTGCCATTTAAATATTGGGATTTTGTTGCTTGAATAAAGCAGTCAAACATATCACAATTTTCAAAATCTGGATATGGTATAATTTTGAGTAAGCCATTCACAAAAATTGCAAGTAAAATGACAATTCCACGCTTTTGTTTTTCCATGTTGAAGTAAATTTCATGAGTTGCTGTGCTACCACCAAATAATTACTATAGTATTATTTTTGTAACTTTTTAACGTTTTTTACTTTATTTATAAATCTTTTAATTAACGTTTTAAAACAGATAAACTAAAAATCGTTCAACTAGTGTGTATTACAATTTTTAATTTATATTCGCGTTGGAAGTTTCCAGGTTCGGACTAAAAATTTTTAATAAAATATTAAATATTATTTTTTTAACCTTAAATCAAAAAAATATTAAAGTTGTTTCATTTTAAGATAATAATAGCATGAAACCAATCAAAACAGTAATAAAAAAATCCAGCTCCGTATTTAATTTATTTATGATAAATTCCATATCTCAAAAACTAAACAATATTTTAACTACTGACAACGTCATGATTTTCTTCTGAATAAGTAGCCTAAAAAGGTTTTTACAGAATAAAAATATCTTGTAAAAAAGCGAGTGAAAACCACGGGATGTAGCAAAAATCTGATTACACCATTTCTAAAGGCTCAAAAAACGAGCACGGTAAGGTGCAATTAGAAAATCGATAACTTTAACAACAACCGAGTTTCCCATTTAATCCCATCGAAAATGGGACACGCTGTACTACTAACACTTCAGGCTTCGGGGTAGCAAGGGTACTACCCAGACAACGTGATATCTCATTTTATAGGCTATTAATTACTCTTTAATTTGTGTTATAACATATTTTCTCAACAATAAGTAGTCTCTATGTTAAAGGCCACTAAAAAAAATTGTTCAAAATCCAAAATGGCTGCAAAATGATTAGCCTTATACCTCGAAAACCATAAGTATACGGGGTGTCCCCGACAACCCGTCCACCCCTTTTAAAACCTAGTGTATGGATTTTTTCAATGATCTAAAAAAGGACTGTAGCCATATCGAGTACGCTCTTTCAATTGGTGGTATTTTTAGATTCCGGCGCCGACCGGAAGTGGCCCATTCAGGCCTAAAGTCCGTTTTTTGAATAGGGATGAGCATAATTTTGCAACGAATTCGGATTCTGGGCAAGAAAATACGTACCTTTTATTTGAAACATTTTTTTCCTAAACGTCATTATTTTTTTAAATATATGGCCATCCCTATTTGAAAAACGGACTCCAGGCCTAAATAGGCCGCTTCCGGGCGACTCTCAAAGTTAAAAACATCTACCAATAATCAAAAGAGCGTAATTTTTTGAATCAATAAATAAACTAGGTTTTAAAAGGGGTGGTCTGGTACACCCTGTATATAAGGGCTTTTGTAAAAAATATGATCTTCAAATTTTGTTTGATTTTTTTTTCTAAAATGTACCGGAACTAAATAATTTAAAAAAATCCTTTTCGTGCAATTCAAGATGGCAGGGGGAGCCGCCCCAAAGGTCGAAAACTCAATTTTTATTTTAGGGCGTGAACAACAGAATATGTCAAGATCGCAACTACACAACCTTTGGCAAGCTAAAATTCGATAATGACTGGACTATACGTATGCTTAACATAAAACCTAAGAGTCTTGTTGAACGTATAAAGTTTATTTTTCGCCGTGTATTTGTAATTTCTCTTAGTTTTTCCACACGCGATTTTGAAATAAAATTAAGGGGAAGAAGGGCAAAAAGTCACCAACCGTTACCACGGGATATCACACGCAAGTGCTGAGATTTAATGGGGCGATAAAAATGTCTTCCACGTGGGGAATGATACAATTCGCCGCTGACCCAACTTGCCGCTGGCGCTGCAGTGATTTAAGTTTGCAATGTTGTTTATTTGGTATAGAGTAAACATTTAAAAAAATATTTTTTTTCAAAAAAGCTTTAAGGAGAGGACAGGGGCATACGTAATATTCCAATACTCCATGTTACCTATTTACACAATGGTTGGCGTTTGATGCCAACATTCAGAAATAAAGGTACGAAAAATGCACAGATACCAAATTTACATAGATAGAGTTTTTGTCAACTGTGAGCCGATGATTTGACATGACGAATACATGAATAAAATAATATGCATGTGTAAAGTTAAACAATCAGGACATTTTAACTTAATGATCGCAAAAAGGATAGACTTAATGTCCATTGATATTGCTATTTCAAATATGTTTGCATTCTGCATCGTAAGGTACCGTGGGTATTGCAATAATACGTACTATATAGAAATAATATGCATATAACTTTGAAAGCAACCAATCAGGTCTTTTTTGCTTAAAGACCCCAAGGCCCTCATGTTTGCATCATGAATGGGCAGTTACCACGGGTATTGGAATATTATGTATATGGACATGGGACTTTAATTTAAGAAAAAATCAAATTGCAAACGAAAACTATTAAATATTGTTTGAAAGCAGACGTCCGCGTTGCCGTTCAGTCATGTTTTAGATTTGATATAAAGAAATCTGTACATTTTTAAATTATCTATAATGCGCCTTGAGAGGTTTGATGTATATTATTTTCGTCAAATGTAGAAAAAAATTTTTAGAATGCTTGTAAAATAAACAAAATATTAACATTCTTAAGAACTATAATTATCTGGTGAAATAAGCAAGTCTGAAAAATAACAGAAAAGGAAACAGTTACAAGTCATTAACTTTTATTATTATCATTTTATTTTCACTCATAATTTCTTTTCAAGACAAGCAACAGAACGATGTCAACTAGATAATAAAAAATAAAACTTTATTTAAAAAAATACTATTTTATGCACTAACGCGTATTTTCCAACACGGGATTTATAAACTAGTTCGCGTCGGCCGTTCGCATTTCAGAGACAACCGAATTTTATGTTGGGAGTTCCTAAAGTTCGCATCCACTATTAAAATGCACGAATTTACTATATAATATGTGATTTAGCATTTAATTGGCCGTACAAAGCCTTGAATACACCAAAAAAGTATTTACAACACTCGCGAATTCCCAACTGCGGACGCGAAGTGCGTTTATATATCGCGTGTAAGGCTGGATCCACATGCATCCTTGGTACGCATCAATCCGTTGAATACCTACCACGTGATTAAACTTAACCAATGAAATTTTAGGCCAATTTCATTTCCTAAAACATTAATTTTTATATTTAATTATATATATCAATGACTTATTAAAATTGAACACCTTGGGAAAAATAATAAGTTTTGCTGATGACACTGCTATATTCTACACAGCAGACACTTGGGATGAGTTAAAAACTCTAGCTGAAGAGGATTTCAAAAACATTAAATCTTGGTTCCAAATAAATAAACTTACTCTAAATTATGAAAAAACTAAATATGTACCTTTTGCTGTATATAAGAACCATTTGCCAAATCTTAGACCTTTAGAGATTCATAATTTCGAAAAAATTCCAAAGGCACACTCAATAAAATACCTAGGAGTTATCATAGATAGCCCATTGAAATGGGAGTTACAAATAAAAAATGTATTAAATAAAATCCGTGGATTGTTGCCTAAATTTCGCTATTTAAAAGAATTTTTAGAACAAGATCATCTCAGGATGCTGTACCTTTCCCTAGTACAGTCCCATCTTTCGTATGGGATTTTAGGATGGGGTGGAGTGGCTGAATGTTACTTAAAAACGCTAAATTGCACTCAAAAATGGTTCTTAAAACTGATTTACGGCAAAAGAAGAACCTACCCCACAGATATGCTTTTTCAGGAACCGAACCGAACCGAACAAGCATCACTATGCTTTTATGACTTCTTTTGCGTTTATTTGTAATTATTTAAATATTTATTTATTATTAATAATTAAATTTAACTGAAAATCTTTGTAAGAATTCTTGTAAACTTTTAAATTTGAATAAACGTATTTATTATTAATGGTTCATGTTGATCACGTGATACATAACGGATGCGTACACACACACGATACATGTGGATCCAGCCTAACAGTGATGACTGAAAGAGTAAAAAAACATGAATTGGTTTCTAAGTACAAAATTTTTAATTTAAAAACAAACATATAACGCTAAGCGTGACAATATTACCGTTTAACATAGGCCTTACAGGTACCTACGTCTGCCCGCCCTTTTAGATTTACTGTTGTTATTTTTTTTCAATAGTGTTCGGCTTTACAGCTTCTTGATGCCCCGAATTGATCCGTTCTCATTAAAATCAATCGCGTATTTTGGTCGATCGACTTCCATGTTTTTATTTTTATTTTTCTTATTCTGATTGCTTTATGGACTTCGGGCTCTTGAGGCTCCAGTATCCAGTTTTTGCTGTTGTAGCTTGACTTTTACAGTTTTTTTTTTAAACTTGCATATTATTTTGATTATACTTCATGATCTGTAGATCTGAACTGAGTGACAACAAACTCTGCCTTTAATTTTCTCGAAAGCCCTTGCTCTAAGCGACTTGCTTTGTCAAAAAAGTGAGTAGTTTTTTACCAATCATTCCCGGAATATTTTTCGAGCGGAAAGTGCACTTTTCAGCACTCACTTTTCCGTACGCAATAAAAAAAACAGGAGTGCGGTACAATAACTTTGCCGCACTCATTTTTTTATTCCTGAAAAATTTAAAATATTTATTAACACAAAATATAACGCTGTTCATTGACGTTTGACTTAATATTTCATTTAACAAAATTTTGTTTTTATATTTTTTATCATTTCTAATAAATCAGCGACGATTGGAGACTCGTAGGAAAAATGTTGTTAGTTATAGTGACTTTTCCGCCCGTGTTAGGTAAATAACTATTTTTTGTGGGTATGTATTGAATTAATAGGCTCTGTGTCACAACAGCGCAGAACAAAATAGGGCTTGGACAATTTAGCGCTGGAACAAGACAACGCAGCACAAAATTGTGCAGGACAAAATACCGCGAGACAAAATAGCAAATAGACAAAATGGCGCGGGACAAAATAAAAAAAATTGATAATAATTGATAGTTGACCTGGTTAGGTTAGTATATAAAAAGAACTTACCTGACCAGATCAGGATCAGATCCATTACAAGATCATTCTACTACATCAAATTTACTTAACTCACATGATTCTTTTGTCCTTGCCTACCGATATGAAACCAAACCAAACCTAATACATTATTTCCATTCACACTGTATGCTTATAATTGTCCAACAATTTATTTAATTGGTCGCTTAGCGCTCTTAAAAAAGTGATCGAGTAAGTTAAAAAACCTTTGCTATTTTTAGAAACTCCTACTCAAATTCCCCTCCTCACTATATTTTGATTTAAAAGCCTACAACCATCAAGCCAATTGAGACAAAATTGTAAAAAATACAAAATGAATAGGTGAAAACGACGTCTTATACTAATATTTCATAAAATTGGACAGTTATGATATTTTATAATGCATTGAGCAAAAATGTATTTGATGAATGATGGTGACTTTATTTAGACTCGCATTCTACTTGCAAGAAAATAAAAATACCATCGATATACAGGGTGTTTTTTAAGTTAAGGCGTTAACGGCTGTCCACTTTTTTTTATTTATTAACTTGTGTAGAAAGCTGCACGCTTTAAAAAATGCTAAAGAAAATCGTTTATTAAATAATAAAAATTTTCTGGAACCAAACAATGCTTTATTTATTTAAATTATTCAAATTTTATTAAATTAATTTACAAGATAGTGCCAATAGTTTAAAAGAAAAGACAACTTTTAGTTTTTGCTTGATATTTCAAAAATCTCTGATATATTTTGATACAACAACTGGGGGTCGGAATAGCGTCACTTTTTTAACATTTAACCAAAATTGTATACGTTTTCGAAATGCCCAAAAAGCATTATCGCCTTTTATATGACACATTTTGGAAACGAAAATGTCAAAAATTTAAAATATCGTCGCAATCTTGTAAACAAATTTAATAAAATCTGGTAGTTTTATGTTAGCGACAACGGTCGATCGAATGACGTGAGCGATTTTTCAAAGTCTTCTATTTTTTGTTGGAAACCGTCAGCGAAATTTATTCTATCTCTATCTATTTAGCCTTCTCGATCCATCTTTGGACATGAACCGAACCGAACCAATATCTTCCACTCGTCCCTGTCTGTCGCCGTGTTCATCCATCTAGTTCCTGCATCGTCCGCCCATCTTATTTGAGGTCTTCCCCTACTTCTTTTATTATGCCAAGGTCTCCAGTTTACAATACATTTGTTCCATCGATCGTCTTTGTGTCTGATATTATGACCGGCAAATTTCCATTTTAATTTGGTACTTCTCCTCTGACATCCCTTAGTTTTGTTATATTTCTTATCTATTCATTACTTTTTCTATCTGTTAGCTTTACATGTAACATTTGCCTTTCCATTGATCTTTGGGCTTTTGTTACCTTATCCATATTTGATTTTGTAAGTGTCCAGGTCTGGGATCCATAGGTTAGTACAGGAATGAACCATTTCAGCTGTTTGGTTTTCTTTGTTTTAGTATTCCTCTACTTGTTCTATTTTCTCTTCGTTTACTCTGATCGTGGTATCTTCACCTGTTTTTGTTATGATTTTAGTTTTAGTGTAGTTTATACTCAAGCCAATATTTTTAGCCGTTGTATCCAGTTGTTCCAGCATTTTTATCTATTCTTCTTTCTTATCTGTTATTAAGGCGATATCATCAGCATATCTGAGTTGGTTGAAGTATTGTCCGTTTACTTTGATAGCTATTTCTTTTCAATCTAAGTTTTTAAAAACATCTTCTAGGGCCTGGTTAAATAGTTTAGAGGATATTGTGTCACCGTGTCTGACACCTCTTCTTATGGCTTTGGTTGGTTCCTCCGTGGATTTTGATTGAAGTTGTTGCTTCGCTATATATATTGGCTATTAGATCTGTGTATCTGTGATCTATTCGGCTATTAATTAAAGATGCTTTTACTTCCCAGTAAAAATGTGCATTTTCGGAGTTATCTATTTCTTGTCACTCTTTAAAAAAGTTTGGTTGCTCGTACAAGATATCTAGATGTTGCATTAAAAAGAGAATGAAAAATAGGTCAGCTTTAACTGGATAACTCAAGATGCATAAATTTCGAGTTATCTAGTTGTTGCACTAAGTGGGCGATATTATTTGAGACATCTTATAAATTCAATATATATTTTTTTCAGGAACTTGAATTCCACGGTGTCATGCGATTCTACTTTCAAGACTCTGGACAAAAGGTAGCTACGAAGTGCATAAGAGTGGCTTCCGACGCTACAGTAGAAGACGTCATAGGAACTCTAGTCGAAAAATTTAGGTCAGTTAGTACATCGCATTTATAGAATCTCGAATTAAAATTTTTTTCTCTCTATGTAGAATACTGTTTCGTTCATGACATTTGTTAAATTGAGATTTAGTAAACAACTGGCGTAAGGGGAGTCTGTTATTAGAAAATAATTGAAGATATTGAAAATTATTTTATTAGCTATCCATACCGTATGTATGGAAGACTGTTGGGATCGGAAAAAAAAAACAAAATAGGTTTTACTACCAAAATGTGTGATGGTATCTGTATGTCTGTCGGCTGAAATACAATAACTCAAAAACCGATAAACCGATTATAAGAACAAACATGTTGTTGTCCGTGTATAAGGCCATTATAGTTTTTAGTAGGCATGTGGGGCTAAAAGAAGGTAGGAAGGGAGTTTGGTTTTTCGTCTTTTTTGTGGCTTAGGAAATTTATTTGAAAGTAAATAACAACATTACACAAATGGTATAGTGCTTGGAGTAAATAGCAACATTATACGATAAGTATAGTACTTGCTTTAGTCAGTCCGACGAGATGAAAAAATTAACAATAAATAATTAGTAGGAGACAAACTTTTTGTTCCGTAGCTTTAAAAATGTGTTTAAAAAAATATGTCAAAAGTTTTTTTTTAGTCGTTGTAGTTTTGAAGCTACGAGGGAAAATTCAAAAATTCGGAATCCCAGAAATCCATTATTAGAGCAGATATTTCAATTCTGTTAAAACTTCTCTAGAAAAAGTTGACTCTGTCAATACAGGATGTATCTAAACGGTCTGTACAAAATCTTAGCACATATTCCTGAGGTCAAAATAAGTCGATTTAATGCAAATTACCTTAGTCCAAAATTGCTCCGTTTCAGAAATACAATTTAAAAATTAAAAATCGATTTTTTTTAAATTAATTTATTAAAATTTATGAACATTTTGCAACGCATTAGAAAACTGGCCGTTGCTATGCAGTGGCGTAGCGTGGGGGAGGCGCTGAGGGTTTGTCGCACCCCCCGCCCCGAAGGTACTGGCGCCCCATGGGTGCCCGAAGCGCTTATAAAGGAGCAGGGCCGGGAAAGGAAACTAAAGACATGATGACCTTTTTGTTGTTTTTTTTTTTTTGGTCGCAATATTTTTGAGGGCGCCCCTTTTAGCTGTCGGTTATAAGTTATAGTCATTTTAAACTATAAAAAGGGCATTGTGAAGCGCCCTCTAACGGCCACAGTGAAACGGTATCCATATTTAGGTTTCGCATCCCAAAAAACCCTCTAGTACCAATTTTTAAAGTAATGCGTTGAGAAATGTTCATAAATTTTAAGACACTCGATTTTTAAATTTACCACCCTGTATCTCTGGTACTACCAAGGCAAGTTGCTTTAAATCGACTTATTTTGACCTCAGGAATATGTGCTAAGATTTTGTACACACCTTTTAGAGACACCCTGTAAAATGAGGTCAAATTTTTGGTGCGTCGAGTCGACTTCATGATTTCAGGAAAAAAAAAGAAGGTCCTAATTTTTTTTATTTTAAATAAATTGATACATGACGGATCTGATACCTTCCTAGCTAGCCTATTAGCACACTTCAAGTGAAGCCATGATAATATATCAACCTTGGAAACAGTTTTTTGTAGATATCTCAGAAACTAAAGGTCTTACGAAGTTTTTGGTTATAACTTAAATTGGTGAGCAAAATGTAGTCTTCTATATTCCGAAAACTATATATTGATACAATGCTCCGTTAAAAAGTTTGCATGTTTTTAAGTTTTTAATTGTCAAAAAAACTGTCATTAGCATTAATGGATTTTGACCAAAATCTAATTAGCTCGTAAGAGTGTCGAACACTATTTTCCCTGAACATTTTATAAAAATCGGTTTAGCGGTTTAGAAGCTATCGTGTTACGAACAGAAACAATATACACACACACACACAGACAGACATTACGACGATATTGCTAGGATAGGTCAAAATACACCCAAATAACACCTTTTCGGCGCTATGTGAAAAAAAAAATCATCGAAAATAATACCTTCTCTAGCCATTGCTACGCGGGCTAAGAAGGTAATTATAGCTAGGAGTTAATTGGGGATCCAATGTGAAACAAAAAATTGAACAAGAAATCTAGGTCCGTATTTAACTTTTTTCTGAAATCTCGAATTCGGACCAAAAATTTGAAAAAGTATTAATTCACAGAAAATTCAAATATCCGAACTAATAACAAGGGTATGACGATGTTTAGAATTCCGAATTTTTGAATTTTGCGTTAGGGTTGGAAAAAAACTACAAGGGCTGGAAAAAAACTTTTGTCAAATTTTTTTAGGTCCCGAAATTTGAGGACAGTAAAGTGAAGTCCCCAGGTATCTTATACACTATATCCCATTTAAAACTTCCCACCCGGGATTTCTCGAGAACTGCTGAAAATTTTTAAAAATGCCGAGACACGTCGATTTTATTTGCAAGGGGTAGACTTTTTGGCTATCTTGAAATTTTTTTAGCACGAACCCCCATCGAGTGGTATACTTTACCCCTATATTTTGAATAGGGAAAGTGGGTCTAGTGATCCCTTGTTTTGAAGGCCTTTTGAATGTCCTTACAACGCAGCCCACGAGAAAGACCGGCCCGGGCGTGGAAATATCACGTGACCGTAGGAGTCCCACAAAAAAAGGCCTCACGGCCCGCTGTCATTATAAAACATGTGTGTGTTTAGTTTTGGTATGTTTGTTTACGTCGATTTTTTTTTAATTTGGTCACGAATTTTATGTGAATTTTATCAAAGTTGTAGTGGGCTGCGTTAAAATAATTAATGGCTAATGAGTAAATTATAAAGAAAATACCAATAAGATTAACAATGCCGCGAACGTGTAATTAGTTTTGTTCCTTGTCGGTCCAACTATAAAACTGAAACCTAATATGTTGCAAACGGGAAAGAAGTGGTAAAAGATAAGATCTTGGATAAGATTGATCAAGTAATAGACATCCTTAGTGACATTTTCGATAGTGAGAGTGATAAATGTGTTCAGTTGTCATTTCTTATTGAACAATTAGGTCTCTTGAAAAGGTAACCTGAGAATCGAAGATATGGTGGATACACTTTAATGTTGGCTTCATCTTTGTTTATCCAGTTATCCAGTGCATACACGTCAATTTACAATTCTAAGGTAATATGTCTTCCGCACCCTCGCAATATTAAAAAACTGATTTGTAAAATATTGTTAACAGATAGTAATCTCTCTGGTAGTATGAAATATTTAAAAAGTAAGATACAGCTTTTAAAAGAACATGAGTTGGTAGTTAACTTACACTTTATTGAAATAGATATTAAACTTTGTGCTGGGTAATTTTTCAAAAAATTATTGACGACCAGTTCATTGAATGGGAAAACCATCTCACTTATTCACAAAATCACTTTTTTCTTTTTAATAAATTATTGTGCAATGTTTTATATTGAAAATTTTTCTTCAGATAACTCTAGCGAGTGTATTTGTGGAGAAAAACTATTGTCAAAGCTTGAAAAAATTAGTTTAAGGGCATGTAAAGTTTTTTAAAATAATTTTATTAAAAAGCACAATGATTTAGTGTCTGCTAATAAATCTTTGAATAAGAACTCAAAGATGATGACAGTCAAAGAAAAATTAAAAAACTAAAAGCTTAGGTTTGATATGTCCAATTTTGAAAGACTTGTATAGATTTGAAGTTACTAACGATATTATGTACCTAATATATGTACCTGAAGATATTAGAGTGCAAATTTTGTATAATTTTTTATTTTATAGATTCAGTTCTTTTATCAATAATAAACACATATATCAGCAAAATATTTTTTTCAATTTTTGCATATAAAAGAACAAAAATTTTTTGTTAATTTATTTAAATTGTGTAAAAATATATAATATATTAAGCAATACAATAAGAATCCTGGGACTTCTAAGATCACGTAACCGCCGACTTGCTTATAACGCGCCATGGCCGGTCTTTATCGTTGGCTGCGCCTTACAACCATGTAAAAATTTCAAAAATCTATCCATTAGTTTTTGAGATAATTGCCTTCAAACTTCTTTAAATTTAACATGGACTGACTGACTGAAAATAAAAATTTAATTAGAATTTTGTATTTTTCGGATTTAATTTTTATTTTATCATTCCATGTTAAATTTGAAAATTTGAAAGCAAATATCTCAAAAACTAATCGATGGATTTTCGAAATTTTTACACGGTTGTAAAGATATTCAAGAGAGCTTTTTTTTTAAAAAATTCAGCAGTTCCCGAGGAATCCCGGGTGGAAAGTTTTAAATGGGACACAGTATAATACCTGAGTTTCCCATTCAATACCATCAAAAATGGGACACCCTGTACTGTGGACTAAAAAAACACGTTTTATCATACTCTATATTAATCCACCACTGTTTTGGTATGGTGCTGACAAACTGATAGAAATTGTAACACAATTTAATTTTTGTCTGTTGTTGTTTTAGGCCAGATATGCGAATGTTATCAGTCCCCTCGTACGCCCTTTACGAAATTCATGAGAATTACCCAGAGCGAAAGATGTCCCCAGACGAAAAACCTCTTTTAGTACAACTCAATTGGCATGTGGATGATAGAGAAGGAAGATTTTTGTTAAAAAATGTCGATGACAAAACTGTAAGTGCTTGGATTAATTCGTATAATGTAGTTGTTTTTCACTAGGGCCATCAAATAAAGAGAAATGTCAAAAAAATTTACCTTCAATTTTCAACCGAACCGAACCAATTAATATTAGGTGAAAAAATCCTGAAAACTCGGCCTGAATTTTTATATACTTATTCTGAAACTTATTTTTCCACCCTTAAATGCTTGACAGAACTCGCTAGCATCGTTGTGTCACCGGTGGAAAAATCGATTTTCTGCACTTCTTAGGAAAATAGCTAATGTTTTCTACAAGCGTGTGGAAAATGTGATTTCCCATACTATTTATTGTCTTGAAAATTCTTTTTGGCCGCACTGGAAACAAATTTTTCCGCACAAAGATGTCAAATTTTACTTGCAGAAACCTATTTTTGTTGACGCATTGTTCTTCAAACGTTTTTCTGCACTTGTTAGTACTAGCACTGTATCTCCTCAAATTGTCTTTTTCAAAAAAATACTAGGTACTCATTTGACGGTGACAGATTTTCTTTTTTGGTCAAACCCTTGTTTCCTTACTCCTTCAACTTTAAAAGTCCTACATCTTGAAAACAAGGGGGTATTAACGCTCAGGTTACATGAACATTTCTTCTTATTTTGGCCTCCTCTATCACCCATTAAAATATTGTGTCAGTCATACCGTCTAGAACCTACGACATTTTGGCAACCTAAAACCGCGGACTCATTAGGGAGTGGCAACTGTAGCAGTTAAAGTGGTGCTCGGTAATAAGTACGCGGCTTAACGCAGCGGCGACTCGTGTCAATACAACATAGTAGTATTTTTAGAAAACTACTACTATGTTTGCAGTTTATAATTCTTTTTTTTTTAAGAAACCAGCCCAGGCCCGCCCAAAATCCGCCATGAAATGAATTAAAATTTATCAAAAAACTGCTGAAATAATTGTGTAGGGTGTTAATTGCAACATCCATGCTCCACGCACAAAAAAAATACGAGTTATACGACTAACTGATGGCCTGTGTCAGACACAAAATTTCTTTGGGTTTTCCTATTTAAACAATGCTAAATGTCCAACCTATCTCTGTCGCTCATATATGCTGCTCATAAAATCTATCTCTATTCGAAGGAACCAACAGAAAAGTGGCGCGTCGAGTCGGAGGGTGATCCATATTATTGCACAGTGCTACCAAATTACATATAATTAATAAACTAAAAAGAAATGCATAAAATAAAAAAAAACCTGTAAAGATGTTTTTAAAAATGAAAAAGAAATGTGTTTTTGCAGAAAAACAGAGTAGTGCCCTGGCACCGTGGCACTACCCCACGAGCCGCCACTGGCTTAAGGGTTTATTTAATAATCTGGTATGACTAAATCCTAGAGTTAATCGTACCTTACAAATTAGGTATTCGTAGTTCTTTGCAGAAATATATTTTTGGAAATATTTCCTGAAACATTGGAAATATACAGAAATATATGAAATATTAAAAAAATAAGAAAAAAGGGAATATTTATTTATAAAAATCATAACAAAACACCGGAAAACACAGAAGGCTTATACATTAACACAAATAAAAGTTATTCTTCAAACAAACAAACAGAAATAATATCAAATATATACAACAAAAATCTCATTCGTGACACACTATTCACTATTCGAGAGAGAGGTATATCTTCATCGCTGTCATCAGCATCACACTCAATAACATCGTCTTGCCATTTTACTTCCTCAAAATCTTCAATAGTGTCGGAAATAAAAATTGATCTATTGCCCTTTTCTGTTTTCATTGCGGGATACATATAGTAGCTTAGCGGCTCTGTTTCTCTTTTTGGAATGAATATGACTATAAACGCTAAAACTGCGTTTTGTGGCAGCCGAAGATTCTGGAATCGTCAAAATTCGTGAAGGTACTTGTGATAATAAACATAAAGAACACAGTCCTTGCCACCAGGAGACTGGGTTATCAAAACTACTTTTCCATATGAAGTTATTTCCAAATAACTGACCACTTCTACAACGGTAATCTGCTATTTCCTCTATTATTTCTTGCTATATGAAATCTGAAAGATATATTACTGAACATGGCGTTTGAATCGTTAATGACAAGATTTAAGTATTTTTTAAAACATTTCCAATATTTTCAATATTCCCGAGACGCGTTCGGAAATTTCCAATATTTCCATTTACATCACTAGGTATTCGTGTGTACACCATGTTAAAATCTATGAAAATCTTTGCATGTAGAACCTACCTCAGAACCCTTTTAAATCGCAAAAACTGCAGTGATTTTCGAGCATTTTTTCAAAAGTGTTTTTTCGATTAAGAAGGTTTAATTATTTTTGCAATTTCAGGTGCAATCACTAGGTGGCTCCAATTCGAATATAAGCAACTCAAATGCAAGTTTTCGAAGGAAATTATCGAAACGAGAGAAAAAACAACTAAAAAAACAGGAAAAGCTATCTCGGATGAAAAGCAACGAAAACGGCGACATTCATGGGCAGGATAATGTCGCTGAAAAATTATACACAGGTATTAAAATGTTTTGATTTTGTGTTTAATTTTGTTTAGATAAATGGTCCTAAAGTTTTAAAACTGGGCACGATTAAATGAACCAATTTTTTAATCGTGCCCATTGGTCTTAAGAAAATGGTGGCCCAAATCAGTTTCTTTAAAGCCCTGACAATGCATCATACTCATGCAACTTTTGTTTGATGTGTGTTCTCTCGCAGAAACAGGCTCAAAATTACTTGGTTTCAGTGAGTAAAAAAAAATTGTTGACAATGTGCGGACGCCCCTGGAGTGTTAACCTTTAAAGATTTAATACATCAATACAAAAAAGTAAAAATTTGGTTTTGTAGGGAAGCAGCTGATCCTTTTTTCGAGTTTTTTTTACTTTTCCGACAATTTATAAATATAATTTTATGAGTTTAAATTACATAATTTATTTCCATCGTAAACAAATAAAAGTGGACCCAAACTATTTAAAAATAAAATGTATTAATAATTCTTAGGCCCGAGTTTAGTTTTAAAACCACGCTAGTTACTGCTGGCCTTTCTAACAAGATTTAGGCTTGAGGGTGCAAAACGACGGACTCTTTTTTGTATTATTACTAGTTAGTTTTAAAAATAACAAAAAAGGCAAGTGTAAAAATGTGTAATGTCCAAAACGTGAAATTTCTTTAATTATTAGCGAAATAAGACAAATTGACAAAACCTCAAAAAATTCGTTAAATTACAATTAGCAAACGGGTAGCAACCTAAAAAGTTGACCGAAACAAAATATAACCGTCCGAAACATTCATTTTGGTTTTTTGGACGGTTGCTGGTGTGTTTCAGACGATTACAGTAACTATATTTTTAGAAGATGTTATTGAATAAAAACTATTTGTTTTTAAAGTTTGTAAGATGGTGCACACTAATTATTGCCTGTTTTTATCATGCAAGATGAAACACACTAATTAATGTCACCCGAACTGTTGTAGCGTGTGATCTGAAAGTTTGATGTAGTTTTGGCTGATTTATTATTCTGATTTCTTGTCTGTATAGTTTGTGGTCATTTTTAACATAAGGAAACAAAACAAAAAAGAACATAAAATGAATTTATCAACAATTCGCCTTATAGTGCTCAACATTGGCTTTAAAGGTCGCTAGGAATAAGAGGAAAGGAGATAGAGGGATTCTCAGGCCTGAGAATTATCAGGTATATATTTTTTAAATAGTTTTAAAAAACTTTTATTTATTTGCGATGGAAATAAATTATGTAATTTAAAATCATAAAGTTTGCGATTTTGAAAATTAAGTTTTTGTGTTCTGGGTAAGGTTCCCTGCAAAACCACATTATTAGTTTAGGGGTGTTTCTAACCAAACTTAAAACTGGTTGAGTGACACCGTGAAGTGTAGAAATACATAGCAAATTGGGAGTCGCTAACACTTAAGAAAATGCGATGGGTGCGTTGGCGGCTCGTGACTTTAGGAATAGTTGACGCAAAATCATCCTCATCATTTTTGTGGAGCTCACTATTTCGACCTAATTTAACCTTTATGTTAACATTTAATATGAGGGAGGGTTTTTAGAGTTTAAAAACGATTTTTTAAAGGAAACACAAACTGCATCATACACAGACACATGAAACGGGGTGCGAAATAAAAATAAATACAATACCCCAGCGCATCATGTTGGCAATGCACGCAGGTTAAACATTTGCTTTACACACCACAACAGATACGCGAGAGCGCGCGCCTTTGACAGTAGCTTCCAGGCGTTCTCTGCTTTACAACCAGGCAAAAAAAGCTACACTTATTTTAATGTAGTGACGAAGAGAGTGCTGTGTGCAATTTAGTAAAATGGTCTAGTGATACCTTGTTTTGAATCTCTTGAATATCTTTACAACCGTCGAAAATCCATCTATTAGTTTTTGAGATATTTGCTTTCAAATTACCAAATTTAACATGGAATGATAAAATAAAAATTAAATCTGAAAAATATGAAATTCTAATAAAATTTTTATTTTATCAGTTCATGTTAAATTTAAAAGTTTGAAAGCAATTATCTCAAAAACTAATGGATAGATTTTTGAAATTTTTACACGGTTGTAAGGACATTCAAAGGCTTTCAAAACAAGGTATCACTTGACCCACTTTTCCTATTCAAAATATAGGGGTAAGGTATACCCCTCGAAGGGGGTTAGTGCTACAAAAATTTCAAGATATCCAAAAAGTGTCCCCCTTGCAAACAAAATCGACGTGTTTCGGCGTTTTTTAATTTCTTGATAATTTTGGAGAAAATCCAGGTGGTTCCTTTTTAAATTGTCACCTTGTATATTTTTTAACAAATTTTGTTTCTATACTTTGCGTTTCTATAAATTATGCGCACCCAAAATCTGCCTCGGAAAATATTAGTTTTAACTATTAGGTAGATTTAAATTTTCACCGACTATATAGAGGACCTGATTGTCTGTTTATTTTCAGAACTGCCCGAAACCTCATTTACCAGATCAATATCAAATCCTGAGGCTGTGATGCGTCGTAGAAGACAGCAAAAACTAGAGAAAAAACTACAGCAATTTAGATCAAAAGATGGTGGCCCAGATACTGGTAAGCATTGCAAGGTTTTCATATCCTGACCGTACGTCTTTCATCATCACAATACACTTTCTGTGAAATTGCGAACCTGAGCATTGAACCTTGCAGATTGCAGTCAGTAAGAGCCCACACAAGATTGGGAATGCTTACCGTAGGCATCTATAGTCGATGTCCAGGATGAATTCCTTACCTAACTTGTTCAATAAAAAATGCATTGTTGCCAAGTTAGCTTAAATTTGTGTCTTTAACCATTTGAATTACCACAATATTTTTAAGTTTGAGTGTACTATTCGGATAAATAACAAAATATTTTTTTTGTAAAAAAGCAATTACATTATACAATATTATTTAAAACTGGCAAAATCTAAAAATAAACTTACACTTTGTCCTATAAACCATATGAACAAGTATGGTTCAATAAAATTGTCAAAATTAATGCTACAAACACAGTGGATAGGTAGATGGGAAGGCAGACACTTCAAAAGATTGCATCTTTGCACATCTGCGGAAGCAATGTGCAAAGAAGCTGACTTGTGTGAATATCAACAAAAAAAAATCAAATAGCGGCTAGCAACAAATGCCAATGTCAAAACGGGGTTTGTTGCTTGCAAAAATTGTGACAATGACAACATTTCGTATCCTTTTCACAGGTTTGGTAAAAAAATACCTAAAAAGGATTACGCCTGGGGTTGTGACATGTCGTTCTTAGTAGTACTAGTAGTAGTGTGGGGTAGGCTCTAGGCCCGGCGACTAGGCACATGAAGCGCCTTTTTCGCCAACCCCCGGGCATCCCCCTACTGCGTCCTTCCTTCGCTAAGGAATCTGCCCGTCTTCTGTACAAAGGCCAGAATATCGGGCCACCTCAGATTCAGAAGGTCCTCCGTCTCAAAGGCTTCCTCTTCGAATACATCTCTTCTTGCCTCCTTGTATGCTTCACATGATGAGAGAAAATGCGCCGAGGTCTCGTCTTCCTTGTAGGATGCAGTGTCCGGTTAGGACTCCCACTATGACTTCTACCTCTTTTCGTGTTCTACGGAGCAGCCAGTCCCTACGGGACTTGCTGTATCCTGTCACATACTCCTTCGCCTGTCTGGCGTTTCCTGTGTTGGTCCATTCCTTTTGTATCTCGTTCTGGGTCCACTCTGTTAGGGCCGACTTCATTTGCCCTCTTGTGAGCCCCAGGAAAGGCTCTGGCCCGACGCGTTTCTGCCGGGATCCTCCCCTGGCGAGTTCGTCCGCTTTCTCGTTTCCTGGGACCCATACGAGCTCCACCTCTCTCACACTCCTGCACCAAACCCACGGACATGGTTAGTTTGCACAGTGCTTTCAGCGCAGCTTGACTGTCTGAATAGATGCAGAGGCGTTTTCCTGTTTCGTTCCTAATTTCTTCTAATGTCGTTATTAGATCGCTATTTATTCGAGTAAACAGCAATTTTATGTTGGCAGTATAGCACCACCCGTGGTTTTTGTAAATTTTGACATTATCATCATATGTAATCACTCGGTATCGAGTATGATTATCATCTATTCATCATTGTCGTAGTCTGTTGTGCGTTCTTTGATGGCTATATAAGCCAATTCTGAAGGCGCACACTCTTCCGCAGGCCTGGCGTACCTAGTTTCCTGCGATAGCTTGACCGTTCCTCACTCGATTTTCTCGTTCCTTTCTGCGGTCTAGCATGTCCTGTTCAAGTCTTTGTGATCCTGTATGGATCAAGCGGCGCACAGTGTGACGAAATTGAAAAAAAGTGGACATCAATTATTTTAAATTAGCAAGTTTGTATTGATATAATCATCATGAATACAGTAATGTATGGATAATCCGAACAGAAAGTTGGCAGAACCCGTTCGGTTTATCAAAACTTTCGGATTATAGTTAATCCGAACACGTTCAGTTTATAGATACATTTCTTAACCGTACAAATACATTTTTATCACAAAAAGTTCACGTACTCAATGGCTATAAAAATATTTATTTATTTTATACAGAAATACATACATTTATACACACTATAACATATGTATATGTGAAATAAAACTTCTAAGGAAGAGGAACACCTTACAATACATTACATAGGTATGTTGTGTACTATGGAAACTAAGTACAGGCATATTGCAAATACATACGAAAAATACCTACAGTATGTATATGTAGTTCGGATTGCAGAATTCAAGGTGTTCAGATTATGGATATCATTTTACGAAATTGGGGCGTTCGGATTATAGAGTATTTCGGATTAAGGGGGGTTCGGACTATTCATACATTACTGTATTGATAAAGTTGAGCGAAAATATTTGTTTTGTAGTATATTTTAAATTTATTTTTACACAGATTGTGGTATAATTTTATTTGGAAACAAAAAAAAATCCACATTTAAGGCCTACTAAAAATAAAACAGCATTTCTTTACCTAGTTCTAAATAATGTTAATCCGAATCATTATACTCATCCCCTACTTCGATATTCATATCATCTAATAGTTCCTGCGCTTTTGGATATAGTGAAACATTTTAGCTCACACTACTACTATACTATAGTAGTGTAAGCTATGGTGATCCTAATTTTTTCGAGAAAAAATAAGTTGCTCTAATTTCAATTTTTTTTATATATCTTTGCGTGTCAGATGATTTTGAAACTTTTTTGTCGCGTTATCTGTCTGTCTGTCTGTATGTCTGTCTGTAACGACCAACGTGCATAAGTCAAAAACCGCTTGCTCGATATGAATGAAATTTGGCACCTTGGCTGGGTCTTGGGTCGAGATGTCCCATTTAAAAATAAACAAAATTCACCAAACACAAGCCAAGTAAAAGGGTGGGGGTAGATTTCAAAAATTAGAGTTTAAGTGAAAATATGGCGTGTGTGATATTAAACGAAAGGTATTTGAGTCTGGAGTTAAACAAAATACATTTTAGTTTTTTTTTATGTGTGGGGTTAGATTTCAAAAATTAGAGTTTAGGCCAAAACATGGCTTCTGTGGTATCAAACGAAAGGTAATTGAGTCTGGAATTGAATAAAGTATGTTTCAATTTTTAGTTATATTAGCCCACACGTACACTATAACTATAAGACATAGTGTGAGCTTAGGTGCCCATATATTGGCAGAGTATTTTTTCCAACTGTATTTTTGTCGAATCAATGAAATTAATGGGTCTGACGAAATTAACAAATTATGCATAATATCTAATTATATGTTTTGTTTTCTGCCAATTTTTCTGTATATATCACATTGCTATAAATAAATTCTTATCTTAATTCAAGCCAAGACAGTGAAATGTGTATAAAAATTATAATTGTTTATTTACCTTGTTTTGAATCCCTATCGACTAATGCAAAATACTCTGCGAATATATGGGCGCCCAAGCTCACACTAGGTGCTATATTTATAGTGTACGTGTGAGGTAATTAAACTAAAAACAAACTGAAATATATTTTATTCAACTCCAGATTCAATTACCTTTCGTTTGATACCACACAAGCTATGTTTTGACTTAAACTCTAATTTTTAAAATCTAGCCCCACCTATTTTAACTAAAATGTATTTTGTTTAACTCTAGACTCAAATTCTTTTCGTTTGATATCACACACGCCATATTTTCACTTAAACTCTAAGTTTTTAAAGCCACCCCCACCCCTTTTTCTTAAATAAATGAAATGTATTTTTTTAAACTCCAGACTCAATTACCTTTCGTTTGATATCACACAAGCCTTATTTTCATATAAACTCTAATTTTTGAAATGAACCCTTTTATTTGGCTTGCGTTTGATGGATTTTGTTCATTTTTAAATGGGACTATTTGACCCAAAACCCAGGCTAGGTACCAAATTTCATTCAAATCGGGCAAGCGGTTGTTGAGTTATGCACGTTGGTCGTTACAGACAGACATACATACAGACAGACAGACAGACGGCGAGACAAAAAAGTTTCAAAATCATCTGAAACCCAAAGATATATAACATTTTTTGAAATCGAAGCAACTTTTTTTTCTCGAAAAAAGTAGGATCACCGTAGCTCACACTACTATAGTATAGTAGTAGTGTGAGCTAATAAATACCGCTGGAGCATGTGAAATAAAACCATTTTTTTTCTAAGAATAGCAAATATTAGCAAATACAAAATTTCCACTTTTCTTCTCTAAAGGTGGCTCTGTCAATCGGGATATATGCCAACTTATGCAAATTTAAACATTTTTTTTAAAGTCCACGGAAACGTAAACTTTGAAAAAAAAAGGAAAAGAAAGAAAGAAAAACGTTACCCGTGTACTTACTGCATAATTTTTCAAATTTTACTAAAGGTGTAAAGATTATGCATACAAAAAATTATTTTAAATAACCAATACTTTTGTAGTAATTTATTTTTTTAAATGAGCAACTTTTTTGAATAAATTTTTGTGACTTACGGACGGGCCAGTTTTAATTAAATTTATGTGAAAACTTAAAGTTAAAAAAAAAAAAGAAAAATGCGAACCAACATAGTCTAGTACTTTTCAATGTTGACTTTATACCCAGATGTCTTTTTTTCCCATATCAATACACTGTGCGGCGCTAGGCAGCTCAATTATTTGCCACCGTCTCGAAGTTGTTGTTGTCTATCTGGGATTTTATCATTTTCCTTTTGAGAACGTCCTTTTATCTTTTCTGTTTTCCTCCCTGATTTCTTCTTCCCTCTGTCAGTTGTCCATAGAATATCAGCTTTCGAAGGCGTGACTCGGGCATGCGAATAACGTGGCCTGTCCATCGAAGTTGATGCTTGAAGATAAGGGCTTCTACAGTTCATATCATTATTTTTGAGAAAACTTTTTACAACTTTGTTGGCCATGCTGTTTGTTATGGTAAACAGCTGATTACTGTCAAAAAGTTATCGCAAAAATTATGATATGGAGTATATACTAGTTAGTCCTACCTCTTACAAAACGCTTATATATTAGTAAATTACAATAATGAATTCATAAAAATACTAAACAACTTTGATGCCTATTTCTTCCCAATCTAAGTTTTTAAAAACATCTTCTAGGGCCTGGTTAAATAGTTTAGAGGATATTGTGTCACCATTGCTGACACCTCTTCTTATGAGGATTGGCTTGGTTATTATTTTATTACTTCATATCTACCTAGAGTCGGCCGTAGATATTTCATATTTCTATTATTTTCTATAACACCCAACTTTTATTTATTGGCTCTTTCTTTTATTTTCTTATCATTTTTTTATAGTCTTATTTATTTCTGTGTATTCTATCGATGTTCTTTTTCCTTCTTTGTTCAGGTTCGGCCTTTTTTCCATTAGTTTCTTTATTTCTTCTGATATACAATTTTCTGTATTTTTATCTTTTTTTGCGATATCTTTTCTTACTTTGGTCATAGCTCTTGTCAGCTTATCATTTATTTCATTTATATTTTGATTTTCGAATCTTACGTTTTGGGTTAGCTGTTCCTTTAGCCTTTCTTTGTATATAGCTTTATTTTGTGTACATTTATTCATGTAAAATTGTTGTTTTTATTAATTTTTATTTTCATTTCGAAATAGCTATCAATGCAGATTCTTGCTCTGACCATCCTGTGATCACTGCCTCAGTAGTCAGTATGTAATCGATTTCATTTTTCGTTATTCCATTAGGGCTGAGCCATATTCACTTTCGTTGTGGTTTCTTTCTATGGAACGAATTAATTGCATAAAGGTGTTTTTCCTATTCATTAAGGTTGTGCCCCTGTCATTCCTTTTGCCATATCCAAAATCCCCTATTTTAGTTTCTTCCATGTTCACCCTCTTACCTAATTTGGCATTGAAATCTCCCATTACTAGTGTAAGATGGGTTTTGTGTTCTTCCATGGCTTTTGAGATGTCTTCATAGAATGCTTCGTCGATATGCTCGTCATCGTAGGTAGAAGTATACTTAAATAACTCTAAGTGATGTTCTTTTCATTATGATTATAAGATAGGCAAGGTGATCTGAGATTCCTTTAATAGTATGGATGTGTTGAATTATGGCTTTATTTATTATGAATCCTACTCTGAATCCTACAAGGTCCCATTTTATTCTTGACAGCTCTTCCTCTAGTTCAATAGTTTTTTCGCCGGTATTCATGGTCCTGATATTGTATGTTCCTATTGTCAGTTAGACTAGTTTTTGTCTTCTTTTTAAATGTTTAATCTTTGTCATAAGCGAATTTTTGCTTCCCCCAGATTCCGTGAGGCGGACGATAAAGGTGTGGGATTCGGAGAGTTTCCTTCCCACCTGGAGACAATTTCCTTTTGTTTTTAAATTTGCCATGATTTTTCCATTGGGGGGTAGTGTCATTAAAACACCATGCTGGCCAAACGTGTTGGTGAGTTTATATTCAGCCGCCCATTCTGGGACAGACGTTGCTTGCAGCCGCTCATTCTGAGTCAGACGCTGCTGGTTTTTTATTTTATATTTTTCCCAAAAAGAAGGGTTGCCACCTACCCTATGTCCGATGTACCGAGGTCCTTCCTCTCCGCCTTTCATACCGGTGAGGTCTTCAAAATAAAAAACAGTAAAGTAAACAGAGGCAACAAAGTAAAAACGAAACGAACTGTACAAGGTTCTCTATCGGCATCACTTTTTGTTGTAGTAGTAGGCTCCTTGATAACTATTATTTATTTGTTTCTTGAAAACAATAAAAACTAAAGAAGATTTGCTTATAAAACTTGAGGTAGAATAATGCTGTGATTAAGACGGCACCAAAAAATCAAAATTGTTTAAATGTTGGATAATATAGTGCATTATAGCTTATGCACGGCAAATAGTCAACCATTATTGTTGTTTTTCACTGTTTCAAGTTCCAATAAAAAGTTCCAGCCTAATATAAATTTTGAAAATTTTCAGGTGGTACTCTGAAAATCTACGGCGAAGCATTGTGCAAAGACGTGCCTTACAAAACGCTACTGCTTTCCGTACGAGATTGTGCTGGCGCCGTAGTTAGAGAAATGCTTGATAAATATGGACTGACGCAGATCGATCCCTCGCAATTTTGTCTGGTAAGTTTTTTTATAACTATCCGATATGTGCATGTGATACTGCTCCTTTGACTGAGTTTAGTCCGAATAAACAAAATTAATTATATTCGGGATGTTCTTGAACTATTGGTGCAAAGCAAAGCTGTCGTAGTTTCCTTACATTAGTTATTAGTTCAAAAGTTGGTAATAACAGGGTAATAAACAGTTTTGAATTTTTTTAATCAAAATTATCAATTCTAATCACATTTCTGGATCCAAACATTTTTTGCAAAAGTATTGGAGTGCGAAAATTTAAAATAAGAAAGTTATCTTTGTGTCTCGGTTATTATTTACTTTTGGACTGAGGTAAGTGTGTCCTAATTACAATATTTTTACTCAAGGAATCTTCACTTTTACTCTGTAACGTAGTTCTGGGACACCCTGTAGATTTAAATAATATTTTTTAATATGTATGTACAGGGTGTCCCAGATAAAAGTAACTACATGAGGATTTCGGTAACGGTAAGAGGGACAATATTGTTAATATAAGAAAAAAATGCGCTATTCCAAGCCAAATCAGTAACTGTATCGAAAATATATAATTTTATAAAATTTGGTAATTTTGTATGAGCAACTACTGCCAATCGAATAACGGTAACGAATTTTTTCTAGGCCTAGTTTTTTTATAAAGAGAAATTTTTAGCCATCTATAACAAGCCATCCAAAATCATTGGATCTTGGAAAATATGAATTTATAGAACATACAGTTTTTCGCTTAGTTGGCTATGAAACGAATGTCGTGATTGTGTTTTTGTGATACCTACATACATAACTATCTGGCAAAATTTTACCAATTATTTGATTTTTCTGTAAAGACCTTTATTTTTTAACTGTACTTTTTCTTAAAACTCTAAAAAAACAAATAAGTAAAATAATTGGCAAACATTTGACAGATAGTTACTTGGGTATGACAAGAAATACAATTACGGCAGTTGCTTCATAGCCAACTATAAAAAACTGTTTTTTTAATAAATCACCTAAAGAGGTTGACGGTTGAAAAACATCGTTTTATTCTCTATTTAATAATCCAACATGGCGGCCATAAGAAATAACAAAGTTGGCAAAAAAACTACAAAGCTTAAAAAAACGGTTACTTTTTGTAAAAAAAGGTGGCAGTCGTTTATGGTAGCACCCTGTATGTTACAATGACAATTTTTCTCTTAGTCTTGGGTAGTACAGTCTAGAGGCCCTCGATACATTTGACACTTGTTTTGTAAAACAAGTGTCAAATATATCGAGGGCCTCTAGTACAGTCGTGCTCATAAAAATCCCACACACGGAAAATTGAATTGATAATTTTTAGTGTTAAATACTGAAAATCCAGCTAAGATGTCTTGGCATTTTTAATTATTTTGTGACATCCAAAATGTTCAAGTCAATTTTTTCAATGTCAGTTGGTAATAACACTATAAACATAGCTAACAACAAAATATAAGTAACCTATTACAAGTTTCCATTTACGGGATTTTTATGAGCACGAGTGTACCTCAGTAAGTTTAAATGTTTAAGTTTTGTTAATATGCAATGTTTTACAGGTCCAAGTCACTCAACAACCAGGCTGTCCAGATAGTGAATATGTGCTTGATGATGACGAATGTCCCCTTTCAATTTTGATGACAGCCCCCAATACAGGTAAGTTTCTACCTTAAGGCGAATTACATGAAGTATGGGCCCTGATTGTTCAGTAGGCGCGCGACTGCTTTACAATCAGAGGGCGGTGGTCTTGGGCGTAGTTTGGGCATCAACGAAGTAGGCAGTTTATGATAAATACAAGGCCGTGGTTCGGAAGTCACGTTAAGCGGATGGTCCTGTGTTAAGAGCGTAGATGGCGCTAGCACGATAAAGACCCCTGTACTCGACAAAGAGTATCAGGCAAAATTAAATCCTTGAGAAAAAAATTGCCTACCGTGGGGGTGCTTGGCATGCCGGCCCATTGGGTCTTCATGTAGTATGAATGTGAAAGTGACTTCGAGTCAGATTATCTTGGTTTCAATCGAATTTTGCTGGCAAATTGTCTCCAATAAGCAGGACAGGCCAATAAGTAAAAACGAACTTGAACTACAAGCCATTAAAATATATCCAAGTTAACTGTCCACCATTGATAGATAACTTTGTTATTTTTAAAGATACAGATTTGTTTATAAATTAGCAGATATTTAGTATTTTTAACGCAAAAATAATTTTAAAAAGTGAGCATCGCCTTTTTGCCTCTACACCCCTCGCTTAAATTAGCCTCACAATGTAGCGAATAAGACAATGGTTGGGGTTGTTTTTCGGTATTGCCTTGTCGCTAATTAACTGCCACTACCTATCAACCCCTCACCTTATTCGTCTTTATTTGTACCGTGGCGATCGAGGTGCTCTTTTAGGGTTACGAGACGAGTCGGAAACATCGCTAGTTAGCCGAACAATATTCGATTTTGCAACTATTCTTTAAATATATATGTTTTGACGAATTTCTCTTCCTAGATAACCAGGGACTTTAAACACACCCTTGTTTCCATTTTCGAAGTAGTAGTTTTAATGTAGTAGGCTTTTAAAACCCAAACTTGGAAAAAACAGTCCTGGCAATGACACAGCATCAGTTTTGTTTTCGAACTTTTTAATTCAAATTGTCGAGTGAAGTTATAATTTGTGGCTATGAATTTGAAAGAGTAAGTTAAGTAGCTTGTAAATTCCCTTTTTTCTATTCCACAATATATATATATCAAAGGAAGTAAAAAAATATTATTTAAGGAGTGTTGCATTTAATTTTTTTTATTTAAAATTTTCGAATACTATAGAATGCCAAAAGAAAGTTTCACCGAGTTCTGCTTCAATTTTTTACTATTTCTAAAGTTAGCTCCTAGGCAATTAAATATGAAAAAATTAGTCGTTTTTTGCATTTTTTGAGAAAAAGCTAAATAAAGTGAGTGGGGGGGGGGGGGTGTGTTCTTGTACCTAATAAATTCTTGTACATAATAAATAAACTTGATTATTTTGCACTACACATTTGTTTTCGACATATTTAATTTTCGTTAAAAAAGAATTCAAAATGGTGGCGTAGCACCATGTTGGTATGAGTTTTTAAGGATTTGGACTATGCATTTTGAATCAAAATTAAATAATTTAATATGTCGGATTCAAAATAGCCGATTTAGTGTCCAGTTTTATATGTTAATTTAAATTAGGAAAATAAAGACCTGTGTGTTGTTTGTCAAATTATGTAATCATATAATGGTAATGTTATAGTTAAGTAAAAATAATGTAATTTAGTTTAACATTAATTTTAATTTTTAAATTTTATAGTGTGTAACAAAGTGTTTCAGATAAAAGTAGCCACATGGGGTCTTATAGGGATTTCGGAAAAGGTAAGACGTACTATTTTGGTTAAATTGAAAAAAAGTGTCGCTATTTCGAACTTAATCAGAAAATGTATAGAAATTAAACATAATATTTACAGAGTTTTCAAAATTTTAAGCAATAAATAAACAATTAATATTAAAGGCAATTTTTAGTGTTTTCTCGATATTTTGATATTTTTAGTTCAATACAGCATTTGGTTGAGCTTGGAATAGCGCCATTTTTTTTTCAATTTTAACAAAATTGTATGTTTATCTCTTGTGGCTGGAGTCACCTTTATGACAATAGACTTAGGGTGATTTAAATTCGGCATTTTTGGAGGGCTGAAGGTACTTCCAAGGCAGATAGTAAATAACTTACTCCCCTATATGACGCTTAAATTTCAAATCGCATCTGGATAGATTTCTGTTCCGCCGTTTTTGAGCTACTATGAATTTGTCAACAGTTTGCTTTTTTGGGGGGATTTTTGAAGATTGCATTTTGGTGTAAGTTGCTTTTTTGTAGTTTTTTTTTTTTAAATAAATAATCAAACTTTTATACTGAATTTTATCTGTCTCTTATTTTGTAAAATTATACTCAATATTTTATTTCATCCTGTACAACTAGCACAGAGAATTATTGTATACAGTGTGTCCGGTAAATAGCAACACCTTAATATCTCGAAAATGTTTCAAGCAGGCCTTTTAATTATCAATCAAAGTGTCACTTTAAATTTAAGATTAGCGTATTATTTGAAGATTAATTTGAGGCCACACTCTTTTTTTTTTAATGATAACTAGTTTTTTAAAAGATTATTTTTTATTAATAAATTTGACGTCTTTTAACATCAATCTTTGTTAATAATTTTGACGTCTTTTAACATCAGGAAAAATACGTTGGGGTTTGCGTCAAAGTCAAGATGACACTTAAGTACCTAGATAATTATAAGCCCTAAAAGTTTTGCTTAAAGTTTTTTTTCGAAAAATTTTAGTTTTCGTGTTCGTTACTACTAGTACTACTACTATGTCTGACGCCTATTCTTCACCTCCTTCGATCCTGACAACCATCTTATGTCAGGTTTTTTGACTTAATGATTTTTGGATTGACTTGCCATTCCAGTTTAGGACGCCTTTTTCTGCGCCCTATTGGTTGCCATTCTAGGACCTGCTTTGGTAATCTTTTGTTGTTTATCTGTTATACATGGCCGTACCATATATGCGTGAGAAATCACAAATATAGGAAATATATTATTTTATACCTAATACCCCAATATGTGTTACCTAAACTGTCTTTTGCTTCCCCTGTAAAGTTGCATTTTTTCAGATACGGGATATGGCAGTTAGGCCATCGATTTGTAGAATAATACAAAGAAACAGTGCGTTGTTTGACAACTCCACATGGTTTGAAATAAGTATCATGATTTAGTAACTAACGTTCGTTAGCAGTTTTTAAATTCTACTGAAATTCCTGCCTTTCCAGACGAGTCTAAGCAATTTTTTGTTGAGATTAAAAAAGTAGGCGACCGTAGAAAAAGTGTAATTTAGAGAAAAATATCTTTACGAAAAAAATTGAAGTAAATATTGGATAGCAGGGAAGATCCGCGAATGGACCATCCAGCTGGAAGAGACATAGCCACAGACGTAATCGTTAAAAGCAATTTTTGTTCATTTGTTCCTTCGAAAATATTAGAAAGCCTAAGTTTTGCTAAGTCTTTGTACTCAAAACATCCGATTTAGCGCAATACGCATTGTTTAAAATTTTAGTTTGTTGATTTTTATACTTCATCATAATATCTCTACTCCAGTCATTATAGAATTTTAGCTTGCAAAAGGTGGTGTAGTCGCAATTTTGACATATGTTGTTGACATTGGAGTCCTAAAAACAAATTTGAGTTTAGTTTTAGTGTGCACAAAAATGTTTTTTTTTTAAATTACATGGTTACTGTACCTTTTAGAAATAAAAAGTTTTAAACAAAAGTTGAAGACAATATAATTTTCTATAAAAGCGCTTTATAGGTCAAGTCTACGGTTAGCACTTAATTGGCATCCATATATTAGGGTTATTTTTTAGGATCACGAAAAAAAATCATGTTTTTTTAGGATTTATTCAGTGTTTACAAAAATTAAGCATTTTAGAAAAACACCTTTTTTAGAGAAAATAAAATGTTCTTTTAAACGGCGTATCATAAAGTTGTGTTACAGCCATAATTGACACTCCAGGGGCGTCCGCATATTCAGGTTATTTTTATCTAATCATTTTTTTTTACATTTTATTTGTTTTATTTATTTATTTTTTAAACTAAGCTTTCTAAAAAATCTTATTTTGCTCTATTTTGTTGAAAATAATATGTATCTAGAGGGTTTTTGTTGACGAGAAACATTTAAAGAATATATGCATGTTTAGTGAATTTTTTTTCAATTCAGTTTTTGGTGTATTAATGGTTCCCTGAATATGATAAGTATATACTCTTCGTTCAAAAGAATATTTAATTGTCTATAAAATAGAGTAAAACGTTTACGATACGTTAACAAAAACCCTCTAGATACATATGGTTTTAAAGATAATTTTATTTTCAACAATCTACAGGTAAACAAGGTTTTTTTAGAAAGCGTAGTTTTTAAGAAAATTAAATAAGACAAATAAAAACATTTTAAAAAATTTTAAAAAAATTAATTAAAAAAATAACTTCAATATGCGGACGCCCATGAAGTGTCAATAATAGCTTTAACATAACTTTGCAATACGTTGTTTAAAATAACAATTAATTTTTTCTAGAAATGGTTTTTCAACATTTTTCCCTAAAATGCTTAGTTTTTGAAAACTGAAGAAAACCCCAAAATACATAATTTTTTTTCGTGATCTTAAAAAATAACCCCAATTTATGGATGCCAATTAAGTCCTGACGGTGGACTGGGTCCACTTTGTTGATACTTTGTTTAAAATATAATTTAATTTTCTATAATAAAGTTGATCACACACAGAAAATGACCTAAAACTGAATAATTTTGGTTTATTTTGCATATACTATGGAAATACATAGGAAACCGGTGTCTTGCGAACACTTCAGGGTCTCTAGCAAGGGTCCTACCCAGCGAACTCATTTTATAGGCTATTAGCACGGATCACTTAAAGGTGATCCGTGCTATTAGCTCAAAGTTTCAAAGTTAAAGGCCACTAATTAAAAAAATTAGTAAAAATCCAAAATTGCAGCGAAATGTTTACCTTCAGAACTCGGAAACCACACAAAGTGAGAAAAGAAACAGATAATTGCGTTTTTGTAGAAAATTTTATTGTCTTCAACTTTTGTCTAAAACCCTTTTTTTTTAATGTACCGGGACCAAGTAATTAAAAAAAACGTTTTCGTGCACACTAAATCCAAGATGGCGAGGAGAGCCCTCCCCCTTTAAGTTCGAAAACTCAAGTTTTTAAGAACTCCAATGTGTACAACATATATCAAAATCGCGACTACACCACCTTTTGCAAGCTGGGGGTTTTTTTTCGCTTCAATGACTGGTCTACTCCACCGGGCAGAGAATATGGAATGACTCAGTGTCTTGTTTTTGAAATTACACTCTTGGTGAATAGAGTGTGTACTTTCACAAAAAAAAATAACTAGAGCAGTAATAAAAAAGGTGATTTTTTTTAGAATCTTTAACATCCTGTATGTTAAAAGTTAAGAAGTTTAAGAGTTTTTTCTCAAAACGGACCCAAGAATTATCTCCTTAAATATTATAAATAATAAGAACATGACCATAATTTTAAAAACAAAAATGAATTCTGCAAGTGTTGTAAAAACTTTTTTCTTCTTGTGATATGCATCCACTTACCAAAAACCCTGTATTTTGTTTTTTGAGGAAAGTTCAGTAAAATACATTTTTAAAATTTTATTAATGAATGGTTCATATCAAAAATCCTGAAGTTGATTTTAGGTTGTTTGGACCAAGAGGTTGCTTATGATTTATTTGAGTATTTCTGGTTAAAATAACTTATTTATATTTTTGGAAAAAATTGATTTTTAGCTACTTTAAAATTATAATGAGGTAGGTTTTTGGTTGGTCCAGTGCAAATCAATGTGTTAAAATGGATAATCCAATGCACATTTTTTTCAAAATCAATGTGTTCAAATAAAAGGTTTTGTATATTAAACATAAAAAAAGTTATAAAAAATAATTTTTTTTTAGTGTTGCTAAATTTTCGCAGTTGCGTCGCGTGTTTTATATGAATTATTAATTTGTGATAAAAAGATATAATGTGATAAAAACTGATATATCTACGCAAACTGATGGTAAGTGTTTGGGTTTTTTGTGCTACATGGTGAAATGAATAGGTGTGCTTAAAAAATCAAATAGATTTTGGTTTCTGGGTATTTATTAAGCCTAAGGAGTAGGAAAAAATAGAGCGCCATGACGTAAAAACTTCATCAGAAATAAATTAGTTGTTTTGCAATTTGGTTGGTTTGGTTGGTGTATTTGGTCCTGGAGAAAGAAAAAATTTTGAAAATCCTCAATTTTGCATTACTCCTAAGAATACCCAATGGATTTTGGCCAAATTAATGCTTACGTATTATTTTTTTTGTGGAGGGGTAATGACATAAAAAACCAAGGATTCTGATTCTTCTGTTTGCTTCATGGACTTCGGGCCCTTGAGGCTCCAGCATCCAGGGAATTGTTGACACTTAAAGGCGCAAACCAAAGTTCACATTTAGGTCGATCCTATACCTCCAAGTTTATTATTTATAATGGTACTTGTTCTGTTATTAGTTCAAACTATACTTTGTTATTAATTAGTGTTTATTCACTTGAATTAATGATTTATACTTTATGTTTTGTATATTTTTATTTTAATGTTTTTATTTTCACTAGTCACTACATTTTAAACAGTTTTTTTTCGTTATATATTTATATTACTTGCATTAATGAATTTTATTAGTTTCTTTATCAAATAAGATTGAGGATGTCTTAGTAGAGATTCCATACAAATAGGATTATTGGTGAACTTTGACAGATCGTCATACAATATTTTAGTTCTTAGATTTAATGTACATCCTAAAATGGCTTGGTTAAGGTCTCCTATTTGTCCACAATTACAGTAAGTAGTATCTAATATTAAGCTTATTTTAATGTAGAGGAGTCAAACAGTAGCCTATTCTCATTCTATTAACAATAGTAATGTCCTTTCTTCTCACATACTTTAGGTTCTTGTACCAAGCAGCTTTCTTTAGATTACCAGCTATTTCTTTTTTTTTAAATTTCAGTTTTTTATAGTGAGAAAAAAGATTGTATTGAGTTATTACTTATATAAATAGAAGTTATACTGCAATGGCTGGGATAACCAAGGATAACTAATCGGTTGAACAAATTTATTTTGGTTAACCGCTAATTAATATCTTTAAAACTAAGCAGATTTCTGCACTTTCTGTCATCTTGCGCCGGCGCCGCTACGTGATTCCCGGTAATTCTCCAAATTTTTTACCAAATGCCTTTTTTTTGTTTTCATATATCGAAACTCGTTACTGTTTATATTACTGGATATATAATGTATTAATTAGAAGTTAAAGTGAATGATTTTGTGATTTAGTTTGATTCAGTGATTCTTGTTATTCAAGTCAGTTCGGTTCGGCGGACCCAGACTCTTTTTTAGACATAAAACAAAAAACTTATTTTTTAGTTCCGCAGCGTCAATTATTTAAATTTTGTCACAAAATCTACTAATCTTGAAATTAGTCTCCTTTCGGTGGTTTAGACCTGTAAAAAACCGCAAAGAAAAATATTTTGATGTTTGCTGCCACTTTTGCCCTCCCCCCTGGAAAACCTGGACCCACCACTGATTTAAGCAACCACACCAACAAAAATTACAAAAACTTTTTAGAAGAAAATAGTAAGGCAAACAGCTATTTTGATCATCAATTATTACGACTCAACAGAATTTCGTTAAGTATTACGTAAAATTTAAAAAATGTTGTAAACAACGATGTTTTGTTATGTGCACTCAACCCAACTACTTTACCGCATAATAGCCCTAGCGGCATTCAACTACTGCTGTTTTAAAGCTTTCATTGAGAACCTAATGAAACTATCTGGTTCTTACTCAAACGACCATCACAAGGATACGAGTGATCCTTAGGTACTGCAATATTGGACCTTCCTCAGGTGGATGCAGGTGATAGCTTTGGGTAAGGGAAGTTGGGTGAAACCAACAGCCAACAAAAACAAGCCCGTGGAATAGTTGTTTCTGTTGGTTTCCTGCTCTTACCTATATTAATTTAATACAAGTTTTTCGTTAACTTAAGCCGATTTTCAGTATGGATTCGTTATCATTTCGTTTGAATTCTTGACTGCTAAATAATTAACTAAATAGTAAGTAAGGAACCCACGCTAAAAATCGACTTAACATTGTATTTTTTGAAATATTTTAAAAGTTTAAGCATTTATACCTAATTTAAAATTAAATAATTCTTAGCATGAAAACTTGGCAACGTTTGTGTGCCCTTTTTGACTACAGAGATATACAATGCTTAATCCGTTTGGTGCTTGGCTCGAGAATCAGCCCACAGTATACGGTTTAGCATTAGTACTAGTACAATACTTCAGCCATTAACACGTTCAAAGTTACTTGTAAAATTATTCTCTTTAAAAGTAGTGGTGTCAAAAATCTGTGGTCTTCAAAAATGACAAATTTGTTGTGAATCCGTTCCCTTTAATTTTATATAACCTCTGAAGTGTGTAAAACACAGCTTTATTGAGACATCGCCTTTTTGCAATCCAACTAGAAACTTTATTTTTAATGTCACAAAATAATGAGATAAGGAACAAAACTAAATTACCAAAAAAAAGATCTCTGATTCTCCATTAGAGAGTGGCCATATTACAAATTTTAGGATTTTTGCACGGTTGCATGTAAAAATATTATATAAATTTAAGCATATTATGATAGGTTGACTCAAAAAATAGGAAAGAACCAATCCAAAAATTAAAAAAATAAAAAACGTAAATTTTGGTTAAAATCATATTTCTAAAATGTTTGTAAAAAAAGTCGAAATGTTTGTTCAAAAGTGAAAACGAAATTGTCCTGCGTATTACCGTTTTTGCGATGTTTGACAAAAACTAGGTTACTATCATTCTTAAGCTTGAAGGCAACGTCACATATTTATTTAAAAAAATATATTTTTCTGTTGATATTGACTACTGTTGATATTTTTGTTGAAAATTAAATTTTTGATCGATTAATTCCAGACGCTGACAAATTTTGGTGAAAATGTAATTATTCATCTAAATTTGAGAACAGGGTTTCGCTAGCAACTGTGGTTCGTAAGATATGATAAAAAAAATATTTATCAAAAACTGTTCCTTCGACGAACTTTGACTTTTTTAAAATTATTGTTAAAAATAAAATGCTTAATCTAACTTTTAAAACCTCATTTTACTAGCTGCTGTTGTTCTCGAATTATGATTTTTTAAATATTTTAACCCTCTCCAATATCCCTTTGTGGCCCCCACCTCCGTTAAAATTTAATGGCCTTACCAACGAGTGCCGCTAAATGTTTGTGCCAAGTTTGGTTAATTGGTTTAAGAGTTATCATGTCCCATACAGACAGACACCATCACACAAAACCAAGTTAGGCCTTTTTGCATCCAAATAAGTTATCGTTAATAATAGCCTTTTTAGGATTGTTAATTTTAATTTGGTATGTAACAATTTTAAACCACAAAATACGTAACAAAATACAGGGTGTCCCATAACTTAGGGGCCATAGTGCAGCAGGTGATAGAGGAGGTTATTTCCGAGAAAAAAGTTTATGTAACAAGAGGGGCAGGAATATTACGGATATGGGCAACACACATCTGTTTTTAAGACTTATGATGTTTAAATTTAGAGGAGTGGGGAGAAAAGGGTTTTACAAAAAAAAGTAAATCTGTCACAGCCAGCTGAATAATCAGCTAATTGTGATTCAAAAATGTGGTATTCCTTTTTTTGATACAATTACAAGTTAAGGAGATACAGGCTGTCAAAATAACCTCCACAAAACTTATAAAAAATAATAATTTTTTTTAAATTAAATTTTTGCTTGCTTATTCTTTTAAAAAATATCAATAATATTTTATTAGTATGTGTTGCTAGAGACTTGTTTTTATTAACAAAAAATATAAAAAAACATTGCATTTAATATGGCATTAATAAAAGTTTATACCAAAAAATAGTTTTTTTCTACAAAAATTGACAACTAATTTTTTTCAAAATAATTTTTATTTAAATTTATTGCTCTTGTTCTAATACACGACTTTACCCAATTCCTTATTTTTACTGCGTTTATTTTTTAAGGTATTATCAAAAAAGTTTTAAAAATTACCAACTTTAATGCTCTGTATCTAGTCCCTCTAGTTCCCACTTATTGTACTAGAGGTTAATATCAATAAGACAGAGTATATGTGTATTGGTGGAACGAAACAGGATCTAATCTTAAATACTGGGCAGCGAATTCAGTCCTGTGATGAGTATAAATACTTAGGTCTAAAAATTACAGCTGACGGAACACTAGACAAAGCTATAAAAGATAGAAACGTACAAGGAAGAAAAGCAATAACTTTATTAAATGGAATAATTTGGGACCAAAGTATATCAAAACATAACAAAAAGCTTATATATAACACCATTGTAAAAAGTATTATTACATACGGCTCAGAAGTATGGCCAATCAAAGATAGAACAGAAAAAATGCTTTCCGCTACGGAGATGGACTATTGGAGAAGAGCAGCAGGGAAATCAAAAAGAGAAAGAGTTACCAATCAAAGAATAAGAGAAATTATGACAGTGGGTGAACATACTCTAGTGGATGATATAAGAACAAAACAACTGGTGTGGTACGGACATGTACAAAGAATGGATGATGGAAGACTACCTAAACAAATATTACAATGGAAACCAACTGGCCGAAGAAAACGAGGAAGACCAAGCAGAAGCTGGAGAGAAGGAATAGATAGTGAAATAAGAATAAGAGGCCTAGATGATGAATTATGGGCAAACAGAAACGAGTGGAGATTGGGTATCGGAAGACGTAGAACGTTGTGAAACCGATAAATATATATATAATGCTCTGTATCTCGACAAAGAAAGAGTTTTGACCCATGCATTAGAAAAACGTTTTTATCAGACCTCCTCTAGCACCTGTTGGCCTATGGCCCCTAAGTTATGGGATACCCTGTATATTAAAATGATGTTTTCAAAATTTTCTAATTTTATTTTTTCCAAAAAATCTTGCAATACCTATCTCTAAAAATTTCCATAATTTTAGTTTTTAGGATAATTAATAAAAGATCCAATTTTAAAGGATGTAAAGTCAAACTACTAAGCAAATTGGTTTCGCGGGTAAATACTCAGAGGTAAAGGCTACTCGAAGACGCTGGGTCTCTGCTACATTAGGCTTCATTCAGCCTGATGTGTGTATCTGAAAAAGAAAGATGAAATATGGTGTTTACTGAAGAGACACCAACTGTCAATTTGCAGCTTTGGTCAGGGTATCCTCGATCTCGTGGCGAATTTTAAGGTTGTGTCGGAGACAAATGAATCTGCTCCTAGAAGACATCCTCTGTCTGGGATTTTTTTACAATTTAAAAGCAGGTCATCGAGGTGCAAAGAAAAAATGTTCATAGACATCCTTTTTATCCAGTGCTTTTTTGGGCGCGCTGCATAGCAAATGTCAAGTATCACAAATAGATTATTCCTTTGGCTTATCCAGTAGTCTTAAATATTAAAATTGCTTGAAGGCGATTTATCGGGCTTTGACCCCATTGAAACAACTGATTCGTTGGTGATGTTACTGTTCAATTTTAGACCCAGTGTCCTAACGCAGCCTCTTAAGGCGTTAGTAAGGCAAAATGAAAACAGAAACGCAGTCGGCCGGGCATAGTAAAACAAAAGAAAAATAAGACACAATACAAACAGAAAAAATAAACGAAAGGAAGAAGGTGAATAATAAGTGGATCTCTCTCTTTCTGCTGCGATTATAAAAGCTGGTTGTATCGTTTGCATAGAACAATATGTTAATTTTGGAATGGGTTCAGCCAGTCAGGCAGTCAAAGATAAATAAGTAGAATAAGAGAGAGAGAGACCTCAATAACCTTTGATACCTACAAACTTTGGTGCATTATCAAACCTTTTCCTTCAAAGTGACATATTTACCTTTATTCTTTACTTAGCACGTCAATATTTAATGGGCTCGTGATGGCCTAGAATTTGCTAATATGCTGTCCTTACGAGTAGTTTTTTACCACTGTCGTCTATAATAATGATTTTTCGATCGTATATTAAACTTCTTAAACAATTAGAATTGCAATATAAAATGAAAACTCTGGAGTTTGTACAATACCAAAAAGTTTTTTGCCAGTCATTACTCAAAATCTGGTCTTTCTAGAATCAACATATTCGCTGTGAGATGTGGTTTGGTTTAACACTGTCTATACGGATTAGGAATACGCAATAAAAGCATCTTGTGTTTTTTGTAGTGTTAAAAAAGTTATTATATTCCTAAGTAAACACATTTCTAGCTTATCTTATTGACTAAATAACAGCTCTTTCAATTTAGATTTAGAGAGTTTCCTCGCAAATTTGAATTTGGGGGTTCTGGAAAAGAAATCAATGTCACAGTTGTAATGACCTTTCAGAATCTTAAATGTTTCTTTTAAATCGTCGTCTTTCTGTCAGTGTGGTAAGGCCTAATTTAGCTAATCTTTCTTCTTACGTTTTTTTTTAATGTTGAGGGAAGTTTAGTGAATCTACGTTGAACTCTTTCCAACAGACCTAAGCAGCACATCATGCTCGAGAATACGTCTTATGTAGGTTTTATATATTAGAATGCACATCTTTTCGGTGAATGCTCTTCTGATAAGATTTTCGCTTTTTTTACTATTTTGATAATGTGAGCTTCCCATTTAAAGTCTTGACTGATTGTAATACCCAGATCTTTCTGGTCTGTGACAATTTCTAGCTCTTGGTTGTTAATAAAGTATGTGAGATGCGGGTTATTATAGCCAATATATAGCACTGTGCACTTACTGAAGTTTAGATTGATAAGCAATTTTTGTCAATTCTTCGAGTTCTGGTAGGTCTTGATGCATTTGACCATGGTGGATAGAGGGGTCGCCGTAAAATTTAAAATTTAGTAAATTTTAAAGCATCATCACAGAAAAGGCCTATTCTGTTAAGGATCTTTTCTAACATGTTAGCGATGTATAACAGAAAAAGCAATGCTTCCAATACTGAACCCTGTCGTACTCCACTTAAAACCCTTCGTTTATTTGAGAGACAATTTTCTATTCGTACTTAAAAAGTTATTCTTAATAATTTTCCTCTACATTGTTCTAATTTTAATAGTATGTAGTCTTTGGATTGGTACCGAATCGAAAGCCTTTTCAAGGTCTACATATATAACATCAACTAGCCTTCATTGTGAGCCTCAGCCCATGCTTCGAGGTTGATAAGCAGGTTTGATACCACAGATCTTCGTGGTAGAAACCCATGTTGATTAAACAGTGGTACTTTTGCAAAAAATGGATGTTAGACTTATTTGTCTATAGTTATTTGGATCCAATCTCCTTTTTTATGTATAGGAATGATGACAGAGAGAAAGGAGTTTTGTGATAGAGGGAGCACTTCTTTTCAGTTAGATTGCTGGAACACCATCGGGGCCAGGACTAGAGTGCTGTTTTTGTTTATTTAAGGCTTGTTTAACTTTTTCGGGTGAAAAGGTGATGTGCTCAATTTACTCTCTTGTTCTGTTTTCGGGTTTGCAAAATGGTAGGTTGGTCACATCTTCCTGTGTAAAAACTCAGCTAAGTTGATCTGCAAATATCTCACAAACTTCTGTTGGATTTATCTTAATATCTCCTACATTGTCTTTTAAGGTAGGTATTCGTGGGTAGAGGACAGACCAAAAAGAAACTAAGGTACCTTTGGCAACGTTTCGGATTTAATTAATCCTTTTTCAAGCCTCAGATAGAAATGTTTCTTGGGTCCATAAGTACAGCGAACAGGGGTGAGTGTTGATCGAAGAACATTTTACTTTAAAATTTTATAAACAAATGAATTGCTAACCTAGATTCGACAGGTTAAAGATCATTGCCGTTTAGATGGTAGTAAATTTTAACCTCATATTTTTATAATAATAACAATTCATTTGTTTATAAAATTTTAAAGTAAAATGTTCTTCGATCAACACTCACCCCTGTTCGCTGTACTTATGGACCCAAGAAACATTTCTATCTGAGGCTTGAAAAAGGATTAATTAAATCCGAAACGTTGCCAAAGGTACCTTAGTTTCTTTTTGGTCTGTCCTCTACCCACGAATACCTACCTGATTCTATAATAGGACACAAAATGCACACAAACAATCAAGATTGTCTTTTAATGTAAAACTGTGATGTAAGTGTGCTATTTATGTAACTGTGTAAGCTTTTTGGCCCTTTGTTGAGAATGGATTCTTCATAAGATTTTTTTTTAGCATTTTTGATGTTTGCTTTAATTTCGTTATTAGACTGCATGTATAGCCTGTAATTTTCTACACTGCGAGTTTGCCTATGGTTGCGAATATTGGACACTTACAAAAGTGATAAAGAACAACTAAAAATATTTAAAAGAAAAATTATTCATAAGATCTTTGGACGATGGTTATTGGCAGATACTAATGAATTATGAATTAAAACAGGCGATATATGGCGCACAGATCGTGAGATTAATCAAAAGTAGAAGAATAGCTTGGTTTGGAGATGTACAGAGAATAGATGAGACCATGGGCGTAGTCAGGGTCTCGGTTAGGGTGGGGCAAAAAAGCAAAAAAATGTACAATCAAATATTTATTTGCCCTTTAATTCTCGTAAAGCCAGGCAGGTGACAAGAACCCCCAGAAAAATAATGAACCGGAGACCCGCCGAAAGAAGAGTAAGAGAAAGTCACGAAAAAGTTGGATAGACGATGTCGAAGCTGACATCAAGAATATGGGAATAAAAGGCGCTGGTTAATCAAGCTAAAACCCACCAGGGATTGTAATGCCATTTGAAAAAGAAGGTAGTAGGCATTTCTATTCTTCGTTGTTAGAAATGTATCTACGACACGCGGCGGTCGAACCCTACCCCAATAAACGTTTTTATTTTATATTGTTTCTTTTCTTCATTATAATCTTCTAACCCGCATAATAATGATTTCATGATTGTTTCATCGTTTGCCCTAGACAAGGCCATTGTCTTTATATTACAATGAATAATATGATTAACAAAGTGAAATGTATTATAATATTTATAATTTCATTTTGATCATATGCTTTTAAATTGGGTCCTGCTGGAACAGTGGAAATGTGTAGTTTTACTGTTGGTATAGCTCGTTTTTTGTTATACTAACATTTTCCAGGAAGACCATTTCTTAACCTTGACATTTATAAACATTATTTTTATGTCTTGGTTACAGTCTCTAGTAATGTCTGGTTGGTGAACCTTATACCTTTTTGTTATAAATATATTATAAATAAATTAATTACAGAGTAAGAGTAACCTCTCACGCTAATAAGGAAACTTTATAAGCAAAAATCCTAATTTTTTGTGACCTTTCATATTCAGTTGAATTTCAGAGTCTGGATTATTAAAGAAAATATCAGGACCTGCAATAGGCGAATGGTTAGCAGCGTCTGGGTTTTTAATAGAAACATTTAAAATTTGTTCTTCTTGTGATATTTTTAATTAGGGAATAACGCATAGTTCAGCAGCACTGAATGGTTGTTGTTAACACATGTTTTGCTAGATCGCGGTTAGAATTTCTAGTACAGTAAAGTCTTGTATTCATTCTGCTATGTCAGTCGTCACAGATAATCCAGAGCCTGCCCATAAATTAGGTATAACACAACTCTAAGTAAATTACTCAGTTCTGAAATGATTTGTTGCTTGCCCACTTGTGATACAATATTGGATGATACACCAGAATTTTCAGAAAACATCGTAGAATACGAATATCTATGGGGGAGATCTGTCATGTGTTGCAGAACCACTCTGGTGGGTGTGTCGTTTTTTCAAAAAGAGAAAACTCAAGTTAGTTCATCTGAATAACAGATCGTTCAGCAGCAGTTATTTTTGAGCAAATGGCATTAATTTAGGTTCTTGCTCTTTTTCAGGAAGACCCTTTCATTGATTATATAGTGGCTAAAGATGATCATTTTCGTACTATTTAACCTTTTTTATGAGGCCGTATTTTATGATATTTTAGCTTTGCCCCCCCCTTATATACGCCACTGGTCTCTAGTATAGTAGAGTCTTGTATTCATTCTATATTGTGTCATTCATCACAGATACAATTCATATTATGTTTAACACAACTCTTGGTAAATGTTAATTATTTATTTGTGGTTTAAGGCACTTTATCTTATAAGATTTTCTGTAATCAAAAGATACTCTGCCGCTCTTTTAGGGCCTGCAAAGCTCCCGACTACAGAATATTTTGAGAAATGGGAAGTAGATAAGTAACTGTACATAAACCATTAATGTCAAATAATTATAGTAATTGTAGTTTTAACTTTTAGCCACATTCAATTTTCTGTAATAAAAAAATCTTTGGGAAATTTTAATCATTGATTTTACTCGTAGTTTGATGAGTATCAGTACCATCTAATAAGATCTTCAGTGACGAAATTATCTTTGAGAGCTACTTCGGGGCTTTAAATGCTCCTGAGGTTAAAAAATGTTGACAAACAATATAATGCTTTACGCTGAAAATTACTGGCGGACCCTGTACATTACCCTTAGCTTGTATCCTCGTAGAAAGTGGCAACTGTGGCAACATGGCACCCTGCAGTAAGAGCGCCGCAGGACCGCTGATACACAAAAGCAGAATACAGAAAATCTAGACAGCAGGAGCAAAAGCACAGCCTGCTTGCCAAAGCTCAACGTAAATATAGAGTTTCAGTCTGTAGCGCGCGAGTAGGCATAAACAATGTAGGTTTATAGGGTATAAGTGCAAAAAACCTGGTGATAATGTAAAATAAATGCGTTTTTTGAATGAAAATTGGGACCAATCTGCAGTTGTGCACATCAATTTGTATTAAAAAAGTTTGATAAAGACAGTTTTGTGTTATAAAAATTTTAATTTGTTAAAGGAGAGGAAGGACTGTAAATGATATTATAAAATTTATCTACATTAATTTTTGAAAGAAGTGCTGTAGAAATAAAAAAAATTAGAAAACTTTTCATATTTCACTTTTTATGGGACCAAGTTTAAGAAATGAGTATTAAAAAAGCCGGAGTTAATTTTTAAAACAAAATAAAGTGCACTAAAAACCATAATGTGACTGATTTTTGTTACTTTTTGAGTTATTGTTTTACCTGTAGCGGTTTTTTTCTTGAAGTTAAGTGTTTTTGAAAGTAGACTTTATTTGAGGAAATGGTTTGGAGATAATGATGGATTGGGGTATAAGACGTATGTATAGATATTAAGTTATTTTTAAATTTTAAGCATAAGTTTAAATATATTTTTTTTACTTTACAAGTCCCCAAAGCACGCAAAGTATTGTTTTTATCAAAACAATTTCGTTTGTAATGTCAACTGTAATATTTAGTGGTTTCTCGTCCTTAATTAGCAATTTTGTCGTGACCTCTATCTATGTCTCTTTCTTTCTAAACGACCATAAATCATTTTTGATAAAAAAAAGATTGTAATTAATCTTAATGAGTTTCTAAAACTTCGCTGTTGCCAAGGGTAGATTTTTAGAGTTAAAAATTAACAAAAATTCTAAAGTTTGATGGGAGCGTCCTATGAATATGAGGATTATGACGTTATTTTTATTTTCTTATTTATTTTACAATTAGAAATTCGGTCCTAATTATTTTTCTTGAAATATAAAATCTACTATATAGATTTGGAAACTTTTTTGAAAAATGTAGCGTGTGTAGTGTCGGGTCCAGTAACTGCTTACAAGTGGATCTGTTTATTTTGATTGAATTGCGATTGGTTTGCCTACTTTATTGATTTCGAAGAAACTTTCGATCGTATTAACCATAATAAATATTAAAAATACAACAGTACCTAGATTACAAAGATTTATGAGTTATTTTTAACCTTTATTGGACCCAGATTTTTTTTTTTTTGAGTTGGAGAAATTAGGTACAGTCGAACCTCTATAACTCGAACCTGAAAGGACAACCAAAACAGTTCGAGTTATGGAGAGTTCGAGTTATAGAAACTCGAGTTACATAGGTTAAAATACATGTAAAAAGTGCAGGGACCGCTTAAAAGGTTCGATTTATAGAGGGGTTCGAGTTATAGAGGTTCGAGTTAGAGAGGTTCGACTGTATATTGCAGTAATTTTTTTAGATTTGGCAGATGTCTGTGCTATCTGCAGTGCTTTTCGAGAGAAGTACCTAAGTGTATCAAAAACTATTTTAAATACCGTTTGAGAACGTATGCAGGATGTTATCTAATAACATGCTTATATTTAAGGACGTAATTCTTGGGTTCATTTTAAGAAAAAAATTTCATATGAACATATTTCCTAAACGTCTTGCCTTTTGCGATACAGGGTGTAAAAGATTTGAAAAAAATCTAATTTTTCATGGGCGCACCCAAGGGCCCGGCCCACGGCTTAAGAATATTTTAAATAGTATTTAACTATTTTATGAGTAAAAAAATAAAATAGCATAAAATACGACATTATATGGTCTCGGGCCCCTTCAAGACATATTCTTGGGTGCGCTCCTGCCTTTTTTAATAAATTTAATATGATACTGCTCTATACTAGATATGTTTGTGAAATTCGGTACACACTTTCTATTCATCAAGAGATATTTTCTGATGTATAACATGTTTTTGTTTTATTTTGAACAGTGGCTTTCGGGCGGGAATTAGAGAGAGAGGGCGGTATTTTTAAAGAAAATAATAAATGGTTTCTTTCTCGTATCGGGTCTAGCGAGATGCAAGTGCATGCATTTAATTTTATTATTCAAAAATTGCATGTCAATCGGAAAAAATAATGAAACAAAGTTCAGCAGCAAATGATGAACAGTGGCAGTGGCGTATATACGTGGGGGGCCTGGGGGGCGAACCGAAGTTAAATTTTTTTTAGATATTTTCCATATATTTCATGAATACAAACATAAAATAGCATAAAATACAGCCTCATGAAGTCTCGTCCCCCCGCCAAAACTGTCTCGGGCCCGCCCCGAAACTTTTTTCAATATACGACACTGAACAGTGGCGTACCATAAGTTTCTTAAACAATACCTAAATCCATTCATGATCGAACGCCTCTGGTCGAAATTAAAAAAAAAACATGTTAGACATCAGAAAATGTCTCTTGATAAAAGAAAGTGTCTACCATTTAATAAAAATATCTAGAGCAGTATCATATATTCAATAAAAAAGGCAGCGGTGCATCCAGGAATATATCTTGAAGGCGGCCGAGACTCCCATGATGCCGTCTGAAAATATTTAACACTCTGTATCTTAATAATTTAGCGGCTTAGGACATATGTTTATATAAAGTTGTTTTCTCAAAATGATCCCAAGAATTACCTCCTTAACTATTCGCATTTTATTTAATAACACCATGATAGATACTGCACGGTAAAAAAAATTGTCTTAGATCAAAGCAAATTGCTTTGAAGTAAAATAATTTGTGCCTTCCTATTCATCAAGAGAATATCTTCTTGATATAGCACAAATTGTTTTATTATAAATTGGAACTGAATCATTCTAAGGCACCGTTTTCTCTGGAAGCAAAATATCACTTATATAAAGACAATTTGCTTTGTTACAAAATGGAGTATACTGAAACAAACCAATTAAAGAAGAATAATAAAGTCTCATTTCAAGATTAAACGCTACGTTGAACTAAAAAGAAATATTTTAATTCAAAACAAATTGTTTTAAGGTAAAACAATTTATTCAAGACAAAAACGTGTTTTTATTGTAGAAAATTTTTTTCACCGTGTGTATTCAACTAAAAGGTGTATTATCACCTAAACAGCAGATTCGATGTCTAGGGTGTATTTTCTTATAGAAGCTGTTAAGAGTGTAAAACAAGTTTTATCAAAATAAAAAACTAACCTTAAGACCCCTTAAGAAGAACCTATATAAAAAGTTATTTAAAAATCTGAGCTCTCAAAATGATACTTTCCTTCTGCCAAAAGGTGTCAGAGAATTATAAAGAAAAAGTTGCAAAAATCTTATTGGAAATGCTAGAGCCTACTTGTTGCATAAAACTTTTTTGTGTAAAATGAGACAAAATCTGCAATTATAGAAATTCGCTTAATTAAAAGGCTAGTTTTTTAGTGAATATGAAAGGATACATTCTTGAGTAGAAATACTTTTTTTCACGATCGAAATAGCGTTCCATACTTGTTGGTATTTTACAGTTAAAAATACACTGGTATACAAAATATGACCTTTTGCATTTGTAAAGTAGCTTTTTCCAGCGGCGGCTCGTGTTTTGAGTCGGTAAAAGAAAATTCGGGGTGTTGTGTCCAAATATTTACCAAGTCGTTAAAAAACATACTCACATAGCACAAAAATCACATCAATGTTAAATTAACGTGAACAAGAATAACAAAGTTATTTTTTACTAGAAAACAACCTCATACCATGTAATATTTATTTTGTTAAATCTACCTGCTTAAAGATAACTTAAAAACAAGGAGAAATCAAGCTATAAAAATGTACTTTTTGCTGAAGTTTCTGGTGCTGTGTATATAATGTCTTTTTTACCCTCGTTATTTTCATGTGCCAAATTCACACTTGAAAAATCCTCCACAACATGTTCTAAGAGGCCACTAGAGAGAACCTTTTTGCGTCTTTTTTTGTCACGTTTTTTTAACAACTTCTTTTTAAATTAAAATTGACGCGAAAGGAAGTTAGAAAAGTTCACGAGTTTAAGACTACAACACTTCAAGACAATTTTAAAGATGGCGCTCAAAGCAAGACAAAATATCTATATATACATTATGTTTTTTTTTAAGCTAAACAGGGTTTTTTTAACAGTAGACACTTTTACAGAATATTAATGTGTCTTTATCAGGTTAATAACTGATGCGTCGTGATCGTGAAGGATCAGGAATCAGTTCCTTAACAGGTTTTTGGAGTTTAGAGGCCAAAGCACTCCCTGATACGTTTCGCCAAAGTGAAAACTGCTGACAATAGGTGTTGCTGCTGCTAGTAAAATCTCAAAAATATTCGGAAGAAAAGCCATGCAAGTCGCGTTTTGAAATTCGTGTAGAAAAAGCGTGAATCTAATATGATTTTGAGGTTGATAAAAATCACTTGAAAATAACGTAAAATCATTGCTGTTTTAATTTGATAATGGCGTTATTACAACGCAGTTTTTAGCAACGTTATTTTTTATAACGTTAATGAATGACTTATTAAGCTTGCTTTCACATATATGAAATAACCGTTTTTTTCTAGCAGCTTTTAAAATCAACGTTTTTTTTTCTCTCGCCTTTTTTACGTGTTAAACACGTGATTGTGCTATGTGTGTACCTACTACTACTACGTTTGGGGTTTCTAATTCTATTTTTTTAAAAGAAACTAACCCATATCCACCCAAATTGCTTCATCAAATGACTCAAAATTTATCAAAAAATCTGCTGAAATAATTCATATGTATTCTAAAGGGCATAAATTAAAACAGCCACGCTCCACGCACATTAACAATGCGAGTAATACGACTAACTGATGGCCTGTGTCAGGCACAAAATTACTTTAATTTTTCCTATTTCAACAACGCTAAAATGTCCAACATTGGCCCTATCTCTGTGGTTCATATAGGCTGCTGATAAAATGGATCTCTATTGGAAGGAGCCAACAGAAAAGTGGCACATCCTTATTGGGCAGCGTGTTCTACGCTGCTTTGGGTTTTAGTGGCCCATTCATCGCTTCTCGTCGAGTTGGAGTGTGATCTATATAATTGCACAGGGTTCTATAAATAAACTAAAAAGAAATGCATAAAATAAAATAAAAACCTATAAAGATGTTTTAAAAATGAAAAAGAAACTTGTTTTTGTAGAAAAATAGAGTAGTGTCCTGGCACCGTGGCACTACCTCACGAGCCGCTACTGACTTTTTCTAAATGATAAGAAACAAGGCGTGGGAATCACTAATAATAGGCGACGGCGAGGGTTACGTCAGGGCCATCTCCACGAGTGTATAGAAGGTCTAGTCACCCAGGGCGGCGATAAATTAATCAGGCAATCGGCAAGTTAAACTCCAAAAATGTCTACTGTTGTAGAAAGTGTTGTTTCACTTTAGACCCAAAATTTAAAACCCAACCCTAAATTTTCTTAAAACATATATGACATTTGACATTCCAACATATCCCCTTTTCTGGAAGCTACGGAAAGCTTGAGAGCATGCACCTCTAATAAGACGTAAATGGACGAAAACGTTTCCGAATAGGCGAATTTCAACCAGTACCTCTGAAGCTCAGTTTGTAGAGCGTCAGCTTTGTAAGAGGAATTCAAATACAGGCTGAAGTAAAATCTTTTTATTATCTTGTATTTCTTATGCCACTTACTTTATCCGTTTTATAATTTATACCCTAGGGTGCTAAAACTAAACAATTTTAAAAAATTATATTTAAATACCCCTGATTAACTAGAGCCCTCCATTATGCCCTCTCTTGTACGATTCTTTCCACCTTCTTATTCCCATATTCTTGATGTCCTCTTTGACATCCTCTATCCACCTTTTTCGTGGCCTCACTCTTACTATCCTTCCTGCAGGTCTCCAGTTCATGATTTTTCATGGTGCTCTCCTCTCATCCATTCTCGATTCATGTCCCAGCCAAGATATTTTTTTACTTTTGATGAATCTCCCGATCTTTGCGCCAATACAGGGCTCGACTTCGAAGGTTTAGCCTTTATGAAAAGCGTATAAAAAAGGATGAACTTATGGAAAGCAAGAAGTCAGGTGTGACTCATAATTCATTAATAGTTTTTATTACTAAACAGGAGCAACCAAAGTAAGATTTCCACTTTTAAAAGACGAAGAAATAGTCATTATTATTTATTTCGTTATTTTAGCTTTAATCAGGAAACATTAAATTAAAATTCTATTTTTTAATAATTTTTTCTTACACAATAACCTTGCTCTTTTATTAAAGTCGCGCTTAAATGCCGCTCAAGTGTTCGATCTCCTGGCGGCGGCTTACGAAGTCAAGTTGTTAAAAGTCACCATACACTATCCATAGTAGGGATGTACGACAGCCCTAAACCTCCTGCCACTATACTGGTTTCAGTCTGCAGAAAAAATTTTTTGTCACGTTTTACTACTCTTTTTAAAATTTTATTTTTGCCCCTTAAATGGAGGGGCCATTCCTCTTTAAAAAAAACTATAAGTTGAAATGCGGTGTTATGGTAATTGCAATTATTTAAGTTTTTAAAATAATTGAAAAATTATTTTACAGTTATAATGAAATTACAAAAATGCAATTGAATTACTAAAGCGATTGTTATTATTTGTAAAAAGCTATTTTGCTTTTATTATTTAAAGCAATCCACGTTACGTACTGAATTTAAGGGGTAAGTTCGGAATGTATTACGAAGGAAGATGGCTCCTAAATTAAGCATTTTCACATTTTGTAAATTATGAAAAAGTGAAAGAAATAAATAAAAAAGTAATTGTCAACTACTTTTTTTTATTTTGCAAGTAGGACATTTATAATTAAGTTATTTTTTGTTGTAATTAATTACACAGTTTTCTAAGTACATTCCTGTAAAGAAATTTGTAATGTAATAGTTACTTTTCAAAGTATTGGTTTCAATAAAGTTGAATTTGAAGGAATATTTTGTTTGTGCGTGTAGTAATCTTCTTTAACATTTTTGCCATGTTAGAAAGCTCTACCAGTACACTTAATTACGGATTCGCAGTATTGATTATTAGTCACACAGTTCAAATGATATCTAAGAGATGGCGCTACAGCAATTAAAATCAAGGGGTTTTAAGGATTTTATGCATCGCCGTCTTTGGCCTACTCAGCCAGTAAGAGTAACGTCATTAGATCGCGAAAAGAAAACCATTTTCTTGAATTGCTAACTTGACAACAGCGCTAAACTAATTATCTCTCTTAGTGCCATTTATTTAAATAGCGATCTTGCTTCAGTTCACATATTTTTCAATGGCCAAACGATCGTTGACGAACCCTGTATTAGCTGTTCTAATTAATAATAATTTATCCGTACGAGAAGACGGGAGGTTTTATATAAGGGGAGGACAGGTAGTATGCATACACATTCACGGTTGTTATTATTGTTTTACTTATTTAGTCCTTGGTCTTATGCTACCAACTCTCCGTTTTCTAATTTTTTAGTTTTCCCCAGGCGTCAAAAGTCTTGTCCGGTCCTTTTAATGTAAATGTCGATATTGATTTATAGATAGATATAGCACAGAAAAACATGTATCACATAATATGAATATTTGATAAAGCCTAAAACTCAATAAATTTTCCATTAAAAATCACCTACGATTGTTTTTATTAAGAGAACTCTCGGAAAAAATATTTAAAAAATAATATTATTATATAATTATGGCGATTCTAACAGTGCCTTTAATTTGTTAGGTAGGAAATTTTTTTTTCGGGAAACCAGGAATGAACTTTATTTGCAAAATACAACAAGAATTATACAATACATTGCAAAGTAATATTATCATACAACTTAAACTAAATACCCAAATTCAGAGTTAAACTTATTATTTTAGATACCTATATGTAAAATCCACATAGCAATCCTTCTATAAAATGTTAATGTACCTATACCTAATAAATCAACGCTAGAAAATATCAGCTTATTTATTTTTATGTATCAGTTAGATCAGATTGCTGTATCTAATTATTGAGATGTGTGCCCAGTCAAAGTCCAAAAACTCTTTGGTTTAATATTATTGTAGATTTTTACTTGTTTGTTGTGGAAGATAGTTAATAAGTCTTATTGATTGTATTAAAAAATTGTGTAAAGTTTAATCTTTGCTTAGGAATTATAACTTGATTTTTATTCCGTGCATCATGTGAATGTACTGTTTGATGTGTTTGGAGTTTCCTAGATTTTCTTTAGAATACTGGAGTGCCTGCTGAATGTAGATTTCTGGAAAAGTTAGTATACTAAGACTTTTAAAGTATGGCAGCTTTTTATCTAAAAATCTAATTGCCTTTTTTCGTTGTTTGCAAATTTTTAGCCATTATGTACTTTGACCCATGGTAAAACCCCATACATAATAAGGCTCTGGAACATACCCAATGCCCATGTATGCGATTCTGCTTATCTCTGCATCAGTATATGTTGCATTATTTTTCTCAGTAGAAAATTTTAAGTTTTTGAATAGTATCGCAAGTTGAATTCTTTAAAATAAAGGAAGAATTTGAAGTGATTTATACAGCATTGAGGTATTAAAACTACGGTCACTCATCGACTTTACGATGAGTGTCCTTAATAAAAACCCTAGAAGTAAATTGTTAACAGACAAATAGATACGGGAAGTGACTTAAAAGTGTCCGTTTTCAATTTTTCCCTTTATTTTCGATTTTAATCAATAATTCATATATTTTCGGAAAATGGGCAAGAACTACTGAACAAAAACCAGAAATATTTGTTAATCACCTTTACTCAAAATGGGCCTCAGGAGGGTTATAAGAATAATAAAATGAATAGAAAACAACAAGATAAGCATATGACAATGACTTCGACAGTTTTTAAAAACCATGGGAGTAAATGGTGTAATTTGGTCTATATTAAATAATAACTTCGGTATTTCTTAACCGATTTTAAAAATTCTACCAAAATGTGCGTAAATGTCAGTTACTTTTTTTGTTTTAATTTTGGCAACCGACTTCACGTAGAAAAATTAAAAACATAAATTCTAAGAAACCTTCAGCTTTTGAAGATCTTTAAAGCGAGGTACTAGAATAACAGAATTACTAATAAAAGCTAGTATGTATTCATTAGCCGCAGGCAGCATTTAGGCTAAAATATGTTCAAATGCAGACTGTTGCAGAAGTTATCATGGATCCCATAACCAGAAAAAACGCCAAACCAAGTATCCTACTAACCAATATCACTTTTACCAATCGTATATTAACTCTTTGAAAAAATATTGCAAAAGCAAACCAATCATAGAACCCAATTCATCACAACAAAATAATCTCACCCCCCTCCCAATTTGTATTACGAGATAAGGACAATATTTCATAACAATATTGAAAAATTATAAGTGGAAATATGGTAATCTGTCTAGATGTAGCCCAAGCCTTTGACAAAGCGTGGAACGACGAGGTAATTTATAATTTAAAACTCTTTCTGCCAAATTCTAATTTCAATGTTTTAACATACATATCGGACAGATATTTCAAAGTAAAACAAGAAGAGGCTTGTACTGGGCTCTATTAAATCTGTTATTGCAATATTCCAACATAGGCGTGATCACAGATGACGCATTCCAGTATATTCCTGTTACAATAAATAACCATCTCATACCATAAACTAATAAAATATATTATACTCGTTTCTGCTCATACCATACTCCAATCAGGCTAAACACCTCGTCATGATGCTTGCTACAAAATTGCGTTGTGTACTAGTTGATAGAAAATTGTTGTTCTATAAATATTTGATCAAACCTTTCTAAACTTACAGTATTTAGCTTTGGGACTGTACAAAAAAATATATTCATCGCTGAATGATCCTTGGTATACAAAGAATAGTGATCTTCACCAAGTCTTAAAAATAGAAACTGTTTAGACAATCAAAGGATTTGCAAAAAATCACCAAGCTTGTGGTACGGGGTAGACCTCGTTACGTCAGATGTCTTATCAGGGGACTATCGACCTCTGCCCGCCGTAGATTCCAGGTACTCTCCGACCCGGAGAGTTAGCACCTGTCTAGGGTCTCTTTCCCAAAGTTACGGGAGAAGACGACATCGAAGAGATATATTATACAAACATCGTACAAAGCTTGAAGGAAGCAAGCAAAGAAGCTGTGGGATACCAAGATAATAGAGATAACAATAAGATGTGGTGGACGGAGGAAATCCAGAATTGACTGAGTACTAAAGAGCAAAGAAACCTAGAAATCTACAGGAAAACCAGAAGACAGCTAAAACATTTGATACGCACGGAAAAAAATTAAATGTTCGAGCGCAAATGCCACGATATAAATACATACGTAGAAAGTAGTACTACAAGGGACTGCTACAGGGGACGAGACTTGAATATCTGTCGAACTCTTCGAGGAGAGACATAGAAGTACACGGAGAGGAAGTAATTATCGAAAACGAAATGATAAAGAATAGCATTAAAAAGCTTAAATCCGGAAAAGCTAGCAGACCTGGAAGAATATACGCTGAAATGCTCAGACATGGATCAGACAGACTACTAGAAAATCTCCTATCTATTATCAATCAATGCATAAACGGACATCCACTACCTGATGATTGGAAAATAGCATTCATCTTCTCAATACATAAAATAGGAAACAAGCTGGAATGCAACAATTACAGAGGAATTTCAGTAACCAGTATTCTAAGTAGATTGTACGGTAGGATTCTTAGAGATCAAATAGAGAATGATTTTCATGAACAAGAAGAAGAGCAAAGTGGGTTTCGCTCAGGTAGATCTTGTAATGATAATGTTTTTTGTCTTAAAGTAATTGAGAAAAGGAGTGCCAGAAATACAGAGACTTATGTTACCCTTATGGACCTACAACAAGCATAATATGATACCGTTGCAGTAGAAAAATTATGGACTGTGTTAGAAGCGATAAAAGAAAGAGTTAAAATCTAAAATTAAAATTGGAAATCGGCTTTCAAAAGAATTCCTATTAACGAAAGGCTTAAGACAGGGATGTTGAATCTCTCCAGGTCTTTTTAAAATATATATCGCAGTAGCTCTAAGCTGGAAACACAAAGTACACGCCATGGGAATACAACTTAACGACCGGTTTACCATATACACACTACAGTTTGCGGACGACCAAGTAATTGTAGCTAATGATAAAGAAGACGTGGAGTATATGATGAGAAAGTTAATGGAAGAATACCAAAAGTGGGGGTTAACAGTAAACGTGGACAAGACACAGTACTTATGTATTCGAAACGAATCAAGTGAGTTAGAACTAGACAGTGGACAAATAATATGCAATGAGTATGTATACTTGGGTGTCACATTTGATAAGACAGGAAGAAATTTTAAAGAACTGGAAAAAAAATAGTAAAAGCAAAAAAGGTTACTGGATGTCTTAACAGTATTTTATGGAGCACAGTGATAAAAAATAATGTAGAGTTTGAGCTATATATCAAACAATGGTGAAAAGCATGCTGTTGTATGGATTAGAGACTTGTCGCGTAACAGAAAAATACAAAGCAAAAATGGAGTGTCGAAATGGATACAATAAGATGATCAATGAGAATATCTAGAACATATCATATAAGATATGACATCATAAAAAAAAGAATGGGAATCGAGGGAAGCATAACGGATGACATTACTAAATGACAAGTGATATGGTACGACCATATACAACGGATGAACAACGAGAGATTACCAAAGCAGGTCCTAGAATGTCAACCAATAGGGTGCAGAAAAAGAGGGCGTCCTAAACTGAAATGGCAACAGTCAATTCAAAGACAGAAGATTATTGTTAGGATCAAAGGAGGTGGAAAATAGGCGTCGGACAACGTAGAAAAACGTTCTAAACCGATAAAGTATAGTAACATTACAGCAATACAAGATGAATATTCAAAAGAGTGAAATCATTTAGTGGATTATGCACGTTCGTCAAAATTCACTAATACAAATCAGAATAAAACCATTCATTCATATATTAACACACCAGTTGTGATTTTTGGATAGATAAGCATAGGGACTGTAGTAGGTAGTATTGTTCGTTAGTTTATATAGCAATCTCTAATAATCACACTTAGTGATTCAATAAAAAAATCTATATTTTCAAAACTAAAAGGTTATGAATATTTTACTGGTGGTATTCTAAGTATTATACAAAGCAGACTGTCGCGAAAACCGCAAGTTACTATCGTGATAGTCCTGTCACTAAAATTTCGGAATCGGGAGACCCTGGAAATTACTACACAGGGTCCTCTGAGATGTTGATATTTAATGAGCTACTTTCTCATGTGTCCCTCCTAGAGAGACGATTAACTAAAATGCAAACGTAAAAATCCGCCATAAATCTTGTTCACTATCTGCCAAGAATTACCTAAAGCTTCACTGTCTGATTTGGGACACTCTGTCTATGGGTAAGCTAAAGGTCGTGGTCGACGGTCGTCGGAAACAAGAAGAGATAAAGATCGCAAGAGTCAATGTACACGAGGCAAATCGTGACCAGCTCAGTAAAACCAAAATAAAGAAAATCAACGAACAAGAAGAAAGAAGAAAAAAACAACATATCACGCAGAGATTTAAAAAGCAAAAGCGGTTTGTTTAGTCCCTTGCTGTTTGGACACGGAGTGTCTTAAAAGTCTAAAATAGTACAATTCTCAGCAATTTACTAGGCTATTAAAAAATAAAGCTTTAAGTGACCCGCGATGCGTAACAAATAATGTTTTCTTCAATACTGTATTGTACTTAAAGGTAATGGAGGACTTATATAGGTTAGATTTGGGTTTGGAATCATGATTATTTTTTTGTAATTGGCGGTATATATACCAAGTACAAAAGTTATCTTTAAATGCTGCACGGTAACGATGAGGAATCACAAAGAAAGGTCCACAAAAGTCGATAGCTACACTCGAAAAAGGTTTAAGTTGATTGATTCGATGAGCGGGAAGTGAACTCATTATCGGCGGCCTATAGGGTTTAGGGTTGATTCTAAAACCTTGCAAACACTTGGATATAGTTCTTTGAATTGCCCGTCTGGCAGATAATATCCAAAATTGCTGTAAAAGCAGATTATGTAATGTTTTAAACCCATGATGAAGGTATTGTCTATGAGTGGACTCGATAAGAAGAGAGAATAATATAGTAAGTAACAATCAGTTACAGTACAATGTCAAAAATTGCCAATAAACTGGCGAATGCAATGGTAGCTACAATTTTACACATTTACCATTTAGAGGTAATAGAATACCACTTAGAGATGGGCGGACGATTTGAAGAAACACGCGGGAACTAGATGGATAAACACGGCGACAGACAGAGAAGAGTGCAAGATATTGGGGGAGGCCTTTGTCCAAAGATGGATTGAAGAAGGCTAAATGGAAATAGAATACCGCTTGCTCTCCTCTTCGATTTTCTTCGCGCAAAATTATTTGTGCAGGAGCGATCAGACACAAGTTCTTAATAATTCCTTCTTTATCATTTTAAAATGGATGTTAATAATGATAAGCCAGACTTTTAACCGATACTAACAAACTTATCTAGATCAAATCAGTGATAGTATAGATTCACCAAGCCAATCATAAATCGTTTTCAAACACAAGCTAGTGCATTTTTATAAATAGACCTCCGGTGGCAAAAACGTCAAATTTGACTTTTTAATGTTTACCTATTACAGTGGGGAACACTGTTTTACCTGAAAATCGGTTTAGCTGTTTAGGAGCTATCGTGTTACGGACAGACGTACACACACACGCGGCGATATCTCAATTTCTTTTTTTAACAATACCTTTTACAGCCGTTGCTGCGCGAGCTAGGAAGGTAAAAAATTGGGTGTACCACCCTGAAGAAACACCCGGTACACAAACTCGAATCACCTTTTGTGCTATAGGCAGCTTCAATAAAAAAGGTATTTGCACAAAAAATAGTCAAAACACTAAGAAAACTCCATAAACTATAACTATGGATCTATCCTTACAACTTAATTGTTCTATGTCAAACTAAGGCTTATCTTATGGTTGTATGCTCTGAGGACAATAATTCTAAAGTCGGTTATTGAAAATCCAATTAATTATCCATCCTATCATCGACATTATAGGGGAGTTTGCTGTGATAAATGATGCAACCATGACCTTTGCAACAATGTGTGGTACATTGGGAACTCGTATACTATGATATTATATATTCGAGTTCCTTAATAAAGCAGTTTAATTTTTATATCATCTTGGATACAGGGTAAAAACTACTATGTTTTTATATCGTGATAGTTTTGTGGCTTTTGTTAGACCTGACGTTAATTGTCATGGTGATACGCGTAGTTCTTTGGCAAAGACCACAGTAGATATTTGTCTATGGTAAAGACGAAGAAAATTAAGATACAAGCAGTGATATAATTATTTTATTTGGAATAAACATCGAGAACAAAGTGAAAAGTTTCAACTTACTTTAGCGGGTAGTTTAAATTTTGCATATTGAGACTTGTATTTATTTACTATTCGCTTGAAACAAAAGAGACACATGACATACAGTCAAAAGGAGATTGTTAAGAAACTTAAAAAATTCTCGGCTGGAACAATTTTTCTAATAACCAGGAGGTCATGGAGTAAAACAACATATTTGAAGTACTTGTAGTAGTGGGGCGTGACCCACAGGTCCGACAAGTATGCCAGAGTAGGCTCTTTTTGTCATGCCTAAGGTCTGTCCCCTAACCCACTATCTGCACTTCCGTTTGATGCCCCGGTATCTCATTGTCCTTCCTGTTCTCTTTTCAGTATGTCGGATCATTTGAGCAAATGCAGCTCTTCCTCGCTGACATTTTGCTACGAGGCGTCTTGATGTCTCTTCTTCCTGTTTATAGGTTGGACAGGGAGGGTCATTCTTAACTCCTATACGCGTCATGTGCTCTCTTCATCGGTTTAGAATACCTATCAGCAGTCCGAGATCTTTTCGTGTCCTTCCTAGCAACCATCGAAGTCTGGTCGCATTTGGTCGGTCTACGAGTTCTCTGATCTGTCTGCAACCCTTTCGTGTTTCGAAGTTATTTGACATTGCGTCCTGGGCCTATTTGTTGAGTGCGCTCTGCATTTGTCTTTTTGTCACGCCCAGAAGCGGTTCTGGGCCTCATAGGCGGTTCCTGCTCCGATCCGTGCGAGTTAGTCTGCCTTCTCGTTGCCTGGTACCCCCATATGCCCCGGAACCCAGACCAGCGTCACCAGTTTGCCATCGGTTAGGGTCTCCAGCGCCTCTGGGCATTCTTCCATCATGCCGTCAGCAATCTTGGGTGGGCCTAGTGCCTTTAGGGTAGCTTGGCTGTCTGAGCATATATATGATAAGGGCTCGGTTGCTTAACGGGGTAAGTCGGTCAGACATCCAAAGTTACCTCTCATAAAGGAGAAGCTAATTCCGAACACAAGAACAGGTTTTTTGAAATCAGAGCAACTTTTTTTTGTCTCGAAAAAATTAGGATCACCACAGCTCACTACTATAGTCTAGTAGTAGTGTGAGCTAAAATTAACATTTACTAGAAAAAATGCTGTAAAGTAAAGTTATAGTATTTGGCCTGCTTTAGCAGCAGTATAAGTATGGTAATAAATCTGCGTAGTGAGAACAGTAGCTTTTTTGTTGGATATGTATTCAGACCAACTGACAAATATTTTCCTCCTATTTAATACTTGTGTCGATTGAAACCTTTTATTTTTTCTTCATGTTTAAGTGAACTTTTTCCCACCTAGAAAAGTGTCAGTTTTCTTTATATAAATCAGTTTATACAGGGCTTGCCAAGGAGTTATTTTTATTCAGAATTTGGATTAAAGAGGAATAGGATAACTGCAAGAGGCTAGTCTCAAAATTAAACATAAGTTTAGAACATAGCATCGTTCGTAAAAATGACCCGTTTATTCTTGAAAATTACAAAATGTAAATAAAAAATGTGTTGCGGATGCACTGCTGAAAACGAAAATAAGAAATATAGATAGCTTTATTTCTATCCCGTCTGCTTTGTGTGGAAAAATGTTCTCTAAGCTATATCATATAAATGATCGGATTTATCTGTGCAAAGGGGTTAGGTACTACTACCTATACCAATTGAATTTTCCAAAGATCAGCTCACGGCAGAATTAAAGTTCATATTATTCTAACGGAACCGATTCATATTTGGATCAAGTCTGTTAATTTATAGGTAATTATCCCTCAGGTTTTAAAAAAAAATTTGAGCCCGAGACCTTATGACTTAACCTCGTATTTTTTATTTTGTTTTCGTTTATTTGTTTTGTCCCTGCTGTATGTACATACCTGGTGATACCAAAATTAACTCCAGATCTTCATTATCTGGGTCATCATCTATACCTTCTAAAATGTCTATCGCAATTTTACTTACTATACCGTAAAGAATTTTAAGCAAAAAAGAAACGGGTAAACAATTGAAACATGATCCAGGTGAACAACAAAAAAATAGCTCATCGGTGAATTTCTTCGAAGGTGAATTTACAAACTCGCTCATACATTTGACCAAATGGCTTAAGTTAAAGGATTAAAAATCAATGAATTTTTATAGCTAATTTTTAGTAGAAAATAATGATATTAATGAGTTTGACATAACGTGTGGTTTTTGACGTATCGACGTTATTTATGGTGAATTGTCATTGACTAAGGATTTTGCGATAATGGTACGGACACTTATTCTTAACGGCTTGTGAGGTGTGGTGAGGGAAATGTTCACTTTCATTGGTGAGTTCACCACCTTTTTCCACGGGGAAATAATTTTACGGAGAAATAAAAACACGAGAGTTTTATGAGTTGTTAAAGTATTCAGGCCCTTTACTTTTATAAAAAATTAACCCTGTGACTTGACAGGTTAGTCGTCCGCTTATGTTCACCCATGAAAGTGAAAATTTTGGTCACCTCACGGGCTTTCAAGAATAAGCGTCATTAAAGACCAAGACGAGTCTCTTTGTTAAAAGAATATCATTAACAGAAACAGTTGATAGTATTATTTTGAGCTGCCTTGTAAAATATATCGAATCCACATTAAGATATTTTTACTATACATCAACGTGCTATGACGAAAGCCTAGGCTAAACTGTGATTTTTCCCAATCAGTATAAAAGAAAACTGCAGGCAAGGCAGTTTTTCGTTAGGTAGTGGCGTTGTTTATACGAATAAAGTTCTTTACTGCGAGGAGAAATGGAGTGATTTTTGTTTAGGTTTTTTCTATTATTTTTTAAAACCTAGCTTTTTTGATTTCAGAAAGATTTGGTAAGTTTTCTTTAATTACTTTATCATTTTTATTTCGACGCATTTTTTTTTTCAATTGTTTTTCATAGTTTTATTAATTAATTGATTCATTGATTCATTAACTCCTACAGCAAAGTTTGGTTTTGGACACTGAGAGACTGCACCTGCCTATTTTATTGTATCTCTTGCTGTATATTTTTCTTTGACAGTCTCCCTTCTTGGAGGGGCCTTTCACCAGGGTAGCTATTCTGGGCCACTATGCTGTTGATAGAGAAGTCATTTCGCACAACCCTCGACCGCTTAGAGTTTGCTATTGGTCAAAGCGTGTGATGTGGATGATCACATCGTTCAAGACCCAGAATAGCTACCCAGGAGGTTTCTCGTCATCCAGACGGTCAGTGCTGGGCACTCCGATAAGATATGCCTGATCACATACTCTGCAAGTGGGCTCATCTCTGTAGATTCCCATTCTGTGTAGGTGTTTTCTCAGTGTGCTGTGGTTTTGCCTCGGTGTTGAATGCCAGTAATTTCGATCGATCATCTACGCATCTTGTGATACATTTATGGATCGAGGTTTTTGGAATGCCAAATACAGGGTTTGGATCTATAAATGGTTTTTGAATGAACACGCAGATTCTCTAGCAAGAAATATCCTCTTCTTGCGACATAATCTGCGTGTTCATTGTCTGGTACATCGTGCTGCCGTCCTTAAGCTAGAATGCCGTTAACTATCTATAAAATTTTCCTGGTTTTGTTCAAAAAACCCTGAAAATAATAAACAAATGATGCTCCTTGATAACTGTAAGTTATTTGTTTCTTGAAAACCACAAAATCTGAAGAAGATTTGCTTACAAAAATTGATCTAGAATAATGTTGTGATTAAGACGGCACCAAAAAATCAAAATTGTCCAAATGTTGGTTAACGGCATTATAGCTTATGCACGGCAGCGTGTATCCCGGCACCCACGCAAGTGTATATCCTCTTTGCGCGGGAGAACGGAGATAAGTCAAAAAACACATTTTTGAGAAATTGTCAGTTAAAGTTTTTTACTGGCCAAAAAAAAAACACAAAACAAAAACTTAGGATAGTGAAATCTACTAATCTTAATGTGCCCAGTAAAAATTTCGGCCTCGAAAACCTCCCGCGCAAGAGGGATATAAACTTGTTCACCAGTATTTACTAAAGGGTCCACAGTGCTAAGTGCTACAATCCTAGGTTTAAAAGTCTACATTTTGGTTGAAGGTTTAACTTATTTTTCCCATGAATGCAATAGTTTTTAATATTTATATAAATTGTTCATAAATACCGTGCGATATGGCTCATCTTTTTTCATTGTAACAAAGACATTATTTCCACACAAAGGTTATAAATAAATAAAAAGAATAAAATGTTTTGGTTTAAAAAAGGGAAGCCATATTTAAACCTCCAAACGGCACTAGGAAATGTCGAATGAAAACGGTGTAAGTCAGTGTCAGCTGTCCGCTATATTTTACATGTTAATTTTTTTGACAAGTTAGCGACGAATAAACCGATTGTTTTGGGGAATGTATAATTGAAAAGGGATTCTAATATATCTTGTGCTTTTTACAGTATTTAAATATTGATACATATTTAATATGGTAATGCATCTAAAGACATAGTTTTCAGTTATTTATGTATTATTTAGCTTTGAATATTTTTGTATATAAGTTTTTTGTCAATCATGGATTATTTCTATTGTTTTTCGAACTTTAAACCACCCCTCAGGGGTGGTACTACAATTTGAGACTATTTTAAACGGGAATCCTACGACTGCACGGACAAGATTTCCAAAAAATGATATTTCGTTACAAAATTTTTATGTGGTTTTTCTTTATTTCTAAAGTTAATTTGAATTTATATGAGATGAAACTCATTGAGAAATACTTACTATCATATTGCACATTAGGGTGAACCAAATCTTTGCAGTTATTTGACCTGTGAGTATTAAAAAAATACACTTAAACCGGTCGGTATCAAGTCTATAGACTTGATACTTAAACCCGGTCTACAATGCTAAGTCTTAAGGTCTCAGTAAATACTGGTGGTTATGTTTCGCCGGGGTAAAACGGATTGTAGGTAGCTCCAAACAACTTTTGAGTTTATTTGTATGATATCGTTATTAAGGTATCTTCCTCTCAGGTTCTCCCTCAGACAGATCTCTATGGCATGCATTTTGGCTTGGAATACTGTGGTGTTTCCCAACAGATGCAAACCAGTTTCTTCTAGGGACTAGGCCTTACAGTCCTGCTTCAGTTCACTTTATAGGGCAAGTTCTTTCTTCTTTCCAGTCTCTTGATTCTTTTCAGATTTTTCAATAATAAATTTGGGAATCAATGTATTATCTAACTGAAACTCTCATCTCCAGGGTAGCTATTCTGGGTCTTGAACGATGTGACCATCCACATCGAACGCTTTGACCAATAGCACACTCTGCGCGGTCGTGTGTTGTGCGAAATGACTTGGGTCGACCAATGGCATAGTCGCCCGCTCTTCAGAGTTAGTGAATTTTCCACGTTTGAAGTGAAATCTTTTCTCCTACTCCGTACCGACCGTAGGAAAAGCTTGCGCAATGGAGGTTTTTTGCATAGACCGTTGGCCAAAGCATGTGATAGGCTGCTGATCAATCACATTTTGCGATCAGAAGGGCTTTGGCCATTAGGAAGCTTTGAATAATCTCTGGCTTTTGAGGCTTCTCTGGCGAAAGGCGGACGAAGCATTCGACTGGTTTGGGGTAGTAGAGGAGATTTCACGTAAAAATCATTCACAATTCACTCTCTTTGCACAGCGTGTGCTTTCACTTCTGCCGACTATGAGAATAAAGCCCCAGAAAGTTAGCATAAACTGTTTATCACAAGCTTAAAAGTGCATTTTCATCTAGGAAGCTCAGTCTATATGCGAAGGGTGAGGCAAATATTCTAGTTCTCTATTTTAGTGTTTAAATCGGACTCCCTTGTATAATAAACAGATCAGCAAATAAAAAAAAATATATAATTTGGGCCTGTTATAAAATTAATTATATAGTCATATAGAAGCCCACTTTGGGATACGATATTATGAACGAATTGTTACATTTAGGTAACTGCCGCAACCCTTATAGCTTTACTGACATCTCGTAGGTAGTAATAGCACCGTCTACACAATAGTAAACATTTATAGATGCGTACAAATATGCGTAGTGCGAGGTTTTATTGTTGGCTCAATATCCCTATGTATTTTATTCGCATGTGCGATACGTATACCGATCAGATTTTGCCTTTTGTTCCAGATATTCGTTGCATAATTTACCGTGGTAAGTATTTTACACCAAATAGGACACAAATCCTGTGGAAACGGTGTTTCATATCCCTTTGTACGTAACAACAATATGAATTATTAATGTGTTAAATTCGCTATGTATCGCATGGGCGCAACCAGATTATTTGCCAACCTAAATTTTTTGAACGCGGAAGCGAGAAGAGTAATTTATAGAACAGGATGACAGTGTTGAGTTCTAGCAGTCATTGATCTATGTACCCGGTGCATACTTGAATAAAACTGTAGCAATTTGTTTCTGAAAGTTAGGCAGTCTTAAAGTAGCATGAATCTTATAAGATGTTCTAACTCTAATTTAGAATAGTTGTTGTTAGTTGCATAGACCCATTAAATGCGCTTAGAAGAGCAAACAACGTGTTACAGATATAAATCCGAATTCATTTGAATCATACTGATGCTGCGGGCTTAACCAACGTCGAAAAAGCTTCTGGCAGACATCTGTCAAAAATACCGGTAAAACTTAATGCTCATACCATGGATAGAAAAGTCAAGGGATTTAGAAGATAGAAAATTTGTACAACTAATCGACTATTGACCAAGTATCATTGCACAGAATGGAATTTATAGAACTAACCGAATGCAGACACTGGATTGATCTATGTACCCGTTGCATACTTGAATAAAACTGTAGCAATTTCTTTCTGAAAGTCAGGCAGTCTTGAAGTAGCATGAATCTTATAGGATCGCTTTGCAAATAGTTAGGAGTTGCATAGACCCACTAAATGCGCTTAGAAGAGCAAACAACGTGTTACAAATATAAATCCGAATTCACTCAAATCATTCTAAGGCTGCGGGCTTATACAACGTCGTAAAAGCTTCTGGAAGACGCCTTTCAACAATACCGGTAAACCTTTTAATGCTCATACTGTGGATAGGAAACTCAAGGGATTTAGAAGATAGGAAATTTGTACAACTAATCGACTATTGGCCAAGTATCATTGCACAGAATGGAATTAATGGAACTAACCGAATGCAGACACTAGGTAGTTTTTGGATGAGCTTGAAGTTAGCGAAGCACCCATCGCAGATCGAATCGTGACTAGGTGGATAATTTGCCTTTAATTAGTTGTGGAAAAATTAATTTTGTCGCTCTTATTTTTGACTGTTTTTAAGGATGCTTCGCTAACTTCGTATGAAGTTAGCGAAGCACCCTCGTAAAAATGGCTTTTATCAAAATTGAATATGGTGGATAATTTGCCGCTAATTAGTCGTGAATTAGTTGTGGAATAATTAATTTTGTCGCTCTTATTTTTGACCGTTTTTTTGGGTGCTTCGCTAACTTCATATTTTGGCACCCATCGCAAATCGAATCGCTACTAGGTGGATAATTTGCCGTTAATTAGTCGTGAATTAGTTGTGGAAAAATTAATTTTGTCGCTCTTATTTTTGACCGTTTTTGAGGGTGCTTCGCTAAATTCTTATGAAGTTAGAGAGGCACCCTCGTCAAAAATGGCTTTAGACATGACGTATCGAAATCGAATATCGTAGTCGTTAATTAGTTGTGGAAAAATTAATTTTGTCGCTCTTATTTTTGACCGATTTTTCAGTGCTTCGCTTAATTCATATAAAGTTAGAGAGGCACCCAAAAAACACTCAAAACTAAACGCGACAAAATTAATTTTTCCACAACTAATTAACGACTAATTAGCGGCAAATTATCCATCATATTCGATTTCGATACGTCATGTCTAAAGCCATTTTTACGAAGGTGCTTCGCTAACTTCATATGAAGTTAGCGAAGCACCCAAAAAACGGTCAAAAATAAGAGCGACAAAATTAATTTTGCCACAACTAATTCACGACTTATTAACGGCAAATTATCCACCATATTCGATTTCGATACGTCATGTCTAAAGCCATTTTTACGAGGGTGCTTCGCTAACTTCATATGAAGTAAGCGAAGCACTCTAAAAAATGATCAAAAATAAGAGCGACAAAATTAATTTTTCCACAACTAATTCACGACTAACTAGCGGCAAATTATCCACCATATTCGATTTTGATACGTCACGTCTAAAGCCATTTTTGCGAGGGTGCTTCGCCAGCTTCATATTAATTTAGCGAAGCACCCAAAAAAGCGGTCAAAAATAAGAGCAACAAAATTAATTTTTCCACAACTAATTCACGACTAATTAGCGGCAAATTATTCACCATATTCGATTTCGATAGGTTAGGTCTAAAGCCATTTTTGACGAGGGTGCCACTTTAACTTCATATGAAATGAAGTTAGCGAAGCACCCTCAAAAACGGTCAAAAATAAGAGCGACAAAATTAATTTTTCCCCAACTAATTCACGACTAATTAGCGGCAAATTATCCACCATATTCGATTTTGATACGTCACGTCTAAAGCCATTTTTGCGAGGGTGCTTCGCTAACTACATATGAAGTTAGCGAAGCACCCTCAAAAACGGTCAAAAATAAGAGCGACAAAATTAATTTTTCCCCAACTAATTCACGACTAATTAGCGGCAAATTATCCACCATATTCGATTTTGATACGTCACGTCTAAAGCCATTTTTGCGAGGGTGCTTCGCTAACTACATATGAAGTTAGCGAAGCACCCTCAAAAACGGTCAAAAATAAGAGCGACAAAATTAATTTTTCCACAACTAATTCACGACTAATTACCGGCAAATTATCCACCTAGTAGCGATTCGATTTGCGATGAGTGCCAAAATATGAAGTTAGCGAAGCACCCAAAAAAAGGGTCAAAAATAAGAGCGACAAAATTAATTTTTCCACAACTAATTCACGACTAATTAGCGCCAAATTATCCACCATATTCGATTTTGATAAAAGCCATTTTTACGAGGGTGCTTCGCTAACTTCATATGAAGTTAGCGAAGCACCCTCAAAAACGGTCAAAAATAAGAGCGACAAAATTAATTTTTCCACAACTAATTCACGACTAATTAACGGCAAATTATCCACCTAGTCACGATTCGATCTGCGATCGGTGCTTCGCTAACTTCATGCTCATAGTTTTTGGTCGTGCCAAATTTTGGCCCGATAATTTCGCCGACAACGATAACTCTAACGATATTTGACAGTTAGAAATTTTGGTAAAGTTTACTTTTCATCCCGCATTTTAGGAATATAAGTGTTACGTTTCATCCCCGCCATGCAAAGTGACGGATATAGGGATGAAAAGTGATAAATCGGGGATGAGAAGTAATAACTCTCGTAAAATGCATATTAATGACAAAAATACAATCTAAATCCTAGTTTTTATTATAATTGTAGGTAAGCTTTTTTGACTTTGCTGAAAAAACATTATTTAACGCATCTTCAACTGTGGCTTGAATATCAATCGGCTGCTCAATTTTCACAATTCATCGTTATTTTTACAGGACGCTACAGTTTGAATGTTTGTACTGTAAACACTTTTGCCCATAGTAATCGGTTTCAGAGGTACCAACTCGTACGTCTTAGATATATTTAAGTTGTACGTGGGTGCCTATTACAAATATCACTTTGAGTAGAATACCGGGTGGACGGCAGACCAATGTCGCGTTGTCAGTATAATAGTAGTAGTAGTGGGGGGGGTTGACCCGCAGGTCTGACAAGTAGGCCAGAGTAGGCCCTTTTTGCCATGCCCCAAGTCTGTCCCTTAACCCACTCTCTGCACTTCCCTTTGATGGTCGGGTAACTCATTGGGCCTTCCTGTTCTCTTTACAAAGTCCAGTAAGTCTGCCCATTTGAGCATGTGCAGTTCTTCCTCGCTCAGAGTTGGCGCTCCGAGTGCCTGTTGTCTCATCCTTGCGTAGGCCTCGCATTCTGCCACGAGGTGTCTTGATGTCTCTTCTTCCTGTCCACAGGCTGGGCAGGTAGGGTCATTCTCGACTCCTATACGTGTCATGTGCTTCCTCAACCGGTTATGTCCGGTTAGAGTACCTATCAGCAGTCCGAGGTCTTTTCGTGTCTGTCCCAGCATCCATCTAATTCTGGTCGCTTTTGGACGGTCTACGAATTCTCTGGTCTGTCTGCAACCCGTTCCTGTTTCCCAGGAGTTTAATAGCGCGTCCTGGGCCCATTTGTTGAGTCCGCTTTGCACTTGTCTTTTTGTCACGCCCAAAAGTGGCTCCGGTCCTACATAGGCGGTTCCTGCCCCGAGTTGTGCGAGTTCGTCCGCCTTCTCGTTGTCAGTATAATAAATAATAGCTTATGTTTATGTGAAAAAAACTCGAAAAATAAAGTCCAAAATTCCCAAAACTAGCGAATATACTTCGTGATAAGAGTCATTTATCCCTCGGCGAATTGTATCCCTCCCTTTTTCAGCTCGGGATAAAAAGTGATACTTTTTTCCCTTGGTGTATAATATAGTATTTACGTGTATATTACGTGGTGACTAGAGTCCTTATTTTATATTATTTTTCACACCTGTTATGATTTTTGACAACTGATTTTTATTGTGTTTTAATTTCTAAAAAACAATGGAACGAAAGATCGAAAGTAATCAAACGTCAAATTATAATATAAAGATACAGAGGTGTATAAGTAAAATGCAATCAAGCAAAGTAAGGTCAAATTTAAAACCGTTTTTTTAAATAGCTTTTAAACAAAGTTAAATCTTAAAATGTGGGTTTCAGCAACTTATTAAATAACCATTAATTTACAAACTTAAGTAAAAATAATAATTTGTTTGTTTCTAGATTTTTTAAGAAATTTTAGTTCTTAGGTTTAGTGCTTTTTGAAAATTTATTTTTTGGAAAAGACAAAAGTCTGTAAGATTTTCATTTCTTAGGCTTTTGTTAATATGTCGAATAAATAATAAGAATAGATTTTTTTTACCACTTTGGGAGTAATTAATTTTTTTTATCAAAAGTGACATTTTCATTGCTCAAGGTGGGAAAGTGACATAGACGTACATGAGGGTGGTCTAAATTATGTTTTATCCAAAAATTAAATTATTCTAGTCAATAGATTAATTAGTGCCCCCTAGAAGGGAGCTACAGATACGGAAATATTATAGGTGAATTCGCAAGAGCCTATATTTGGTTATAACAATTTTTTCCCGAAGTCGTAGAGATAATAGTTTCTGTGATAAATCCGGTTGCCATTCTTAATAGGACTCCCTGTATATATTTAAAACAAGACTCAATCAAATATATAGAAACCATAGTCTTTTTGCAAAAATTGGTTACGCCAATGCGTCGAGAAGGTAAATCGGTATTTAGTAGTAAGTAGCCTAGAGGTCGCGACTATCATAAATAATTTAGCTGCTTTCAAGGACTCTAATATTATTGGTTACATACGTTAGCTACGTAATCCTACGGGAGATAGCTACAGGTTAAAATAAGCATTGAGTAACAAATATTCGTCTTTACTAGACTAAACGCTTAGAATATTGAACAGATTGTAATCAGGGTATGAATTATTGGATGAGTATAATAGTAATCGTACGTTCGAGCAGAAACCCTGTTGAGTGACAGGGGTAGTGACGTCACGGACTGAACGGGAAAGCCCTTTACCGGTGACAAATTTCTAACCCTGAAGTATCGGCTGAAAATTTTTATTAATTTTTGCATTTTGGAACTGTCATTACTTTTCAGACATTTTTTTGTTTTAGTCAAACTTTTAGTTTTTAAGATAGGTAATTGATCTATGTGATTAATCGTGTGTGATACACAATAGAAAACAGAAAAAAATCAAAGAATTCACTGCGCAATCGCAGATGTAGCACCCTAGTAGTCTTTCTTCTTCATCCTCATGAGAATCTTGAAAAAATAATTCTACAGCAAACTGAATTGCGCAAAGTCTATTCGGGTCCATGTTTTTTTATTTGACAAGAAACACTACGGTAAAAAATGTAAACAAAATTTGACGTTTAACTTCCAATAATGACCTTCTCAGTTTGTATTAAACATTAAGTACTAAGTATTGTTCATACTCGTTCTACTGTTAGTTATTTAATTATACTTAAGACTAACATCATCAACACACACACAACACACGCCCAAACAATCATCTGGTCCAGCTTCGAACAAAAAATGCTAAATTTTATTGTTGTTTATATAAGAGACCCAAACATAACCTCAATGTTAAAAAACAACCACCAACTTACCTTGGTAAGATTTTTCTCGCAAACAAACTGCTTTTTTCACATTATTATACCTACCCTTTGCTAAAATTTTGTCATCAGACGTTTTAAATTTTGCTTTTTTTTTTCGAGTAAAAAATAATTTTGAATATTCTGGTTTTCGATTATTATTGACTACTAATATGATTACTGTATATTGCTGGCGTTGTTTCTACTTCACGACTCCTTTGGAAAAATGGACTTCAGGGCGCCCGCGCCCGGTTTGGCTTTTCGAACATACCCAAAATCGGGTGAAAGTTGCATATGCATATGCGATCTCACTAAACTTGATTTCCTCATCTCTATTATGGATCCGGACATGGCGATTTTCATCTATCTAAAGAATTCACACACTGTACGAATTTTTTAAACCGGTGGGAATGTGTGAAATCGCATGCGCAGTTTGACTTTTACCCGATTTTGGGTGCGATTGAATAGCCTGTCTCGCCCATTCAGGAATTTATACCCAGCATTAGCTAAGTTTGTTGCAAGAGCTGAAAAGTTTATAGATCTTATCAGCGTTTGACTCTCGAGATAAAGCAAGAATGTTAGTTGAACATTATTTGTAAACAAAAACTAAACTCGTATTTTATTCATTTAAATTTTTTTATACAAGATTTACCAGGACCCAGGAATTTGAATTTGTTACTGTGTTACAAACTCTATGTCACTCGCAGTAGTTACATTAATCATCTTTTTTAAATAAAAACAAAAGTAAACTACGGTACAAAAAAGTTTCAAAGTTTTGAGATTAACAACAAATTCTCTCAAAAAAACCTCAGTAATAAAACTGTATGAAAAAGTCAAAAAATACTTTGGACCTCGGTTATTTAAATCTTTTGAGCTAAGGTATAAGTCAGACCTCAATATTTTTGTACAAGGAATTTACAGTTTTACTCTCTACCATTAGTTCTCGGACAGCATTTATATCTAGTCCAGTCATAGAATTTTAGCTTGCAAAAGATGGTGAAGATGGTGTAGTAGTAAAAAATTTAATTTTCGACCTTGGGGGGGGGGGGGGTTCACTTGAATTTAGTGTGCGCAAAAAGGTTTTTTTTTTTAAATATTTGGTTCCTGTATATTTTAGAAAAAAAAAGTTTTAAACAAAAGTTGAAGACACAAAAACCCATTTATACGTTTTTTCGTCAGATGAATGGTCTTAGAGTTTTAAGGCTAATAATTTCGCCGCCATTTTGGATTTTGAACAATTTTTTTAACTTTTGTAGATAATTTTATTATCTTCAACTTTTGTTTCAAAATTTTTTTCTAAAATATACAGAAACCAATCTATCTAAATCTAAGATGGTGGGGGAAGCCGGCCCCCCGAAGGTCAAAATCTCAAAATTTGTTTAGGACTCCAATATGAACAACATATGGTTAACTGGGGGTCTTGTTTTCGCTCTAATGGCTGGCCTAATCCGGGGAGAAAACTCTTTTTGGGCATTTTTTCTACTCAATGTATTTTGTTTTATTGATCTATAGTTTCAGTAATTTTGTTACTGATAACACTAAACTGGGTTTTAAGCTAATTATAGCTTGTTCTATTAGTGGTTAAGTAATTTACTGAAATCAAAACTCATGTAAGTAACTTCTTTATGATAATTTCATTAAACTTACTTGAATTTATTTTTTGAGTAGTATCTGTTTATTTCAAAGAATCATAATTTTAATTTTAGGGTTAGGAAAACTTTCATTCCTTCGACTTAATTTAAGGTTACCTGAGTTGCAGAATTTAATTATTTTGCTGGAAGCGATTTAGTAAAAAAAAATAGTTTTAATTTGCTTTGATTTATTTCTGCTTCATATTAAATAAAAGGAAAATTAAAAATAAATAAATAAACACTACCCTGCTAGCACATGCAGTCAAAACGGATTTCGGTACATTAAAGCATTCAACAACATGAAGTCATAAAGCCGTAGTTTCTCAAAAAACTGTTTTATTTTTAGTTACTTGCCTTATTACAGCCTTAGCAGGACAGAATACTTGGCATTCCAAACGTCTTATTAAAACTCTTTTAAAGTTAACTAATAAATATTAAATAATTTGCATTTGTTTATTTATAAATTTAAAGTTTTGCGATATACTTATTTACTAGTCTCCGGTTTTGATATACATTAGCAGTGCGGACGTAAAAATTATTTCCTTATTGTTAAGTTTGGCAACTTTTTAAGACTCAGTGTCATACAGAGTTAAAGTATCATGGATTACCGATTGCGCAACTTCTTTTAATTTTTTCGTGGCTAAGCGGGCATAGAAAGATTTTGTTTCTTTTGTATTTTTCCGTGGGCAGCTCGAAAGCTTATCAAGCGTTGACAGTTAACCGTTTCGTCCTTAAGGGACTCTTCAGAACACTGCATGGTCAATGTGACACTTTTGTAGAGCTACAGAGACGTTATATGAATCTCATCCTACGATGTTGGTAAGAGACCAACGTCTGAAGACCGGCATGTTGATTCCTGTTTAAAAAAATATAATCTATAGCACCTTCGGAATTAGTAGCAATTCAACGACACCTTTTTTGTCAAAATCACATACATATTTAATTACATACATACAACAATCGAAAAACATTACCCTTCCTTTCGCCGTGCTACAGTTGGGTAAAAACGATGTACATAAATGCATTTTCAGGTAAAATAGTATTCGACAATCTAACGAGCTCATTAGATTTTGGTCAACATCCAATGCTAAGACAGTTTTTTGACAATTAAAATTTTTTAAAAATGCTAACTTTTTAACAGAGCATTGCATCAATATGCGGTTTTTGGAATATAGTAGACCACATTTTGCTCAATAATTTGAGTTATAACCACAAACTTCGTAGGAGCTTCAGTTTTCGAGATATTTACAAAAAACTGTTTTTAAGCCATTTTGGGCCAAGGGTAAAAATAAAACTTAAAATTTTTGAAATATCATCATCATATCAACAAATTACAGTAACACATATGTGGCGTCAAAAAAAATAACACCGCTACTTCATGTTTAACATGGTATCGGCCATATTTTAAGGCAAAAAGTCTCCCATTTTTAATTTTTAAAAAATTTCTGCTGTGTTGCGTATACGCATTAACGGTCATAAATGGGTTAAGGCTGATTATTATAGCTTTACTTTAAGTGTACTAATAGACTAGCTAGGAAGGTATCAGATCTATCATGGATCGATTTATTTTGTCAATGAAAATTAAAAATTTGTACCCCCCCCCCACCCTTAAACCATTTGCCAGCTTTATAGGTCACGGGCCGCCACTGCATAAAAAACGCAAAACTAAACAACAGACTTCATACTGATATTTATATTTTATGCCTCAATTCCCTTCTGTAAACGTTAAACAAGCTTCAAAAAAGAAAAGTTCACACTAATAATAAATAACTAAAAGTTTGAGTTTGAATTAATAATTTAAAATAAGTGTTGTAAGCTAGGCTAACATTTCATAACTTATTTCTGTTAAATTTTTTTCGGAATTTTTGCGTTTGTTATTAAAGGATATAAAAAACTACTGTAAACAACTCGTGGCTAAGCTGCGTTTTTACTCGCAGTTTTTTAAAGTACTTATTACTATTTTGTGTACATTTGGCTAGTTTTAAATCGAGTTTTTAATTGGTTTGGACGGAAATTAATTGCTTCATAGTTCAATGATTTCCCAAATTTTTCCCACACAGCATCAACGCAAAATTAAACGACAAACAAATGCTCACAATTATCGAGTAGCAGAGTTTTAAATTTTAACAACAATATGTAAGTGTGTAGGGGAAAGTGGGGCAAAATGGGATACTTAATTTTATAGGCTTTTTTTTCCTATTAAATGATTACCATTTGCGTTCGTCATTTGGAATTAAGTTGGCTACATATGTTATCTTTATGTTTTAATTTTCAGTTTAAGCGATTTAAAACTCCATCATGATTTGATTTTTATTTCATTTTGCCCCGCAAACAGGGTAAAACAACATTAAAATACTTATTTAGAAAATAAAAAGTTGTAATAAAAAATACATGTTAAATAATTAAATTTAGTATTTACAAAATTTATAAAGAAATACAGCGGATTAGTCATTGCTGTCCTCTCTCCTACAAGAATTTTGCTTCCATTTCGTGCAAAGACAACATAAAATACAACTTTCAGTGATGGTACCAAAAAAAAATATTTTTGGGGCAAAATGGGGTACAGGTTACAGAGCAATACTACTATTATTAATAATAATATTAACATCCCGATACTGTGCGTACCCGTGAGATAATAATTGTTGCTTGTTAATGTTCTAATATTAATTAGTACCTTACTAATATTTTATCAAAAGAAATATAGAAAACATCAATTTTCGAATATATTTACGCCATAAAGAAGGCCTTCCCCTCCTTTATGGCGTAAATATTTTAAATTTAAACCTTTAAAAAAAATACCTTGACTTTTTTGCAATATGTGGAAATTTATTTTTCTTAGAAAAAAAAAACATTATGAAAGATTCAGGAATAAATCTTAAAATCTAGCACCTTGACCTACATTTTACCAAGCACTGACTAAGCTTACAATTAATACATTTAAAAAGAATCAATTTATATATTTTGTCACCCTTACGTCGTAAAACCCTTATTTTTGCGTTCTAATTTTAAAAAATCGGTCAAGAAACGAGTATAACGAAATATGGACATGATATTCTCGACTTCTTTGTAATATGTTCCAATTTACTTTTTCACATAAAAAGCATTATACAAGATTCACGAATAAATTTTAAAAATTAACAATGAACCGTTTTATAGTTGGAGGTGACTTTAATGGAAAAAATACCTACTGGGGATCTAGACTCACGAATTTTAAAGTAAAATAACTTTTAACTATTAGTGAATATCAATGTGAGCCCCGGTAAACCCACATACTATCCAACAGATCCAGGAAAAATTCCGATCTAATTGATTTTTTTATAGTAAAAATATATCTTTAAGTTTTGTAGATATGGAAGAAAGTTTTGATTTACACTCAAATCATTCATCTATTATTCTAACTCTTAGTAAAAATATAATAAAAAAGAAGCAAATATCTCACTAGTTAATAAACTGACCGACTGGATTTGTTTTAAACAAACTCTGGCAGAAAAAATAAACCTATCAGTACCATTGCAAACGCCAGAACAAATCGATAAAGGAATTGAATATTTTGCCATGCAACTTATTTAATGCGTCCTTTAGGCTTAGGTATGTACCTAAACTGTGGAAAGTTGCAGAAGTTATCATGATTCCAACACGGGAAAACCACTCCATGACGTGTCATCTTACAGGCCAATATCTTTGCTGCCAATTATATCCAAGCTCTATGAAAAATTATTGCTTAAAATAATAAAACCCATCATAGAAAGACAAGAAATTATTCCATCTCATCAATTTGGTTTTCGAGACAAGCATTCCACGATAGATCAAGTACACAGAATTACTAATATAATAGAAAAAGCACTAGAAGAGGGAAAAGTTTGTACTGCAGTTTTTCTAGATGTAGCACAAGCATTTGACAAAGTGTTAATTTTAAACTAAAACGGTTTCTGCCAAAACAATATTCGGATATTTTCGAATCATACATATCTGATAGACATTTTAGAGTAAAACAGGAAGACTCATACTCAAATTTAAGAGAAATTCAAGCAGGCGTGCCCCAGGGTAGCGTAGTAGGCCCTTATCTATACTTGTTATTCACTTGCGATATCCCAAAGCCAGAAAATTGTCACTTAGCAACATTTGCCGATGATACTGGTTTATTAACGGTAGAAAAATCTATTGAAAAATGCATAGAAAAACTTCAGGATGCAGTCACCGAAGTTCACAGTTGGACCACAAAGTAGCGAATAAAAGTAAATGAAACCAAATCAATTCATGTTAATTTTACAAACAAAAATATAAATCACTTACAAATAACAATTAACAACATTCCCGTACCGTATTCAAATCAGGCAAAATATCTCGGTATGACACTTGTATAACAAATTACACTGGAAATCACATGTTAAGAAAAAAAAGAAGAACTTCAGATAAGGTATAGACAAATGAACTGGCTAATTGGAAGGAAGTCTAATTTAACAATTCATAATAAGTTACTGCTTTATAGACAAATACTGAAACCAGTATGGGCATATGTTATTCAACTATGGGGTTGTACTAAAGAGAGTACAGAGTTACAGTTACAGAGATTTCAATAGCCAAGTTTAGAAAAATATTTCCAAACTAGTAAGAACCTTTCATTTTGAAATTTGTACTGGAGAACTTGGCTTTACTTTTATCTCAATTCTTTTTACGGAATGCCATTTTCGCGTACTTGGCTTTTTTTTACATGAAATGTTTTTGTTATGATTTCACTTCTTTTTTAAAGGAATTGGATAATACTTAATTTTTAAAGTAGTAAAATATGGTTTTTTAATTTTTTTCCATGGTTTTATCGTAGCCTTCCAAAGCTCAGCTCTCTAGCGTTTCTGAAAGTGTACAATGTTACTTTTACATAACTTTACATGTATAGGGGAGGAAAATAAATTAAAATTGTCGTGTTTTTAAATTTGGTCCTATAGTTTTTTCATAGTTCCTATCAGTCTTCCAATGCTCAGCTCTCTAGCGTTTTTGAAAGTGGGTAATGTTACTTTTACATAACTTTACATTTATAGGGGAGGAGAGTAAATGAAAATATTGGACTTTTTAAATTTTTTCCCATGGTTTTATCATAATTTCTATCAGCATTCCAATGCTCAGCTCTCTAGAGTTTCTGGAAGTGGGCAATGCTAGTTTTATATAAATTTACATTTATAGGAGAGGGAAGTAAATTAAAATGTTGGTGTTTTTAAATTTTTTCTATAGTTTTATCATTTTGTCTTTCAGTCTTAAAAAGTTCAGCTCTCTAGCGTTTCTGGAAGGGGGCAGTGTTACTTTTACATAACTTTACATTTATAGGGGAAGGAAGTAAATTAGAATTTTGGGGTGTTTTAATTTTTTTCTATAACTTTATCATAGTTACTATCGGTCTTCCAAAGCTCAGCTCTCTAACATGTCTGGAAGTAGGCAATGTTACTTTTACTTAACTTTACATTTATATGGGAGGGAAGTAAATTAGAATTTTGGGGTGTTTTAATTTTTTCACATACTTTTATCATAGTTCCTATCAGTCTGCCAAAGCTCAACTCTCTAGCATTTCTGGAAGTGGGCGATGCTACTTTTACATAACTTTAAATGTATAGGGGAGGGGAGTAAATTAAAATTTAAGGGTTTTTTATTTTTTCCAGGGGTTTGGTCATAATTTCTATCAGTCTGCCAAATTTCAGCTTTGTAGCATGTCTGGAAGTACAGCGTGTCCCATTTTCGATGGGATTAAATGGGAAACTCGGTTATTATTAAAGATATTGATTTTCTGATTGCACCTTACCGTGCTCTTTTTTTGAGCCCTTAAAAATTGTGTAATCAGATTTTTGCTATACCCCGTAGTTTCGCTAATACAGGGAGTTTTTGAAAAAATTGTATTTTTAATAATCCCTTGTATCTCGCTTATTTTGCGAGATATTTTTATTCTGTAAAAACCTTTTCATGGCAACTTTTTTAGAAGAAAATAATAACGTTGTCAACTTTTTAAAATATTGTTTAGTTTTTGAGATATGGTATTTATCATAAAAAAATTAAATACGGACCTGGATTTTTTTTATTACTATTTTGATTGGTTTCATGCTAGTATTATCATAAAACAAAAAAAATTTAAATTTTTTTTGTTTTAAGGTAAAAAAAAATATTTAATATTTAAAAAAAAATAGTCCAAACCTGGATAACATAAATATAAATTAAAAATTGCTAGATAAACAATTTTTAGTTTAACTGTTTTGATACTTAGCATATTAAAATGGTTTTACGTTAATTTACAGATTTGTTTGAAACAAAGTCTACGAAAAATACAAAAAAAAACAAATTATAAAAAATTACTAATTTTTCTGATTACCATTATGTGTAAGACATTGTTGGCATTTTCGAGTAATTTTTCTTAACGCTTTTTTCATAAAAATATTTCTGCCATTTAAATATTGGGATTTTGTTGCTTGAATGAAGCAGTCAAACATATCACATTTTTCAAAATCTGGATATGGTCGATTTCTAGCCAGTTTAAAATAATTGTAAGCCATTCACGAAATTGACAAGTAAAATGACAATGTCAATTCCACGCTTTTGTTTTGTACATTTCAGGACCTGCAGTGCTACCATCAAATAATTAGTATGATATTATTTTAGTAACTTTTTAACGTTTTTTACTTTATTTATAAATCTTTTAATTATCATTTCGAAACAGTTAAACTAAAAATCGTTCAACTAGTGTGTCTTGCAATGTTTAATTTATAATTATGTTGGAAATTTCCAGGTTCGAACTATAATCTTATGTTCAAATATTAAATAGATTTTTTAACCTTAAATCAAGAAAATATTAAAGTTTTATCATTTTAAAGTAATAATAGCTTGGAACCAATCAAAGTAGTAATAAAAAAAATCCAGGTCCGTATTTAATTTTTTTATGATAAATACCATATCTCAAAAACTAAACAATATTTAAAAAAATTGACAACGTCATTATTTTGCTCTAAAAAAGTTGCCATAGAAAGGTTTTTACAGAATAAAAATATCTTGCAAAATAAGCGAGCAACAAGGAATTAATTAAAATGCAATTTTTTCAAAAACTCCCTGTATTAGCGAAACCACGGGGTATAGCAAAAATCTGATTACACCATTTTTAAGGGTTCCAAAAAAGAGCATGGTAAGGTGCAATCAGAAAATCGATCTTTAATAATAACCGAGTTCCCCATTTAATCCCATCGAAAATGGGACACGCTGTACAGTAGAATATTGATGATCTATACATGAGTGAGTGAGTGAGTGGCAATTTCGACGTTTTTTGAAATTTCCTAACTACTTTACTGGAATTCCATGAAACTTGGAGGGGTTGTTAACTCCATGGAGATCTACGACTGTGCACAGTTTGAGATTCGTAGCTCATTCCGAAGTAGAGTTTTAGGTAGGTCAAATATCGGCTGAAATGTTTCAAGAAAAGATGATGGCGCGCGAACTTGGTGAGGCACTACCGTGCCCTCAGATACTTTAACCAAACTGTCTGGTTTTTTTTAACAATAAGTATATAACTTTTTAAAAAATCTAAAAGCAACGAGATCGTCATGGAATTCTGAATTAATGAATCATCTTCGCCTACATAGATATATATTATACAGGGTTGCTCGTTTAAAACCTACCATGCAGGATTTTACAAGAAAGCTGAAAATTTAAAAACAACAAGACACATTGATATAGTTTTAAAGGAGGACACGTTTTTGATTTTGAGACATTTATATCTATCAAACGGCTCTTCGGTTCTCCCCCCAATGTTGCCGGACAGTTGGGATTTTTTTGGTCATTAAAATTGTTTGAAGACAGTTTTTCAAAATTACCAGGCACTTTTTATTATTAGTTAGGAAAAATTCCCCAATGCAAATCCAGCACAGACTTTTATCCCGGCTAGGAGCTGATAGATAAAAATTTATGAATATCGTATAAAAGTGTCCCTCTTTAAAACAAAATCTTGTGGTTTGTTTAACAATTATTCTCCGAAACACCTAGATGGCACATTTTAATTTGATCACCTTGTACGTATAATTTCAACTATTAATTTTACATATTCATTTCAATGACCTGGGTTTGGTCTTAGGGGCGTGGCAGATAAACAGACAAATTACTTCTCTGCAATTTTAACATTCAAAACATGCATGCACTTCATTTGAAGCCAATTTCATAAAAAGCCATATAAATTAAAAGAGGTAGTGTTGAGCCTATGCTGAGGCAAGGTGGGAAAATTGGACCCAGAGGCGCAACTAGCTGGGTAAATTCGGGGGGCTATTGCCCCAGTTCATAATCTGTTTTGGGGGGGGGCTAATTTCAAGCTAGGGGGCTAAGCTTCCCTTAGCCCCCCCCTTAATTGCGCCCCTCAGTGGACCTCTGTTTTACAAGTTTCTAAACGGACTTTCCTTCCGACGTAAAAAATATTTTGTCGGACCCCCGGAAAGGGGTCGACTCAAATAAAACTTTTTTTTTCAGATCGAATTACCCCGCGTGTGATAATCTGTTCTAAGTTTTATGAACAAAAAATTCAAATATATTTTTTGACGTCTGTATGACCTCATTCGATAGATTATGAAAAAAGAGAAACATTAAAATTATTTTTGTGACATACACTAGTGAGATCGTTCCCTGCCATTTAAGTTTGCTGAAGTTTTCTTGGGTGTAGGGAGGGATATGTAGTTTTATTCTGCTTGTTCAAGCCCTGGAAACAAAATTAAAAAGAAGATAGAAAAAAACTAACAAAATAATAAAATAACATTTTTTACTTACTTAGAACCTAGTTTTGCAAATCCATTAAGTTTTATGGTGGAAGGCCACAGAAAAACTGTAAATAAGGTTTTTGTTTGCAAAAGAACAGCAATATAGTAAAGAAATTAGCTTCATATCTTACAAACTAACAAAGATAACACCCGACGACTTAACATTTAGTGATCCATCACCAATGGATTGAGGGTGGTCTAAAACTTTCTTCCTCAATCTAGAATTTTTATAATATTTTTAATATTTAAAAAAGTAACAATATCTTTTTTAGTGCTTAAGATACAAAGCTTTTTAAAACGACGATTAATTGCTGTTCTATTGCGAACAAATCATACCCTATACAATTTTTTTCTTAAGTTGATACATGGAAGAAATTGCAATCTTGGATTTATAACGTCACACAGGCGGTCTTGCTCTTTGAGGCAAACACTTGACGCCTTAAAATTGAGTGATCCATAACCAATCGATTTGAGATAGTCTAAAACTTTTTTTTCGGGTATTTTTTAGTATTTCTAAAAAAATACTCTGCCAATATATGGGCCCCTAAGCTCACACTAGGTACTATAGTTATAGTGTACGTGTGAGCTAATATAACTAAAAACTGAAATATATTTTATTTAACTCCAGACTAAATTACCTTTTGTTTGATACCACACAAGCCATGTTTTGACTTAAACTCAAATTTTTGAAATCTACCCCCACCCTTAAAAAAAACAAAAAACTAAAATGTATTTTGTTAAACTCCGGACTCAATTACCTTTCGTTTGATATCACACACGCCATATTTTCACTTAATTTCTAATTTTTAAAATATACCCCTACCCTTTTTTTAAATAATTTAAAATGTATTTTGTTTAACTGCAGACTCAATTACCTTTCGTTTGATATCACACACGCCATATTTTCACATAAACTCTAATTTTTGAAATCTACCCCCACCCTTTTATTTGGTTTGTGTTCGGTTGATTTTGTTCATTTTTAAATGGGACCATCTCGACCCAAGACCCAGCCTAGGTACCAAATTTCATTAAAATCGGCCAAGCGGTTTTTGAGTTATGCGCGTTGGTCGTTACAGACAGACATACAGACAGACAGACAGACGGCGCAACAAAAAAGTTTCAAAATCATCTGAAACGCAATGATATATAAAAAATTTTGAAATCGGAGCAACTTTTTTTTTCTCGAAAAAAATCACCATAGCTCGCACTACTATAGTATAGTATATGTGTGAGCTAATAATATATTTGTTAGTTTTTAAGATATAAAGCTAATTTCTTCACTACATTAATTGGTGTTCTTTCGCAAATCAAAAACGTATTAGCAGTTTTTTTGTGAAACTAACTTAGCGAAAGTAATAAGCGAAAGTTTGTTAAAAAAAAATTAAAAAGGCCGCCATCTTGGATTTATGTAGTCACACAGGCCCTCCCACTTAAATTGAAAGCAAACTCGGCTACTTAAAATTGAGTGATCTATTATTATCAACCGATCTAAGTTTTAAAAAATTTTCCACAACTATCCCTCGGGACACGATTTTTGACTATAAGCCTCTCAACTATACTTTAAAAAGGAAAAATAAGAAAATAATAAATTGAATGTTTTCGTACGAATTTGAAGGCAAGAGATAGCAAACAACCATAACAATTTTTTGCAAAGAAAATAAAAAGAAAATATTGCCAAGGAAAGAAAAATTTAAAGGAGAAATAGTCAGACAAGAGAGAGAAAACTGGAATCTGCCGGAAAAGACTGGAAAACTGGATGAAGACTATATTAGAGCCATGGCATAAACATTTTTACATAGAACCAAGCGACCAAGCTCTGCATTGTGCTTTGGTAATTATATACAGGGTGTTTTTTTTTGTGTGACAGCTAGCCTTTTATGGATATTTGTGTTGCGTTTTTTTAAAAGTTCTCGAACGCGTCAATTTTGTTGTTGTTTGTTTGTTGGTTGAAATTTTTGTACGAGGGGTTAACCGTACCTCTATGTTTTAAATAGGAAGTGGGGCATGTAATACCTTGTTTTGACACATCTATATAAATTTCGAAAATCCGTCAATTCATTTTCGAGATATTTTGCTTAGAAATGCACACAAAAAAAGTTTTATGGTATGGTAAATTTGGAGGCAAAACGTATCAATATGTTTTTAAACATTTTAACTGGACAAGACTTTAAATTAAAAAAAAAAACACCCAACTGCTAAATCTACTTCTACCTACTAGTCGCAGTCGGGTACAAAATTGATAGGTATACCTATAACGTACGACATGCTTTAACTTTTAGTTTTGATGCCCAAAGCGCACTCTCGAAATTATACAGTTTTGTATTTTCATAAATCAGGTTATTGGGTAATTTTATACCCAACTGCGACTAGTAGGTACAGTTAGCGGATCATGCATGGTCAAATGATCACAGGATTCCGTGGTCAGAAGCTAAAGTTTTGCATAAGGAGTCGCATTGGCGAAAACGAAAGTTTATTAAAGCTGCGTTTATAATGCAGAATAAAGAAGTTTTCAGTCAACCAAGTACGGATATATCAAGCATATGGAAACCACTCCTTAAGGATAACAGGCGTCTTAGGATTAAATAGAGGGCGTGCCGTCACACCTGCATGCACACCAAGTAGTATAAGTAGTAGCCTATACAGACCAGATTGTTTAGTTGACACTTGAAAACGGTTAGAGATACTTACTAACCGAAACGTCGCTTCATTTTCTGCAAGTTTCAAACAAAGAAGAATAATAATAATAGTAATGTATTTAGGAACGTAAGAATACATTTCCACTAGAATAAATATGCTGATCATTTCGATATGTAAGTAGACGTATTTTTGTCATGAAATGTCAAAAAATCCTGAACAACAAGATCATGACAGTTTAATTAAGGTCACTCATCGTCAAGCAAGCTTTCTTGTCTTTTCGATGAGTGTCCTTAAGTTTAATCGGTTAAAAAATCCTTTTTGAAAAAAGTACACTCATTTAAATCACTTCTAGCTAATACAGGGTTTGGTTGCATGTAGCAGCCACTCGCGCTGTCCACTTTACAGGCTGTCCCACTTTCGGTGATTTGGGGGTTGCAGGTATTTCTATAGGGGAGAAACTAAACCCAACCACTTGCGAGCCTTGATTTTCAGGAGATGATTATAGGCGAACTGCATTTTGATATAGCTAGCCTTTTTTATGATTCAGGGCTTTTTGAAAAGTCTGCATTTTGGGAGAGGGGCTATAACTTTTTTATAAATATGTGAAAATTTCATGTTAATAAATTGCTTTTTAATTTTTTTTTTTAAATAAAGAATCGTTAAATTAACTTTTATCTGTCAGTTTTAGTTTTTAAGATATTATGTATTACTCAACTCAATTGAATTATTTTAGAACATTTATACCCAGGAAACAAATTAAAATATACCATAAAAACAAACAATATAAAACAATACAATACAAAGAAATAAGTTTATAGTTTTTTACAGATTGTATGCTAGCTATTTTTGACGATGTCCATATAGTATCTTTGGAAAAATAAAATTTGTATTGGTATTAAAGGGTCCTTCCATAAAAAATTAACAATTTTATGTAATATCTCAAAACCTAGAAGTGACAGATGAAATTCAATGGACTAGTTATAATAAAATACACCTAAACTCAATGTTAAAGCTAAAAGTTATAGGCCCCCCCTACCTAAATGTAGACTTTTCAAAAATACACCGTAGCTTAAAAACGGCTACTCTTGAATATCGAGCCTCGTAAGTGGTAGTGGTCAGTTACTCCCCTAAAAACTCCTGAAACCTCCCAAAAACATCGAATTTGGGATAGCCTGTACTGCCGTTTAAGTCAGACTGTATTGTTTATTGTGGTACAGGACCGCGAGCGGTGTGTTTGCATACTGGCGCTGTCCACATCCTTGTCCAGTTTGCTGCTCGCTCATTGCCGCGGAAGTGGGTTGCATGTAAATGAAGCATTACATATAATATGTGTGTTTATTTTCTTTTATCTGGTCACAAACTAGTTCTGATCTGGTCAGAAACTAGTTCTGATCTGGTCAGAAACTAGTTTTGATCTGGTCAAAAACTAGTTCTGATCTGGTCAGAGACTAGTTCTGATCTGGTCAGAAACTAGTTCTGATCTGGTCAAAAACTAGTTCTGATCTGGTCAGAAACTAGTTCTGATCTGGTCAGAAACTAGTTTTGATCTGGTCAAAAACTAGTTCTGATCTGGTCAGAAACTAGTTCTGATCTGGTCAGAAACTAGTTTTGATCTGGTCAAAAACTATTTCTGATCTGGTCAGAAACTAGTTCTGATCTGGTCAGAAACTAGTTCTGATCTGGTCAGAAACTAGTTCTGATCTGATCAGAAATTAGTTCTGATATGTTCAAGTCAAGTGTTATTTTTCTTTTATTTTTTTGGGCACTGAGAAGTAGAGACCACTTGCTTTGTCATACTTTTTCTGCGGTTACTCGACAATTTATTCCAGGTAACCTTTGACATTTAAAACAAATTCACAGGAAATTCTGTGCTATTGGACTGTTTGAGGGTTTTTCATTACTATTCGAATAGGTATTTTTTGCATTGTTACTAGTTCAAAATTCTGATCAAGGTTTTACTCGACATTAAAAATAAATACTGTCTGTGGGCATGTCTGACAGAGTACAAAAAATACTCTGCCAATCTATGGGCACCTAAGCTCACACTGGGTACTATAGTTATAGTGTATCTACTTGAAAGCCAATATAACTAAAAACTGAAGTATATTTTATTGAACTCCCGACTCAATTACCTTTCGTTTGATACCACACATGCCAATTTTTTGACTTAAACTCTAATTTTTCAAAGCTACCCCCACCCTTTTCTTAAAAACTAAAATGTATTTTGTTTAACTCCAGACTCAATTACCTTTCGTTTGATATCACACACGCCATATTTCCACTTAAACACTAATTTTTAAAATTGACCCCCACCCATTTTTTTTAAATAAACTAAAATGTATTTTGTTTAACTCCAGACTCAATTACCTTTCGTTTGATATCACACACGACATATTTTTGCATAAACTCTAATTTTTGAAATCTACCCCCACCCTTTTATTTGGCTTGTGTTCGGTGGATTTTGTTTATTTTTAAATGGGACCATCTCGACACAAAACCCAGCCTGGGTACCAAATTTCATTCAAATCGGGCAAGACGTTTTTGAGTTATGCGCGTTGGTCGTTACAGACAGACATACAGACAGACAGACAGACATACATACAGACAGACAGACAGACAGACGGCGCAACAAAAAAGTTTCAAAATCATCTGAAACGCAAAGATATATAAAACATTTTGAAATCGGAGCAACTTTCTTTTTCTCGAAAAAATTAGGATCACCATAGCTTACACTACTATAGTATAGTAGTAGTGTGAGCTAACACTACTATAGTATAGTAGTAGTGTGAGCTAATACGTATTCTAAAGGCTCTCTAGACATTTACAGACAGATGAAACACATCAGTCAAATGTATCTAAGGCCTTTAATGACAAGATATTTTAAAAGAAATAAATGGATCTGTGACAGATCTGATACCTTCCTATAGCCTATTAGCACACTTCAAGTGAAGCTATGATAATCAGCCTTGAAAACAGTTTTTTGTAAATATCTCAGAAACTTCGTAAGAGCTTTAGTTTCTAAGATATTTACAAAAACTGTCTTTAAGGCTGATATATCATGGCTTCACTAATAGGCTGGCTTGTAAGGTATTAGATCCGTCATGTATCAATTTATTTAAATAGGCAATTCTATACGCAATTTATATAGCATGTTTTTCATAGAAAATAATTTAGTTTTTAAGATATTTACAAAAACTGTCTTTAAGGCTGATATATCATGGCTTCACTAATAGGCTGGCTTTGAAGGTATCAGATCCGTCATGTATCCATTTATTTAAATAGGCAATTCTGTATTTTATGGGGTTTTATATAGCATGTTTTTTATAGAAAATAATAGTTATTTACCTAATAAGTGCGGAGAGTGGTACTTTACTTTTCCGCTCGCGAAGACGCCAAACCGAAGTTTGGTCATGCCGTAAAGGGCGGAAAACTCACTTTACGCATGTGTTAGGTACAACATTTTTCCTACGATCCTCCAATCGCTGATTATTACAAATTATAAAAAATATACAAATTTTATTTTATTATAATTTGTGCTTATAAACATGAATTTTCTTCTCCAAAATAAACACATTAGTGCGGAAGAGTTATTGTTTTTTCTTATGACCGCCATATTGGATTTATACTTCAAAAAATAGAGCATAAAAGGAGCTTTTCAACCGTGTATAATAAGCCTATCTTTGGATGACGGAAAATGTGAATTTATTAAAAAAATAGTTTTTCACTTAGTTGGCTGTGAAAAAAATGCCGTAGTTGTGTTAGTTGTCATACCTACGTAACTACCTTTTAAAACCTTTCCATTTATTTGATTTATATGCAAATCTTTAAGGCCCTTATTTTTTAATTTTTCTCTGGCTAAGAAAGAATACAATTTCTTAAAAACTATCTTTTCTGAAACAAAAGTTGGCATTTATTATTTAATTTAAAACAAAACTAAAAACCGATAACAAAGCATTGAATTAAATAAGCAAATATTCAAAAATTACACCGTTGTTATTCATGCAAATCCTGCATCGATGAATTAAAGACATGCAAGCATATTTAACCATTTGTTCAGGAAGTTCTTCTATGGCTTGAACAACGGCTGTCTCAAATTCTTCTATCGTATTATGAGTAGTAGAATAAACTTTATCCTTTAAGTATCCCCAAATACAAAAATCAAGAGGCGTAAGGTCCGGCGAACGTGCAGGCCAGGCAACTGGACCTCGATTTCCGATCCAGTTATTTCCATGTTGCTGAGTCAAATAGTCGGTTATGATTCTTGCATAATGCCGAGGTGCTCCATCTGGCTGGAACCACATGTTTGCTACATCTTGAAGAGGCAAATTTTCTAACATTTGTCAACGTAATTTTGTAGAATTTCTAAATATCGAGGTGCCGTCAAATTATTATGAAATTGTTAAATAGTATGTGTCCGTTTATGACTCCTAGCCATACATTTAACCTAACTTGATGGTGCACCTCACGATTTAAGAACGGATATTCATCGGCCCAGTACACGTAGTTATGTCTGTTAAACACCCCGCAGTTTGTAAACCTGCTTTCATCGGACCACAGAACCTTAAGCGGAAATGGAGGATTTTATTGCGATTTTTGTATGAACCAATGCAAAACAAGGTTCTTCTTTCTAAGTCACCATATCGGAGTGCTTCACTAATATGTGTTTGCATATGGATGATACTTAAATTTTTTAAGAATTCTTTGTGCAGTTGATTTGGGTACTTCAACATTATTTTCCAGTTCACGAAGGGAGATGCGAGGATTGTCAACGATACTTTGTAAAACCAGAGCTTCAATATTTTCATCAGGTTGTCGATTAAGATTTTGTTTTTTAAAGGAACCATATTCAATTAAATTATTTCCAAGTATTCTGAAGATTGACAAACCTGGTTGTCGTCTTCCTGGATATCTCTGAAAGTACATATCTCGAGCTCTTCCAGCATTCTTATCACACAAAATATAACATTCATATATATCTACTTTTTCCCAATTTGGAAAGCTTTCCATGTTAAATTTGATTGATAATGTGACTTGAAAAATTCTTAAGTAATTTAGAAACTTTAAAACTCCAACAGATAAATCAAATAAATGACAAAGTTTTGACAGATAGTAACGCAACTATGGCCTTTGTTTCACAGCCAACCAAGTAAACCAGTTTTTTAAATAAATTCATGATAAATTCACATTTTCCGTCATTCAAAGATAGGCTTATTATACATGGTTCAAAAGCTTTTTTAATGCTTTATTTATTGACGTATAAATTCAATATGGCGGGCATAAGAAATAACAAAGTTGGCTATGGTTTCAAAAAAACTAGAACGCCTAGAAAAAAATTTCTTAACGTCATTTGATTGACCGTAGTTGCTTATACAAAACTACCAAATTTCATTAAATTTTTTTGCAAGATGGCGGCAATATTTCAATTTTGAAAAAATACAATTTTTAGTTTTTGCTCGATATTTTAGTAACCCCTGTAGATATCTTTAATATTGATACAGCACCTGATTGGGCTTAGAATAGCGCAACTTTTTCTCATTTAAACAAATTCGTATCTCTTACCGTTTCCGAAATCCCCTTGTAGTTGCTTTTATCTTTTATCTTACACCCTGTATATAAATATATTTCATGTATATCAAAAAACACCGGGAACATTACTTTTATTGTTTTTTTTTTTATTTCAGGTAAGTCAAGTTTTTCATTTAAAATACAAGAAAGACAGCATTTTGAAAAAGTAAGTATCAATTAACCACCTAAATAAAATGCGTTACTTTAAAGTTATAGAACGTTGGTTTGGTACAGCAATAATATGGTCAGTATCCATGGTTGACTGCCAGAGCACTTGAACAAATGACTGTTTTTCTCATCAGTTTTTGGATTGCTAACATAAGTACTGTAGGAACAAAACACATTTTTTTATTGAAAAAATTGTTGTATCCGAGGAATTTTTGGTGATATTTTTCGGGCAGTCAACCTGATAAAACTGACAACTTTACAGACACATATTTTATAAACTTGTGTTGTTTTTGGGTTCAACCAATCCTAAGTTACACTCACTTTCTCTAAGTTTGGTCTTGATCTTTGGTCCCATGATCCAAATATTCCACTTTCCAAGAATTTAAGAATCTTTAAGTGAGTTATTCGGTTGGCTTCGAATCTCTAAATAAACCAAACCTGCCGAAGGCGCGGTCTAGGACAACTGGGCGCCGCCAACTGGGCGCCGAGCCAACTCGGCGCCGGACTAAAAATTTTTAAAAACACAATAGATATATTATTTATACAAAAACATCTTTAAAAAATCCTTTACGCAATTTTCTTGCAATTTGGTTTTGTTAAGTAAAGTTAAATCCATTAAGTCGTGTGTTGAAATTTGGTAGGTTTAGTGTTTGGTGACCTGGTAACACTACAATTTACGTTTTTTATTACAACAATGGCGGATTTCTTTATTTTTAAACCGATTTGTCTCAAACTTAAAAAATTCAAAATGGCGAATCCAAAATAGCGGAGTTTCTTATTATAAGGGAAAATTTAACAAGGATTGTGCTAGAATTTATTACACTTCTACACGAATAAAGTCATGGAGTATTTATGTAACTTGCCCTTATTTTGACAGTTGCTTAAAATTTATCAGCTGAGCTGTCACTTCTTTTAACTGACCATTTTGAAATATTTTTTTTGGGAGGCCTTACAGATTTTTTGATTTTTTCATCTATTTTGGTACCTACAATTGGTCTCGTACAAAATGCTAGTATAAAATGCGTGGGCCAAAAATCTCATTATCATTATTTTGTTTTGTTAAAAAAAAACTATAAAAGTAAGGTTAGAAATAAGGAATGGCCGTATAAAAAGCATCTTCCGATAACTCTTTTTTCCCAGCCGCGTTAAAGTCGAGCATTATTTATATAAAAGGCAGAGGCAAAATGAGGCAGACTTAGATGGTTGCTGGGACGGACACGAAAGGGACTGCTTATAGGACTTAACTGGACATAACTGGCTGAGGAAGCACAATACCCGTATTATAGGAGTCGAGAACGACACTACCTGCGCAGCCTGTGGACAGAAAGAAGATATATTAAGGCACCTCGGGGCAGAATGTGACGCCTACGCAGGGATGAGACAACAGGCACTCGGGACACTAACCCTGAGCTACACCTGCTCAAATAGGCTGGACTTTGTAAAGAGAACAGGAAGGCCGAATGAGTTACTTGGACATCGAGTTGAGAGTTAATTGAAGGACCTGCGGCATTGCAAAAAGGACCTATTCTGATTTACTTGCCAGATTTACGGGTCAGCCCCCACTACTACTATTACTTTATAAGGGTAAACCTTATTGCTGCCACCGTTATTTTGGAAGTTCTAATAAGTCTTTAGTTAGTATCACGGACAAATGAATAACTTTCATTTGTCCCTGTTAGCGTGAAACATCAAGTCTTGTGACTTCTGTGGTAAACAAATAAAACTGACGAGAGCTATTTTTTAGTGTATTTCCGGAACATTTAACCATAATTTTGTATTGGTTGGTTCGCATTTCAAGTGCGCTGTTTGCGTTTGTCTCAAGCATCGCGCATCGGTCTTAAGATTCTATAGACTTAATATTTCTTTTAGAAATATTATTTCTAGTAAGAGAGACTGATAGTTATCTTATTTTTATGCCTGCGTGTACACCCAAAAAAAATAAATTATCAGACAATTTCGGATAACCTTTGGCAGAGTAAAATTTACAACCCGACAAGCACACCCGGCCTCAAGGCTCGAAACCCTTCTAACTGAATTTATTGACTTTGCAAAACGGAAAGCTTTAAAATCCGCTCCGGGATTTCTTGATAGCGATTAGATCCCCTGAGAGAAAAATATTTTAAAAAAGAAAATAAGATGTCTAAAAAGAAAAAAGGGGTTTCGTTCTGAAGGCGTAGAGTAGTTAAAGGTAAACCAATTCACTGCGGATCTGGGCCAAAATCTAGGGGGAGGGGTAATAATAAGTCCATATAATTTTTTTCTAGGTGGGGTAATTACCACGTTACCCCACCCTCAAATCCGCGCTTCACTGTGATGCTGTAACGAACTAATCCTCTGAGAAAAGAATAGGGACATTTTGAAATGCTTACTGACATTTCGTTATTTGTATGGTTGTTATTAAGGCTACGCAGCAGCAACCTACAACTCCTACCTTTAGTAAACATAACGAATTCCGTAATTTTGTACAGTTAACCAATAAGTAATAAGTTTAAATATGATTTTACTCTACTCTTGTCTGGTTTTAAAATAATTTATGGGTTAATGTTAGGATCAGTTAATAATTGGGCCCTCCGAGTGATCATCGAGCAACCTTATAATGTCCTTCATCATTTTAGTTTAAGAAGGTAAACAGCCATGGAATTTGACAACTAACAAGCACAGACAATACACTGACAAGTGACTTCGTCAAAAGCTCTTTTTCGGCTGTCATTTTGTGGCTGTCCTTAATTAAGATAACGAAAACTGACTATAACGGCCGTTAAAGTTCCGTTCAAATGTTCCTAGTGTAATGTAAGCTTTAAAAACAGTATCAAAACATTGCTAAGAGAATTGATAAAACATTTTAGGCCCCTGCATTTTTGGTGGTGTTTAGTTTGTTTGTTGTAATAGGAGTACAATACAATAACCATTAAGATTACGCAAAATTTAAAAATTCGTTTTCTTGTTTTTTAAAATTAAAAGTTTTGATATTTTTTATTGTATCTGAAATTAGAAATGGTAACACTAAATAAAAATTTTTGTCAAAATCCAAATTGGTGGCGAAATGTTTAGCGTCATAACTCAAAAACCATTCGTCTGACAAAAAAACGTACAACAGCGTTTTTATAGAAATTTTATGGTCGTCAAATGTTGTCTAAAACTTTTTTTTCTAAAATGTACAGGGACCAAGTAATTTAAAAAAAACCTTTTCTCGCACACTAAATCCAAGATAGCGGGAGGAGTCCCTCGTCAAGGTCGAAAACTCATCCTTTTTTTAGCACTTCAAACCATATATGTCAAAATCGATTACACCACCTAATGACTGGCCTAAAAATAATTTCACGAAAGTAACCTAAACCCTTTCTGTATAGATATGAGAGACAGAGAGCTTAAGTACTCAATTAAACCAACCACAGCTGTTTATAAATGTGGCGAGTACGCGCAACTTTAAGTTCATCAGTTTTTCTAAAGTTTGGAAGTAGGGAAGACTTAGACCGTTAGATCTCATCCTATCAAGGCCAGGGCAATCACACAGCAGGGTAGCTAGCCTGGGTCTTAAACAATGTGATAGTTCTCATCACATCACATCCCCGCTAAAAAAGTGTCACAACTCAAAAAAATGCCATTAGTGAGTTAAGCATGCAGTAACATTTAAAATGATTAGTTCTCTTTTCTACAAAACCGTCACTTTTCAAATTAAGCTATTCACCGCTAGATGGCGGAAGTGACACTTTTATTTTGGGACAGGTAATTTGTCTTGGATCCTAAAACAGTGTCACATTTGGCTTTAACCAGGAAAACTGTATTTTTTGAGTTGTGACAGTTTTTTAGAGGGAGTGCGACATGCTTTAGCCTAGGGTCACTCTATCCTGGAAGCCTGGCGTACACTACGTCTTCGTGATGCAGTGACCCTACTTTAGCCAACGGCAAGCTTTAAATTAGCTCCGAGCCGTCACGCGCTATGCGAAAAGACCTCCATTGCGCAAGCTTCTCCTACGATCCTACCGCGGAACGTTCAGTCGGTACGGGGGCAGGAGAACAGATTTCACTTCAAACGCGTTAAATTCACTAACTCTGAGGAGCGGGCGACTATGCCATTGGTCGAGACAAGTCATATCGCACAACACGTGACCGTTTAGAGTTTGCTATTGGTCAAAGCATGTGATGTGGATAGTCAAATCGTGCAAGACCCAGAATAACTACCCAGATGTGCTATGCTTTTAGGTTGGTAATGACCTCTAATAAAAGTGGTCAATTTTCTCAGCATTTCCCGCCTGTAGCTCTCCATATCCCTGTCTTGAGATGCTGCAGGTTTCTAACCCTACACATCTTCTCTCTGCGAGCTTTGTTACTGTATTGTCAACTTGACTACCTTCTGACTACACCTGCTTTGGCTATTCATTTGTGACCTGGAACCAGTGGCGGCTCGTGAGGTAGTGCCACGAAACCATGGCACTACCGTATTTTTCTGCAAAAAAACGTTTTTTTGTTTTTAAAACATCGTTATTGTATTTTTATTTTATTTTATTTATATCAGTTGGTCGTATTACTTGCATTATTTTTGTTCGTGAAGCATGGATGTGTTAATTTACGCCCTTTACAATACATTTTTGGGTGGGCATTGGTAAGTTTCTTTAAAGGAAAATAGAATCAGAAATCCCAAACATAGTAGTAGTAGGTATGTTTTTTAATGACTGGGTAAACATTAATTTAAGCGCAATACCCCGAATTTTTTTTTACTAACTCAAAATTCTGCCGAGCCGCCGCTGCCTGGCACCCAACAAAGATTTAGTTTTTCAAAGTTATAAAAGATAATAGGTTCTGACTCAGACTTTTGGGCTACATACATAACTTTATTTTTACGATTCATGTATCGTCTCATTTAATTCTGGCATCTGGAAATCTTATCCGCACCTGAAAGCGTTTTATTAATTCTTGGGGCAGTGTTTGTTTGTAATGTTCCATCCAACAAAATTACAAAAACTTTCTACTTTTCGTTCGAAAGGACCCGTGGGTCGAAATCAAATAAAAGTCTTATTAGAAAGTTAGCGAAACGAAGCGAAAATTGAACTTCTTTTCTTCGGAAAAGATAACAGCCGAGATATTGGTCGTCAAAAGGAAAAATAAAATGTGAGACATTTTTCTAGATGGTTTTCTACCACACTTGTTCTAGACATTTGGTCTTCTCGGGAAAAATAAAAAAATGACCTCTTAATTAATATACAGGGTGTCCCAGAACTAATGGTACAGAATAAAACTATAGCTTTATTGAGTAAACATATTGAGACTTAACCACATGTACCTTAGTAGGCCAAGATTTATACGAAATTTCCTATGCTAGGGGGTATAAAGGAAAAACTTATAAGGGGCTATAAAATTAAAAATATCCATTGAGATTGGCGTACAGTGTTTCGATTTTGTATTGTGCTTCCGTATCCCCGTCTGAACTTTTTCTACCCCAAACCGGATCAATTCTGATAGTCCAAAAAAAAAATTTTTTTCTTGTTTGACACAGCTAGTGTTGCCGTGTAATATATTAATTTATATTAAATAAGGGTTGCTAATTTTAAATATTTCATAATAAATAACATATTTTTATTATTTTCCAAGATGAAGCCGTTCAAAATATAAAAACAGCAGTATCTTTTTGGTTTGGCAATTTTTTTGTTGTATATAAGTGGCACCGCGTCATAGCTATGGCAAACCAAATTTTGCGGCAAAATCTAAGTAAAGAAGCCTTAAAAAACTAGTGTTTCACTTTGTACATGCAGTGTGCCGCTCGGGGTTTAATGTTCAAATGATAAAACACTAAGAGCTTTTAAAGGAGAGATCAAATAGGTGCTTACCTCATAAATAAAGATCCGAAACATAAAAGAGGATCCAAAATTATATTAAAATGTGCGCAAACATTGATTTAGTTGCAAAAACGGTAATTTGTTTTGTGAAAAGCTCCGTCATAATTTGTTTCACATAAACAGTCAAAACAGCGAATAGAAAACGTCAAAGCCCGGCTAAATCAATAATATGTTCGTAACAACCAGATAAGAGTATATATGTTCCTTTCTAATGAAATCGTTTAGAACAAGACATCAATAAAAAGCAAGTAAAATAGTAAGCTAATCACTAATTAGTGCAGTGTCTCGTTTTGGGAATCAATATCAATAAAAAAATTAAAGGAAGTGCGTGCCACTGTATGCACCCCTCTATAGTTGATGTTGTATATAAGTGGCAACGCGTCATACCTATGGTAAACCAAATTTTTCGGCAAAATGTAAGTAAAGAAGCCTTAAAAAATTAGTGTTTCACTTTGTACATGCAGTGTGCCACTCGGGGTTTAATGTACGAATGATAAAACACTAAGACCTTTTAAAGAAGAGATCAAATAGGTGCTTACCTCATAAATAAAGATCCGAAACATAAAAGAGGATCCAAAATTATATTAAAATGTGCGCAAACATTGATTTAGTTGCAAAAACGGTAATTTGTTTTGTGAAAAGCTCCGTCATAATTTGTTTCACATAAACAGTCAAAACAGCGAATAGAAAACCTCAAAGCCCGGCTAAATCAATAATATGTTCGTAACAACCAGATAAGAGTATATATGTTCCTTTCTAATGAAATCGTTTAGAAGAAGACATCAATAAAAAGCAAGTAAAATAGTAAGCTAATGACTAATTAGTGCAGTTTCTCGTTTTGGGAATCAATATCAATAAAAAAATTAAAGGAAGTGCGTGCCACTGTATGCACCCCTCTATAGTTGATATGGTATATAAGTGGCACCGCGTCATACCTATGGTAAACCAAATTTTGCGGCAAAATCTAAGTAAAGAAGCCTTAAAAAATTAGTGTTTCACTTTGTACATGCAGTGTGCCGCTCGGGGTTTAACGTACGAATGATAAAACACTAAGACCTTTTAAAGGAGAGATCAAATAGGTACTTACCTAATAAATAAAGATCCGAAACATAAAAGAGGATCCAAAATTATATTAAAATGTGCGCAAACATTGATTTAGTTGCAAAAACGGTAATTTCTTTTGTGAAAAGCTCCGTCATAATTTGTTTGACATAAACAGTCAAAACAACGAATAGAAAACGTCAAAGCCCGGCTAAATCAATAATATGTTCGTAACAACCAGATAAGAGTATATATGTTCCTTTCTAATGAAATCGTTTACAAGAAGACATCAATAAAAAGCAAGTAAAATAGTAAGCTAATGACTAATTAGTGCAATGCCTCATTTTGATTTTGGGAATCAATATCAATAAAAAAATTAAAGGAAGTGCGTGCCACTGTATGTACCCCTCTACTCCCTTCCCGCCCATCAAGGTTTCGATGACGCGGTGTCACTTTAATACAACATCAAGTATACTCCCTTCCCGCCCATCAATGTTTTGATGACGCGGTGTCACTTTAATACAACATCAAGTATAGTTATGTTATAATTCATTTATTTGTTAAAGATAAAACTGAAAACGTTAAAAAAAAGAATTTTTGATTGTTTGATTTAAGAAAAAACTGGACAAAACAAGACATCTCGTTAAACAAAACACAGATATATTAAAAATATCAAAAAAGTGAAAATAAGATGGCGACCAAAAAAGTAAAAAAAAAGCGTTTTTGTTTTTTTACAAAAAAAACCGGAAAAAACAAGACATCTCGTTACAAAACAGAGATATTTTAAGAATGTCAAAAAAATTGAGATATGTCACGTACCAGGTGATTTGATTGAATTTAATACTCCTATCCTATCTCCGTTAATATTGATCTGACAGAAACGTTTAATTAGGTAAAGTTAAATATTTTTTCCTAAATCATCAGAACCTGATGTCAAAAATTACATATGTCAAACACTTGCCAAATTTTTGTGATATGTTTTATTTTGTTAAATGAAACACCCTGTATTTATTTTTTTAAACGGTAGGGCTTATTTTTTTGTTTTCTTAAATATCATATGTTGCCATTTGGCCCAGCCGTTTTTGAAATATTTGCATTTTAATCACCTAAATAAACAATAAAGGATGTGGCCATTTTATTAATGAATATAATTAGGTTTTTAAAATGAAAATATTTCAACAACGGGTGGACTAAATGGCAATATATTATATATATTAGGAAATAAATACAGGGTGTTTTATTTTAAAAAATAAATTTATTAAAAATACTTTTATTTCGCTTGGTGACTGAGAAACAAATGTCGTAATTATGTTTGTTGTCATACCTACATACGTAACTATCTGTCAAAATTTTGCCAATTATTTGATTTATTGTAGAAAAAAGGGGGCTCTGGAATTTCCAATCTTTAGTTATTAAAATAGAATAGACGTTACCAAGTTTCCAAATTTTAATTAAATAATCCGTTATCAATTACAAAGGCATGCCTACCTCCCCATATACGCTGGCTTGCGTTATTTTACCTAAATGGTTGTTTCTACGAAAATTTGAGTAGATATCTCCCTAGCTCTAACCAACCATCTAATCCGATGCAAACTAAATTTTTAACCTAATCAAACCAAACCTAATATAAACTAAATGATCTCCGTGGGTTTAACCAGCGATCTAATCCGAAGCAAACCTAACCGAACCCCCATATGCAGGTCGGTCTAATAGCGGCAACACTGTGAGAATAAATTCAATGTTATCTTGCTTAGTAGGTTTTTGGTTTCGCTTGCAATTTTCCCATACCCGGGATGCAATTTTTTTATAAAAATATATCACTGTCTATTTTGGGATGCAATGTCCAATGCCAATGTCAACTGGAGCTCAAACCCAGCACAGGTACCAATCGTCACAAGTACATATCTCAACCCAATTTTTCCCAATTTGGAAACCTTTTCATACTAAATTTAATTTGCAGGGTAACTAAAAAAATATCACAAATAATTGAGATACTTTAAAACTCTTAACCGATAAATCAAATAATTCGCCAACATTTGACAAATGGCTGCTCTAAGAAATAATCCTAGGAAAAATTTGATTGGCAGTATATCAAATTTTATAAAATTTGTTTACAAGATGGCGACGATATTTTAATTGTTCGAAAAACACAATATTTGGTTTGTGCTAGTTCTTTTGAAAACCCCTGTATATATCAGATTAAGCTTGGACTAACATTTTTCTTATGTTAAACCAAAACCGTATTTCTTACCATTTCCGAAAACCCCATGTAGTTGCCTTTATCTACTACTATTTTTACAAAGTTTTTGGTCTTACAACTAATAAAATGGGCCATACCTGTCTGTCTTAACGCATTTTCGCCTCTAAACGCATTCAATAGGGTGTAGTAGTAAAAAATAAATTCATATTTATTTTTAGATATCTCTTTAGGTCTTGGTAATGCTAAAAACAAACTTTTTTGTTTAATTTTTTCTCAAATTCATAGTTCTTTTAATTAAATAAATTCATTGAATTAAAACAATTAGCCACGTGATTCAAAACAGGCGGTCTACCAATCAGCTGCGAGTGACGTCACAAAACAGTAAACGCGTCGAACGAACTTATTTTCTGTGTTATTTTCTTATGGATGGTAATGTTTGCTTTGGTTTAAAGTGCGAATTATTGTCCTAAATTAGATTTTATTTTGTGTTTTGCTATAAAAAATATTTTCAATGGAAAACGGATTCTCCAAAGCCGATAGCTCCAACTTGCCAATGCTGCATTCCTTTATGGTAGCAGGCTTCTTTGCCAACAATAGTGATTTTTGTTCTGCGGAATTTAGAAACGTTAAAATGTTGATGCAAGTATTCGATGAGTTGTTTTGTATATAACTGAAAGTTCTTTTATGATATTCTTCGCCTACTTTTACTCATTTAGATTTTGAGGTTAGGTTATATATTTTGCTTTTTTGTTTAATATGCCACTTACAATAGATTCAATTAAATACCCAATCATTATTATTTTAAGCATTAAGAAACAATCAAAAATTGCAGGACAGGGAGGCAAAAAGTATACAACGACCAGCAATACTTGAAGTACTGCATAGGTTACACTGCATAGTCCTGCGTAGGTACTGCCTAGTCCTGCCTATGCACTGCCTAGTCTTGCATAGGCACTCCTCAGTCCTACATTTAGCCTGCATCTGCACTGCCTAATCCTGCATTTAGAGGTACTCCCTAGTCCTGCCTAATAACTGCCTAGCACCGCCTAAAAATGTGTACACCTTTCTGCCTATTATAGTTGTTCACCCCTTGTAATAAACATAACCTCAAAAAGTTCATTGTCATTTACGAAATAGTTATATATATTATAGACAACGTGAGAAAAATTAATAGAAACAATTTAGTTATACTCACATCAAAGTTCACAAATGTAAATTGAAGATGTATTAGACAAGGCCCTTGGGTCTTTTCGAGCAAGTTCTAGCCACTTTTCCGTTGTTTTACTGCTGTAGGCACATGAATAAATAGTTTTTCAGGTGTTGTTATGCTAGTCTTCGAACACTGAGGCACTACACACCACTTATAGGACATTTTTTTACATAAAAAAACAGTAAAAACACAGACCCAAAACAAATAAACACTTGAATGCCGTGTTTACTGTGCTGTGACGTCATTGCAACGCCATGCTAGAAATAAGCGTTTAGCGGCAAATTCAAATCGGAAATTAGAAAACTTGATTTTAAATGTAGTCATGATAAAATATACTATTTTAATAATTTTGCGTAGCAAATTAGGGAGCTATGTATCATTCTAAACACTTTTCTAAAATTTGTCAAACACCCTATTGTGTTTTTTTGTATTTGCTGGGCTTTGGTAATGACGCCAAAATAGTGGTCGTAATAAAAACGTATTTCTTTAAATTAGAGCAAACGCATTTTATTATGTCATAAAGTTGCGAGTTTTAAAATTAAAGTTGATAAAAGCTGTTTCAATTGCTCTAAAGCGGGTTAGATGCCGGTGTAAGTGCACCATAAAGATACTTTTTATTCACAAATTTCTTGTGTATTAAATTTGATTGTAAGAAATACGCTAGTCCCTAAAAAGTTTAGTTGTTTTGTTGTCATATACGCTTCATATACGTCCAAATTGAAAAAAACTTTAGTTTATGCGGCATGGAAATAAATAAATCAAAAGGCATTGATAGATTGCGTATCTGCCCCGCCAAGTTCGCGCTACTGCTGTCCCATCTTTTCTTGAAACATTTCAGCCCATAGTTGACCTATCTAAAACTCTACTTCGGAATAAGCTATACGAAATTGCCACTCACTCACTCTTGTATAGATCATCAAAATTCTACTGTACTTCTAGACATGCTACAAAGCTGAAATTTGGCAAACTGATAGAAATTATGACATTACAACAAACCCTTGAAAAAAAACAAAAAACCCCAAAATCCTAATCTACTCCCCTCCCCTATACATGTAAAGTTATGTAAAAGTAACATTGCCCACTTCCAAAAACGCTAGAGAGCTGAGCATTGGAAGACTGATAGGAACTATGATAAAACTATAGGACAAAATTTACAAACACGACAATTTTAATTTATTTCCCTCCCCTATACATGTAAAGTTATGTAAAAGTAACATTGTGCACTTTCAGAAACGCTAGAGAGCTGAGCTTTGGCAGACCGATAGGAACTATGATAAAACTATAGGAAAAAATTTAAAAACCCCAAAGTTTTAATTAACTTCCATCCCCTATAAATGTGAAGTTAGGTAAAACTAACATTGCCCTTTTCCAGAAGTCTTAGAGAGCTGAGCTTTGGAAGGCCGGTAGGAACTATGAAAAAACTATAGGAAGAATTTTTAAAACCCCAAAATTTTAATTAACTTCCCTCCCTTATAAATGTAAAGGTATGTTAGAGACCTAAGCTGACTGATAGAAGCTATGATAAAACTATAGAAAAATAATTAAAAACACCTAAATTTTAATTTACTTCCCTCCCCTATAAATGTGAAGTTATGTAAAAGTAACATTGCCCACTTCCAGAAACGCTGAGCTTTGGAATGCTGATAGGAACTATGATAAAACCATGGGAAAATTTTTCAAATAAGGCATTGCAAAAGTTTTCAACAATTATTCCGCATATTTTACAACTTTAAAACTTAAATATTATCCAAATCCTTTGAAAAAAGGGCGAAATCATAACAAAAACATTTTGTGTAAAAAAAAGCCACGTACGCAAAAATGGTATTACGTAAAAAGAATTGAGATAAAAGTAGTAGTAGTAATATATTTTATTTAGCATTTTGCCACTTTGTTGTTTTTTAAAAAGGTAACATTTTAAAGATTTTTTAAATAAAGATATAGATGTTTTTGATTTTATTTAATTTTTTAATTGATTAAATTCTAAAAGCCCTTTATAAAAAATTTAATTAAATTTGAAATTAGATCTGCAATTATCAACGTAAAAATTTGAATTATTTCGAGTCAAATATGAATGTTGTTCAAAGTTAATAGTAATAAATGATTTTAAATTTTCTGGAAGTAAATTATGTTGAATATTATAGATCAAAATACAAACTAAATAAAATGTGAAATTTTTGACATTTAACCATTTCAATTTTGATAACATAAGACTTATTTTTGTATATTTATTTGCATTTAAAACTATCCCCATTGCTTTATTTTGTAAAATCTGTAATTTTTCGAAAACGCTTTGATTTGCCACGTTCTCCAATACAAAGTTCAAAATGAAAGGTTCTTACTAGTTTGGAAAGGTTTTTCTAAACTTGGCTATCTAATAAATATTACACATGGGCAATGTAATAAATATTCATTTATTTTCTAAAAATGTAAACTGTTAATATTTACAATTATAAATCAAAACCAAATCCTATCAGTTCAAATAAATTTGACGGCCTAACCGATATTTTAGTCACAGTTAATGCTATTTGCGCGGGTTAAATTTAAACTCGCCGACACACAGACAGACTTAAACTATATATCAGGGTTTCCCTCGTATATTCAATGACGTCACGTTTACGTCTTTTAAACTTTGTTAAGCGTGAGTTATTACCGCAGATTAAATAAAACAGTTCAGAGAGACAACTAAATTGCAAAGGAAAACTTTGTTTACTTATACAGGGTGTCCCATAACTTAGGGGCCATAGGCCAACAGGCCATGTCTGATAAAAAAGTTCCTATAAAGCATGGGTCAAAACTCTTTCTTTGTCGAGATACAGAACATCAAAGTTGGTAATTTTTTTAACTTTTTTGATAATAACTTTTTAAAAAAATGAATTAAAAATATGAAAATGGGTAGAGTCGTGTATTAGAACAAGAACAATAAATTGAAACTAAAAATATTAAAGAAAAAATTAGTCGGTCAATTTTTTTAGAAAAAAACTATTTTTGTGGTATAAACTTTTATAAATGCCATATTAAACGCATTGTTTTTTTAAATATTTTGTGTTAATAAAAACAAGTCTCAGTCAAGACATAATAATAAAATATTATTGATATTTTTTAAAAGAATAAGTAGGCAAAAATTAATTTAAAAAATAATTTTTATTTTTTATACGTTTTTGGAGGTTATTTTGACAGCCTGTATCTTCTCAACTTGTAATTTTATCAAAAAAAGGAATACCACATTTTTGAATCACAATTAGCTGAATATCCAGCTGGCTGTGACAGATTTTCTTATTTTTTTGTAAAACGCTTTTCCCCCCTCTCTAACTTTAAACACCCCCATGTTATATAAACTTTTTTCTCGGAAATAACCTCCTCTTTCACCTGCTGCACTATGGCCCCTAAGTTATGGGACACCCTGTATAATTAGGAAATTAGCTCAAAATAGGACTCATCTGCAGAGTACCAAAAAATCTCATATGCTCACACGTGTGCATCTTGATATATCAAAGGTCATGAAAATTGGTTTTTTGCTTAAATCTCGCTTCCGGTACGTCTGACTTCTTAACAGTCCATATCAACAGTTGTCTCGGGTGCCCTTGCTTTAATACGAACCACAAGTCGTCGCAATTAGGGGTACAAACTGTTCCGGTTCCAGAAAAAACCTGTTCCGAAAATTCTGCTCCTGGCGGGGCGATTTACAAGAAACTGTTCCGACAAAACGGAACAACTTGGAAATCATGTTCCGACCTGTTCCGAGGAAAAACCTGTTCCGAAATGAACAGGTACTGCTCCGAGAGGCGCTGGTACAAAAGAGCGCAGGTCAAAAGAGCGCAGAACAATAGAGCGCAGACAAAACAGCGCACGGACAAAAGAGCGCACGGACAAAAGGGCGCACGGACAAAAGGGCGCACGGACAAAAAAGCGCACGGACAAAAGGGCGCACGTACAAAATGGCGCACGGACAAAAGAGCGCACGGACAAAAGAGCGCAGATCTCAAAAAGATACTAAAAAAATAACCTAACCTTACTTGGTTAGTTTAATAAACAGTAAAGGCCTAACCTTATCACTCAAACTGCCCCAGCCGAAGTGGACCAGGGGTCGAGGATAGGTTAGGTTAGTGTCCCAACCTGACCCGGTTAGGTTTATTTACAAAAAAAAACTTACCTGATCTGTTCAGGCAATTTTTTTTTTGTAAAAAAACCTAACCGGGTCAGGTTGGGATACTAACCTAACCTATCCTCGGCCCCTGGTCCACTTCGGCTGGACAGGGCAAATCGACTTGGGATTTATGACGTGCGCTATTTTGACATGCGCTATTTTGTCCTGCGCCATTTTGTCCTGCGCTATTTTGTCCTGCGCCATTTTGTCCGTGCGCTCTTTTGTCCGTGCGCCCTTTTGTCCGTGCGCCCTTTTGTCCGTGCGCCCTTTTGTCCGTGCGCTTTTTTGTCCGTGCGCTCTTTTGTCCTGCGCTCTTTTGTCCGCGCTCTTTTGACCTGCGCTCTTTTGTACCAGCGCCGCTCCGGGCGCCCATCACTAATAGCAATACACGCATTTCCTATGAATTGCCATATTATTTTATCTATTTTTCTTTTAAACTAAGTGTTTTAGAGAAAATATGTATTTTTTGTAGAAAATTAAATTTTATTTTAAACTATGTGTCACTCAACTATATTTATTAGGTTTTCTGAAAAACCAAGAATTTTAGGGAAAAAAGCAAGAATAATAATTGGTAGAAAATGAAATTCTCTTTTAAAAAATATGTCACAAGGTGATGTTAAACCTAAGACAAACAGGCCAGGCGTCCGACAATTGAGATTTATTTTTAAATATTAAAAATTTATATTAAAAAAAGTTTTTTTATTGCTTTTAGAAAATTTTCTTAAAAAGTAAGCATTTTGGACCTAAACTCAAAATGACATGTTATAGGCGATAAAATTTTCTTTGGAACGACGTATTATAGTTTAGGCAAGATTCGGGAAAATCCACTTTCTAGAAGCATTTTATATTACTTTTTGGCAAATGGGCAATTCCCCCTATTTTGCCCCCGCTGAATCCGAATATCCCTGTTGCCAACTCGAAATATTGACAGGGGCTGAGATATTCAAGATGGCGGCCAAAATGGCGGCGGAATTTTAAATTGCCGCTGGAAAGCCCATATTGTCACAGGTGTACATTCAAAATATATATTTGTATAATTAAAAAATAATACCATATTATCTTTTTTCTAAATGGCTGCAAAAACCTCCAAAAACCCCCCCAGAAACTAAGCTTCTAAGAGAAAAATGTATAATATACTTTATTATAGATAATAAAATTCCCTTTTCAACATGGTATAACTTAATAAAGTTAGACTAATAACAAGCTCTCCAGCGGCGTCCGTTAATTGAAGTAATTAAAAAAAGTTGAAAAAATACCTATGTTTTTTCCAAGATTTATTTAATTTTTTTTTAAAACTAATATCTACAGAAAACCATGTATTTTATTTTGGTATACTCAATAAAATTTCCTTCAAAATGACGTATAACATGATTAAATCGGTTTTATAAATAAAACTTCAGGGGCATCCGTAAATTAAATTAATTTTGAAAAGACAGAAAATAAACCATTTTTGTTACACGTTTTATCTAATTTTCTGAAAAACTAAGCTTAACATGAAAAAACTTGTTCTACACTTTTTTGTAGACAGGGAAATTCCCTTTTTAAAAATGCGAAACTCGGTATGGTTTGACTTATAGCAAACTCTCCAGCGACGTCCGTCAATGGGGGTGATTTCAACAAATCATTAAAAAAAACATTTTTTTCATACGTTTTATTCAATTTTCTTAAAAACCAAGCTCTTTATCAAAAAATATGTTCTTTACTTCGTCATAGCCAATAAAATTTCCTTTCAAATGATGTATAACAAAGTGTAAGTTAGTTTATATTTACCGCTCCAGTGGTGTTCTTAATTTAAAGAAATTATTTAAGATCAATCCAAACTAATCAATTTTGTGTTTTATTAGCTTTTCGGTGGATAATAAAGAGCGGCAGATAAAAGGTCGAAAGTACAAAAGGTCGAAAGTACAAAAGGTCGAAAATACAAAACGTCAAAAGTACAAAAGGTCGAAAGTACAAAAGATCAAAAAACAAAAGGTCGAAAGTTCAAAAGGTCGAAAGTACAAAAGGTCGAAAGTACAAAAGATCGAAAGTACGGTCGCGGGTCCACATCGACTGGACAGGTCAATTCGACTTGATACGGTAAATTTGAATTTTTAATATTTTGTTTTGTCGATTTTTTTCGACTTTTTGTACTTTCGACCTTTTATGGCTTCGGCGGCGGGCCCGATAATAAAATGTCCTTTTAAACAGTGTGTCACAAAATGTGACCCATAGTATAGAAAACTCTACAGGGGCGTCCGTAAATTGCAAAAATTACCAAAAAAGATTATTTTTGTTACGGGTTTCATTAAATTTCCATCAAAATCTCAATTTCAATTTAAATTTCATTTTTAATTATGATTATGCCCCCCCCCCCAAACCGTTGCGTAAGATTCACCACTTTATTTTTAGTTCCATATGCTTAAAAAAATAACCAAAAACACCTGTGTCAAAGTTACTACTGTTACTTTCTGCAGAAAAATATTGCTTAGGGAGGGGCCATGGCCCCTATGCCCCCTCCCCTTATAACCACCGGTATTTTTTTGCTTTAAAGAACTTATTTACATAAATCAAAATATCTAATCTAATCAAAAAACAGTTTATTTTAATTTGGAAACATTTTATTTTAGTAGATATAAATTACGAACCTTTTTGAAGTATTTATCATAACATTAACCTCACTTTGTAACCATTTAAAAAGAAATTGTCTTAACCTCAATAAAGAATAAAGGCACATTTTTTTCTGAAAATCTTAGAAAAGATATTTAAATATGCAAGAGAAACTGATTATTTCAGTTATTTTTGAAAATAAGTTTATATTAGTACGCCCCTGAAGCCTTAAATATGGCAACAACCCGACATTTTAATAAAGTTTTTAAAAGAAAATGTTATGTTCTACAATAAAGTATACTACATATTTTTTCCTAAAAAGTGTAGTTTTTGAGAAAATTTTGAAAAACCTATAATAAACATGTTTTTTCTAAAAAATCCCAATTTACGTACGCCACTGAAGAGCTACTTGCTTTTCCTAACCTTATTGACCAATACATCGTTGGAAGGGGAATTTTATTCTCCACAAAAAACTTTTGATAAAAAGGTTAGTTTTAGAGAAAATTGCATAAAACTGAAAAAAAAACAGGTTTTTGGGGGTTTGGGGGGGATTTTCTCCGTCCCTGTCGATTTTTCGGCTTGGCAACAGAGATATTCGGATTCAGCGGGGTCAAATTAGGGGGAAATGGTCTGTTGCCAAAAAGTAATATGATTTGCTTCTAGACCGAAAACGGAAAGCCTTTTAAAATAATATGCTCTGACTATTATTACTTGTTATGATTATTGTTAGACGTCCTGAATTCTGGGTATCTTATTTAAATCACAAAAATACACATTTTTATCACGCATTTTATTTAATTTTCTTAAAAACTACAGGTAGAAAAGTTATATACTGTATCATAGACCACAAAGTTTTCTTTCAAATAATGTATATGTCGATAACGTTAAAGTTACCAATAATACACCAGGGGCGTCCGCAACTGGCACTATTTTTTAGGATTACAATTATCCAATCCCAATTTAGGCATGCCAATGGAGTGCTAACTTTAAATTTGATCTAATTGAATGACACATCGTTTGAAAGGTAATTTAATGTTCTACAATTAAATTTAATATGCATTTTCTCATATATTATTATTCGAGAAAAATCAGATAAAGCAAGGGCACTTCCGAGACAACTTATTAATATCACTTTAGAGGTAATTTATCTCTCTTTATTTTACATTGTCTGAAAATTAAGTAGTTTTTAAATTAAAGGCATCACTAAAGAAATTCTTTAAAAAATAGGCGCTCGCATTCTTTTACGCCATATCTTGTTTAGTCGTTAACTTAAAGATAATACTATTTGGTCTAAGTCTTGTAATGAGATCTTAAGACATTTGCACAGGAAGTTTTTTACTTTCAGTAATATTTCACTTTGTCAAAAATAAGACATTTTAGCACTGGAAGAACTTTCACCCAAAATTTACTAGTCAGGATTAGCACCTACCTAGCGTCCTTCATATGTAGTTAAAGCTGCTTGTGTAATAATAATTTGCAACCCTTAGTTCTGCTCCCGTTAGTTTTAGGGCGTCACACGCGGTAAAAAATTTTGTCTACAATGAAAACACGTTCTTTTCTTGAATAAATTGTTTTACCTTAAAACAATTTGTTTTGAACTAAAATATTTCTTTTTAGTTCAACGCAGCGTTTAATCTTGAAATGAGACTTAATTTTTCTTCTTTAATTGTTTTGTTTCAGTATACTCCGTTTTGTAACAAAGCAAATTGTTTTCATATAAGTAATATTTTGGATCCAGAGAAATCGGTGTCTTAGATTAATTCAGTTCCAATTTATATTAAAACAATTTCTGTTTCACATTAAAATACATTTTTTGTGCTATATTAAAAAAATATTATCTTGGTGAATAGGAAAGCACAAATTATTTTACTTCAAACAGAAACATTAGTTTATGCTTCAAAGCAATTTGCTTTAATCCAAGACAATTTTTTTTACCGTGCAAATGCAGTGTTTCCCTATGTTATTGCGGCCTTTTTAACTAACGGGGGCAGAATTCACATCTGGCTGAGCTATGACTGGTTGTTTGTCCATACACAGCTGTCTAATCCGTGAGTTAGATATTAAAGCAACTAAAACCGCGATGGAGGGGGTAAACCACCTCACTACTATTTCAAAACTAATGTTGTTGTACTAGTTATTAAGGGTGAGTCCGTTAGACCGTTAACGGGGCATGGCTATGTGTTTTTAACTACATTCACTTAGACTTTTCACGTGCGGGAAGAATGTTTAGTGGTCAAATTATTGTGTGTATTGTGAGGCGGAGATATATTCGGGATTCGCGCATGTCATTATGTATAGCAGTTATCTCAGAAACTATACCAACGCTGCATTATTATAATAAAATATGGCCTTGCGAATTAATAATATTTAGTATGCATTTACACTTACCGTTAACGAAACATTATGAATAACATGCACAAAAATATGATATTTAAAACATTTAAAAACTTCTACACAATTAGGCCAGGTCATCTTGTGTTTTATTGGGAACAAAATAACATAACCCCTGTTTTATGTTAGTCTTAAGTTAATAGTTATGCAGATTCTATTAGACATACTAAAACTGATGCCTTCCACTAGGGGAACATGGTCAAATTGATATAACTAAGTTTTAAAAATATATATTAATTTTCTCCAAATGAAACCTACTTAAAGAAAATCATATTAATTATAAAAACAATATAACCAAGTCGTGCTTAGTGGTTTACTATTCAAGTGGCATTCGCACATTAGGGTAATTAATTAGTATTAAAATTCAATAAGACTAAACAGCAATTTTATATTAAAATTATAAAATACTAGATGATAACTGAGTTCCTGAATCTTATAAAAAGAAATATTTAAAATTAATATGTTTTTAATACTTGACAGTAATAACAAAAACAGGACTATCTTAATTTTAGCACTTCTGTTAAAATTGTACTTTATATATCGTTAGATTTTTAGCTCACACTACTACTATATAAGTAGTGTGAGCTATGGTGATCCTAATTTTTTCGAAAAAAAAAAGTTGCTCCGATTTCAAAATTTTTTATATATCTTTGCGTTTCAGATGATTTTGAAACTTTTTTGTTTTGCCGTCTGTCTGTATGTCTTTCTGTAACGACCAACCCACGTAACTCAAAAACCGCTTGTCCGATTTTAATGAAATTTGGTACCTAAGTTGGGTCTTGGGCCGTGATGGTCCCATTTAAAAATGAACAAAATCCACCGAACGCAGGCCAAATAAAATGGTGGGGGTAGATTCAAAAAATTAGAGTTTATGTGAAAATATGGCGTGTGTGATATCAAACGAAAGGTAATTAAGTCTGGAGTTAAACAAAATGAATTTTAGTTTATTAAAAAAAAAAAAGGGTGGGGATAGATGTCAAAAATTAGAGTTTAAGTGAAAATATGGCGTGTGTGATATCAAACGAAAGGTAATTGAGTCTGGAGTTAAACAAAATACACTTTAGTTTTTTTTTAAAGTGTGGGGGTAGATTTAAAAAATTCGAGTTTAAGTCAAAACATGGCTTGTGTGGTATCAAACGAAAGGTAATTGAGTCTGGAGTTGAATAAAATATATTTCAGTTTTTGATTAAAATAGCTCATACTATAACTATAGTACCTAGTGTGAGCTTAGGTGCCCATAGATTGGCAGAGTATTTTTTAAAACAGCCTAATTTTTTAAAAAATTTAGGTAAATTGTTATTTTTCAGATTTACAACAATATACGGACGCCACTATAAGTTTATTTTCGTTAATTAGGAATCTGAAACATTTTTTACTAGAAATTCGTTTTAAAAAAATGGAGAAAACTTACTGAAATGTTTTTGTTTATCTTTAAAAGTTACCAACATATATACATGTGTATCATCCCTAATAGAGATGTATATTGTTAAAAAACTAAATTATTTTGTCTATAATAAACTATTTTAAGCATTATCTTACACATATGTAACGCTAAATTTTAAACTTAATTTATGCAAACTTGTAGGTAAATTACAGACCAGAATTAATAGGCGTATCATGTAATAATAAGTTTTATAATAATTATTACCACCTTTAATATTTATCAAAAATTCAATTAGGCTGTACTAAAATAAAATACTTAATGGTAACTGGGTTCCTTTATCTTATAAAACGAAATGTTTAAAATAAATATGTTTTTAATACTTGACAGTTACAAAAACAGGACATTCTTAATTTTAGAAATTCTCCTAAAATTAAAACAGCTTATTTTTTTTGAATGCAAATAAATTGTTATTTTTAAAATTTGCCACAATTCTGGGCGCCACTGGTATAATGTTCTAATCCCATATAAGTTCATTTTCGTGAATTGAGTATCTGATACATTTCTAACTAAAAATTCGTTTAAAAAACATGGATAACACTTAATGAAAATGAAAGAGATGTGTTTGTTTATCTTTAAAAGTTACCAATATAATCACCCCTGATAGAGTTCTATATTATTAAGAAACAAAATAATTTTGTCTATAATAAAATATTTTAAACATTATCCCTGAAGATTTTTTACTTATATTTAATGCCAAATTTTATACTTAACTTATGTAAATTACAGACCAGAATTATATAGGCGTGCCTTGCAATTAGAAAAGTTTTATAATAATTATGTATGTTCTATTCAGTTAATTTTGGGACCACTTTTGAAATTTAACCCAAATTGTTTCTTTATAGCTCAGTTAACTGATATTCAAAAAGGGGTCAAACTGGAAATTTCTGGTGTAATGGTTTTACTAGCTTATTTTATGATTTTTGAGGTGCTGAACATGTATCTGAAGTTTCCAACAAAAATTCTTTCGGCAAATATTGGGATATTCAAGATTGCGGCGGATGATTAAAAATTTTAAAAAAATTAGTTCAAGACCCTATAAAAATCAGTAAAAGCCCCTACCCCTATCCTTTTAGGAACGCTGTCAAAATGGCGCCGCCATCCTGGATTTTCGACTATTTTATCCTTTATTAGCCTTTTACTAAAAAAGTAATTATGTTTTAAAAAAATAAATTTGAAGCTCATCAAAAGACCTATGAAACGAGATAATTCGCAGCTGCTTAGGTACTACCCCTGGAAATATACTACTACTATGTCGGTTTAGAACGTTTTTGTCTGTTTCTCCACCTGCTTCGATCCGGACAATCATCTTCTGTCAGGTTTTTTTGACTCATTGATCTTTGGATGGACTGTTGCCATTCTAGTTTAGGAAGCCCTCTTTTTCTCCGCCTTATTGGTTGCCATTCTAGGACCTTATTTGGTAATCTTTCGTCGTTCATCCGTTGTACATGGCCGTACCATATCAGTTGTCTTTTAGTGATGTCATCCGTTATGCTTTCCTTGATTTTCATTATCTCATTTCTTATTTGATCTGTTCTAGATGTTCTCATTGATTTTCTTATTGCATCCATTTCGACACTTCCCATTTTTGTTTTGTATTTTTCATAATTCATACAACAGCGTTTCAATTATGTTAAATTTTATATTCTTTTTAATCTCTCTGCTCCATAAAATACTATTAAGACATCCAATAACCTTTTTTGCTTTTACTTTTCTTGTTTCCAGTTCTTTCCAGTCTGTTCCTGTCTTATCAAATGTGACACCCATGGAGATATTGTTTGTCCATTGTCTAGTTCTAACTTACTTGATTCGTTTCCAATACATAAGTACTGTGTCTTGTCCACGTTCACTGTTAACCCCCACTTTTGGCATTCTCCATGTGTTCTTAATCATTAGCTACAATTACTTGGTCGTCAGCAAACTTTAGTGTGTATATGGTAAATCGGTCGTTAAGTTGTATTCCCATGTCGTGTACTTTACGTTTCCAGTCTTTTAGAGCTACTGCGATAAATATTTTAAAAAGAGTTGGAGAGATAGAACATCCCTGTTTTAAGCCTTTCGTTACTAGGAATTTTTCTGAAAGTCGATTTTCAATTTTAATTTTAGATTTTGACCCTTTGAATAGTTCTTTTATGGCTTTTATGTATGTATCATTGATATTAGTTTGTTTTTTTTTCTACTTAGTCTCTATATTTCTGGCACTCCTTTTCTTAATTACTTGTTTAAGTCAAAAAACATCACTACAAGATCTGCCTGCTCTTCTTCTTCTTCTTGTTCATAAAAATCATTCTCTATTAGATCTCTAAGAATTCTACTACTACTACTACTAAAATTCCTCTGCAATTGTTGCTATCCAACTTGTTTCCTTTTTTATGTATAAAGGAAATTAATGCAATTTTTCAATCAGGTACTGTACTAATGTATGTGAGATTTTCTAGTAGTTTCTCTGATCCATATTTGAGCATTTCAGCGTATATTCTCCCAGGTCCGGTAGCTTTTCCGGATTTAAGCTTTTTTATACTATTCTTTATCATTTCTTTTTCGATGATTACTTCCTGTCCATGTTATTTTATATCTCTCCTTGGAGAGGCTGACAGATATACGGGTCTAGTTTCCTGCAGCAGTTCCTTTTAAATATACGCACCCTTAAACATCCCCAATATGCTTATTTATGGTACATTTTATTTAACGCATCATAATTTAGGTTTATTCAATTTTCTTAAAAGTAAAGTAATCTGTGAAAAAAGTATGTGATACTTTTTTGTAGACAATAAAATTTCCATTTAAACCATATACTAGTTTGGTCAGTACAATGTGTAGGTAAAACTCCAGTGGCGTTTATTAACTGGGATCCTCTTTTGCAGTTCACTTTTTATCATGTTTTTTGCAATTTTTCTAAAAACTAAGCATTTACAAAAACATGTGAATAAGTCATATTTAAGAGGACAACATTCTGTTTTATTTGTGTTTAAAATTTTATTGTCTATGATGAGGAATAAACCATTTTTGCCCAGAGTACTTCATGTTAAGGAAATTGATTAAAAAGTTTTAATTAAAATAGATTTTTGACTATTTCTGTAAACAACCTTTACTATAGTTATGGACACCACTATGTCGTTGGCAGTAAATGCAATTCCAGTAAGTAACACACCGGAAATTTTGTCTTCCCCATAAATTGTTATACAAATATTTTTCTAAAGACCTTAGTTTTTTATAGGAAATGAAATTTCCATTTAAATCTTATATCACTCAGTGCAGTCCAGATAAGACTTCAATGGCGTTTTTAAGTAGGTACATTTGAAACTAATGATTTTTATAAAACAAATGTTTATTAAGAAACTAATATTTCTTTGTCAACGATATATAACTTAGTGGAGACAGGTTTGCGGCCCAGTGGTATTTACAGAAATCGGGGAAAATCAAATGAATATTTTTGCAAAAATATTCCCAGTTTACAAACGCCACTGAAGTCTTACCTACACTCTGGACTGCACTGAGTGATACCAATGTCTACAGATGTAATCATTGGTGATACATGGTTTAACATTTAAACCACATACAATATAGGTAAAATATTTACTGTCGATGGAGAAAGCTGCTTAGAAAAAGAAAAACTATTTTAGTAGTTGTTTAAATAAAAATAGGTACATAAGGGTTTACACCGACCTTAGGCAATCCCGACTTCCGTGGTAAGACTCGAAAGCAGAGGGGGGACATAAAAGGAGAAAATTTTATTGTGATAGGTAACATTTCACAACAAAAAACAACGCCTTTTGTGAAAAAGTATATTATAGTTTTTTTTTTAATTGCCCTTAAAATGGTAAAAAAAAAACTTTTTGATCCATTTTGACATTTTGATGCATTTGTTGTGAGCTTATTTTAGATATAAAAATTAATTTATAAATATAATAATTACCATGGGCGTACTTGAAAACTCTGTGCTTCTAATTGAATGCATACTTCACAGCATATAGCTGAGATAAATAATTGATTGATTAATTATCCAAGAGAAATCTACTATGTGTCTGTCACCATATACGCAATATTCCAATACTCCCTGTTACCTATTTACACAATGGTTGGCGTTTAATACAAACATTCAGAAATAAAGGTACGAAAAATGCACAGATACCAAATTTACATAGATAGAGTTTTTGTCAACTGTACGCCGATGATTTGACGTAACGAATACAAGAATAAAATAATATTCATGCATAAAAGTATAACTAATCAGGACATTTTATCTTACGGACCGCAAAAAGGACAGACTTATACCCATTGATATTGCTATTTCAAATATGTTTGCATTCTGCATCGTAAGGTACCGTAGGTATTGCAATAATACGTACTATATGGAAATAATATACATATGTCTTTGAAAGCAATCAATCAGGTCTTTTTTGCTTAAAGACCTCAAAGCCCTCATGTTTGCATCATGAATGGGCAGTTACCGTGGGTATTGGAATATTATGTATATGTCTGTCACCCACTAGCACAATTCTGTGCTTAGTGATACTCTAATTTCATCATGAACAAGAAAGGCATTTAAACGTGGCGTAAAGTACTATATATGCGTTCAAGCGCATTTAAACACGTCTTATAGCTCTACGTATGCTTACTAGCATTTAAACACGACTTATAGCCCTACGTATACGTACTAGCATTTAAACGTGGCGTAAAGATCTATGTATGTGTAGTAATCACATAATGAAACAGAGGGATCACTTTTAGCACGTTAGGGTTTTAATTTTACAAGATCTGATCAGTTTTATTGATATCGATATAAATGCACATCTTCGACTTTATGCACCAAAATATGCCAGGTAAAAAAATAAACGTTTTTAAGGTAATTATGGTAAGCCCTGTGAGATTCTACTCATTAATATTTTATGAAACACACACTACACAAGCACTTGAACTTATACTGAAGAGCTCGTCGCAGGCATGTACCTTTTTCAGGCGTTTATTTAGAAAAGCAAACCCATAAATATTGTATATCAATGGGACCGTTCTTTATCTTAAGTATGTCTGCGTCGTCGATTATGAGATCTAATTTCTTTAGTATGCAAAAACTTACTTCTTACATTACATTACATTATTTTAAATAAAATGTGCAAGAAATCAGAGGAAATCAAGTAAGTTAGAACTAGACAATGGACAAACAATATTAGCATTACGGATGCTTACGTAGAGTAGACGCGGCGAGAGTTGATGCCACACACGTCATCAATTTTATCTTGGTATTCGTACTTGCGGTCGGATAGTGCCGTGCGGAATAAATTACACATAATAATTTATTAAACTAATTCCCAATATAAAACACTACGCCTATGAATCTCTGAAACAGTCAATCACAAGCTAGAGGCGGCCAGTAGATCCCCCTCAGCCGTGACGTGGGTGGCCTCAACTCTCGGTAGCCCTGTATTTAGGTAGGTTTTTTGATGGGCTTTAAATTTTCTCTAACGCGCGATGTCTCAATAATCGAGTACTGATTAAAAAGTTAATGAAGGACAAAATATTCGAAAATTGAAGATGGCGTTACAAACAAAAATATTTTAGGTAAATTCGCAAGGCCGTAAAGTAAGTAAACATATCAAGGTGGCGATGAATGAATATAAATAACTCTACACTTACACAATAAAGACAAAACTTTATTTTAAATACCATAAAAATTAAATAAAAATTGATTTTTTACAATAATTTGTTCAAACATTGGAAAAAAGTTGAAATCTCTAGACATAAAAAAATCGGTCACTTTATTCGACGATTTATCAATTGACTGGAGTCATCAATAATGGATACATTCCATTTCATTACTTATTTGTTAGTTCTACTGATGTAAATCAATACTTTATTTTATTGGGGTCTTCTAGGGGCGCAGCTGTAAAAATCCAATTTACCCATGTAATAAATAATATATTTAGTGCTTGCAGATACCATTAAATAAGGTAAAAATTGGAAAAAAGTTAATAACAGCATGAACTATTGAAAATTTAAGAAAATATGTTGAGCCACCTGGGACAATAAATTACACTCGATCCAAATTATTAGGGTGAAATGGGGTGAACTTTTAAAGTTATGGTATAATTTAAAATTTTTATGCCCTTATCACGCATTTTTTTTTAAATATTAATTTTTCACTCTTCTCCACTAAAGTCTTTATTGTTTCGGGTTTTATTTAGGACATGTTTCTAGTCTAAAGAGACCCATCATCAGCTAAAACAAGGTAAACAAAGAAGTGTAACTACATCTGAAGCAATTTTTAGTGCCTATTAATAGATTAAACTGAGATAATAAAATTATTTTGAAGGGAATCAAATAATCACTTTCAGGTTCACTAGTGTACCTTGAAAGTGACCATTCCACCTCTATCATTTTTTATGTTTTATAAACCGATACCCCCCTTAAAATGTAACATACCTTTCAAAAACCTTCACAAGACCCTCATACCCCCAGCAAGCTAATGCGAGGGTTCAAACAGTTGCTAAGACCAGTTGAAAATGCAGCGAAAGAGAGGTTTCCCGAGCAGGAGTGGGAAGTGGAGAATTCTGTATTTCCAAATATATAGCATTGCGTTAAAGATATTTTTTTTTAATTATTTTAATATTTGTCTTTTCAGTGTTATCAAATATATCTTACCACATTTTTTGTTGGTTGGAGGCACTAATCACTAATGTGGTAAGATATATTTGATTACTCTGAACGGACAAATATTAAAATATAAAAATAATTAAAATTCTTTTATCTTCTACGCAAATCTATATCTTTTGAATTACAGAATTCTCCACTTCCCACTCCTGCTCAGGAAACCTCTCTTTCGCTGGATTTTCAACTAGTATTAGCAACTGTTTGGGTATCGGTTTATAAAACATAAAAAATGATGGAGGTGGAAAGGTCACTTTCGGGGTACACTAGTGAACCTGAAAGTGATTATTTGATCCCCTTAAAAATATTTTTTTTATCTCAGTTTAATCTATTTAATAGGCACTAAAAATGGCTTCGGATGTAGTTACATTTCTTTGTTTACCTTGTTTCAGCTGATGATGGGTTTCTTTAGACTCGAAACATGTCTTAAATAAAGCCCGAAACAATAAAGACTTTAGTGGAGAAGACATTCAGTTTTTCTTTGTAATTTGCAAAATCCACTTTGAGAAATGGACTATTTGGTCAATTTATTAATTTTTCGTTTAATTTTGATTTTAAAATAGTGGTTGTTTTTTTCATTATTTTAAAATGGACTACTTAAATTCTGTTTCCTGGCAAAATTTTTCTTAGTTATGTTTATATTTTTTACCTTATCTAAAAATAGACATTTGAACGAAAAAAAAGACCACTGCCATGCAAGAATCCAGAACAGTCTCGGATAAAAATAAAATCTCTTTTTTATAGGTTTCAAATTAAAATAGGATATAAATAGGTATGTTTTTACCAAATTTCGTGAAAAAAAAAAATTAAAAAAATTTTTTTTTTACATTTTTCTCACAAAATTTTAGGTTATGTAAAAAAATTCTTGTTTTAAAATTTGTAGACTTTTTTATTTATCTATAACTTTTGTATTTAACTTTTTTAGGTAGGTTTCGCTAAAAATCGTTAAAAACCCTAATAACTTACATTGAGTCTAATTTTATTTTCAATAGGCTGTTTTTATTTTTTATATTTTCCTTTTTATAATTGTTAATATTTTGGTCTAGTATTGCAAAATTTCATAATAACACTGCACATTCACCAAACAATATGTTAGTGCAGGCGCATGAAGTAGTTGAGTATGCAAAATAGACCGCAGTTTAACAATGGATTCTAGCTGATTAGGTCACAGATTAACGATCTGGATGTTGCCGGGCCTGTTTTTTGCAAATTTTTTTTTGTCAGGTTTCGAGCTGCCCACGGAAAAATACCACAAGGTAAGATTTATCTTCAGAATAAAACTTCACAGGCGTCCGTAAATAAAATCAATTTTTACAAATCACCAAACAAATTAATTTTGTTACAGGTTTTATCCAATTTTCTTAGAAATTAAGCTCCATCAAAAAAAAGTATGCTACACTTTATTGTAGAAATTAAAATCACCTTTCTCACGATGTATAAGTTAGTAGGGTCTGATTGATGACAAACTCTCCAGCGACGTCCGTAAATGGGGGTCATTTAAAAAATAAATATATAAAATATAAAAAATACAAGCTCTTTATCAAAAAATATCTCTTATGCTTGATTGTAGAAAATAAAATTTCCTTTTAAACGATGTATAACAAGCTAAGAAAAGTTTAATTTTTAAAACTTTGGGGATGTCCGTAAATTAAATCAATGTTTAAAAATCACCTAACAAATTAATTTTGGTTCGATTTTTTTTAAGATCCTTAAATTTTGAATCAGTGGCGGTAGTAGGTCATCCTTACCCATCTAACAGTACCTAGAAAATTATGGCGCAGGATGTGGAGAAAAGGTGAGTAGGAGGGATCACCTTTGATGCTAGAGCCATACCTAGAATCTTTTTTCGGGCGAAGTTTCATATTTTTTTTGTGGAGGATATGAGAGGGAGGGTGGCTTGGTACAAGGGGTGCAAAGACTATCAATGCAGATGGCGGCTATAGTGTCGTCCTTTATTTAGTAATTTTAAAAAATTTATTTTATATACGGGCGCCCCTGAAGTTTTATAAATGAAATAATCTTACCAAGTTATACATCATTTAAAAGGAAATTTTATTTTCTACAAATCGGCTGTGAGGCTTATAAAAAGCTTAGTTTTTTTGGAAAATCAGGTGAAACACAAAAATGTTTTTATTTTTATGACCCTTATATACGAACGTTGCTGGAGAGTTTGTCATTAACCAAACCTCACTGACTTGTATATCGGTAAAAAGGGAATTTTATTTTCTACAATAAAGTTTAGAACACATTTTTTCCAATTGGGCTTAGTTTCTGAGGAAATTGGATAAAAGCTGTAAAAAAATTAATTTGGTGATTTGTAAAAATTGATTTTATTTACGGACGCCTGTGAAGTTTTAATTTAAAGCTAAATCTTACTTTGTGATACAGCATTTAAAAGAAAACTTCATTGTCTACAATTGACTATGAAACATGATTCTTGATAAAAGGCTTGGTTTTCAAGATAATCTGTTCATGTGACAAACATGGGGTTTTTTAATGTTTTTTACATTTTCTCTCACAATAAACGGACGCCGCTGGAAAGTTTGGTATTAGTCTGACCACACTAGCTTATACATTAATAAAAAGATAATTTAACTTTCTACAATAAAGTGTAAAGTAATTTTTTTCCAAAAAGCTTAGTTTCTGAGAAAATTGGACAAAACTTGTAAAAAAATTGATAAGTTTAGTGATTTTTGAAAATTGATGTAATTGACGGACGACCCTAAATTGTTATATGTAAAAATAATCTTATCTTCTTATCCATCATTTTAAAGGAAATTTTATTGTCTACAATTGACTATTGAACACAATTTTTAATAAAGAGCTTAGCTTTCAAGAAAATCGGGTTAATCCTGTAATAAACGTTTCTTTTTTTCACCCCAATAAACGGACGCCGCAGAAGGGTTTGTCATTGGCCGTACCCCACTGACTAATACATCGTTGAAAAGAGAAAATTTTAAGAAAATCTCAAAATCTCAGGTTTTGGGGGGTCTGGGTGGTTTTAATTTAACAAAATATGTAATAAAATTTTATATTTAGAGTGGATTTGACACATTTTTGATTAATTTCATTGTGGCTTTCAGGCGTCAACTTAGTTAAATTTTCAGAAATTCAAAAACGACTATAAGAGAAGGGGGTAAAAAAAAATTGGACCAAAACCTGGCTTTTCAACATCCAAATCGTTAATCTGTGACCTTTTGTCAGCTAGAATCCATTCTCAAACTGCGGCCCTCATATTTTGCATACTCAACTACTTCAAGCGACTGCACTATATGAGATTTGCTACCTTATTAGAACATCAAATGACTTTGCAAAAATTCAGTTTGTTACCTGAAATTTCGCTATAAAACGATATCAAAAGCAAAAATGTAATAAAAATTTTAATAAAAATAAATACAAATATTAAGTTTGTTCTCTATCTCGCCTGGAAGAGTGCCATAATTAAACTGTACGTCTCAACATGAAATCGCCAGGTTGTCTAACTAAAGCCTTATTAATATTATTAATCAAGCATTAAAACTGTCAAATTTGAAGTTGACAACATGTCAAAATTAGGGTTGTCAGTCTCTAGGTCATAGCCAGTTATTACGTTGCTGTTTCAGAACACTTTATCTGTGATACGTTTTTTTTATTGTGATAATTAAACTAGTAAGTTACGAGCAAAAAGTGAGGCCAAAAAACTATAATTTAGTTATGAACTGCTGTGAAAATGATGGGATTCAGGTCACTGAAGAGACTGCGAAATGCCAAATATTATGGAATGGAGATCGTTCTAGGTAGTGGTATTAATTCTAGTTTATTTATTGCTTAAATCTTCTCTTTGTCCACCATTGCGAGGTCTGTCCAAATGAGCCACTTCCATGTCTCTGGGTCTGTCCAATAAATTCGCAAAATGATACGAAGATCATTTTGAAAATTTTTAAATAGTCTAACAATAAAAGATCTTTTTTAATTTTATTAGAGCTTATAATTTTTTTTAAATTCTCTACACTTGTTTATTTAATAAAAAGCCCTTAGTGGTTTAAAGTAAATCTGTTATCATTTGTTGCTAAATTTAGTTACTTTTTTATGCTGAAATCCAACGCTATGCAATTTGCCATACCACATGCCGAGGGAATCTAAAGTTGGGTTCGGTTAGCGCTTTCCCGCATCTTGTCGGAATATTTACCTCAAGTTTGCCCGAGTGAAACTTATACGTACGGCAACAAGAAGAAACAAATCGTAATAAAAAGTTGCTCAATGTTGCTTTAGTGAAAACGTAATTTGTCAAACTCTTCCAAAACGCCGCGCCGCCGGCGTCAGTGCGATACATATAGTTTTATAGCTACAGTGAATTTTTTAAGTTAACAAATCAGTGGAAAAATGGAATTAAACCGATAACATTTTCGGGCTATAATTTTTTACAACTTTCGAATGCCTTGCCGAGTTGATTCCTGTTCGGCGAAGAAGCACTGCATTAGTCGTTGGTATGGAGAATTCAAGCTTGGACGAATTAGCCTTAGCGACGATCCAGGGCCAGGTGCAACAAAAACGACTGTCACCCAGGAAAACATCGATGCTGTGCGCATGTTCATCACGGAAGATCGACATGTGACATCGCGAGATTGAGGTTTCATTGGGGATTTCAAAAACATCAATTTAAAAAAAATTGCATGAAGAATTAGGAGTAAGAAAATTAGTTTCCCGTTGGATACCGCATCTGTTAACGAAGAACAGCAAGAAGCTAAGGTCAAGTGGTGTCAGAAAACTCTAGACCGCTTTGAGGCAGGAAACTCGAAAACCGCAGTGGCGCACCCAGGAATATTTCTTGGGGGGGGGGGGGGCCGAAGCCTCATGATGTCGAAATTTAAGCTATTTTTTGTATTTTTTTCCTAAATACGTCGAAAATATGTAAAAAAATCTAAGGCTTGGTGTATAGCAGTGTCGGTGATAAATCGTGCATTGACTCATATGAAACTAATACTTTCTCTAGCCATTGCTACGGGGGCTAGAAGGGTAATAAATGTTTGAAGTTTATTATTATTATTTTTTTAATTTGTTTTATTAAAGTAATTTGAAGACTATTTTTTAAATTGTTTAATTTAAATACCGACAGGTCTGAGTAAAGGCCTTCCAGCTTTTACTCTTGCCTTGCCACGCGCCCTCCAATATTTACATTTTCTTGCATTTTTGTTATTTTAACACGGATCGTTTCCGAGTAAAGATAACATTTGTGAGAGGAAATGTGCCGTGAGATTAAAATGACAATCATACGTGTACAAATGTCTGGAATTCGTAACTTTTGAAGTTCATGTTATGCTTGGAGTAAAAGAATTTTAGTCTACAGGGTGTTGCTAAATATAATGTACGGGTTGTTCCAAATTCGATGTTTTTGCGGTGTTTTAGGGGAGATAGAGAAAATCTGATCCCTACTACTGTAAACAAAAAAAAAAAATAAAAAAAATAAACATTGTCTTACAATATTTTTTCAAAAGTATGTTAACTATACGAAATAAATAAAATTGGAATCTTAAACCTTGTCGGCAGCGAATTGTCCCCGCAGCGACTTGGCCGGTGGCGAATTGTCCCATCCCCATTCAAACTGTCGATGTCGGCTTGTAGAATCTTGTAAAACACTATAGGATTACTGTAGTAGTACACGGTAAAAAAAATTGTTTTAGATCAAAGCAAATTGCTTTGAAGTAAAATATTTTGTGCTTTCCTATTCACCAAGAGAATATTTTCTTGATTTAGAATAAAAAATGCTTGCATTTTATTTTAATGTGAAACAGAAATTGTTTTATTATAAATTGGAATTGAATTAAAGGCACCGTTTTCTCTGGAAGCAACATATTACTTATATGAAGACAATTTGCTTTGTTCTAAAATGGAGTATACTGAAACAAAACAATTAAAGAAGAAAAATAAAGTCTCATTTCAAGATTAAACGCTGCTGCGTTGAACTAAAGAGGAATATTTTAATTCAAAACAAATTGTTTTAAGGTAGACAATATTTTTGCCGTGTAGGTGTCCCAATTCAATTATTTATTTGAAAAATCACGAGTGCGTTAGACAACGTATATGCAGTAGAAAAAATAAACGACGTGTATCGAATGAAAACGCAGATAACGAAAGCGTTTTTGACTGGCTATCCTTTTCATGTACTTTTGAATTGTATACCTTATCTCTCGCACTTGCACTTTTAGATGAAAGAATTGCGATGGAACAGGGAGTGGGAACTTTTATGTAGTTTTTATTTGGATTTTTGGCAGGGTAAAAACTAATTTAGCTCAACATCTGATTAAAAAACTTGGACTAGCTACTAAAACCTTATTATAAAGCAGAGTGAAAGAATGCTGGAACACCCTGTCTATGTATAGGAGTACCGATATTATAGTACAGTGAAACGTAAAATGGGCGTTTTTAAACATCAGACGCGTTGAGGCATTACATGAGGGAAATTGGCCTGAAAATATCGACAAAATAATACTGTATACTTTTTTAGTTCCTAAAAAACGGTTTAAAACCGTTTAAATTGATTGGCGTTTCCATTAAAATGTGTCGTTACGTTAAGAGCTTATTTCGATATTCGAATAAAATAAAGCTGAAAGTCATTCCACACACAACACGTGACGTAGGTACGTATATGTATGGCTAGATATTATTACATGAATTATTTTTATACCTAGCTATGTAATTCTTATACAGGGTCAAAGAAAATATATCAACTGACAGGGTGGCGATTTTTAAATAGAACAACGCTTCTTACGGATTAATATTTGGTTTTTGAAAGAAAAAAAAACACAGATACACGGTGTTTCACGAACACCGAAACAGAGGCCTTTTTGGGTATTTAGAGTGCGAATTTGGAGAAACGTTCGGACACGTCGATTTTGTTTGCGAGGGGGACACTTTTTGGCTATTTTGAAATTTTTGTAGCACGAACGCCCTTTGGGGGGATACTTTACCCCTATATTTTGAATAGGGAAAGTGGGTCTAATAATACCTTGTTTTGAAGCTCTCTTGAATATCTTTACAACCGTGTAAAAATTTAGAAAATCCATCGATTAGTTTTTGAGATATTTGCTTTCAAATTTTCAAATTTAACATGGAATGATCAAATAAAAATTAAATCCGAAAACTCATAAAATTCTAATTAAATTTTTATTTTATCAGTCCATGTTAAATTTGAAAGTTTGAAGGCAATTATCTCAAAATGGATAGATAGATAGATTTTGGAAATTTTTTACATGGTTATAATGGCATTCAAAAGACCTTCAAAACAAGGTATCACTAGACCCACTTTTTCTATTCAAAATATAGGAGTAAAGAATACCCCTCGAAGGGTGTTCGTGCTACAGAAATTTTAAGATAGCCAAAAAGTGTCCCCCTCGCAAACAAAATCGACGTTTCTTCAAATTCGCACTCTAAATACCCAAAAAGGCCTTTGTTTCAATAATCGTGAAACACCGTGTATAATAACCGCATTTTATACTATTACAAAGTACCTACGATCAAATTGGTGGCGGAACAAAGATAAAAAATTATATTTGTAAAAAACACTGTGTAAATCTAAGCTATGTATGTGTTTTGAATATGTATTTGTCTTAAGGAAGTATATTTGCAAAAAAAATGTCATAATTAAAATACTGTCTTACTGTCTTAGCGAGAAAAACTTCATGACCGCTTCCTCCATAAGACGGAACCAGCTTTCTCTATCACATCGACCAACCACGGATTTTTTTCACACATCCGTGCGACCGACGCGACGCAATGCTTTGGCCCGGCGCCGGCGGTGTAAAGGCATAATGTACCATTATTCAGAGCAGTTGTAGTCTAAATCGCAGTATACTATGGGTTTATGTTAGGCGTAATTTCAAAAGATAATATGTATCGCAATTCAGAGCACGAGTTTATTATAACGATCTGAAACACAGTATAGTGTCTCGGCCAATTTATACTACGATTTAGACGCCACACTAGAATTGTCAATGTAATTTTCGATTATTATAAGAAAGCATTTGATAACCAAACCTAACCGAACCTAACCAAAATTATTGTCAAACCGAACCGAATCGAGTCAAATCGAACCAAACATATTTTTAAAAAAAAACTTCCCTGACGTCTTTCCCGTGATCCTTGAGAGTGAGAAACCATACCGCACCAAACCGAACCGAACCAAAACAAAACTGCCCTGACTTATTTCCCGCGATCCTAGAGGGTATGAATCCGAATCGAACCGAACTGAGACAAACCAACCGAACCGAACTAGCATATTTAAAAAAAAAAACTTCCTCGACTTCGGTTCGGTTCGGTTTGGTGCGGTTTTGTTTGGTTTCGGATCACGAGGATCACAGAAAAGATGAAGTTTTTTTTAAAATATGCTTGGTTCGATTCGAGGGAAGTTTTATTGTCATAATCAAAAATTAAATTGACAATGCCTGGTATCTATTTTAATATTACAGCGATTTAATAATTCTAGTGCGGCGTCTGAATCGCAGTAGAAATTGGTCGAGACACTATACTGTGTTTCAGATCGTTATAATAAAGTCCTGTTCTAAATCACGGTACATATTATCTTTTGAAATGACGCGTAACGTAAAGCCATAGTACCTATACCTACTGCGATTCAGACTAAAACTGCTCTGGATAATAGTACATTATGCCTTTACGCGGCCCGGCGGCATTTTTCTATCTAAATTACGGGATCGCCAATCGAATGCGGATTCTAAACTAAACTGCGATCACAAACCACTAGCGCTAAACAGCGCACATTATCAAAAATTAACTACTTTAGGTTTGGTTAGGTCATTTTGGTTTGGTTATGTCGTTTTGGTTTGGTTATGTTCGTACTTATATTTTATACCCAAGGTTCGGTTTGCTTCGGTTAGCAAAAACTTGTGCTGTTGTACAGTTCTCGTTCCTATTGGGGTTTAGAATTTAACGCTCGGCATGAGTCGATTCGCACAATCATGAGTTTTTTTTATTAAATAATAAAATCGAACAGATAAACAAATAAAACACCAAGCGTTGCACAAGCGAAATATCATTTTTCTCACAATTTTTATTATTTGGTCAGGTGAAATTTCACGTCATTACATGATTAGGGAATGGTAAATGATTTTTTGAAGTTCACAACAAGTGCGGTTCTCGCCCAAAATCTAGGGGCATATTTTTTTTCTAAGGAGGGGGAAAATTATCCGGTTAGCCATTTATTTATTAACTAAAAGTACATATATTTTTTTCTAGGGGAGTGGTATTTACTACGTATCCCCCTCCCTCAAATCCGTGCTTGGTTCACAAGAAACCCCACCAGATAATAAACCTCTCATTTCCGGTCTAGCCTTTACTTTACTGGCTTTAAAGGAACAAAACTCCTTTATTCTTTACTAATTGACTCGTAAAAGAAATTTTTTGTAAAGTCAAAAATGTCTGAGAAAGGCCCAGTCATAAATCTTTCTAACAAGGATTAGTTCATATACATACTAGCATATATCCTCCACCAACGAAAAGTCCTAAAGTATTTTCCTAACAACTGCAGAAAATCGGTTTTTCTGCACGCAAATGCCGTTAACAAAACGATGCATTCTGGCAAGCATTTAAGTGCGGGAAAATAGGTTTCTGTAGTCTTTGGAACAATTGTTCTTCTACGAGCGCACAGTGAGGCAGGAAGCACAAAAATATGCGATAAAGTCCCACAGTGCAATGAATATATTCTTCTGTAGTCAGAAATGTTTAAAATTAATAACTTACTGATCCAAAACAAAAAAAAAGAGCTGTTAGTCGAGATATCAGTAGTCGAATGAGATTCAAAATATTTCCTACATTACTATGTACAACGGCAATTTTTACAAAATATTATATTATGTTGTCGATTCTACAAAAACGAAAAGGCCAAGTTTTCCCACCCCGTGAAAAATAAAGTAACCGAACCGAACCGAAACCGAACCGAACCCCCCCCCCCCAGAAAAAAACTTAACAGAACCGAAATTTTGCTTCTAGTGACTCGCCATTTTTAATACGACTTGACAGAAGCTTTTCATGCAATGAATTTGATATTGAAACTATTTCGTTTATAAATTATCATATTTATAAAGGGTGTCCCATAACTTAGGGGCCTTAATGCAGCAGGTGATAGAGGAGATTATATCCGAGAAAAAAGTTTATATAACAAGGGAGTCAACACACATCTGTTTTTAAGATATAGGATTTCTAAAGTTAGAGGAGTGGGGGGAAACAGGTTTTACAAAAAAAAGAAAATCTGTCTCAGTCAGCTAAATACTCAGCTAATTATGATTCAAAAATGTAATACTCCTTTTTTGATAAAATTACAAGTTGAGGAGATACAGGCTGTCAAAAACACCTCCAAAAATGTATAAAAATTAATAATTTTTTAAAAAAAATAATTTTTGCTTCCTTATTTATCAAAAAATATCAATATTTTATTATTGAAAAAGCTTTCGATAGCATTAAGCACTGGGCAGTAAGAGAATCTTTAATTAATAGCCAAATAGATCACAGATACACAGTCTTAATAGGCAATATATATAGTTATAGTGGAATGTTGTATTCGTTGGCTCGTTCTATTAGGATTTTAATGGTTAATAGGTGGTCAACTGTACTGAAACCTTTTCTAAAGCCTGCTTGTTCTTCGGATTAATATCTGTCAAATTTTGTTGTTAGTCTCTCTGTTAATATTTTCGTGAAAACGCGGTATTTCCTCGTACACACAGATTTATTTAGAAACAGTGTCTGCTTTTTCATTAAAATATTTTATGGGAAGGTCGTTATGTTATAAATAGTGTATCTGTTTGCTAAGCTCAATTTAAGGCCACACGGGAAATTCAGGCGAGCGTATAATTGAGCTCATGTAATAGGATCTGCTACAATTCTAATTTTCAGTTATGGCTTTAACAGTTTTGTTACTGATTATGATAGTTTTGTTTTGTTTTCTGGAATTTAACCCGTTGGGTAGTATACGCCCCCATCGTAGGAATTGTGTAATACAGGGTACCCCATAAGAAAGAAATATTTTCAGTCTTAGAAATATTGTCGGGCTTTGCGATATAATTTTGAGACGCGATCTCGAGGACAGTTTGGCTTTGTAATAATGACGCCTGCTATCATATAATTATTACTACTTGTGGGTGTAAAAAACGTTTTTTGTGCACGCATTGGACATGCGTCGGGAAAGTTGAATTTTCCACATGTCGTTGTTAAAACAATGTAAAATTTCTTAAAAGCCAACGAACAATAATGACTCTTAACATACTGTACCAATCCCCTTTACTGGTGCCAGGTTTAATAACTTTGCGGATGTTGGCGCTATAACTCGAGAATGCCTGGACGTATTTTACACAAATATGATCATATCATGCTGTAAAGAGCTCAGTTTTTCCAAGAAAGTTATTAGAAAAAGTTTTCCACAGAGTTAGTTAGGAGGTATTTTCGTGCTAATATTTTTAATAATAACAAAAAAATATACAAGTGATATATGACTATGACGGTATATTATTTAATTTATAAAATCTTTTTTTCATTTTTTTTAAGCTCTGGAAAGGTCTGGATATATTCAGAAAAAGTCTGGAATATTCTGAAAAAACCTGAAAATGTTTAGGAAAAGTCTAATGATTCCACAAAAAACTGAAAATGTTCTAAACAGGTTCATAGTGTTTTTGAAAAATCTGGAAATGTCTTGAATAAGTCTTTAAATGTTCTGGAAAAGTCCGAAAATAGGCAGAAAGTCTGAAACCGTCCTAGAAAACTATAGTGACCGAAATGTACTTAAAATGATTAAAAGCGATCCGGATGTGACCGGAAAAGAATTAAAAGTCACCGGGAGTGACAAAATGTTAACCGAAAATGACAGGAAATAATTTAAAGGTGGCCGGAAGTTAGTGAAAGTGACCGGAATGTACTGAAAGTAAATTGGAAATGACCGGAAATTATTTAAAATTTAATAGAAGTTACCGGAAATTTACTAAAAGTAACCGAAAGTGCCTAAAATTAAACCGAAAGTCACTGAAAGTAAACTGGAACTAACTGGAAGTGACTTAAACTGGACCGGAAGTGACGAAAAGTAACGGGAAGTAACTGATAGTGAACCGTAAGTAACTCATAGTGAACCGGAAGTAAGCAAAAATCGAATTAAGAGTGACCGGAAGTGACTGAAAGTAAAACGGAAGTGCCTAAAAGAAAGCCGGAAGTTATCGGAAGATAATTAGAAGTAACCGGAAGTGACTCATACCTTACGGGAAGTAACTGAAAGTAAACCGGAAATGATTTGAGAGAGATCAGAAAATCAGAAGTCACTGAAACTAAGCGGGAAGTGACTAAAAAATCCGTAAGTAATCAGAAGAAACTCAAAAGTGACCGACAGTGAACTAAAAGCAAACCCGATGTGTACGGAAATGACTTTGTTAAGAAGTGAGTGATAGTGAACCGAACGTAACCGAAAATAAATTAGGAGTGACCGGAAGTGATTGATAATGAACCGAAAGTTCGGAAATAACTTAAAGGTAACCGGAGATGACTTTAAAGTAATCGGAAGTGCCTCAGTTTACTGGAAGTAACTAAAACTAAACCGAAATTATCCGGAAATTCCGACCAGAAGTTGCTGAAAGTGACCGACAGTAAACTAAAAACGAACCAGAACTAAACGGAAATGACTTAGAAGTCACCCGAAGTGACTAAAAGTGAATCGAAAGTGCCTTAAATAAAACCATAAATGACCAGAAATGATTTAAAAGTAACCGGAAGTGACTAAAAGTAAATCAATCAAATCAACTTTCCACACAAAAATGCCCATATCGGCTAATGCAACGACTATAGTAATTCATTATTAGGGGTTTTTGAGTTACATTCATACAGCATATATACTAACCAAAAGCTTTGACGTATGTCTTAGGTTAGGCAGTTTACAGTCTTCGTTGCATAAGTCGATATATAAATTTATTTTAAATATGCATAAAAATTTCCTCGCAAATTCCCTTATGCACTGGAAAAACAAACTATTGGTATTTTTGGGGGAAAATTTGAATATGGAAGAGCCTCAAAAAATTTAAATAAAACCCAGTATTCGACGCTAAAATTTAGCATTCGAAATTTCAAAATCAAAAATCCGGCTAAGGTACATAAAATGCAAATTTTTCCTTTAATGCAGAATGAAACGATTTGTAAACATGCAAAAAATAAAGAAAAACGTGGATAAAGACATCGATTTAAAAGCACGATGAGAGAACGGTAAGAAAACTGCTAAAAAGTGTCTAAATTTTAACTCGATAAATATTATATTTTTTAGGAAAAAAAAACAAAAATAAGAATTGTAATAAAATATTATCAATTTTTGAAAAGAAGCTGTAACGTCCAAACAGAGCAGCAACATTTTCCAGAATCATTTTTGTGCTCGTGTACGCAGCAGACTGAAACAACACAAAGACGGAGGCCCGGTCGTACATTTTCGCATCTTCTTTTTGATGCTTGCAACATTTTCTTCTGGTTTGTACGAGGCTTAGATAAAAAATAATATAAAAAGAAAAAGTGTCAGATCAGAAATAAAAAATAAACAACAAAAAAGTCAAAACCTAAAAACTTTTAAAAAAATTAAAAAAACTCTGAAGTAAACAAATGCAAAAAATAAATTTCGTTATAAAAGTGTCTTTTTATCCTTTAACTAATTGTACCCCTCCGTTTGGACAAACTTTTTGTCTCTGTAAAAAAAGTGCCACTTTTATCGCTCGCTTGGATCATTACATTGTTATTTTCTAAATTACTAATATTTTGACCATGTTGGGTTTATGTGTGCTTTGTTTTGTTTTCATTCATTTCTATTTCTTGCCTTTATAATATATTTTTTTGCTTGGTTTTCATTTTTTTAGACAATAAACTAACACATATTTTATGTTACCAAATCTCAACTTCCATGACGTGTGAGCTAAGACATGTGAGCTAAAGAAACTAATTATTATCTACGAATCCTAACAACCAGCTTTCACAAGGTGTAGCTCAAAAAAATGAGTTCAGTGCTTACATGCGCCTAGATACAGACACACACTCATACCGACAATATAGAGTACTTAGTGCTATCTCGGCCAGTAGCGGATTCAGGGGAGGGGGAATAGAGGCCCCCCTTTCCCTGGCATAAAACGTAGGTATCTTTTATTTCTGGGAAAAAATTGCTTATGCATGAACCGGAAGCTCTTACATAATGTACCATCCACGCCACTTTTTAAACAAAAAGGAAATACCTACTTAATTTTCCAAAAATTTGCACTTCGTAAAATTTGGAAGCTCAGACATCACAGTTCGCCCAGACCCCCAAACCATAGTTTCAAAAATATATAAACGATCAACCGTATATTTGAACCGTATATTTTTCAACAGTCCATATCCCTGCCTTGTAGAAACCTTAGAAACTTTGTCACCAGGTAAAAACTACAATATTAAACTTTCGTTTTTGTTTTCCTTTATTTTATTGGTTTGAATTGGTATAGAACAAAAATACAATTTTCTGCTTAAATAAAAATAAATTGGTAGTTACAATTCCAACAATAAGCTTTAAATATATATTTTTTACATTTTCGGAAATAAGTACATGCCAGTAATAAAATCTTTTGGCAAAGTGATAGTTGCTTGCTTTGAGAAAAATTTCGATGGCAACTGCAAACTATATATCACCGACTTTTATCACGAAATAAGAAATGCGAACATTACACCAAAAATACAGAGCGTCGTATACCATGTGGCTGATTTTATTGACATCACAGGTCGTGGGGTTCTACTTCGAACAGGTCTCCGAACAATTATTGCATTATTCGGATAAGACTTTCTTTAAAAACTTTAAGATAAACCCGATTTCTCTAGATTATCTATCTAGTTAGAAGTGTCAGTGCCTACAATAGCATACATGTTTGAAATAATAATAATAATTGTATAGTTATTTTTGTTTAAATAAAGAATGACACTTAAAAATTAATGTTTTATTTTAAAAAGTCAAAAAGAGGAAGCAAATTTGACATTTTTTAATAAATATTAGCTGCAGCAATTAATTAATTTAGGCGTTGTTGTTAATTAAAGAAAGATTATGTACATTGCATAGGCATAAATATTGCAAACCATACAAAACCGAGGGGTGATCAGCTGCCCACAGTAGGTGTACAAATTGTTCTACAGTACCCCACAGGACTTCCACAGAACCACACAGGTCTATACATGACTTCCACAGGACTATACAGGACTTCCACAGAACTCTACAGGACTGCCACAGGACCCCGAGGGTACTGGCGCCTAAGGGGTGCCCTAAGCATGATGATGAAGTACCAAGGCCGGCAAAGGCAAATCGGCTCGAGAGTTAAGACGTGATTACCTTTTTTTTTTATTGCGATTTTTTTTATAGGCGCCTTATCAGCCACAGGACTATACAGGACCCCACAGGCAGGACTATACAGGACTTGTACAGGACATGTACAGGACACTACAGGACCAAAAATTTATTAAAGTCCTGTAGGACGGTGTACAAATTTGGTTCAGCTGATCACCCCTCGTACAAAACCCTGTAAAAACCAAATAGCTATGTAGCCGATTTTAAAAATATATTTTTATTGTTGAAACTATGGTCTGGGCAAACTGTGACATATTAAAGACAGCAAAAAAAATTGTTTGTTTTTTTATGCTCCCAGTTTGCCCCTTCCTTCGGAATTCCTGAATCCGCTACTGAACTCGGCCTAAAAGTTAAAGATAACAAAAATATTTTTATCCTAGTTTATTGACTAAATTGACACATTTTTCATGTGACCCGAAAACCAAAATAATTATTTTACTACTAAATCCTTCAAAATCCCCTAATGGCTTATATCCTAAATTCTTCTTTATTATCGGCGCCACAGTGTCGTGGAATAAATAAAACAGTATACTTTCATTAGATTAACATTATACTTGAAACCAAATAGATTTTTCATTTTTTGGTTAGTTTTCAGTTTAGTACTTTCGCGTAGTCTTGTCTTTTTATAACGTTTTCGACACCGATTGGAAGTTTGTGGTTAATTTTACCCGTCAAAACTGTCAAATGAACTTTTAAACCACAATAGATAAAAGTTAGTAGAGGCAAGGACAATTTGAAAAACAGAAAATTACAAATTGGAAAAGCCTAACTAATGCCTTTATGTCACTTAAAATGTCAAAAAATTATTTGTTTTACTTGTTCCTAATTTAAATATCAAATCAAATAATACAGTGTGTCCACGTAAGTTGGCGGCATAAGGGAAACTTTTTTATTATTAGCTTTACGAAAAAAATGCAACCATCAGATGTTAAATTTTTTCAGTCATATTACGAGGTTTGTCAAAAAATGTGATTTTTGCTCTTGAGTAAAGTTCCTTTCTTTTTGACAATATCGAAAATTGTTATAAAGAAAAGATGTTTAGAATTAAAAATAGCTTTCAAATATTCGACATTGTTTATTTACATTATTATTATTTGCATCCTAGATTAATTATGCATTAATGTGCAAACTTAAATTTCCAACGTAATCGCAGAGAAAATGTGGAAAACAATATTTTTTTAATGTAAATAAACAATGTTGAATATGTGAAAGCTATTTTTAATTCTAAACATCTTTTCTTTATAACAATTTTCGATATTGTCAAAAAGAAAGGTACTTTACTCTAGAGCAAAAATCACATTTTTTGACAAACCTCGTAATATGACTAAAAAAATTTAACATCTGATGGTTGCATTTTAGGTTTTGGACCATGCAGAACTTTTTATGAAGAATAACTTTTTTTCGTAAACCTAATAATAAAAAAGTTTCCCATATGCCGCCAACTTACGTGGACACACTGTATATCAAAAAAAGTATTTAATTGTTTGTCTGGTTTCACTACTACTATGTCGGTTTAGAACGTTTTTCTATTTTGTCCGACGCGTATTCTCCACGTCCTTCAATCCTGACAATCACCTTCTGTCAGGTTTTGACTCATTGATCTTTGGAATAACTGTTGCCATTCCAGTTTAGGACGCCCCCTTTTTCTGCCCCTATTGATTGCCATTCTAGGACTTTTGGTAATCGTCGTTCATCCGTTGTACATGGCCGTACCATATCCGTTGTCTTTTAGTGATGTCATCCGTTATGCTTCCCCGAATTCCCATTATTTCTTTTATGATCTCATTTCTTATATGATCTGTTCTAAATATTCTCATTGATCTTCTCGAGGATCTTCTTATTGCATCCATTTCGACAGTTTCCATTTTTGTTTTGTATTAGCTCACACATATACTATACTATAGTAGTGTGAGCTATGGTGATCCTAATTTTTTCGAGAAAAAAAAAGTTGCTCCGATTTCAAATTTTTTTATATATCTTTGCGTTTCAGATGATTTTGAAACTTTTTTGTTGCGCCGTCTGTCTGTCTGTCTGTCTGTCTGTCTGTCTGTCTGTCTGTCTGTCTGTCTGTCTGTATGTCTGTCTGTCTGTCTGTCTGTCTGTCTGTCTGTCTGCCTGTCTGTATGTCTGTCTGTAACGACCAACGCGCATAACTCAAAAACCGCTTGGCCGATTTTAATGAAATTTCCCTAGGCTGGGTCTTGGGTCGAGATGGTCCCATTTAAAAATGAACAAAATCCACCGAACACAAACCAAATAAAAGGGTGGGGGTAGATTTCAAAAATTAGAGTTTATGTGAAAATATGGCGTGTGTGATATCAAACGAAAGGTAATTGAGTCTGGACTTAAACAAAATACATTTTAATTTATTTTAAAAAAAGGGTGGAGGTGTATTTCAAAAATTAGAGTTTAAGTGAAAATATGGCCTGTGTGATATCAAACGAAAGGTAATTGAGTCCGGAGTTTAACAAAATACATTTTAGTTTTTTTTTTAAGGTTGGGGGTAGATTTCAAAAATTTGAGATTAAGTCTAAACATGGCTTGTGTGGTATCAAACAAAAGGTAATTTAGTCTGGAGTTGAATAAAATATATTTCAGTTTTTAGTTATATTAGCTCACACGTACACTATAACTATAGTACCTAGTATGAGCTTAGGGGCCCATATATTGGCAGAGTATTTTTCTGTTACGCGACAAGTTTTTTTTTATCTGCTCCATAAAATACTGTTAAGACATCCATCTCTTCATAATCTTTCAAATGAGGTACCACAAGTGAAAACTTCAAAAAATCAGAAACTTCGACAACTCAGTTGACGTGTTTTTTCTTTTTTTCCAAGAAACCAAATAAGTATTAACCCGCTTCAGGCAGCGTTCCCTTTCAAGTCGCCATAATGTATATGAATAACATAAATATACACCATATACACAAATTTTAAATATTTATATTTCTTGACAATTTATATACAATCCAGATCCCTTAAATCTAAAACTGCAATTACTTTTCTAGTAGTAGAATATTTTGTCTATTTGTTGTATTAGCTTAGTTCAAGGATGTAGGATTTCATTCTTGCTTAGGTTTAATATTTCAGTTGGACTTTCACAACGTTGTGCGAGTGCTTGACTTCAATTTTAACTTCTTCCACTGTGTCTGATTTTAACCACTTAATTTATCGGTTATATTTCTAGCTTTTGGGTCGTCCAACATTATCACAACTACAAGAAAATTATTTCGTAAGCTTTTAAAGTGACTCACAGAGTTATATGCCTCTCTTTCTATCGAATTGGGTTTGAAATAGAAATTTGGGATTCTTTTAAGCACTTTAATGCCTTCAAGTTAGTTACAGTATAGAAAACACTTGTTATCAGGTTCTAGTTATGTTCTTGAAATTTTTAGTTGTGGAGTGTTGGTCACATAATGGTGTTGTATTAAATCCTACTTGTTCAGTGTTTAAATAAATTTTTTGTGTTTATTAAAAAATATTTTTGGACCTTTTTTAAGCATGGTAGTTTGTCATGGAATTAGATGTCAACATTACTACGTCAGTGACTCTAAAAAGTGTTACACTTTCAGTAAGTTAATAAAATATTTCAACTCACACATATACTATACTATAGTAGTGTGCGCTATGATGGTGATCCTAATTTTTTCGAGAAAAAAAGAGTTGCTCCGATTTCAAAAATTTTTATATATCTTTGCGTTTCAGACGATTTTGAAACTTTTTTGTTGTGGTGTCTGTCTGTCTGTCTGTCTGTATCTCTGTCTATCTGTAACGACCAACGCACATAACTGAAAAACTGCTTGCCCGATTTCAATGAAATTTGGTACCTAGACTGGGTCTTGGATCGAGATGGTCCCATTTAAAAATGATCAAAATCCACAAGCCAAATAAAAGGGTTCGGTTCGGTTAGACTTCAAAAATTAGTGTGATATTAAACGAAAGGTAGTCTGAGTCTGAGTCTGGAGTTGAATAAAATATATTTCAGTTTTTAGTTACACTATAACTGTAGTACCTAGTGTGAGCTTAGGAGCCCATATATTGGCAGAGTATTTTTCTTTATCTTCTAGTCAGTTATCTATATCTAGTTTGCTCAAGTGGTAATCGTGATTTCGGGTGCTTTATTCTGTAAAGGTTCTCCCGGGGATAAATGTTCACATCAATCCACGGCTACCATTGGTCAGTTGGTAGTATTAAAAAAAATTAGAAACATCAAAATTTGAATTTATTTCCCTCCCCTAGAAATGTAAAGTTATGTAAAAGTTACATTGCCCACTTCCAGAAACGCTACAGAGCTAAGCTTTGGCAGACTGATAGGAACTATGATAAAACAATTTGATTATTTTTAGGTTATTTTGTGTACTAAGAAATATATAAATATATAGAACACCTCAAAATTATTCCAAATTTACTATAGTGCGGAAAAGTGGCACTTTCAACACTAAAATGCATGCGGAAAAGTGGACTTTTCCGCACGCCTATAAAAAATACTCTGCCAATATATGGGCCCCTAAGCTCACACTAGGTACTATAGTTATAGTGTATGTGCGAGCTAATAAAACTAAAACCTAAAATATATCTTATTCAACTCCAGACTAAATTACCTTTTGTTTGATACCACACAACCCATGTTTTGACTTAAACTCAAATTTTTGAAACCTACCCCCACCCTTAAAAAAACAAAAACTAAAATGTATTTTGTTTACCACCGGACTTAATTACCTTTCGTTTGATACCACACACGCCATATTTTCACGTAAACTCCAATTTTTGAAATCTACCCCCACCCTTTTTGAAAAAAAAAACTAAAATGTATTTTGTTTAACTCCATACTCAATTACCTTTCGTTTGATATCATACACGCCATATTTTCACATAAACTCTAATTTTTGAAATCTTCCCCCACCCTTTTACTTGGCTTGTGTTCGGTGGATTTTGTTCATTTTTAAATGGGACTATCTCGACCGAAGACCCAGTCTAGGTACCAAATTTCATTAAAATCGGCCTAGCGGTTTTTGAGTTATGCGCGTTGGTCGTTACAGACAGACATACAGACAGACAGACAGACAGACAGAGAGAGAGACATACAGACAGACAGACAGACGGCGCGACAAAAAAGTTTCAAAATCATCTGAAACGCAAAGATATATAAAAAATTTTGAAATCGGAGCAACTTTTTTTTTCTTATTAGGATCACCATAGCTCACACTACTATAGTATATGTGTGAGCTAAAACTTTTAACAGATAAATCAAATAATTAGCAAACATCTGACAGATAGTTACGTAGATTCCTGTAGATATTTTTTATTTTGATACAGCATCTGATTAGGCTCGGAATAGTGCAACTTTTTTTTATTTTTTTCCCTTGTAGTTACTTTTATCTGAGTAATTATTAACTAAAAAAATAATTCGAAGATTTTTGAAATTTAAGTCAAATTGTTTTCAATTTTGGTTGTGACAGGTTTAAGGAAGTTAAAACACACTTTGCAAACTTAAAAAGCGTAATTAACTCTCCACCTAATTAAAGCAATTGAATAATTAGTAACAATACGAACAATTAGCGGCGTACGAAAATGTCGGAATATACGTTTGGGTCTAAAATGTTAATTTCAGTTTAATTTGCATTGAATATAAAATGGTAATTTCGGTTGTCTAAATAGAAAATTTTTTTTGAGCTTCGATAAACACAAAACATTAATTGCTTTGAAAATTTCAAGTAAAGTAGATTCCTGATTATGAAGTAGGGTCAAATAGAGATTTTACCCCTTACAACCCCTTGATGCCAGGTGGCAAGGTTTAAAATATTTAAAATTAAGAAGGAACAGATAGGCTAAATTTTCAAACATAGCTTTACATTTGGAAAATTCGAAATAACTCTTGTGAAATGCTACAAACATTTTCCAAACAATTTTTTTCTTGGACGAGCACACCCCCTTTAATGACGTTATCAATGTACAAACGTATGTATTAAGAATAATACAAAATATCTCTCTTACGAGTAGCCATATTGGATGTTGCGATACATCATAAAAAAGCTCTCGAAAAATGCTACAAATACTATCTTAACAACTTCTTTCTTGGACAGATTCCCCCTCCCCTATGGTTGGGACATTATTTGTAACATCCACTATTGCCACCCGTAATGAAATATTTCGATTTTTCTAAATACTTACCGTTTGTACACTGCTGACGTCATCTGGCGGGGCCCGGCTGTTTTGGGAAAAAGTTTTAGGGTTCATTAGGGCTTACTTTTGAGTGGTTTCTAATCAATGTATGCCTAATCCTTCTAAAAGTTTGGCTATCAGTTTGGGTGAGACACTGTTAATATCTTCTGAATCAATCTGAGGTTTACCGAAAGTATTGTGACGTAAACGTACAATAGCCGGACATGCGCACAGTATATATATATATATATATATATATATATATTAGCTCACACTTAACTATACTATAGTAGTGTGAGCTATGGTGATCCAAATTATTTCTCGAAAAAAAAGTTGCTCCGATTTCAAAATTTTTTATATCTTTGCGTTTCAGATGATTTGGAAACTTTTTTGTCGCAACGTCTGTCTGTCTGTCTGTTTGTCTGTCTGTCTGTATGTCTGTATGTCTGTCTGTCTGTCTGTCTGTATGTCTGTCTGTATGTCTGTCTGTATGTCTGTCTGTATGTCTGTCTGTATGTCTGTCTGTATGTCTGTCTGTATGTCTGTCTGTATGTCTGTCTGTATGTCTGTCTGTATGTCTGTCTGTATGTCTGTCTGTATGTCTGTCTGTATGTCTGTCTGTATGTCTGTCTGTATGTCTGTCTGTATGTCTGTCTGTAGGTCTATCTGTATGTCTGTCTGTATGTCTGTCTGTATGTCTGTCTGTCTGTCTGTCTGTATGTATGTCTGTCTGTATGTCTGTCTGTATGTCTGTCTGTATGTCTGTCTGTATGTCTGTCTGTATGTCTGTCTGTATGTCTGTCTGTATGTCTGTCTGTATGTCTGTCTGTATGTCTGTCTGTCTGTAACGACCAACGCGCATAACTCAAATACCGCTTACCCGATTTGAATGAAATTTGGTACCTAGGCTGGTTCTTGGGTCGAGATGGTCCCATTTAAAAATGAATAAAATCCACCGAACTCAAGCCAATAAAAGGGTGGGGGTAGATTTTAAAAATTGGAGTTTATGTGAAAATATGGCGTGGGTGATATCAAACAAAAGGTAATTGAGTCTGCAGTTAAACAAAATACATTTTAGTTTATTTTGAAAAAAGGGTGGGGGTAAATGTCAAAAATTAGAGTTTAAATCAAAATATGGCTTGTGTGGTATCAAACGAAAGGTAATTGAGTCTGGAGTTAAACAAAATACATTTTAGTTAAAAAAAAGAGTGGGGGTAAATTAATAAAATTAGAGTTTGGGTCAAAACATGACTTGTGTGGTATCAAACGAAAGGTAATTGAGTCTGGAGTTGAATAAAATATATTTTAGTTTTTAGTTATATTAGCATACGCGTACACACACAACTATAGTAACCTAGTGTGAGCTTAGGTGCTCATATATTAGCAGAGTATTTTTTTTAGCTGACACTACTACTATACTATAGTAGTGTGAGCTATGGTGATCCTAATTTTTTCGAGAAAAAAAAGTTGCTCCGATTTCAAATTTTTTTATATATATTTGCGTTTCAGATGATTTTGAAACTTTTTTGTCGCGCCGTCTGTCTGACTGTATGTCCCGCATAACGCAAAAACCGATTTTTCGTAAAACATACCAGTACAATGATGAGGTAATTAGGGTGGGGAGGAAGTAACTCTGATCGAGTATCTCCCACCTTTTAGCTCACACTACTACTATACTATAGTAGTGTGAGCTATGGTGATCCTAATTTTTTCGATAAAAAAAAAGTTGCTCCGATTTCAAATTTTTTTATATACCTTTGCGTTTCAGATGATTTTCAAAAATTAGACTTTATGTGAAATTATGGCGTGTGTAATATCAAACCAAAAGGTAATTGTGTTTTTTCATTTTAGTTTGTCTCTAAAAAAAGGGTGGGAGTAGATTTCAAAAATTAAAGTTTAAGTGAAAATGTGGTGTGTGATATCACATCAAATGAAAGGTAATTGAGTCTGGAGTTAAACAAAATACATTTTAGTTTAAAAAGGGGGGGGGGGTAGATTTCAAAAATTAGAGTTTCAACATGGCTTGTGTGGTATCAAACGCAAGGTAATTGAATAAAATATATTTCAGTTTTTAGTTATATTAGCTCACACGTACACTATAACTATAGTACCTAGTGTGAGCTTAGGTGCCCATATTGGCAGATATAAGAGTATTTTTCTGACTTACTATATGGACAAGCATGGTGCAAAATTTTAAACTGGGAACCAGACGTGAAATGTTTTGGTGGAATTTGTCCAAGCGCGTATTTGAGGGGGGTAACGTGGTAATTACTCCCCCCCCCCTTTGAAAAAAAATATGCACTTTTTGTTAATAATTAAAGGGTAAATAGGAGAATTACCCTCTCTTAGAAAAAAGTTATATTACAAATAATTTTTTTGTCGATTATTACCCCCCTTCCCCCTTGATTTGGACCCAGATCCGCGCTAAAATTTGTCACTGAATCCACGGACACACTGCATGTTGTTGCAGTTACGTAAAACAAATTAATTTTCCAGGCGGTAGTTTTTAAAGTTTTTGTGTACCTTTGAGGCCAAAATTGATGCAGTTAACAAACCTGACGTATATGGAGGTAATAAATTGGTTACATAATATTAGAATACAAAGATAAACACACTGCAATGCGGAATGCGCGGTGCTGTTAGTTGTAGGGCCTTGCTTTGTGGCTGAAACGGGTAATTCAATATTAAAATTGTTTTCGGAATTTTGGCGTGTTTATAGTAGTCAGTTAATTATTTTTGGCCTTTCAACGAGTAATGGACTTTTTAGTCCAAGATCATATTATAAAACAAAACCTTTACCCGACCCAAACAACATACGAATTTTTCAATTTTATTTTAAATCTGGCAGAAAATAATATTAATAAATTAAAACTTAAAATATTAATAAATTAAAACTTAAAATTAACAAATTATTTTAACGTTTTCAACGCTGGTATTTATGTATACAGGGTGTCCCAAATAAAAGCAACTACATGGGGATTTCGGAAACGGTAAGAGATACGAGTTTGTTTAAATAAGAAAAAAGCCGTATCAAAATTAAAAATATCTACAGGGATTTTTAAAATATCGAGCAAAAACTAAAAATTGTGTTTTTTGAAAAATTGAAATATCACCGCCATTTTACACAGAAATTAATTAAATTTGTTAGTTTTGTAGAAGCAACTAGGGCCAATTGCATGACGTTAACAATTTGTTCAGGAATTTCTTCTATGGCTTGAAACACGGCTGCCTCAAGTTCTTCTATCGTATTATGAGTAGTAGAATAAACTATCCTTTCAGTATCACCAAATACAAAAATCAAGAGGCGTAAGGTCCGGCGAACGTGCAGGCCAGGCAACTGGACCTCGATTTCCGATCCAGTTATTTCCATGTTGCTGATTCAAATAGTCGGTTATGATTCTTGCATTATGTGGAGGTGCTCCATCTTGCTGGAACCACGTGTTTGCTACATCTTGAAGAGGCAAATTTTCTAAAATTTGGTCAACGTAATTTTGTAGAATTTCTAGATATCGAGGTGCCGTCAAATTATTATGAAAAATATTAAATAGTATATGTCCTTTTATGACTCCTAGCCATACATTCAAACCCCACCTAACTTGATGGTGCACCTCACGATTTAAGAACGGATTTTCATCGGCTCAGTACACGTAGTTATGTCTGTTAAACGGTCCGCAGTTTGTAAACCTGGTTTCATCGGACCACAGACCCTTAAGCGGAAATTATACCAATTGCAAAACAAGGTTCTTCTTTCTAAGTCACCATCTCGGAGTGCTTGACTAATATGTGTTACATATGGATGATACTTACATGTTTTAAGAATTCTTTGTGCAGTTAATTTGGGTACTTCAGATTTTCCAGTTCAAGGGAGATGCGAGGATTGTCAACGACACTGTAAAACCAGAGCTTCAATATTTTCATCAGGTTCTTGATTACAATTTTGTTTTTTAAAGGAACTATATTTAATTAAATTATTTCCAAGTATTCTGAAGATTGACAAACCTGGTTGTCGTCTTTCTGGATATCTCTGAAAGTACATATATCGAGCTCTTCCAGCATTGTTATTACACAAAATATAACATTCATACATATCTACTTTCTCCCAATTTGCAAACCTTTCCATGTTATAAAAAAAATCTGAAGTAATTTAGAAACTTTAAAACTAAAATAAATCAATGACAATGTTTTGACAGATAGTTACATAGGTATGACAACAAACGCAACTACGGCCTTTGTCTCGCAGCCAACCAAGTGAAAAACAGTTTTTTAAATAAATTCACATTTTCCGTCATTCAAAGATAGGCTTTAATTTCATTAAATTTGTTTACAAGATGGCGGCGATATTTTAATTTTTCAAAAAACAAAATTATTAGTTTTTGCTCGATATTTTAGTAACACCTGTATCTTTAATATTGATACAGCACCTGATTGGGCTTAGAATAGCGCAACTTTTTTCTCATTTAAACACACTTGTATCTCTTACCGTTTCCGAATCCCCCATGTAGTTGCTTTTATCTGGGACACTGTATAAAAAATATTTTTTCAAATGCGCCTCCAAATTAAAATTTAACAACACTGATATTGTATCGACATGGAAAACAACGAGCAAGGTTAATTTTTTAAGTATACAGTGCACACGTAAAAATTCTCCTCCCTCCTGATAACTTTTAAACGGAATTAGAATTCAACTTCAAATAACACCTTTACTAAAAATTGCCAATGGCTATAAGTTGCCCTAACAACTTTAAATCGTTTCAATACTTACAAAGTTATGTGTTTTTTCGATTATAGTCCGCGCAGCTCCTGTTAACTTTAAGCAGTTTAAGATATTAAAACTATAATTAATGGTAACTTTATTGCTATCTTTTGTGGTACTTTTTATTGCCGTAATGTTGCATTTTAGATCAGGCAAAAATGTAGGATTTCCAAATAATTGTACGTCTTTACCAAATTTTGTGTACATATAGAGTACCCTTCCACGGTTCCAAGACCCTACTTTGTTAAGTTTTTTTGTTAACTTTTCTGTGGCACAGAGACGATTTACTGATATACGAGATTCGTTCAAACATCAGTTCTTATTTATTATATTTCTTCACAACGGGACCACGCTGTATATACTGCCTACATTTTTTAAAAGCTGCTAAAATTTCTAATAAAATTATGTACTACAATTTTTTTTAAATTAAGGAAAATTATGAGCAAAAAAATAAAATAAAACAATTTGGTTTACCACAAAAAGTTTTTGGGATCTCTCTACTACCAAAAATTCATAAAAAAGTAAAATATGCTACAGGGGAAACACGATAAGTTTTTATGCTGACAAAAACAGAGCAAAATCGCATTTTCTTGAAGATATTGTATTCACTCGGATTAATCAAATTTTCTTTAAAACCGTTTCAATTAATACAGTCGAACCTCTCTAACTCGAACCTCTATAACTCGAACCCCTCTATAACTCGAACCTTTTAAGTGGTCCCTGCACTTTTTACATGTATTTTAACCTATGTAACTCGAGTTTCTATAACTCGAACTCTCCATAACTCGAACTGTTTTGGTGGTCCCTTCAGGTTCGAGTTATAGAGGTTCGACTGTATTTAAATGAATTAGCCACCAGCAGGTTTGTGGTGCTTTCACAATTTTTTTTTTATTCTAGATACAAGGTTAAGCCACATAAATAATCAGAAATATTACAAAATTCCTATTTATTTGGTGTTGTGATTTTATTTCACTTTTGTACGTTTTTACCTCATAACATTGCCGTTTCTACTGACACACTAAAACTTTGTTCATATTTTCGCCGTTTGGATACATTGTATTAAGTATTTAAAATAAAGACGTCGATTTTGGCATCTTTTCAAGAAGAAATGGTGATATTTTGACATGTGTGCAAAATTTCAGGTAATTATATAAGTTTGCTCGTCAACCATAATATTTCTTTAATTGTACCAAATTTCATAAATGTATCCCGATCGGGAGCTTGATTATTTTTGAAACGTTGAAAACGGTAAAAAAGTACTGTTTTTTTAAAAACATGGCCTGCTAGAAGAAATAATTGCATATTATGAGCGCCATAGAGCAGATAGAGAATGTGATATTTTTTATTTGGAAACATATAAGAAACCAGATAAAATCTCTAGTAAAAATGACAATGTTATGAGGTACAAACGAACAAAATTAAAATAAAATCAAAAAACACCAAATAGGCATTTTTTAATATTTCTGATTATTTGTATGGCTTATCCTTGTATCTAGAATTTAAAAAAAAAACATTGTGAAAGCACCACAAACCTGCTGCTGCCTAATTCATTTAAATATTAATTGAAACGGTTTTAAAGAAAATTTGATTAATCCGAGTGAATACAATATCTTCAAGAAAATGCGATTTTGCTCTGGTTTTGTCAGCATAAAAACTTATCGTGTTTCCCCTGTAGCATATTTTACTTTTTTTATGAATTTTTGGTAGTAGAGAGGTCCCAAAAACTTTTTGTGGTAAACCGTATTGTTTGTTTTTTATTTTCTGCTTTTCAGAATTAAAAAACAATAAAAACTTTTTTTTAAACGCAAATTTTTTGGAAAAATTAAATACTTGGTCATATTTTTCCTTAATTTAAAAAAAAAATTGTAATAATGTAATACATCAATTTATTAGAAAGTTTTACAGCTTTTAAGAAATGTAAGACCAGGTTCCCATCTACGACTTTCTCGTGCGACTGTCATAACATTTTATATTGAGATCATGGGACGCGTGAGCGGGCACCCACGAGAAAGTCGTAGATGGGAGCCGGGTGTAAGCAGTACACCGTCTATACTGCTTACACCCGGTTCCCATCTACGACTTTCTCGTGGGTGCCCGCTCACGCGTCCCATGATCTCAATATAAAATGTTATCCCGGTTGTGAAGAAAGATAATAAATAAGAAACTAATGTTTCTACGAATCTCGTATATAGATTTCGTTGTAAAGTTTGTTTTTGTGTTTGTCTGTCTTTTTGTGATGAAATTAGGGTGAGGGGGGGAAGTAATTCTGTTCGAGTGTCTCCCAACGATTTTTGATGGACAAAATATGGTGTAAAATTTCAAACTGGTAACCGAAAGCAAAATATTTTAACGGCGTTTGTAGCTAAATTCACAGACTAATAGGCAGAAAAAGGCAAAATTTTTTTAAGTTTCCTTTAGTAGAAACCATAAGTATTATCTTCATAATCATTCGACAACCATATGCGACCATATAAGAAACATATCGCACCCCCGCTAAAAAGTAGTCACAACTCAAAAAACATTGTTTTGAGAAAATCGCTGTTAAAGAATTTAGTTCATTAGAGAGATTCATTTTTCACTTACATGACAAATTACGAGTTAACATGTTATTTTATATCAACAGGAACCTATTAACTCAATGTAATTGGTGCAGTACGTTTCTCAGAAAAAATGATTTTTGTCGTTTTAATCAGGATGTCACACAGGATGGTAAGTAATATTAAAAGAGAAAACAAATAAAGAAGAAACTTTGTATTTATTTTTACAACGAATTATAAAATGTTGAATAACAACTGGGAATGTGATTATTCTCTAATAAATTCAAAAGATTTTTTTCTTATTCTCCTTAATTCTAAGTACACTGAACAATTCGAAAAAACAGTCACAAAAAAGAACAGTATTTTACTTGTTATATGGATCAGATTTAACCAATAGTTCACACGAAAACTTACACACCTCGAAGTGTGACTCTTTTCAGGATGAAACTCCACGTTCACGCTGTTATAAAGTCAGAAGTGACACTGTAAAGGAAAGCATCCTAAGCTAAACCGGACAAAATAAAAGAGTCACATCGCCATCTCGCGGTCAATTGTCGAAACATAAATGTGACGCTTTTATGGAAGAAAGTACAAGTTATTTCGATGATGGCGGCAGGTTTATCTCAATAACGGCGATTTTTGAGTTGTGACTCTTTTTCAGCGGATGTGCGATATCTCAATTTGATTTTTCCTTTTTTTAAATTTTTGAACAATCTTTTCAAATTGTGCTATATAGAACACAAAGCGTACTATATAAAAAATTTACTATGCATACGTCTGCTTAATTATTAGACTCCACCACTGCACCACAAACTGTTTAAATAGATTTATTAATGTGAAATGGCAAAACAGTAAAAGTACGTCTGTTCAAAAACAATAAAGGCTATAAATATTTTTATCTAACTTCGCTTATCTTTTTCTTGGATTCAAATTTTTTTTCTAAAGTTTTTTTTATGACAAATTAGTATTTTTCAGGTATTTGACCATTAAGAGGCAGTATTAGGTTTTCAAATTTCTTTAAAAAAAAATTTGATTAATTATGTTTTTCCCCCTAGATTAACACACGACTCAATGTGCGCCATTGGAACGCTTCGTATACTTAAGCAAGTTTGAGGTTCTTTGATTTCGTAAATATATCAACAATATGCAGGAAAGCTCAAATCGAATCAAACTTTGGATCTAGCTTTTGTTTTTTATTTGATAAAAATAAAATGTGAGAATATTTTTCACATATCACTTACTTTTAAATGGATCTATAATTTAATTAATAAACTTTGTTGCCATTCCTCCTCATTCCAAGTACAACAATATGCTAGCAGAAAAAAATCACTACGACCAAAGCTTAAACTAACGTAACATGCTTTTAACTTAATTACATATAGTGTACCGCTTCAAATGAAAAATGGATCTTTTGACGTGACGAGATCAATTTATAACCATTTGGCGTACATTTTAGCTCACTTTGCTTGAGCACCCCATGTTCCAAAAGAAAAATCGACTTTTTTGGGTGTGCCCTTTTTCCTGTGTCGATTTATTTTGTCTCCGACCGTAAATATCCAAACAGTATCAAAAATTTTATAATTTAAGTAATAGTCTACCAAACACTTGTCTATTTTAATATAATACAGCACGGCGAAAGGAAGGGTAATGTTTTTCGCTTGGAATATGTATGTATGTACAGTGAAACCTCCTATAAGCGGACACTTACGGTTTCGTCGATTTTGTCCGCTTATTGGAGGTGTCCGCTTAAGAGAGAGAACTCCAAAATTTTAATATATATTCATTATTAAACGTACATGGTTTTATTACTTACAATAAAATAGGACAACACAAACGGAAAATTAAACAACACAAATAAAAATCGGTCAAAAATCAGGTAAATTTTGGTAAAGTTTTTTACTAAGCGCCATTTTAAAGAGTTCTATTACTACCCAACTAAACAATAAAAACAAAACACAGCAGTCCAGCCGAATAAAATATGTTGTAAATACGACAGAAGTATTTAGTCTCCGCATTAAAACGCAAAGAGGTAATTCCCCGGCTGCAACGTGCGTTGTTGCCAACATACTACATAATATTTATGCCCATGTCGTGCAGCGCGCCGTCCCGTTGTCAGAGATTCACGTCCGGTTAAGGGAGGTTTTAGAATTTTTTTACCAAAGCAAATTGTCCGCTTCCGGTTATTAGAGTGTCCGGTTATAGGAGTGAATTTATTATGTAAAGAAATAGGCAAAAGCTTGGTTCCAACAAATTTGTCCGCCTAAAGGGAGTGTCCGCTTAATAGATGTGTCCGAAAAGAGAGGTTTCACTGTAAATATATTTTTTTGTGTAAGAGGCTTAACGGCTAAAGCGATTTTGACAAAAAAGGTGTCTTTGTATTGCTACTGATCCCGAAGGTGCTATAGGCTATATTTTTTAAAGAGCAATCAACATGGCGGTCGTCAAATGCCATTTTGTCACATGATGTAGCCTTTAAGCAAGGCATACAAATCACCTCAATTGCAGGCGATTTTAATAAAATTCCTTTGATCACCAATAATTGCAAAGGTCCTCTAATTTGCTGTAATTACTTTTTAGTCCTCTCTACTTCCACCCATCTCCGCTTCTGTCATTCTCCCTGTCAAACACCCAACTGCTAAATTTACTTGTAACTACTAGTCGCAGTTGCGTACAAAATTATTCAATTACCTGATTCATGAAAATACAAAACTGTATAATTTCGTAAGTGCGCTTTGGGCATCAAAACTGAAAGTTGAAGCATGTCGTACATTATAGGTATATCAATCAATTTTGTACTCAACTGCGACTAGTAGTTTCAAGTAAATTTAGCTGGGTGTTTTTTTTATTTAAAAATTTTTTGTAAGCATTCTACCTCGTCGAGTTTTCCTTTTAATCGTCGAATTTATTGGAAAGGAGCAAAATACAGCCTCGTGACCTGACATACCAGCGCTCATTACTGTACACTCAACTTGACTATTATTAAAGGAGGAAAAAGTATAATCAATGCACGTGTAATCCTGGTTTTAAGCGATTTGAGTCAAATGGATTTGTAAGAAATTGAACATGCGGATATCTTTCCTCTAAAAAAATTATATTAAAGTCGCTAGTGACAATAATGAAAGCATTAGTATATAAGCTTGATAAAACCGTTTCCAGTCTCTGCAAAAAACAATGTACATTCGCTCTTGGAGACCTGTAGAAACCTAGTATATATAAATTTAAAACAGGACAATATATAATTGAACTAAACTGAACTTTATTTGTCTTTATGCTTCATCCTTAATTTATTTTTAAGTTTAAGTTAAACATTATTTGCTAATTTAATGTTTGCCCGCAATGGACTGTATATATTTTTAATAAAGGAAATCGCGAACAAACATAATAATTGATACGTAATCACGAAAATTAGGAGTCCATAGGTTAATTATTGTTGTAAATCACACAACGGAAAGTCGAAAACAAGAGTACTCAGCAATGTGCAGCCAATTTCTTCACGTCCCAGGGGCCCCTGTCAGGATCTAATGATGACACCATTTAGCTGAAGGGCTGAAGCTTCTAGTTCTATGGTTTAGTACACAAACCGAGCACTTTCAAGTATAGAAAATTGTAATAAATTGAAGAAAGTAATTAACACGCCATTTTTCTCGGCGGTCGTGAAAGGATCTCTCTGATTTTTGTTGCGCATGTCCCGTGCGCGAAAAATGCACTCTGTCTCTCATTCAATTGTGTGGTTTTAAATTTTAAAAAAGAACCGCGAAATTTAGCGCGAGCTAACATTTAATACATGTGGTATTTTTAATAGTATCAAAGTTTCTATTGGTCAACACGTGGATAACCCTGTAGGTATATTTAATTTAATTAAATGTATTGCTATTTTGTTAAAAAAATTTGAATCCATCTAAATTCATCCACTAAAATCTAAATTAAATACCTATAGTTTTACACCATTGCAATGTCTTTTGGTTCCAAGATTCATATTACTTATATGATTGATTTATTACCTTTGTATTAATTATTGTCAAACCTTTCCCTGAATGATATAATTTTTTTATTCCAGGCTCTATTATGTTTCACGTTCGCCGGCGCCCGGCGGACTGCGCCCCCCGTAAGCGAAAAAAGAAGCCCGGTGCTCTTCAAGGAACAGCCCGGGGGGACGTAAGGACGGGGGATGCCCCCATTCTGGTCGAGCTGGGGCCGGACGGCTCGGCGCCTCATCCGGGCGATGCCAACAAGACTATCCGGCTGGTGAATGACGTGATGGAGGTAAGTGAATTCGTATTAGATTTCTGTCGTTTTTGCTTTCGAATGCTCTATACGAATAAAAAGGCCGTTTTGGTGCAAAATGTCCGAAAGTGTTGAAACTTTTGCAAGATGGACAGATTGGTGGTTCTTAGTAATCCAATAAATGTATGTTTTTTTTTAAATAATTTGGTTCCTGTAGGTTGTAGTAAAAAGTTTTAGACCAAAATTAAACGCAAGGAAATTTCCTACGAAAATGTTTTTAAGTTTTTTGTCAGGCTAATAGTTTTCAAGTTATGATGTCAATCATTTTGCTGCTGCTTCTGATGATTTTTAAAAATATTTTTATGGCCTTCAAACCCTTGCTCTGATACATGCCCTAAAGTGTCAGCGGTATCTCCACTTTCTATTATATTTCTGCATTATATGCCAAATAAACCAAAATTCTTAGATTTTATCAAATTTTTTCAAAAACATTTTAGACAAAATTAAAAAACTTTATTATAGAAAATTAAATTACCTTTTAAACAATGTACTACTACATGACTTGGTCGGTTAGCACTGCATTGGCGTCCCAATAAACATGTTTTAATAACTTTTTGACTAGGCATTTTAGCATTACAACTATCAAGAACACTTTTTAAATCATTTACAAATTAAGAATATTTTTTATAATAAACCAAAATTATGAAGTTTTATTAAATTTTCTCAAAACTTCGGATTTTGGCAAATCCACATACACACAGTATATAACATTTTTCCCCGTAGAGCTTTGGTTTTACTACACTACCAGCTATAACATACTATTATGTGTTTTTCTCGAGAAAGCTAGTTTTTTAAGAAAACTAAATAAAAATAATTAAAAAAGAAACTCAGCCAATCTATATAAGAAGAGATGTCACACAGTCTATTTAACCAGGTCCTAGATGTGTTTAAAAACTTGTGGTGGGAAGAAATATGCATCAAAGTAAACGGACAATACTTGAACCACCTAAGATATGATGATATCGCCCTAATAACAAATAAGAAGGAAGAACTGATAAAAAACTGGAAGAACTGGATACAACAGCTAAAAATATACGCTTGAGTATGAACTGCCCTAAAACTAAAATCATAACAAACACAGACGAAGATATCATGATCAGAATCAACCAAGAGAAAATAGAATAAGTAGAGGAATATATATACCTGGGACAAATTATTAAACTAAAAAAAGAAAACCAAACGGCTGGAATCAAGAAACGAGTAAGATTGGCCTGGGCAGCATTTGGTAAATTAAGATATATTAAAAAATAAAAATATCCTTAGTAAAACGAAAGTGTTTAACCTTAGAGTAATAAAATATTTTATTACTCTAAATGTTTAACCAATCTATCCTTCTTGTACTTACCTATGGATCCCAGACCTGGATCAAACAAGGTAACAAAAGCCCAAAGATCAACGGAAAGACAAATGTTACATTTAAAGCTAACAGATAGAAAAAGGATTAAGATAATAAATAAAACAATAGGGGAGAAGTAGCAAAATTACAATGGAAATTTGCCGGTCATAATATCAGACAGAAAGACGATCGATTGAACACATGTATTGTAAACTGGAGATCTTGGGAAAATAAAAGAAGTAGGGGAAGACCCCAAATGAGATGAGCGGATGATTTGAAGAAACATGCGGGAGCTAGATGGATGAACACAGCGACAGACAGAGAAGAGTGAAAGATATTTGGGGATGCCTATGTCCAAATATGTATCGAAGAAGGCTAAATAGATAGATAGACATAACTTATGTCTGAAAACCATATTTTTTATTTATTATTTATCTTTTACTGCAAAATATCTTTCCTTTACAATAAATAAAATTCTTAATAATTCTTTCCTTTTTTTCTGCTTTCTAGACACTGTCAAAAGTTTTTAAAAGCTCTAGGTAAACCGAGAATGTTTATTTTTTATCTGATTTCCTTAACATTTCTTTCGGCTCATTAATATTTTTTTATATCACCCGCCTAGAGTAGCGGTTCTCAAAGTGTGTTCTGCGAAATTCAAGAGCGCGGTTCAATGGAAAAGTGCGGCGTTTACGGGATGATCTGCCTATTTTGCTTTAACACAAAATTCCAGAAAAATAATTCCAATAATTTTTTTAAAAGAATATTTAATAAATCTTGTAAATCAAAATTAATTAACTAATTTTTTAATGACTTGTAGATAGTGGTGGAGATAATAGTTGAGTAAATTTGTAGGATATTTTAAGAACAAGCTGCAAAAAAAGTATATTTTTTTAATATTTAGCATGGTGGTACCTAACATCTAAAGCTAAATTTTTAATCGAGAATCCCCGATTTTCTGGCTTCAGAATCCAAGCTGGCGGCTGCCAAAGTTTAAAAAAATGAATTTCGTGTTTTAGGATAAATTAAATTAATTTGTAAAACTGTAAAAAAAGTTGATAAACTGACGCCGCTGAAGGGTTTGTCATTGGTCGTACTCCACTGATTAATACATCATTGAAAAGGAAATTTTATTGTCTATAATAAAGGTAATTACATATTTTTCCCTAAGAAGCTTACTTTTTAAGAGAATTTGAAGAAAACCTTAAAATCTCATGTTTTGGGGGTGTGGGGAGTTTTCGCAGCTAAAATTTAACAAACTATATATAAGTTTATTTTATTTTTTTATTAATTTTCTATCATTGTGGCTTTAGGGCGTCGACTTAGTTAAAGGAGGAGGCACTAAATACATTGTTTACCGGGACGAGTCAATTAAGCTTACTTTGAGATATGTTGAAGGTCAAACCTTCCTGATATTTTTACCAAAAAAAATTGGGGGGTCATAGGATTCGTTTTCGAGCTATACTTATTTAAATGCGCGCCACTGAAATATGGAAAAATATGACCTTTTGTCGTTTTTTTGTAATAATTTATCGCCAAATAAAAACAAAAAATGATATTAGTCTTATTTTATTGACAAAAGAGTCCTTTTAGGAATTTTATCAATTTATAACAAATAGTTTGCGCCACATACCTACAGAGTGGCTCAAAATAATTTTAAAAAAATACAGGAAAAATACCTGAGATTTATTACGTATAAAGAAAGGGAACTAAAAATACATAGTCAAAATTAACTTTACTTGCTTTCATGTGAGTCGTTTTAACTATTCTAGAGTGATGTTTTCATAATACGTTATGTTATAAGATAACAGGGTATTTCAAAAAAAAAATTAATTCAACGCATGACATATTTACTAATTGTCTACGAAATAGTGTGTTTACTGGGATGCGTCGAATGAGGTGAATTTTAGATATGTTTGAGCCTAAACCGTCCGGATGCTTGTTTCAAAATATTGGGGGGTCATCGGTTTCGTTTTCGAGCTAAAATTATTTAAATGCGCGTCAATGGATTATGGAAAATGTAAGATTTTGTAGTTTTTTGTTATAACTTCTCGTGAAAGAAAAATAAAAAACCAATATGAATTTTATTTTGTTAAAAAAGTCTTTTTAAGTATGTTCTCATTTTTTGACATATAGTTTTCGTCACATATCTACATAATGGCTCAAACTATGAATAATTAAAATACAATAATAATAATAGACTTAATGGGTATGTCAAACATTTTTGAATTTGAGATATGTTAGAGCCTAAACCGTCGTAATACTTGTTTCAGGAAAAAGTGGGTGGCGATAGGTTTTGTTTTCGAGTTATACTTATTTATTGCAAGAATATAGGAAATGTGGGGAAAAAAAGGGGTCTACTCACCCCTTTCCGGGGGTTCTGCCAAAAATTTTCAGAAAGAAAGCCTGTGAACAAACTTAATGGATAAAAGTTTAAATATCAACTTTTTATCCCTATAAAGAGATAAAAGTTGTAGCGAAACTCCGTGAGAGTATAGCTCAAAATCGAAACCGATGACCCCCCCCCAACAATTTTTTTGAGCAAGTTTCAGGATGGCTCGGGCTCTAACATATCTCAACTTTACCTGATCTGACGCACCCCGTTAAACACATTATTCCGCTACACAGTTAGTACACCTATTATTTGTTTAATTTAAAAAATGTTTGATTTAGCCTGTTGGTTTACTACATAAACCATCTTATACAACTCAATGACATAAACAATTATGTATGTAAATGTTACTTTACAATAATTACGACGACTCACATTGCAGCAAATGAATTTATTTTATTTTATATTTAACAAATCCCAGATATTATTCCTGTATTTCTGTTATTCATATTTTGAGCCACTTTGTAGATATGTGACGAAAACTATAAAAAAAATTGAAAACATACTTAAAAAGAGTTTTTTTTTTCAACTAAATAAAATTAATATTGGTTTTTATTTCTATTTGACGAGAAGTTATAGCAAAAACACTACAAAAAGTCACATTTTTCTTTCTTCCAGTGGCGGATTTAAATAATTACAGCTCGAAAACGAAACCGATGACCCTCAATTTCTTTGAGACGAGTATTTAGACGGTTTGGGCCCTAATATATCATAAATTCACCTTATTTAACGCATCCCGGTAAACTTACTATTCCGTAGACAATTAGTAAACTTTTAATTTTTTTTTGAAGTACATTGTAAGCTTATCACATAACCTATTATGCAAACATCACTCTAGAATAGTTAAAGCGACTCACATGAAAGCAAGTGAAGTTAATTTTGACCATGCATTTTTAGTTTCCTTTCTTTATATTTAATAAATCTCAGGTATTTTTCCTGTATTTTTTTTTATTATTTTGAGCCACCCTGTAGGTATGTGACGAAAACTATATGTCAAAAACTGATAAAATTCTTAAAAGAACTCTTTTACCAATACAGTAAAGCTAATATCAGTTTTTTATTTTTATTTGGCGATAAGTTATTACAAAAAAACTACAAATGGTCATATTTTTCCATATTTCAGTGGCGCACATTTAAATAAGTATAGCTCGAAAACGAATCCTATGACCCCCCAAATTTTTTTTGGTAAAAATATCAGGAAGGTTTGTCCTTCAACATATCTCAAATTCAGCTCATCTGACGCGTCCCGGTAAACAATGTATTTAGTGCCTCCTCCTTTTCAGAAATTCGAACACGTCTATAAAACTGCGGTCCTCATATTTTGCATACTCAACTGACTACGCCTGCACTATTTGTTGAAATCAACTTTTCGTCCCTAGGGAACGTCCTTAAATTACATAACACAAAAATTCTGGATTTTTGGCCCCCCTCCCCCCTCTTAACGCATTTTCAAGAAAAAACACATTAAAAAAACATTAAGTGTAACGCAAGGACAGCCTCCTAGAAACGAAAGTATTTGCTTATCTAGGGAGGAAAATATGCTTCTTAAAACATTTGCTTTTGACATTGACACTGACATTGAGAAAGGCTGTGGGACTTCAAGTCGTTTTTCTTTCTAGAGATGAAAATATTTGCGTCTCTAGAGAGGAAAATAAAAATCAATAATCGTGTGTAATATACAGCGTGTCCCATTTTCGATGGGATTTAATGGGAAACTCGGTTATTATTAAAGATATCGATTTTCTGATTGCACCTTACCGTGCTCTTTTTTGGAGCCCTTAAAAATGGTGTAATCAGATTTTTGCTATACCTCGTGGTTTCGCTAATACAGGGAGTTTTTGAAAATATTGCATTTTTATTAATTCCTTGTATCTCGCTTATTTTGGAGCAAAATAACGACGTTGTCAATTTTTTAAAACATTGTTTAGTTTTTGAGATATGGTATTTATCATAAAAAAATTAAATACGGACCTGGATTTTTTTTATTACTATTTTGATTGGTTTCCTGCTATTATTACCTTAAAATGATAAAACTTTAATATTTTTTTGATTTAAGGTTAAAAAAAACTATTTATTATTTTTTAAAAAAATTATAGTCCGAACCTGAAAATTTCGAACGTAATTATAAATTAAAAATTGCAAGACACACCAGTTGAACGATTTTTAGTTTATCTGTTTTGAAAAGTGAATTAAAAGATTTATAAATGAGGTAGAAAACGTGAAAAAGTTACAAAAATAATATCATACTAATTATTTCATGGTAGCACAGCAGGTTATAAAATTTACAAAACAAAAGCGTGGAATTGACATTGTTATTTTACTTATCATTTTTGTGAAACGTTTACAATTATTCTAAAATGGCTAGAAATCGAGTATATCCAGATTTTGGAAAATGTGATATGTTTGTTTGATTGCTTTATTCAAGCAACAAAATCCCAATATTTAAACGGCAGAAATATTTTTATGCAAAATGCGTTAACAAAAATTACTCAAAAATGCCAACAATGTCTTACACATAATGGCAATCAGTTTGAACATTAATAATAATTAAAAAAAATTTTTTTAACTCCCTGTATTAGCGAAACTACGGGGTACAGCAAAAATCTGATTACACCATTTTTAAGGGCTCAAGAAAAGAGCACGGTAAGCTGCAATCAGAAAATCAATATCTTTAATAATAACCGAGTTTCCCATTAATCCCATCGAAAATGGGACACGCTGTACACGTTTCTAAAACAGAAAAAGGTGCAAATTTCACTATTATCGTATGTGGTCGTAGTACAAAGCATTTTTTTTTCTTTTTATTTTACTTGTACTAAAAATATCTGATTCTTGTTCAAAATTTGTGAGCCGCGGGAGCCTTCAATGCTCGTATGCTTAGGAAGTTGGGAAAATTAGCCAGATGCGAAAACAAGGAGAGTCATTGAGAATGTATGATAAGAGCACATAAGAGCCAACAATAATGATAAGAGTCAGCCTTTTTACTTCCTACTTTATTAATTGTCGTCAAAATAAATTGGTCGTTTCATTTTTTAAGAGGTCATCATTTTAATGGCGTCTTTCTAAAGTTTGTAACAGACTGGGCAAACTAAGGTCACTGATTAGGAATGCTTCTCATAGATACCAAAACCAAAAGACAGAAATAGCGTCAATTTTTTTTTTACCTACATAGAAAGGAATACAACTATTTGTCCTTTTGGGAGTACTATCGTGAATTTGTGCTCTCCTGAGAGTTTCTTTAAGTAGACTCGCATGGTAGAAGCTCTTTCTCGGCTTCGCGACTTCTGCTATAGCACTGTCGCAACTCAAAATCAATTGGAACTTCCAGAATTGCTGTCCGACATCAAATTCAATCTGTCGCTTTCTAAAATGTGTCCATTTGCATGATATACTTTCAAGAATGGTTCTCGAAAGTATTTCTTGTAAATAAACCCGCACCATTAGACTGAAATTTTCGCGATTAAACTGTTATTTATATTGGTGTCTTGTTAAATATGTGTAACTGAGAGAGATAAATCTATCCTATTTTTGACAGGTTGGATCCGCTAATGGCATTGCGCTCCAGCTATATGGGCCCCACATCCAACCGCGTCATTGTGTAATCACGAACTCGGACGGGGTGACGTCATTGACACCTTGTCATCCCGATGCGCACACGTACGTCAACGGACAGAGAATACATCAGACCACCATTTTGACTCATGGCAGTTTAGTCAAATTTGGAAATAGTAATACATACAGGTGCGTATAAAGTGTTCCCTTAATAATCATTCTACATAATTTTGTTAGACCCATAGCTAAAGGTTGCGGTCGCATTGACCGCCCGGTCTATTGTTTTTTTCTTGGATTTCTCAAAAGCGTTTGATACCGTTAACCGCTATATTATTACTAGTTTAGAACGTTTTTATACGTTGTCTGACGCCTATTCTCCACCTCCTTCAATCCTGATGAAGGGGTTAATAAAGAAATTTTCATCACCTTCTGTCAGGTTTTTTTGACTCGTTGATCTTTCGATTGACTGTTGCCATTCTAGTTTAGGACGCCTTCTTTTTCTGCATCCTATTGGTTGCCATTCTAGGACCTGCTTTGGTAATCTTTCGTCGTTCATCCGTTGTACATGTACCGTACCATATCAGTTGTCTTTTAGTGGTGACATGCGCTATGCTTCCCTCGATTCCCATTCTTTCTTTTATGATCTCATTTCTTATGTGATCTGTTCTAGATATTCCCATTGATCTTCTTATTGCATCTGCTTCGCCACTTTCCATTTTTGTTTTGTATTTTTCTGTTACGAGCCAGTCTCTATTCCATACAACAGCGTGCTTTTCACCATTGTTTCATATATCTTACATTTTACATTATGTTTTATTTCTCTACTCCATAAAATACTGTTAAGACGTCTAATAACATTTTTTGCTTTTACTATTATTTTTTCCAGTTCTTTACATTCTGTTCCTGTCTTCAGATGTAACACCCAAATGGAGATATTGTTTGTCCATTGTCTAGTTCTAACTCACTTGATTCGTTTCCAAAACCGCAATATACTTCTGGAAAAGTTGGGGTACGAGGTTAAGATTTGAACATATTTCGATCATACTTAACTAAAAGGCATCAACAAGTAAGAACTACACATCAAAGCTCTAATTTTGTCTCAGAAATCGATTACATTATGACAGGAGTACCACATGGTAGTGGCGCACTACTGTTCATATATCTCAATGACTTAAAGGGTATTATCAAAGGTCCAAACTCTCCTGCAAACTACTTAGATAATGCAAATGTCGTTATTCTATTTATAAAGGTGAAACTTTTCAAAGGTTACAGTATCGGCCGCCCGGTCTTTTCTTGGACTTCTCAAAAGCCTTTGATACCGTTAACAGCAATATTCTTCTTGCAAAGTTAGGGCACGGGGTTAAGGTTTCAACATATTTCGATCTTACTTATCTAAAAGTACTCAACAAGTAACAATTACACATCAAAGCTCTAATTTTGTCTCAGAAACCGATTACATTACGACAGGAATACCACATGGTAGTGGCGCACTACTGTTCATATTATATCTCAATGACTTAAAGGGTATTATTAAAGGTCCAAACTCTCCTGCAAACTACTTAGATAATGCAAATGTGGTTATTCCATTTATAAAGGTGAACATTTTCACGAAAAATACTAAAGTTCTACATGACGTTAAGGATTGGATTGGTAGTGGTACCAATATTGACATTAAGTGATTTAAGTGTAAATATTTATGTGTTAATATTAAATAAGAGCACCTCAAAACACGCCTCATTCAAACAATAAATTTTTCTGTTCGTAAATAATTTGTAAGTGCAATTTACATACTTAATCTGGAGTTTTAGTTTACTTTAACGAACCAATTTACTATTATAAAATTTGGAATGGAAATAAAAAATTATCTATCGTCTATGTGTGACCACCGTTTAACCCGGTGAAGTTTTTTGACCAACAAATTTATGAACCCACTTCGTGAATTTTTTTGATCGTGTAAGGCGACGGCTTTGACACAATGTACGTCAATTTTTTTTAATCGTGTAAAACGTAAAATATTGATGTTGGTTCAAAAAATATATGAAATTCTTGGTAAAAAACGGTTAAACGGTTGTTAAACCTAAGAGAATAGATTGGATTTGGATCTAACTAAGATTGTTGTCAAAGTGTTAAGCCTAAATCATTTATTGTTGTAATCTACAGAGTTTTTTCATGTACTGGGTGGAAAAAAAATATGCCACTTTAGTCAAACTCAGTATGTAGGTACGTAGGCACAATAGATCCATTTGTCCCAGTGCATGGAGGTCCAGTAGGGCCTGCCACGACTTTCGAATACATACAACTAAGATTGTTACTGATGTGACTTGCATTATTGTTTACTTGTGAAAGAAAATACCCTGTTTGTTCAGATATTCTTTAAAAATTCTGGCAGACTCCCTTTTTACTTTTTACTTATGGTGACTGCGCATTAACGGTCGAAAAACAAATAAGGTTACAGATTTTAAGCGACTTTTATTTTTTATTGATTTATGATATTAAACAATATTTTAAATTATATTAAAATCTTAGGTTTTATTTTTGCAGTCACCACCCAGTCTATTGCAATTCGAGGAAACACGACGGCATCGGCATGCTTTAATCCAAGAAGATGAAAGTGCCGGGCGCGATTTGAAGCCGTGTCATAATCGTGAAAACTGTAAATTGTTATTTTTGTTGGGTATTGTTGGAAAGAAAGGAACTTTCCCTACTCTAATGAAAAAAGTAATATTTTAAGACCCTGATCAGTTTTTGATAGTTAGATTTTATCTTAAACTTAAATAGAAAAATGGCAAACACACAATCAAACAAAAACGGCGGTTGACAACCTCTTGACATTTCTAAATCACAGAAATATCAAACTGAAACAGCTGGACGGCGGCCGTTTTGGATTTTCCACTTTCACTTTGTCAAATCTAATCAGTTATTGTTCTATAATCCATGTATGTTTACCACATTTGTAGAATACAAGGAAACAAGACGTTGTTTGGCAAAACCGTATGGTTTTATATAAGTATCATGGCTTAATAAATGATTTTCTTTAGCAATTTTTTAATTTCCAGATGAGTTTAGGCAATTTTAAGATGAAAGTTTTCAAATTTCACTGAAATTGCGGGATTTCCAGACTAGTTTGGGCAATTTTAACATTAAATAAAAAATGTGGGCGACTGTACGACACGACGGCGCTAGGTTGTGTTTTAATTTTAATTATTTATTTTTTAGGTTTTTGGATCCTGCCCAAGAAGATCGGACTAGACACCCAGCTGGAACTGTAGATGGCAGAATCTATGAGAGGTAGGCAGCAACGATAAAATTAATAGGTGTAAAAATTTCAAAAACTAAAAAGTTCATTCCGCAGCAACGCTTTTTGCCTATCCTACCTACTAGTAATTGACCACAGTGTTCGCTCATCACTGATATTTTAGGAAATTTTTATTTTATAAAGCAGGCTGCTAATATGACATTATATACAGCGCATTTGGAAGAGGAAATTTGGTTGTCTGTCAGTTATTCTCCAAAATATGTGCATTTGTGAGAAATACTCTCAGGACAAGTCTCGATAGAACATTTTACAATATTATATTATAACAAAGATTACTGAACCCTAATAAAAAATACGTGAATTGGAAAGTCCCACCACAAGTTGGAAAAAGTAAATGGTAATTTGGCATTTGTTGATCTTTTGTGATTGGTTTTACATTTTTTGTCTGTGCTGCGTGCAATTTTGCCAGTTTTCGTTTTTGTAGTTCGTGTTTTTTTGGGTTTTTCTTTCTTATATTGGATGTTTCTTCAATGTGTGTTGAAAAAAAAAGATGCATAGAGTGATTGGTCAATTTTTATTTATATTGTGATCTTGTAAAAAAAAATATTTTTTAAATTATGATTCAATTATGTTTAAGCCCAGTTCCCTTATACGGTGTCAATATTTTAACCTAACGTTTAGTTTTTGACATACGGCCATTAAAGTAATTAAATTGAACGTGTACATACATATCAAAAGCTAGCTGCTTTATGACTGGTCAATCACCTTCTGAATTTCTGAATTTCATTGCCTTCTTAACTTACGGAGGGGGGGGGGGGTATTCATAATTTATTTGAATTTCATTGTCTGATTTTACAAATACGTCTTTGCGATCAATTATTAGTAGGTTGGGTATTTTATTTATATGCATATTTTTTTTGCTGTTAAATCATTTTTATTTGTTTTATTTTGTTACTTAATTTTTCTTTTTGCTAATTTGCTTGTTTTGTTTTCTTTTGCTTGCACAGTCGTTCGCCGCGCGCACTATCTCCCACATTGGACGTAAACCGAGGCGAAAATATCGAGACTACTTTCGACATTGACGGTAACGTCGAGACGGTTTCTACTACCAGTGGGACCCGAGGGGATGACAATAGGTCCTTGGGGTCCGATTCTAGATCAGAAAATAGGTAGGTTAGAGTTGAAGCTTATTTGTAAATGTCGAAAAGATGTTTAAGTGGTCAGTATATCGTTAAAAAATAAATGGAAGAGGCGACTTAAACAATAAAATAAATAAAAATCGAATTTTTGATATAAAATATGGCTATAAAGAAATTGGGATTTTTTAATATGGCATTTAGAGGACGGCTAAACAAAAATATTTTTGTTTTATCACTTCTTTCCCAACTCCTACAGGGTTAGCCAAAAATTGCCAACTAAGTTAAAAAAATAGCTGCTATCAAGCTCACATTCATTAACACTAAGACTTTTCAGAAAATATATAAATGGCCAGAAAGACCCATGAAATTACTCAAAATCCTAAAACTTGCTGGTGTATATAAAACTCAATATTATTTACTCAACTACAATTCTTTTGACATTTATTTTACTAAATATAATGATACATTCTTATGGCCAATATTTTTTTTATAAAAAGTCTAAGGCACTTTTGTCTGCATTTTTGCGTACCGCAATGAAACTTGACACGATTATAATACAACACTATGGTATTATTTTACGAAGTGGTGCTCATCCCGAACCCAGTGCAGAGCAAAGATACAGAGTGTTTTATTTTTAATTGCATCTATTTCATTAAAATTCTTTATAAAATTTAAATGTAAAGCTAGAGCAATGGAACTTGGCTCCGATTATAAGGACATATACGTTTTTATTTTAAGCGATAAAAAAATTATATTGTTTCATTTTCTTCCAAGAAATAAAAAATAATAATTTTTTTTTGAAAAATTTATGGTGTTGAGTAGAAAAAAAAATTCTAGGCGGTTAGTTATGCAAGATAACTTGCTAAAATTTACTGTGAGCACTAACAAACTGTTTCTCTTTAAAACAAGTATTGCTGGACTCGTGTGACGTATACAGGGTCGGAGTATAGGGGGGTTTTAATTAATAATTGTAAATTTAAAAAATCTAAAAAGATAGAAAGGTATGTGAATTTCTTAGACGTAACGATATTTTCAAAAAACATATACCAAATAAAAGATACTTAGCTTTTTTTTATATTTTACGAAAAGAAAATTAAAATTTTGTTGAACTGTTAAAAATACAGGCTGTTTTTAAAAATAAGTTACATTTTTATGATCAATTTAAGTAGTTTTTTTTATGACGTTACAAATCACTATAGAAAACTCAAAGTCAGGACGTTACAACAATACTAGTACAGCTTTCATTTTCTTAAATAAAAACTTTTGTACAGAGTATTAAAAAGTAACTAGACAAAAAAGTTTTTTGGTAATTTTTTATTTGAGTGCTGAAAATTCAATAATTTCATTGCAATCACTATATTCTCCTTTATAAACCATTTATCGTACTCTATTTTTGTGATAAACGCTACATCATTTTTTTTTAGCTACTGCGATAATAAGAATTTTGCAATGAAACTTGTCACAATTTGTCCGCTTATTACAGGCTATGACACGAGTATTAATCTTTGTGTAATATTATAATATACTGAAAGATACAAGGTAGTAGTCTCAAACTTTGGGTCATACCGGTTATGCAGTTTAAGATACATACTTTCTGAATTTTACAACTTTTTAAAACTAGAAGAACGCCTTTCTCACATGGTGTACATTGTTTAATTAAGCTTTGTAATTGTAATAAAATACAGGGTGTTTCTTTTGTCAATATATATATTTTTTTTTAATACGTAAAACATTATTTTTAGCACCTATAAAATTAGAAAATATACAGTAGAGAGTTAAACTGTTAATCACCTATGTAGCTGTTCGTTAGAGACTAAAACATACAGGGTATTCGAATTAAAGTCGGTAATATTGTTAACTTTGTTATTATCAAAAAGGTCGGTTAAGTTATTAGGCAAAATGTTAATATTTTTTCCGCACCAAATTGGTGGAACAAGAATAAAATTAAACGACGCGTAGGTAAGTTATAGTAATAAAACTATTTTTAAAAGGTACACATAGTATACAGTACCAGCAATCGATTTTTTTTTATATATAAATAAAAGCTTTTTCTTTGTAAGTAAAACGTTGTTAATACAGTAACTTTAATTTTATAAAAAAAAAATTTTACATAATGTGCATTATCATTATTTCTCAAATATCTATTTAATTATCACTTCTGATAACCAATCTCAAACAGGATGCAATTATGTAATTTTATTAAAAGTGTATGCTTTGGTGCCCAAGAAATGGCAGATTATGTTAAAAATTCAAAATTCTAGATACTTGATTCCACTTTTACTTAAGTTATTAATTTTTACTAAGGCTTGGTCAGGTCTTTTTAATATTCTCTGGCGTAAAACCCGAGAATTGTTGGTGGCTCTTCTCGGGTAAAACCAGATTAAGGTGTCAGTTTTGACATATCATGTGAACAGTTTGACGTATTGACTCAATTAATATTTATTTTGGTTTAGAATACTAAATTACCTAGAAATCGATAACCCACAAGACCACTAGAGCCGGGGACCTCGGCGATCGCCGACTAGCGGACCTGGCCAGTCCGGGCCTGTTTCATGTAGAAATTGGAGCAAAAATATACGACCAACCGTTATTACAAAATAATAATGTAATTAAACGTCTTAAATTATTTTGAATGCAATGTTTCTGCCCTAAAAAATAAAAAAAAGAGAAAAATCATAACTTATGATTTAAAAGGATAAAAAAGCAGCACTACACTTTTGCACACTTATCGTTATCATTATTCCTAACAAATTCAAAGAACGTTAAAAAGCAAAGTTATAAACGTTACGGATCGAAGCCCGGAAACCAATTCTGCAAAAAATGGGATTAACTGCAAAAAATTAAAAATTGTGTTGTTGGAATTTTGGACTTTAAGTTCCTTCTCCTTTCCTCCTCAAAACTCAAAAACCATAAAGATTTATTGTAACTGTCAAAAATCCAGTTAAAACAATTTTGTTTTGGACGGCAGAACTTGACCTTCAAAAACCAAAGAACACAGAAATTGGTTTGGATGCGTTAATGCCAGCGATACCCGACGGGTGCCGCAGCTATCCGTTCCACGTAGGGTATTGAAAGTAACGTCACTCATCGTCAAGCAAAGGCTTGCCTTTACGATGAGTTACTTTAATTGAAAGTCCCGTAACGATTCTGCACCTGCGCAGTGTGATACTGATACGGGCCAATAAAAAGATATGTTTTTTTACCCTATTGATTTTTTTACTGCAACCAAGGCTTTTTTTTATTAATTACTAAAAACCGCTTTTTGTTATTTTTTGCAGACTCATTATGACTTTATTATAAATGTTTTTTCTTTTAATTTTCAACATTTTAAAAAGTGTCCGGATTGCACCATTTTAATGGAACTATTTGCTTATTTTTTTGAAATGTTCGCTTTTTTCTCTGAAAATTTGATTAAAATCTGTTCAGTCAGAGATTTTAATGAAAAACATTGTTGAACATTTTCCTTTTATATCCAAATATAAAAGGAAAATAATAAATGAATTCAAAAATTGCGTTCTTTTTACTACCGCTTTGCGGTTTTCTATACGCAAAATATATACATGCTATGCATCTAACGTTAATTTATTTATCTTTTTAGGGTTACTGGATTAGACAGGTTTCCCAGGGGACAAGACCCTATCCTGCCAGCCGTGCTAGAATTTCCCGAAGAGCCTCAGGAGCAATTTTTGGCAAGAGTTATCACACATTTGGATGTTACAATGCCTACGTTTCGATTGGCACCTGCCTATACGCTTTATTTGTGTGCAAGGTAAAGCAAATACCTTTTGGGAAAAAGCAGTGGCGGATCTACGAGGGGAGGGGAAGTGGTAGGGGAAATTTTCCCTCCCTCAAATCCCAAAATTTATTTAGTTTTGACACACATAATGACAAAATACACTCAATGGTCAGGTTTCTGTCTAGCGGCCGCCTTAGTTTTTGTTTGCAATTTCGTTTTTTTTTTAATTAAACGGTTATATAATATCTCTCTCTAAAAGGTCTGTACAAAATCTTAGCACATATTCCTGAGGTCAAAATAAGTCGATTTAAAGCAAATTACCTGCGTCCAAAATTGCTCCGTTTTAGAGATACAGGGTGGTGAATTTAAAAATTAAAAATCGATTTTGTTAAAATTTATGAACATTTCTCAACGCATTACTTTAAAAATTGGTACTCGGGGGTTTTTTGAGATGCGAAACCTAAATATGGACACTTTTTCACTGTGGCCGTTAGAGGGCGCTTCACAATGCTCATCTTATGGTTTAAAATGACCATAACTTTTTTCTCAGTGTATTTTTCAACTTTTTTTTGTTGATAAAATAATTTCCTGACCTTTTTTAGGCAAAAAAGGTACTTTTGATAAAATCTGCTAGGATGAGCCGTTTTCGAGATATTTCCGTTTTTAGTATTCGATGCCGCAATGGAATATTGAAATATTTTGGATCAAAAGATTTTGCTGCTACCTTTAAGGATTAAATTTAGTCGGTAAATGCGAGTTATTATTTTTTTTGTCGTTTAATCATTTTCGGTAGGTATCAGTCGATTTCTGGGAAAATAGTTTCACTTGGTTCAATTAAAATAAAAACACCCTGTATCTCTGAAACGGAGCAATTTCGGACTAAGGTAAGTTGCTTTAAATCGACTTATTTTGACCTTAGGAATATGTGCTAAGATTTTGTAGACCTTTTAGAGACACCCTGTATATAAATATTTATTTAAAGTTATTTGAACGTTTTTTGGTGCATTATTATTATTATTTTTTATGGTTCTTATAGGTTGGTCCCTGGTCGGCTATAACAAAAAACACGCATATAGTTTGTCTTACACTTTTTTTTTAAACATGCAATTTTTTAGATCCGTCACGCATTACGATTGCAATTTTACATGTTTGTGTATATGTCATTTATACAATAATATTAATTGACGGAATTTTTTTCACAATCTGCTATATTTTAACTCTCCATATAAGGACAAAATGCAACAAGAATCAATTACAAATGTTATCAAATTTTTGGTTTCCTTTCCATGTTTTAGTCAAATTGGGGGCTTTTTTAATTTAAAGTACTGTTTTTTAGTTATTTAAATGATTTATGCAATTTTATAAAAAAAGGAATATTACACCGAGGCCGTAGCGTCTGTCGTGTCGTTTGATAAAGATTTTACAACCTGTTTTATTCGATTTATTAATGATCGCACCAATACTGCCTGACCTGCTAACAAACCCAAAATTATCTCAGTCAAAAAGTAAGGTTAGGGTGTCAAAATATTTCTAGAACTAGAGTAATGAAACTTGACACACATATCGACCTTTACGTAGTAATTTTTTGGCTGTCAAAATTTTTTGTATATTTTTCCCCTAGGAAGGGGGCAAAATGTGTTTTTAGAATATGCCTTATATTATCTTCTAAACTATTGCACCTGAACAACTATGTCTTATCAAATTGGTAGCTCATACAATTACCCACAGCCCTGCTATATAAAAAACGGGCCCTCTAGGTAGGGGTCAAATTTTTTGTAAATTACTGTCAATTGTCCTATGTCAGCAAGTTAGCACCAAGCATTTGCAGTTGACCGCTTCTTAATTTTTACTTTATACTTTTGAATTTATAATCTATGAAAGGGCCGCCCTTTTGTACCTATGTGACCGACCCAATAAAATATCTTAAACGAGTGATTTTCTGATTTCGCGGTGGGGTCAATATAAGATGTTGGCCTCTTACAGCCCCTAGGAGCCGGGGACAAAGTATAAAGTATATAAAATTAAGAAATGATCAACGGCAATTGTTTGGTGGAAATTTGCTGACATAGGGCTGAGAATTCAATTAACCTTTTTTTATTTTAAATTACAAATTTTTTGTCCCCACCTAGGGGCCCTCGTTAACAGATTCCATTTTTTTTATATGGCAGACCTGTAGGGAATTGTATGATCTACTAATCCGATAAGACATAGTTGTGCGGTTGCAATAGTTTAGATTATATAAGGCATCATCTAAAAACACGTTTTGCCCCATTGCGCCCTCTAGGGGCAAAATATACACATTTTTTGACACCCAATACATTACTACGTAAAGGCCGATGAGCGTGCCATGTTTCATTACTATAGCTTAAACCATTCACAATTGAAAAAATGTTTTGACACCCCAACCTTACCTTTTGACTGAGACAATTTTGGGCCTGATAACAAGTCGGACAGTGTTGGTGGGAATTAGTAATCGGTTAAAACAGGTGTAAAATCTTCATCAAAAAGCCCACGGAGGCCAAATTTTAACGCTATGGCCCCGTACTATATTGAAAAACAGGACCACTATCAATAATTTAAAAGTATTTTCTTTTTTGACAATTTTAGTATTTTTGGCCGAAATCCTAAAATATAAGACACACGTACACAAATTTCTACAGGGCGTTTCATAACTATTCCAACAAACTATATATCTGATAAAAGTCCAACAGAAAACGAGGCAAACCTTTTTTTCCACAGCTATTCAAAATCAATCTGTTGACATGAATGCAACCTTGGATACTTTGTATTCAATTTCGAACAGCTTTTGTTAAAAAAAAGTATGGTAACACTAACCATATTTTTTTTTCTTAAATCTACTTCTTATGCAACCCAGAACTTATGGTTAAAGTTTGTTGGAATAGTTGTGTGTGTTGATCACCCCGTATTATTTAGTTTAGACACCACCTTAGAAAAAAAAGCCGAGTAGATGTGTAGATTCATTATTCGTTTCCTCTATAGATACCGTGCCTCAACTCACTACCGACCTGAACTAACTCCTACTGAACGGGCTCATAAGCTCACACTACTACTGCAACACGCGGCGATGCTAATCAGGCACACAGTTCAAGATCGGAGCACCGAAAGTACATCCCAAGCGTTTTGGTTGGCTAATGCGAGCGAGTTGTTGCATTTTTTAAAATCTGACAGGTACGTTTATGATTTTGTGGTGGGCAAGTCATATTGCCCTCTATTTCTAACATAATCCCGTTTTACATGTTATACCTTTCTTTGTTTGTGTAATTTCCCTGGACATTTTTTTACGTTTTATATATTTAGAAATAGATGGGATGGGATAGATATACCAGTAAAGCTCTTAAACAATTCATGACATTTAAGCACCGATATCTACCTGGCACTAGAAGATGTTTTTAAAAAGTTACATTGGGAAGAAATAGGCATCAAAGTAAACGGACAATATTTGAACCACCTAAGATATGTTGATGATATCGCCTTAATAACAGATAAGAAAGAAGAACTGATAAAAATACTGGAAGAACTGGATACAGCAGTTAAAAATATAGGCCTGAGTATGAACTGCACTAAAACTAAAATCATAACAAACACAGATGAAGATATCACAATCAGAACAAACCAAGAGAAAATAGAACAAGTAGAGGAATATATTTACCTGGGACAAATTATTAAACTAAAAAAAGAAAACCAAACGGCTGAAATCAAGAGACGAATAAGATTGGCCTGGGCAGCATTCGGTAAATCAAGCTACATACTAAAAAATAAAAAATATTCTCAGTACCTCAAAACGAAAGTGTATAACCATTTTATCTTTCCTGTACTTACCTATGGATACCAGACCTGGACACTTACAAAATCAAACATAGATGAGGTAACAAAAGCCCAAAGATCAATGGAAAGACAAATGTTACATGTAAAGCCAACAGAAAAAGAAATAAATGGATAAGAAATTTGTCGGTCATAATATCAGACAGAAACACGATCGATGGAACAAATGTATTGTAAACTGGAGACCCTGGGAAAATAAAAGAAGTAGGGGAAGACTGAAGAAACATGCGGGAGCTAGATGAATGAACACGGCGAGAGAAAGAGAAGAGTGGAAGATATTGGAGGAGGCCTATGTTCAAAGATGGATCGAAGAGGGCTAAATAGATAGATAGATCTATCGCGCAGCTCGCGAGTAGAACGTTTTATCCCTCCGCGGGCAGTGGCTTGTAGTGCTAATCAAAGCAGGGTAGGCAAAAATTGGCATTGTTTTGCCACTTATACGCTTACTGCACACACTTAAGTACTAGACTACAAGTTAAAAACGTTATTATCAAATATTAAAATAAAATAAGCCTACACAAGACATCGAAGCTTTTCAAAAATCAAACAAATTTATTATAGCTAAAACTAAATATGAAATCGAGATGATTTTGCCCAATTATGGCAAAAAGCCAAAATGCGTTTTTTTGTTATGTACCAGTTAATCTCAAATTATTTTTAACCTAAAAAAAAGTCATTTACTTTTTTTGGTATAAATATTCGGTAAAATATTTACTGCTTTCTGGTAAAACTAAATCTTTGCTTGCTAAAGTAGTTTTTCCACAAATTTGTTAATTTGCAGATTACATCTTTCTCTATAGTGGGCAAAAAACGCATGCATGGGAAACACGAATATTTGTGTGCAAGGGACGCGGACAGAACGTGGACGCGAAATAAACACGCGTTGCCTCCTTGTTCTGTCTCTTTTATTCTTACAGCGCCAGCGGTCTGCCAGCGTCTTTCGAGAATCGAAAAACCCCAACCTTTTTTTACAAAAGTCTTATTGAACACCTATTAGGAAAATATAAGATGAGAAATGCACGACAATGCAATTAATCAAAATATCTTACGCAATCTTTAGAATAAAAATTAATAAAAAATGCATCTTTCGAATATTTTTATTAAATATGTCAAGAGGTTAAGTTATTTGCAATATGCGCGTTTTCGCCTACATTGTATCAGCGCCACTGTCCGCGGAATATCAATACAAGAGTGAATGATATATGAACCTAAGATGGTTGTTTTTAATTTTTTAATTGACGGGTCAATTAGTACACTGATTACACTGGTCTGCGACATTTCTGAGGTCATGGGTTTGTTAGGTAAATTACCATTTTTGCATGCTGAATTCAGAAAAATATGAAATTTTGCTCAATCAGGTCAAGTTTTCATTCTCTGGTAAAAAAAGTATTTATTAGTGGATATGAAAAATCAACGGAAATTTTGCAATTATTAACAACGCCGTGGGAACATGGTGCAATGATCAAGTGTTTTTAATCTCGATGCACGCAAGGGCTTATGAAAAATTATATCAAAGCTCCTAACAAAAATGGTCGTGCTTTTAGTTTTCTTGGTTGAAAATTCAGTGATGCTAAACTGAAAGCTGGAATTCTTGACGGTCCTCAAATCCGACAACTAATGAAGGATCAAGAATTTAAACATAATATGGAAGATAATGGAAATAATGCATGGGTAGCATTTAAATCCATTGTCCAAAACTTTTTTGGAAACCACCAAAGTCCAGAGTAACAACGAGTGGTCGAAGACCTTTTACAAAGCTTTCCGTCACTTGGTGCACACATGTCTGTAAAAATGCATTTCTTAAGTTCGCAATTGGATTATTTTCCAGAAAATTGTGCTGATTTTAGCGAAGAGCAAGGCTAACGTTTTCACCAGGACATTCCGGTAATGGAAGAGAGATATCAGGGCTGGTGGGATGTAAATATGTTGGCAGACTACTTCTGGTGCCTAAAAAGAGACGTTCTACAATTTAAGCACGCCCGAAAATCTTTGAAAAAACCTTCCCTGCCACAATAATTTTTTGTACAATATTATGTCCCTGTAAATAAATATATTTTTAATTTCTATGTTAAATTAAATGTGTACAAAATATTTAGGGTCGTATAACTTAGATTCTAAATTGTTCAAAATATATGGTTAGTAAAAAAACTTGACCTGATAGAGACAAATGCGCCATAAACATATTTACCTAACAACGGTTAAAAAACTTTGACCTCAGAAAAAAAAATAAAACGCAGACCAGTGATTTATTTATTTACACAAATTTGAAACTTTATCAAAAATATAGTTGATTTTTTTCTATAATACAATTTATCCATACTACTATTGTTTTACTATGGCAATTGCGGCAAAGTAATAATTTCAAATTTTGACATTAAATTATTAATATGTAATGCCAACCTGCCGATACACCTATCTTTTTATTTAAAACAAAACTTCCTAAAAACTGTCAAAGATAGAGTTTTCCACCTCTGCAGTAAAACAATAGTCAAGATGTATCAAGGGCCTCTAGTAACAACTTACTGACACTAATCAATGACTGGTGCTCCCGTAGGTGTGACTATTTGCTAACGTGCCTGGATTTCTAGTTGTTAAAGTGTAGAGATGTGTTCGGCGTTCAATAAGGTGTACGAAGCATTTTATCCTTTCGAGTATTTCAAAATCCCACGGGTAACGGATATTTTTGGAGTCTAGTTTTCAGCAGCCTAATATCGATTGGAGAAAAAAAACATAAGATGCTGGACGATTTCTTAGAGATTTCTAAATCGATTTTTCCAAAATTTACTTTGTTTGACTAGACGTGCTTACTTTATTCTAGCTAATATCTATCTTCCCCCAATATCTTTAACTCTCCTCTGTCTCAGAGTCCGTGTATTTGTCGCCAATCTCTGTCACATACAGGGACTCGACTCTGCCTTTCGCCATGTTCGTCCACCTAGTTTTCATTTGGGGTCTTCCCCTACTTCTTTTATTTTCCCAAGGTCTCCAGTTTACAATACATTTGTTCCATCGATCGTCTTTCTGTCTGATATTATGACCGGAAATTTTGCATTTTAATTTTGTCAGCTCTCCTCTGGCATTTCTTACTTTTGTTTTATTTCTTATCCATATTTTTTTTTAGCTACTATTTACTACAATTGACTTAAACACTTGTAATAATGTGTTAGTGGTCAAATGATAATTAAGCGTTGTCAATACACACTTTTTCTATGTATTTTCATGATGTTAAATAAATGGAAATTGTTTCTCAAAAACTCAACATTTTAGAAAAAAATTATAATTAACTTTTTGTAGGGATTTAAATTAGATTTTAAACAGTGGATAAACTTCATAATAAGCACGTCATTGGTGTCTTTATATTGGGATGATTTTTAAAGATGACATATTCTTTAAGGTTTTATTCAGTTCTTGAAGAACGAAGCATTTTATTTAAACATGTCAAGAGACTGTTTTGTAGAAATTAACATTTTGTTTTAAAATATGTGTTACAAATTAGTTTTAAAGTTAACGTTAATACTTCAGAGGCATCCGCACATTAAGACAATGTCTTAAAATCTTTAAAATAATATTTTTTTATTGTTTTTATTCAATTTTCTTTAAAACTAAGCCCTTTGCAAAAAGGCTTGTCATAGAATATTATAGGCAACAGTTTTTTTTTACAATATGTAACTTGTTAAAGCTACTGTTACATTTACAATTGCCGCGGTAATTTGTTTTTAAATCACAAAAACAAAAAAAGTCATGATTTTTGTTAATCTTTTTCAAAATAAGGCTTTACAAGGATAAACGTACTGTGTCTTAGTAACGTTAAACTTACCAATAATACACCAGGGGCCTCCGCCAATGGGGATTATTTTTAAGATTAAAAATAACTTCAATTTAGGGACCCCCAATGGAGTGCTAACCCAATTGTGTCAATACACTGCATCTGTGGATCTGATTGAGGGCTTTCCAGGGCAACAGCTCCACTGATGACGTGATTTGAAACATACGTCTGGAGATGCTGCCTTGAGTAGGTTAGAAATTCAACCAAAGCAATCCATTCTCTTTACGGCACTCGAGACAGACAGACAAATATAGTGTGTAAAAAACAATGTTACTGTGCGGACGCCCCGGGAGTAAGCAACCTGTGCTTAAAGAACCTTTTGTGATACATTATTCTAAAGAGCATTTCATTTGTAGAAAAAAATGCTTTTGCTTCGTTTTTTAGAAAATCAAATATCTCGGTTTATTTAATATTTAACATACCCTATATTACTAGCGCTTTGTTATCATTTGAATACTAACACTTTCTCACAAAAATTTGACTCACTTAAGGTTTTGTAGAGAAAAGGCTGCTCTGAGTTGAGTGAGAGATGCAAGAAAACATTATATAACAGACGTGAAATTTAGTACCCGTGAATTTAAAAATTAAACAATTTTTCGTGGCTAATCGGGTAAAAAGAAGTTTTTGTTTCTCTCATATTTTTCCGTGGGTAACTTGAAAGCTTAACCTCACGGGGGTCCAAGATCTAATGGACACCTAATAAGTGTTGACAGTTAACTGTTTCGTCCTCATGGTACTCCTTAGAACACTGCTTGGTCAATTTGACATCCTTGCAAAGTTAATTAGACGGTTTTGTCTCTAATCCTATGTATATAGTGAGAAAACTCTCGTAAGAAGCGCCATCTACCGAGGTACGAGAGAAACTAGAACAAGAGCAGGCAAAAATAAACTCCTATACATATCGACCAATGAAAAGATCGATTACTCTTCTGTTTTTCAGGTCAGAGCAACGCTGGTTAGCGTTTTTACCCGCCATCGGACGCGAGCGTCAACCAATTTAAATTTTCTTGCTAAGAAGACTATAACGTAAAAGTTATGTTCTAGGTCTATATATGGAGTGTTATATAAAAATTACAAATGATCTTAATGTAAAGTTAATAATCCTGGCGTTTTATTACTCACTAAGGATTCAAAGTAGGTAAATTATTGTCCCTGAAGTGCATTAGAGTATATTTAATTAAAAAAGTTGTTTTTTATAATAAAACTTTCCATTCCATCGGATCAATGGCCAGTGTTGCTACAACTCAACTCAAACTGCACGGTAACAAAATAAATTATAAAATGCTTGCAAAAACATTCAGCAATCCAGTTTAATTAAGACCTGAGTTAAATATTAAACAGTATTGGGTAATATACTTTTGTGTTTTATTTTTACTTTTACCCTGTTTCTAATTTTAAATGAATAAAATGTACACTTTTGGTACCCTCAGTAGCTTACTGGCAATTGTTATTTTGATGCAAAAAGTTTGGTAATTATCAAGATTAAAATGCCATGGGAATTTATAAAGACTAAAATATAAGTAAAATAATGAAAAAAATATAATTTTATAACAATTGTTTACCAAGCAACTTGTTAACTATTTTGTACCGTGGATAAGGTTTGCTCTACAGCCTTTTTGTGATACAAAAAGTTGCTCTTGGGAGTCGCGTCTCAAGAAATAAAGGCTGTGTTGCGTGAATTTATTTGCTTTGTAACAAATTGCTATGGACCTTAAGAAAAGAAGTCACTATGTCGCTAACAAATTTAAGCTTAATCCTTGTAAAATAAATATCTTTGGTATATAAAAGTACCATTTTGATCCCTCAAAACAGTGATTAAAGTACGTTTAAAGTACAGGGTGTCTCATTATCTTTTTCCCACCCTTTTGGACCATTAATAATTGATATAAGAATATACAAGAAATTGTGTTCGAATTCGTGAAATTTTTACTTTTAAATTGCATCTTGACTCCTGATGCTTACCATATTTGACAGGCGCTCAAATTTATAGTTTTTGTAAATTGGATGGAACTTTCCAAAAATACCCGATATGCCGTAGTTTAGAGCCATAGTTTCTGAAATATTAGCAATAATTTTTTTAAATTATAAAAAGATAACAGTACTGCTCTTGTGTTAATTTTAGTATCCTTATTCCAAATTATCTTAGTCCCCACGTATGAACAGTGACAATGACATGATGTGACAAGACATATAAACTTTATTGTCGTTACCGGTTGTCATTTTGAGCGTCATTTAAAAAAAAAATATTTGTCATTGTCACTGTTTATACATGAGGACTAACATAGTTTGAAATAAGGACACTGAAATTAACACAAAAGTGGTAATGGATTTTTTTTATCATTTAAAAAATTATCGCTAATATTTCAGAAACTATTTATCAAAACTGCGACATGTGGGGTATTTTTGGAAAGTATATTCCAAGCCTAATCTATTAATTAAATAAGATAAGGAGCATCCAATTTACAAAAACTATAAATTTGAGCGCCTGTCAAATACGGTAAGCATCAGGAATAAAGTGAAGATGCAATTTAAAAGTAAAAATTTCTCGAATTCGAACACAATTTCTGTTATATTCCTATATCAATTATTATTGGTCTAAATGGGTGGGAAAAAATATAATGAGATACCCTGTACATAAATATTGTCATTTTCATTACAGACACGTAAGTGCTTTTTCCCTCCAAGCCCAGGACACCTTGGCCGATTCAGTTCAAGCAGCTTTTAAAAACCTGGCTGCCTGTTTAACAGATGAACTCAATTCGGCAATGACGTATTTGATGTCGGTGACAGGCGACGATCATCCAAGAGAGGTTATTAACATATTAAGTGGTGCTATGAACTTGCTTAGAAAGTGCAGAGTCAACGCTGCTTTGACAATTCAGGTAGGAATAACGCAAAACTGGTATAGATTTAGTCTAGTAATTTGACAATTCTTACTTGACTGACGTCACTGGTAGAGGTTAAGTATTAAAAAGAGGCCAGCGAAGTGAAGTGCATTTACATTTGTACTTATAACTTCCTAGCTGTAACAAATATCAAATATCGGTTTTCAGTGTTCGATATAATAACTTGTTTGCTACAAGTCGGGTAATGGATAAAACATTTTGGTTCTGTTTAAAATATATAGGGAGACCCGCGCATGCGCCCACTACTTCGCTTGACCCACAGTAAACTAATTGTTGGTCTTTGAACTCTATTTTTGCTGATTCTTGTGTAATTGTAATAAACTAAACATTTTTTACTCATAATCATTTCTATTTTTTTATTGTTAAAAAATTTACAGATCTAAGAAATTAACACACTATTAAATATTATTACAAAAATCTGCTTTAGACTACCTGACAAAATTTACAATTTTGTTTTTTTTTTGTTATTTCTTGCTACTTCTCTTAGATGGAATTGCATGTTTAATATATTTTAATAACAGTTGATTGAAAATAATGTGTGATCTATTAATTTGATTTTGTAAACAAATTAATTAGAATTTATGAGTGGTGCGTTAGTTTCTTGGAGCAGTGTATTTATATTTCATAAGTATAAACTTTATTGGGAGTTAAAAATTGAAACAGGACTAGTTAAATATTATCAAAAATATTTAAAATATTCATAAAGAAAAATATTTTAACATGAAGACACGTTGTTAAATTTGGCTTTTTGCATGCCACATAAAAAAAAATCATTGGGTGCCAAATCTGGTGATCTCGGTGGCCCGCTGATACCAGCTTAGTGCCTTGCCTGCTTGTACTAAGCCGCGTTAAACACTCACAGTCAAAGTGTCATGAGCTGGGCAACCATCTTGCATAAACCAAATTTGGTTGAAATCAACATTTGGCACCTGTCGAATGGCAGGAATGATATGGTCCTGCAACAGAGTTAAATTATTTATCCCTCGTAAATTACCATTGATGAAAAAAAGAATATTTTGGCGCACCCAGGATTATGTTTTGTGGAGCCCGAGGCCCCATGATGCCGTATTTTATGCTATGTTATTTTTTTATTCTTGAAATTTGTCTAAAATACTGCGTCCGTTCTGCAGCATGCAAATGTTTATTTTTCCATGACCAGTAACGAACAATGGAAGGATTGTTACGGCCATGAACTGAAAACGAACGAAAATATAAAGTCAAGTTAAGCTAGGGATTAGATTTGTTTGTTAATTATTGAATAGCCGATAAAATTTTCTGTAGAATTAGGGATTTTTCAATATTTTTCGAAAATTTGATATTTAATTCAAACGTTTCTTGTTTTTAGCTGTTTTCACAACTGTTCCATTGGATCTCAGCCAAAGCTCTGTCAAACGTCATCAGTAATGCAAATCTGTGCTCTAGGAATTTTGGAAATAAGCTGTCAAACCGACTACGGAACTTACATGCCTGGGCGGAATCACAGGTAAATGTATATGGAGTTTTCGCGCATATTTAATAAACTAATTATCATAATGTCTTAGTCATATTAGCAATGAAAAAAAATATAATTATTAAGAAATAATTCAATAAATATGTTTTTGATTAAATTTCGTTTAAAAAATGTTATCGCTAAATTGAAAAAAAGTATTTTTATACCCAGGTCCAAACGGAAGCATTTACAAGGGTTACTAAAGCCCCTCGATACACTTTACTAATTTAGAAATAACTGCCAAGATGTATCCAGGGCCTCTAGGGGTAGTAGTTAATGAACCGAACCGAACCCATTAGCTTTTTCTTTTATAATGAAACTTTTACTTTACCTTATCCAAAAGGCCTTTTTGAAAAAAATCTCATTTTAATTGTTTTATTATAATAACTAATTCACACAATTTAATTTAAAACCAGAAAAAAAAAACAGATATTTAGGATTTAATTTTTTTTTATTACTAGTACTATGTCGGTTTAGAACGTTTTGCACCATGTCAAGCGGCCTTTAACAAATTCATTCATTCATTCATTTTTCTTTACATGCTGTAATCAGCAAGTTCTTGGAATATAATACCGATCTCTGGCAGTGGCGGTTCCTCCATAAGTGCGCATGCATCCCCAAGATTTACTTAAAAATATACTAAAATTTGATCATTCTTAAATTATTAATAACTTCATCATAAAGTATTAATAAACCCCAAAAGGAATTCACCAAAGACTTGAGTACGAACTAGAAATTAATAACCGGTATGTATGTGTTTGTATTCGTGTTCAAAACAGGATGCGGTGGATGGTGGATGCGCAATGATCTCTATATATTTACTTTGTCTATAATTCATTGCCGCGCTTTACTGAAACCAAATTCTATGCACGGTAAATGTTATGTCGCATTCTAATATAGAAAGAGTGGACGACATGTGAATTTTTCAGTATATAGAATCTGGGCTTTACTACGGTGATGGTCTTGCATGCAGAAATTGCGAGGATCGATGGCGCTCGCAACCCTGTGATGCCCACCGCGAACCTCATGTGCACTTTATGTATTTGGCCAGTTTGTTCATAGGAACCGACGCCTATTCTCCACCTCCTTCGATCCTGACAATCATCTTCTGTCAGGTTTGTTTGAGTCATTGATCTTTGGCTTGACTGTTACCATTCTAGTTTAGGACGCCCACTTTTTCTGTCCCTATTGGTTGCCATTCTAGGACCTGCTTTGGTAATCTTTCGTCGCTCATCCATTGTACCTGGCCGTACCATATCAGTTGTCTTTTAGTCATGTCATCCGTTATGCTTCCATCGATTCCCATTCTTCCTTTTATGATCTCATTTCTTATATGATCTGTTCTAGATATTCTCATTGATCTTCTTATTGCCTCTATTTCGACACTTTCCATTTTTGTTTTGTACTTCTCTGTTACGCAACAATTCTCTATTCCATACAACAACGTGTTTTTTACAATTGTTTCATATATGTTAAATTTTACATTCTTTTTTATCTCTCTGCTCCATAAAATACTGTTTAAAAACCTTAAACCTTTTTTGCTTTTACTATTCTTTTTGCCAGTTCGTTACAGTCTGCTCCTGTCTTATCAAATGTGACACCCAAGTATACTACTCATTGCGTGAAGATATTGTTTGTCCATTGTCTAGTTCTTTTTTTATTCGTTTCCAATACATGAGTACTGTCTCTTGTCCACGTTCACTGTTAACCCCCACATTTGGTATTCTTCCGTCAACTTTCTCATCGTATACTTCATGTCTTCTTTATCATTAGCTACAATTACTTGGTCATCAGCAAACTGTAGTGTGTATATTGTAAATCGGTCGTTAAGTTGTATTCCCATACCGTGTACTTTACGTTTCCAGTTTTATAGAGCTACTGCGATATATATTTTAAAAAGAGTTGGAGAGATACAACATCCCTGTTTTAAGCCTTTCGTTACCAGGAATTCTTTTCAAAGTCGATTTTGCAGTTTTAATTTTTGATTTTGACCCTTTGTATAGTTCTTTTATCGCTTTTATGTACATATGATTGATATATTATGTCCATAATTTTTCTACTGGAACGGTATCATATGCTTTTTCTAGATCTAGAAAGGTAACATGAGTCTCTATATTATGGCACTCCTTTTCTCAATTACTTGTTTAAGACAAAAAACATTATTACTACAAGATCTGCCTGCAAGAAACCCACCTTGCGCTTCTTCTTCCTGTTTATACAAATCATTCTCTATTAGATCTCTAAGAATCCTACCAACAATCTACTTGGGGTACTGGTTACTGAAATTCCTTTGTAATTGTTGCAATCGAGCTTGTTTTCTTTTTTATGTATTGAGGATATGAATGCAGTTTTCCAATCATCAGGTACTGATGTCCGTTTATGCATTGATAATATATGTGAGATTTTCTAGTAGTGTCTCTGATCCATATTTGAGAATTTCAACGTATATTCCCCCAGGTCCGCTTGCTTTTCCGTATTTGAGCTTTTTAATACTATTCTTTATCATTTCTTTTACGATGATTACTTTTTCTCCATGTACTTCCATTTTTTTAAAATCCTAATCTTTTTATTTTAGGTGTAATAGTGCCTCTTGTAATAACTTAAAGCGTGTTTAAAAAAAGTAACTGCATTTAAATAGCCTGGGTAAATTAAATTATCGATCTTTAATTTTAAAGTGAGTTAAAAATAAAAACATTTTATTAAAAATGTAGGCCATAAAAATCCTCAACCAAAGTATATTTTTTAGTATGATGTTTACATATTTAATTAAATTTTTTTACTACCCTAATTTAGGGCTTATAATCATAATTAAAAATGTTTTCTGTTAAAAACGTCTTAAGTATTATCCCCAAAGAAGATAAATTAGCATCAGTACCAGAAATATGGGCCACTCGTAAAAAATAAATAATTAAATTTTGTGTGTCATTACGCCGATGGTTCTGAAACCGCTGGAACAATTTTTATAAATATTTATTTTTCTAATGAGTTAAAACGAGTTTTTTGAAAGGATAACTATGGCTAATTTTTTTTATATATCATAGAGCATTTAATACTAAACAACCAACGTTTTAATTGGATCAAATCTTGTAGTATTACGATTCGTAAGATGAGCAAGATTGAAAGATTGAGCTTTTCGCGACTTTTTCCTAAATAATTTACGATATACAGATTTCTCCATTAGAATACTGACAGAAATTTTCCTGTAATATTATTTTGAAACATGTCATAACAAGTATATCGTATATTCTTCAGGAAAAAAGTTGCACATCTTTCAACGCTTATACCTCATAAATGGTAATACTTATATCATTTGTTTCAATTTAATGATTGTTCAGAATTAAATGCTGTAAGACATATCAAAAAATTCGCTCGTCCGAAGATCCCATGTTAGTTCTGCGTTATCCTTCCACCATAGTCAAGGGTAGTTTTTTAAGGTTCGATATACTTTTCAACGGAGCGTTGTATCAATATGTGGTTTTCAAATCATGATTAAACCAAAAATTTGGTCAAAGTTTTAGGTTCTGAGATATCCAAAAACCAATTATTTATTAAGCTGGGAAGGTGTCCTTTTATTTTAAGCCATCTATACCACAGGTTATCAGGGCAAAGAATATTTTAAAAAGTCATAATTCGAGAACCACAGCAGCCCAAGTAACATTTTAGCTCACACATATACTATACTATAGTAGTGTGAGCTATGGTGATCCTAATTTTTTCGAGAAAAAAAAAGTTGCTCCGATTTCAAAATTTTTTATATATCTTTGCGTTTCAGATGATTTTGAAACTTTTTTGTTGCGCCGTCTGTCTGTCTGTCTGTCTGTCTGTCTGTATGTCTGTCTGTATGTCTGTCTGTGTGTCTGTATGTCTGTCTGTAACGACCAACGCTCATAACTCAAAAACCGCTTGGCCGATTTTAATGAAATTTGGTACCTAGGCTGGGTCTTGGGTCGAGATGGTCCCATTTTAAAATGAACAAAATCCACCGAACACAAACCAAATAAAAGGGTGGGGGTAGATTTCAAAAATTAGAGTTTATGTGAAAATATGGCGTGTGTGATATTAAACGAAAGGTAATTGAGTCTGCAGTTAAACAAAATACATTTTAATTTATTAAAAAAAAACAGGGTGGGGGTATATTTTAAAAATTAGAGTTTAAGTGAAAATATGGCGTGTGTGATATCAAACGAAAGGTAATTGAGTCCGGACTTTAACAAAGTACATTTTAGTTTTTGTTTTTGTGTAAGGGTGGGGGTAGATTTCAAAAATTTGAGTTTAAGTCAAAACATGGCTTGTGTGGTATCAAACAAAAGGTAATTTAGTCTGGAGTTGAATAAAATATATTTCAGTTTTTAGTTATATTAGCTCACACGTACACTATAACTATAGTACCTAGTGTGAGCTTAGGGGCCCATATATTGGCAGAGTATTTAATTACCTAAGGTTTTATTCCAGGTTCCCAATTTTTATAAGATTGTTCAGATTTGATAACAATCCTTCCTGGTTTTATATAAAGGTAATTGAGGGAACCTGGAGAACAAAAGTTATATTAAGTTATCAAAAGTTGTTTTATAAAAGTGTTGTAATATAACAAAATCCCTTTGGCTGTATTATATAATCACAGTGCGTTTGTATAAAAGGTCCCTTAAAAACCTTAATTTTTTGATTTTATAAGTATTATTATATATTTTGTAGTCACCATCCGTCACATCAGGAGTATAGTCCTTGCCATAGGCAGTTACACTTTTGACATTTCCAACCGCTTTATTTATCATATGCATACTGTCAGCAACAAAAAAATCAAAAAACCGGCATGTCTTTGAGTTTTTGTCTGTGCCTTTTTTTTGTCAACCTACCTACAGTCAGCTTCTTTTTATCTAGAGGTAATGACAGATTTACCTTTAATTTTATACCAACATGACATATTTACTTTTTAATATATTTCTGGTTAGGAAATATTGTATTGTCGTTATTAGCTCACACATATACTATACTATAGTAGTGTGAGCTATGGTGATCCTAATTTTTTCGAGAAAAAAAAAGTTGCTCCGATTTAAAAAAATTTTATATATCTTTGCGTTTCAGATGATTTTGAAACTTTTTTGTTGCGCCGTCTGTCTGTCTGTCCGTCTGTCTGTCTGTCTGTCTGTCTGTCTGTCTGTAACGACCAACGCGCATAACTCAAAAACCGCTTGGCCGATTTTAATGAAATTTGGTACCTAGGCTGGGTCTTGGGTCGAGATGGTCCCATTTAAAAATGAACAAAATCAACCGAACACAAACCAAATAAAAGGGTGGGGGTAGATTTCAAAAATTAGAGTTTATGTGAAAATATGGCGTGTGTGATATCAAACGAAAGGTAATTGAGTCCGGAGTTTAACAAAATACATTTTAGTTTTTGTTTTTTTTAAGGGTGGGGGTAGATTTCAAAAATTTGAGTTTAAGTTAAAACATGGCTTGTGTGGTATCAAACAAAAGGTAATTTAGTCTGGAGTTGAATAAAATAGATTTCAGTTTTTAGTTATATTAGCTCACACGTACACTAGAACTATAGTAGCTAGTGTGAGCTTAGGGGCCCATATATTGGCAGAGTATTTTTTTTTAGCCCCCGTTATTTTTTATTACACAAAACTTAAAATACAAGTCAAACTGAATGTGATCGTTTAGTATCAAAGGTAAACCAAAGACTTGGAAAGTAAACAAAGGTGTAGGTAGGTAGCGGATTACTTTTGAAGCTAAAACGAACATATTATTTTCTTCGAATTTTAACTTTTGTGTAAAGAAAAATGAAGCAGGCTAAAAAAATAACGACTGATATGTATGTGTCAAATATATAATTTTATAAGAATATACCAATAAATGGTAGGAAAATTAACTTACTTTTCAAAAAATTCAAAAAATATTAGTTGTTTATATCATATCTAACTTTTGTTTACAAAAATCAGCTGGACCACCAGTGACGTGAAAATTCGACATATATATATATATATATATATATATAAGATCCGAAGACCGGTCTAATTCTAGGGACCGTGACTGTGTTACACATAATAGAGCGTGACGGGTGAGTGGCGGAAACTTAATTACATTTTTAATTAAACTTTTAGGGCCTCGAATTAGCAGCCGAGTGTCACCTAGCTAAAATCGTGCAATGCGCTCATTTGCTACAAGCCAACAAACAGACTCCGGAAGATTTAGCTAACCTATCGGCAGCTTGTTTTAAGCTGAACTCAATGCAGTTGGGAGCTCTTTTGATGCAATACAAGGGTAAGGCTTCTCTTTGTATATGTGTTTTATAATTATAAGTTGCAAGATAAATAACAATTCTAAGAATAGTAAATGACTTGGTGTTCGTTTTTTTAACGGGAAATATTGTATTTTTTTAGTATCCAAAAGCCTTATATTCGAAATTATTTTGCAGTAAAAGGCCTAACGTAACCTTTATAATAATATTTCAACATAATTTTATCAAAAAATTATTTTTTTAAAAAAGCTGTTTAAATGAAATGCTATTAAAAAATATATATTTTTAAAAGCCGTTTTTGAGAAATTGTTTTATGAATAAAAACCTTTTGTTTTGCCACAAAAATGCCTTTAAATAAAATATGTTAAAATGTTTTTCGGAAAATCGTTTTTTGTAAAAGTATTTAAAAAAATATTGATTTTCCAAAAAAATATTTGCTACGTTCGCTGCGATAAACTTGCATATAGAAACTAAGTCAAATAAGATGTTGCTTGTTAAGTCGCACGTTAAAATAGTTTGTAAACCGATATTTAAGTAAGTTTTATTTATTTAGCTGAACCAGGTGAAAAATTAGGTCCACCTCAGTTACTCGAACACGCAGCTAAAGCGGCAGAAAGCGTAGCTGACGAATTAGCCCGCGCTGAGGGACGAGATGTGACTCTGTATGAGGATCCCGCTCCGCCTTTACAAGTAAGTTTATTCCATTAAGATTTTTGGAAGGTTTCTGTCTAAAGCGGGGTCTACACATAACGTTTTGCCTGATGTTTTACTTGATCAGGTAAAACGGATCAGGCAAAACCTTCTGTGTAGACAATAAAACGTACGTTTTGCCCGAACTGAACAGGACTGAAGTCGGACCTGTTTAACTGATCGGTAGAGGCTTTATTTCCGGTAAAACGTCAGTTTTAGCGGCATTTCTTGTGGTAGTGCATACAATTTTAATACCTTTCGAGTGCAACTTAGAAGTTGGTATACGAAACGTCCGATATTAGATAAGATAATTTTTTAGGAAATCAAACAGGTTGTTGTCTTCCTCTACTAATTTTTAATTTGTTTTAAACAAATAGTCCCGACATGTTTCGTAAGCAGAAACTTACATCTTCGGGGGACATTACCACGCTAAATCAGCACAACATTTTGAAAAACTGGTTAAAAAACTATGCAAAGAAGAAAGATGGAAAACGTGCTGTGTGTATCGATAAAAATCAAAACGAACCTTTGTGTGCAGTATAAAATTCGTTTTGATTAAAAAACTATGTTTAGCTACTAAAACGGTTAAGTCATAGACATTTAAAACAAAAAACATTATTGACAAAAGCAGTGCTTCCTCCATGGTGTATCAAAAACTGATCTAAAAACGTACGTTAAAACTATCAAGTGTGTACGCTTGTCTTTCAACCGTCATACTTGACCCTTTTAACTGAAAAGCAAGACGTAAGATAAAATGTTATGTCTAGACCGGGCTTAAAACCTAGAGGCACAATTTTAGTACCGTGTTAAAATCCATTCTCTATAAATTTTGAGGCTATCATTTAGATTAGATTAGTCGGTACGTGCCCTGGAAAATGACCGTACCGGTAAATTTGTTTTTTTTTAATCTTCAAATATTTGACCACACCGCAAATAATAAACCTAGGAAGCAGGTTGTAGAGAATTTGGTTAACTGTACTGAAATGGGTGGTAGCAGGGAGATAATTTGTATGCCTTAAAGCCTAAATCATGTGACAAAATGGCGTCTGAAGACCGCCATATTCATTCTTGTTTAACAAAATATAGCCCATAGTACCTTTGGGATCAGTAGCAATTCAACTACACCTTTGTTGTCAAAATCGGTTCAGCCGTTTAGCCTCTAGCGTGACACAAACATACATATTTACTTACATACATACAACAATGGAAAAACATTACCCTTCCTTTCGCCGTGCTGCAGTTGGGTAAAAAAATGTAAATCCATGCGCATTTGCAATGTTTGCCATTTTTTATTTCGATATTGAATGGCGTATCTGTGATACTGCTTTAGATTTTTTTGTAAAATTTGATACATATTATCTATTCATTAAGAGGCATTTTCTGATGTATGAAGTTTATTTTTTATTTTGACCAGTGGTGTTCGTGCGGGAATTTTTTTTCGGTTTTTTATGGAAATTGTTTTGTCTCGTAAGGGGTCTAGGAAGATGCAAATAAATTTATTTTTTTTATAATTTTGCCCACCGAAAAATGATTCAAAAATAATTATTATTCAAAAAAAGTTTTCCTACGCTAGAACATTCACGTATACGGACTAGCGTGAGTCAGAGATAACGAGCTTTAGTAATCGCGAGATATTAACACGAAGTTAATAAGCCGATTTGAGTAGTGAGTTATTAGTGACTTTAAGTGCGTTTTTGTAAATTGAGTTGTCGAAATAAATTATACTGAACAGTCAAAGATATTAATCAAAAATAAGTTTTTAGAAAATCTTTAACTCCCTAGATATAATGTTTGTAAGAAGATTTTTTTTCAAAATGGACCCAAGACTCCTTTAATATTAGCGTCTTATTCAATAATTCCCTCCATATCACTGGCAATACCTGAATAAAAGGAAACGCTTTAAAATGAACGCAATTTTGTAAAATGAATACCTTTTCAGCTCCTTCTCCCAGATGACGGTTTCAGCTGTGACGTAGTCCAAGGCGTCCCACCAGGCCTAGCAGACTTCCTGCACCCACTGCAAGCTTCGGGCCTATGCCGACTGGCCCTTCAGCCTACCAGTTCGGGCCATTGGACTGTCTACATGTCGGCACCCCGACCACCGAGTGCTCTCAGTACGACACAACCTGAGGTAACTTTAAATATTTTAAAACTTTTTGGCTAACTAATTATTTAGGATAGGATGTATCCAAGACATCGTTTTGTTCAACACTGAAGATATCGCAGAGGCTTGGAGAGAAAAAGGGGCTGTTAGACACACGTATAAGCATGAGATTTGGCACATTTAATAAGAACAATATTTTAATAATTTTTTAATAAATAAATAATCTAAATCGTTTTCCAGATGGCGCTTCTTATAGTTTAGAATCCATGAAAGTGGCATCGCTTTATAGCTACGATGAACCAAAAATTGTAAAGAAGTCACATCTTTATTTAAAAAATTAGTGATTCGCATTGTATATGTAGTTTGACACTTTATACCTATGTATAATAAATGCAGAGCTTTTAAAGTAAGCATAAATCACTTACCTTTGAAATAAAGATCCGACACATTAAAAATAATACAAAATTAAACTTAAAATACCCGTAAATTGCAAAGACGGTTATTTCTTTTGTAAAAAGATCGGTCGTAATTTGTTTGAAAATCAGAACATTGACGACGGATAAGAGTATTTGTATATAGTTTTAACATTTTTAATGCAGTCGTTTAGAAGAAGACATTAATAAACAGCAAGTAAAATATTAAACTAAAGACTAATTAGTGCAGTGCAGCGTATTGGGAATCAATATCATTGAGAAAATTGGAGGAACTACTTTCTTCCCTCCCATCGCGACTTTGATGATGCGATGCCATTTTCATTGATTATTAGCTATAGTTTGCATTTTCTAACAAAGAAAAGTTTCCATTTAAAATCATCCTAAACTGTTTGTGGCCTGCGATCCCTAGTTTAACAGTTGTACTCCATTAAGAACGACCTATGTAAACGATGATACCACAAGTCGTAAGACCTTAAAAATGCACGATTTATGTTATAAAAGCAATATTTTGTGCGTTTTTCTCCAAAAATCACAAAATAAGTTTTTGTTCGGAGAATCTGTCACTGCATTGTATGTACTTTATTATAGGGCTGTAAGTAGGTTTATTTCTTTGCAGGTTCAAATGATAAGACTTCACAAAGCAGGAGGCGGGATGGGTCTATCGATTGTAGCTGCAAAAGGCGCAGGTCAAGAGAGGCTCGGTATTTATATCAAATCGGTAGTGCCGGGCGGTGCAGCCGACAGAGATGGAAGACTTGCTGCAGGTAAGAAATATAAAATATTCTAATTATAAGCTCCTCTACGATTAATATTGATGTAAAAAACATAGTCCGCTGTCAAATGAAAACTAGCAACGTCTTTACGTTTGCGTCTTTTCGCCTTTTGCAAAAGACTTTAACGTTTCATCGGGTTTTATTTTACTTATTTTAAGGTGATCAACTTCTATCTGTCGACGGTCAGTCTCTGCTAGGCATAACACAAGAGAAGGCGGCTGAATTCCTGGTAAGGACGGGAACCGTTGTCACATTGGAGGTGGCCAAAGGTGGAGCCGTGTATCATGGTTTAGCAACGTTGCTACAACAGCCTAGTCCAACGCCTCATCGAGGTAAGATAGATGTCCTCTTTAAAATAAATGGTATTCTAGACTATACAGAAATGAGAAAATTTAATTATTCCTAATATTTTTTGGATAAGGGATATTAAACTGCTTTCTTTTTTATAGGAAAATATTGTTGCCAATACCATCTAAGATTCTACCTAAATTTAGGACGTGGAAAGTACAGTTTTAGTTTTTTTTATTTTCGCTAGTTAAAGTTTTAAATCGCCATACGCCAATATTCAAAACTACAAAGTAGATAAAATAGTTAACACATTTTTAAATTTTGTATGAAAAAAACCCCTTTAGAAGCAGTAAACAGATTAATAATGTTTTTTTTTTAATCAATTGTCTCGGAAATGGGGTTAAACCTCGAATAACTACTTATCTAGAACTTCCAAAATGTTATTTTATCAATTTTGTTGTTGGCATTTTTATTGCTAAAACTAACCTAATAAATCGTCCTAACGCTAGTTTTAACACTTCCCTTTTTTGTCCAATTTTCATGCAGCCACGGACTATGATCACGATTACTTTGAGGGGTCACAGGACTCATTAAACTCCCTTTACGGTAAAAGGCTCTTTACTCCACCTGCAACTAAGCCAAAGAATCAAATTTTTTTTAGTTCGGATGATAGTTTGTTTAAAACAGAAAAAAGAAAGTTAATAATTCCAAGAATTGAGATACAAACAGATGAACCAACTTTTAGCTTACAAGTTACTGACTTTTCTGAACCTTCACCGAAAAATGTAACGCTAACTTATGATGATACGGGCAAAAACATGCTAACAAAAAAAGTGGAAATCGTAGAAATCGTCCATGATAAACCTACATCGACGGCCAGAACGAGAGCTTATGATTTTGCCCAGCAGAAATCTTATTCCATCGATGTAAACAGATCATGTTGTGATATAGATAAAATAGGCATTTATGATAAGTTTTTAAGTATTGGTACTAGAAAAGTAAAACCACAACGAGCCACCAGCACATCTATGATCGATCTTTCTAGTAGTACTTCTAGTATTAATAGTCTCTACGAATCTAACTTAGATTTAAGTTCTATAGACCCTGATACTCCTATTAAGCATTGGAAATCACCTTTTGAAATAAGGCATGCCAAAGATTTAGAACAAGAATCACTATCAACTAGTGAACCAATGTTGTCAAAGAAAAAGTATTTTGCCAATACTCGAAGCAAGTCTGTCAGTGAAGAAACTTTAAATGACAAATTATCAGAATATGAAAGGATTGAAATTTTAAAGTTGTTACACGATTGGAGTTTAAATGGATCTGAGTCAAAGACAGAGTTTAATATTGTTTTACAAAATGAGTCAAATTTAGTAAAAAATTGTGTTAAATTTGCTTCTGAGCCTGATTTATCACCTAAAAATAAAGGCAAAATTGATTTTAATGAAAATTTAAATAACGAGAGTTCTTATTCTGAATCGGAAATATTTTTGAAAAACAGACAATTAAAGTTAAATGAAAATTTCAGGTTAAAAACTGACCAAATCTCAACCAAAGCTTCGCCATTCTTAGATTTAGCTCAAGAACATATTACGGAAAGAGCTGAAAAGCTTGAATTTGTTGGCAGAGTGTCAAAGTTAGAAGATATTATACTTAAATATAATCCAAAAAATTTGTCTAGTTTAAAAAACCCTGCAGTTAAATTTAACTCTGAGCCCAATTTTTTTGAAAAATCTAAAACTTGTGAAAAGTTTCTGTCTGAAGGGAGTCTATTTAACCCTGAGGATTTTTTACATGAATGTAAATTTAAGAACTGTATTTTTAATATAAAAAACCAAAATTCCGAACCAAACACTGAACCTGGGACCAAAAAACCAGACTTATATTTTGTAGAAAATTTAGAGAAACCCACGAAAGGTATTTTAAAAAATAATACTTTAAATGAATTAAACAGAAAGCTAAACGAATGTTTATATAATATAACTAATCTTCCCAAAGCATCTAGGTTAACATATAATAGTAGAAGATTTTCTGAGAACTTGGAACCTAGAATGAAAAATTTTAATAGTCAATTAGTAAGATGCGATAGTTTAGAGGCGCTGGCAAATATTAAAGATCATAAAAAATTTCCAGAGGCTTATATCGTTAGTAAAAAAAAATGCAAAAATGATGAGAATTGTAATAAATTATTCAAAAGTCCTAAGGTTGCCGTAGTGCGGAAAAAATGCGTGCCCAAAACATGGAAGAGTTGTTCTGATATAAAAACGAAAAAGCCCGTAAAAAAATGCTGTAGATTTGCCAAAAAATCCTGTCCCATTTTAAAAACGTCCACTGATTCACCGAAACCCGCTAGAAAGACCCAAAGTTGCGCTTCAATAGAAAAACCGGGCTGTTCTGGAATTAAGTCTAGTTGCTCCGTAGTTAGAGAGAGCAGTACTGAGAACAGAGACGGCAGTACCGACGATCTGGCTAGGTTAGAGGCTTGCTCAAGAACTATTAGTACTCCCCGTACTACTTCATGTTCTTTTTTTAGTCGTAAGACTTTATCAGTTATCTGTCTAGCACATTTTTAAGTTATTTTTTCTCTAAATGTAGATTTATTTTCTTGTAAAATTATTTGCTTTATTTTCTGTGCTGATGCACCGTTATTGCCAAAATAACAAAGGTGGATGATGCAAGGATTAATTAGTTTTTGGTAGGTCAACCAACTTTTCGCATTATATTTTTGTGCAATATTTTGGCGCCTTTCGGGATTAATTTTTTTTTAATGATTCCTAAAAGATGTCAAGGTCATACCAACTGAAAGTGGCGTCAAGTGCAAAAACCTAATATTGCACTTGATTTTTCGCTTATATTTTATTATGTGACTTATGTTATTTTACTACGAAATTGCGCGTCGAGAAAATAGCGCGTGGCAAAATGCATCCCAAAATAGGTATCGTTACCTAAACCAAAAAAAGTCATAGGCAAATTGCATCCCAAGTAGAAAAAAAAGGTCTGCCATTTTTGATGGTCGGTTATCAAAATTGAAAAAAAGTTTCACTGTATCTTTGGCTAACATTTTGTGAAAGCTAAAAGTACAGCCGGTAATCACAAACAAGGATTTTCCCTTTTTACCCCAATTAACATTATTACCACTTAAGGTTTTATTAATTTGGTTCTGAGGTTATTTAGAAGGTGATGTTATGGCTTTAAGAATCAATTTGGCTACATAAAGGTAATTTATACAACCAAAAAGTGATTTATAAAGGGAATATAATAAAACTGATATTCCTTCTGTTCCTTTTAGTTTTTTTATTACTTTAGGTTATAACAAAAGTGTTTTATAATAGGGCTAAAAGGATAGATCCTTTTGTTTTTATAGTTACCAGTAGTTTAATAGTAAATATGATTATGAGTTGTAAATATATACTTTAGACTTTTGGTTTTTCTCATTACTTTTAGGCATTTTAAAAAGGTTTTATAGAAATCGTTTCCTTAAGGGTTCTAACAGAATTAAGTAAATACTTTCGGGTTTTAGTTTTTTTTATTAGGTACTTCTGGTAAAAATAATAGATATACCTAGGTACAGATCGGTACCTGCCTATTGCAACATTAATTATTTAAAACACAATAATTAATAATTGTTAAATTTCCGTCCTCATGGGTAGGACACCCCGGCCTAGACAAGACCTGTTTAGACGGCCGCTATAAGAGGTTGCCCTCCACCCAACCTGCCGGCACAATGGATATCATTTCACTGGCCCTCTCGATTCTTTGCACGATAAAAAACATTTAAAAGTGTTGAATAAAACGCTTTTAACCCATTTTAAAAAACAAATATAAAAAATTTAAGTGGGCTATGTTGACAACATTGACTTTCTTCTTTTTTATTGGTTTCATAAGGGCACTCAAAAATCCTTGTTGTGATACAGTAAAACAATAATGGCGTATATAAAATTATTTAAAAAATATTGTAAAGAGAAAATATTTATCTAGTCGTTTTAGGAGTGTTTTTTAACATATATTTTGCTTTAATTTTATATTATGTACCAAACACACTTTTTAAAGTGTAAACTTCTTTAGGCGCGTTTAGCAGTTTTTGTGGGTAGCGAATTGAACTGAGTCGTCAGGCTCGGCTATGTAACGCTCATTCGGGTGCAATCGGCTCGAGTCGACTAACTGTGAGAAACATTCAGCGAGCGATATGATGATGTAGATGAAGGCTAGTACACAGAAGAGTTCGGTTCGGTCGGCTTTGCAGAATATATTATGGGCCACTATTGTTAATTTCGCCTTGTTGAAGTTTACCGTGTGGTCTTAAGCACACACAATTTTTTTTTAATAGTGAATGCTGTAAATATATATTTTTTAATTTAAAATATATTTTTTTTTTATCAAAAAACGAATAATTTTTGAGCTGGCGCGCTTGTTTTAAGAGCTTTTCAGATACGATTTTATCAGTAGAATAAGTCTGGCAGGTACTTTGATAATCAACAAAACGATAAACTCCTCATAAAATATGTATATATTTTTATGTGATTAAATATGTTGCGGATTCTGACAGTTTTTGGCAATGTTGTGACCTAAATTATTTTATATAGCCATTGTGTATCTATGGCTATATACCGCTAAAGCTTTTATAGGAAAAATTCTTTACTCTAAAGGTATTATGATATTCAACAGAATCGCCAGGATACCAAATTACCAAATCTAATTTTATAATAGGATAGAGGACGATTCTGAGTTGCTTTTAGAACCTGGCAAAATAGCTTTAGGCTCTAAAGTTCTATACTAGTGGAACTGCTAGAGGGCGAAGCTGGAGTTTATTTCTTATACCAAGTTTAATACATCGCTTTCTACCACCGATTGGGGAGTCCCATTTAGGAGGTTTAAGGGGTATCTGAGGGTAATGGGAACGTGCTAGCGACCAAACATTGGAACTAATGGTTTTAAGGAAAGGCGCTGGCAACCTCTTAGCTTCCGCTATAAATAAAGAAATGTTACTTGAGACTGGTACAAAGTTTTATTTTGTTGGGTTTTTATTCTTTTAAATATTTATTGACCGGAAAACAAGTGATAACTACTGATCATTCAAACTCAGTAGTCACACTTACCCCGCACCCCCAATACCCTGATGTACGTTATTATACCTAAATGGGTGATTCTACAAAAAGGGAAGAATTTAATATGTCCCTTGCTCTAACCAACGATCTTATCCGAACCAAACCAAGCCTAATGAAAACAAACCAAACCTTGCTAAACATAACCTTAGCTCCCCCTATACGTAGATGGGCATATTTTTATCTAAATACAGAACATGAGGGACACGCGGCAATACTGTGAGAAAAGTTTAATTTTATCTTACTATGTATGTAAGTTTTTGGTCTGGGATGCATTTTGCCTATACCCGGAATGCAATTCGGCCATAAAAATATCTACCTGTCTATTTTCGGATACAATTTGCCATGTCCGGACATAATAGCGCGTGGCGAGAATAGCGTTTGGTCAAAATTGCATTGTACAAAGCGCATGAATAAAATAACTCCAAATTTTATCGGTTTGTTGTGCTTTTCTGCACGAACGTGAATAAAAAGGCAACTGGCCATTTTTTAAAAACTTTTTATTATTACTGCACTCATTGATAAAGCAGTTTGAATTAAGTGAATTAGGTTTTGCGGATTTTATCCTCGAGTTATTTGTTTCTGCACTTTTTTGTGAATGCGCTATTTTATTCGCTCTGTTAAGTCAAGTGCTATTTTGTCACAGATTCATGTTTTTAAATGTCTTAAGGCCTGTTTATGCTAGGTACTTTTTTTAATTATTTTGGCTGTAAACAAGCTTTGTTTGATTTTGAGTTTGATTTTTATTTTATATTTTTAATTTCTTATCACTAGTTATTAGATTGTGTCTCTTTGTGTCAAGCAGGTTAAAAATCAAGGAAACACTGGCACATTTATTAAGTTAAATAAACTGCTCAGAAATTCAGCGGCAAAATTAGGTTTTTAAATACTTATACTTAAAAAATTGGTGTTTATTATTTTTTAGCTTCGATTTTTATAGAAATTATCTTTTAGATATTGGAAGTTTAAAAGGTAAAATTTTTACTTGAACTTAATTCTTTTTCCCTTTTTCCATTAGGGCTTCCAGTACACTATAAAACTAAATGATAAAAATTTGTTTTAGTTTTATTACCAAAAATCACAAAAATACAACATGATTCTCAGCAGTTTATTTAGTGATGTAGTGTGGGACAAAATTAAAGCAACAACCTAAAACTGTATGAAAATCTAATCCGACATTAATTACCAAGAAGCTAGCTAGCTAACTATTTTGACAATGTTCACCATATAATTTTATAATGTCTGTTTGCTGCATTTAACAAAAAGATCAAAGCTTTTGTTATTTTAGGCAAAAATGGCTGATAGCACTCAACAGAGAATTCAAGTTTTTTATACCTTAAGAAAATTACATAACAATTAACTACTTAACAATTAACTAGAATATACCGGGTGGGCCAAAAAAAACCGGACAATTTTTTTTTCATTACAGCTTTTGAACTATACCATCGATTTTAATGATACAAACTGCACTTGACAGAGAATTAATCAGAGTTTTGACTAAATAAATTTTTTTGTTTATTATTTTAAAATCCAAGTTGGCGGACGTAATTAAATTGTACCCTTCAAAGATGCTAGTTTATTCTTGTGTTGCAAATACTTTTTAAATATTTATTTAAATCAGTAACAAAGCTTCATTCTTGCCACGTACAAAAAGGTACAAATCAGCAAAATCGGTTTAATGGTTCTAAAAAAAAAATATTTTTGTTTCTACCATTGTTTTGCATATTATACGATTGCCTTTCCAATCATGTCTGCATTTATTTCCTTATAAATTCATTAATACTAAACCGATTTTGATGAAATAAAAAGCATCCTGGTGAGAATTGATTGGTTTTTAAAGTTAAGGTTCAAAATTTACCGCCATCTTGAAATTTAAGATGACGGACAGAATCCTACTTATTTTCTGAAAAATGTTTTAGTTTTTTCTCTTAGCAAGGTACAAAGTAATAAAATCGGGTAAAAAAGGGTTCTCACAAAATCTGATTTTGTTTTAACCATTGTTTTATAAATTATATGATTGCATTGCCAATCCTGTCTGCATTCAGTTCTCTATAAATTCATTATTACTGAGCCGATTTTAGTAAAATAAAAAACATCGTGGCGCAAACTGATTGATCTTTAAAGTTTGAACCATGATGTTTTTTAGTTCACTAATAATTTCAGTAATAATGAATTTATAAAGACATGAATGCAGACAGGATTGGCAATGCAATCGTATAATTGTACCTCTGTATGCGGGAGAGAAGTAGTGTTTTTCGATAAATAAAAAAAAACTACAACATTTTCGCAAAATAAGAATAAACACGCCATTTTGAAAAATCAAGTATGATTCTGTCCGACATCTTAAATTCCAAAATGACGGAAAATTTCGATCAGAATCTTTAAAGAGCAATCAATTCTCAGCACGATTTTTTTTTCATTTCGCTAAAATCGGTTTAGTAATAACGAATTTATAAGAAAATGAATGCAGACAGGATTGGCAATGCAATCGTAGAATCTGTAAAACAATGGTTGAAACAAAAATAGCTTTTTTGAGAACCACCGTACCAATTTTACCAATTTGTACGTCGTTGTGTGAGGAAAAAGTAGTGGTTTTCTATAGATGAAAAAAAACTAAAACATTTTCGGAAAATAAGAATAAACACGCCATTTTAAAGAATCAAGTATGATTCTGTCCGCCATCTTAAATTTTAAGATGGCGATAAATTTTGTTTATGATCTCTAAAAAGCGATCAATTCTCACCAGGATGTTTTTTACTTCATTCAAATCGGTTTAAGTAATGAAGTTATAAGGAAATAAATTCAGACATGATTGGCAAGGCAATCGCATAATATGCAAAACAATGGTTGAAACAAAAATCTTTTTCTTAGAACCACTGAATCGATTTTGCTAGTTCATAGTTTGTCGTACGCGGCAAGAATGCAGCTTTTTATTAATTTAAAAAAATGATTAAGACATGTTTGCAACACAAGAATAAACGAGCATCTTTGAAGGGTACATTTTAATGTCGTCCGCCATCTTGGATTTTAAGATGGCGGACAAAAACATATATTTAGTCAAAGCTCTGATTAATTCTCTATCAAGTGAAGTTTGTCCCATTAAAATCGATTATATAGTTCAAAAGCTAGAATGAAAAAAAAAATATGTTTTTTTTGGCCTACCCGGTAGTTCAGATATAAAAAATTGCTTAAAATTGCTAATAATTTTTTACGATTTCTATCAATATTGATCATCTTTGCCAAATTTAAAACTTTCTAGACAATTTTTTGTTCAACTACTGTTTTATTTTTATTGTTTTATTTGCATAATGTATTTAATTTTTCGAATGGTACCAGCCATTTTTGCCTAAACTGAATAAATGAATGAAATCAAAAAGAAACTATAAAATTTTCTTGGAAAAAACGCCGACCATTGTGAACTGAGAAACGGATTGCAGTTTTTAAAAGCATCACTTTGTATGTATTTAATAGTTGGTGCAGGATCAGATTTTCATACAATTTTAGGACATTGCACTGTGGTTCAGATGCCCTTCTTAGCGCGAATAAATTATTATTTAAACAAAAACCTTCAAAACCTAACCACACAAATTTTGTGTTTTAGGATATAAACATTTCTAGTTTATCAAACTGTATTAAAATATTTGGGTACTGGCAGTGACCCTTAGACTAATGTAAAAAAAATTAAGAACTTCTGCAAAATATTAAAAAATTCCAAAACTTAGAAAAAAATGTTTTTACGTGTAAAGCATTTTGGTAATTTATTGAGTTCTTTCCACAGTATACTAATTATCATTATTATCTGTCATTCGTCTATGGTTCTTTCCTTAAAAATTTTGCTAGCGGTACTATGTTTACACTGGTTTGAGTTCACCTGTTATTCGAAAAAACCAGTTGATTATTTTTTATCGTAAATTTATCCATAACTGTTAATTCATCTATCCCTTTCAGCATGTTTAATGACTAATGAGGTCGAGTGGCACGTTGCTAATAATAATAATATTAATGGTCTAATTTTCGGGCGAGTCCTCAGAAAGGGTCATGGTAGCCTTAGATATATGTTTGCGCCTTGTTAGACTTCATCAGTATCGTGCAACCAAAATGGATGGACAGGGAATGAAATGAAGATGATGAAAAGGAAAATTGAAATGTGGATACCATCCTTAGAAAACCAACTGCCAATTTGCAGTTTAGTGCTGATAATATTTAAATATTAAATCAAATCACAGCAATACATTTTTAATATATATACACAGAGCAAGGTTTAGTACTCTTTCAATTAACTCAAATTTCTCCAAAACGAATTTGTTAAATTTAAAAAAGTTACATTTGAGAAAAAGTTATTAAAATACCTCTCTATCAAAATTCTCATGTTACCTATTGTAATTTTAGTGCAGGGTTCATCCAGACAATAATCATCCACATCAATGTGAGAAATAAAACTTACTAAATGAAATATTATATATTTGTTTCAATATTTTTATTACTATTTTTTGTTCAAGTGATTTATATTTCATTTTTTCAAGCCATTTAATAACTATGGGATAAAGATATTTTCCGATATTGCTTATTAAATTTAACTTCAAATTATTTGTTGTTGTTTGCCCAGATTCGGAATAACGTAGGTTCGATTTAAAGAGGTGGCACTGAAAAATCAAAAAAATATTTAAAAATAACAATTATTATTTTTAAACATTTTTCAAACTCAGGCATTCACGCATTTGATCCTTAAATTTCAGCCAGTTTTTATTCAGCTTTTTTAATTTACCATGACAAAATGTAGGTGACTTGATTTATAAAGTATCATATTCAAGGAAATGATAGCACCCATATTAGTTTATCGGTGAAACATTAAGGCACCCTAAAAGTGGGATTCCATATGGTGCCAAGTAGTTCATTCCGGCTCTAATTTACATAGACTTCAGATAAAAATTATGGTCTATTAAATAAATAATTATTACCTCTGGAACAAAGATTAAAACCACCATAATTCTTAGTTGCGCAAAATTCGCCTGGTTAGCGAAATGTCGCTGGTTCAAATCCAGCCTGAGGTAAATATTTTTATTTTCTTATGTTTGCCTTGCCCTTATACCACTAAATTCTCCTCGTTGTATAATTTATATCTAGGGCGCTAAAACTAACCTTTATAATAATAATAATATAATATTATTAGGAAAATTTAAATATATATCTACAAATATGAAAAATAGAATTTACATGTAGACATATTAAAAAAAGCTTTTTATAATACTAAAGTTTAAACCACAACAGATTTATTAATATGGCTAATTAATTCGTGCTACAAGGCCAACCACAGTGCACTGCAGTAATTTTGTCCAATACTGTATATTTAACTTGTCAGACTTCAGTTTTTTCCTGGGGAAAGCTAGCCATACCCCCTTCAAAAATAAATTAGAAACACCCTTCGATTTAAATTCACCGAAATTTATTTTTTATTTTCAATAATTTTTAGGTCCTAGACGTATGTCAGAACGTGACCTGCCTTCCCGGGTCGACTCAGAACGTTCCATACCTTCATCAAAATCGGTTCCCGCTTTACACCAAATTCACTCACCCACGGAACCGTCTAGGCCCGTTGTGGTACCCGCAGACGCATACAGTAGAACCTCATCTAACAATAGCATCAACAATAATAGTAGTGTAGCATCAGGTATGACTACAGATTATAGAACATTAGTTGAATTGGATTTGATCAAAGTGGCAAATCCAAAATGGCCGCCACGCCGTTATTGTTTTAGTTTGACATTTCCGTTCCCTTGTTTAGAAATATCCAGTGATTTTTAGCCCCCTTTTTTGTTTATGTATTTGTTGAGTATTTTTGCCATTTTTTTAATAAATTTGGGATAAAATCTAACTGTCAAAAACTGTTCACTTTTTATTTTGGTTGGTTGTAAAATCCAATCTCTAGCTGTTTTAGATTCTCTGGGTATAACTTGACCAATAATATAATCTCAATTCAGATTTTGTTGTCTAATCTTTTGAAGTTTATGTGACAGATGTGTCGTTTAAACCAAGCCGGCATTAAAATGATAAACAAAAAAATCTGAATTGAGTATAGTTACATGCTCTTTTCAACTCCGATGGCGATGCAAGTCAAAGTAATGTTAGATTATACCCATCAAAACTTAAATATATTTAGCTATTTAAAACTATTTGTACAGGTTTATTTAAAATCAAATTATATATTTAACTTTTAAGGTTTTGTTTCATTTTGAAAAGCACAATCTTGTCTGCTTTTCAAAATTAGGAAAAAAATATTTTTGTGAATTTTTTATATCCAAAATTTAAAAAAAGTTAATTAAACATTAACTATGCATTATTAAAGGAGGATAGTTTCGAATATATAAATTAATTTGAAAGAAACTTGAATGATGGATAGCAGACCCAAAGTTTCTTTATAGTATAATTCAGAAAAAGGAATTTCTTTATTTTTCTTTGAATTTTTTTAAATGTTAGTTTTTTTATCGATCCAGGAATAATATGAATAATTTTTGTTACTGAGCCCTTAAAAATTATTTGATTGTTGGTTTAATAAATCTTAGGATAAATGGTTTTTGGTTTTTGCTTGTTTTTGAGAAATCAGGCACACCTCTTATGGGATTTTTTTAATCCGTCAAACTTCATGAAATTTTGGTATGTTGTAGACTGAACCTTTCTTAACAAAAGTTCTCATGGGCCCAACTCAAATTAATGACCAGCTTGTTGCAAGTGATGCTGTCCAAAAAGCAGAATAGCTCTTTAGACCCGTTTTCCAATACATATACATATTATATTTACTATTTATTTCTTATTTTCAATCTGTACCTTTAAAACATAATCTACAGGGTGTTTAAGTAAATATTAGTCGAATGTTTTAATGAGAAACAAGCTTTAGTATGTTGAAGATTAAACCTGGCTCATCAAAAATTCTGATGGGCTGAATAAATGACCAGTTTTTAAAATACAGGGTGTTGAAAGTGATAATGTCCAAAAAGCATAATAGGTCTTTAGACGGGTTTTTCAAACATATACGCAATGTTAGTATTACATATATTTACGATTTATTTATTATTTTTATTCTGTACATTTAAAACATTATCTAAGTATTATTTATTAAGTAAATATTAGTCGAAAGTGTTAATAAGAAGCAAGCGTGTTTTAGAATTAACTATAAAGTAGTTGTATTACGTTATTTAACATTTTTCATCCGGCATTTTAGTAGAGGATTTTCTTTAGAAAGGGTATCTTAAAGTCCTTTTTTTACAATTGGTCCCTTTTCACTTTCTTTTCAGTACAAACTCGCTAAAAGCCCTGTGTTAATGGTAGGATGCTTAATAACGTATACAATGCTCAAATACCAAATCGCAAATAATGCAACGACTTAAAACTATACACAACAAGAAAAATTAAAGAAAGAAAAATTATAAAAAGTTTGTATTCGGTCAGGACTCGAACCCGGAATCTCTTGCTCTGTACGCAAATACAATACATAGATTTTTATATTAGTATTCAAAAAATGATATTTGCCGAAACACCATTTAATACTTAATAAGTCAAGAATCATTAAAAAACTAATAAATACATTTTATGTAATAGTGACATTGCTTATATGTTTGGCAAACCCGTCTAAACGGCTATTATACTTCTTGAACATTATCACTTTTAACACTCTGTATTTCAAAAACGAAATTAATTTAAGTTGTGATGAGCAAGGTTCAATCTACAAAATACTAAAGCTTGTTTATTATTAAAACATTCGACTAATAAACACCCTGTAGATAAAGTTTTAAAGGTACATATTAGAAATAATAAATAAATCGTAAATATATGTAATAGTCACATTGCGTTTATGTTTGTAAAACCCCTCTAAAGAGCCATTATGCTTCTTGGACATTATCACTTTCAACACCCTATATTTCAAAAACTGGTCATTAATTTAAGTTGAGCCCATAAGAACTTTTGATAAGAAAGGTTCAGTCTACAACATACCTAAATTTCATAAAGTTTGACGGATTACAGAAATCCCATAAGGCTGATCCTTTTGATATGTTTATACAATACAATTATGAAAATATTTAAATTTTATTTTTTTAAAAGCTGTGTGTTTTCTAAATTTACATTCTTCTATACCTCCTAAAAATTTTTTTGTTATAGTTTTAATGTCATATAAATTTTCTTAGTAAATGCCACCCCAAATGATGTTTCCATAGCTTAAATTCAAAGTTTGTTTCCAACTCATCCAGTATATAGTCAAAACTGTAGCATTTTCTTTTTCGTAGGTATTTTAGCAACAGCAACCCAAAACGGTCCCATGATAAACTCCACCGCTTTAAGGAGCAGATCTACGCATAATTTAAATCAACAAGATGGCGGATTTTATCAAAATTTAAGTATTTACAGAAACAAACCTCCTAGTCCTCAACAGCCTTTGGGCGACAGGTAAATAAAGATGATACCTATTTTTAAAAAGCGTATTCAAAAATATATATGAAATTTCTAGGCAATAATAAACATTTATCAATAATCCTGTCGTATAAGTCAATAAATGTGAAGCAGCAAAGACATATCGCACATCCCCAACACAACCCTATGTTCAAATCTCAAATTAAAAAAATATATTTTGCATAACTGATCATATATCGCACCCCCTCTAAAAAACTGTCACAACTCAAAAAAAGCAGTTTTGAGAAAAAAGCCAAATGTGACACTGTTTTAGGATCCAAGACAAATTACCTGTACCAAAATAAAAGTGTCACTTCCGCCATCTAGCGGTGAATAGCTTAATTTGAAAAGTGACGGTTTTGTAGAAAAGAGAACTAATCATTTTAAATGTTACTGCATGCTTAACTCACTAATGGCATTTTTTGAGTTGTGACACTTTTTTAGCGGGGGTGCGATATATTGCATAAAGAACTACGGATTACAAAATTTTGGTTTGCTTCTCCTGTAACATTATTGAAATATATAATTTTTGGCATCATACTCTGGCGATTCATCATTCCCAATTCAAACTTTATTGTTTGATCCATATTAGCGGAATTGGGTATTAAGTATATAACCAATAATCAACCTTTAAAAAAATTGATTGAGAAATAAAAAAGTTATTGGACTTTATATATTTCTACATCAGGCCCTGGAAGGTCTTGAAGCTGCTGCTGACATCTTTAATTGTTTTCATTTTTGAACGTTTTGCGCGTTTCTCAATCAACGCAAAGTCACGATCAGATGCAGAGAAACTACTTTTACGTATTATATAGTCCTCTATGCTATGACCTGAAATCAAAAACTTGTGATCAATAGTGTCAAAAAATCCTAAGGACACTAGGTAAATGTACAAAAACAAAAGCTGCGTGGCACTTAAATCAGTTAGACGTGCCAACAGCAAGCGGACTTACAGATTTAAATATGCTTGTTAGAGCATAAGGTGGGAAAATGGCACTTAGATCTTATAGCCCCGTATTGGCCTTGGCACATACATCATTTTGGGTGGAAAATCTAACACTTGTATATTTTGGCACTTAGATCATTTAGCTTAGCCAATCTACAATTATGAGATCTTTTCGCAGGGTAAAAATATTATAGAAATCTAAGCAGGTGACAAGTTGACTCAAAAGTAGCACTAATTTTCATAAGAACTTAAATCATCCCTAAACTATTTTAGAGGAAACTAAGCAATCCAAAAATTAAATAAAATATATTTTAAATAAAGTGTATTTTTTCTTATTTGTTGTGATTTGTAGCACCAAACACTTTTACAAATTACAAAATATATATTAAAAGGCATAAAAAGGTCAACTAACATCACTTGTTTTGAGTAAAGACCCCCAAATTTCATTTTTATTCACTTTAATTAAATGGTATAAACGTAAGAGGTACTATTAAACATATCCAAATTCAAATACCTTTTCTTTATTTTCTTTAAGGTTGTGGTTGTGAGGTACTCAAATTATCAAGAATTGTTAGTATGAACTTTTGACTAGTAAATTTTGTGTGTGTGACGGGTTTAAATGAGTGGGAAAATTGCTTTGATTATCATTATTGTTAATACAAAGCTCCATAAAATGCATGTCAAAAATGCGCAAATAGAAATTAACCAAACAAATATAAGTCTTAAAACGTAGACTTTAACCTTTTTAGTAATCACTGCTGTAATTGTTTTAGAACTTCTGTATTACGGAGTTCTCAAAATTCGCTGCAATCTTCGGTGACTAATGGTCAGCGGCCCTCTTCAGCCTACTACCCGCCATCTGTCAATCCGACGGCGATCAACAGACCGACAAACTTACATCAGTCGATACCGAATTTAAAGAGTCCTCCCAGTATACAAAGGCTGCACAATATGGATGAAAATAGAAGTGGCAGTTATCCACTGATTAATGGCCAGCAGCCTTACGGGTAAGAAAAAAACGATAAAATCGCTTATCGAAAGTAGAATGTCACCAAACCGACAAGTCACATGTCACGCAACTGGCTAGAATCACATGTCTGACATCACATATCGTCGCCCTAGTGGTGAACTGTTCTAACCCACATAAACAAAACTAGAACTAGTAAGCTTTTTTAAAAAAATCATTAATAAAATCATGTTTTTGTTTTATAAAACTGTAAACAGAAGATAAAACATAATGTTTTTCGTCTTTTGTTTAGAATTTTAGACACGAAAACATGATTTTTCCCATAAAAAAGGCATTTATAAAAGCGTGCTAGCTCGAGTTTGTTTTTATGTGGGTTAGGACAGTTCACCAATAGGGCGACGATATAAGGTATTAATAAAGTATGTCGCCAAACTTCGGTGGATGATTTTTTGAGTGATTTTAACAAAAAAACATTGAATAAACATGGTTCTGCAAATGCTTAGTTTTCGAGATACAGAGTGTCAAAGTTTCAATTTTTTGTTTATTTTTTCTTTATAGCTCGTGCAGTTTTTGTGATGTTTGGATCAAATTTGGAACGTGTATTTAAGCATGCAGATTCAAAAATAGAGAATGGATTCTTTGTTTTATTTAGAAACTTTTTAATCTCTTGCAATTTTTTGTATCTCTAAGCGTTCTCGAGAAAAAAGACAGAAAAGGAAAATTTGTTCCCTGCTAAATATGATTAAAATTTAAAATAGTCACTACATTCATGTCTTTTTTCTCGAAAACGGTTAGAGATACAAAAAATTGCAAGAGACTTACTGCAAAAAAGTTATGGGGAAAAAAGGGGGCTAGACCCCAGAAAAAATATCACCCTGTAGTTTTTCCCAATATTTGGCATGCGTCATTATATATGCCTTATAGCTAAATATACATCCCAGATTTGAGCTAAACAACGCAAAAACTGCACGAGCTATAAAAAAAAAACAAAAAAATTTAATTTTAACAGCCTGTACATCGAAAACTAAGCATTTGTCGACCCATGTTTATACAAAGTTTTTTTCTTAAAATCACTCAAAAAATAATCCTCTGATGTTGGGCGACATACTTGATTAACATCCTGTTTTAAAATGATGCTCCATTTAAAAGGTTTTTTTTTCATTTTTAAATCCTTAAAAGCTACCCCCTATGAACCTTTGCCTGATGACATTTTAAAAAACAGCTAAGGTCCTGGCATGATTGATGATGATGATTCATATGTTTGGCTGAGACACTGTTCAGATCTTCTGACTCAATCTGAGGTTTACCGAAAGTGTTCTGACATAAACGTGCAATAGCTGGACATTCGCACAGTACACAGTACTGACTGTATCGACATCTTCCATACAGAGTCTACATTCAGTCTCTTCTGTTAGTCCCATTCTGTGCATGGGTACTCCCAGTCGATAGTATCTCCTGTCTGTTAAGTCCAATGATGTTTCTGGCTTTGTTTCTACAAGGTGAATGAACTCTTTAGAGTGAGCCAGTTCTGGTATATTTCTCCAGTATTGTTGGAAGCTATTCTCCATCCATTTTAATATGGTTGATTTAGCAGCATTGTATGATATCTTAAGGGCTGGTTCGGGGCCGAAGGTCCTTGCACAGTCAAGCACTATTTTTCAAAATCAAAGGTTTTTGTGGCTATTCACTTTCGATTTGTAATGTACGAGTGATTAAATGTACGTATATTACTAATATTTTCTGTAATGGCTCTACAACAGGATAAACTTAAGATCGTTTTCTGTAAATTCCAAGGGCTTCATAGATCCATAGATAGAGTCCTTTACTGAGTAAAAGTTTTAGATTTTCAGATTTTGTGCATAACCCAATTTTTTTGAAGGTAATACTATTACTACGTATTCCTGGAACTGAAAAATGTTTTAATACAATTTAGTTGTCCGTTTTCATAAGCGATTTGAAGACTTTTTGAATGTGGTTCGTGTTTAGACATTAGCTCTATGTCAATCAATATTGTTAAGTTTGTTAGTTGAAATCAGCAGTTAAATTTTAAAAAAGCAAATGCACTTTTTTTAACAGTTTTAGAGTTTTATTTACAAAATTTCTAACCTAACCATATCCGTCTTCATAGTCGAATCCAATACGATCCCAAAACAGCGGAACTGAACGTAAGCTTGGCCAGCGAAAAAAAGTTCTATACGATTTTCGTTTTGCATGAGTTTGAAAGTTATCGTATTAAAAACTTGTACAGTTTTACATGAAGACTCTCCACACACTTCCAAGATATAAACAAATTCATTCATTCTTGAGCATCTGTGAACTGCGGAATTTTCGACTTCTTCTTACAGGTATGCCGTCCATACTACCTTTTTTCTTCTTGTCAAACGAATAGACAGAAACATTCATTCAAACTACTCTATAGGAAACGTACACACACAGGACAGCTACATTTCTAAGCCTAATCATTCTGTTGCTATGTAATAAAGAGTCATATAAAGTTTGTAGTTAGGAGCTGTAAATATTTGTAGTGATAATAAAGAATTACCACAGAAGTCTAGAAAATTAAAAGGGACTTTTCTCGGAATAATAATCCGGTGGGTGTTATAATTATTTCATGTGTTCAAGTGGTTTCAGAAAACATAAGGCGAATAGCCAAAGACTATAATGTTAACTAAGACAAAACTAGGAAATCCCTTTGATAATAAGGAATGCATTTATAAACTCCCATATGAGTTTTGTAGATCATATGTAGGAAAGCGAAACGCCCCCTTTCAGGTTAGAGTAAAGGAACATAAAAAAAGAACCCAATTGTAGGATATTGAAAAATCTGTCTTAGCGGGTCATGCTTTGTCAAATTGTTACAGGATTTATGGTCTGAAGCAAAAGTTTTGCATAAAGAGTTGCATTGACGAACAGAAAAGTTTATTGAACCTGCATTTATAATGCAGAACAAAGAAGTTTTTAGTCAACTACAGCAATTTACATTTCCTATAACTAAGATTCTTAATTATATGGCAATCACTAGAATCAATTTCGATTAAATTGGATGTTTGATTTAATTATATCTGAAATTGTTTTGTTTACTTTTGTTTCTCATATATTTTCTTTTTGTTTAGTCAATCCTATCCAACTCGACCCAACCCAACCTCGGGTAGCGGCTATCCCAGCCCTCAAGAAGAATCCAATCCCAGGTCGTCTCAAAATTACCCCAACAATTCGAACGTAACATCTCCATACGGCACTCAGAACAGTTCGTATCCTAGCCCAACGCATAGTAGCACCCCAAACTATCCCAATCGAGAGCCTAGTTGTGCTCAAAGCAATGATAGTATCCCTCAGAACTCTCAGAGTTATGCTAATAGCGCTCAAAACGCACAGAATTATCCCAGTAGCGCTGTCGATAGATTAGATCAGAGCAGAGGCTATAATGGTGGAGGTTTATTGCGAGAAGATGTTTTTAGACAGAGTCAGGTATGTATTTTACTTTAAACAACAAATCGATAATGTGGGTACAGGACGGATGCAAAAACTACATATGAAAAGAGAAAAGCTGAATCAAGTATATTTTAGTAAGACTATAAAGGACGTTTAGGACATATGTTTATATGAAGTTTTTTTTCTTAAAATGGACCCTTCCCTCCTTTAATGTTAGTATATTATTCAATAACGTCCTGTATCAATGTTAAAAGGTCTTTCTGTAATTAACTGACATAAAATGAACGGTTTTTATAGGTGCAGAGACACGAAGATCTATTGCGATACCCCAGCACAAATAACATCCAGAGTAGAATCCAGGAGGACCTGCATAGACCTCTTGAAATGAGAAACTCTAAAAGTGATGACACCATTCGACATCACCATCCAGGCGAAATGATGAGGTAACTTTTATTGTTTTCGTAATTTTGCATTTTTTTAATGCGCGGACCTAGATGGTAGATTACGTTCATGGTTGTTTCCCCCTTTCCGAACTGCAAGACCGAATACACAAATTTCTTGTTTACGGTCTATGCATAGTGTAGACCTTGCACCTATGCCTACCAGACATTTTGTCTCCACTCTGCCTGCGAAGTTCTTCAGAATGGTAATTAAAATATATACCTTCTAGTTTGAGAAACTCTGCTGATCGGTAATTTAGGCTTCCAGAGTATATATATATATGCTATAAATAAAGAAATGTTACTGGTACAAAGTTTTATTTTGCTGGGTTTTTATTCTTTTAAATATTTATTGACAGGAAAACAAGTGATAACTACTGATCATTCATTTCATTCTGATAACAACGTGCTTCTATTAGTAATACTTACCTCCATACAAACCAAGCCTAATGGAAATAAACCACACCTAGCTAAACATAACCTTACCTCTCCCCCAGAACAAAATAATATATATAATCAACGATCTTATCCGAAGCAAACCAAGCCTAAGTCCTTATACGGCAAGTACCTTCTCCTAGACTGAATATACCGCGTTGATAAAGGTTCTGCTCCAAACCCTGCCACGTTAAGCGCAAAAAAATATGGCGGGTCAAACCGCCTTAAGTTACATGGCAAATTAGCTAGTGCATGATAGGTATGTACCTCTTTCATCTCTAGTCTGTACTTTTCCATGTGGATTTACCTGAGCTTTAAAACCTCAAGGGCGCCAACTTTGTTAAACATCCAGGGGCCTTTTGTAGATCCCTGGCTTGTCTCCGCATTACATCCCGAGATAGGGAAATTGTATCTAAGACTAAAAACCTTCTTAGCAAGATAAAATTGAATTTTTTGCCACAGTGTTGCCATGTGTCCCTAATTTTCTGAATTTTGGTAGTAAAATTCCGCCTATCTGTGTATGGGGGGAGGTTAGATTTAGTTTGGTTTAGTTAGTTAGGTTTGGTTTATTTCGGATCAGATCATTGGTTAGAGCGATAGCCAGGGAGATATAATTTAGGCTAGATTAGGTTTGGTTTGGTTTGAGCCGTTTTCTTTCATGAACCCGGTTTGAAACACTGTTTTAATCATATACATAATATTCCAATACCCACGGTAACTGCCCATTTATGATGCAAAAATGAGGGCCTTGGGGTCTTTAAGCAAAAAAGACCTGAAATGATTCGAAGACATATGCATATTATTTCCATATAGTACGTATTATTGCAATACCTACGGTACCTTACGATGCAGAATGCAAACATATTTGAAATAGCAATATCAATGGACACTAAGTCTATCCTTTTTGCGATCATTAAGTTAAAATGTCCTGATTGTTTATACTTTACACATACATATTCGTGTATTCGTCATGTCAAATCATCGGCTCACAGTTGACAAAAACACTATCTATGTAAGTTTGGTATCTGTGCATTTTTCGTATCTTTATTTCTGAATGTTTGCATCAAACGCCAACCATTGTGTAAATAGGTAACAGGGAGTATTGGAATATTACGTATATGAATTGTAGATTTCTCCAGGGTGAAGTCCTTGAACCATTGTTAAAGGAGAAGAAACCAAAAGTCCTGCTTACTTCACAAATATTTTATTGTCTAATCACGACGCGTTTCGGTTTTTAAAAAACCATTATCAAGTGGTCTGGTAGACAGTTAAGACTACCAGACCACTTGATAATGGTTTTTTAAAAACCGAAACGCGTCGTGATTAGACAATAAAATATTTGTGAAGTAAGCAGGACTTTTCGTTTCTTCTCCTTTAACAATATTACGTATATGGTTTTAACGATAGAACTCTTAAACTCCTTATTTTTTTGCTAAAAACCTAATACAAATCAGGAAATATTGTATATCTTCCCAACAATTTAGTGAAATCCACATAAAGTCAAAAAGATTTAGCTTTTTTAATTATTTATAGAATCAGTTTAAATATTGATTTTTCCTGCTCGTTGGCAATGACATCACGTTTGAGCCTATTGAATGATTTCAAAACTAGCCAAAAGCTGCTACTCTTTTCGACCATACCATACGTAAAGAACCAGCACGTCGATGTTTGCTGGGAATATTATTAAAAACAGTCCTTGAGAAAAAATGTTTGTTTCGGCCCCTTCTATAACACATTAAAGCTATTCAAAAAACTCTGCAGTGTTCTTCATTATTATTATTATTATTATTATTATTAACATTTTAAGCATAATTTAACTAAACTACGCTTTTTACTTCTTAGCCTATCAAAAACTTGTTGAAAAAGGACATCTTCCTGTAAGATCCTTTGCAAATTGAAAATTGCTTCAATTTAAATATTGTTTGAATACTCTATTTCTAAAGTTAAAATCGAAAATAATTTTTTGACAGATATGCGAGTAGCGGCAACATTCGAGTACAAGACGCCGGAAAAATGGACCTTCAACCACTAAGACAGAATAATAGTGATCATATCCATCCTCACCAATCACAACAGCAACAGCAGCATAGATTAAGCAATGAAGAACGAATACTGAGAGGGCAGGCTAAACTTGCGGAAATGGGTGAAGAGGTAAAAATTTAATTTATTAAACAATTTCAATCATAACAAAATCATTTCATGTAAAAAAAGCCAAGTACGCGAAAATGGTATTCCGTAGAATTGAGATAAAAGTAAAGCCAAGTTCTCCAATACAAATTTCAAAATGAAAGGTTTTTACTGGCTTGGCTTGCAGCCGTAATAACCAAGTATTAAGAATCTTTCATTTTGAAATTAGTATTGGAGAACTTGGCTTTACTTTTTCAATTCTTTTTACGGAATACCAATTTCGCGTACTTGGCTTTTTTTACATAAATTGTTTTTGTTAGGATTTCACACCTTTTTTTAAATTATTTGGATAATATTTAAGTTTTAAAGTTGTAAAATATGCGGATTATTGTTGAATTGAATAAAATTTCGAGGTTTTTAAATTTTTTTCCATGGTTTTTCATAATTCCTATCGGCCTTCGAAAGCTCAGCTCTGTAGCGTTTCTGGAAGTGCGCAATGTAACTTTTACATAATTTTATATTTATAGAGGAGGGAAGTAATTTAAAATTTTGGTGTTTTCAAATTTTTTCTTATAATTTTATCATAGTTCCTATCAGTCTTCCAAAGTTCACCTCTAGCTTTTCGGGAAGTGGGCAATGTTACTTTTACATAACTTTAATTTATAGATGCGGTAAGTAAATTAAAATTTTGGGGTTTTTTAATTTTTTCCTATAGTTTTATCATAGTTCCTATCAGTCTACCAAAGCTCAGCTCTCTAGGGTTTCTGGAAGTGGGCAATAATACGTTCACATAACTTTACATGTATAGGGGAGGGGAGTTAATTAGAATTTTGGGGTTATTTAATTTTTTCCAAAGGTTTGGTTATAATTTCTACCAGTATTCCAAATTTCAGCTTTGTACCATGTCTGGAAGTACAGTAGAATTTTGATGATCTATACATGAGTGAGTGAGTAGCAATTTCGACGTTTTTTGAAATTTCGTAACTACTTTACTACTTTATGGAAGTCCATGAAACTTGAAGGAGTTGTTAGCTCTATTACGATGATCTACGACTGTGCGAAGTTTGAGTTTCGTAGCTCATTCCGAGGTAGTGTTTTAGATAGGTCAAATATGGACTAAAATGTTTCAAGAAAATATTGTACAGCTACTTAAAGTAAAATGCGTAACTCTTCTTCTTACTAATTTAGCTTTTTAAAAATCGTAGAAATATAATTATAACACGACCGCCGAATAATTTTTTTTTTAACAAAACGAACTGTTTCTTATCATAGGTTCGACGACGTCAACAAAACCGTCTAATGGGCCCTCAACAGACTTTACCTCATAATTACTACCATCAACAACAACAGTACTACAATCAACACCTAGCGCAAAGTATGCAAAACTTATCGCTCAACCCGTCAGCTTACCAACAGTCACAAAATTCACCTTACGGGGCAAATCAGAACAGTCAAAGTTATAACTCCGGTGCATATTCCCATCATTCGCCCAACCATCAACAGCAAGGAATCGCCAATCATCAAAATTATTATCAGAGCATGCAGAATTCGCCCAATGCACCGCAAAAAGGTTAGTTTTTTTTTCCCGGGAGACAAAAATTCTACTTTATTATTTTATTATTTTTTAAATACTTACAAAACGGAAGAAAGGTATACTATATACAGCGGTAAAATAAGCCTCAGGCTTGTTTTTAAGCATTTTGATTGGTTTAATTAAGTTTTATACTGCTTATGGCTACCACATTTTGAACTCAATATTATAACTTTTGTTTTTGAACCCAATACAAGTGCCATACAAAAATAAAGTCTCAATTTATTATAAAACGTCACAGTCCTTTATAAGTTCTAATAAAGCATCATTGCAGGGCACCTACTGCACTACTCTTATTATTAAAACAATATATAAAATGTTGTCTTGTGTTGTTATATTATTGTAATTTAGGGTTGCCAGACGCCACAATTTAGGCGTGATTACCACGCTTTTCCACTGGGTGCTGTTGTTTAGCCTGACGTAAATTTTTTAAAGTTTTTGTTTTAACCCATTGACCACAAACGCATCCAATTCTAGTTTTCCCCCCTCCCCCGTCGTTGCCCCGCTTTTCCGTCTCGAAAATCTGGCAACCCTATTGTGATTATTATAATTATCTATTCAATTAGGCTATGCGACTACCCCCAAAATAGTCGGAAGAAAAATTGAAGACGCGCCAGATTTGCCTCCAACGAGCACGCATCCATTGTACAGCGCCAGTTCCCAAGATCCACCAAAAATGGCGTTTTATCCCAGTGGTGGGGTGGCGGCTACTAAACCGCCAATAAGGGATCCTTGGGTATGTTTGAATTATTTGTTTTTCAAAACCTGTTATAAATTATTCTTGTCAAAAGGTTTGCTAGTTTTCTAATTATGCAATATTTTGTTCTGTTCGCATTTAAACTGTATAGCGCGTATCCAAATAGCGCGTGTTTAAAAAAGGTATATTCACCTAAACAGTTTGGACAAGGTCATATAAGATATAATTACCTAACCGTTAAATAAACTGATGGATTGCCATACTTAACACAACTCATATCGTAGGTGTTCTCACGTAGTGCCCTATCTAAAAAATGAAACAATTTGGATTTACTCTTTTTCTCTGGCTATAAATTTAACTTTATGTACTTTTTTACTTAAATAAATTAAATAATAAATAAATAATAAAATGGCTAACATTAAAATATTTTCCGCAGCAACGGTAAGGGGTCTCTTTTTCGAAAATATTTAAAAAAAAATTCCCTCACTTTTTTTCCGGCATCCTAGAAGGTTCACCCTTCAGCATCGCTATTTTAAACACGCGTTATTTTGATACGCGCTATTTTATATACGCGCTATTTTGAACACGCGTCATTATGATACGCTGTTTTTTATACACGCTAGTTTGAAACGCGCTATTTCGTTAAAGAGCCTTAAAAAGTTATAGCTAATTAGAAAATCTAATCAAAATTATCCTGCTTTTTCCACCATTTTCTTAATAAAACTAAATAATTGTATGGTTTTGCAGAGACTTTAAAATCTAAATATAAATAAATACCTTTTGAACTTGAACGTACTTGTTGTTACCTATTGATGGTTAATTATCCAAAGCAAATTTATACCTTATTTGCTTAGAGGCCTTCATGCACTTGAAGAATGCGAGGAAAGCCGCATGTAGAAATTTGACGTTTTATACAAAAACGGGTTTAAAATTTTGTACTTTTTTATTGTGTTATAATTTTGAAATAAAAAGTGATTTTGATAAGTTTTTTTAAATAACGTTGATAATGTGTTATTTGGGTGTATTTTAGATATCTTAGCAATATCGTTGTGATGTCTGCCTGTGTGTTTGTGTGTGCTTATGTCTGCCCGTAACACAATAGCTCCAAACCGCTGAAAAGATTTTCATAAAATTTTCAGGTAAAATAGTGTTCGAAACTGTAACGAGCTGATTAGATTTTGGTCAAAATCCATTAACGGTATTGACAGTTTTTTGACAATTAATTTTTTTTTTAAATGCTAACTTTTTAACGGAGCATTGCATCAATATGCTGTTTTCGAAAGATAGTAGACCACATTTTTATCGATAATTTGTGTTATAACCAAAAACTTTGTAGAACTTTGGGTTTTGAGATATTTACAAAAAACTATTTTCAAGGTATTTCCGTTTTTTATTTTACTTCAAAGTGGTAAGGAAATTTAATTAAATCAAGTAATTTTATTCCAAATGTGTATTCACTAAAAACAGCGCCACATGCGGCGTTTCTGTTAGTATTGGGTTAGTATTCCCATTCGATACTAACAGAATAGCCGCATGTGTGTATTTTCACCTGTAATTTTTTTTCTATTAGAACAGTATTTTCGATATTTTTTTACAATTAATGACGATAATACAACGATCTAAAACAGCATCTTTTTTATTTGAGATTTTGGGGTCAATTCTTTACATTTCAAAAAATTTGACGAAATTTGAAAAAATGTGACATAATCTGGCGCTTAAGATTTCTCGTTTAAAAGGCAATTTTAAACTTAAAAACTTACTTAAAAGGCCATTTCCCACTTTTTGATAGATGTAGCTTCACGATATAATATATTTTTTTAATTAAAATCGCCTAATTTATTAAAAATTTTTAATTTAAAAATTGTAAATAAATTCAAAGCAGATAACCATTAACCACACAAACTGAAATGTCAGATTTCGTCACATTTCGTCACATTTCTTTCAAATTTATGAGTCCTATTCGTTTTCTTTATGACGTCAGCTAAGTTTACTTTCTTTCTTTGTTTTTCACGGTAAAATTAACAAAGAGGGACTAACTGCATGTCGTGGAAGGGTCGCTACAAAATTAGCTCTACGCTGTTGCCACCGTTATATTTGAACGGATTTTTAAGGGAATGTCAAATTATTTCTTTATAATCTGCCAGAAAAATCTGACTAAGTGGGATACTGGTCAAATTATTGAAGTGGTTATTATTTTTTTACTTTTCTTATCAAAGCTAGGCACGTATATAGTTTTTTATGCTGGGGGGTCCTCCCATATAGAAACTGCTGTTATTCAGTGACGGCCCATGAGGTTTTGGATAGGGTAATCAGAAATACTTGCTACAGTCGCCGCCGGCGGAAGATTACAGGGGTGCTACGAACAATTTTCGTCTAAAAGACGTTACTGTTGGGTTTATAAGAATAAAAATAAATATTAAAATAAAAATAAATGTAGATTCTATTGGAAACTGTGTATGCGAATGAAGAAGAATTACAAAATGTTGAAAGTCCAGAATGTCGAAAGCTTGGGTTATTAGATATATTAATAGAAACTAACCTGACCAGATCAGGTGCCTTTTTTTTGTAATATACTTTAAAACCTAACCTGACCTGGTTAGGTTTTATTTTCTGTCTTTTAAATTTTTCAACTATTGGTATTTTTGTTTCTTCGACATTTTGTACTTTCGACATTTTGTGTTTCGATGTTTCGTCCGTCGCCCCTTCAATTGATCGCAAACTTATCATTACCTGTCCATACACGCCCCTTTTCCACCAAAAAAAAAGTGTCCAATGGACCGGTTAGGTCACGTTTTCGATCAATTAACCAGAGTTGAATTAACAGGTTAGGATAAGTTTGCCATCAATCGACAAAGGTGAGGTTTGGTTTAATAAAAAAAAATGCAAAATTTGCTTTTTGTATTAGGAAATGCACGAAATGTGATGACATCGAACCTTTTAGAAAAGCTATCGCCCAAAAAAGTCGGCAAAAAATTTTGCACCCTGTCAATTGTGTACCTTTATCAATATTAATGTTAATCCCGGAATAAAATACACAAACAAAATATAACGGGTTTAAAACCTTAGATACTATAATTAAAATATATTGAAATTGAAGAAATAGTTAAAAAGCTAAAGAATAAATTCCAGTGCAAAATTATTTACTCTGTAGGTTCATTGAATAGCTACCTAATTTGAAAAAGTAATAAAAAAAAATAAAATAGTTTTTAAGGTTTTGATTATAACAAATATAATAAGGGTTAAAAAAAATTCATTAAACTTGCAGACAAAGTGCCTAATTATTTAAATTATTTGGTTTTATTTTTAAAAGAACTATGAATAAAGACAGACAGTCATTTTGATTTTTTTGGCCCAAACTTATTTTGAGCAAAAATAAAAAGGTTTTTTTTGACGGTCCCCAATAGCCTTCCTACCTATGAGTGGCTAAAAAATAAGTCAGCCAAGCTTCCTTTTTCATTCAAATTTATTTTAAAATCAAGTTCAAAAACACGACAAAGAAAAACAATTTTTTAGCAGCTGCTCAAATCTTGGATTGATTTTGCAGTCAAGTCAAGTAATATTATTTAAAACACACAAATGTTTATGAATAAAATTATGAGATTTAGAAAACAAATTTTTTTCCACTCTCCATGCATTTAGGTATAAAAAAATACCTTTAAGATTTAAATTTTTTAGAAAACAAAATATTTAACCAAACTTTAGTTTGAGCAAGTTTTCAGCTATTATAAGCAAAAATCTCAAAAATCAGAATCAATTCCGCCGTAAAAAATGCGAATTATCCATATCTCTACTATTATTATCACTACTAAATGTTTGATTACTTTTTATTCCTAAAAATATCGGGGGGAGATTGATCCCCCCTTAGGTACCACCTTGCACGTTACGTTGTAAGAGTTTTTCGTAAAAATATTTTAACAACATATTTAAAAAGTGAATCCAACTTGTGAACGGTACCTTTATTGGTTTCACTTGGAAACAATGAATTGGCAACATAGTATTTCGTAACTGACAGTCCCCTTGGTGATCTTTGACTGACAGTTGTCAAATTTGCCAGATAGAAAAACCGTTGTATGATGAGGTGCTCGGAAAAATACAATTTATCAAGAACTTGTTTTAGATTAAATTTTCCCGCATATTTTAAATTTTTGGGGTTTTCATAATTTCCTAAGTTGGCCCATTACCGTGTGGTGTAAGACATTTTACACAAAGCTGAAATTGCAGTGTTGTCAAGATTTACACCTAAATTCTGTTGTTTCAAATTTCGTCAGATTATTTCAAATTATTTCAAATTTTGAAGAATTGCCCCCTTTAGGTCAATTTATTTGTATTTTAATCCAAGTAATATAGTAAGAGTAGTAATTGGCTTCATAACAGGGGAGAAAAAGAGAAACTGACCCACCTTTGCGACACGAGAATTTTAAGAAAAATTTTAAAGTGAAAAGTATACATCAATCCGTTTTCGAGCTAGAGGGGGTTTTTCAGAAGTTTGCATTTTGGGCTTGTTGATTATGGTACTTTAACTTTTTTATTTATACAAATGTGGTTTAAAGAGTTTTTCATATAGAATCTAACTGCCAAATCGAATTTTATCTGTCACTTTTTCTTTTTGAGATATAACATATACTTGGTATCTTTTTATTCGATTTTCTTAATCTGCGTAAAATTTCATTTAAGATAACGTATCGCACTTAATATTTTACTTTTTTTTCCTACTGTTTCTCTATATTCTTTGTATTTTTTTATATTTTTTTTTCTTTATTTGATATTTTAATTTCTTAGTCAAAAATACTTTTAAAAATAAAATATGTAGCGTAATAAGTCAAATTAAAAATGTACACTAATTTTAAAAAATACCAACTTTATGTAATATCTCAAAACCGAAAAGCGACAGATAAAATTTAATAAAAAAAATTAATTCAATCAAGATAACTTCTCCTGAAATGTGAGTATCGCAATCGCAAAGTGGGATCAGTTCCTAACACTCGTCTACTTTGTGAAAACCTTAAAATATTAATACGAGTAAAAATAACCATTTCATGCTGGCAATCGTCTTAAGTTCCTTTAATAATTGTGCATCTAGGACAGTGAATAGAGACCAAAAAAGGGGAGTTACCCTAGAAAAGATCCGGTAGTTCTGAATTTTTACAATATTTTTGGTCGGTAGAGTAGTGAAAAATCTAAGTTTTCGTCATCCCCTCCCCTGTGATTTCCCGGTCATCTTAAAAAAACTGCTGTAAATTGGCACTTTTTTTTCTTTAGTTCCGTTCCAAAGCACAAAGTCGCAAAAGAAGGTATATAAAATTTTGTAGAGGATAAAATTATTAGATTATATCTGGTATTACCGTTGTTGTTCTAGGGTCAATAACACTTTTTCTAAGTAAAAAACAACATTAGATCTTCTAGAAGATTTAATTCCTATAAAACTGAGTGGTGTGTGAGTTTTTATACTTATTGTAAAGGAGTGGCAGTAACTTCAAAAAAATTTTGTGCAGTCAGTACAGCAGTTTTTGCAATAATCTCCTTGTGCTTTTATCGGCACCACTTGCGCCGTTTTGTAAAAAACACTAAAACATATATTTTTTTTTATTTCTTACCCAAATCTGTGTTTTGGAGGATTTAAAGCAAAAATACGGACCTATATGAAATTTCATAGAAGGAAAAGTTTTATATTATGCCATAAGTTTTTTTCTACGACGAACAGCACCGGAGCTATGTATCGACCAAAACCACCTAACTTCAAATCAAATCAAGCTTTATTGTCTTAAAGTATTATAAAACTTTGTAGACAAAGCAATAAATAAATAACTAATGATAATAATAGAAAAAATCATTTAAAAAATATATAAATCCATATAAGTGGTTTAATTATGTTGTTTAAGTATATTGTTTTTTTTTTAATTTGTTTGTTTGTAAAATTATTCCTTAATTGTAACTCTGATCAAGAAATTCGTTAATTGAATAAAAACCTTAGTGATAAGAAAATCCTTGCACTTATTTCTAAATATGTTTTAGATTGTTTGCATACCTTCTTCTTCTTCAAGTGGTATTAAAACCCTTGGTGAGTTTTAGCCTGATTAACCAGAGCCCTCCATTCTGTCCTCTCTGGTACGTTATTCTTGAAGTCATCTTCGACATTATCTATCCACGTTTTTCGTGGCCTTCCTTTTACTCTCTTTCCTGCAGGTCTCCAGTTGTGCAAGCTGTGCTTGACAATTACGCTTGTTTAACTCGGTTTGGTTAAGCAGCGGGATTAAAGTAACAAGTTTACTGCCAGGGAGCAGCCTCACTCCCTGCAATGACCAAGAAGGCTTATGGTATAGTAAACTTAAGTAGATGTAGTGAGAACAACTATCAAATGTTGATTCTGGTTTATTAAGATGAATCTTCTCTTTTTATATTAAAAAATTGTTATAGTTCGTGACAAATTATAAAATATAAAATTTAATACTTCGTGCTGTTTAACTAAATAATTTATATAATTAAAATAGGTAAACTTGAGAAGGTTAGTTTATGTTTTTAAAACCTAATTTCTCAAGATAACCTGCATGTATAAATAATAAATTTAACTGAAAATGTAGATTTATGTAGGTGGACTGTTCGGACTGGTGGCCGGACTATGATGGACGGGTACGGTGGTATTGCCTTTTTTGGTGGGCAGGTCTGTCGCTTATTTGGACAGTGGTGGACTGTTGCTTATTCGGACTGTGGACGGCTTTTTGAAGCTTGTAAAATGGACGGACTTTCTCGTGGAAGGTCGCTCTTGTGGACTGTTGACGCTCTCTTGTGTAGTGGCTTCGGACAGGACAAGTGTACGGATAGTCGTACGGGCAGGTGGACGGTTGGGCTGTAGTCAGGTGTTCTTCTTACGGGCGTCAGCGGCGGCCTATTTTCTCGTAGAAGGTCGCTCTGGTGGGAGCTCTCTTGCGTAGTGGCTTCGGACAGGACAAGTGTACGGACAGTCGTACTGCCAGGTGGACGGTTGGGCTGTAGTCAGGTGTGCTTCTTACGGGCGTCGGCGGCGGTTTCTTTGTTCGAAGGACCAATGTGCTTGATCCGGTTCGAAGGACCAATGTGTAAGCTGTGCTTGACAATTACACTTGCTTAACTCGGCTTGGTTAAGCAGCGGGATTAAAGTAACGAGTTTACTGCCAGGGAGCAGCCTAACACCCTGCGATGACCAATAAGGCTTATGGTACAGTAAATTTAAGTAGATATAGTAAGAACAACTATCAAATGTTGAATCTTGTTTATGAAGATGAATCTTCTCTTTCTATATTAAAAAATTGTTATAGTTCGTGACAAATTATAAAATATAAAATTCAATATTTAGTGCTGTTTTATAAACTAAATAATTTATATAATTAAAATAGGTAAACTTGACATGGTTAGTATATGTTTTCAAAACCTAATTTCTCAAGATCACCTGCATGTATAAATAATAAATTTAACTGAAAATGTAGATTTATATAAAATTGTCAAAAAATTAAAATCTGTTTAATTTTGTAATTAAACTCCAGTTCTTTATTTATCTTGGTGTTCTTGTCTCATCCATGCTCTGTACATGTTCCAACTCAACTAATCTACTTTTGATAAATTTTACCCTGCATAAAATTTCCATACTTCTCGGTCTAAATCGTGTTAGTTGCCTGCTTATCTCTGCTTTAAATATGAATACTGCAAGCGACTTCAAACTTACGGTTTGGTTTTGACTTTTTTCTGTTAGAATCAATATGTCTATGGATTACTAATTTCCTTAACTTTCAATTCTTTATAAAATTGTATATAACTTTTTTTGCGATTAAGGGCACTGAAACGGAACTATAAACAAAAAACTAAATAAAGTGCCAATTATCGGTGGGTTTTTTTCAAGATGGCGGTGCAAGCACAGGGGAGGGGATGACGAAAACTCGGGTTTTTAACTATCTTACCCACCTATATAACATATCCCAAATTCAGAACAACCGGACCTTTTGTAGAGTAAAACCCCCTAGTCACTGTAATAATCTGTCTTAACAGGCAAGAGAAGAACAAGAGCGTCAACAGGAAGCGCGTCGGCAGGCTGCACGCGAATGGCAGGAACAGCAGATTAGGGAACTCAGTTCACTGCCTTACCGCACTTCGCAACAGGAAGACCAACTTAGGGTGCTTCAGTTAGAGAGGGAGTTCCAGAGAAGGGCCGCTCAAGAAGCTGAGATAGATCCTGATGATGAGGACACGGAAAAGGTATGTTTTAAAAAGGTTGTTTGATTTCTACTATTTTTACCTTTAAAATGATCCTGCAGTATTTCAATTGAAATTTGTTACCCGCGATATTTAGATGACATTTGAATATCGTCGCACGCGAGGATCGTCAGGTTCCAAACAACCTTACCAATGGTTAAAGGTAGAATATTAGTGTTAGTATTAAATAAAAACAGTGCTGGTTTAATACATCGCACCCTTAAAACTAAAACGACATAACTCAAAAATTGCACTTTCGAGATAAATGCAAAAATAATTTTTAATTTGTGTCATTGTTTAACAAAACATATCCTAAGTTATTATTAACAAAAAAAATCGTGTTTTTTTCGGTGAATAAGAAGTAAGATAATGTATTTAAAGGACATAAAGCAATGTTCAGCCAATTACTATGAATATTTTAGAAAAAAATCAGCGTCAAAAAAAGTTATTTCCTTTTAGTTTTAAAATTAAAAGCAACAAAGATCTTTTAAGACATATGCCACTTTAGTTTCAAATAAGATTTTGTTTTTAGATTTCTTTTACAGATTGGGTCGTTTTAGTAATAAAAACATTTTTTTTTGTCCATATTAATCCGAAATAATTCGGTATAATAATAAAATGGTATGTAAAAACTATAAATAAGTTAGAAACATTTTCAGAAAAGCCAGTTTATTTTAAAAAATGAGCATTAACTACACGGAAGAAAGTCCAAATCGCACCCTTAAAACTAAAACGACATAACTCAAAAAATGCACTTTTGAGATAAATGTAAAAATATTTTTCAAGTTCTGTAACTCTGCGAATTTTTTTTAAAAGTTAATCTAAAGTCCAAAATCGATTTGTTTATATGTGTTTAAAAAAATTGTATCAGAAAAATATTCCCATTAGGAACAATTTGTTGAGAACAATTTTAAAAAAATAAGCAACAAAAAAATTGTGTCGTTTTAGTTTTAACCTTTTAAAAATATTAATTTTAAAAAAAATATAACAATTGTCAGTAACATTTAGAAATATATAAAAAAAAACTATTAGAACTGGAATCTGAAATTGAGTTCGATTTACTGCTTGATAAGCTTGAATTATTTGACGACGTCGAACTTGAGATTAAAGATGGAGATGACAAATTAAAAAACTTAAAAAAGGAATTTTTTGCTTCTTTTCCAAACTAAATGCTGGATCCGTTTCGGTATTATCAAAATCACTTTCGTTTAAGTGAATGGGAGAAATGTAGTTTGCTGCAGAGCTATGCCTTTTCCGAATGCAAATCTTGGTTAAACATTGTTGATCTACTTTAACGGTTAGTTCAGAGCAGTCCTAAAAAATAATTAAACATCAAAAGAAAGTACGTCTCGACATCAATAGAAACAGGAAAGACTAAGCTTAATTTAACACATCTGACAACTTAACCCAACACCAACCTTTCCTGTATCTATGTTTTTTTTGGTGTAAATGGTAATGTTCGTATATTTACCGTAAATTTGTTAAGCGGATTTTATTTGTTTCCAGCATGTTGATGTAAAAAGACAGATTCTTTCGTTGGCTTAATGCTTTCTTGAAGCACAGGCAAATAAAAATTTTGTTTATTATTGCTTATATTTTCTTTGTTGAAATCAGTAGTTTCCAGTGAGGACTGCAGTGAAGGCTTCTAGAAGTATCAAAAAATTAAATGGTTATTGTCAATTACCCATGTCATTTATCACGCCTCGATTTTTTTAAAAGTGATTTTTAAGTGTGATACGAATCACAATAATTAATTAAAAGTCAAAGGATATATATCTACATAAAACGTTTAAAAAACAGGTTATAAATTAAGAAACAAAAAATTAAACACATGTACTGACTACAAGTAAGGTTTTCTTTTATGAGCAGTTTATAGAACACAAGCGAAGCGAGTACTTTGAAAATAGTAGTATAAAAAACACATGTTTAAATGTTCTTCGCTATTTTATTTAACACGTCAGTATTTAAATATTATGTTAGCTATATAATATATAAATAGTTGGTCATTTTGAAGTGAGAGATAAAAGTAAGCTTTTTGTGGTGGTATGAAAATTTTTTTTTACCGGTGGCGGCAGCTCTTTAAGTGCCTCACTATTGTTATCCACAATGTTAAATGTAGCAGTTGAAGTCGTATGATTGTCGTTATCTTCAATATGAAGTTTAGGAGCTACACTGGTAGCTATAATATTTTTATCCAAATTTTTCACCATATTTAGATTTTTTTGCTCTGTTCTCTCCAATATTTGTTGCCTTAAAATATTTTTGTTTTCATAATATACAGACCAATTTTATAATTATTCATACTTTTTTCAGTTTTTTCAGAACTAAATTGCATTAATTACAAAAATACAAAGGCTGTTCCTGTTACTCAACGGATTTTAGTACTAAATCGACGTAATAATGAAAATTTATTTAAATTTTTAAAAGTAAAGGGAATCAAATCTAAACAACGTTAAACGTTTGTCAAAAAAAATTAATGTTTTAACAATAAAGTGACCCAACTCCTAATTTTCAGATAATTTTTAAAAATATTTAAATATTAAACCGACGCAACTCGAAATATTACGCTGTATTAGTTAGAATTTTTAGTACTAAACAGTCCCAACTTAAAATATGTCGGTCAAGTTATTGAGTTGCTGTATGATTTTTAGTGTTTTAGCGACGTAAAACTAATCAGGGTCACTATTTTACAAAAGTTTCCTCGATACTTACCTTGTAATTTCCTACAAAACAGACAGATTTGGACATGAAACACAATATTTCACTGTCACTACTGGCGCAAAACTGAAAGAGACCACTCTAGCATAAAACAAATGCTGCGCCTATTTTAAAACGAGAGTGGCTCAAACTACCTGTCTAAAGAATTCTGTATACATTTGAGATTTCATTGATCGATTAGTCGATAGGGGGCACTGCTTTAGGTCAGTTTAAGGCAAAATCTCCATTTCTCAATTTTTCGAGTTGTGCCGTTTTAGTTTTAAGGGTGCGACATGTAATATTAAATATTTCCTTTTTTTTATAAAGAGTTACAATTTAAATATAAATATTCTTACAGTATTACTCGTCATAATATGTCAGGACACATCTTTCTGGGCTCTGTACTGTTTAACTTTTACTGATACTGCTAATGAGCCAGTACCTCTCAATACAACTTTCTTCCTGCGTCAACGCCATAATTGCTAACACATCAAAGCAAAGTACGTTCAATGATTTTTGTGAGGTACTAGTCCACTGCATGATGAGCATTTTGGTAAAAGTGAATTTTAAATAATTTAGAACAATTTGTTTTAATAAAAATCTGATTTAATATTTTACCTACTTGACAATATGTTACTGGGGATGCGGTCAAAACCACCTGATTATGAGATATGTATGTATACCGGGGCTGCGGTCCAGTTTATTAAATCTTATTAAAATTAACATTTTGGTTTTATCTGTATGTTTCATTATTTTAGGATATTTTCCTAAAGAAGAAAGTCTGAATAATTTTTATTTTCTACATATTTAATTATAAAATAACTTATAATTAGGTAACATCCAAAGTGTATATCAAATCACATTTTTAACTATTTCCTAAACAAAGTAGTATCTTTTAAGTGATAAGTAATAGGCTTTTCGTAAATAGCATTCTTTTACTAAAAGGTTAAACTTTTCCCTGTGTGAAAATTCTTGAGGATAATTCCCAACAGAGTGCTAAATGTCCATTTAGTATCTGTATCCAAAGATTTTATGATATCAAACATAAAAAACTTTCGTCCTACAAATTAGATGCTTTGACGGCCGCGTGGTTTTTCCCAGACCAAACACGTCAAAATAATGAGATGAAAAAAGTTATAGTAAATAATTGGTAACCAGCTGATTTTTTTCTATGGCTTAACAAATGTGTTTAAAATTAAATGGCAACATGGCATTCTGTTAGGAATCACTTTTCAGAAAGAATTCAGCCTGTTACCGATCACTTAAAATATAGACCGGTATACCGTGGATTATTTGTTTTATATTTAAGGGGGCAAACTTCGTCCGAAAACTTACCATTTGACAACACTGATATCGCGTTTTTTGTCCAAATCTTTGTTCTAATAGAAATAGAAAACGAGAAAGCGGAACGTGTCGAAATTTTGAGGGGAAGTTTTTTAAAGCATTTTTAACAACCGTATCTTAGCAGTTTTTCGCAAAATCATTTTATTCAAAAAATAAAAAAAAAGTTATGGCTAAAACACAACAAATATTTCAAAACAATGTTTGGCATTTCAGTAGCCTAATTGTGTTATAGAAAACTGTAGCGAAATTGTTTCGATTATTGTATTTTTTGGAAATGTACAAAGGAAAATCAAAAATCTAACAAGATACGTTTAAAGATTTTAAAAAAATCTTGCATATGAACACAAATAATGTTTCAACTAGTTTTTTATAGAAGAGATCTATTAGGATTTACAAACGCGTGTTCAATTTTATATTTGATGCAGGACACCAAATCAGACAAGAGCCATCAACCTCCTGACTGCAGCGCCACCCCCATATACCGGGGGCAAGTCAATTCGATTGAGAAAATTTAACTAAGATCACGTGACCCGGATTATCACATTTTCAGATATTTTGAAAAAATAAAATGTCGTTTAACAGAAGCTTGTGCTTAACTTCGCTGAGTTGAAAATAAAGCCCTTTTCATTTATTTATTTATTTATTTATTACATAACAAGAGAAGAAAGTGACAAATTTCACACGAGCGTGAAAAAGTTACTTTCTGTCGAGTTATGGATGCTAATTTTCCTACGAACACTGTTGAACTATACTAATTTTTGTAAAAATTGATGTTTAATTTTGCGTAAATCAAATGAAACTGCTTTTCCGCACGTGTGGGAAAGTAGTTTGCAACACATGTGCGAAAAAGTATTGTGACAGTTAAACACTTTCCATACATGTGCCAAAGTACTGAAAGTACTTGTAACACATGTCCAACATTTTCATATGTGGTCGCAGGAAATAGTAATTTACCTAACCAGTGCGGAAGACGCACACACATTCGTTAAGTATGTAGGTAAAATATTTTTTCTACGAGTTTGTGAAAATAAAAATAAAGTACTACAATAAAAACAACTCATTTATTATATTTAATTTACAATGATTGCCGAAAACTTTACTTCTTATCCTGTGCAGCATCTGTGGATCAGAAGATTTTCGTTTTCATATCAATGATATCGGAAGGTCTTTAAATATATTTTGCTCTGGATGTATTTGGAGGCAAGCCCATAGTAACATTATGTGTTCCACCCTATTGTGGCCTAAGTCTTCTTCGGGATTATCGGTATTTTCTATCACAGTAAATAAACACTTTTTTTCTATTTTTATTTATAAGATGAAACGTCATCCCCTGGTTTTTGACAAAAAATAGGCTTTGTTATTTACTCTATTCTTTTATTTTTTCTGTTGCTATTGGAAAACTAGCCACCCACTTGTGTTTTTAAGCAAAAATTAACGTCAGTGTCAAACTCAAAATGTGTTGTTTTTTTGTCATCCCTAAAATTTTAGTAAGGCCCACAATTTAGAAACCGAATAGGTGTCCCTAGGACTCTAATATGTAGTGCCACCTATTGACTGATATTTAAATATTTTGCCTTGTTGTCGTTTGCTTAAAAAATTGGCTGAATCGAATTTGTCGCCTTAAGTAGACTTTTTTTTAATAAAAAGAAAATATTTGATAATGATTTCGTTATTTGTTAAGATATTAAATATGATGATGCTAAATAGGTTTTTTTTTCTAGAAGAATATTAATTTTCTCCAGTGCAAATTATCGTTTTATTCTGGTTCTTCTTCGGCGAGAACTAGTCAGTGACAGCAATTTCTCAATATTTATAGTTTTGAAATAGATAAAAAGTAAAGTGGGCTTAAAATTATTTTTAAGTTTTTAGTAAATGAAATAAAAGACGCTTGAAAACGTCAATTTTTTTTTGGTAGGGGAAATTTTTTCAAAATTATTTAATAAATTTTTGAGATATTTACATTTAAAGTTACCATAGATGAGTCAAGTGGCACATTACTAGGGCTTTTAACGCACTTTGTTTTTCGAAAATCGATCAATTTGTTTTTGAAATATTTACCATCAAAGTTGTGATAAATTTAAATTCGCAAAAACTAATAAACGATTTTCAAAAGCCCATCAAAATAAGGCGAGACTCGATCTAGATAAGCGCGCAAAAGATGTCCCTCACGCAAAGAAATTCGACGTGACCAAGAGTTTTTCTCATAAATTGCAAAAAATACTTATAAACGTAGTTTAGTTTTAGAACTTGAAACAAATCCCCCTGTATAACAGCTATCGGAACACTTTTGTTAATAGGACGCTTTAAGTTTATGTTTTACTTATGCGTATGTACTTTTATAAAATTCAAATCGGTGTGATGGCGCTAAAGTACTCCCTTAATTTCAAACCTTATTGTTAATTAAGAAAAGCTACACTTATCCCTCAAAGTTTGGTATTAAATCCAACTCTTGCTGATGAACGCATTAACTTTTTTGCCCATAATGTTCAATATTCTGGATTGCTGGGAAAACTAGAAAATCGATATCTCTTATATAATGTGTTACAACAGCTAATTAGGAAACAGGAATCGGTATACAGTGTACTTCGTTATAACGTACCTGGGTTATCACGTACTTTCGGTTATTACGTACATATTTCATTGGTCCGGCCAATGTACGAGTGTACGTTAAAACCGGAATATTACCGGTGCAGGCGGCCGGCAGGCCGTCAGTATCGACTTTATTCTTATATGGAAAAATGGTCTAGTACGATTTTGTGTGTTAGTGGTTAAAATGGAGAATTGCCGGCGCAAATCTATAACTGTAAAAGAAAAGATAGAGATTATTAAAAGTATTGAGTGAGGCATCAGTAAAGCGGAAGTTGGTAGGCAAAAGAACTTGTCAAAAACAACCATTTTATTCCTATGTACATTCTAACATAACTTTTTAATTGTGTTTTTTTTTATAACGTATGTCCACTTTAAAAGTACACATTTTCTGATCCCTTGAGGGTACGTTATAACCGGAGTACACTGTATTTATTTTATTAAAAATGTATGGTTTTGAAATAAAAACTTGATTTCCTGTTTTGTAATTTCCCTGACTTTTATTTTAAACTTTTTGACAAATAAAACTAAATATGACATGGTTTGTCAGTTCGTTTATTCAGCGCAACGATTTTGAGTATTATTCGATTTTTCTTACTAATTACATTATCGCCGTTCGTTGTAAGATAAAGAGCGTCTATACGTTCTATTTCCAAACATTGTCGGATAATAGAGATCCGACGTCTTGTCCGTTTATTTTGGTGGACATTGATGGGCTCGTGGCGACTCTGTTATATCCAAATCCGCGACCGGATCTCTTTTATCCGTCAATGCTTTGGGCATATGTAATGCAGCGACAAAACCTTATATCGAGCGGTTTTTAACAAAATGATTTATTTCTCTATTTCTAAAATTTTGTCATCTATCATGTGTTGATTTGGTTAGCTTAGGTAAAGAAAGCTTTACTGCAGACCCCTATTGCTGAAAAAAAAAGTGAGGAATTCATGCAGAAACGTACATAAATGTTCTTAAAATTATATTGATTGCTAATTTTTAAATTAGTTCGGGAATTGCGACAATTTACCTAATTAATTTTTTTGTCAAACAATGAGCTTACGCTGCGTATAGTCTATTAGGTGACATGTGTTATTAATAAAAAATATACTTTATTTGTAGGAAAGTCCCCCTCCTCGAATGCCCCAACCAGTCTCGAGTCAAACAGTCGTCACTTCTGTACCATCAACCACCGTTACAAGCAAACTCGAACCCTCTCAAATGCCTCCAACCTCAATTTTGAAACCTGGACAAAATGGCGCTATTGGGGGTCAAATTCATACTGCTACGTCTCATCGGTAAGTTGAGATACGCGATACATTCTCTAAAAGCGAATGGTCAGTACAATTTTAGCCAGATATTGAGGATCAATGTAAGTGGCACCGCGTCATAGTTATGGTCGAGGGGTGAACAGCTCTCACAATCGGTGTACACATTTCTCACAATCTGTTCACAATCCCTCCCAATCACCCACAATCTGTCACAATCTCTCACAATCCTTCACAATCTTACCACAATCCTTCACAATCCCTCACAATCTTAGCAAAAGATTGTGGATTTTCGCAATGGGCGTACACATTTTGGGGTCAGCTGGTCACCCCTCGGTTATTAAGCAGCAGGGCCGGTAACGGTAAATTAAGAGGGCGGCAAAGGAAACTATAGACATGATGACCCTTTTTTTTTTTTTTGGTCGCAAGAATTTTTGATGGGACGGTGCCCACCCCGCCCCTTCAGGCGCGCTACGCCGCTGCACAGTCATCCACCCCACCATCCCTCACAATCCGTCCCAATCACCCACAATCTCTCACAATCTCTTACAATCCTTCACAATCTTACCACAATCCTTCACAATCCCTCACAATCTTGCTACAATCCCTCACAATCTTAGCAAAAGATTGTGGATTTTCACAATCGGTGTACACATTTTGGGTTAGCTGTTCACCCCTCGGTTATGGTCAACCAATTTACGCGGCAAAACTTGTTAAGAAGCTAAATTTTGCCCTAAATTTCGCTTTGTATATGTAGTGTGTCGCTTTATATAGTGCCAATCAAACGCAGATAGATATTTTTTAAATTATGCATGCATTACTTACCTAATAAAGAACCATTACATACGAAAAACCTAAACACCAGTATTCGGAGTAAGTATTAAACCTAAACACGAGTATCCCTAAAACTCAGAAGCTTACAGGGGCTGATGTGTAAAGGGATAACCGGAGCCATGAGAACTACCCCGATCCTGGCCCTAGAGACAATTCTGGGACTACCATCGCTACCAACTTGGATCAAGAGGGAGGCGATGGGGACCTACTTACGTCTAAGGGACACGGGTCAGTGGAGAGGAAGGGGGGAAACAGCTGGTCATCTAGCTATAGAGGAGCTGACAATTAGAGAAATCCCCCTCACGTCAATGACGGTCAGCAGAGCACACGCACCTTGGAGGCTCGAGAAGAGGTACAAAATCCACATCACAGACAGGGAAGCGTGGCAGAGAGACGAAATGATGTTTGAGGAGAGCGCTTTAGTTTGCTACACTGATGGATCCAAACTATCAGAGAGGCAAACCACAGGAGCGGGAGTATACGTGGAAAAACTAGAAGTTCAGAAGAGCTACTCGCTCGGTGAGCAGGCTACTGTTTTTCGAGCAGAAGTTTACGCCATAATAATGGCGGCAACCCTAGAAGAGGTTCGGAACAGCGAAGAGGAGCTTATATATATATGCTCTGACAGTCAAGCCACCCTGAAGGCGTTAAACGCACCCAAGATTGCTGACGGCTTGGTGGAAGAATGCGCAGAGGCGCTGGAGACCCTAAGTGATGGCAAACGGGTGACGCTGGTTTGGGTTCCGGGACATACGGGGGTACCAGGCAACGAGAAGGCGGACGAACTCGCACGACTCGGGGCAGGAACCGCCTATGTAGGACCGGAGCCACTTTTGGGCGTAACAAAAAGACAAGTGCAACGCGGACTCAACAAATGGGCCCAGGACGCGCTATTAAACTCCTGGGAAACAGGAACGGGTTGCAGACAGACCAGAGAATTCGTAGACCGTCCAAAAGCGACCAGAATTAGATGGATGCTGGGACGGACACGAAAAGACCTCGGACTGCTGATAGGTACTCTAACCGGACATAACCGGTTGAAGAGGCACATGACACGTATAGGAGTCGAGAATGACCCTACCTGCCCAGCCTGTGGACAGGAAGAAGAGACATCAAGACACCTCGTGGCAGAATGCGAGGCCTACGCAAGGATGAGACAACAGGCACTCGGAGCGCCAACTCTAAGCGAGGAAGAACTGCACATGCTCAAATGTGCAGACTTACTGGACTTTGTAAAGAGCACAAGAAGGCCCAATGAGTTACTCGATCATCAAAGGGAAGTGCAGAGAGTGGGTTAAGGGACAGACTTGGGGCATGGCAAAAAGGGCCTACTCTGGCCTACTTGTCAGACCTGCGGGTCAACCCCTCCACTACTACTAAACACCAGTATTTACTAAGACCTTAAGACGTAGCATTGTAGACCGGGTTTAAGTATCATCACTTGATACCGACCGGTTTAAGTGTATTTTTTTAATACTCACAGCTGCAAAGATTTGGTTCACCCTAATATGCAATATGATAGTAAGCATTTCTCAGTGAGTTTCATCTTATATAAATTGTCATTTTTTAGAAATTTAGTCCGTGTAGTCGTAAGATTCCCGTAAAAATACTCTCAAATTGTAGTACCAGCCCTGAGGGGTGGTTTATAGTTCGAAAAACAGTAGAAATAATCCATGACTGATAAAAATACTTATATACAAAAATTTTCAAAACTAAATAATAGATAAGTTACTTAAAACTATATCTGTAATTGCTTTACCATAATAAATTAATATTTAAATACTGTAAAAAGCACAAGATATATTAGACTCCGTTTTCAAATACACATCCACCGAAACAATTGAACATCGGTGTAGCATTTAGCACTGTAGACCCTTTAGTAAATACTGGTGAAAATGTCCTCAAATAGTGATTCAATTAACATACAGATAACATCAAAGCCGGCTAATTCACAATGTTCTGGACAACGAGATAGGAGTATATTTGTTTCTTTCTAATCAACTTGTTTAGAAAAAGCAAATAAAATATTAAAATAAAGAATATTTAGTGTAGTGCCGAGTGTATCATTTAAAAAATTGGACAAAGTGCGTGCCACTCAGAAACTGTCCGGCCCCCCCCCCCCCGAATTTTTCTATATACGCCACTGTCACCGGGGTACATTTTTATATATGACACACGTGAAATCGGCTCATGCCGAGCTTGGGGTTTTAAACCTTAATTGTCGTCACAAAACACCTACGGACACGTTATCGCAAATTCGCTACTCTGTTCCACTGTACTACGTTAGGTTTGGTTTGGTTATATTTGCCGTCATTTTGTTTTATACTTATGTAGTAAATTTTATAACGAAGTGAAATGTTATGTGCAATAACTTGCGCTATTTTTTATCAAAATTTTTTCGAAATCGCAAGTGGGGTTTAGAACCATGAGCCGATTCGCAATCGCGTGTGGTATGTAGAAAAATGTCGCCCGGATATAGTCAGATTTACACCCATATCCCATAACTAACATAATATAGCACTGAAATTTGACTGACAAAAATATTAATAAAGAATAGATACCAAATAAAAAAAAATCACTAAAAGTTATTTTTATATAAGAGAGAATAACGAAAATGAAGTCATTACAAGGTATACTTATTACTGGTATAGATACGCAACTACCGATGCGGTGTTGCTAAAATGACCCATTCTGTATTTTAGGATTGAATCTTCTCATCCACCTCAGCCATCTGGGTATCCCCCTCAAACCACCACCTACTCCCACCAAACCGCCTCCTACCCGCAACCACAACAAATATCACCCGGCAGGTCGGCAGAATCCGACACAGCTGCTCCACCTCCACCAGAACGAGGCAGCAGTTTTCAAGTAATGAGCATGCGCGTGTCGAAAGAAAACACCAATACTTCTACCACTAAAAGGGTATCTTTTGACACGACCAGTCCGCCAACAACGCCGCAAGTCAGTCAGCCACCCACAACGTTGCCAATTCTTGAGGAGAGGATCAGGGAGGATCCAAATGTAAGTTTATATTGTCAGGTTACTTCCTAGATCATAAAAATATAAGTATGATCCAATTTCGGGTTCACCTCTGTTTTCGCTCTGTGCAACCACCGTGCCTACCGCGTGCTTGATACATTTACTTAGATATCTTGCTATATTAGAAGTCCTTATCCGAAAATTTTGTTTTCCCACCTCAAATTTTACCTTAGTCTTCTCAAAAGCTGCTTTTTAAAAAAGCTTTTTTTTCCAAGGGGCGATAGCAGTTCAAAGCTGATTCGTCTTAATAGCAGCTATCAGTAAGCAACCCATCACTAAATATAAACCAGAAACCGGCGCCGCGCGGTGGTTTATGGCTAGAAAAATGTTCTGTTTATTTCTTAAACATGCATAATTTTTTTGTAGTAATATTTTAGAGGTTTTAGATAGAGCCTATTCCTTGATTCCAAATTATTAATTATATAAGTAGAACCAGAACTTAAAAAATTAAATTTTTGTATCCAATGGTTTTTGAACTGTCAATTGGTCTTGAAAATGGGTCGTGTTTTTATATTTTCAAGAAGTCGATAATCATAGCTATTAGAATAGGGGATGAATATAATTAGATGGATCCATGACGGATTTGATACCTTCCTAGGCTATTAGCACACTCCAATGAAATTCCACTATACCAGGTTTTTGTAAATATCTCAGAAACTAAAGCTCCTACGAAGTTTTTGGTTACAACACAAATTTTTACAAAACATGTGTTCTACCATATTCCGAAACTAAACGTTTAATGTGATGCTCCTTTAAAAAGCTAGCATTTTTTCAATTTTATAGCTGTCAAAAAACTATCATTAGCATTAATGGATTTTAACCAAAATCTCATGAAAAAACACACAAACGTAAATGGATCTCCCTTATTTTTTGTCCCTACCTTATTAAACTGAATGTGATCAGTAGTGGAAAGAGGGCAAAATTAATTTTTATTTAGTTGAGTCAAAAAACGGAAAATTGGTCAATGGCCTATTTCATATTCCAAAAAATAATAAAATGAGAAATGCTTATTTCACTGATTTATTTATTTTAGAGCTTCATTCGTCAAGCTGAATCTATGTTGGCATCCCCCACCACCCCGACTGACTCCCCCTCGGGGGCCTTTGCTCAAGCCACTCCAGGGGTAATAGGCGCCCAAGAGTTTTACCGTGACCCCCGCACGAAAAGGCTACAAGAGCAACAACAAAAAAGCGAAAATCTTGCCACTCCGGTGCCGGAAAAACTCAGTTTTAAGGAAAAAATGAAAATGTTCGCTATGGAAACTGGTGAGATAGAGACGCCCAAGGATAAAAGTAAGATAAGCAGGGCACAGAGAGATATAGATAATCTAGGAGGCGCCCCTCAGCCTAATTCCGGGTTAGTACATTAGTACATAAGTTAGTAGGCCTACAAGGAACTATATTTAAAAAGAGTAACATTAGGGACTTATTGGAATAAAACCTGACTTTATTTTAGAGTCGACTTTATTCTGACAGATTTACAAAGAAAACTGACAGCTGACCTCTCAAAATTAACATACCAAAGTCAAATTTTAAAATGAAGTCGCTAACTTTTATTTAATAAATACAGACACTAATAAATCCGGTTCTTAAATACACAAAGGCCGAATTTTGAAAGAAAGCAGCTGCTTTTTATATGTAAATCTGTCCCAATTAGGTCGATTTAAAAATAAGGTCAGGTTTTATTCCAATAAGTGTTTATTAACTCTTACGTTCAAAAGTCACATAAACTATATTTAATTCAAATTAAATAATAATACAAGCTTGCTATAGAGTTCACCAAAACAATTTGCAATCTTTTTAGATATAGTGCTTTACTAAATTCGGCTCTAAAATAAAAGTTTTGACTGCAAATACAATATACTAGTAAACGTAAAACACTAAATGGATTTAAAATAGCGCGATTTGAAACTACATTGTTTATATCGATCATCTAGAATGTGATAATTGTACCAACAATTATAAAAATAGTTGTCTCGGCAGCTACCATTTTGTATGCCATAGTCAATCTTAGGCTAACTCTAAATAAACCAGCTTTTATAATAATCTATTCTTCAAAAACACCAGTCCCCTATGTAGATCTTGCTCTCAAACCCGTGCTGTTTTAAATTTATTTAAAGTTCTGAGAAATAAAACGAATTATAGTCCAAGATCTAATAACACTGTACCTTGACCCAAAGGCTAATTTATAGAAAAATACTTATAACAGGTTTTGCGCAGGGTTCTCTTACTTTAGCCCGAGAATTTTACAAATTATTCTATATTCATGTACACTGTGATACATTATATTTTACTCAACAGTTTTCTCCGTTAATAATGATGACCCATTATAGTTTAAATCGGCCGTTTTCTGCAGTACAACATTGATCGTTTTTTAATCTGTGTGTGTTTATTCTTGATAACCCACATAGCAAGAAGTCCTAATAAGATTAAATCACTCTGTCATCATTATTAAAAGTGAACTCGCCAAACTTTCAATAAAATCGTACAACGACGTTGTTCTATTCTGTCGTAGGTACGACCCCGCAGTGTCGTGAGTTTTAAAAATTTTACCAACTATACATATATTTTAACGCGATTTTTTCTGTTAGCTTCTGGGTGAACGTTCAGTCCAAGATATTGGACCATTATTTTTTACGAAAACGACGAATAATGAGCCTAAATTGGAAATCAAAGTTTACTATAATGATCGACTAAAAAAACTTTACAATCATGCTATTTGAGTTATTTTTCTACCACTCTGTATATTTGTAAAAGTCCACGTATTGTTGGGTACACGTTTAATATTTTCTGTTATTAAATTTTTAGAACAAGATAGCTAAATGATTAGGCAAAATTTTAGCTTGCGAAAATATCTGACAGTTTATCGAAAAAAACTTGTTAAAAATAGTGTTGAAAACTTTATTCTATCTAGAATACCGGGAACAATATAATCAATCCTGCAAAATTTTAAATTGTATTGGTTGATTTTAAGAAATTATGAACCAACGAAAATTATAGCTTTTGTCTTTGACCACATTTTCAGGACCGTCCATATATAGACCATTTAGAGATACATTTATTTTTTGTCTATGTTATAACCAAAAATATATCGAGTATATTTTACCTTAGAAAATTGACATTTTACTCTAAATATCTTATAGCGAATAGATGCCACTTATTTATTTACAAATATGACTTTAGCGGTTTGACAGTAAAATCATCGTGTATAAGTGAAAAAAAACGCGACTAATTGTATCAACCGCTATTGCACAGTATTTTAAATTTACATATACTTAAAAAATATTTAAAATATTTTATTTAATACAATTTTTACAACCTCTTTCTATTAGGACTATAAGAGACTTTTTAAATCTCTGGAAACGTTTGACAAGCAATATATTTTTGCACTTCGCAATGGACCAAAATTTAAAGAAACTTCATTTATATTTACACTTTATTATAGAAAGTAATTAATTATTATTTAAGCATTCCTTTTATAAAGTGTTTTGTTTTCTGTACAGATAAAACAAGATTTTTCATTTCTATTTGTCGATTTCTTTAAAACTTAACATAGCAATACTTAGTATGTATACGTTAAAATATTTATACTACAGTAGATTTTTGTATATATTAAAATTAAAAAAGTATTTCAAGTTATAAGAAAAATAATTATGTAAATTGTATTTAAAATTACAAAGTAGAGGACTATTGCAGTTAAAAAAAAGTAACATTATGTAATAAGAGCAAAATTTATTGAAGTTTGTTATTGTATTATTGACTATTATTTTCAAAATAAAGATATATTATAATATTCAACTTAATATTTTATAATTTTTTTACCTTCAAAAACCTTTCTCAAATACCAAATTGCAAATAATGCAAGGACCTAAAACTATATACAACAAAAGAAATTAAAGAAAGAAAAATAAGAAAAAGTTTTCTGTCTTCGGCCGGGACTCGAACCCGGAATCTCTTGCTCTGTACGCAAACGCTCTTAACATTGAACTACCGAAGACCATACATAAATTTTTGTCGGAATCTCAATACAAGAACGAGAAACTCTCAGGGCAGTGGCGTATATAAGATGGGGGGCCGGGCCCCCCGAAGCTAAGATTTTTTTAGATATTTTCCACAAATTTCCTGAATACAAACATAAAATAGCATAAAATACGGCCATATGGGGCCTCGGCCCCCCCCCCAAACTGCCTCGGGCCCACCCCGAAACTTTTTTCTATATACGCCACTGTCTCAGGGTATTAACTCGACTAAGTCATCCAACTGATCTCTATAATTCTTTCTTCCCACTGTCAAAGGTATGAAAACTTAAATTAGACGTAAAGTATCAACGTCTGAACACACGAAAAGGTGATTATTTCAGAATATTTAATAGACAAATTTTATTGCTGGTGTTGATAGTCCAAGCAAGAGGCTGTATTTGAGGAATCCAGTTGTTGCCGCTCTGACCCTTAATCATTTTGAGATATTCAAGATGCCGGCCAATTAAGGATTAAAAATTTTAAAAAATTATTTACATTTAAAGGAAAAAATATCAAGAATGAGCGCAAATCAAAAATAGTAAAAACCTCGACCCCCTTTCCTAATGTGAGTAAAATGCTTACAAGGGAGAAAATAGTCGAAAATTCAACATGACGGCGCCATTTTGACAATTTTTTAAAGGAAAGGGGGACGGCACTTTCACTATGTTTAATGGGACCCCAATAGCTATTGATTGCGCCCATTCTTGATTTTTACTTTAAATGTATATAAATTTTAAAACATTTTAATCCCAAATTGGCCGGCATTGAATATCTCAAAATGCTTAAGGGTCAAAGCGGCAACAACCGGACTTCATAAGTAAAGCTGCAGAGATAGAACAAAAACATGTTAAATAAAGCCTCGTGTTGTGTGTCAAAAGTTGTTTTTAATAAATAGACACTTATTGGAATAAAATCTGACCTTATTTTAAAATCGACCCTATAGTGACAGATTTACATATAAAAAGCAGCTGCTCTCTTTCAAAATTTGGCCTTTGTGCATTTAAAAACCGGATTTATTAGTGTCGGCATTTATTAAATGAAAGTTAGCGTCTTTATTATTAAATTTGGCTTTGTTATGTTAATTTTGAGAGGTCAGCTGTTAGTTTTCTGTGTAAATGTGCCAAAATAAAGTCGACTCTAAAATAAAGTCAGGTTTAATTCCGATAAGTCCCTAATATCTCTTAAAAAATTTAGGTTCTTAAGCTTGGTACTTTTTCAAAAGTTCTTCTCCAAAAAATTTAAAATTTGCATTGTCTAGGCTTTTCTTAATAAGTCGAATAAATAATAAGAACTTGTTAAGTTACCAAGTGGGAGTAATATTTTTGTTAATAAAACTTTACAGTATCATTCCCTCCCTGTGGGAAAGTGATAGAGGTACAGGGTGTCTCATTATATTTTTTCCCACCCTTTTAGATCATTATTAATTGATGTAGGAATATTAAAGAAATTGTGTTCGACTTCGCCAAATTTTTACTTTTAAATTGCATCTTGACTTTATTCCTGATGACCGTATTTGATAGGCGCTCAAATTTATAGTTTTTGTAAATTGGATGCTCGTTATATTATTTAATTAATAGATTAGGCTTGGAATATACTTTCCAAAAATACCCCATATGTCGCAGTTTTGATAAATAGTTTCTGAAATATTAGCGATAAATTTTTAAATGATAAAAAAATAACATTACCACTTTGTGTTAATTTCAGTGTCATTATTTCGAACTATCTTAGTCCCCATGTATAAACAGTGACAATGACAACTATTTTTTTTTTTAATGACGCTTAAAATGACAACCGGTAACGACAACAAAGTTGTGTCATTGTCACTGTTGATACATGGGGACTAACATAATTTGGAATAAGGATACTAAAATTAACACAAGAGCGGTACTGTTATAATTGCTAATATCTCAGAAACTATGGCTCTAAACTACGGCATATCAGGTATTGTTGGAAAATATGTTGCAAGCCCAATCTATTTATTAAATAATTAAGGAGCATCCAATTTAAAAAACAATAAATTTGTGAAAGTCAAGATGCAATTTAAAAGTAAAAATTTCGCGAATTCGAATACAATTTCTTGTATATTCCTATATCAATTATTAATGGTCTAAAATGGTGGGAAAAAATATAATGAGACACCATGTACATCTGAAAGGTCCAAGTTATGCAAAATTTTTCTTTTTGTACGTTTATCATAGAGTTTCGTAACAAAAACTATTTTTCTAGTCGGGAGATGTGATTAGCACCACCTACAGGAACAAAAATGTTTTGGGAGAATTCGCAAGGGCCGATTTTGTTATATTTTTTTTTCGCGGTCATAGCTGTAGTAGTTTCTGAGATAAATGCGGCTGTCATTCTTAATGGGACACCCTGTATTTTATTCTATTTTTGTGAAACATTTTCTACAAGATTTTGACAAATGTCCTGCTTGACACTGTCCATGGGAACGATATTGTCAGTTGACAAAAGAAGTTAAGAAAGTGAATCTTTTTCGTCATATTTATAAGGGTACTGTGAGCTAAGATAAAACTGTGACCACTTCACGGTGGAAATTTATTTTATCATCTAGAAAATCTTTTTAGACTACCTTAGATCGGTTGGTAATAGATCCTCGAATAGATCACACAATTTTAATTGAACGGGTGTTTTCTTCCAATTTTAGTGTGACGTCATAAATCCAAGATGGCGGCTTTTTTTAATGTTTTTTCACAAACTTTGGTTTATAACTTTAATTAGTTTTACAGAAAAAACTGGCAATATGTTTTTTGCTTGCAATAGAAATAAAAATTGAGGGGAAAAGTTTTAGACTACCCCAAATCGATTGCTTATAGATCACTTAATTTTAAGTCGCCGGGTATTTGCCTTAATTTTATGTAAGAGCGCCTGTGTGACGTCATATATCCAAGATTGTGATTTTTTTTGTTTTGCTTTTAACTTTTGCCATATAAACCTTCCAGAAAAATTGTATAGGTTCTGATTTGTTTGCAATAGAACAACAATTGAATTGTCGTTTTAGTCGTTATATCAAGATTGAGCAAAAGAGTTTAATGCTACCCTCGATCGATTGGTGATGGATTACTCAATGTTTTTTCTTTTTCCATTTTTTTTTATAAACTTTGGCTTATAACTTTTGCTAAACTAGTTTTATAGAAAAACTGATGATTAGGTTTTTCTTTGCAATAGAACGACAATTAAGATAGTAAAGAAATTGGCTTCATATCTTAAAAACTAAAACATATATTTTTTTAAACAATAAAATATATAGTAACATTTTGTTAGCAAAAAATCTTAATATCTTTATTAGTTTTTAATATATAAAGCTAAATTATCCACTGCATTAATAAGTGCTCTGTTGCAAACAAAAATCGTATTTACAGTTTTTCTCTAAAACTAATTTAGCGCACGTTATAAGCCAAGGCTTGTAAAAAAATATACAAAAAAACACCATCTTTGATTTATGACGTCACACAGGTCTTCCCACTCGATTGGAGAAAAAAACCCGGCGACTTAAAATTGTGTGTCGGGGAAGTAGTAGCAATTTATAGCTTTACAAATTGTGAAAGGCTTTCGCGGCCATCGTCCAATGGTGAGTATTCTCGAGAAGCCGACAAACAGTCAACATCTCCTGAAGATGCCATCCACTCGAGATGGCGAAACATCGAGAACGAATTTCCAACGACGATGGCCGAACAGCCTGAAAGCACACTCACCAATTTATAGCTTTGTTTTTAAAACTTAATTCTCAGCATTATACGATGTATAGTCTAAATTATACGCATTTGTAATGACGTCACCAGGTGAGAAAAAACGTATGGCGTAGATATTTTTGCCAATCAATGTTTTTTGATTGACAGTGACGGATACTTCACATAACCAATTACCTACCTATTTAAATTATAGACACTACTTTTTTTTTAAAGTTTATTGTCACCGCTGTTTGTAATAAACTGAAAAGATAATCAAAAATGACGTCATTACAAATGCGTATAATTTGGACTATACTACATTGCTGCTATAAAACAAATTGTAGTTAATAAATAAAAGCTTGTTTTTACAAATTTTATTTTTAACAAAATAAGGTTTAAGAAACAATATTATAACTAACTTTAATATAGCACTAAGAAAAACAAAATATTCTATTGTGTCATCCACGATGACAAGCTCAGTAAAGCAATATTAACAAAACGGAATAACAAAAATTTTTCAATTTTACAAACTGTCTCCGGAATTAAGTGCCAGTGATGTTAAAGCACTTCTTCTGCCTGGAGTAACTCCCAAATTTTCCCAGTTGATCCATGACAATCTGGCTGTCAAATCTGGAAAAAAAGCAAAATGAAACTGCATACTTTATTTTTTGGTCAATTTTAAACAAATAATTTTTGAAATTTAAAATTACAATGGACACGCACCCTTTGAGAGATGTACTGTCCAACCTGCTTTTGAGGGTACTTTTTGCAAATGCACATATTTTAGAGACTAACTGTTAGACAGCTATGATCGGCTATCAGACAGCGCGCGAATGGAGAGCTGCTAGCGAGTGGACGGCCTGAATTTGACAGCGCCAGCGCAGCGGAGAGCAACCCTCAAACTTTCAATCGATTTTGAATATGCGAGTATACTCGCAGAATTTCTCAGGAAGCACAAATTCACGATGTACTAGTATCTATACTTTAGTTTAATATCCAGGTTTTCCACGGAAATTTCATTGTTTTTTTTTCAGATTCAAAATTTTTACTTTTAAATATAGCCTAGAACTGTCTAACCAATTTTTTCATTATGCGACCGCTATGTAAACTGCTAAAATCTTTCACCACTTACTATAAATTAGCAATTGCTAAATTTAACAGGCTGGAATCAAAAATGTGTTGAAACTGCTAGGCACAACCATAAACTAAGTTTACCTTATTTATATGGCACAACAGTTAACCAACTCTATTTAGGTGCTCCTCCAAAAAATTACCTACTACCTTCCCCCCATTTAGATACTACTGCCGAAAACGCAGTTCCAACTCTGATTTGTTCCAGCCTATCAAATCCGGAATTTGGTCAATTACCACTAGTATAGAATAATGTTCACATAAGTATTATTAATATTCCCATTTGTAGTAAAAATTAATCTTACTCAGAAAGACTGAAAAATTCAAGGACATCAGGGTAGCTATCTAGGACTTGAACGATGTGATAGTTCACCACATCACATGCTTTGAATTCACTATTTCTGAAGAGCGGGCGAGTATGTCATTCGTCAAGACAAGTCATCTCGCACAACACGCGACCGCTCAGAGTTTGCTATTGGTCAGAGCGTGTGATGTGATTGTTCAAGACAAAGAATAACTACCCAGGTGATTTCCAAGCTTTGAATTTCATTTTAAGCAATTTCGGGTTCTCCAGTACGTGTGGGAGATGATTTCCTTAAAAACGATGACTAATTACAAGTTACGTACCGCTGGTATTCCAGTTGGCCCTATCCGCCTTGATCTCCCCTCTTAAGCACCTTTCGACGTACGTCAACGGATCACAGTCTGCTGTCAGAACTTCTCTAAGGAGAGCGATGTAGGCTATGGCAAGTCGAAGCGTGTCGATTTTTGACAGGCGCTTCTCATAGGGAAAAGTTGGCACGTGCATGCGAAGCTCATCGAACGCGGCGTTTATACTGCTGTAAGTTTTTATGGGTTTAGAAATAAAAGCAAACAACTCATTCCTATTTGTGTTGCAGAGTGAGATCATAGTTTCAAGATCTTAAAGTATGTTGTAACTTGCAACACAAGATGATTTATAGACTGTGCAAATACAGGATGTCCCATAACTTAAAAGCCATAGGCTCACAGGTGATAGAGGATGTCATTTCTGATAAAAAAAGTTCATATAATGCATGGGTCAGAACTCTTTCTCTTTTTTGATAATAACTTTTTAAAAAAACGCAGTAAAAATATGAAATTGCGTAAAGTCGTGCGTGTATTAGAACAAGAGCAATTTAAAATCAAAATATTTATTAAAAAAACTCTGCGGTCAATTTTCTATATAAAAAACAATTTTTTTGGTATAAAATTTAATAAATACACTATTAAACGCAATGTTTTTCTTGATATTTGTTGTTATTAAAAATAAGTCTCTAGTAGACATAATAATAAAATATTATTGACATTTTTTAAAAGAATAAGTAAGCAAAAATTAAATTTTCTTTAAAATTATTCGTTTTTATAAATTTTTTGAGGTTATTTTGACAGCCTGTATTTGCTCAACTTGTAATTTTATCAAAAAAAGAAATACAACATTTTTGAATCACAATTAGCTGAGTATTCATTTGGCTGTGAGAGATTTTCTTTTTTTGTAAAACCTTTTCTCCCCCACTCCTCTAACTTTAAAAATCCCATATTAAGAAAATAGATTTGTTTTGACCCTAATGTTATTTAACTTTTTTTATCAGAAATAACATCCTCTATCACCTGCTGCACTATGGCCCCTAACTTATGGGACACCCTGTATATTAGAAAAATAGGACATGTTAAATTCTAATGACTAATTTTTATAGTGATTTTTTTTAACATGTATCACTTGTTAAAATGGAATTGCGGTCTTTACCGCGCGGAAAATACCGCGCCGTCCAACACAGCGCAGCTCAAAACCGCGCCGGCCAAAACCGCACCATGACTACGCGCTATGACCTAAATGCCGTGGGTCAAAACCGCTCCGACCAACACAGCGCGAATACTGAAACAACGCTGTACAATTACCGCGATAGACCAAAACAGCGCTGTACATCACAGCGCGCGACAATGACAGCGCCTAATCTTTAACAGCGACTTTTGATATTTAATCAATATTCCTTTTTTTTGTATTTTTCATGATAAAAAAATTAAATTTTGGGATATCATATAATGTCAAAAATGACTTCTTTCCCCGGATCCTAGAGGGTGTTAATCCGAACCAAACCGAATCGATTCGAATCGAACTGAACCAAATTCTAATGGTATGGTTAGCTTCGGTTCGGTTTCGTTCGGTTCGGTTCGGTTCGGTTGGATTCGGTTCGGTTCGGTTCGAATTCACACACTCTAGGATCCCGGGAAAGAAGTCAGGAAAGTTTTTTTTTTTAATTGTTGGTTCAGTTTGCTTTGGTTCGGTTCGGTTCGGTTCGTTCGATTATTTAGCACTTTGTACAAAATTCACGACACCCGATATGTTGACTACAAAATTTAACTATGGATAGTAAGAGTAAAGTAGGTACTGAAATCAAAAAAAGTAAGATTTTTTCACCTAAACAACGAAATAAACAAAATGCATGCGCGGCAGTATCATACAGCTTACAAAATTTATTATATTTTTTCAAGCGATGCGCTGTTAAGGATTTGGCGCTGTCACTGTCGCGCGCTGTGATGGGCGGCGCTGTTTTGGTCTATCGCAGTAATTGTACAGCGCGCTTTCAGTATTCGCGCTGTGTTGGCCGGAGCGGTTTTGACACACGTTATTTTGGTCATAGCGCGGTTTTGGTCATGGCGCGATTTTAGCCGGCGCGGTTTTGAGCTGGGCTGTTTTGAACGGCGCAGTATTTTCCGCGCGGTTAAGACCGCAATTCGTTAAAATTTCCACCCGTTTACTTTTATTCTCTATCTAATTCAATCTTGCAATTTTGTACATGTGTAGTATTAATTTCCTTAAATCTAATAACCCATATTTGAAGACACGTTAAGTTTAGTCCCCGTGAATAAGAAAAAAACACAAAAAATAATTAAGACATGTTCGCAACACGAGAATAAACGAGCATCTTTGAAGGGTACACTTTAATTTCGTCCGCCATATTGGATTTTGAGATGGTGGACGAAAAAATACATTCAGTCAAAACTGATTAATTCTCTGCCAAGTGCAGTTTGTGCCATTAAAATCGATTGTATAGTTCAAAAGTTATAATGAAAAAAAATTGTCCGATTTTTAGATTTTTTTTGGCCCACTCTGTATATATATAATTTACTGTATATTTTTGTTTTATGCAGGTGAAGTCATAAGTAGGTGGTAGGTGGCAAGTGACGAGGTTTAATTCATTGACTTATTTTAAGACCAAAAGTATATATGATAAAGGTACGTAGATGCTTAGTTACGGAGCTACAGGGTGTTGAGGTTTTAGAGTTTATTAGTTTATTTTTAAATAACTCTTGCAATTTTTAAGATATTTGGCTCAAACTTGACAAACAGATTACGCTATAAGGTTTACATGATAAAACCAACCAACTGCTTTCAAAAATCTACAGGGTGTTTTTTTTCAGGTGTTATGCCCCTTTTCATCCCCTAAACTTTTTTGCGATGCGATGCTGGGAAAATTCAAAAACAAAACGAATTCCTTTTTTAATTTAAAAATCTTTTGGTTTTTGGTAGCTTTTTTGTGCCTGCTACCGTTATCAAGCAAAAAAATAAAAAACATCAGCGGCAGGAGATTTTTTAACGCCCTGTGGGTCCGTAACAAAGCGTTTGCGGACCTACATTCATATACACTTTTAGTTTTAAAATAGGCCAAGGAATCACGCTTCTTTAAAGGTCTCAAAAAAATACCTAAACTTAAGACATTTTCTATCGCTTAACCACGCCAGACCAATCGCATGGACCAAACGTCCCCCAGACACAAAATAATTAAAGTATTCAAATAAAAATAAGTCTACCAAAATCCGACCCCGGGAACTGTAATTTTTCACAAGATGGCGACTCCTATTTATTTTAAATTGGGTTGACACTTTATGGACTTTACAATTTTGCCCCTTTGAAGACGTCAGTAGAGTCAAAAACGTAGAAATATACAATTTTTTCTTTTTTTTCTAAAAGTAAAATCGAAACATTTACTTATACAAAAAATCAAATTTGTAATATCAATAGCCTGGCATTTTCTCCTTTAAAATGAGGTATAAAACAGTATATATACTGTTTGAATTATTGGGCTTCGGCACGAAATAGCGATGTACAAAATAGCGGGTATTAAAATAGCGGTGTCGAAATAGCGACAATCTAAATAGCGATGTAATAAAAGAGCGACTATCAAAATAGCGATTGTAACAAAATAGCGATGTAACAAAATAGCGCCTCAGCACATTAAAAAAAAAAACTTTCCTAACTTTTTTTTGGGATCCTATAGGGTGTGAATCCGAACCGAACCGAATTTGGTTCGGTTCAGTGTTTTGTTACAAACGCTATGTTAATACATCGCTATTTTGATATTCGCTCTTTCGTCATATCGCTGTTTTGATAGTCTCTATTTCATTTCTCGCCATTTTGTACATCGTTACTTCATTCCGGAGCCGTATTATTGCACTCCTAAAAATGTTACATACGTATAGGGTGATAGCATATCCGAGTAGTTAATTTTATATATGGCCTACCATACATAACCACACCCATTTATAGAAATTAAATAACTCTGAAATAGGTTGATTTAAAGAACTAAGATAAACATTGTCCCTTTGAAACTTCTGAATGATATTTATTCTATCGGTTATATCACTTTTAATAATAAAATACGTCCCTGATTTAATTTTGTTTTTTTTATACCCAAAAAATCAGGGAAGTTCAAATGGGCAGAAAGCATAAAATCAATTAAGTTTAAGAATCTATATTGTAAACTCTAATTATAATCAGTAAGGTTTATGAATTTCCACATGGTTCACAATAAATTTTAAGTGAACGTTAATTTGACTTATTAATAAAGTTGTCTGACCAGACACTCATCATTTGGGGAACAGATATTAAAAGTGTCAGATATTGCTGTACTAGGTCTTTCCATCGCAACTTCAAACAGGGTGTCAACGCTGTGTTGATTGTTGGTATTAAATAATAAATTAAAGTGGTAAGCAAATTTTATTTTGATATTTAGGTAGCCCTTGAAGAATGCTGTTGTAGAATGTGTTTAGGTTAAAACTATATATTTGTGTCATTGTTATAATAAAAAATTAAGGCGTTTTTGTTTTACATTATAGTACAAAAAATCAATATGGCGAAAACGTCAATTTAGGAACAGTCATTTCGGGAACGTTCTCGGATATGACGAACGTAAATAAGCCTTATTTTATTACAAGCGTTTATTTAACTTTACTTGTAAGTTTGTAATAAATATCAGGATTGAATTTTGACAAACTTCTACATATCGGATTAACTTCAAAAAAAAATTGTTAATTTATAAAAAATCATAAAATTTTTTCGAATTTTGAAAATTAATAAATATTTTAAATGTATTTCCTTTACTTAATCTTTTTAGTAATTTTTAAAAATTACTATTTTTTTTTAAATGTTTCCCAAATGATATTTTGCGCGTAGTCTATTATTTTTGCCGATAATTTAAAAAATTTACCGTTCTATGCTCTGCCCAGTTATAAATAAATAAATGAGAAGTTGAGTCAACATTAGACCGCAAAAAATCTTTTGAAAAAAAAAGTTATAATAATTTGCATGATTTTGATTCTTAAAAAGGGGTCAAATTGGAAAGTTTTGGTGTAATTGTTTTTACGGTTTCATTTCAAATTTTTTGGGGTGCTGAACAGGAATCTAAACTTTTTCAACAGAATTTTCTTCGGCAAATACAAGATGTTCAATATGGCGGCGATAATAATTTATTAAAATTATTTTTTTATATATTTTTATAAACGTAAAACTAAGACTAGCGCAAACAATAGCCAATGGGGTCTCATAAAACATATTGAAAATAAATGAACCGATCCCTTTTCATTCAGAAACATTGTCAAAATGGCGCCGTTTAAGGTCACTCGGTAAAGTTTTTTACTCAAATTTAAAAAATCAAAATGGCGGTCTTTTCCATTTATCAACCGATATGTCTCAAATTTCGAACTTTAAGGCGCTTCAAGTCGCTGATTGCGTTTTTTAACGTAAACCTAAAAAAAATTAATGGTGGATCCAAAATGGCGGACTTTTTTATTTATAAACCAATATACTTTAAACTTGAAACTGGACAACCAATACAAATTTTTACTCAAGTTTAAAAAAAATATATAAAATGGATCGAAAATGGTGATTTTTCACATTCATCAACCGGTGTGTATTAAATTCTGAACTTTAAGATGTTTTAAGTCACTGAATATGATTTTTTAACGAAATGGCTGACTTTCTATTATTTATAGACTGATTTACTTCAAACTTGAAACTTCTCAGTGCTTAGGGTCACTCAATACCATTTATGAACTTGAAAAATTGAAAATGGCAGATCAAAAATTGTGGACTTGCTTATTTATAAACCTATTTCCCTCAAACTGAAAAAGGCTACTTATTACAATCTTTGACTCACATAAAAAAATCAAAATGGCGGTACCAAAGTAATATAAATATGTTCCCCCAACTTTACTGTTTATATTTTTGTCTACTATGATCGCTATAAGGTGTGATTTCAATTTTTTTAATGTGAAAATGAAAATACGATGCGGAGAGTTTTAAAAAATAATACCCATGATAAAAATCTAAAAAAATAATATATTTTAAAACTAGTAAATATTTATTAAAAAATCAAAAAATTTTGAAAATAATAATAAAAAACTAAATTAACAAAAACTTCAAACTCAATCAACTCAAACCAAACAAAAATAACGTACTAAAAGCCAACAAAATCATATTGTGTGTACCCGGTGGGTCCTATAGCAGACCTCAGCATCCGTTTGCGTTCCCGAATGTTGGCCGCGTGACGCTGCACGCGGTACGGCGACGGTGACCCGTACCCTCCTCCTCCACCTCCGTAGTCTGCTGTACTGCCCAGAGAGCTGTTGGGTGTGGTGCCAGTGCAATGGACGCTGTCTATAAAACAAATCACAGAATAAGGTGCTGAAACTAAGAACACGAAGTTCCTTCTAACTTCGTGGTCTGGTGATCTTAATTAAAACCTATATATCAAACTATTGTGTTTCTTATGCTGGGTTTACGAGCAGATATACAGATAAAAGGAAAACTAGTTTATTTTTATTGTGAACTGTTTGAACCCAAAATTGCTCTCGTGATTTTGTCTCTTTCAAAAAACGAAAATTCCAACTTTAAATTTTTCTCAAAGAATTTGGGCGACAATCGCGATTTTTGTCGCATAATGGAAGGCGGTCATACCAGAACCTGAGTAGAGTTTGAAACTCGTGGGTAATGATTGAGTAGAAATAAAATTTCGGACTTCCATTGTCTTTATTTATTTTAAACACGACGTTTCGGTTAGTAAGTATCTCTAACCGTTATCAAGTGTAAACTAAACAATCTAGTCTCTAGGGTACTACTTATACTACTTGGTGTGCAGTCAGGTGTGACGGTCCGCCCTCTTTTTAATCCTAAGACCACAAACCTACACACGGGACAGTACCTAAATTTTAAGTCTAATCATTCTGTTGCTACAAAACAAGGAGTTATAAAAAGTTTATATTTAAGAGCCGTAATATTTGTAGTAATAATGAAGAATTAACCACAGAAATTAACAACATTAAAAAGGACTTACAATAGAATGGTTATTCCGAGATATTAATAAACTCAACGATATTTAAAATTAAAAACAAACCAAATGTAGCAAATTCTTAAAATAATAATCCGTTGGGTGTTATTAACATATGTTCAAGGGATTTCAGAAAGACGAATAGCTAAACACTATAATATAAAAACAGTATTTTCTTCGGGAAATACGATAAGAAGTTTTGTAACTAAAACAAAACCAGAAAATCCCTCAAATAGTAAGGAATGTATTTACCAAATCCCGTGTAAGTGTGGTAAATCATATGGAGGTGAAACGAAACGCCCTCTTCAGGTTAGAGTAAATGAACATCTAAAAAGTACCCAATTAGGAGATATTGAAAAATCCGGTTTAGCGGATCATGTATGGTCAAATGGTTACAGGATTGAGTGGTCAGAAGCTAAAGTTTTGCATAAGGAGTCGGTCGCATTGGCGAAAACGAAAGTTTCATAATTTCTTTCTATTTCATTTCTCGCCATTTTGTACATCGTTACTTCATTCCGGAGCCGTATTATTGCACTCCTAAAAATGTTACATACGTATAGGGTGATAGCATATCCGAGTAGTTAATTTTATATATGGCCTACCATACATAACCACACCCATTTATAGAAATTAAATAACTCTGAAATAGGTTGATTTAAAGAACTAAGATAAACATTGTCCCTTTGAAACTTCTGAATGATATTTATTCTATCGGTTATATCACTTTTAATAATAAAATACGTCCCTGATTTAATTTTGTTTTTTTTATACCCAAAAAATCAGGGAAGTTCAAATGGGCAGAAAGCATAAAATCAATTAAGTTTAAGAATCTATATTGTAAACTCTAATTATAATCAGTAAGGTTTATGAATTTCCACATGGTTCACAATAAATTTTAAGTGAACGTTAATTTGACTTATTAATAAAGTTGTCTGACCAGACACTCATCATTTGGGGAACAGATATTAAAAGTGTCAGATATTGCTGTACTAGGTCTTTCCATCGCAACTTCAAACAGGGTGTCAACGCTGTGTTGATTGTTGGTATTAAATAATAAATTAAAGTGGTAAGCAAATTTTATTTTGATATTTAGGTAGCCCTTGAAGAATGCTGTTGTAGAATGTGTTTAGGTTAAAACTATATATTTGTGTCATTGTTATAATAAAAAATTAAGGCGTTTTTGTTTTACATTATAGTACAAAAAATCAATATGGCGAAAACGTCAATTTAGGAACAGTCATTTCGGGAACGTTCTCGGATATGACGAACGTAAATAAGCCTTATTTTATTACAAGCGTTTATTTAACTTTACTTGTAAGTTTGTAATAAATATCAGGATTGAATTTTGACAAACTTCTACATATCGGATTAACTTCAAAAAAAAATTGTTAATTTATAAAAAATCATAAAATTTTTTCGAATTTTGAAAATTAATAAATATTTTAAATGTATTTCCTTTACTTAATCTTTTTAGTAATTTTTAAAAATTACTATTTTTTTTTAAATGTTTCCCAAATGATATTTTGCGCGTAGTCTATTATTTTTGCCGATAATTTAAAAAATTTACCGTTCTATGCTCTGCCCAGTTATAAATAAATAAATGAGAAGTTGAGTCAACATTAGACCGCAAAAAATCTTTTGAAAAAAAAAGTTATAATAATTTGCATGATTTTGATTCTTAAAAAGGGGTCAAATTGGAAAGTTTTGGTGTAATTGTTTTTACGGTTTCATTTCAAATTTTTTGGGGTGCTGAACAGGAATCTAAACTTTTTCAACAGAATTTTCTTCGGCAAATACAAGATGTTCAATATGGCGGCGATAATAATTTATTAAAATTATTTTTTTATATATTTTTATAAACGTAAAACTAAGACTAGCGCAAACAATAGCCAATGGGGTCTCATAAAACATATTGAAAATAAATGAACCGATCCCTTTTCATTCAGAAACATTGTCAAAATGGCGCCGTTTAAGGTCACTCGGTAAAGTTTTTTACTCAAATTTAAAAAATCAAAATGGCGGTCTTTTCCATTTATCAACCGATATGTCTCAAATTTCGAACTTTAAGGCGCTTCAAGTCGCTGATTGCGTTTTTTAACGTAAACCTAAAAAAAATTAATGGTGGATCCAAAATGGCGGACTTTTTTATTTATAAACCAATATACTTTAAACTTGAAACTGGACAACCAATACAAATTTTTACTCAAGTTTAAAAAAAATATATAAAATGGATCGAAAATGGTGATTTTTCACATTCATCAACCGGTGTGTATTAAATTCTGAACTTTAAGATGTTTTAAGTCACTGAATATGATTTTTTAACGAAATGGCTGACTTTCTATTATTTATAGACTGATTTACTTCAAACTTGAAACTTCTCAGTGCTTAGGGTCACTCAATACCATTTATGAACTTGAAAAATTGAAAATGGCAGATCAAAAATTGTGGACTTGCTTATTTATAAACCTATTTCCCTCAAACTGAAAAAGGCTACTTATTACAATCTTTGACTCACATAAAAAAATCAAAATGGCGGTACCAAAGTAATATAAATATGTTCCCCCAACTTTACTGTTTATATTTTTGTCTACTATGATCGCTATAAGGTGTGATTTCAATTTTTTTAATGTGAAAATGAAAATACGATGCGGAGAGTTTTAAAAAATAATACCCATGATAAAAATCTAAAAAAATAATATATTTTAAAACTAGTAAATATTTATTAAAAAATCAAAAAATTTTGAAAATAATAATAAAAAACTAAATTAACAAAAACTTCAAACTCAATCAACTCAAACCAAACAAAAATAACGTACTAAAAGCCAACAAAATCATATTGTGTGTACCCGGTGGGTCCTATAGCAGACCTCAGCATCCGTTTGCGTTCCCGAATGTTGGCCGCGTGACGCTGCACGCGGTACGGCGACGGTGACCCGTACCCTCCTCCTCCACCTCCGTAGTCTGCTGTACTGCCCAGAGAGCTGTTGGGTGTGGTGCCAGTGCAATGGACGCTGTCTATAAAACAAATCACAGAATAAGGTGCTGAAACTAAGAACACGAAGTTCCTTCTAACTTCGTGGTCTGGTGATCTTAATTAAAACCTATATATCAAACTATTGTGTTTCTTATGCTGGGTTTACGAGCAGATATACAGATAAAAGGAAAACTAGTTTATTTTTATTGTGAACTGTTTGAACCCAAAATTGCTCTCGTGATTTTGTCTCTTTCAAAAAACGAAAATTCCAACTTTAAATTTTTCTCAAAGAATTTGGGCGACAATCGCGATTTTTGTCGCATAATGGAAGGCGGTCATACCAGAACCTGAGTAGAGTTTGAAACTCGTGGGTAATGATTGAGTAGAAATAAAATTTCGGACTTCCATTGTCTTTATTTATTTTAAACACGACGTTTCGGTTAGTAAGTATCTCTAACCGTTATCAAGTGTAAACTAAACAATCTAGTCTCTAGGGTACTACTTATACTACTTGGTGTGCAGTCAGGTGTGACGGTCCGCCCTCTTTTTAATCCTAAGACCACAAACCTACACACGGGACAGTACCTAAATTTTAAGTCTAATCATTCTGTTGCTACAAAACAAGGAGTTATAAAAAGTTTATATTTAAGAGCCGTAATATTTGTAGTAATAATGAAGAATTAACCACAGAAATTAACAACATTAAAAAGGACTTACAATAGAATGGTTATTCCGAGATATTAATAAACTCAACGATATTTAAAATTAAAAACAAACCAAATGTAGCAAATTCTTAAAATAATAATCCGTTGGGTGTTATTAACATATGTTCAAGGGATTTCAGAAAGACGAATAGCTAAACACTATAATATAAAAACAGTATTTTCTTCGGGAAATACGATAAGAAGTTTTGTAACTAAAACAAAACCAGAAAATCCCTCAAATAGTAAGGAATGTATTTACCAAATCCCGTGTAAGTGTGGTAAATCATATGGAGGTGAAACGAAACGCCCTCTTCAGGTTAGAGTAAATGAACATCTAAAAAGTACCCAATTAGGAGATATTGAAAAATCCGGTTTAGCGGATCATGTATGGTCAAATGGTTACAGGATTGAGTGGTCAGAAGCTAAAGTTTTGCATAAGGAGTCGGTCGCATTGGCGAAAACGAAAGTTTATTGAAACTGCGAATAAAGAAGTTTTCAGTCAACCAAGCACGGACATACCAAACATATCGAAACCACTCCTTAAGGGAAACAGGCGTCTTAGGATTAAAAAAGGGGGCGGGCCATCACACCTGACTGCACACCAAGTAGTATAAGTAGTAGTCTAGAGACTAGATTGTTTAGTTTACACTTAATAACGGTTAGAGATACTTACTACCCGAAACGTCGTGTTTAAAATAAATAAAGACAATGGAAGTCCGAATTTTTTTTTCTGAGTAGAGTCCTTGCTTGTATGTTGAGATATTTGGATATAATAATCCAAGTATGTCAACATACAAACAACTTTAAACCTGAGCTAAGAAGTGAGAAATGATATATTAGCTAAGAACTAAAGGGGGATGACCGCTTGAGGAAAGAAATGTCAAGGCACAGCCCCCTCTATAAGAAGCCCGATCCTACTTTGAATTTGCAACATTGTCGAAGACTGACATTTCCATTATTTTCTTGTCAGTTTAATTTTTTTGTTAATGTCACTTTAATTGAAATTTTCGATTTTTCAGTCTTTGACAATGTTGTATTTCAAAGTAGGATTAGGTTTGTGATAGGGGGGGGGCTCTGGTAAAGAAAAAGTAAACATGGATGGAAAGTAAACGGACGACGAACGCGACGGTACGGACGACGAACGCGACGTCACACACAGGCGGGTTCCCATTTTTCTCTTATCTTACATTTGAGGCATGCGCAATTACCTAGTTTGAACTTTATCCTTTACTAAAGATTAGTGTTTGACCTTAATTGTCTTCCAATATCGCAGGCTACTAGTTCCTTTATTTAGAGACAGTGTTGCCGTTGGGTGGCAAAACCTCAAAGAATTTTGTTACGTGTTGCAACATTTGTCTTTCGGTTTGAATGAGGCTTATAAAGTCTAAATAAGGAAAGCTTAAGAATGTGTAATTTTCTACCATATTTGGCCGATACCGTTACCTCAGACTCTCTTACGGAATATTTAGTAGACATGTGTTTAGCAGTTCATTTTAATGAACCAGTTCATGTGAACTAGTTCACCAAAATAAACTAGTTCACTGAACTAGTTCGTTTGAACTATTAACGGAATGGCTATCCTGTTAGTGTAGTGTTGCCAACGTCGTATTAGCCTAGCAGTTCCTTAATTTTCCGTAATCAAATCAAAATTTCAAATACCTAGTTCAGTTCATTGTAGCATGAGCGTGCCACTCAATGCAACGAAAGAGGTGATTCGACTAATTGACTAAACGAACGCCGGATTTTACTTATTAGTTCAACTCAACAGTTAATTTCTATCTGTTCGTTCGTTCCTCGTAGAAAGCACCGCGGTATCGTTCAGTATTTCACGAACAAGCCGCGTTCCTAATGCACTGTATAATGTACAGAAATAATTGGGTTAAGCCTCGCGAGAGTATTGTGTGTTGCTTCTTTATAGTTCATTTTGAACTAGAAAAGTTAACAAGTTCGTTATCCTTATTGAAGGAACTAGTTCATTTTTCGAGTTCATTCGCGAACTACCCATCTCTAATATACAGTTCTTATGAAGACTTTTGGGAATGAATGTAGGCCATTTTCTTGGAATATAAAACAATCAGTTCTTATAGACGATATTTGTTTTTGTTAAACGAAAAATCTAGTCGAACGTATTGAAATTCTTGAGTTGGTATTGCAGAGGGCAGAAAATATAACAGATTAGATATAATAATTTGAACTAGAAAAGTTAACTAGTTCGTTATCCTTATTGAAAGAACTAGTTCATTTTTCCAGTTCATTCGCGAACTACCCATCTCTAATATACAGTTCTTATGAAGACTTTTGGGAATGAATGTAGGCCATTTTCTTGAAATATAAAACAATCAGTTCTTATGGACGATATTTGTTTTTGTTAAACGAAAAATCTAGTCGAACGTATTGAAATTCTTGAGTTGGTATTGCAGAGGGCAGAATATATAACAGATTAGATATAATAATCAGATTGGCAACTTCTTATTTTGGCGATTTCGAACCTTAATGCCTTACCAGGATTGTGATGAAGACTGTTCAAATAATGAAGATTGGAATTGGAACGAGAAGCAAATGCGCAACTGGGCAAATCAGAAACTTCGTCTTCTGAGAGGTCGCCGGTGTTATAACCATATTGCATGCTGAAAATTAAGAAAAATATAATATCTAATAGTAGATGGCTTTATAGTAACAAAAAGCACCCAAATATTTCAGTACGCGCAGCACAAATTTTTTGACGCAGCTTGTGGTTGTGCATATATTAAGATTAAAAAAAGCCTGAGAGGGTCTCTCTAAAACGCAAGATCATCTCGTAATAGTCCTGATAATGTCATGAAAATGGTGGACGTAAGTCAGCGTAGCGTAGCGTAGTAACTAATTTTGAGGTTTAATATCCCATTATTGCAACGCTCGCTCACGAAATGTTCTTCAATAAATGGATCCATGACGGATCTGATACCTACCTTCCTAGCTAGCGTATTAGCACACTTCAAGTAAAGCCATGATATATCAGCCTTTAAAACAGTTTTTGTAAATATCTAAGAAACTAAAGCTCTTACTGAGTTTTTGGTTACAACACAAATTAGTGAGCAAAATGTAGTCTACTATATTCCGAAAACAGTGTATTGATACGATGCTCCGTTAAAAGGTTAGCATTGCACAATTTTTTAAAAGCAAAATTCTGGATATTCACTTCTAAGCTGGGCCCAAAACTCAAACAAAGTAGCCGAATTAAAACATCAATTAGCTGTTCAGTTTGTTTTACAGTTAGAGTTTGATGAGCTTTTTCGACTGAGACTGAGAACGGATTGCGAACCCAATCAAGATCTTCTTGCCTTGGAAAATATTCTTTGATTAAAATTTGCAGGTTCTGAAGATGGTTGCTAACCTCAGAAGTGATTTCTGCTGGTAATGGACTCTTTGATTCGAACACAAAATCATGCAGTGTTGGAAAGCACTTTATTTTGTCATGTAGTGAGATAACTGTGACAGAAGTTCCCTAACGTGATAGGTTTAATTCATTAAAGCTTGAAAAGATATCGGCAAGATATGCTAAACATTTTAGCCACTTGAGATTAGTTATTCTTGATGACAATTGAAATGAAGAGTCATTAAGGAATACCATCATTGAATCATCACCTCATTTCGCAGAGAAAGCAGGTGATTGTCCCAAACTTACTTTACTCTACTAAGAATATTTATTTGACTTACAACATGACACTATTCACTATTTCATTTTTGGGTGATAGCTAGTGATGTAAATGGAAATATTGGAAATATTTAAAAAAATATTATCTTTCATATTTTTTAACCTTAGGAAGCGCTCTTATTACGCAACGCAAAAAATAAGGATTTTTGACCCCAACCCCCCCTCGTAACGCATTTTCAGGAAAAAAACACATTAAAATAACATTGAGTGTAACGCAAGGCCAAAACTCTCCCTCCACCCCTTGGGCATTACGTAATTTAAGGATAGGCCCTTATCTTACAATTGAACAAGTTTTATTTCCGATACCATTGAAGATTTTGAGGAAGTAGACTGGCAAGACCATGTTATTGTTATGTTATTGAGTGTGATGCTGATGACAGAGATGAATGAATGCCTCTTGCTCGACTAGTGAATTGAGTAGTGTGTCAAGAATGAGATTTTTGTTGTACAAATTTGACCTTATTTCTGTATATTCGTTTGAAGAATAACTACTGATTTGTGTTCATGTTCCGGTGTTTCTTATTTTTTTAAATATTTCATTTATTTCCAATATTTCCATATATTTCCAATGTTTCAGGAAATATTTCCGGAAATATTTTTTTGGAAATTTTACAACACTAGTGATAGCACAAATATTTTTTTTAATTTCCTTGGAAATCCAAGTACCGCTTCGCGGAACCCAGTTTGAGAATCACTGATATAGATTACCAAAACTGTACTGTACTTCCAGACATACAACAAAGCTGAAATTTGGCAGATTGATAGAAATTATTACCAAAATCAAAAAACCCCAACATTTTAATTAACTTCCCTCCCCTATAACTACATGTAAAGTTTTGTAAAAGTAACATTGCCCTCGCACAAATTGATAGAAATAGAAATTTATTCATTTTAAAAGGAAACTTAACAAAGGTAAAAGCAAGGCTAAAAGCTATCGGAATAAGGCATCGCAGACGTTTTGAACATATTCCGCATATTGTAATTCCTTCCAAAAAGAAGTGAAATCATTAAAAAGTAAAGTACTCGAAAACGGTATTCCGTCAAAATAATTGAGATATTAGTATAGCCAATACACATTTCAAAATGAGAGGTTCTTACTATAGTTTGAAAAAGTTTAATAAAGACAACAAAAAGAGTACAAAACTTTAATCCAGTTTTTCTCAAAACATCAAATTTTTACATGCAGCTTTGTTATTAGGGACGGAAATATGCTTATATCTTAATTTAATTAATTTTCAGATGGAATGACCCCTCTCGTGGTGCGAAAGGTTATAAAAAAAGAAGAACAACGCAATTAAAATATTACCTAAAAAAAAACATTTGTTAGGTGATCCGTGGTGACACCTTAAAAACTTTTGTTCTGCAACATGCAAATGCCCTCCAAAATGTTTCTTTTTACTTACCTAATTGGGGGAGAAGAAGAAGAGTCTGGTAATTGACTTCTACTCATGTTTGTTAAATTTAAAGTCAAGAGTACAAAATATTATTTTTTAGATTTTTTAGTTGGTAACTTTTTTCACTTTACACATTACTGCACTGTCTGTACGAACAAGGAAGCTCATTACTTAAAAACAAATTTACCCCTCTTTTTTTTTTCGGTAGGGAAATAATGAACTGACTACTATTATTCCAGCTATGAACCGGAAACCCACAAATCTGGCGCTAAACTGATTTTGACCCCCTTGGGACTTCCGATTTATACCCTGTTATCATAATTGGTTTTTAAAATACCCGTTTAACTCTCTCTGTATCCAGACACCAGCATCACCCTGATAACTTCAATGTGGAGAGGATCAACCCTACTTGTTTGAAATCTACTTGTTTGAAATCTCCGTATGCTTTACGCCCTGAAAAATCATCCTTATTTAATATCGAAATAAAGGTGAAAGATGCTGAGCCAGACCACGTAACTTTATGTACGGTTACTAAGTATTCGTGAAAGAGTAAAAGTGTTAATTTTTATTTTAGAAATCAAATCTGCGCATATTTTGGCGGTAACAATGTTTATATACACGGTGTGCCAAGAAACTAAATTAAAAAAAAAATATATAAAAAAAATGAAAATAGGATCCAGCTTATCACACCATTTAACATTTAGCTTTTGTAGTTTTAGATATATTAGCGGAAAACTAAGGATTATAAAATATTTACCTATAATCTTAGTGGATAACAATAATAAGAAAAAAACCTGTGACGACTCTGCGCCTGTGTTAGCCCTGTCCGGCAAGCGCGGATCTGGGTCAAAATCTAGGAAGAAGTAATAGTCGACGAATTTTTTTTTGCAATATAATTTTTTTTTCTAAGCGGTGGGGAGTAATTTTCCTGCTTTCCATTATTTTATTAGGAAAAGGTGTATATTTTTTTTCTAGGGGGGGGGGGGTAATTACCCCGTTACCTCCCCCTTAAATCCGCGCTTGCTGTCAGGCTTTTTTCCTTACATGATAATCTGGTTGCCTATATTATTAAATTGATGTATTTCACATTCGATAACTATAGTTAGCGTAAAGCCAAATTTCTGGTTGTTCTTGTATTTATTTTATTATGGTTGATATAAAAAAAAATCCAATAAGTAGGCTGATGTAAAAAATAAATGTTTCAGAATGCATTTAATGTTTGTAGCTAAAGTAATAAACGGAAAAAATCAATTATGCCAAGGCAAATATCTTCTGCTTGTCTTTTTCACAAAATAATTAAAAATAAGTTACCTTCCTACTTATTCGCTAAAATCTTGTTTAATAGAAATTTACATAATCGTAACTTGCGAAATATCAATAAGATACTTATACCAAAACATAGATTAGAATTTTTCAAACATAGCTTTAGTTACTAAGTTTCTAAAGTAACTCAATCCCTGATTCTATCAAAAGTAAAAATTTACCAGGCTTAAAAAAAGTTTCAAAAAACATTTATTCAACAATTAATTTATTTTATAAAACAACAAATATTTAGCTTCAAATTTCAATAGTTATACTTATCGCTCTTATTTTTATATTATTTTTATATTATAGGTAGGGCCAGGGACTTTTTAAATTGCCGTTGTATTTTTTTTCTGTTAAAATTAATCATTTAAAGAAAACAAAAAAAATAAACTTTTAAATATGTATGCATAAAGACAGAGGTCAGGTTCACAATTTTTTTGTCTTGATTCAAACTACTTTTCCGAATTTCAAATAGGAATATTTCTTATTTTCGAGGGCGGAAATTTAAAAAGTCCCCGACTGTACATAGTTCTTTAGGTAGGTTAGCTAGGTATTTAAGATTATTCTTCTGTTTATCACAGTTGAAATTTAAGAATACTGGTAACAAGAAAACTGTTTATTTTTTTTTTATTTATAAAAGAAATGAACCTTTATTCTTCTGATAATAATAATTTAACATCTTCTGGTAAGTCCAGTGATTTCAGACTTGGCTCTGTCCTGAGTCCATATTTTTATGGATCTGAGGTAGCATACAACATATTGAAAACATCTATATTCGAAGATTTTCTAGAGCATTTTCGAGAATGATCCAATCAAAATTTTCTATAGTCCTTATTTCTGGCCTCATGTGCCTCTTCGGTTAAAAATCCAATTGGCAACATGGTAGCTGAAATTATTTCTTTCCCATGAATCAAAATCTTATAGACCGTATTAGGCATGTAATACCACCCATATAAAGAAACAAGAAGCTCGGCAGTCTGGAAACAGTATGTTCTAAACTTCTCGGGATCGCTGGACTTTAGGGTTGTCAAAATGATAGAGAATCTGTGTATTAATTCTTGGTCCACACCAGTTATTTCTGATGTTAGCCCGGGATTAGAAAAATCTTCTTGACGTATTGCCATCATGTGTTGTTCCCATTCCTTGCTTCACATAATCAACTTTGAAACCAATCCGTTCATTTAATTGTGTTTGTATTCTTTTTTTTTCGGTTTCATGGTTATTTTTCGAATCTTTGTTTGTTCTACAGCTTTTGAAATTTTGATTATATGCCACATGCAGAATACAACAACTAACGTGTCTCGCAAATTTTTGATTTCAGTTTCCACCCGATCAACTTCTTTTTTCGTACTTTCAGGTGTTTCTTTTAAAAATTCGAATTTTATTGGTCGACAGTCTTGTTGAAGAAGGTCTAGGATTTATCCAAATGGTTTTATCAATATTGTCATACTCATACAATTTTAGTGGTACTAATGATGTCAAAAACATACTTGCATCTGTCTTTTCTTTCTCGATAAATATTTGTTTGTATTCACTATGACTGAATCATCCGTCACATCCCCACTTTGAGACCAAGGTTAACGATTCACATGGTATTTCAGCTTCAGATTTGCTTAAAAGGATTCGCTTTGCTATGTGATCCAGCAAGTTTTGCAATGGTATACTAGCTGAATATTCGTTCACCTTGATATTCTCTAGATAGCATTGCTTCTTTGCTTCCAATATTTGATGGTACGGAGAAAAAATATTTGAATTCAGCTGCGTACAAGCTTTTCTTTGGGTTTCATACTGATATATTTTGAAAGTCCTGTGTCAAGAATAAAAGCCAAAGCTTTTTCGGGAGAAAAAACATTGTTCTTGGTAGTCTCTTCGCTTAAAAAATTAATCACTTACTTATGTGTGCTAGAACAGAGACGAAAAAAGAGAAACTAATTCAAACGATATTAGGCATCTAAATTAAAATCAGCTTACTTACTTTTGATTTTATTTGCGGCTTCAGTTATTAATCCTTTAGAAAACTGATCACATAACTGATTAATTTTATATCGCTTTGCTCGACTGCAACATTCCTCAAATTCTTTTTCTGGTCGTTCTCTACTTCTTTTAAGAGAATCTAAAGTTACTGTTAAGTCATTTTGTAGCCAGTTTTCATAGTTATTCAAAAATCTATCCCTTGTTCTATTAGATGCCGTCCATTTTTCCACAAACTTGGGCAAAAAATGCTGTTGAACTTCTCTTTTAAATAATTCTAAAAGTTCTGTACTTATATCAGGATTTACTGATTTTGACATTAATAATAATTTCGCTAAGTTCACGGTACGATATGCTGAAACTCGACATTTTTGTTGATCACACTTCTTTCCAAGGAAGTACCCAACTGAGTAAAATAATTCAGTAAAACAAAATCCTTTATCTAAAACGAATTTCAGGCAGACCAAATTGTTCCACTTTTTTGCAAAAAAACTTGAAAGATAACCCAGGGCAAAATGAGAAAAAATTATTCTTTTTATTTATGTATCAGAAATATCTTAATAAAAATTTTTGTTGAGAGAATAGATAAAAAACATTTGAATTGTTTTCGACTTTCAACAATAACGAAAAATTCGATGCAAAACTTTACCTTGATCTACAAAAACTGTGCTAAAATACAGACTCTAAGACCATATATAGGATGTGGGGGGAGGGGGGCGTTCTACTGTCACCCCACTGTGACATTTTGATTTCAGCCTCAAATATCAAGTAGAATTAATTATGAACTATACTCCGAATTTTCAAAATTATCCGTACATCCCGCACTTTGATAGAAATTAAATCCAGAGGGGCAAAATGGGGCGGCCAAATTTGATATCGATTGAAAGAAGAGATCTTTGCGAACAACAAAGTGTAACTAGTTGCTTGGGGCAAGCTGGGGCAAGGCACTTTGCTTTCCATCAAACTTTTTTTTTTTTCAAATTTTTCACCAACATCAACAATTAAATATTCAAATCGACCAAATTTTGAAATTTGCTTTACGGTGTCAAAGAGTCCAATTCTTCTACTTTCCAAAACCGTCATCCGTTTTAAAATGGGTGAAGACGTTCTGCGTCAAATACATTCAAAAATGTAACCCGCACACCAGTAAAAAAAATTCAAAATTTCCACTTTGCCTAAAAATTTCTCTAAAAGTGACAAAAAATTTACAAAAAAATATGTGTTTCAAGGACACCGATTGGTCCTCGATTTCAGCACAGCTAAATTTCATTCATTAATTCAAAATAAATTTAGGGTTTTTTTCATAGGCTTCAACCACTGTGTGCCGGTCCGCCATGTGTTTTTAATTAAACTCTGAGTTAAACAGGTGCACGCGTCCGCTTTGACTTGTTTACTGTGTGTTTAATAATACGATAATATATACTAATATTCTGTGACCTAATATCCTTAATACAACTGGTAAGGGGGTAATTCCTCATTATGTAAATTCAAATGTAAATCAGAGATTATGATAAACCCAACTTTTATGAGTTTTATGTCAACTTAATTTATCTTTCGAAAAATGTTGTGGTGGAGATAATTTAAGGTGCTTTTCCACCAAGCGTTATTATACCGCTTATTTCCTGTACTACATTTTTATTTTTGCCGCTACGTGTTTGCAACCCCTTAGGGTATTGATTGGGGGTGGTTGTTGTTTTTTCAGCCAATGGTGACGCTCGATTTGATTAATTTTGTATCCAAGACACGGGATTGGCTAAGGGAAGCTAAGGGATGTTTTTGACAGATGCTTGCCTTCATCGTTTAGCAACGTTGCTATGGATACCCACTTTTACTTGTTCAAAAATAAAATTCAGCCTTAAAATATTGCTGATACAGAGATAATAAAGTGTACCATGTTCATTAATTTTCAATCAATGTACACGAACTAGGCCAAGCGTTGGGTATAAAATATGGGGTTCTATTTGCAAAAGGTCGAACAGAAATGAAATTTGGTGGGATGGTAGACATAGGTCCCCTGATAGTACATCTAAGTTTGTGACCTCGTGGGGTTTCCGCTCGAGGGAGGGGGGGCATGAAAACTCTGCATCGCGGCGCTTGGAGGAAAATAGCACCGTTGGAGTAGGTGCTATAAAAAAAAGTTTAAATAAAATATGTATAGAACAAAATTGCGCACAAGTTTGGTTTTATGCATTTTTTTTGCTCCGATCAATAGTTTTTGCTTTACGGCGCGCCAAATTTGGGGGGTAGTTGCAAATTTTAACAAAATCAGAGTTTAAACGCGGACTAAAACAAATATGGCTACCAAACGATTCTGTTATATTTTTTTTCTATAAGAGTAAGGTTTTCTAAGTAAACTGATGCTTAACTCGTTACATTTGACCTTATATTATAAAAGATATGATTTTTTGAAATGCGCCCTTACATACTTGGATATGGGATGACGGATAAAAAAATTAAAAAATAAAAAGTTTTTAAAAACATAAAATCAAGATTAGGCGCAAACGATAGCTATTGTGTTCCCATTAAACATAGTAAAATTCCCGGTCCCTCTCCATTTAAGGAACAGTGTCAAAATGGCGGCGCCATCTTGAATTTTTAACTATTTTTTCCTTAATTAGCCTTTTACTCAAAAATTACAGATTTTTTAAAAAACATAAAAGAAATATTAAACCCCATTAAAAGACATATCAAATAAGAGATCTCCGAGCTACGTAAGTACTGCCCTTGCAAAGATACGCACCCTTAAACATCCACAATATGCTAATTTCTAGCACGTCTAATTTAAAAAGTTCAACCAATTTTTTTTTAAAGCCTTTTTGAAAATGTGTAGTTTACTTTTTTGTAGAAAACAAAATGTCCATTTAAACCCTATAATATTCAGCGCGGTATATATTGTGGGTCAGGGGCGGCTAGTGCATAAGGGCTGCAGAGCTGCAAGAACCTCCAAAATTATCACATTATTTGACTATTTTTCAGCCGCTGCTATTTTTCTAATATAATTATTTTATTTCTAAAATTATTGGAATTGCAGTACATTTTCCGGTCCGGTGTTGGTATAGTAGGCCTTCAAATCGCGTACGTGTGTTGAGTATGACGCCGCGCGCCGTCGTCGAAGGCCGCATTTCACAGTCGGTCAAATGAAGTTATTGGCATTGTTGCGCTGCTAAATTGCAACACAACGTAGCTGGGCGGCTAACGAGATCTGTGCTCGGCTAGGAACCCCTTCCTTCGCCCCGCACCGCACTTGCTCATGGTTTAGATAGCGAAATCTAGGCAAAAATAGAGCTGCAAAACTTGCATGAGCGGGAGGTTATGGTCGTGTTTGTTGTTTGTTTTTGTATAATTGTGACGGCAGAACTCACAAACTTTACTGTCACGAGCCGCCACTGTTGTGGGTCAAGCTCCAGTGGCGTCCCGCAAACTGGGAATCTTCTTAAAAAATCATTTTTATTAAATATTTTTTGCAATTTTCGTTAAAACTAAGCATTTTAGGAGACAAATTTTTAAAAAATATTATCAAGAGAATAAAATTTTCTTTCCAATGATGTATAATATAGTAGAATTGAACTTACAGCAAACGATACCGGGACTTCCTACAATGGAGGTTATTTACAGAAATCTTCGAAAACCTAGTTTAATTATAAGTTTTTATTTAAGACCATTAACTCTACTCAATTAAGTGTACAGCATTAAAAGGAAAATTTTATTGCCTATTATCTAGCATAACTCCTTTTTGCACAAAGTACTTTGTTTTAAAGAAAATTGATTGAGAACTTATGAATAAAACAGATTTTTAACGATTTCTGTAAATCATCCCTATTTATGGACGGCACTGTAGCGTTAGGAGTAAACTAAATTCTAGAAAGTTATACATCGCTGGAAAGAAAAATTTATTCTCTTAAAAAACTGTCATTTAAGTTTTTCATAAAGATCTTGGGTTTTCAGAAAATTTGAAAAAATCTATAATAAAAAATATTTTTTCGTAATTTTTAAAAGGCACTTTCTTTTACAAAAGCGACTGAAATGTTAACTGTAATGATAACAAAGGTTGTTATACATGTCTTAAACAAAATATCATTGTCTATAACATAGCATAAATTGTTTTTTTATCAAGAAGCTTTATTTTCTATATATAACCCCAATTTAAGGATGTCACTGTGCCTTTAGTATTAAATTTAAATCTACTAAATCATACATTGTTGAAAAGGAAATTTAGTTTTCTTAATAAAATATGTTAAAAGTAATTTCCTAGAAAGCAGAGTTTTTGCAAAAATTGTGATTTTTGAAACTGATCCCAGTTAAGCGACAGCTAAATGTTAGCCATAATCTTTAGCAAATTATGTTACATATCATCATAAGGAAAATTTTATCGTCTAATAGGATGTTTGACAGTAGTAAAAAATAAATATATATTTATTATTAGATATCTCTTTAGGTCTTGGGAATGCTTAAAACAAACTTTTTTGTTTAATTTTTTTTCAAATTCATAGTTCTTTTAATTAAACAAATTCATGGAATTCAACCAATTAGCCACGTGATTCCAAACAGGCGGTCTACCAATCAGCTGCGAGTGACGTCACAAAACAGTAAACGCCTTGAACGAACCTTAGAGTAATAAAATATTATATTACTCTAAGGAACGAACTTATTTTTTGTGTTATTTTCTTATGGGTGGTAATGTTTGCTTTGTTTTAAGTGCGAATTATCGTCCTAAATTAGATTTTATTTTGCGTTTTGCTTATAAAAAACATTTTCAATGGAAAACGGACTCTCCAAAGCCGATAGCTCTGACTTGCCAATGCTGAATTTCTTTATGGTGGCAGGCTTCTTTGCCAACAACAGTGATTTTTCTATTGCAGAATTTAGAAACGTTAAAATGTTGATGTAAGTATTCGAAGAGTTGTTTTCTATATAACTGAAAGTTTTTTACGATATTCTTCGCCTACTTTTATTCATTTAGATTTTGAGGTTAGGTTATATGTTTTGCTTTTTTGTTTAATATGCCACTTACAAAAGATTCAATTAAATACCCAATCATTATTATTTTAAGCATTAAGAAACAATCAAAAATTTTGTTTCAAAGAATTTTTATGACCCTTCATAACAAATATGCACTGCCTTGTCTTGCATATGCACTGCTCAGTCCCTACATTTAGCCTGCATGTGCACTGCCTAATCCTGCATTCAGAGGTACTCCCTAGTCCTGCCTAATAACTGCCCAGCACTGCCTAAAAATTTGTACACCTTTCTGCCTATTATAGTTGTTCACCCCTTGTAATAAACAACCTCAAAAATTTCATCGTAATTTATGAAATAGTTATATATATATTATAGACAACGTGAGAAAAATTAATAGAAACAATTTAGTTATACTCACTGAGGGTGCAAACGTAAGTTGGGTTGAGTTTAGGTTGGCTGGTTCACCACTTACACCACTCATTCAAGAAATACCCAAATTTTGAGATAAGAAATTGAAAAACGTAATTGTAAAGTTTATTGAAAGGAAATCAGTAAAAAACGATGCATACAAAATATCTAAAGTGCACCTACCTTAGTTTTCATCTAGTTGCAGTTGCAGTCATTTTGGTCGCTTGGAAGATAGGAAAAACGGGAAAATTGTAGCACTCACGGCGTTTCTTGTGCTTCTTGTCGGTTTCCCGATTGCGACTCCTCGCGCAGACTCGCGCGTGTCTCGGTGCGGTTCGGCATATACCCCGCGAAATTTGAAATGAAAAATAATATTAAAATATAAAGGTAGCCAAAAGCTGGCAAATAATTCTTGCACCAACACTCACATCAAAGTGATCTTCACAAATGTAAAGTGAAGATGTATTAGATAAGGCCCTTGGGTCTCTACGAGCAAGTTGTAGCCATTTTTTACATAAAAAACAGTAAAACACAGACCAAAAACAAATAAACACTTGAATGCCGTGTATCTGTCCGCGAGTTTACTGCGCTGTGACGTCATTGCAACGCCATGCTAGAAATGAGCGATTTAGCGGCAAATTCAAATCGGAAATTAGAAAACTTGATTTTACATGTCATGATAATATACACTATATTAATAATTTTGCGTAGCAAATTAGGGATCTTTGTATCATTCTAAACTCTTTTCTAAAATTTGTCAAATATCCTATTAAAGCGTGTAAATTTTTTCCCTAAAGGGGCTTTGTTTTTAAACAAATTGGATCAAAACCTAAAAATTTAGTAGATTTTCGACGATTTCTGTAAATCACCCACATATATGGATGCCACTGTGCCGCTAGGAATAAGGTTATTCCTATTAAGTGATACACAGTTAAAATAAAAATTTTATTGTCTATTAAAAAGTATATCCTTTTCTTAACAAAAAGCTTGGTTTCTAAGAAAATTGGTTAAATTTGAATATTTTGCTGTATTTCTTTTGAATAAAATGTGCAAGAATTCAGCATATTACGTACGTATCTTTGCAACGGTAGTACCAAATACGTTCTAGAATAAATACATGTTCAAAGAATCAAAAAGTGAAGCCCTTATAGCTGGCTTTTAAAACAATGGCAAATTTAAATTCGCGGATGCGAATTTTCAAGTTGCGCATGCGTGTGTTTTGTCATGTAGACACACAGCTGCTATTTGAGTGGAGGCCATCTTGAAATTTGCGGTGTTTTGTGTTTGTCGTGTAAAATTATGTTTTTTTCTGTAAAAAATGGAAATATTTCACGTAAAACGTGCGGATTGTGGAAAAATGTCCGGAAGAAGTACTGGAGTGCCATTCCATAGGTAACTACGTGTATTTTTCTTTATAATTTGTTAATAAATTTAAGAGTGGTTTATAGATGCCAGTAAACAGTCTTCATGGTGTCCACAATAAATCTGCACAATTAGTTTTAGATAAACTGCAAAATTAATCCACAATTTAATAAATTTTTACCCAATCAACTAGTTTTAGAGAAAAATAATATACGTAACCCTAAATATTTGATAATTGTCAAATAATGTAGTGACGTAACGGAGTATACTCCAAAACCACCAAAACTGACGCATGCGCAGTAACCGATATCCTGTTTTAGTCGAAAAAGGAACATTAAGAATTAAATAGGGTTTCTGGCTTCAAGCATCCCGTGTGAGAATGCATGGGTATGACCCATATTGTAGAAAAGTATAGGTTCTATAGTTTTATCTGATCGTGTTTTTGTCAACCTGCAGGCAGCATCTTTTTAGAGAGAATGACAGTTTTACCTTTAATTTTATACCAACATAAAATATTTACTTTTTATATATTTCTGGTTAGGAAATAAGTTTATTTCAGGTCAAAGTCACAAAAGTGTAACTGCGTATGGCAAGGACTATATGCGTAGCAGGATAGCTTTATCTGAGTTTTCCTTTTTATGTCACATTGGCAACCCTGGCAAATTTTGGAGAACTCCTGCCTTAACTATTACTAGTGGGGTGGTTTCAGGGGGGATAATAGATATAAATGGGGGCGTGCCTTTGACAGCACCCCTTGTGCAGAAAACATGTTCAAAGCGAACATCAAATGCAGACTTCTGCTTTATAACCTATACCCATATGTAGGCGATAAAACAAAAGACATTTCACAATAGGTTATACAGTGTGCAGCACCGGCGGTTCTACGGGGGGTGTACTGGGGGTAATTACCCCCCCGGAGCTCGAAAAAAATATATTAGGTATAAAGGCTGGTAGCTGCTACATGGCAAGTTGAAGGCTAAGAAAAATATTTTTGTTGGCTTTATTAGACTCCCGATAATAAGCGCATCGGCAAAAAACGCATTTGAGGAGACCTACCTAGTATGTAGCTATCCATATGTTTTTCAGTGAGAGTGAGAGATCAGAGACCCTGTATGTATGACTTACTTTAAAGAAATATCACAGTATGTCAAACATACAGGGTCTCTAGATATGACTAAACTCAATAAAAAAAATCAGAGACTATTTGACTACTGCGCAGAACTACTTTATAAATCCATATTATCATTCATAATTTTTTTACACATTTTCATAACTGCAATTTTTTGCAATTTTCAGAGTTTTGCGCAACTTATTTTGTATGCACGAAAAATTGCAACGTTTTTCTATTTAATGTTCTCGAAGTTTTTAGGTAGTGCGGTCAAAATGAACCCCGCATTCGGATTCGGCGCACCGAAGAACTTATATAGGTAGGTGTGGTCAAAGGTACAATTTTTTATTTCGTGTGCCGGTGTAAGCTTTCATAGATTTTCAAAATTTTAAATTTTTAAAATACAAATATGTTCTACTTTTTTTTCAAATTTCAAAATTTGATGAAATTTTAATATTAATACTGCCGCACCCGACCTCGGCAACCGACGGGGATCGAACCCGCCACTGTAGCAAGCGAGATTCCTTAACTCACTTGTGTTCCACAGATTAGGTAAATAAGTATAAAAAAAGATGGGACACTCATTCTATGCCTCTTTTTTTAATTCCTGACCAATCGAGCGCGGCGCTGCAATCGCCCAGCTGGCGCGGCGGCGGCAGCCGCCAATTTTAAAAATTAAATTTTGATTGCACCAAAATGTTTGCATTGTTTCATATCAAAAATGAAACAATGCAAATATTTTGGCAGTAAATTCAGAAAATAAAACTACATTATGTATGTGGGTAGGTATTTATTATAAATAACTTATTTAAAACTTTATTAAAAGAAAATTAATAAATTTTTTATTGTATAATTCAACACACTAAATATGTAATACCAGTATTATAATTAATCTCTCTTAATAATAAACATGTGAGTTCCTTACATATATTAGGGGGCAAGCTCAGTCACAATATATCATATTTTATAGAACACTTTTGTCCAGAGGTGGTTCGGTTGCTAATTTTAGTACACCATATTTGCCCAGGTAGAATATCCTAGGTCACGTAGTGAGTGCTGCTCTCTTGATCAGTTACCTACCTTAGCATACACACCAAATTACCCTAAATGATCTATCCCGCTGTTATAATTGGTCTCGTTTTTGAAAATGTGAATTGTGAACACGAGCCCCACTCTATGTGCATGTCAGTCATGTCTCCTTTGGAGCAGCTGGTAAAACAGTACCTGAAACAATATAAAATTGTAATATACAAACAATATTCTTTCTTCGGAATGTTATAATTCCTATTTACCAAAAGTGCTAGATAAGCAAACCGAACCCAGCCCAAGGTTTGAAATTTATAACCCACAATCAGAGGATAGACATCAGCGTAGCTAAGGGGGGCCTGGCCCCCTCTGTTGGATCTCAGGCTGCTCTTAATTATGTATTGCAGGGGTCCCCTGGATCACTACTATTAAAAAAATACAGATACAATATATGTGTATCACAGAAAGCAAAGACGTAGGCCGCAGCCCCCTTCAGGCTGGCCACGCCGATGAAATTGGGCCTTTTGTTAAAATAAACCATGCAAATTTATTTTATAGGTTATGTTATATACTTACTTGAGATTATTAATAAATTCTTGAATTTTTGGCTGGCCGGTAAAATTTGGTTTCCTAAATACCAAAAATGTTGGTAAAAGCCGTAAAAATTGCAGTAAAAAACGAAAAAATGGAATTCCAGAAAATTCGAGACCGATCAGCTGGTTTCTACCGAAAAGATGGGCAGTAGCGGGTTGGGTGAGGATGAGCGGGGGTCTACGGTGGCGCCGCCATCGACTGGTCAGTGAAGCTCGAGTGACCAGGCCCTGTTGTGTTCAATGCGCGAACGCACTGAGCCACCACGGCTACCCTTTCGTCTTTTTTGTGGCGAAATGGTCTAATAACCTATACTTTTCTACATAGAAGAATCGAATTCTAGAAACTTCACTTTATTTCATTGTGCACTGTTTTACTATGTGCGCTTTTTCAGTGTGCGCTTTTATCGTACCAGGTAGCAAGGTCACGTTTTTTAAACGTCAAAAACAGGTCATTTTTAATGACCATTGATGTCTCTAACCTGACTTGTAAATGACCTTTAAATTACGTTCAAAAGACACATCCAAAATGACGTCATTTTTAGACGTTTTAAAGACGTCAGCAATATGACGTATTTGGGACCAAATCAGAACATCAGACACACACACAGACACAAACCTATTTATGACTTTTTTTAAACTCGTCTGAATATATGAAATATTCCCTGCAGTTGAGAACACTGAAGGAAACTTAGACACAGAAGGTGACTCTTCTGTGACTTAGACCTGGAAGTACTGGAACAGGTACAGCGGTGTTCGTCTGTGAGGTACAGATCAAAATAGACCTATACCTAGACTTACACATCTCCACCTTGAAGCGAAGGGAGCCTCAAAGTTCGTCTTGATTTAATATTTAATTTATTTTACATAGGTACTCCCACATTCCGTATAAATCCGGTCAAGTACTGACTGGGGCACCATCTATGTAAGTATGAGTGTATGTCCCTTGGACAAAGTGTGCAGTGTGGGTAGTGACCAATATATGACGTTTTTCAGACGTCAAAAACTACACTACGAAAAGACGTCAAGTAACTGACGCCTTAAAGACAACATTTTTTGGTAGGTGACCTGCTGGTCATCCAATTTACCACTTTTCGACGAAAAAAAGACGTCATTTGATGACCCCTTGCTACCTGGGGTGCGCTTTTTGACGTGTGCGCTCTTTTCCTATGAGGATCTTTCTTGTGTGCTTTTGTCATATGAGCTTTTTTCCTGTACCCTAATTTAAAGTCACATTTTGAGCATTACCCCTCCCCTCCAGAATTTGGCTTCAGGACCGCCCTTGGTGTGCAGAGGGTTATTGCAGGGACCGCCGCACAGAGGGGCCGGGACCCATAAAAGTTACCAAAAATATGAAACTCAGGATATGAAATTTAAGTGAAAAAAACGCTTGAAAATTATCCTCCTTGCATCTCTTTCTTTATTTGAGGCATCCATGAAGAAGTGCGTCCAACAAAACAATTGATAGCGCTTGTCAAAGGTAACGTCATTTTAATTGTGTTACATATGCATTCTTTACAGTAAAATATTTGGTACTTTCAAAGGTCATTTCCTCTGTGATAGAATTTCTTAGAACTAAAAAGTAAATGGCTAGCACTAACTACGGTATAAATTTGTTTAGTATAAATTTATTTAGTTTATTTTTTAATGTTATTTAGATAATTAAATTCTTATCAAAACGTAACAGAAATTGAGTTTTGTTTTAAAACTGTACTTTCAGCTGGCTCAAAAGTTAAGGATCCATTCGAATCCATCACACACTTTTATTACTTCCTTTTCTACAAAACCTCATCTTTAATGTGGTATAAGCATTTTTTGCGGTATTTTGCGGTTTAACTCAAGAAAACGATTTCCAGAGTTTCAAGCATTTGCATATTGTGTGACATTTTAACAAGCCACATTTCCGTCTAAATGTCCCACACACTAATTTAATAAAAAAATATCACTCTGTTTATTAACAACTTTGCCTAGTTAAAAAGGGACTAAACACATTTTAGAATCATATTCTGCCAATTCTTGGGCATTTAAGCTTAAAAGATTAAGATCAGAATTGGAACTCCGTAACTATTTATTAATTTCCTAAAAAAATTGAATAAATATTTTTTGAGTTATAAGCTTTGCTTACAGTTATATAAACATATGGGCATACATACAGACAAAAAGGCAAAATCCAAAAATGCTTCAAATTATTTTTCACAAAAGCAAAGATATATAATTTTAGTAAAATCATCGCACTTTTCTTGTGGCTTTCAGTAGGATCACTATAGATAATAATTAATTATAGTTTGGTATATTGTGCGCTAAAAATGACAGTTTGTTATATTTTAATAAAGACAGAATTTAGAAATATTAGGATCGAAAATTTTTTATTTAAATAAAAAAAAATAATATGTGGATTGTTTCGAAATCAGCCGTCATGATATTTCGATAAAAGTTCGTCTTTAAATTCAGACCAAAAGTGTCAAAATGTATGTTATAGTTTAAGGAGAAGTGGAAAAAAGCTGCTAGAAATGAGTCAACTTTTATTTGAACAAACAGAAATTGGTTGGAAAGTAATTTAACTTCCAAAATTTGTCTATTACAAAGTATGTCGTCTGCTAACAGAGTTTACAGAATGCAGTGAAAACTGCACATTTGCGAAAAAAACACAATTGAGGAAATATTATATGCTGCCCAAATGGAGTTAAATCTTTAAATCCCGAAATATATAAACTTTTTAACAAAAGTAGTAAAAGAAACGGCTAACAATCAATTGTCACAAAATGACGCGCTCTTGGTTCATGTAGAAGTTGGCTTATCAAGGAATCAGAACAATCTCATCCGAGAAAAAGACAGAAGTAAATTCCCTTGCTTAAATTTGCTTTTGTTAACTGGCTGGTTCCATTAAAATTGGTGGTCGGGAATCCGATATCAAAAGACCCCAAAAAATTATTTGGCAAAATCCATCTCCATCGTCTCCCCGCTACTTCAGATTGTGATAATTATAGCGTAGGTGAGTTTGTCTTTTATTCCTTTAAATATACTTTTTTTAAATAGATCATTTTTAAATGTATTTTATTTATATTTATTAACATGGGTTGTGGGCTATCAAATTAAAGGTTATTTTACCTGATAATTACAATCAGGAAACATAAGGGTTGTTGTTTTTTTTAATTACTTTAAGTTTTAATATTAAATTTTGTTGGTATATGTAAGTACTGCGTTAGCGTACCGCACAACTCGGCTAACTGCTCGAGCGACAATAATTTTTCATTAAATTATTAATTTTAAGAATAAAAATGCGTTTATAGACAATTTCAATAAACATTATATGCATATAGAATTTTCGGTAACTTTTATGTGTCCCGGCCCCACTGTGCGCCGTCCCGCGCCGTTGCCGTGCAGAGACAAAAGAAGGCACACGAAAAATTTAGTTTCGAGATAATTATTATTTTATGACATTTTTATCTTCCTAGTCCGCGTAGCAATGGCTAGAGAAGGTATTATTTTCGACGAAAATTTTTTTTTTCAGATAACGCCAAAAATGTGTTATTTGGATATATTTTGACCTATCCTAGCAATATCGTCTTGATGTCTGTCTGTGTGTGTGTATATTATTTCTCTCCGTAACACGATAGCTCCTAAACCGCCGAACCGATTTTCATAAAATTTTCAGGTAAAATAGTGTGATGATTTTGGTTAAAATCCATTAATGCTAATGACAGTTTTTTGACAATTAAATACTTTAAAAAATGCTAACTTTTTTTTAACCGTTTTCAAGGCTAATATTTTATCATGGCTTCACTTGAAGTGTGAAAATAGGTTAGCTAGGAACGTGTCAGATCCGTCATGGATCCGTTTATTTTACCTTACGTACAGCTGATTCCAAAAAAATCTAATACTACTGGAAAAACTCGTTTTTGATTTTAAGCAGTATATAATATATCGGGTTGACATTTACATTTTACAGTAGTGTAATGAGGTCCAATAAGAGGACTGTTTTTTCCTTTTGCATGTTTATAAAATAAATAAAATGAAACTTGATAAAACCAGCTAGCAATATATTTTGGGTCGATTTCAGAAATAACGTGCTTATTTTTGTTAAATTAAATTAAATTGCAAATTGAATGTTGTTACAAATTTATGGGTGTTTTATCTGCCTGCCTTTTGTTTTTACTCTGGTAGTTTCTTTTGTATTTGTAGATGTCGTCACTTTTGTATTGTAAGATGAGATTCTATACTGTCTCTCTAGCTTTACGAAAGTATCACATTGACCATGCAGTATTCTAAAGAGTCCCTTAAGGATGAAACCGTTAACTGTCAACACTTAATAGGTGTCTATTAGATCTTGGACCTCCGTGAGTGTACAGCTTTCGAGCTGCCCACGGAAAAATGCAAGAGAAGCAAAATATTTCTATGCCCTCTTAGCCATGAAAAATTATTGTTTCTTTACTCACGGGTACTAAGCTTTACGTTCAGAGTATTTTATTTTATATAGCAAAGGAATCGAATTTTGAAAATGATATAATAGGGGTGGGTAAAATTTAAAACCCTATTTTGATTTAATACGTTGGTCGACGTCAGCGTCGTTAGGTATCACCATAAAGTAAGTAGGAAACACCATTGTCACAAATAAAAACCTCACACATTTTACGCATCATTGAGTTAATTAGGCTGAAGAGGGTGGTATTTAGAGGGTGTGCAGTGGTTTTTATGGTTTTATCTATTTATGTATACGAGCGTGCTGATCGAGCATACGTTCGAACTACTTCACACGGTCATGGCCATCTCAATTAGTCATTGTTTAATGTCATTTGTCATTTATTTTATTCTCGTTCGTCATTTTAAATGTGTGCGAAATAATTGTTGTTTAAGTTTGTTCTCACGGTCATAATATTTATTTGAACTTGATTTACCATGCTAAAAATCAAACAAGAATGAGATGAATATTTTTGATTTACCGAAAAAAATGGAGCTCAGACGAAAATTTTGAAAAATGTATATATTTTTTTGGAAAAAATGCGCCGTAGACGAAAATTTTTAGTTAAAACAAAAAAAAATAGTAAGGTTTGGAAAAATCGTGCCGTAAAACGTTTCGTACATTAACGAAACAAAATTTTTGCGCAGGCGAACATTTTGGAAAAATTAAGTACCTACTTTACGAAAACAAATGGAGCCACATTGTAAAAACAAAAAGGAAATAGTGTCTCAATCGAAAAATGGTAAATACCTAGGTACCAAAACAAGTGAAAAGTTTTGGTTGTTTTCAAAAGAAAAAGCGCTTTTAATAAATTTTGCTTATTTTTTTTTAGGAGCCTATGGTAAAACTTTGGGGGTTAAGCCCCCCCCCCCCCAGACCACCTGGTATAAATGAATAAAAAAAATGGAACGAAAAAAAAGGAATAATCTAACGGCCTTAGTTGGAGTAGGTATATATAGGTGCACATTAATTTAATGTTATAGTTCCAAAATATAATTTTCTTACATAATTCCTAAATATCGTATTATAAATAATTATCTGTCATCACCAACACCCCTTGAAAACTGACATAATCGTCCACACTTAAATATGTTAGCAAACAAATCGCAACAATGAATTAGAATGGGCCCGTGGCTAGTTCCCAGGGGGTGGCAAGAAGAGGGTGTACAAGCGAGGAAACTCTAAAATCACACAATTTTTTCCACCCCAATTAATAAGCGTGACAGATTAAAATATCGATGCAAAGGGGTCATTAAACAAATTTTGATAACTAGGCTAGGAGATTTGCAAAAGCTTTTCAATAAAAGCATCATAAGCTTCGTTCCATCAGGCCTTTCGACAGTCATAAAACCGTCCGAAAAATCCTTTTTCCGTTCCATCAGGCACTTAAACTGGTTTTGGACTCCTCTGAAATACAAGGATTGAAGACATGCGCATTAGAAATGTTTGCTTTCTCTCTTTTCTTTGTCTGTGTTTATCATATGTTGTACTGGAAAAATTGTAGGTAATGGATCGTTCATACTCGTCTTTTGTCTCTTCTTTTGTCTTGGTTTAGTCATATGTCTTGTCATAAGAAAGTTAAAACCACTGTTTCTTATGGGAGTGTTCATACAATGCTTTTGCTTTTGTTTTTGATTAGTCTTTGTCTTAAGAGTTGCCAACTTTCAATCCTTAGGACAACGACTAAGACGAGTGACAGACATCAGCTGATGTTTGTTGTTTTGTTTTACAGGGCGTCCGAAGAGCGCAAGCGCGCGGTCGAAATTTTGAATTTACCGCCATCAATCATGTTGTTGTGTGAAGATGTATGCAGTGGACGATAGGACGCTGGTGTGGATATTTTGAATTCTGTTTTTTGTTTCTGAATATTTTAAATCTTGATTTTTGATTATGAATAAAAAATTATTTGTTTTTGACAATGTTATATATTTTCGATCTCTAATCAAATTGTGACTTTGTTATTATAACGGGTGAATGTGGTACAATGATATAAATAAAAGTATTGCGGTATTGCAAATCAATGATAACCAACAATAAAAAGTTATTGATATTTAACACATGTTTTTAACAGAAAATCTCAACATAACTTCAAAATTTTATTTGCTTTTTTTTCTTTTTCGTTTTTGTTCTTTCGTGTCTGTGTTTCGTGCACAGATTAGGTTAAATAAGATTGTTTTGTGTAGAAAATAACTTTTAAAGAGGGCCTTTTCATTGAAATTGATTTTTTTTTAAGGGAGATATGACTAAGACTAATCAAAAACAAAAGACGAGTATGAACAGCCGATTTTGTTTAAGACAGCTAAGACTTATCAAAGGACAAAGACTAATCAAAAACAAAAGACTAAGACGAGTATGAACAATACTTTAAACACACACAGCTCTAGTTTACAGCACCTGAGATAAAAATATACCATAAAATTACATTTGTCTGAGAAAATTCAAGAAACAGTGAATAACCCAAAAAATTAAAATTTTTGGCAAAATAAATTGAGTTTCACAAGCAATTTTAACACGTGACCAAATGCCGGGAAAGCTACGTAAATATACAAATATTTTTTGAAATTTCCAAAAAAAAATTGAGCAACATCTGCAGCATCTTTTGATTTTTTTGCAAGAGACTCTTAACGGGACTGCGGAATGTTGTAGGTATACCACATGGAAAAAAGCTATACTGACAATACGGTAGCCTGTCTAGAAAAAGAAAAACTAGTTTAGCTGGTCATTGGATCAGAATAGAAACATAAGGGTTTACCCTGATCGCAGTAAATCCCGGTGACCTGTGAACTAAAAGTTAAAAGAAGAGGGAACTAATTTAGCACAAAACTGGTAACAGCGGAAACAATGCAAGCGGCAAAAAAAAATCGCCGTAGAAAAGGACTTTTAAAAATTTGCTGTTTGCAGGGCTTATTGTAATTGACTGATTTTTGCAAAAAAGGCACGGGAAAAAGGTTAATTTTTTTGACAAATAAATAAACTAATAAGGACTTCTCCTGTGTCTAACGGTTCTATAAGGCTACTAATTATTGGTAAGTAAGTACTAATAAAAAATTAGGGAAAATGATATAAAAAATATATATGTATATTTCTATTCTATATTACAATAAAATAAAAAAAATTGATCAAATCAGACGCCGGCGCCGGTTGGTTGGTGCAAGGCACTGACTTGACCAAAATCAATGCGCTCCAGTCATATTATTAGCAAATTAAAAAAATATAGAAAAAAAATATTTAATAACGTATCATTGGATAATATTTGCTAGTCTTCTAGGCATTGCATTTGCTAAATTTTTAAACAAATTTGGGTTTGCCTGAATGAAGTCTTTATAATGCTTGTTTAATACGTTCCATAAGGTGGTTCGAGTTTCTAGGAGTATTATTAATTTATTAGATTTTCTTGAAATAAGTCCCCACACCTTTTCGATTGGATTGGCATAAAAAAATCTTCCGGCAAAGTCTTCGTTTCCCGAAATATATTTTTCTTGGTAGCGCGTTCTTGGTAGCCGATAAACTAAAATTTGTTTCGATCATTGTATGATTAAAATATCTTTTTATCTTCATTTTCCAGAGAATAAGTTAAAGCAAAAATTAGGCGGGCTTGTTTTTTTCCTGCATTTAAATGCTGCCACACGACATCTTAATCTGGAACACCTTATTCGCCTTCGACTCGTTGTAAGTGAAAAAGGAAAAAGTCGTTGGGAAAAAGAAGTTTTTCTAAAAATTCTATTAGTTACTGATCTTCTTGGAGCGTGCTGATTTTGGGCAAGCCAGTACCTTTTCGCCGAACATTTCCCTCTTCTTCATATTTTCTCTTGATTCGCATAATTGTCGACGTGTTTTGTCCATAGTGAGCGGCTACTCCACGCACCGACCAACCGGCACCTAAATTGGCCAACATTTAAGCTTTATTAAGGTGGCTTCCCACGGTCCGTGTTTCTGCAGGCCGGGCCGCGCCAGCTCGCGTCAACGCGCTCTTAGAAGACGGTCACCTGAGGTAGCGCGAGGAGGTGCGACGAATCCGCGGCGAGTCGGTAACTTTAAAGGCGCCAACCGGCACGGCGCGTTCATTACCAAACCCGAGCACCTACCAGTAAACACAAAAATATGTAAACAGCTGATCGGTGTGGAAAGGTACATTGGCACAAACACGCCGTGGGAAGTGTTTCTCCTAAAGTCCGTTCCGATCTACGCGCCGCCCGTTCCCCCGTCGCGGCGCGGCCTGGCCTGTAAAATTACGGGCCGTGGGAAGCCACCTTTAAATTCGTAAAAACAAACAACAAGAACCGACAATGTTATGTTTTTGGCAAAAATATTTTTTAAAATACTATAGCTTATACAAAAAGATTATGTTGATATAGCTAATTAGTTCACGCTACAAAACCGGTTTGAACCATATTGCACGGATTACCTAGGTGATCCGTGCATATTGCTCCGGTCGGTACTACTACTAAGATATAATGCTTGTGCATGATAGGTATGTACCTTTTTCATTTTTAGTCTGTACTTTTCCATGTGGATTTACCTAAGCTTCAAAAACCTCAATTTGGCGCCCTTGTGGCGCAACTTTGTTAGACATCCAGGGGCCTTTTGTAGTACCTCTGTTATAGGCTATATTCTTTGTGCAAAGATACTGCTACACCTTGACCACAGCCTACCTGTTATTAGGTACAAGGGCGGATCCAGAGGTGCTTCTCGGGAGGGGCACTTTAGGTGAAATTCTCTGTTGGTAAAAAACGGTATATATTTTTTAAGCAGCATTTTAATAAATTAGTTAGAACCTCAGAGTAATAACATATAAAGAGAAGTAGTAACCCCGGTTTCGGCGGTCATTCATTCATTTGTTGGTAAACAATGTAGCTTTTCCGCTGTTGCCGGCTCCTCTGCCTCTGTAAAATTTTATAAATAATAAGTAAGGTTCAACTTCTTACCTTACCAAATTTTTAGTGCTTTGAGTTGGTTAGGCTATTTAAACCGTGCGATAATTTGTCATGCGCTTATTAGCCCGCATCGCGTCGTTTTATGCTGTGTATTTCTTATTACAATCTGCGATAAAAACTCATTTAGACAACATAATTTATGAACGGCCCCTTTTCCCACAATTTTTTCAGGACTTGGCAACAGGTGTATGACATCATATTACGGATTTCCTGTTAACAGGGCCGGGTTTTGTTTTGAGCTACTTGGACTATATCCCCGCGCTACTATTTTCCGAATACCGCATATTGATGCGACGTTCCATTAAAAAGTTAGCATTTTTTTAACTTTTTAACTGTCAAAAAACTGTCATTAGCATTCACGAATTTTGACTAAAATCTAATCAGCTCGTTGCAGTATCGAGTACTATTTTACCTGAAAATTTCATGTAAATCGGTTAAGCGGTTTAGGAGCTATCGCGTTACGGACAGATATACATACACACACAACACAGACAGACATCACGACGATATTACATAAATACATAAATACACCCAAATAACACATTTTCGGTGTTATCTCAAAAAAAAATTTTTGTCGAAAACAATACCTTCTCTAGCCGTTGCTGTGCGAGCTAGGAAGGTAAAAAAGGGGCGGGCCGACTGCGCAACAAGTAGTATAAGTAGTAGCCTTTAGACTGGATTGTTTAGTTTTCACTTGAAAACGGTTAGATATACTTACTTACTGAAACGTCCTGTTTAAAATAAACCAACACAAGAACATTTCATGTAAAAAAAGAGCCAAGTACGCGAAAATGGCATTCCGTAAAAAGAATTGAGGTAAAAGTAAGGCCAAGTTCTCCCATAAAAATTTCATAATGAACGATTTTTACTAGTTGGAAATGTTTTTCTAAACTTTGCTATTACAGCCAATCTTCTTTATGTTCAATTAGGCACTGTGCCTAAGTCATTTACAGCCGTAATAGCCAAGTTTAGCAAAACATTTCCAAACTAGTTTCTTACTTTCATTTTGAAATTTGTATTGGAGAACTTGACTTTACTTTTATCTCAATTCTTTTTACGGAATGCCGCGTACTTGGTTATTTTTACATAAAATGTTTTTGTTCTGATTTCACTTCTTTTTTAAAGGAATTGGATAATATTTAATTTTGAAAATAGTAAAATATGCGGAATATTGTTCAAAACTTTTGCAATGCCTTACTTAAAATTTTGAGGTCTTTTAATTTTTTCTCAGCTCTCTAGCGTTTCTGGAAGTGGGCAATGTTACTTTTATATAAATTTACATTTATAGGAGAGGGAAGTAAATTAAAATATTGGTGTTTTAAAATTTTTTCCTATAGTTTTATCATAGTGTCTTTCAGTCTTAAAAAGCTCAGCTCTCTAGCGTTTCTGGAAGTGGGCAGTGTTACTTTTACATAACTTTACATTTATATGGGAGGGAAGTAAATTAGAATTTTGGGGTGTTATAATTTTTTCCTATAGTTTTATTATAGTTCCTATCAGGCTGCCAAAGCTCAGCTCTCTAGCATTGCTAGAAGTGGGTAATGTTACTTTTAAATAATTTTACATATATAGGGGAGGGGAGTAAATTAGAATTTTGGGGCTTTTTGATTTTTTCCAGGGGTTTGGTCATAATTTCTATCAGTCCGCCAAATTTCAGCTTTATAGTAGGTCTGGAAGTACAGTAGAATTTTGGTGATCTATACATGAGTGAGTGAGTCAGTGAGTGAGTGGCAATTTCGACGTTTTTTGAAATTTCGTAACTACTTTACTGCTCTATAGAAGTCCATGAAACTTGGAGGGGTTGTTAACTCTATGAAGTTCTACGACTGTGCAAAGTATGAGATTCGTAGCTCTTTCCGAAGTAGAGCTTTAGATAGGTCAAATATGGGCTGAAATGTTTCAAGAAAAGATGGTACGGCAGCGCGAACTTTGCGAGGCACTACCGTGCCCTCAGATAAAGACAATGGAAGTCCAAAGTTTTATTTCTACTCAATCATTGTCTACGAGTTTTAAACAAAAGATTATTTTTTCACTTATATAATGGCAACAAGTTTAATTAGGTGGGTCCTCAAGTCGTGAACGGTTAGCCCAGATATTCCTAAGCTCTAAGGTCGACACTGACAGTAACATGTGTTTGTATTAAATGCAGTGTTGTCTTGGCCGTCGGACTCGGTATATTGAATTTTTGGTGTTTTTTTTTCTGTGTGCTGAGTTTTATTTTTGTAAAAAAGAACTTAGTTGGACGTAAAAATAAACAAGAAGTGCTATTTTTCTGAAAATACTGTGAAAATTCAGCCCAGTGTGGTTTTTTCGAGATGATTCCAGTGACGCAGCTATGTTGCCATCGCCGGGGATTCTGCAAATTCTAAGTTATTAGGAATGACCGCCACGAATAGGAAAAATTTACACGGGGCCGCGGTTTACTTCTTCTCTTTATATTATTATTACTCTAAGGTCAGAACTAAAAAGTACAATATTTATTTTGAATTTTTATTAGTAAAAACCTTACTTTTTACTAATTTTTTGTATATTCAAAAAATTCTCGGGGGGGGGGGGGGACAAGTACCCGTAGTGCCCCCCCCCCCTGGATCCGCCACTGATTAGGTAGGCTGTGCCTTAATGTCAATAGATTTTTTTGCAATAGAAGTTTACATTTTTTCTGGCCCACAAAGATTCGGACTGAACCGCGGTCGATTATCTATTACAAAGATTAATCTAGTTGGCTGCGACCTGGGACCCAATTCTTGAAATAAATCCGTATACGGATTCGGCGAAACGTATACGGATAATCACCATTCGAATTCTTGAAAGCTCGTATACGAGTTTTTCGTTCGGAAATAGAGTCGAGTGGTAAAGTCCACTCGAATCTCAATTTCCGTATACGAATCTGAGTGATCTAACCTAACATTTTTGTTTACTTTAATATATTTTTTGGTGTTTGCTTAATTTTTCTTTATTTAAAAAAAATTTGGGAGGGCTTAAGGACGCAAAGAGGTGGAAGGGGGATTTAGCCTCTTGTGACACTCAGTTTTTTTTAATTTATTTTTTTCTTGGAAATGCCTTACAACTGGGGGGAGTGAAAAATCATGAATTTTTGCGTTAATAATTTATGAATTTTTTGGTGATTTTACTGTTTTTTTTAACAGCTCTAAAAAAGAAAAATAATTTAAAAAAGTACCTTTGTAGCACATTTTCAAGAAAAAATATATAAAAGGAGCGATTTCGGGAGGAGCGGAGGGATTAAAAAGTTTCAATAAAAATTTGAGTATTGTGCAATTTTTTTGTCTTGTTTGTGTCTCTTTTAACACACTTTATCAACTATTTTGTGGGGCATTGATACCTCTTGATTCCCCCCTGGGTACAACGCCTTATCTTATTTTGCTTAATTTTTGGATAATATAAGGGCCCAACTGCTTCAAGTAGGAAAATCCTCTGCATGTAAATATTAAACCTAATCTTATACTTTAACCAGTTTCACTATTTTTTCTGACTTTTTCTATGTTGGCCAAAAATAAATATAAAAACATTATTTTTCTTTATTTACATTTCAAAGTACATAATAAGTACTTACTGTCAAGTGCATTAAAAAGCGCTATGTAATATGACTACAGTGTGAGAACAAGCCAGTTGGAATAAACTTGCTAGTCGGTTAAATTTAAGTTTTTTGAAAAAATCCATTCACATATTAACTGAGATTTTTAACCGGCAATATTTTTACAGAATATTTTTTGGACAGAACCCCAGAAAGGGGTCCACTAGCATACAACTTATTTTTTAAGATGGAATGACCCCACTTAAGGCACCTTGTTAGAAAGGGTATCAAATAATTTTTAAAAATTAACAAAAAGAAAATTATTTCTATTTTTTTATAATTTTTAGAGAATATAAGTGTCATTTAAAGTAAAACCTATAATTTTATTAAAATATAGGTGGTGGACCCCTGACAAGAGGTCCAGTAATACCAACATTTTTTTTCCAAAAAAAAGTGAACCATAATTTTTCTTTTTCAATAGGCTTTCCAACAAGGTGCCACAGGTTTTATCTTGTTGGACCCCTTTCTGGGGTTCTGTCCAAAAAAAATTCATCAAAAATATTGCTCATTAAAAATCTCATGTTTTTGGTTTATTCTAAAAAAATTTAATTTAACCTGGTAGAAAATGTATTCCAACTTGCTCGTTCTCACTGTATAAGCTTTTACGTAAGAAGTTATTATTATTATATTATAGTATTATCTTTTTTACAATAAAAACTACAATAAACTTATTAATAATAAAATTGCATCTGAGTATTTCTAGTAGGATCATCATTGCAACAGGACTGCTAGGCAAAAACTGCTTCACACCTCAAAAATGATCTTCATGTCTTCTCTGAGAAACCTGTAACAAAGTTTTTTCAATGCGTGTACCACAGCAGACCTCACTGGATCCGTATTACTGGCAGGATTTTTATATATATCCTTGTTTATAACTTTTGAAAAACAAAGACATCTACAAAAATAATGTTCATATTCAAATCAAATCATACTGATCATATGAGGGCTGCTTTAGTCTACAACAGTTTTTAATTTTTTTTGAGTTAATTGACAGGTAAAGACATTCAAATTTAAACAAAAAAATGGGTTTTTTGAACAAAGGTTACTGATTTTGTTAATTTTTACTTGAAATGTTTATTATGCTTAACAAAAAAATGGGTTTTTTGAACAAAGGTTACTGATTTTGTTAATTTTTACTTGAAATGTTTATTATGCTTATCGGCCTAAAAGGCAAAACTGTTCTATTCTCAAAAAGAAACTGAGAAAAAAACACTGGGAACAAAAAATTAAATTGTTTCTATTGTATACTACAGACAAAATACAAACTCCAAATGTTTCAGTAAAAACCCCTATGTTACTTAACACTTGTCCAATTTTTGTCAAAGCATGATGTATGAAAGTTCGTCAAACACAGGCCACTCATTACAAACAAAGCCTCAAGTTCAAGACCCCTTTAGAATACTTATGAAGTTTATTTGTTTTCTTTTAAGCAGTCTCAAAATTCAACTGCGAATTTTAACCCCAAATTTCCACACTTCAAAGAGGCTAGATGTCCCTAGGCCCCAAATTTCCATGACTATAATTTGGTACTTACCGTTACCAATGATTACACAATCATTGCTGTTACCAAAATAAAACACAGCTTCTTCTATTAAAAAAAAAACATATCGTGAAAATAAATCACTCTAAAAAAAAAATTCCAAAAACAAAAAATGTAATTTCAATCTACTGTCAACCTTACTTCATCGCGGCAAGTTTAGGCGCACATACCGGCGTTAGTTTGGCCAAAATTATACGAAAGCAGCGTTGCCAAGTAGTTTAGTCGAAAAAAAAGTCGTACACGGAATTGGCGTTCGAGTGGCATTCAAGAATAGCTATTTTTCCAAGCACTCGAAACTACCATTCGAATTTTACTCGTAACTACCATTCGAATTTTACTCGTATACGACAAAAAATCCGAGTGGTTCAAGAATTGTGTCCCTGGGCACACGTTTGTGCAAGCCTGAAGAGGGAATGCTTGACGTAACCATCGAAGAAATAACTGTATTTAAATAATAGCAGTTGCCATTGCGACAGACACGTCTTACACATGCGCTTTAAAAAATAGAATCAAGGGTTGCTTGATTTTATTTTTATGTTGACCAATTTTCTCAAGCATATATAGTTAATGTCCGAGAAGAGCCAACGTTCATATTGCCTATATCCACTCATCCTACAGCGCCTACGTATATGGTTTAGGCCAAATAATTTTGCCTAATTGAAAGGCCACACTTCCGTCATACACACAGCTCAATATGTCTCATCCCATCATTGTCCCTTTGTTGCCCTGCTTATTCACCAAAAACGCCGCGCGCCGGTGCCGGAGGCGTCAAAGATATGTAGGGGAGGTTGGGGAAAACTGGGCACCCTAAGGTTTGCAGTACATTTTTTAAAAAACTATAGTGAATAGAACAAAACAAAGAATTTTGCCTAAATTTGACAACATTTCTTTATGATAAAAAATATAAAAAAAACTTAAATAACTAATACTTTTTTAAAAATTAGAAAAAAAACCTTGCTGTATATAAAAAGCTCATCTTGACCCACCCGTGGGGCAAGATGGGCTTTTGTGTGAGGCAAGATGGGCAGCTATTAAAAACTCCTATTATTTACAAAAATCACAAATGTAATTATCGTCATCTTCTTCCTTGTCTTCGCCCACACAGGAACAATGTGCTAGTCTTTGACATTTGACCCATCCTTGAGTTTCTGAGTATAGATAATCACAGTAAAGGTAGGTGGCATCATCATTATTGTTTGAACCAGATTCTTTGCTGGAGATTTTGATTTTTTTTCTTCTCGTTTAAAATATTTCTTTACTTTTTTTACAGCATCTTTTCTTTAGGGTTTTGGTTGCATTTAGTGAGTCTTCGGGTTCCTCTTTGTAAGCGTGCTGGCCAAAACTGTAGTTGACCACTTTTTGCGAGTCGTCTTTCCTTTATTTGTTTGGTCCGTATGAGGATAAGCAGTGGCGCACCCAGGATCATGTCTTGGGGATCTTTACCAAACTATCAGGGTTAAGGGCACTTATGCTATTGAACAGATTTATGTTGTCATTTCTTTTCTAGTGATCATAGATAACGAGTAGTAGACCGGTGCCCATCTTGCCCCCATGTGCCCATCTTGCCCCGCTCTCTCCTATGTAAGGATTTTTCTTTGGCTTTATTGTAGATCTTAACTGACTTCTACCTCATGGATATCAACTCGTTAAAGTTATTGCGCGTTTTAAACAATGATAAATGATGCATAGTTTAACCAACTAGTCAGAGCATATTATTTTAAAAGACTTTCCGTTTTCGGTCTAGAAGCAAATTACTTTTTGGCAACAGACCCCTAATTTGACCCCGCTGAATCCGAATATCTCTGTTGCCAACTCGAAAAATCGACAGGGACGGAGAAAATCCCCCCAAAAACCTGTTTTTTTTTTTCAGTTTTATACAATTTTCTCGAAAACGAACCTTTTTATCAAAAATTGCAAAGAACAGTTTTTTGTGGAGAATAAAGTTCCCTTTCCAACGATGTATTGGTCAATTACGTTAGGAAAAGCATGTAGCTCTTCAGTGGCGTACGTAAATTGGGATTATTATACAAATGTTTATTATTATTATACTACACTTTTTAGGAAAAAATATATAGTATACTTTATTGTAGAACATAACATTTTCTTTTAAAAACTTTATTAAAATGTCGGGTTGTTGCCATATTTAAGGCTTCAGGGGCGTACTAATATAAACTTATTTTCAAAAATAACTGAAATAATCAGTTTCTAATGCATATTTAAATATCTTTTCTAACTAAGATTTTCAGAAAAAAATGTGCCTTTATTCTTTATTGAGGATAAGACAATTTCTTTTTAAATGATATATTACAAAGTGAGGTTAATACCTACTAAAATAAAATGTTTCCAAATTAAAATAAATTGTTTTTTGATTAGATTAGATATTTTGATTTATCTAATCCCCCTAAGCAATATTTTGGTTATTTTTTTAAGCATATGGAACTAAAAATAAAAATGGTGAATCTTATGCAACGGTTTGGGGGGGAGGGGTGCATAATCATAATTAATAAGAACCTGTTAGAAATTTGAAATTGAAATTGAAATTGAAATTGAAATTGAAATTGAAATTGAAATTGAAATTGAAATTGAAATTGAAATTGAAATTGAAATTGAAATTGAAATTGAAATTGAAATTGAAATTGAAATTGAAATTGAAATTGAAATTGAAATTGAAATTGAAATTGAAATTGAAATTGAAATTGAAATTGAAATTGAAATTGAAATTGAATTGAAATTGAAATTGAATTGAAATTGAAATTGAAATTGAAATTGAAATTGAAATTGAAATTGAAATTGAAAATTGAAATTGAAATTGAAATTGAAATTGAAATTGAAATTGAAATTGAAATTGAAATTGAAATTGAAATTGAAATTGAAATTGAAATTGAAATTGAAATTGAAATTGAATTGAAATTGAAATTGAAATTGAATTGAAATTGAAATTGAAATTGAAATGAAATTGAAATTGAAATTGAAATTGAAATTGAAATTGAAATTGAAATTGAAATTGAAATTGAAATTGAAATTGAAATTGAAATTGAAATTGAAATTGAAATTGAAATTGAAATTGAAATTGAAATTGAAATTGAAATTGAAATTGAAATTGAAATTGAAATTGAATTGAAATTGAAATTGAAATTGAAATTGAAATTGAAATTGAAATTGAATTGAAATTGAAATTGAAATTGAAATTGAAATTGAAATTGAAATTGAAATTGAAATTGAAATTGAAATTGAAATTGAAATTGAAATTGAAATTGAAATTGAAATTGAAATTGAAATTGAAATTGAAATTGAAATTGAAATTGAAATTGAAATTGAAATTGAAATTGAAATTGAAATTGAAATTGAAATTGAAATTGAAATTGAAATTGAAATTGAAATTGAAATTGAAATTGAAATTGAAATTGAAATTGAAATTGAAATTGAAATTGAAATTGAAATTGAAATTGAAATTGAAATTGAAATTGAAATTGAAATTGAAATTGAAATTGAAATTGAAATTGAAATTGAAATTGAATTGAAATTGAAATTGAAATTGAAATTGAAATTGAAATTGAAATTGAAATTGAAATTGAAATTGAAATTGAAATTGAAATTGAAATTGAAATTGAAATTGAAATTGAAATTGAAATTGAAATTGAAATTGAAATTGAAATTGAAATTGAAATTGAAATTGAAATTGAAATTGAAATTGAAATTGAAATTGAAATTGAATTTGAAATTGAAATTGAATTGAAATTGAAATTGAAATTGAAATTGAAATTGAAATTGAAATTGAAATTGAAATTGAAATTGAAATTGAATTGAAATTGAAATTGAAATTGAAATTGAAATTGAAATTGAAATTGAAATTGAAATTGAAATTGAAATTGAAATTGAAATTGAAATTGAAATTGAAATTGAAATTGAAATTGAAATTGAAATTGAAATTGAAATTGAAATTGAAATTGAAATTGAAATTGAAATTGAAATTGAAATTGAAATTGAAATTGAAATTGAAATTGAAATTGAAATTGAAATTGAAATTGAAATTGAAATTGAAATTGAAATTGAAATTGAAATTGAAATTGAAATTGAAATTGAAATTGAAATTGAAATTGAAATTGAATTGAAATTGAAATTGAAATTGAAATTGAAATTGAAATTGAAATTGAAATTGAAATTGAAATTGAAATTGAAATTGAAATTGAAATTGAAATTGAAATTGAAATTGAAATTGAAATTGAAATTGAAATTGAAATTGAAATTGAAATTGAAATTGAAATTGAAATTGAAATTGAAATTGAAATTGAAATTGAAATTGAAATTGAAATTGAAATTGAAATTGAAATTGAAATTGAAATTGAAATTGAAATTGAAATTGAAATTGAAATTGAAATGAAATTGAAATTGAAATTGAAATTGAAATTGAAATTGAATTGAAATTGAAATTGAAATTGAAATTGAAATTGAAATTGAAATTGAAATTGAAATTGAAATTGAAATTGAAATTGAAATTGAAATTGAAATTGAAATTGAAATTGAAATTGAAATTGAAATTGAAATTGAAATTGAAATTGAAATTGAAATGAAATTGAAATTGAAATTGAAATTGAAATTGAAATTGAAATTGAAATTGAAATTGAAATTGAAATTGAAATTGAAATTGAAATTGAAATTGAAATTGAAATTGAAATTGAAATTGAAATTGAAATTGAAATTGAAATTGAAATTGAAATTGAAATTGAAATTGAAATTGAAATTGAAATTGAAATTGAAATTGAAATTGAAATTGAAATGAAATTGAAATTGAAATTGATTTAAATTGAAATTGAAATTGAAATTGAAATTGAAATTGAAATTGAAATTGAAATTGAAATTGAAATTGAAATTGAAATTGAAATTGAAATTGAAATTGAAATTGAAATTGAAATTGAAATTGAAATTGAAATTGAAATTGAAATTGAAATTGAAATTGAAATTGAAATTGAAATTGAAATTGAAATTGAAATTGAAATTGAAATTGAAATTGAAATTGAAATTGAAATTGAAATTGAAATTGAAATTGAAATTGAAATTGAAATTGAAATTGAAATTGAAATTGAAATTGAAATTGAAATTGAAATGAAATTGAAATTGAAATTGAAATTGAAATTGAAATTGAAATTGAAATTGAAATTGAAATTGAAATTGAAATTGAAATTGAAATTGAAATTGAAATTGAAATTGAAATTGAAATTGAAATTGAAATTGAAATGAAATTGAAATTGAAATGAAATTGAAATTGAAATTGAAATTGAAATTGAAATTGAAATTGAAATTGAAATTGAAATTGAAATTGAAATTGAAATTGAAATTGAAATTGAAATTGAAATTGAAATTGAAATTGAAATTGAAATTGAAATTGAAATTGAAATTGAAATTGAAATTGAAATTGAAATTGAAATTGAAATTGAAATTGAAATTGAAATTGAAATTGAAATTGAAATTGAAATTGAAATTGAAATTGAATGAAATTGAAATTGAAATTGAAATTGAAATTGAAATTGAAATTGAAATTGAAATTGAAATTGAAATTGAAATTGAAATTGAAATTGAATTGAAATTGAAATTGAAATTGAAATTGAAATTGAAATTGAAATTGAAATTGAAATTGAAATTGAAATTGAAATTGAAATTGAAATTGAAATTGAAATTGAAATTGAAATTGAAATTGAAATTGAAATTGAAATTGAAATTGAAATTGAAATTGAAATTGAAATTGAAATTGAAATTGAAATTGAAATTGAATTGAAATTGAAATTGAAATTGAAATTGAAATTGAAATTGAAATTGAAATTGAAATTGAAATTGAATTGAAATTGAAATTGAATTGAAATTGAAATTGAAATTGAATTGAAATTGAAATTGAAATGAATTGGAATTGGAAATGGAATGATGGAAATGGAAATGGAAATGGAAATGGAAATGGAAATGGAAATGGAAATGGAAATGGAAATGGAAATGGAAATGGAATGGAAATGGAAATGGAAATGGAAATGGAATGGAAATGGAAATGGAAATGGAAATGGAAATGGAAATGGAATGAATGGAAATGGAAATGGAAATGGAAATGGAAATGGAAATGGAAATGGAAATGGAAATGGAAATGGAAATGGAAATGGAAATGGAAATGGAAATGGAAATGGAAATGGAAATGGAAATGGAAATGGAAATGGAAATGGAAATGGAAATGGAAATGGAAATGGAAATGGAAATGGAAATGGAAATGGAAATGGAAATGGAAATGGAAATGGAAATGGAAATGGAAATGGAAATGGAAATGGAAATGGAAATGGAAATGGAAATGGAAATGGAAATGGAAATGGAAATGGAAATGGAAATGGAATGGAAATGGAAATGGAAATGGAAATGGAAATGGAAATGGAAATGGAAATGGAAATGGAATGGAAATGGAAATGGAAATGGAAATGGAAATGGAAATGGAAATGGAAATGGAAATGGAAATGGAAATGGAAATGGAAATGGAAATGGAAATGGAATGGAAATGGAAATGGAAATGGAAATGGAAATGGAAATGGAAATGGAAATGGAAATGGAAATGGAAATGGAAATGGAAATGGAAATGGAAATGGAAATGGAAATGGAAATGGAAATGGAAATGGAAATGGAAATGGAAATGGAAATGGAAATGGAAATGGAATTGGAAATGGAAATGGAAATGGAAATGGAAATGGAAATGGAAATGGAAATGGAAATGGAATGGAAATGGAAATGGAAATGGAAATGGAAATGGAAATGGAAATGGAAATGGAAATGGAAATGGAAATGGAAATGGAAATGGAAATGGAAATGGAAATGGAAATGGAAATGGAAATGGAAATGGAATGGAAATGGAAATGGAATGGAAATGGAAATGGAAATGGAAATGGAAATGGAAATGGAAATGGAAATGGAAATGGAAATGGAAATGGAAATGGAAATGGAAATGGAAATGGAAATGGAAATGGAAATGGAAATGAAATGGAAATGGAAATGGAATGGAAATGGAAATGGAAATGGAAATGGAAATGGAAATGGAAATGGAAATGGAAATGGAAATGGAAATGGAAATGGAAATGGAAATGGAAATGGAAATGGAAATGGAAATGGAAATGGAAATGGAAATGGAAATGGAAATGGAAATGGAAATGGAAATGGAAATGGAAATGGAAATGGAAATGGAAATGGAAATGGAAATGGAAATGGAAATGGAAATGGAAATGGAAATGGAATGGAAATGGAAATGGAAATGGAAATGGAAATGGAAATGGAAATGGAAATGGAAATGGAAATGGAAATGGAAATGGAAATGGAAATGGAAATGGAAATGGAAATGGAAATGGAAATGGAAATGGAAATGGAAATGGAAATGGAAATGGAAATGGAAATGGAAATGGAAATGGAAATCGAAATCGAAATCGAAATCGAAATCGAAATCGAAATTGAAATTGAGATTTTAATGGAAATTGAATGAAACCCGTAACAAAAATAATATTTTTTGGTAATTTTTGCAATTTACGGACGCCCCTGGAGAGTTTTCTATACTGTGGGTCACATTTTGTGACACACTGTTTAAAAGAACATTTTATTATCGGGCCGGCCGCCGAAGCCATAAAAGGTCGAAAGTACAAAAGGTCGAAAAAAAATCGACAAAACAAAATATTAAAAATACAAATTTACCGGATCAAGTCGAATTGACCTGTCCAGTCGATGTGGACCCGCGGCCGTACATTCGATCTTTTGTACTTTCGATCTTTTGAACTTTCGACCTTTTGTTTTTTGATTTTTGTACTTTCGACCTTTTGTATTTTCGACCTTTTGTACTTTCGACCTTTTATCCGCCGCTCTTTATTATCCACCGAAAAGCTAATAAGACATAAAATTGATAAGTTTGGATTGATCTTAAATAATTTCTTTAAATTAAGAACACCACTGGAGCGGTATATATAAAATAACTTCCACTTTGTTATACATCGTTTGAAAGGAAATTTTATTGGCTATGACGAAGTATACAACACATTTTTTGATAAAGAGCTTGGTTTTTAAGAAAATTGAATAAAACGTATGACAAACATGTTTTTTTTTAATGATTTGTTGAAATCACCCCCTTTGACGGACGTCGCTGGAGAGTTTGCTATAAGTCAAACCTCACCGTGTTTCACATTTTTAAAAGGGAATTTTCCTGTCTACAAAAAAGTGTACAACAAGTTTTTTCATGTTAAGCTTAGTTTTTGAGAAAATTAGATAAAACCTGTAACAAAAATGGTTTATTTTCTGTTTTTTCAAAATTAATTTAATTTACGGATGCCCCTGAAGTTTTATTTATACAACCGATTTAATCATGTTATACGTCATTTTGAAGGAAATTTTATTGAGTATACCAAAATGTAATACATGATTTTCTGTATATATTAGTTTTTAAAAAAATTAAATAAATCTTGGAAAAAACATAGTTATTTTATCAACTTTTTTTAATTACTTCAATTAACGGACGACGCTGGAGAGCTAGTTAGGCTAATAACTTTATTAAATTATACCACGTGGAAAAGGGAATTTTATTGTCTACAATAAAGTATATTATACATTTTTCTCTTAGAAGCTTAGTTTTTAAGAAAATTTGAAAAAACCTCAAACTTTCAGATTTTGGGGGGTCTGGGGGGGTTTTTGGAGGTTTTTCCAGCCATTTAAAAATGAAATAATATGTTATTATTTTTTAATTATACAAATATATATTTTGAATGTACACCTGTGACAATTTAGGCTTTCCAGCGGCAATTTAAAATTTCAAATTTTGGCCGCCATCTTGAATATCTCAGCCCCTGTCAATATTTCTTGTTGGCAACAGGGTTATTCGGATTCAGAAAACGCATTTTTCCCATGTGTACAAAGGATCAATACTTAAAACAGCATCTTTGTTGTAAACTAAATCGTTTAACTTTTTTTAAAAATTACGTTTTTGTTAACATTGCGGCTTATGGGAAAACGCTTTGTTTGTCCTATGGCAACCATCTTGGATCGAAAAACAGCTGATCGTGACAGTTCGTTAGACAAGCTAGTAGCATTAGCTTCGCAGGCTTGAAAGATCAAATATGGAAAGAAAGTTATTGATCAAACGGCATTTTATCAATGTCCAACAATTTTTTGGTTTTATTCTAATAGAAAAGGGGTTGATAAATTTAAGAAAATGAAAAACATGAAAAATATTTGGTAATTTTTACAATTATGTCGGCTTAGAACGTTTTTCTACGTTGTCCGACGCCTATTCTCCACCTCCTTCGATCTTGACAATTATCTTGTCAGGTTTTTTGAGTCATGATCTTTGGATTGACTGTTGCCATTCTAGGGTCACTGCATCCTGGAAGCCTGGCGTCTCCCAGGGGTAGCGACACGAGTGTTAAAACCGTACTCAAAATTCCATAGACGTTCGTAAAAAATACTCATTTTTATACAGTCTGAGAAAAAAAATGTTTTAATAAAACCTAAAAAGAACTCCTTTTTATACAGCTTAAGAAATAAAAAATATGTTCCTTTAGTTTTTGGGTTATGAATATTTATTGTAGGTATATTTAATGTTAAAAATCATTTTCTTTTAAATATTATTTGTGTTTTTTATATAAAAATAATACATAATAAATAAACAAACAGGACAGAAATACATGTGTATGTTAAATGTTTATTAATAGTATTATAATATATCAAGGGATAAAATGAAGCTTTTATCACGAAGTTTATACGCTATTTTTGGCACTGTTTAGTTTATTTTTCAAGTTTTTTCCCATTTTTTGGGTGTTTTTAGGTTTTGTGTTTTTTTTAGTACCTTTTTATGGTTTTCGTAAGGTTCGGCTTTAATTACTTATAATTTTATAGTACATTTCATATAAATATATAATATTATTGTTCGAAAGTATAAACTTCGAAAATCATTTTCTTCAAACCGAAAATTGTTCGAAAATATTTTCTTTGAACAAAAGATCGAACAATCTTTCCTCGAAAGGAAAATTATTCCAAAACGTTTTCTTCAAACAGAAATTTTTCGAAATCATTTTCTTCAAACGGAAATTTGTTTGAAAACATTTTCTTTGAACGGAAATTTGTTCGAAAATATTTTTTTTAATAGAAATTTGTTCAAATACATTTCTTTGAAAACAAATTTTTCCAAATTAGACCTGGCTTGCCAAACTTAACACAACTCATATAGTTCGACTAATGGGATCTTTTTCTAGCAATTTTTGGAAACAAAAACCTGACTTCTTTCCCGGGATCCTAGAGGGTGTAAAACCAAACAGAGCCAACCAAAACCTATTTTCGAAAAATGATTTCCCTAAATTAACTTTCCGGTCCTCATTTTGGAAGGTTGAAATCGGTGTTACTCTAACCTTTCTCAATTGAGCACATCAAGGGGTATCTGGACCGGTTCGGATACGTTTGCGATCAATTGACAAAGTTTAGGAAAATACCAATTTCGACCTTCCGAAGGAGGAAAGTAGACAAATTTTCAGACAGTTTACGATCCCGGGAAAGAAGTCAGGGTTTTTTTGAAAAATATGTTAGAAAGACCTTGCCTTAGTCAAACCCTATATGAATTGGGTTAGGTTTGGAAATCCAGGTCTAGAGCGTCTTTTTTCGAGAAGCTTGCTTTAGACGAAAATGTTTTCTATTCGAAGAAAATGTTTTTGAACAACTATTGGTTACCAACAAATTTCCCTTCGAAAACAAATTTCCGTTTAAAGAAATAGTGTTCGAACTAATTTCCGTTTTAAAAAAATGTTTTCGAACAAATTTCCGTTTGAAAAAAATGTTTTTGAACAAATTTCCGAAGGAAGAAAATTTTTTCAAACAATTTTCCGTTTAAAGAAATGGTTTTCGAACAAATTTCCCTTTAAAAAAAATGTTTTCGAACAAATTACCATTAGAAATCGTTTTCATAAAAATGTCCGTTCGAAGAAAACCGAACCGAACCGAACCGAACCGAACCGAACCGAACCGAACCGAACCGAACCGAACCGAACCGAACCGAACCGAACCGAACCCAAAAAAATACCCACCTTATTGCATGTTGATTTTTTTAAAACTTTTCTATGAGTGTGTGTGTGTGTGTACCTGTGTGTCTGTTACTTTGTTTTGCAATCATTACAGTGTAGCTACTTTTGATCTTTGTTTGGACCTTTTGTTTTTCAATCTTTTGTATTTTCGACCTTTTGTACTTTCGAACTTTTGTATTTTCGACTTTTTGTACTTTCGACCTTTTCTTCGCTGCCCGCTTTTTTTTGAACACTAATAAAAATAATAGTAGGTATATTATAAACCTAGCACGTACAGTGTTTACTTTTAATCCCACGGCGGGAATTTTCATGCCCGACCGGAAGGAGGGCTATAATTTGCTAAGTGACTAAAAGGGACTTTAATGCCAAGGTTTATTTTTATATAGTAAAAATAATAATAATCATAAACTAAATAAATAGGTATTAAACCACTTACCGTACTGTAGTATTAGCATGTCAACCCCCCGTTTATAATAAAACAGTGGGCAGTGATGGTTGTCATGGCATTACATTAAACAAAAGTCAGTCAGATGCTAACAAACAATGTGGAAAAAATTATATTTATTTCATAACAAACTAAATAAGTTTAGTCGAGAAAAAGTTCGAATTGAATTTCTCGAAGATGGAAAAAACAACGGACCAAAGAATAAAGCATAATCTTACTTTGAGATGGGCATGGAAAAGGCCACCGAATAAAGCAGTTTTCAGTACCGAAAATGATGCAATAAACAGAATTTCGAAAATTTCACCGAAAAGGTATTCCTGGTTTACATCCTGGAGAAGTCTAGAAAGTTAAATGCTTTGTTTATATGGAAGCAATATTCTATGCCGAAGGACACAATAACAATCGAAACGAACCAAGTCATCAGCAAAGTACAGTAAGCTACGGCAAGCTAGAAGCAACAAAATAAACGTTATCGTGTATATATTTTGATTCCTTTTTGTTTTTTGTATTATGATAAAATAAAATAATCCAAAAACCTATATTTTGCCTTTATGATTTTAAAGAAATTACTTTTAATCACTGGGGACATGAAAAAAGGGGTTAAACTTACACTTTTATTCCCTAGAGAGCATAAAGAAGTTTATTAAATGATACAAAACCCAACATAATAGTTTTCTATATTTTAGAATATATATAAAACATGCAAACTATATTTTTGGTTTTTTGCACTGTGTGGGTCCTAACACAGGGTCCTAATAAATATTGAAATCAGAAAAAACTTAGTTTTTTTTTAGGTTTGTTTATTTGGACAGTCAAATATTTATACACCGGGTGTAACGGACAGTTCTTTACGTAACATTTGTAAACAATTTAATTTTTTTGAACATAAAAAAAGCTACGCTCCTGACAGTGTCAGATTTGCGTTTTTCGAAAATGAGGTTATGTTTGGTGTCGCTACCCCTGGAGACGCCAGGCTTCCAGGATGCAGTGACCCTATGCTATTCCGGTTTAGGACGCCCACTTTTTTTGCACCCTATTTGTTGCCAATCTAGGACCTGCGTTGGTAATCTTTCATTATGTTGTATAATGTCATATGCCATGTGTTCGGTCCTCAGTACATTCATTTCGTGTGGATGTTAGAATTTAGTTATTTTATTTTTACTTTTTATTGAATAAGATATTTTTTGTCTCACTGTGTAGAATTGGGATTTGTCCACCTTAGCTGTAGCTTTTAGAAAAATATAATGAAAAATCAGTGTGAATTTAGTAGTTCAAGGGGATCTATCATATCAAATCCCTATTCAATCACACGGTGTGCAATCAAGCGAAGCATTTTTTAGTTAAATAATTTTAAGTAAATTAGATTTACGAATTTTCGCGAGTGTTTTCCCTCGTCCTCCCTTCCTTAAAACCTCTGTAATGGAAACCCCGCAACAGAACTGCTGAAGCCAGGATAAAGGCGGCCGCCCATCGACCCCACAACGCAGAAACGAACAGTGAGTAGAACAAAACCATTTATACAGTCCATTTTAAATCTCTCCTGAGTAAATTACTCAACACCCCACCATTTTGGTCCTTTTCGCCAGATCCTTTCTAGCGTTACTCCTACTTTACTACCCTAATCGTCGTTTTTTTTATATAGTAGGTAGACTTTTTGATAAAAATACATAGTGACTTTGATCCGCCTTTCACTAAACTCAAAGTTAGGAGTAAACTAATCGGCATATAGTCATTAACATAAATTTTTAGAGTTCTTGCTGTAAAACATTCACACAAAATTTCCAATTATAGGTCGTGCATTTATTCAAATTGAATAGAAATCAATTTCTTTATCGCCTTTTTTTTTGCTTTGCTTCGAAGCAGGCAGTTAGCAGCCGCTTAGTAACGGGAATGGATTCCCATATAGTATATAACGTATAGTCGTCTCATTTAGCTTTTGCTTCACCGTTGATTTCACACTCGTAATTAGAATTTAGCCACACTCCATATTATAATTTACTGTATGCATTGCTTTAGTACTGTGTCCAGCCATTAGAATACACAGTGACCCGTATAAATTGAAAATTGTAGTAGCTTTTTTCTGAAACCATAACATAATTAATTATAGATGCTAATTAGGTAAATAACTGATAAAATTAATTGCGTATTTAGTAGTAGGAGCATCTTTTCTTAAAATTTCCAATTAATTGCTCAATTTATTAGTTGAGAAAAAATAGTAGAAAAATTTTGTTTTCAACATTTTCAACAAATAGTAGCATTCGTTTACCACGTTTAGACAACTTCATTAAATTGGTAGTTAGTAGATTTCTCGCCATTTATTAAGTTTAAAATTTAGGAAATAAATAATTTTTTTTTTTAATTTTTTAAATTTAAAATATAAAACAGATTTTTTGATAATTTTTAATTTGGTTTAATTATTAAGCTACAATGTCAGATAAAGTTAGAAAAGCAACAAACTTAAGACTGAGTGAAATTAGTCGCATGACTGAAATATACGATTTTGCTATAAAAGCTGAGACTGATAGCAAATATCACGCTTCACTCAAGGTTCGCTATCAAGACCTAGAACAAATTAGAGATGATTTCAGTAAACAGCATAACATTTTGATAGGTTTATTAGATGAACAGGATGATTTTCAAGCTGAAGATAAAGTTCGAGCTGATTTTGAAAATAAATTCTGGCATATTAAAAGCATATATTTTAGCTTATTTTCTTATACAGCTAGTGAAACGCAATCTTCTGTTTCCTTATCACAGGCACCTCAGTTTACTAACAATCTTAAACCTTTAGATTTACCTATTTTTAGAGGAGATGTAACTTCATTTCCTAGTTTCAAAGATATGTTTGAAGCCCTGGTTCATAACAATCCTCACTTTTCGGATGTAACTAAATTCGAATATTTACTGAAAGCCCTTGAGGAACAGCCAAAACTCCTAGTTCAGCATTTGCCACTAACTCATGCTAATTATTCCATTGCTTATGATACTTTGTGTAAAAGATATTATAGAAAACGAATCATAGCAGCTAGTCATTGGTCAGCTATTGAAAATGCTAAAAAAGTATCTTCAGAAAATCCTCAAGATTTACGTACCCTGTTAGATACCTTTAACGATAATTTAGAGGCCTTGCGCAATTTACAGTTACCTATAGACGCCTGGTCATTTCCATTAGTTCAAATGATTAATAGAAAAATAGCTATTTCCTTAGCAACCAAATTTGAGTTACAGCTTTCTGATTCCAATAAAATGCCTGATTATAAAGAGTTAGTAGCGTATTTGGAAAAACACTGTGAAGCTTTAGATAATGTAGAATTAACCCGAAAAGAAGATAAAAAATTCTTTAAAAAATCTATAAATAATAATAGTAGTAGTTTTAAATCAGGTAGCTCCAGACAAACTTCCAATGTTTTTCTAAGTCAACCCAATCAAAATAATAATAAAAATACTTGTGTAGTTTGCAAACAGGGACCTTATCACACTCTTTCTAAATGTCAGTTCTTTCGCTCAAAAACTCCCAATGAACGTTATAAACTTGCCAAGGCAAATTATTTATGTTTAAATTGCCTTTCTAGATCGCATAGTATAAAGGAGTGCCCCTCCACTAATTCCTGTTTTCGTTGCAGTGTTCGTCACCATAGTTTACTTTGTTTCAGTGGAAATGATAGTTCCAATCAAGTTAGCACCTTATATAGTAGTCAGAATAATAGTAGTCAGAATAATAGTAGTCAAAATAATAGAAATTTTCAAGCCTGCAGTACTGTTACACACAATCATAGTCAGGGTCCTAAGTACAATCCTGTACACAATCATAGTCAGGGTCCTAACCCCCATTTTAGTAGCTTTAGTTCCACTCCAAATTATTATAATCAGAGTGTCAATACTCATTGTAGTCCAGTAACGCATTCTAGTTCTAGTTTCCCGAATTCCATTGGCCACCCCACTAGTTCGGGTGCCAACCACCATGCCAACCATAGTAGTATAGTTTCCAATAATGCTAACTCTGTAGCTCAATTACCTCATATTGATAGTCAAAATTCACAAAGCAACCCCAATGCTTTTATCGGATTAACTGTAGACAACCTCTTATGTTTAAGTAGTAGCATCGATTCTTCGGGTGTATTATTATCCACCGCAATAGTAGAAATTTTAGATAGCAAAGGCGATTATCAACCTATTAGAATATTCGTAGATTCAGGTTCAACCTCAAATTTCATAACGAAAGCTTGTGTTAAACGTCTTGGTTTACATAGTTACAAATCAGATATCGATGTGCAAGGCATTGGTGAAGCCCCTATGCTTAAAAGTTGTGAGAGCATTTCTTCTACCATTCGTCTTTCAGGAAAATCTAGTCCCCTTTTAGAATTTAGTGCCGTAGTTATCCCTAAAATATGTGGAAATCTTCCACTTTCAACACTGTCCACTACTAATTGGCCTTTCTTAAAAAATTGTCAGCTAGCCGATCCTTATTTTTACAAATCTAGACCGGTTGATATATTAGTAGGAGCTGATATATTTGCAAGAATTCTTAAAGATGGAAAGATTGTTGCTGGTCCTAATGATCCAGTGGCAATTAATAGTATTTTTGGTTATTTGCTTATGGGTAAAACTTGTTCTTCGTCTAAAGTAATTAGTCAATTCATTTCTCAAACATTTTTGGCAATGGACACCCTCGAAGATACCATTCAAAGATTTTGGCTTGTCGAGGAAGTTACCAAGGTCAATTCAATGTCACCTGAAGATAGTTTAGCTGAAAAAATATTTTCTGAAACCACTTATAGAACAGAGACAAGCAGATTTGTAGTATCTCTACCTTTTAAGTCTAGTGAACCTTCTTTTCCCAACAGTAGAGAGTTAGCACTCAAGCAATTCTTAGCATTAGAACGTAGATTGTTAAAAAATTCTGATCTTTACATGCAATATTCCGATTTTATGAAGGAATACTTATCTTTAGGACATATGAAAATAGTTTCATCTTTGGCCATTCCAGATAAAAGTTATTATATTCCACATCATTGTGTACTAAAGCCTTCTAGTGTCACAACTAAACTTCGCGTGGTTTATAATGGCTCTGCTAAAAGTGCTAGTGATCCTTATTCATTAAACGATTGCCTGCTTCCTGGTCCCAAACTTCAAGCTGACATATGTCAATTACTTCTGTTATTTAGATTGGAAAAATTCGTATTTACAGCGGATATCTGTAAAATGTTTAGACAAATTCTAGTTACTCCTCCTCATCAGGATTATCAACGCGTTCTTTGGCGTTTTCAGCCTGATGGTCCAATCGACGACATAGCTCTCTGTACTGTTACTTATGGATTAACATGCAGCCCTTATTTAGCTATCAAATCATTGCTTACTTCAGCTGAGCAGGAGAAAGTTAATTACCCTGAAGCTTCAGAACTAATTATCTCGCACTCATATGTAGATGATATAACTGGCATGCATTGTGACCTTGAAGGTGCCAAAAGGATTCAGAAAGACCTAATTTCTCTTCTTGCCAAAGGTGGGTTTCAATTGCGCAAGTGGTGCAGCAATGACCCAAGACTCTTGGCAGACTTTCCTTCTTCTCATCTGTGCAATGAAAATTTATCCTTTGATGCTGATTCCAATAATACTCTTAAAGTTTTAGGACTTGAGTGGAGTCCATCATCAGATTGCTATCAATTTTCGATAAACTCAATTTTGTCACCGTGTACAAAACGTAATTTACTTAGCAACTTAGCTAAGATTTTTGACCCTCTAGGTATCTTAACCCCTGTTACTTTTTTCCTAAAACATTTAATACAGAAGCTTTGGGACTTAAAGCTCAATTGGGATGATCCACCCTCGATAGAAATTAGTAGAATATGGGAAAAATTTACAAGTGAAGTTAGTTTGCTATCTTTATGTAAAATAACTCGTAGAGTAGTGCCTGATAGTTACCAATCAATTCAGATTCATGGCTTTTCAGATGCCTCTGAAAAAGGCTATTGTGATGTTGTTTATTTTAGATTTTCATTAAAAGATAATGAATTTTGTGTCAAATTTGTGACTGCAAAATCCAAAGTAGCCCCTTTAAAAACAATTAGTATACCCCGCCTTGAACTGTGTGGAGCAGTTCTGTTATCAAAATTGTTACATTATGTTCTAGGAATTTATCAGCCCAGGCTAAAAATTAGTGAAATATACGCTTGGTGTGATTCAACTATAGTCCTTTCTTGGATAAAGTCTTCCCCACATAGATTTACCACTTTTGTTAGCAATAGATCAACTTTCATCCAAGAAAAAATCCCTTCCTCGCATTGGCATCATGTCATATCTGAGAACAATCCTGCAGATTTTGGTAGTCGTGGTCTCCTCCCATCTGAGTTGTCAGAAAGCTCAATGTGGTGGTATGGCCCTAGTTTTTTGTCACAACACACCGACACATGGACAGAAATAAATCTTCCATTGTCTGATGAAGACATTCCTGAACATAGAAAAACATGTCTTCTTGTAGCAGAATTAGAACCCCATTTGTTAGCTCAACTAATAGAAAATATTTCTAGTTTTGATAGATTACGTAGAGTTTTAGCATATATTTTAAGATTTTTGTCGAATTGTAGAAACAAAATCAAAGTAACTGAACCTCTTACTAGTTTAGAGTTACATCAGTCTGTCATGCTCTTAGTAAAGCATGTACAAACTTTAGCTTTTTCTCATGAAATTAATAGAATCCAACAGCATCTTTTACCCTCAAAATTATTTAGAAGACTAAGCCCCTTTTTAGATGATGAAAGCATACTTCGCCTTGGTGGCAGATTAAGAAATTCTACTTCGTTGTCCTATCAACAAAAATTTCCTGCTCTATTGCCCAACAATCATCGATTGACGGAACTTTTGGTTAGTTATGTACACTTAAAAAATTTGCATACAGGAATTAAATCAATTCAGTACATAATCGCACAACAATTTTGGATAATTTCCTGCAAAAATGTAATTAGAAAGGTAGTTTCTAAGTGTATTACTTGCTATAAGATAAATCCAACCCCTGTTCAAGCTCCCATGGGTGATCTACCCTTACTTCGCGTGAGCCAAGTTAAGCCTTTTCTTCACACAGGTGTTGACTTCGCAGGTCCCTTTAATCTGTTAATGACTCGCTACCGAGGAGCTCGCACGACGAAAGCATACCTTTGTCTTTTCGTTTGTTATGCTACCAAAGCTTTGCATTTAGAGCTAGTTTCAAGCTTGTCTTCCGATGCTTTTCTGGCAGCCTTACGCCGCTTTGTAGGCCGTAGAGGCAGACTTGTTTCACTCCACAGTGACTGTGGAACTAATTTTACTGGAGCTTATAGAACTTTATGTAATCTAATGCGTGATGCTTTGAAAGCAGAAACAATTTCGTGGCATTTTAATCCCCCCTCTGCACCCCATTTTGGCGGTCTTTGGGAATCTTCAGTAAAATCCGTTAAAACTCATTTGTTACGTATAGTTGGATCTCAAATCTTAACATACGAGGAGATGTACACTCTGCTTGTACAGATAGAAGCCTTTTTAAATAGTAGGCCTTTAACCCCCCTTAGTAGTGATCCGAATGACATTTCGGCAATCACCCCAGGTCATTTTTTGACCTTAGAGTCTCTTAGTGCACTTCCCGAACCCAATTTTAGTGACACCCCCCTTAATAGATTAGATCGCTGGCAATTGCTCCAGAAGTTGCACCAGGATTTTTGGTCTCGGTGGTCTAAAGAGTACTTACATACTCTTCACCAACGTGCTAAATGGCATGATAGTAAAGGTTCACTAAAAATTGGTAACCTTGTGGTTATAAAAGAGGATACCACTCCCTGTATGCAATGGCGACTGGGTCGTATTGGGGCAGTGCATCCAGGTTCGGACGGTGTAGTACGAGTGGCAAGCGTGCGTACCACTAATGGTATTTTAAAGCGACCGGTTGTTAAGCTGTGTCCGCTCCCCATTGAAGACAATGTAGATAGTAGTTAAAATTAAAAGGGGTAAACCCCTTTTGGCCGGCGGGATGTTCGGTCCTCAGTACATTCATTTCGTGTGGATGTTAGAATTTAGTTATTTTATTTTTACTTTTTATTGAATAAGATATTTTTTGTCTCACTGTGTAGAATTGGGATTTGTCCACCTTAGCTGTAGCTTTTAGAAAAATATAATGAAAAATCAGTGTGAATTTAGTAGTTCAAGGGGATATATCATATCAAATCCCTATTCAATCACACGGTGTGCAATCAAGCGAAGCATTTTTTAGTTAAATAATTTTAAGTAAATTAGATTTACGAATTTTTGCGAGTGTTTTCCCTCGTCCTCCCTTCCTTAAAACCCCTGTAATGGAAACCCCGCAACAGAACTGCTGAAGCCAGGATAAAGGCGGCCGCCCATCGACCCCACAACGCAGCAACGAACAGTGAGTAGAACAAAACCATTTATACAGTCCATTTTAAATCTCTCCTGAGTAAATTACTCAACACCCCACCACCATGCTTCCCTCGATTCTTTTATAATTTTATTTCTTATATGATCTGTTCTAGATAGTCTCATTGATCTTCTTGTTGCATCAGTTTCAACACTTTTCATTTTTGCTTCGTATTTTTCTGTTACCCGACAAGTCTCTATTCCATACAACAACGTGCTTTTCACCGTTGTTTCATATATGTTACATTTTACATTCCTTTATGTCTCTGCTCCATAAAATACTGTCAAGAGTAATCAACACATCCAATAACCTTTTTTCCGTTTACTATTCTTTTTTTCAGTTTATTACAGACTGTTTCTGTCTTATCAAATGTGACACCCAAGTATATATACTCATTGCATAGAGATATTGTTTGTCCATTGTCTAGTTCTAACTCACTTGATTCGTTTCCAATACATAAGTATTGTGTTTTGTACACGTTCACTTCTAACCCCCACTTTAAGTATTCTTCCGTTAACTTTCTCATCATATACTCCATGTCCTTTTTATCATTACCAATAGTCGTGTAAACATTGTCATTACCTACAATTACTTGGTCGTCAGCAAACAGGAGTGTGTATATGGTAAATCGGTAGTTATTTTGTATTCCCATGCCGTGTACTTTACGTTTTCAGTTTTTCGCAGTAGCTCTAACTGCGATATATATTTTAAAAAGAGTTGAAGTGATACAACATCCCCGTCTTAACCCTTTCGTTACCAGGAATTTTTTTGAAAGTCGATTTCCAATTTTAATTTTAGATTTTTACCATTTTTTTTTATCGCGTTTATGTATGTATGATTGATATTAGTTTGTTCTTACACTGTCCATAATTTTTTTACTGAAACTGATAATATGCTGTTTGTAGTTCCACAAAGGTAACATGAGTCTCTATATTTCTGGCCCTCCTTTATATCAATTACTTCTTTAAGACAAAAAACATTATCAGTACAAGATCTGCCTGCACGAAACCCACTTTGCTCTTCTTCTTGCTCATGCAAATCATTCTCTATTAGATCTCTAAGAATTCTACTATACAATCTACTTAGAGTACTGGTTCCTGAAATTTCTCTGTAATTGTTGCAATCCAGATTGTTTCCTTTTTTATGTATTAAGGATATGAATGCTATTTTCCAATCATCAGGTACTGAATATCCGTTTATGCATTGTAGTTTCTTTGATCCATATTTGAGCATTTCACCGTATATAACCCCAGGTGGTAATTTTTAACATGAGGAAAAAGGTTTTGTGCCTAAAGAAACTTTTGGGCAATCTTTTTTTTTTCGGTTATTTGTTTAAAAACTTTAAAGCTGACAATAAAGGCACTTATTCCGCGCGGAAAGGCGATTTTCAAAAGTGCACCAAGTTGGTAAACCAGAGATTATATGGTGATTTCTTCACGTATATTTAAAATATGGATTAGTATCTTTTTACTTTAAAACCATTTGCAAAGTTTCAATTTGTTTGTTAAAAAAATTAGATAAAAGTTGTGTAATGATTTATTATAATTTTTCAAATATGTATTATATATTTTGGTTTACGTATCAATTGCGTTTGTGATTTTATTATTTCAATCATGTATCAAGGGTTGTACAGGGTGCTACATACAGCTGCCGCTTCTTGCCGCTGTATTAGCTATGATTTATTGTTTCAGCGTTGGCGCATGGGATTGGCCGACGCAATTTATTTAAAATGTGGCACAAAATACCGGTTTCACAGGTTAAAAATCAATCCGTTTTGAACTATGTATGTGAAAATAGTGAATATAAAGACTACGATAAAGAATACCAGTGCGTGGTAAAAAATTGATATATAGTATAGCAAAATTTATAAATTTAGGTAAATTTTTATAAAAAAGCCATGTTAAATAAAAAAAGATATAAGCTAGTACACATACTCTCAAAGTATCAATTTTTCAAGTTTTTTGCTTAAGAGGAAAAAACGTTATGCAACATTATTTTTGGAGGCAACTGTACCATCTCCAGAATGCACAGTATATTAAAATCACATTTTTTAAACGCTAGTTGACATTTCCTAACTTTCAGCATCAATTTGTCAAAATTAAAACCATAAAATATTTTCGATCGTTTAGAAACGACAAGCTGACCACCGTGCGTCGCGATGGTTCGGAACCGAAAACAGTGAGTTAACACAAACACTCGTTGAATGAATTTTACCTATTTTTTCATTCTTTTTAATTTTTTTTTATTTAACTTTTAAAATATTTTTTAAATTTTGTAGCCCGCCAATTTTATAAACATTTTTCCCATGTCAATGTCAAAAACTCAATTGCCCAAAAAGATAAGCCAAAAGCGCTTTTTATTTAATTTTGATAATAAGACTTTGAATAAATTAGGGTTAGTGAGTGTGAGCCACCCCTCGCCTCGTCAATCTATCTATGTATTTTAAAACGTATGGGCATACATAGGTGTACGCGTGTGGTATTTTTATTTTACAATTTTTAAGCCGGCTTAAGCTGGTTTGATTTGAGGGTAGATTTTAGGTTTGTCCGATTGTTTGTTTGTTTATCCCATGTGAACCATGATTGATTGCTGTTATGGGAAAAATTATTTGATTATGATGTTTTTTATTCGGACCAAAAAGAAGATGTCTTCGAGGAAAGCACCCATAACTCTTGGTCTTGTAAAACAACAAGACTTCTAAAAAATCAAACTTTGTCGCTATCTTCCTTATTTAAGCAACCCACAATATAAAAAATAAAACTCTAGTAACTACATGAATTTTAATGTACACAATGTTTTTATTTGTTTGTCAACGCATCGGCTAATCTAGTTGTGACGTCTACCCAAAATGATCAATTTGTTTTTGTCTCGCATAAAATCGTATAATGGGTTGGCCAATGATGACGAATTGAAAAAATTTTGAATGAAGTTTTTCAGAAAGCTACATTTTTCTCAATTAAGAGTCCAACCTGCGAATTGGAGTCTTTGTCACATATTAGACAATCGCCTGATATGTTTGTAGAGTTGATTTTCGGTCCACTAATAAATGTTAAAAGAGGCGTTTTCAGCATTTTGCAAAGTCCTTATTAAATATCTATATCAAAATTGGTGTCATTATCAAGGCTAAAAAAAACACGAAAAACAAACTATTAGTGGCGATTTTATTAAATAATCAATTTAAATAAAATTCCTAATTTGGAACTGTAAAATTTTGGTGATTTTCATTTAAAAAAACACAAATAAACATATATAAATAAAAGATAATACTAGTAAATACACAGCACACATTATTTGTAATCGTTTATATTTATATAAATATATATATGTATATATATATATATATATATATATATATATATATATATATATATATAGATACAGGGTGTTCGGCACAGGAACCGTCAAAAATTTTTGGGATATTGTTGGGATCATTTGCTACCTTTTCAACTTTGGAACTTGGGCCTTAAGAGTCACGGCTAAGGGATAGGAATTTAAAAAAAAATTTTCTTAAATTACCCAAAATCCCACCTTTAAACCCTCGTAAGCTTTTTATTATTAGTCTGGAAAAGCACCATTTTTTTATATTTCTGTAATCTTATGCTTCTTCAACTAATTAATAGATTTGTTAAAATTGATGTACCAAAGGGACATACGAGGTTTTTTTATTGAAGAACATTAGTGATTTTGTGAAAGAAAATCAATTTCAAAATTAAAAAAAGTATCGACACTTGAGAACTTCATTTTCACGGTTCATGTGCCGAACATCCTGTATATATATATATATATATATATATATATATATATAAGTAATGTACTTCTATACATCCACCTTATTCTGTGTTAAAAAATAATAATAATTAGTATTTAAAAGAACATTAAGAAAATCAATAACAATTATGAAATTGTTATTGATAAGTAAATTACTTTTAAACTTTGGAATGCAAACATCATTAGTTTAATATCTTAATAAGTTGTTTTTAACATTATAATTAAGAACCAAATATCATTATGTACATCATTAGTTTAATATCTTAATAAGTTGTTTTTAACATTATATCATTATGTTATCATTTAAGTGAAAGGTCAGCATATAAAAGCACATTTCATAATCAGATAATGCATTCAAGTTCTAGCTATAGCAGTAGTAGCATAGTAGTAGTAATAAGTTTTACTAAATAAAGAAAATTAGTTTTTAAAAAGCCGTCTGTGAATTATTGGAACTTAACTGGCGCTGCGAACAGGATAGCTGTTTGGCATTATCCTGACGGTCAGCGGCGTAGCGTGCCCGAAAGGGCGGGGGGGGGGGCGACAGCTAAAAAGGGCGCCTCTGAAAACTGATGAAAAATCTTACGGCAAAACAAAAAAACCAAAAGGTCAAAAAGGCGCCTCTCACAAATCTTGCGACCAAAAAAAAAAAAAAAGGTCATCATATGTCAGGGGGCGGCCGATAAGTCACAAGGGCGCCTCTGACGAATCTTGCAACTAAAAAAAAAAAAGGTCATCATGTATGAGGGGGCGGCCGATACGTCACAAGGGCGCCTCTCCCACCTATGGGGCGCCACTACCCTCGGGGCGGGGGGGGGCGACGAAAACGAAAACTCTCAAGGAAACTCTACTAATCCTCCTATTCAACCGCAAATACCACATATTAACACATACACGCAAAGAAACATGCCTGACGAAACATTCAAACTAGCCTGCGACTTTTTACCAACTTTTGACGGACAAATCGAATATTTAGAAAATTTGATTCTCGCTTGTGATGAATTTCTTACAACATATGGAACAACTCCAACAAAATTAAATTTTGCGCTAAATGCTGTAAAATCTAAATTAAGAAAGGAAGCGCAACTATATATTTTCCGTAACCCGCAATTTAAAACTTGGGATGAAATAAAAGCATCCTTACAGAAAGAGTTTGGAAACCCCATTGATTTAAGATCATTACTACAATCTTTGCAAAATTTGAAAACTGATAAAAATGAAAATATACAACAATTTTTTGATCGAATTAAAAAATTCCTAAATGAAATCAACACTAAAATTAACTGTGAAATTTCTGACGTAAACTTAAAAATTTTTCATTTAGACCAAGCAGAGTCAACAGCGATTTTAACGGTAGTTTCCAATTCACCAGATGACCTACGACCTATCTTTATTCAAGAACTACCAAAAACCATGACAGACTTACAAAACAAAATATCTAATTATAACATTATAACAAATCAAATGTTTAACAGATATCAACCTAAAAATTTTTCACAACCTCAAATAAAAAATCAAAACACACAAAGACAACCTTTTTTTCCTCCTCCAAACTTTAGACAACAATCATTTCCACAAGGTCCAATTAATATTCAATCAAAACCAATAAATCAAAAATTCCCCTCAAATATTCCTGCATTCAGAAAACGCCAATGTTTAAACATCCCACACCTAATTCGAAACCAACACCTATGTCAGGAGTATCCACCGCAGTATTTAAACCATTACCATCAACATCTCAACAAACACCTTTTCAACAAGCATATCAGCAACGTAATCCCAATTTCTTTAGACAAACTGCACCATTTAAACAACATTTCGAAGAACTAACTAATTTAGAAACACATCAAGAAAATTCCGAGGTTTCCGAAAACTCTGAGTCGGAAACTTTAGATTTTGCACCAATTCCATGCTATTTTGATACAGAATCAAACCAATATTTGCCTATCCAACCAGAACTCACCTGGGAAGATGAAACTGAAAATAATTCAAATTTTCAGGAAGTCTCGAGACATCTAGAATCGACTTAAATCACATTGGTCGTCTTTCATCCCTCCCTTACTTATATCTTCAAAAATTAAACATTAAAAATCTCATAGACACTGGTGCCTCACATTCAATCATTTCACCTCGTTTTGCTAACTTACTTCCAGATTGCATATATGAACAGCCCTTTTCAGTAATTTCTTGCAACAGAGAAATTATAGAAAAATATAATTTTAGATACCCCCTCTTAAGTGAATTAGGTATTACAAATATTATAGACTTTCACGTCATTAACTGGCACGAACATTACGATGCTCTTATAGGCAGTGACATATTTCAACAAATGCAATCAGAATTTTGGAACTGGACTTCTACCTTCATTTGAATTACATAATTACACATTTCCAGATTGTTTAGTCCACATAGAAAATGGATATTGCGAGATACCTAATCCCTTTGACGAACCGATTGTCACAGAATTCAAAGCAAGGTATAATGTAATCCCTTCGGAATGTTTTAATATTCAAACAAATTTTACAAATATTAAAAATCCCCATGTAATTGAATCTCTTAGATTAAGCCACCTGAATTCTGAAGAAAAAGAGGCAGTCATCAAAATTTGTAAAGAATTTTCACCAATCATGTACACTGATAAATCTGACTTGTCTTTCACTAGCCATGTCAAGCATCATATCCGTACCAAAGATGACAAACCAATCTATGTAAAATCATTTCGACACCCTCCATCTATGTTACCAGAGATAAATAAACAAATTCAAAAACTTCTTGATAATAAAATTATAAGACCTTCTATCTCTCCTTTTTCCGCACCAGTCTGGATAGTTCCGAAAAAACTAGATGCCTCCGGAGAAAAAAAAATTTGAATGGTAATCGATTACAGAAAATTAAATGAAAATACAATTGAGGATAAATTTCCATTACCTAAAATAGAAGAAATTCTGGATAACCTGGGAAAATGTCAATATTTCACTGTCTTAGATTTAGCCCAAGGTTTTCATCAAATTGAAATGGACCCCAAATCTATTGAGAAAACAGCTTTCACTGTTAACAACGGTCATTATGAATATCTAAGAATGCCGTTTGGTCTCAAAAATGCCCCCGCCACATTCCAAAGGATGATGGATGAAATTTTAAGAAAATATCTTTTTAAATTCTGCTTTGTTTACATGGACGATGTTATTATTTTTTCTAAATCACTTCACGATCATATCCTTCATATTAGAACCATCTTTCAAAAATTAAAGGAAGTCAATCTAAAAGTCCAATTAGATAAAACCGAATTTTTCATTCGAAGTTCCATTTTTGGGCCATGTAATAACCCCAGAAGGTATAAAACCAAATCCATCTAAAATAGAGTGCATTAAAAAATATCCTATTCCAAAAACTCAAAAAGAAATAAAAGCATTCCTTGGTCTCGTTGGATATTATAGAAAATTCATTAAACATTTTGCGAAAATTGTTCAACTCTTAACCAAATGCCTACGTAAAAACACTAGATTAAATCCCACAGATCCAGATTATGTTAACGCTTTCGAGAAATGTAAAGAACTAATGACAAACTCGCCAGTTCTAGCTTACCCGGATTTTTCAAAGCCATTTAACCTTACCACAGATGCTTCTAATGTAGCCATAGGATCCGTCTTATCTCAAAATGATCACCCTATAGCTTTTTATTCTCGAACTCTTAATTCAGCCGAACGAAATTACTCTACCATTGAAAAAGAATTTCTTTCTATCGTAGAAGCAACTAAGCACTTTAGACCCTACCTATACGGACAAAAATTTCTAATCGAAACTGATCACAATCCTCTTGTATGGTACACATCTCTTAAAGAACCCAATTCAAGATTAACCAGATGGAGACTCAAACTTGAAGAATTTAATTTCGATATTAGGTATAAGAAAGGCAAAGAAAATAAAATTGCCGATGCACTATCACGAATTCAAATTAACGCATTAGAAACTGAATCAAATATTGCTAATAATGACACAAATGACACAGCAAACATCGAAGACTTTGAAAATGATACCGTACATAGTGACAGTGGTGCATTAAATGTCAATCTGTCTATTTCGGAATTGCCTATTAATTACAGTAACCATTAAAATTGGTCAAAATTATCACGTTTTCTCTAGCCACCCTTTCGAAAAGAACCATAAAGTAATAACAGTTAACAAAGATTCTTTAAATGCACACTTTATGAGAATCCTAACGGAACATTTAACTGACAATAAAACCTTTTGTTTATTTATCCGTGATGAAACTCTAAAAACTGAGTTTATTAAATTTTTACAGGAAAATGGCAATAGCAAAATACGCATAAAATTTTCAACAATATTATTACCTGACATTGTTCTCAAAACGCAACAAAAAGAAATTATTTCACAGTATCATTCACAAAATCATAATGGTATAATCGAAACCTATAATCATCTTAAAACAAAATATTATTGGCCCCAATTAAGAGAGTCCATCCAAGATTACATAAATAAATGCGAATTATGTTTAATAAATAAATACGACCGAAATCCTTACAAATTAAATTTTCAAGGACCTTTAATAGCCCCTAAACCATTTGAAACGCTGTATATCGATCTTTATAAATTTAGTAATCAACTATTTATCACTATCATAGACTCATTTTCTAAATTTGCACAAGCTTATGCCATATCAGATAAAAATGCCATAACAATCTTAAATAAACTTCGTCATTTCTTTTCTGAACATGGTTACCCAAGAAAAGTAGTCTTTGACAATGGAAAAGAATTTAACAATAATATAATGAAAGAATTCTGTTCTCTTTTTAACATAGACACTCATTTTACTACCCCTTGTAATTCTACTTCAAATAGTATCGTAGAAAGGCTACACTCCACATTAACAGAAAAATTAAGGATTCAAAATCAAAATACCCCTAATGAATCCTTAGCTCAACTTATGATTACTGTAATCTTAAATTATAATTATAGCATCCACTCCACAACTGGTTATCCACCATTTGATCTCATAAACTCACCTTGTTTCTTTGAACCAGAAATTAGTGAAATGACAGTTTACGAAGAATATAATCAAAAACGCAAAAATGAGATTTTACCTTTTTATGAACAAATTTATCAAAAAACATTACAAAATCAACAAAAAAGGACACAAAACCAAAATCCTGTATCACCCGATTCAATGCCATCCACTTCAAATAACCAGATAGTTTTTATACGCGACAAACAAATTAATACTAAGAACAAACCACTTTACAAAAAGCAAACCATAAAAGGACAAAAAGGACCAATATTAACAGTAGGAACCAAACAAAATAGAAATACTAATACACATATAAGACATATAAAGAGATTAAGAAAGAATCTTTCTTTTCAGATTCCTACTTCTTCAGACTGTTCAAACTCTGGAAATAACACCAATTAACGCAACTACATACTTAGAAACGCTATCTAACCAAACCTACATACAAGACCACCTTCATTCTACCTATGTAAATTTTAACTTATCCCAAACTTTTGAAACATTGCAAATTTTAAATCAATCATTTAGTATTATAAATAGATCAAAAAACTTTTATGTAAAACAACAGATTTTTGCAACAAACGAATTAATATCAAATTGTTTTGCTACATATCATAAATTAATTCCTAATCGTGAAAAACGCGGCTTAGCAAATTTCTTGGGTACAGGAATAAAATTCGTTACAGGAAATCTTGACGAGCAAGATCTACAAGAAATAAATAAACACTTCGACATATTGACACGAAATCAAAATAAATTAACATCTCGATTAAATGATTATAGTTCATTAGCCGAACACATTTCAAACAAATACAATGATCTTATAAATAATATCAATTTTCATTCAGGCGAACTACAGAGAGTTCTTACCGAAAGATATAATGAAACTGATAAAACATGGAATATTTTGAGTATTAATTTACAAGTACAAAGAATTAAAAACTACCTAGAAATGTTAGAAAGAACAATATCATTTTCCCAGACCGAAACACTAAATTTAGAAATTTTGGATCCGACTGAAATTAAATTACTTTGGGAATACTTACGAACACACTATCCTAAATCCTTTTTATGGTCATTAGGACAGCCTTTAGAGTTAGTACAATTATGTAAAACCGCAATTCTTATCAAAGATAATGTATTAGTTTTAGTTATAAGAATTCCAATTTTTAGGGATTACACTTGTAAAATGTCAATTGTTTATCCGATTCCTTATGATAATTTATTAATGACAATACCTTCAAGTTATGTCTGTAATTCAGATTGGTTTAAAACGTGTAAAAATAATAATCATAAATGGTATTGCTATAATCAAATTAATAACTTTAATATTACTCAACATGAAATTTCTAATTCCTATAATTATGTCATACAAACGGAGAATAAACAAATTATTTATTGCACTTCAAAAACTAACCCTATCTTAGAGTTGTGTCAAAAGATAGTACGTAAAGACGTGAAAAACTGTAACATTGTTAAATCAAATTGTACAGTAGTTCTTAATCAAAACAGATATGAAACAAAAATTAATACTATTGAACATTATCATCTTGAACTAAAACCTTTTAGAAGCACTTCAAAAATAAATTTGAATTTAAATCATGTATTGCAGCCAGAAAAAATTAATGAAAATCTTTTTCAAAAATTAGAATTAGAAACCTACAGTTTTCAGAAAAATGGGCATAATTATTTATTGTTTTTTATTCTCCTTTTGATTATCGTTACTATAGTTTATATTTTTCAAAAATATTTTAGAAATAATGTAATATCTAGAAATACTATTAAAAGATGGTTAGAAGAAGATAAACAATTAGATGAAGATATAGAATTACAAGAGAAATCGTGAGGACACGATTATTTTTAAGGAAGGAGGAGTAATGTACTTCTATACATCCACCTTATTCTGTGTTAAAAAATAATAATAATAATTATTTAAAAGAACATTAAGAAAATCAATAGCAATTATGAAATTGTTATTGATAAGTAAATTGCTTTTAAACTTTGGAATGCAAACATCATTAGTTTAATATCTTAATAAGTTGTTTTTAACATTATAATTAAGAACCAAATATCATTATGTACATCATTAGTTTAATATCTTAATAAGTTGTTTTTAACATTATATCATTATGTTATCATTTAAGTGAAAGGTCAGCATATAAAAGCACATTTCATAATCAGATAATTCATTCAAGTTCTAGCTATAGCAGTAGTAGCATAGTAGTAGTAATAAGTTTTACTAAATAAAGAAAATTAGTTTTTAAAAAGCCGTCTGTGAATTATTGGAACTTAACTTAAATATTTATTTTATCCAATTAAGTAAATATCAAGGAATCAAATAAACATGTTTGAAAATAGAGGTGTTTCGGACGATTACAAAAAAAAAGACATATTCTTCAAAAACTGCTTCTACACCAAAAACAAAAAAAACTAGGGGCCTTTGAGCAATTAGTAAAGTTAAAGTTTTAAAAACACTGGTAACATATTTAATTTTGCTTGATTTCAATTTTTATTGTTTGACGAAAATTTTGGACATTGGTCGTTTAAAAAAAAATCTCATATTTGACTCGGAAAAATATTTCCTTGTGGATTTTAAAAAATGAAAAAATATCGGAACAATAATAACCCTACGATACCTGATAAAGGCAGCGAAAAAATTATACAAAAAATCTTTACAAAAATAATAAGTGACCGCAATCGGAGCCACTTAAAATTCTCACCCTTTTGACACCCCTGTTTTGGCAAATTAATTCGTCACAGCTCTTTAAGGGGGTGTGGTCGATGTTTTAAACACTGGCTCTTAAATGTGAAATATGTCCTGCAGGCTTACGGCTCTGTGATTTTCCCAGGTCACGTGAACAGGGTCGCGTTAGGTCGCGTGGCGGGGACAAAAGTCTACCCACTTAAACATCTAGGAACACCCGAGATATTTGTAGTTTGGGCGCTGTAATAGGTTAATATTTGTAGTTTGGGCGCTGTAATAGGCAAAGGTTAAAACTAAAGACCCATTAGCAATAGGTGTTGATAACCACAGTACACCGGTCTATTAGCTCACGCTCACACCTATACTATAGTTACGTTCCATCAGGCCGTTCGACAGTCATAAAACCGTCCAAAAAATCCTATTTCCGACGCAGGTCGCGTATTTACGTTTCCGTGCTCATTTCACGTCGGCGCGGTTTTGAAATAGACACGGAAATGTTACAATATATTTGGGTTCAAATACGTGTTGATTTTAAGAGTTTTGATCTCGAAATGAGCTCGGATCTGTAAGAGAACATCGCTAATTAAACTATTACAAAAGCGTATTCAACTGTCAGGTTAAAACGCTAACATAACGAAAGCTAATCAATCAAATCTAACCGAACCGAACCAAAGCAAACTGAACCAATAATTAAAAGAAAAAAACTTTCCTGACTTCCTACCCGGGATCCTAGCTGGTTTTGGACTCCTCTGAAAAACAAGGATTGAAGACAGGCGAATTAGAAATGTTTGCTCTCTCTCTTTTCTTTGTCTGTGTTTATCATATGTTGCACTGGAAAAATTGTATTTAAAACAACTACATTTCTAGTTTACATTACCTGAGAAAAAAATACCATAAAATTACATTAAATTTACATTTGTCTGAGAAAATTAAAAAAACAGTGAATAAACTCAAAAAATTTAAATTTCTGTCAAAATAAATTGAGTTACCCAACCAATTTTAACACATGACAAAATGCCGGAAAGCCAGGTAAATATACAAATATTTTTTAAATTTCCAAAAAAAATGTGTCAACACCGCAGACCTGCATAGATGAAAGTTTTCCAAAAATTTATGTATGGCTTCGGTAGTCCAATGTTTAGAATGTTTGCGTACAGAGTAAGAGATCCCGAGTTCGAGTTCCGGCAGAAGCAGAAAAACTTTTTTCTTATTTTTCTTTCTTTAATTTCACTTGTTGTTTATAGTTTTAGGTCCTTGCATTATTTGCAATTTGGTATTTGAGAATTATATTGGCAATCGCCCATCGCGATCAGAAATTTTAACACACGAAAAGGTGATCTCATGTTTTCAGACGTTGATAGTTTACGTCTAACTTTTGAGTTTTCATACCTTTGACAGTGGGAAGGAAGAATTATAGAAATCAGTTTGATGACTTGGTCGAGTTAATACCCTGAAAGTCTCTCGTTCTTGTATTGAGACACCGCAGACCTGCATAGATGAAAGTTTGCCGAAAATTTATGTATGGCTTCGGTAGTTCAATGTTTAGAATGTTAGCGTACAGAGCAAGAGATCCCGGGTTCGAGTCCCGGCCGAAGCAGAAAAACTTTTTTCTTATTTTTCTTTCTTTAATTTCACTTGTTGTTTATAGTTTTAGGTCCTTGCATTATTTGCAATTTGGTATTTGAGGATCTGCAGCAGCTGTTAATTTTTTTACGGACCATAGGGTAGTCTGCTAAGGAATCATTTTATATATTCGTTACTATCGTTACTATGATTAATGTAACTATATTCAATTGAATCGGACAATTAGTGCACAGCGGCGTAGCGTGGGGGGCGCGGGGGGTTCGTCGCCCCCCCCCCCGCCCCGAGGGTAGTGGCGCCCCATAGGTGGCCGAAGCGCCCTCAGCTTTATTAAGTCGGGCCGGTAACGGCCAATTGAGTGGGTGCCAAAGGAAACTAACGACATGAAGACCTTTTTTTTTTTTTTTGGTCGCAAGATTTGTGAGAGGCGCCCTTTTGACCTTTTTGTTTTTTTTTTGTCACAAGATTTTTCATCAGTTTTCAGAGGCGCCCTTTTTAGCTGTCGCCCCCCGCCCTTTCGGGCACGCTACGCCGCTGTTAGTGCAAAATGCTTGGACTGTCGTTAATTCGAAGATCATTTACTTGTAGGTATGTTTTTGTTGTTGATATTATGGAAATATTCAATTTAAATTTCAAAATGAGGGCTAAAATTAAAAAAATAAAGGTAGGAGTTATGTAGAAACTGTCCTGTGTACAACTTTGTTTAAAAAATCTAATGCCTTACATACCAAGAAATACATACATAAAATCTAAAAACAAATAAAAATAGAGACAAATACTAAAATAATCGAAGGAATCAAACTAACGCTAGTAATGATTTAATTTTCGGATCGGTATTCGTTAGTCCGTTATTTGTCGAGTAACGAGTACTCGAGTAACGAATAGTTACTTTCTCAACACCTCTAGCAGGTGATTGGATAGGAATAGAAACGTAAGGGTTTACAATGATCGCAGCAAATCCCGGTGACCTGTGAACTAAAAGTTAAAAGAAGAGGGGTAACACCGGATGTGAAATTTTACACCATATTTGGCGAAAGAACAGACGATTTCGCTTTAAGGCATCGACATTAAGGTCATTAACTATATATTTACCTATCAAAGTTCAAGCTACAAAATGTGATTTTCCTAACTTCTTAGAAGTATCACGATCTCTATTTCCTAAAAATAAATAAAATTACAAAAACCTTGTGAATATTAAGGCTTACTATAATATATAGGTAATTTCACAAATATTTTGAAAAATCAAATTACAAAATATAAATAAATAAATATATAAATTTTACATAAAACTTGTGATATTAGAAAAAATAAATATTTTTTCCCAAGCTTCGCCCGAAAATATGTGCTAATGCAAGTTCGTTTAAATTTTTGGTATATTTAGTTTATTAGGCAGTCTGTAGTGGTCTATATAGTTTGTGAATATAAATTAGATTAATTTAATTTTATCTTTATTTTAAAGAACTAAAATTAAAAATGTATTATGATAATCCTATGTAATTGTGTAATCCTTTCTGTGTGCAACTTTAATTTCGTGCTCTGGAATTCATACGTTGCCTTCGATCTATCTTTCCGCGAGACGAAGAAACCTAGCCTTTCTTTTAGTCCCGTGACTTTAAATTGAACTCTCTTTGACAGTTATTTGGTCGTTCCATCTAACCAAAACCGTTTTAAAACAGTCCTCGTACGGCATTGTGCGCGCTTTGGGATTTATCGGACGGTTTTATGACTGTCGAACCGCCTGGTGGAACACTGCTTATAGTAGTGTGAGTTATGGTGATCGTGTCAAATAATCGAAAAAGAAGTTGCTCCGATTTAAAAAAAAAAATTCATATATCTTTGCGTTTCAGAAGATTTTGAAACATTTTGGTCGCACCGGTCTGTCTGTCTGTATGTCTGTCTGTAACGACCAACGCGCTTAACCCAAAAACTACTTGTTTTAATGAAATTTGGTAACTAGATTGCGTTTTGGTTCAAGATTGTCTATAAGCCGAAAAAAAGGGTGGCGGTTGATTTAAAAAATACATTTTAGTTTGTTTTTTCAGTGATGTTACACTAAGGAGAAAGAATCTTTAATCGGACGCGTTCCCGGGGGGCGGAAAGGGTGTTACTTTCGTGGACCAAAATGGATAAGAATTACATTACATATTAATCGTGTGAGCTTAGGCGCCCATAAATTGGCGGACTATTTTCTTAATTGATGTGGAGGAGGCTGAATTTCCGTAAAGCTTCACTTTCCCGAGACGCCCTTTTCTGAACGGGGCATTTTTCAATCTTTTAAATGTTTCTATATTTCCGGATTATTTGTAGATATCGTAAGCTGTCAACTCTTCTGGTAAAGCTATAAGTGAAAATTAAAGCCGATTAGAATAAATTGCAGTGTCCAATTGACATTTTCTATCTGTTGTTGGGTCAAATTTCTGGAAAAACCTTGTCCTGTAGAAATAGCAAAAGGGGTTTAATTAACTTTACAAAGTAGTTATTTGGTTCAATGATTTTACCAAGTCACTGGTTTAACAAAGCAAAAGTAGATTCAGGGAAAAGTTCCTGCTAAAACTTTTATATATCGATAAACAGCTTTTATACAAAGTAAAAAATGTAGCAGCTTTCAACCATCAAAAATCGCAGCAAAGTCAGTCCGAAATAGTTATTTACCTAACAAGTGCGGCAAGTGGTACTTTTCCACACGCGACGGCAGTTACACGAACGACGTAGAGCGGAGTTCGGGCAAGCCGTCAAGGGTGGAAAAGATAGTTTCCGCAAGGGTTAGGTACAATGTTTTTCCTACGAGTGTTTTTGTCCATCTTCTTTATCAAACAGACATGTTTTAATTCGCAAAGGTTTTATAATAATGCTAGAAAATGATACATAAGATAGAATAGTTATATAAATCATTTAATTAGTCCTAAATATCTTTTTAGCAAAACAAAAATCGTGCGGAAAAGTTACTTCTCCGAACGATTTTTTAACTTTTCCACACGATTTTTTTGGAAAAATAATGAAACAGATTTTTTTTCATGGTATATTAATAAGAAACTTTATGTAAAGAACATTTAATTAACAATAACGAAAAAGTTAACGATGGAAAATATTGAAATTGAAATTGCACTTTGTGTTTGTTGCATGCTGCAATATAGCAGATGCCGCAACATCTTGAAAAACGTCGTTTCTTATTTGAATTTGATTGGTTGGTGTTTGGCCCACTACAGAAATGATTTGATCACATTGCTGCTGAGAATTACTAGTGTAGTGAATGGAGGAAGGTATATTGGTCTGTACAGGCTGTAACACATTACAGGATTCTTCCTTCGGTGCTTCTGGTAGCATCGGTACAGCACTTCTTGAAAATGAAACTTGTGTGCAGGACGGGATTTCATTTGGAAACGATTGTGAACAGGTGGATTCTTGCATTTTGGACGTGCGGGAAATAAACGTTCGGAAAAGTAAAAATGGTGCTGAAAAGTAAAATCGTGCGCAAAAGTACATAGGATAACACGCTCGTAGGAAAAGGTACTTTTTGAACCTCTGTAGTTCTATATGCCGGGGGTACCGATTAATTCTGAAAACATATGCCATAATGAACTGTGTGTCAATATTGGGAATAACCTTATTATCAAAACACTTTTTTTATAATTCCCATGGGAAAAACACACAAACGAGAAATAAACTAAAATCAGACTACTTGAGTTAACTGCTTAATCAAACAAATCTTTAACCACTACCTAAACAGATTAATATCAAATAAAAGTACATTTTCTATTTATATAATTTTCATCCCTCTTATCAAACAACCATTGCATCCAAAACCAAAAACCAACCATCAAAAACAATCAACTTGGCTTGGAGTTGGATCTTTCCAAACAATTGAATCGCAACGGCACACGAGCCCATTTTATTCTTTTGTTCCCGGAACAATTTTCAGGATGGTTGGATTTGTGAAGACGGACAAATTTTCTGCACCAACCAGTTAATAAAGACTCTCAAAAGTGTCGTGCAGAGTCAACAAATTTCAAAAATTATAGCATTTCTAAAAACTTTTGTCGGCAAAGTTTTACAGTTTAAAGCTGGCTACTCAAGATACTGGGAGGTCGTACAACAGGATTTTTGGCAGAGTAAGATTATATTTCACAATCAAAAATAGAAAAGTTTTTATAAAGAAAAATACATAAAATTATGACTAATACATCTGGATATGTTCTAGAAAAGTGGGAAGAGAAAAAATTCAGAAATATCCTGTTTTTGCTTCCTTCTAAAAAAACTTTCATATTTTACTTAGTTAAGCTATTTAACAGAGTAAGATTGTTTTAAAATCAAAAATAGAAAAGTTTTTATAAGACACAATAAAAGTTTCTATCAGGCACAGTTCATAAAATTACGTCCTCTACCTATTCTTTTTTACTTTGTTACCTCCTTGATGTTACAAGACCGTTATAAAATATTTTAAATAGTATTACAAAGAACCGTATCCAATAATTATATAGCTTATCGGCTATATGTCTGATCCATGCATATTGATTATTTAAAATTTTTCAAATAGTTACCTACATTTGCAGACTTCTCTAGGACATTTCCAGACTTTTCCTGAACATTTCCAAACATTTTCAGAACATTTCCAGACTTTTTCTGAACATTTCCAGAATTATCCAGAACATTTCCAGGATTTTCTGAACATTGGCACACTTTCCCAGACCCCACGCTGAGCGCCAGTGATATGAGACTTGTGCACCAGGAAATTTCTTTCCTCAGTGACCTTAAGGTCACTCGGGTTCAACTGCCGAAGCAAATGGCACTGTAGTCCATCCTAGCAAAAGGTCTTCTTAAAATTAAATTGACAATAAAGCAGCTATATGTTGAAAAATACTTTAAGCAGCGACTTACCCAGGAATATGCCTGGGGGGGGGGGGGGGGGAACGAGGCCTCTGGGGGGCCCGAAGCCTCATAATGTCGTATTTTATGCTATTTTATCTTTCTATTTATGAAATATGTAGCAAATATCTAAAAATTCTTAGACTTGGGGGGTCTCCGAACCCGGCCCTGGATGTGCCCATGCTTTAAGTATAATATTTTAAAAAAATATAGGTAAACAAGTAAGGTACAACTAATTGAACTTATTGCATATGTGTAGGGTTTAAGTGGTTAATCGGGTGGGCATGCATCATGCATCTTGAGTGCGAGAATTGAGTAATTGTCCTTCCTATTGTATTTTGTAATGGAGTTCTAACATATCCTCCTAATGCAGGTCACTCTACGTTAGAGAAGTAAGCAAGAACATTTTTGTAATATAAAATTTGAAGTTCCCAGATCAAAAAAATAAAAAAATATATATTTTTAACTTAAAGTTTGCTTAGCTGATTTCCTGGCCTTCAGCATCGCCTGCTGAAGGTGGGACCCCCCACCAGGATGGAGATCTCTTGACTGCAGATACCTCCTCTCCACACTAGCACCCACACACCATACCAGCACCCTAGTAAAAAAACAACCCTCTTATACGGGGAAATAACGCTATTTTGAAAGTGGCATTTAAATGCTAATATAATAGCTTAACTACTGCTTAACCTACAGGCCGAAAAGGCCAATATAAACAGACAAGGCAAGTGATCCAGCCACGACAATTTGGTTGTTGGAAAACGAATATAAAAATTACCTATATTCTTCGCTGGAGGGCACGGCCAGTCCGTCATCTAGACTATGGCGGAAGCATGGTTCGGTTCTCGTCCTAAGATAAAAGAAACGATCGTAAGCCAATGTTTTATACAAAGGAGAATCGACATGGAAAAGGAAAGACACAAAAAAATTCACTCACCATATCTAAGAGGGTAAAAATCGCCGATAGCACGCACCAGCTATGCTGAATTTTTCTGCCAAAAAGAAACGGTCAAACACCCGGCGATAAAAAGGTAAAAGCCAAACCCAAATCTCAGTTCTTCAATTGCGCATGCGTTTAGTACTGCGAACAGTCTTCAAAGTCCTTAGCATAAACCAGCCAACCGGTGACGAACCAAGATTACTCGCAAAAAATGAACTCAAGGACCCGACAAAATCAAGTTGCCAGTAAGTAAAATAGGAACCAGCTATTTTTCACTTTTAGAGAGAGGTTATATTTTTATTGTAGTTAGAGAAAAAAGTAAATATTCGGGGCAAATTTCCGTCTCAAGGTGGCGCATAAGCAGCGAATTATAGGCGAAACAGAACCGCTCTAGGGTACGCCTCGAAATTCGAGGTCGATGGAGCCGACTGCGCCGACGAATATGGTGTAAAAGGGGCCCAGTGCCCCAAAGAAAATTGACAACAGGCAGTTATTTAAGGTATGAAGGCCCTTGTATCAACACCCTATTTCGTAAGCCTTTTTTGACTAAACATTTCCAGACTCTCTATAAACATTTCCAGACTTTTTCAAATCCAGTGTTATCCAGAACATTTCCAGACTTTCCCAGAACATTTTCGACCTTTATTTTGAACATATGCATACTTCTCCAGACTTTTTCAGAACATTTCTGGACTTTTCTGAACCTTTGCAGAGTTTTCCAGGACATTTATATATTTTTTCTGAATTTTTTCAGACTTTTCCTGAACATATCCTGACTTTACCACAACATTTCCAAACTTTTTCGGGAAATTTCCAGACTTTTCCAGAGATTTATAGAAATAATTCATACCTTTTCCGACTTGTACAGAGTTTTTTAGAAAATTTCTGGACTTTTTCTGAACATTCACAGACTTTTCCAAACCATTTCCTGACTTTCTGAACATTTCTAGACTTGTCCTGAACTTTTCCAGAACATTTTCAAACTTGTTTGGAGTTTTCCAGAATTTTCCAGATTATTTACAGATTTTTTAGACTCTTTCTTAACATTTCCAGACTTCTCCAAATTTTTCCTGAACATTTACAGATATTTCTGAATATTTCCAGACTTCCCTAGAATTCATTTACAAGCTCCAAACTTAAAATGACAGAGCGAACGCCGGCTGATATCTCTCACGTGCAGGATTCTATTTGTTCCTGCAAATTGGTTGGTGAACCAGCCGCTAGGGCTTGCTTTTTTAAAATCGAGGCTCTTCTAGGATATTTTCAGATTTTTGCATACATGGCCAGCTTTTCTAGACTCTTTTAGAACATTTTTAGACTTTTGTAATACATTTTCAGAGACTTCAAGACCTTTAAAGAAAAGTTCCGTACTTTTCCAGAATATTTTCAGACTTTGCCTGAACATTTTCAAAGTTTTCCAGAACATTTTTAAACTTTTTTTAAAGATTTCCGGAACAATTACACACTTTTACTTAGATTTCCAGTGTTTCCCAGAACATTTCTAAACTTTTACAGAACATTTCTAGGCTTATTCTAAACATTTGGAGAATCCTCCAGACTTTTTCAGAACATTGCCAACAATTTTAAACTAGTCCAGAGATTTCCAGAACAATTGCATACTTTTACTGACTTTTCCAGAATATTTCTAGACTTTCCCAGAACATTTCCGGCCTTATTCTGAACATTTGGGGAATTATCCAGACTTTTTCACATAGGGACTTTACACACGTTAAGACAAAATAATAGTAACGTAAATTAATCATTTAAATCAAGATTAAAATATGTAAATCATAAATTCTCTTAAAGAATAGATACAGTTTTGTTCGAGTACATTTTTATTGTTTTTCTTAAAGACTAAATCTGGTAAAATTTTAATTTGATCAGGCAGTTTATTAACAAGCTTTTTCTCTATATAAGAAGGACATCTTTCGCACTTTGATAACTTGTGTGGATCCAAAACAAAGTGAAAATTGGCTTTTGTAAAATAGGAACAAACCATTTGCAATAAACATTGATTCTAAAAAGCAGAAAACAAAAAACAAATAACACGGTTTACCACAAAAAGTCTTTGGAGTCTCTATACTGCTAAAAAATCATAAAATTTTATTGACTCGGATTATTCAAATTTTCTTTAAAACCGTTTTAAATATTTAAATGAATTATAGCAGGTTTTAAGGTGCCTTAACAAAAAAAAATCTAGATAGCAGGATAAGCCACACGAAATTACAGACTTAGCATTTTTTTAAGTTTTTAATTATTATACAAACACACACACACACAGACAGACATCACGACGATAGTGCTAGGATAGGTTAAAATACAACCAAATAACACATTTTCGGCGTCATCTAAAAAAAAATATATTTGTGATTTTTGATTGGCGCATTCAATCCTGGCCCTCCATAAAATTTGCGCCGAAAAGTGCGTTTGACACATTCAAAAAGAATAAGGGTATTCGCCACGTGACGCGCACGTGACAATACATACAGTTTTAAAAATAAAATAACGGAGTTTCGATCTGGCTAGTTTGACAACTCGATTTTCGAAATTCTATATTATTAAATACGTACATTTTAAAGTGGAAGCAAATAAATTGAATGGGAACACCGGCAGCGTGGACCCTGGCAAACTGACATTTTAGTGTGTGATGCGTATTAATTGTGTTTAAAATTTGAATCTCGAACAATTTTCGTAATTATAAAAAGTTATTTTAGTAGGAGCCAAAATCCAGCTAAATAAATTTGCTTGGTTTGTATCTCAGACCAGTACCTAATTCCCGTTTATCACTATGTAACTTTTTAATAAAATGCATACAAGTACAAGTATTGCAACTATATCTCTGTTAGTGCCATTATCTGAGAAAGATATCAGAAATCCAATAAAAGCTGCCAGAGTTTGATGCATCATTTTAAAATGAGTAAAAAACTGGAAAAAAGTTAAAAAAACAAAAGTAAATAAAAACATAACCTCACTTTTTGAACAAAACATGGTCCTTTTATTTGAGATTTACTGACTTAAATTAAATTAAAAATAAAAACGTATTTTGCCAATATGCACAAAGGGTCAGTACTTAAACATCTTTATTTGTTTTAATCTTGATGTAAATTAAATCGTTTCACTTTTTACAAATACGTTTTATGTTAACATTGCGGCTTATGGGGAAACGGTTTGTTTGTCCTAGGGCAACCATCTTGTAAAGTGTGTGTAAACGTGTAAGGTAACATCGCTATATTTCGAGTATGTGACATGTCAAATAAAATTGTTGAAAACCGTAGCGCAGGAGTATGTCTTAGGGGGGAGCGGGGTTTCGCTCCCGTATAATGCCGTAATTTATGCGATTTTTATGAAATATGTGGAAAATATCTAAAAAAATCTGTAGTTTTGGCCCCCCCCCCCCCATGTTGAAAAGATTTTTATAGCTTTAAAACAAATACCCCCATTTCCCAGCTTGAGGGATGTATATTTGGTGAGAATTTTTCTGAATATATGAAATATTTTATTTCAGGATTATACTCTACATAAAAGTTTACATAATCAAACAAAAGATATTTTACAGAGTATTTTTATATCGTTTATATCATAAGCAATAATTACATTTAAAATTTTTTCAATTTTACAATTTATTCTAAAACAACATTAGTTTTTTGACTAGTTCAGTACATAGTACATAATAATAATTTTTTATTAACTAAAATAAAGCATTATGAAGGGACTATTTCGACATAGGTCGCAGGGAAAATTCCTACGTTTCCATTGCATTCTCCTAACCACCATCCATCATCTTGTTGTCGGTAAACCTAACAAAAATTAAACGTTTGTAAAAAAAATCAGAAAGTAGATCGTAACCCGTTTATTCGTTAGCTTTGAACCGACGAGAATATAAGCAATAAATAGCCACAAATTAAAAAAAATCCTAGTTGAAAAATAAACAAAAGTCTACAAATGCGAATATTACCATATAAGATAGCTGAGGCCCTTCACCTTTTTTACGACCGAATTATGTTAAAACAAAAATACAAGCTAAGATGTCTCTCGTAATTTTCAATGCTTAATAAAGTTATGCAACTAAGCTTAGGATTTTTTTTAAGACAGATATTTTTAAAACTATGTTATTGTATATTGGGCTTTAATATTGGATACGTGCCGGTAATAAGGCCCATCAATATAAGCATATGATTAAAATACTAATATTTGGTCTTTTTAGTTTTTGACATCCGCCGAAAAACTTTCTATTATTGAAGTGTAAACTTCTTTAGGCGCGTTTAGCAGTTGTTGTGGGTAGTGAATTGAACTGAGCCGTCAGGCTTGGCTATGTAACGCTCATTCGGGTGAAGTCGGCTCGAGGAACTTTCAGCGAGCGATATGATGATGCAGATGAAGACCAGTATTATTAATTTCGCCTTGTTGTAGTTTACACTTCTGCCGCGTGGTCTTAAGCACACACAATTTTTTTTGTTATACCTTTAAAGTATCTCCAGGCTTTAAACTCAACTCATCCGGCAGATTCGGAGAGTATGGATATATCGCCCGACATTTTGCGATAGGGTGAAGATTTTCTGCTTCAGCAAGATTGCCTGTGCTGCTACACTGTGATGAAAATTCGTCTGAAAAAAAGAAGCACCTACATGAATAAATAAAAAATAATAGTATCAAGTCTTTCCCTCAACTAGTGTTTTGACCCCTTCTTCATGCATCAGCCCTAAAGAGCTTTATCACCAGCATGCGGGGACGAATCACATGTGCGATTGATAGAGGAAAATATCTGACATTTAGAATGTTCTTGAATAGGAAGTAGGACTTTAACCAAGGTCTGTAGAGGATAGGTTACCTGGTAACTTTCTGACCAATCAGAGCCAGTTGTTGAAACGCGGGAAATGACGTCACCTGGAGTGCCAATTTAAATAAAAAGCATTTAATATAGTAGGAAATCTTTAAGTTTTTTGTGTTTCTTTATTGATTTAAATGTAAATATGTTTTGTTATTTTTCTTAAAGTGTTTCTAGTAACAACATTCATAAAATACATGAAATAACTTAAATATTAAACTTACCTTATACCAAATATCCTAAAGGCACAATGTCTTCGGAAGGTTTTAGCTTTTTAAGTTCGTTAAAATAACTACAAGTAGAAACTATAAGTAAACTAGACCAATTATTTACAGTTTTTAAATGAATATAGTCCGGAAAAACTCCACAAAGTAAAAAATAATTCATCGAAGATTAAAAATGCGTAAAAACACATGTAAACAAAGCGCTCTAATCAAATCGTGGCACTCCAAATGACGCGTTGTCACCTCTCACACCGCTTTGACCGCAGAGTTACCAGGCAACCTATCCTCTACAGACCTTTGACTTTAACTATGTTTAATGGGACCTAGTGTAGTCTTCGATTTATGTTTTTAAACAAGGCGTAATTTTTTTTTTAACGGACAGTCCCCTAATTTAAGGTCGTTTGTTTCCTCGGTCCGTTGAAAGGCCCAATCCGTTATTTTATGACCTGAAATATATCAATGGTTGAAAAAAAATTAGCCCTGTAGTTCAAAATTACCGAAGGATTTTAATTACCACCAAAAACAGAAAATTTTTATTCAAAGACTGGTAAACAACTGGTAAGTTATATGTATGTACGTAGATATATACCAAATACGTTAGATCATAAATATGGGGCATACCCATGCATTCTCACACGCGGTGCTTGAAGCCAGGACCCCTACTTTATTCTTAATGTTCCTTTTTCGGGTAGACAGGATTTCGATTACTGCGCAAACGTCAGTTTTGGTAGTTTTGGAACATACTCCATTACGTCACTACATTATTTGACAATTGTCAAATGTTTAGGGTTATGTCTATTATTTTTTTCTAAATACTAGTTGATTGGGTGAAAATGTATCAAATTGTGGATGGAGATTGTAGTTTTTCTAAAACACTATAAATAGTGTTTAATGGCATCTATGGTTACCTACGGAATGGCACTCCCTTACTTATTCCGAACATTTTTCCACAAACCGCACATGTCTCATCCATTATTTCCCATTTTTCACAGAAAAATAAATAATTTTACAAGACAAACGCAAAACACCGCAAAATGTCAATATAGCCTCCAACCATATACAAGCTGTATGTCTACATGACAAAACGCAGGCATGCGCACTTGAAAATTCGCATCCGCGAATTTAAATTTGTCATTGTTTCCAAAGCCAGCTATGAGCGCTTCACTTTTCGATTCTTTAAACATGTATTTATGCTATAACGTATTTGATATATATCTACAGACTTTCATGAAAATTTTCGACTGTGGCGCTATTGCTTTTGAAACATCCAAAAAATTTTTGGCATACCGGGCAAATTTAAGTAGGATAGTGTATTTAAATAGTTTAGTTACAAAACGTTTTTCTGAGTATCCGAGACCAACTTACAGCTGATTTGGAGTTATTGTGTAAACAACATGCAATTGTTTTTTGTGAGATAATTAAGTATTTAAAATATTATAAAAATTTTAGTTGTATAAAAAAAGCGGAAAAAAATTCCTGTAAAATATTTACCTTTTTAGAAAAGTTACTGCCTACGAAGGTACTTAAATCTGAATCGTTCGGTAATTCTGCTCAGACTAGTCGGACTTAAATCTGGTTGCTCCGTGGATTTTGACCAACGAAACAGATTGATCCGAGATTGTGACGTCATGTTGGGTATTTGGTTTGTTTACAAAAATATTTTTTATGTAAAAAGATTGAAATTGAATTATTTGATGTTGAAGACAACAAATTATATGAATTTCCGACACCACAGGAAAATTTTGTTAAAATTATAGCTGGCCGTAAGTTACAATATGTACATAATATTTTTGGTTATATTTAGGGTTATAACCATTTATAAAAATTTGATCGATTTGATCCGGATCGTTCGGTAATTCCAATTTGTTCAGACTAATCTGTAATCACGTGACCAAAAATCCGTCGCGTCTGAGATGCAAATGCAAATACCGAACGCAGCTAAACATGCTCAGGATTTTTTTAAATATAGCGAACCATGCAGAAGCTATTTTTTGTGTAAAATAATTGCATAGGTACAGTTTTTAACTAGATAACAGCCAGATATATTTAACTTTTTTCTTACCCCTTATTGGAACGGTTGCTGTAGTAACAACACTGCTTTTATCTTAAAAAAATAATTAGGTATTTTTTAAAATAGTTTTAATTTCAATCTAATTTAAGGTAAAGGCGCGTATCCATTTGATCACGAACCCGTATACATCGCTGCGAGGCTAAATGAGCATAGGTATGTGTACTTGTCTTCAAGGCGCGGCAATAAACAGTAACGATGCATGGACCCGAGTCGGTACTTTAAAGGTTGTATTTGTCCATCTCAACGCGCGCATTCACTTAAGAGCTATGTTTTGCGTTCAAGTCAGAACGGACAATTAATTAAGTAGGGTCGACCGGGGTAAATGTAAACGGTCCATAAAAAATTTAAATTTGCCTCTGAATTTGATATTGGCGCCAATTCTAATACCACGCTTTCTTGACAGTTAGTGGCAATGAAAATTAGCTTCCAGATCAGTTTGGTTTAGTCTGGTGATAAGTTCAGATACACCTCTGCAAATTAACCGTATTTAATTTTTACAGAGACACTGAAATCTGTCAGTATTTTGTTTGTCAGCAAGGTACGTTTTAAACTAAAGTAATTATTAGTAAAACAATGCATTATTTTATTTCTTTAAACATGTTTAATTGCATAATATCAACAAAATAAATTATTATCGTATTTTATTTTATTGAGTGTCGACTTGAGTTTCTGCCGGAGCTTATCTTGATATACAGGGTATCCCAAAAGTAATCTGGTATCTAGTATGGCTTAAAACACATAGTTGGTTAGCTATAATAGCTACTATGTCATTTAAGGACAAATGCGGGCGAGGCATTCGTTCGGCCTCACAGCGATTCATGCTTAAGTGAATACTCGCCTTAACAAGCAGGCACATAATTTTACCAACTAATATTTTTTTTGCAAGGTGTTTGTTATACATATTTCGTAATAACTTGTTTCAACTTATAGGACATAGAAAATAAAAGGCAAAACTGAACAGAACGGTCGTTTTTATTTATAGCTTAAGTAACCAAACGAATTTGCGAAAGCGCTTGCAGAAAGTCGGTTAATGCGTTTATATTAAACGAATATCATTTAAATAATTTGCGTCCTTGATCTTCCGGGTGTAGTCGTGAGTAGAAGACAAAATAATTTCTTGCAGTAGTTTTATTATATTTTAACATAAAAATAAAACGCATTCGTTCCGCTTTGCTCGCTCAAAAATAAGACAATAAAAAGAAGTTGTGTGTTTCTACGTACCAAAATCTGACGAATCCGGTTGGTTCGAATTGCCATCTCCAGCTCCCCTGTCGATCCAATGGTGATCGTCATCAACATCGTTAACATGTGGATCTGAGTTGTCGCTTTTATCAGATTTTATAGATTTTTCGCTAATTGGACTTTTTTCGCCGTTTTCGAAAAATTCTTCTCTTAACCATTGAGGTATCTAAAAATTTCTTTATGTAAGACTAGATATATAATTCTTGCCATACGCAGTTACACTTTTGTGACTTTGACATAAAATAAATGACAACGTTTTGACAGATAGTTACGTAGGTATGAAAGCAAACGCAACGCCTTTGTTTCACAGTCAACCAAGTGAAAAACAGTTTTTTAAATAAATACACAATTTCCGTCATTCAAAGATAGGCTTATTATACATGGTTGAAAAGCCCTTTTAATGCTCTATTTATTGACGTATAAATTCAATATGGCGGTCATAAGAAATAACAAAGTTGGCTTTGGTTTCAAAAAATCTAGAAGGCCTAGAAAAAATTTGTTAATGGCATACGATTGGCCGTAGCTTATACAAAACTACCAAATTTGATTAAATTTTTGCGGATATTAAAATTTTTCAAAAAACAATTTTTAGTTTTTGCTAGATATTTTAGTAACCTCTGTAGATATCTTTAATATTGATACAGCACCTGATTGGGCTTAGAATAGCGCAACTTTTTTCTCATTTGAACAAACTCCTATCTCTTATCGTTTCCGCAATCCCCATGTAGTTGCTGTCATGGGGGGGTGGCGAGGCCTCTTGGGGGGGGGGGCCCGAAGACTCATAATGTCGAATTTTGAGCTATTTTTCGTGTTTTTTTATGAAATATGTGGAAAATATGTAAGAAAATCTAAGGCTTGGGGGGGGCGCCCCCCCCTCCTGGGTTGCGCCCATGGTATAGGTACAGGGTGTCTCATTATATTTTTCCCACCCTTTTACACCATTAATAATTGATATAGGAATATAAAAGAAATTGTGTACGAATTCGCGAAATTTTTACTTTTAAATTGCATCTTGACTTTATTCTTGATTTTACAAACACAACTTTTTCTGGGTATTACGCCACTAGTAATAACTATAATAAAAAATATATTTGAAAAAGAAAAATTTAAGATTTTGAGAGAAAATATAAATAAAAAGCTTGAAAACGATTGTAGATTGGCAATCGAAACGTAGCGTATTCAAATTCAATTAAAAGATAAGTGGTTTAGGTTTTACTAGGCAACTATTTATTTTTATAGAAAGCCACTGACAAATTAGTGATTTTTATTTTTCTAGGAGAAACGCAGTGGTTTTTTATAATTTTTTAAAATAATTTTTCCTTACTAGTGGCGTAATACCCAGAAAAAGTTGTGTTTGTAAAATGAATCCGCCACAAACATATAGATTTTATTTATTCTTGATGCAAAAATCGGGTATTTTTGGAAAATATGTTCCAAGCCTAATCTATTATTTAAATAATATAAATAGCATCCAATTTACAAAAACTATAAATTTGAGCGCCTGTCAATATGGTAAGCATCAGGAATAAAGATAAAGTCAAGATGCAATTTAAAGGTAAAAAATTCGCGTATTCGAACAAAATTTCTTGTATATTTCTATATCAATTATTAATGGTCTAAAAGGGTGGGAAAAAATATAATGAGACACCCTGTACAGCTGATTTCAAAAAAATGACATTTACATTTTATAGTAATGTTATGACATCCAATAAGAGGACTGTTTATTTTCTTTTGCATGTTTATAAAATAAATTAAATAAAACTTAATAAAAAAAATTTTTTAGGTTTAAGTTAAAAATTGTATTACGTGCCTACCACCATATTGTTTCAAATTTGAGACAAATTGGTTTATAAATAAAAAACCATTTTGAATTTTTTGTGTAAAAACTCTATACACCTGTAAAATATTAAATCTATAGCTCATCAGAAACTAGATGAAAAAGCTCTGTCGCAATACTTTAAAGAAAACCATATATAACGCACAAAAAAACCACGGATCAATAATGGTGATCCGTGCAAAAACTACGGCGACGCGCGGCTTCGAGTTGTCTCGGCGGCAAGTTGGCCCGGCGACTAATCGGGTCGGCTGTGAGTTAGTCCGGCGGCGAATCGGATTGGCGGCGATTTGACGGCGGCGGCGAACCTGCCACAGTGAATCGGTGGCGGTAAATTGTCCTAAAGCCAGGCCAGACAGAAGGTGTAGTCTGTGTGTAAAAACTAAATATGTTTTGCGATTGCGGGGGGGATTTCCTCTTTTCTCTCCCGTAGGTCCGCGCATGGTCAAGAAGAAATCGATTTGTGTATGGCAAGATTGCCAAAATAATATATATTGCATACCTCATCTGCCAAAACTTACCCGCAGTACGCTTTGTTGCAATCCAGATTTGTCCCTGGTGATTGTAATGTGCGACGCCAATGGATGACCCGTCTTTGGTCTACTTTCCATTTCTGCTAAAGCGCTTTGCACTTTGTATCTAGCTCCTTCGAAATAAGTGAGCATAGATTTCATCTAGAATTAAAAACTTTGATATATTAGTTGTTTAAAAGGGCTAAAAAAGCAGAATTTTTAAATGTTTCTTTGCTGACATTGGAGCATTCTCAGGGCATATTTGAGCGTAACCTGAGTTTGACTTATGTACACGGTCATTGATTATATTTGCGTGGCCTTTCTTAGCGGTAAATGTAGGTGATGGAAAAAAGCTTTAAATACATAAGTTAATATTTTTTCATATTATCTTATGGACTGTTAGAAGTCATAGATATCATTCCTTATGTCAAATTTTGACAGCAACTTTCTTAAGTTAAAATTAAAGAGATGTTTGGCCTGATTTCAAAAATATATAGGTTGTTGATATTTGAATAAGGCCTTTTAAGTTATATTAGTTTTAAATTACTTTTAAAGTGCACTAATGATAATCCACTCTGCCCAAGTTTTCGTATACTTCAATGCAAATTTATAACATAAATAACTCAAAACCGGCTTAACTGGGTATTCACAAACCATACGTTCTTAAAATCAGGGAAAATACGTTTTTCTTTCTGGCGGAAAATATACAGGGTATTCCCTTTAACTTAAGAAAGTTCGTGCCAAAATTTGAGTTAAGGAGTGATATTAAATTATGCAAATTTTGTATTTAAAGTTTTAATAACCCTTAATAAAAGCCACGCAAATGTAACCAATAACCCTGTACAGAAGGATTTATAGCTGTTTTCGGTAGTAGCAGGACTTTGATTGAAGCATCCGGTTAACGATATTCTGAATATTTTGAAATGTTTAAGATGGCAGCCGACTAGGGACAACGATATTTTAAGAAAATGTTTTATTTTAAGAGACATAAAACCAAAACTAGGCTTAATTAATAGGTCTTGGGTAACCATTAGATATCAAACGCACTACGGTCCTTATATTTTGTATACTCAAAAACCTCTAGCGCCTGCACTAATACGTAATCGCCAATCGGGTCGTGCCGAACGTGGGGACGAAGGGCCATCTGTAATCGCAAAAAACCCAAGCTTAACGGCATGCGATATCGCAAACGCTTTCATTCAATGACAGTGGCGGCTCGTGAGTGAGTGCCACGGAGCCATGGCACTACCGTATTTTTCTGCAAAAACACGTTTTTTTTTATTTTTCAAACATCTTTTCATTTTATATTATGCATTTCTTTTTCATTTATATTTATATGTATAAATGAAAAAGAAATGCATAAACTAAAATAAAAACCAATAAAGATGTTTTGAAAATAAAAAAACGTGTTTTTACAGAAAAATACGTGCTCCGTAGCACTACCCCACGAGACGCCACTGATTTTATCTAACCAATATCAAGCCGATTTGCGATTACGTATGGCGGATATAAAAAATCCTTCCCAGTCTCTTTTCCTTCTGAAACATGGTAAAAGCGGCGCCGCCACTTTAAATCTTGAGAAAAGCTCTAGAGCTTTATTAACCCATTAGCTGCCACGGTCGCCATTTGGGGATTCACTTTTATTTCCTTTATATTTGTGTTATTTTTAAGCATGGGGGTCACGAATGAGGGGGGCCGTGGGGTTGGTTATAGGCCTGTTGTTAATTACCAGTCACTACCCTACAACCCCAATACTTATTCATTATTTAACAATTGTTTGATTGATACCGCGCCGGTTGAATCGATCTAACGGAGTTATTTCGATTCGAGCCGACGGAGACTTTGTTTAAAAACTAAGGGATGCAGATTAGATAACACCTGTAGGGGGTTAAAAGTTGTATTATAAATAATAAAAACTGGTAACTGATGACAAAGGTTGGTGAGTTGGCTACGAGGGGCAACACCCAGACTTACCTGAAATCAACAGGATTTGCTGCCAGCTGGTTACCAAAAATCCCAGTTTACGCCCAAATTGTCGTCAGCTTTCTGAGTTGTTACGTAACTCGCCGTGGCCCGCACTCACCCGGTCTTAAAGTTCGTTATAGGGAAAAAAGCCCGGAAATATGTTTTGCCAGCCTATTTATCAACTATTTCTGCCAAGTTACAATAATAGTTATTGACGTCAATTGGTTTATATCGATTTACAGGTTGTCCCAAAAAGTTATTGCGAATATTAATTATTAAGTTTCTTTTTAATTATTTGGGAAATATTGGTTTGACAATATGCCACGGTCCCGAAATGGGGATCCACAATAAAAAAGGTAAAAAAAATTACAGGTTTTGGAAATGTATGTCAATTAAGTTCATTTTCTTAATACCACTTACGTAAGTGGTTCAAAAATCGGAACAATCAAGAAAAAATTTGGCAGTTAATGGGTTAATATTAAATTTCATTATCTGAAATTACATAATAAATTCAAGATATTTTTACTATCCTTTAGGAAAACATTGCTTTAAAAATAGAGATCCGAAAACATACATACAAAATAATACTAGCCAATTAAAAACAATTTTACTAACATGATAGAGTTTTTCCGTTACGGTCTGCTGGGAGTCCTCAGCACCAAAGCTGGGAGTTTGTTTAATTGCTTTTGACAAATTCTCCAAACCACTTCTTGATTTTCTCTCTCGGTCTACGTCTTGGCGTATTAGGTGAAGTAGTTTTATTAATGCCTAAAAAAACAGTTAACTTGGTAACACCACAGTAAAGGTTAGAGTGGATTAACACTGCTACGTAGGACTTGCGTTAGGACAAAGTTCGGCTGTGTTGGCGAAAAGCTCGAGATAAATCATCCTCATGTTAAAAAAAAACGTAATGAAATGGAAACCAGTTCATTTTAAGGAACGGAAGAGGTTGTTCGACTTTTTCACAGTCTAACCTTTTTTTGTCAAGTTATTGGAAACGGCAATTTTGTCCATATATTCACTGGAGTCCCAAAAGAAAGGAGAGCAGCCAGAGGGGTATCCTTATTAATAAATAAAACTCTAAAAAATAAGATTACCGACTACGATTGCATTAGTGAAAACATACTTAGAGTGAACATGAAGATGCTTGGATATAATAGAAGCATAATAGCAGCCTATGCACCATCAGATGACGAAAGAGTTGCTACAAAACAAATGTTCTTATTCTTAAATAAAAAACAATTCTGCTTATCGATTTTAATAGGAACTGGTAGACAAACCCGGAGCAAAGTGATAGGACCATTTGGAGAAGAAGTAACAAATGATAATGGCTTGAGACTGCTGCAATTGTGTAAAATCCACAACCTAAAAATAAATAATGGTTTTTTTTAAACATAAGGATATTCTTCGATATACCTGGATTTAGCCAACAAGAAATCTTAAATCAATCATTGATTATGCTATAGGTGGACAACACTCGCAATTAAAGTGGTATGATGTGCGAGCACTTCGTGGTGTTATCTGTGGATCTGACCACCATTTGGTGAAAGCAAAAATATTATTCCCTTTAAGAAAAACAAATAAGGACGAAAGTATTGGAGAAAATGAAAACCTAGAATGCATCAAAGACAATCAAAAATACAACTTTAAAAGTCTATAAATCGAAAGTACAGAAAGATTGTATCAGGAACCGATTAGATAAAAAATTAATAAACACAGAACAGTCATTTGAAGAGATATATACAAACATAATAAAAAGCTTGAAAAAAGCAAGCAACGAAAATACAGGAAATGGTCAAAGAGGAAAAACGCACATACTTGAAATAGCTCAGTACTAAAGAGCAAAGAGACCTAGAAATCTACAGGGAAACCAGAAGACAGCTAAGAAATTTGATACGCACAGAAAAAAATTAAATGTTCGAGCACAAATGCCACGATATAAATACACACGTAGGAGGTAGGCAGAGTTCTGAAGTATTGAAATTCATTTCTCCAGTAAAAAACCCAACAAAAGAAAAAGTAAAACATCCAGATCAAACCAGAACAAGGAACAGAACACTACAAGGGACTGCTGCAGGAGACGAGAACCGAATATCTGGCAGCCCCTCCGAGGAGACACATAGAAGTACATGGAGAGGAAGTAATCATCGAAAAGGAAATGATAAAGAATAGTATTAAAAAAGCCTAAATCCGGAAAAGCTAGTGGACCTGGAGGAATATATGCTGAAATGCTCAAATATGGATCAGAGAAGCTAATCGAAAATCTCACATATATTATCAATCAATGCATAAACGGACATCCAGTACCTGATGATTGGAAAATTGCATTCATATCCTCAATAAATAAAAAAGGAAACAAGCTGGATTGCAACAATTACAGAGAAATTTCAGTAACCAGTACTCTAAGTAGATTGTACGGTAGGATTCTTAGAGATCTAATAGAGAATGATTTTCATGAACAAGAAGAAGAAGAGCAAAGTAGGTTTCGTGCAGGCAGATCTTGTAGTGATAATGTATTTTGTCTTAAACAAGTAATTGAGAAAAGGCGCGCCAGAAATATAGACTCATGTTACCTTTGTGGACCTACAAAAAGCATATGATACCGTTCCAGTAGAAAAAACAAGGACATCATACATACATAAAAGCGATAAAAGAACTATACAAAGGGTCAAAATCTACAATAAATTAGAAATCGACTTCCAAAAAAATTTTTGGTAACAAAAAGCTTAAGACAGGGATGTTGTATCTCTCCAACTCTTTTTAAAATATATATCGCAATAGCTCTAAAAAACTGGAAACGTAAAGTTCACGGCATGGGAATACCACTTAACGACCGATTTACCATATACACACTACAGTTTGCTGACCACCAAGTAATTGTAGCTAATGATAAAGAAGACATGAAAGAATACTAAAAGTGGGGATTAACAGTGAACGTGGACAAGACATAGTACTTATGTATTGGAACGAATCCAGTGAGTTAGAACTAGACAATGGACAAGTAATATCTCCATGCAATGAGTATGTATATTTATGTGTCAGAATTGTATATTTGGATATCTTTACAGTATTTTATGGATCAGAGAGATAAAAAAGAATGTAAAATTTAACATATATGAAACAATGGTGAAAAGCACGCTGTTGTAAGGAATAGAGACTTGTCGCGTAACTGAAAAATACAAAACAAAAATGGAAAGTATCGAAATGGATGCAATAAGAAGATCAATGAGAATATCTAGAACAGATCACATAAGAAACGAGATCATAAAAGAAGGAATGGGAATCGAGGGAAGCATACGTTACGGCAAAGCAGGTCCTAGAATGGTAACCAACAGGGCGCAGAAAAAGAGGGTGTCCTAAACTAGAATGGCAACAGTCAATCCAAAGATCAATGACTCAAAAAAATCTGACAGATGATTGTCAGGATCGAAGGAGGTGGAGAATGGGCGTCGGACAACGTAGAAAAATGTTCTAAACCGACTAAATAAAAAAAATATAAGAAGTGTAAAAGAAGGCAGAAAAAGGAGAAAAGTTGCAGTTGGAACAAAGAGCCGGAGCGAAACAGTCAAAGTTAAAACAACAACAAGGATAAAAAAAAGGAAGGAATGAAAGGACCCGCGGAAAGGAGCAGACTTCGTTTTTTTTTGTTTAATTTTGCACTTTTCAGCGATTTTAAGACAATTTAAATTTGAAATATTTGCATTGGACCAAAACAACCAGAACATGTTTTTGGAATCTGTTCCATAGTCGGACGGAACTGTTTCGACCTCTTTCATAATTTTACCTGTTAGCTGTTTTACAGAATGTTTTAGATTTAAAGTTTTAGTGGAACATTTGTAGGAATCGCAACATTTGTCCAAATATCCTTACTTGTTTCCGCCTTTCTCTGTTCATTGCCAACGTAACGTGTTCGCAGTAAAAATCCGGTAAAAGTTGTTCAGAAACTTGTTGAGAATTCTGCCTGAGCGTTTGAAATGTTGTGAGGTCTCTGATTGGATTGGCTTGAGTCACAGGAGCTTTCAGTCTTTCGTTTGCCTAAACCAAAGAGTCACTCATTTTATCACCATTCAACATAGGTATAACTTTAGCTATTTTTAAATATATGTATATTAAACCTCGTTTTATGTAACTATAAAAAAATTGGCCTGGATTTTAATATACTCAATGAAGTAGGTATCTTCGACTATTTCCCTAACATATATATGTAGGTATATTTTTTTAAACTGTCAAATTTTTTAAAAATTCTGTCAATTCGTTTGAAATGATTTATGTAATAATTATTTACCTAACAAGTGCGGAAAGTAATACTTTACCGCACGCGATGGCAGTTGGCCGAACGACGCGGAGCGGAGTTCAGTGAAGCCGTCAAGGGCGGTAAAGACACTTTCCGCATGTGTCAGGTACAATCTTTTACCTGATGAGGACTTTGTTTTTTCAAAAAATTGAAAGTAATTTATAAATAAACATGTCAAATTAGATGGAAGTGAAATGTAAACAAATATTTAAGCTGTCTTATTGACGCGTTGCTAAGGATTCTAAGTAGTGCGCGTGCGGTAAAGCAAAGTCAAATTAAAAGTAATTTATAAATAAATATGTCAAATTAGATGGAAGTGAAATGTAAACAAATATTGAAGTTGCGCGAAAAAGTAAAATCGTGCGGAAAAGTACATCTTTCCAAACGATAAATCGTGCGGAAAATATCGATCGATAAATATTTATTTATCTAACAAGTGCGGAAAGTAATACTTTACCGAACGCGATGGCAGTTTCCGCTTGTGTAAGGTACAATATTTTATCTATAAGCACTTTTTTGTCAAAAAATTGAAAGTATTTTATAAATAAACATGTCAAATTGATAGAAGTGAAATGTAAACAAATATTGAAGCTGTCTTAGTGACGCGTTGCTAAAGTTTCTAAGTAGTGCGCGTGCGGTAAAGTATTTACTTTACCGCGTGCGAGTAGGTAATAGAAATTACTCACTTCAATTAACCTAGGTCCTATTTCAATATTGTGCCTGAGGTAGGAGTCCAGTACGACTTTTAGGTGGTTTAATCGTTCCTCTTCCAAGGTTTGGAAAGTACTGGCACCTTTAAGTACCGCTGATTCCCATTCTAACCTAAAAAATAAAGAATTTATAAAATAGTTTAAAAACTAGTTTAAGGAGATAGGCACCTTCCCGCAGATATCAATTAAGTATTTAATTTTAAGTTATTAGATTTATTATTTCACAACTTTAATATTTTAAACAAGTGAAATTAAAGAAAGAAAAATAAGAAAAAAGTTTTTCTGCTTCGGCAGGCGGGACTCCCGAAATCTCTTACTCTGTACGCAAACGCTCTAAACATTAAACCACCGAAGCCATACATAAATTTTCAGAAAACTTTCATTTTTGCAGGTGTGCGGTGTCTCAATACAAGAACGAGAAGCTCTCAGTGTATTAACTCGACCAAGTCATCAAACTGATCTCTATAATTCTTCTTTCCCACTGTCAAAGGTACATATTCTTATTTTAAGTAAATGAACTTTTTATGAATAGTCCCTTAATGTCTTATCCAGTGAGGATGGGAGAATTCCCCACGGCGCCGACAGGCAATTTGGCTCAAATTTAAGATTTTTTTTTGTAACACACTTTAAGACTACATGGAGGTTGGTTTGGCAAACCTTTGTTACCTACTTTTTAAGCCAAGATTTAAATACACTTATTTTTAATTTTTTTTTCGGTAATTATATCTTTTCCAGTTTTTCCAGGATTGACAACTTTTGTCTTTCAGTGATTGCGCATTAACGTACCTCGCCCTTTCTGCTCTGACACAGCAAGAATAATACTCGACATCAGCTTTTTTTACTGCGTCCTCGGCTTTTCTTTTTTTTCCTTCCAACTAAAAAAATATTTTTAACTTAGATAACTGTCAAAACAATGTTAAGCAATGACTAATTTTAAAACAATTTACTTACATAGGTATATATTAAAAATAAATGGATCCATGACGGATCTGATACCTTCCTAGCTAGCCCATTAGCACACTAAGTAAAGCGATGAATATCAGCCTTTTTGTAAATATCACAAAAACTAAACCTCCCACGATATTTTTGGTTATAACTCAAATTATTGGGCAAAATGCAATGTACTATATTCCGCATACCGCATCTTGCTGCAATGTTCCATTTAAAAGTTACCAATTTTAAAAAATTTTAATTCTCTAATTCATTAGCATTAATGGATTTTGATCAAAATCTAATCAGCTCGTTACAGCGTCGAACCCTAAAAATTTCATGAAAATCGGTGCAGCGGCTTAGGAGCTATATATATAAGACGATACGGTCAAAATAACCTAAATAATACATTTTCGGCGGTATCTAAAAATTTTTAGTCGTAAATAATACCTTCTCTAGCCATTGCTGCGCGGGCTAGAATGGTAAAAAATTCTAAATGGACAATTAAAAAATGTCGAAAAATTGTGTGTTTCACCAAAAACTAAACAGACGCTTTTTCTGGTCCTATTTCTTGTTGGAACTTGGAACAACCCTCAGACATGTCAATTTTGTTTGCGAGGGGGATACTTTTTGTAAAATTTACCCCTATATTTAAATAGAGAAAGTCAATGGATACCTTGTTTTGAAGGTCTTTTGAATGTCTTTACAAACGTGTAAAAATTTCGAAAATCCATTTATTTGTATTTAAGGTATTTGCGTATGTGGAGCGATAAAAAAAGTAAAGTAAAAAAAATAATAAAACAAGGAATGACTTAATACATCGAAGAAATATTCTTCGATGCTTAAGGCAGAATGTTCCTTCGATAACAATAAGTCGATGTGTTTCGGGACTTTTTGAATTTTTCTGAAAAATCTAAATACATAAAAAACGTTTTTATATATCTCTTCATGGTAACTTTGGAGGCAAATATCTCATAAACGAATCGATAGATTATCAAAATTTTTAGACGGTTATAAAAAACATCAAGATACCTTTAAAACAAAGGTAAGATATCACCTGACCCACTTTCCTATTCAAAATATAGAGGTAGAGTTTACCCCTCGGTGGTGGTGCGTGCTACAAAAATTTCGAGAGCCCAGAAGTGCCCCCCTCGCAAGCAAAATTAAGGTGTCCAAGAGTTTTTTCGAATTCTATCAAGAAAAACCTGAAAATACATTTAAAATATTTTTACCTTTGCATTTTCTTTCTCAACCGAGTTTTGTCTCTGGGCTAGTTGCATTAGGCTGTTTGTGCTTTTTGACAATCTAGAAAAAAAAAACATTCTAAATGAAATCGTCCTACTTGACTCCAACCAACCAACTCAACCATCCAACCCAACCAAACAACCTAACCAACCAACATAATCAACAAACCTAACCAACCAACCTAACGAACCAACTTAACGAACCAACCTAACCAACCAACCTTACCAACCAACCAACCTAACCAACCAACCTAACCAACCAACCTAACCAACCACCTAACCAACCAACCTAACCAACCAACCTAACCAACCAACCTAACCAACCAACCTAACCAACCAACCTAACCAACCAACCTAACCAACCAACCTAACCAACCAACCTAACCAACCAACCTAACCAACCAACCTAACCAACCAACCTAACCAACCAACCTAACCAACCAACCTAACCAACCAACCTAACCAACCAACCTAACCAACCAACCTAACCAACCAACCTAACCAACCAACCTAACCAACCAACCTAACCAACCAACCTAACCAACCAACCTAACCAACCAACCTAACCAACCAACCTAACCAACCAACCTAACCAACCAACCTAACCAACCAACCTAACCAACCAACCTAACCAACCAACCTAACCAACCAACCTAACCAACCAACCTAACCAACCAACCTAACCAACCAACCTAACCAACCAACCTAACCAACCAACCTAACCAACCAACCTAACCAACCAACCTAACCAACCAACCTAACCAACCAACCTAACCAACCAACCTAACCAACCAACCTAACCAACCAACCTAACCAACCAACCTAACCAACCAACCTAACCAACCAACCTAACCAACCAACCTAACCAACCAACCTAACCAACCAACCAACCTAACCAACCTAACCAACCAACCTAACCAACCAACCTAACCAACCAACCTAACCAACCAACCTAACCAACCAACCTAACCAACCAACCTAACCAACCAACCTAACCAACCAACCTAACCAACCAACCTAACCAACCAACCTAACCAACCAACCTAACCAACCAACCTAACCAACCAACCTAACCAACCAACCTAACCAACCAACCTAACCAACCAACCTAACCAACCAACCTAACCAACCAACCTAACCAACCAACCTAACCAACCAACCTAACCAACCAACCTAACCAACCAACCTAACCAACCAACCTAACCAACCAACCTAACCAACCAACCTAACCAACCAACCTAACCAACCAACCTAACCAACCAACCTAGCCAACGAACCTAATCAACCAACCTAACCAACCAACCTAACCAACCAACTTAACCAATCTGTCTAACCAACCAACTCTACCAACCAACCAAAGTAACCAGCTTCAGCTTAGCCCGCGTGCATCCAAATTTTTTGCGCCCTATTTTTTAATTTTAAATACTTTTTTTTATGTACGATTAGGAGCGCAACTAGCTTTGTTATTTTTGGGGGGTAAAGCCCCAAAGTTAACCTAGATAATGCGAAAAATAATACTACAGCAGGGTGGCTTAAAACACACCTCAATAGATAAATAATTGTAATAAATAAACTACAGGAAAATGGAAAAAAACTGCTCCGTTGGCAAAAATTTTAGAAACATTTATTGCTTTTCAAAGAAAATCTGGGGGCGGATTTTTTTTAGATATAGGATAGAAGAAACGACGCTGTATAAAAAAATTGTTCAATGTAAATGAACTAAATTAAGAACTTTTCGAAAAAAACGGCACCGCATAAAAAACTTGTTCGATATAAAGAAACTCTAGGAATTGTGAAAAATTTTAGAAAAATAATAAGTTAACGCCACAAAAGAAAATTTTTGAGACACAAAAAAAGTTTCGTTGCAATCGAACATTTAAAAAGAAACTACTACTTTTATGAAAGGAAGACGCCACAGGAAAAAGTTTAACAAAAATTAAATATTGGTTGGAAAAATGGCGCCACCGAAGGAAATTTTTGATGCAACAACCGAAAACTTTAGAAAAATAAAATAATTTAAAAACAGAAGGTACCGCAGACCAAAAATTTTCACAAAAAGTAATACCAAATGCAAAAGTTTTGTCTTAAGTCCCTTGCCTAAGCCTCCTTAATTGGGCCTCTGTGTATGATTTAAGTAAAACATTCTTTTTAAAATATAGTAGAGTAAATTTGTAGGGTATTTCAAGAAAAAGCTGCAAAAAAAGGTATATTTTTTTATATTTGGCATGGTGGTAGCTAACACCAAAAGCTAAATTTTTATTCGGGAATCCCCTATTTTCCGGCATCAGAATCCAAGATGGCTGCTGTCAAAGTTAAGAAAAAAAAGAATTTCCTGTTTTAAGAGAAGTTAAATTAATTTTGATAAATTTACTTTAAGTGGGACCTAGTCAATTCAAAAATCTAAAAAAAAATTACACCTGTCACTTCAAAACAAAATGGCGGCTATATTAAAAAAAAAATACTTCGATATTTTCTTTATTTTTTATGTGATATTTATTTTTCATACCTCATATTAAAGCTACTGGCAAGCTCTTTAAGTCTACCGAAAAAAAATAATAAGTTTCCCAGCCGACACAAAAATTGGCGCTTAATATGTCAAAAATAAAAGAGGCTTTTATAACCTGTATGTCATTTATTATGAAATATTTAAAATGTGCGACCCCTACTTATAGTAGGGTAAATTTGTAGGGTATTTCAATAAAAAGCTGCAAAAAGGGTATATTTTTTTATATTTGGCATGGTAGTAGCTAACATCAAAAGCTAAATTTTCAATCGAGGATCCCCTGATTTCCGGCATCGGAATCCAAGATGGCGGCTGCCAAAGTTAAGAAAAAAAATGAATTCCCTGTTTTAAAACAAATTAAATTAATTTTGATAAACTTACTTTAAGTGGGACCTAATTAATTCAAAAATGTAAAAAAAATTATACCTGTCACTTTAAAACAAAATGGCGGCTATATTTTAAAAAAATCGTTTTTCTTCGATATTTTATTTATTTTTTGCGCGATATTTATTTTTAATACCTCATATTAAAGCCACTGACCAGCTCTTTAAACCTAATGAAAAAAAGTTATTAATTTCTCAGCCGACACAAAGATTATATAGATTAGATTTATAACCTGTACACCAAATTAAATTAAAAAAATTTTTTTTTTTGGATTTTATCAATAGTAAGCCAAGTTTTGTAAAAATTTTAAAAAAATTACAATTTGACATTAAAAATTTTAAGATGGCGGCCGAAGTTCAGATAAAAAAGTTTTTTTTTGTTCTTGTTTGACAGAACTAGTCTTGCCGTGTAATATATCGATTTATACTAAAGAGGGGTCGCCCCCCCCCCCGCCTCTTTGCGCTTGGCGTCCCTGGCGTTCTTTGAGAAAAATATAGAAAAACTATATTTAACGCAAAACCGAACCGAACCAAACCGAACTCCCCCCCCCCCCCCCCGCCCTTTTATCCACGACACGCTACTGACTGCGCGGGCTAGAAAGGTAAAAAATAAAACATACATAAATACTGTGTACCACTTTTATGATGCCACAAGTGTCCATACACACAATATTATAGGTAACCAGAGACAGATAAAAGTCTCTTGGATAGAGCGCCCGCGTACCGTGCACGACTTGCTTGCCCGCTTACTGCGTCCCTGCCGCGGCGAATCGGACCGCGGTGGATTGTCTATGCGGCGAATCGGTCAAGGCGAATTGTCCCATCCCGTCAATAGATAGCAATTGTTATCTATTGACGGGATGGGACAAATGAAATTGGTGTAGTGATTCAATAAGAGTTACATGCGACCAGACAGACATACATAGCATACACACACTGACACAAAGGGTTTAGACTTTGGCTTAGACTTGTATAGGATACTGTAGGTATTGTATTGAACTCATAAGTAATATTACGTACCTATATGATTGAACTAAACTTTTTAACCAAAGTATCTACAAGCAAACAGATATCTCGTACAAATATTTGCAATTATACATTTTTGAGTTTAATACCTATTGAATTTTTATACTTACGTTTGTTTTCCAAATTTTGTTGTATCAATAATAGCGGCATCTTGTAATTTTTCATTATCCCTTGCGCACGTGTGGCTCTGTTTCTTGCTTTTGGCCTCAGCAGCCCTCCAGTCGGTCAAAATTTTTGCCGCTTTTTCCACGGCTGACTCGCACTGTTTCCGCGTCCTGTGTTGACTTTCTGTGAGATTCCTGAGCGGCTTGGCAGTCTCTTCTAACAATGCTGTGCCGCATACCTTATTAAAAAAAGTTAAAAGTTAAAAAAAAAACTGAACAAACCTTTTTTATGTAGACTATTATTGTAACCTGGTATGGTTGAAAAAGTATATTCTAGGATGCCAAAAAGAGGGACAATTTGCCGCCGGCCGATTCGCCGCGGGGACAATGCGAGATTTGATTTATGATATTACCATTGGCAATTGTTTAAACATTTTTATTTAGCTTGACTTTATATAATATATTTGTTTATTTGTTTGGTTATAACCTTTTTCAAACTTTCCAATTAGGTATTTGGTGGTTAGTATACAACTTAACATTTTTTAAATAAAAAATAAATAAAATGGCGGGTCCAAAATGGCGGATTTTTCCATTTATGAAACCTGCAGGTCGCTGATTATTATTTTTAATTTAAATTTATAAAGCAATATGCATCAAATTCGGAACTTTGGGAAGTTTCAGGTCGCTGATTATGATTTTTAACCTAAAATTTAAAAAAATCAAAATGGCGGTTCCAAAATGACGGATATTCCCATTTATGAACTGATTTGCATCAAACTCGGAACTTTGAGATCCTTTAGGTTGCTAATTATCAATTTTAACTAAAATGTATAAAAATCAAAATGGCGGATCGAAAATGGCGGACTTTTCCATTTATGAACTAAGATGCATCAAATTCTATACTTTGAATTAAACTTTAAAAAAATCAAAATGAAGGTTCCAAAATGGCGCATTTATGAACCGACATGCATAAAACTCAGAACTGTGGGTGTCTGAGGTCGCAGATTATGATTTGTAACTTAAATTTTAAGGAAAACCAAATAGCGGATCCAAAATAGCGGTATTTTCAATTTTTGAACCGATATGTCTCAAACTTGAAACTATGCGGTGCTTAAGTGTAAATTCCTTATAATTTAAAAGATTTTAGCACATCTTATGATTTAAAATAAAATTGTAGAATTTTTTAATTAATTTTAGTAGCTACCCAACAAACATCAACTTGACGAAACTGTACTAATTTTGTACTTCAACTGCTGCCAATCGGTAAACGCAAACACCATTGTCATGTAATTAAATTTAAGTCAAAAATTGTATTGAGTTACCTTAAGCGCCGCGATATTTCAAGTTTGAGACAAATCGGTTTATAAATAAGAAACTGCGCCATTGTAGAGTTTAAGTTAAACACTCCAAAGTTCCGAATTTTATGCATATCGGTTCATAATTGGGAAAATCCGCCATTTTGGATCCGCTACTTTGTGTAATCATTGACCAAACACATAGCGAGGCATGCCGTGTTGGTGGTTCCCTTTATTTGGAAACACATAGATAGATCAGCTGATGTGTCGAAATATCGTGGATGACAAACAAATAAGCAATATTAAAACGCATGTAGTTAAAGTGCTGTTGTGAGTTGCTTAAATAAGAGAGACAAAATTTTATTTTTGAGAATTCCCGCTATTTTACAAGATTAAAGGTAAAAATTACGGGTTCTTTCAGTGGAGAGGCGAAACAGTTGAGATAGATCCTATAAAAGAGGAAAATTGATTAATTCCTATCTTAAATATGCTAGCATTTGTCCAAAAATTTACCTTAAAATATAGCAATAATAATGCATTTAGTGCTTAATTTGCTTATTTTGCCTGCACTTGAACTGCACCCCATAAAACTATCTTTAACACTTTTTGGTACACAAAAAGTTATTGAAATAGCCATGTGTACCATTTCAGGTACACGGATTATTGATCGATATTTTGAGGTTGTGATAACGCGGGGCTCACGGATTGCATTAATTCTTATGAATATGATTGTTGGTTTGATTAAATGTTTTTGTGGCTGGTCCGAAGTTTTGTGGAGAATTTGCACTACGAGGACATTTTGAAATCTAATTTTATTTTTTGTAAAATATAGTTTCTATGGGTTCGGTTCGGTTCGGTTCAAAGTGTTAAAAACAAGTAAATTACCAAACAAATAAAAAATAAATACTGGGCATAGGTACTAAAATCGCAGTAAACCACGCTTTGTTTGTCATCCACACCTGAAAATACTTACGTGACCCAAAATGATCTTTAAGCCTAGTTTCCACCTATGCGTGCCCACCCTGATTTAAAAAACGCATCACGTGACGGGACATGTGTTTGCACCTGTTTTAAATGCAGCGTCACCTGATTTTTGAATCAGGGTGGGTACGCATAGGGGGAAACTGGGTATTAGTCTCCGGTTATTTTTGGCTTACCAAAAACAAGGTCAGGGTTCGGACCGGCTAGAGACCCTGTATGTATGACATATTTTAAAAAAATAGGGACGCGACAAACTCTTCAAAGTCAAATTTATTTAAGTTAAAACCAAAGGATGAAAATGTCGGTCCTCTATACTCTAGCGATGTTTAGAGAGAGACGCACCTTCTGTCCTTATTAGTTCATAAGCGTCGGAAAATAAATTGTTGATTAAACCTATACAGATCCGTTAAACTATAGACCAATTGCTCTACTTCCGGTGATATCAAAAGTAATGGAAAGAGTTGTGAACAATCACCTAACCAAGTACTTGGAAAAGTACAAAATTATCAACGACAAGCAATACGGATTTCGAAAATATAGGTCAACTGGCGATTTACTTACATACGTCACTCACTTATGGCAAAAAGCGATTGAGGTGCGAGGTGAAACAAGAACAATTGCCTTAGATATATCTAAAGCATTCGATAAAGTCTGGCATGAAAATCTGCTCAACAAGCTCAAAGCAACGGGATTGTCGCCGAGACTTTGCACTTGGTTTGAAAGTTATCTTAAGGATAGATCCATTTATGTTGCACTGGATGGCCGGAACTCCAACTCTTACCAAATAAATGCTGGTGTGCCACAGGGAGCAATCCTTTCGCCAACACCTTTTCTGATTTACATAAATGACCTCATAGATAAAACAGTAAATCCACTTTATTGCTTTGCAGATGATGGCAATGTAGTCTCCTCAGTCATACCACCCACATGTCTCTCCGCACGTGAATTCCATTACCTTAGACTAACTCAAATATCACAGATAAATAACAACTTGGAGATAATAGAGGACTGAGGCAACAAAAACCTTGTACAGTTCAACGCGCAGAAAACCCAAGCAGCCCTGTTTTCAAAAAAGACCAGTACCGGTGAGCCAAACATCATGCTATCTGGAAGTGCTGTCGCATTGCAGAGCCAGTTGAACATTTTAGGAGTCACTGCAGAGACCCACATGTCTTGGCACAGTAACGTGGCAGATATAGCTAAAAGGGCGTCCCAAAAGCTTGGGGTGCTATTTCGTACAAGACATTTGTATACACCAAGCCAACTGCTGACACTCTACAAAGCCCAGATTCGACCAACTATGGAGTACTGCTCACATATATGGAGTGCGGCACCCAAACATACCTTAATGCAAAAAAACACCGTGCAAAAACGAGCTATCAAGCTGATCAATGACCCCGCACTTACCCGTAGCTTGGATAGTCTCGAACATCGAAGAACTGTGGGCGATCTATCTCTCTTCTACAGGTATTATCACGGAAAATGCTCTGAAGAGTTGGCACGTATGATCCCCCCGGGAGTAGCACCTACTAGGCGAACACGTCAAACAGACGGTAACCATCAATTTATTGTCAAAATAGAGGCACCAAGAACCTCATTATATCAGAATTCATATCTCTGGAGAACAGCATCGCTGTGGAATAAACTCCCTGCGACAGTTTTCCCTGCAGGTTACAACCTGAACCGTTTCAAAACCAACACACACCAACATTTCCGCGCACTTGCCGCTTCTCGAGCGTGATAGGGATCTCCTTGCGAGTGCGCATACCCGTAAAAAAAAAGAAAAATACAGGGGGTGCGGACGGACAAACGTGTTTGTTTATATGTTGCTCGATGATTGATGTCACTCACATATGAACCGAACCGAGCCGCTGACAATTTAAATTATTTTAGTGAAACGCCAATGAACTTGGCAAGAAAATAACATAATTAAAAAATGTTAATTTCAGTGACTTTGATGGATTTGATGGTTTGTCGCGTCTTTTTCATGTAAATATATGTCATACAGACAGGGTCTCTAGGACCGGCTAGCCGCGGCTGTGCCCTTTCTATTTTCCCCTACATCCGTCCCTGTCAGACAGTATTTAATTATCTTACCCTGTGTGCTTCAGCTTTGGCTTCCAACTCCATGGATACTGCTTTCCAACCTTCGTTGACGCCCCCAACTGCATCCCGACACGCTCGTGATAGTTTCGAGCTTAATTTTGAAAGATTTTTAGCGTACTGGATCTCGGCTTCGGCTCGCTCTTGCAAAATTGTTGAAAGTTCTTTGCTGAAATCGCCGCCTTGTTTCACGTAGCGGCGCAGATCCTCAAAACCGTTTTGTCCCTACAACAAATAAAATTAAAACGTTAACAACTTATGACTATAAATATAAAAACAACAACAAATTAAACAGCAAAATCATAACACCTGTATTTAGTGGAGGGGAAGTGTTAGTACTACACTCAAATGACATCCGTGACTATACTACACTTAAAAAGATTCTCGGGATGTTTCAAAGCAGTAACTTTACTTAATATTGTCATCACTGATCTGCTTTTCTGTCTGTGCCACAAAGGATCTAATTTCTAAACCGATTTTGATAAAATTTTCAGATAGATCAGCGGTCCATCTCTATCGATAGAATTTACAAGCAGTTTTGTTAAAATTTGTTTTTCTACGAGCGTTCGAAAAGTGTCACTTTTCCTCACGCATTTTAGTTTTGAAAGTGCCACTTTTCGAACTGCTTTTCCGCACGCTTAAAAACCTAAGAATTTATTTTTTTCTTTGTCCCTAACGACCCAACTTTTAAGTTGTGAAAATCCGCCTTTGTTAATTGTCAATGTTTTAATGCTTTATTCGTATAGCAACGATCTGACAACCGTCCAAGAATAAGTTTCGTGATGTGGTCTGGATGTTTAGGCATACAATACCTATGAATTTAATAAACAATTTCTAATAAATTTAGTTTTTTATATTTTTCGCATGCTTGAAGAAAAAATACTGTTCCTAACTCTTGCGGAAAAATTCACTTCCGCTCTTGATTGCTGGCCGAACCTCACCGCATACGGAAAAGTTACACTTTCCGGAAAAGTACTATGACCTCAAGGACAGTTTCAAAATTTTGAAAAATTTTAATAAATCTATACAGAGTCGCCACGTGAACACGAAACAGAGGCGTTTTCGTATATTTATTGGATGTTTAAAAAAAAACCACGTTGATTTTGTTTGCGTTGGAGACATCTTTTATCTAATTTTGTTTTATGCTTTTAATTTATTTAAGAGTTTTCGAGATTATTACTGTCAAATTCGCCATGGCCGCGGCCCTATTAAAAAATATATTGTGTGGATGAGTTTGTCGTTGTAACGAGAATCGAAGGCTCTTGAAAACAAGGTGCCACTCAATCCATGTAAATTCAACATTATAAGTAAACCCTTATATTTACCCATGGGACTCTGTATTTTGCTATTTTACAGCCTATTAAGTTATTAGAGCAATTGAAGAGCACAGGAAAAAAACGTGTAAAGTCACTCTTAGTTAGTTTCGTTCGTTCTTTCCCTGTTGGCCAAATGAATTAGTAGTAATATGTTGTGACACGGCCCGTTTTTTGCCAGTTTGAATATTGCAGATAATAAAACACATCTTAAGACATCATTTGGCATATATAACCAACGTTCTTAGAAAAAATGACTGCATGTGTTTTCCCTGTGCTCTTCAATAAAAAAAAAATACTCTGCCAATCTATGGGCACCTAAGCTCACACTAGGTACTATAGTTATAGTGTGAGCTAATATAATCAAATACTGAAATATATTTTATTCAACTCCAGACTCAATTACCTTTCGTTTGATACCACACAAGCCATGTTTTGACTTAAACTCAAATTTTTTAAATCTACCCCCACCCTTTAAAAAAAACTAAAATGTATTTTGTTTAACTCCAGACTCAATTACCTTTCGTTTGATATCACACACGCCATATTTTCACTTAAACTCTAATTTTTGACATCTACCCCCACCCTTTTTTTTTTAAATAAACTAAAATTCATTTTGTTTAACTCCAGACTTAATTACCTTTCATTTCATATCACACACGCCATATTTTCACATAAACTCTAATTTTTGGAATCTACCCCCACCATTTTATTTGGCTTGTGTACGGTGGATTTTGTTCATTTTTAAATGGGACCATCACGGCCCAAGACTCAATTTAGGTACCAAATTTCATTAAAATCGGACAAGCGGTTTTTGAGTTATGCGGGTTGGTCGTTACAGACAGACATACAGACAGACAGACAGACATACAGACAGACAGACAGACAGACAGACAGACAGCAAAACAAAAAATTTTCAAAATCATCTGAAACGCAAAGATATATTGAAATCGGAGCAACTTTTTTTTTCCCGAAAAAATTAGGATCACCAATGCTCACACTACTTATATAGTAGTAGTGTGAGCTAAAACTTATAGAATAGAACAGCACTCTGAAGACACCTGAAGATCATTTTAAGACTATGAGAAGTAGCAAAATACCAGACAAATGAAAATTTTTCCTGTGACAGTGAAAGTCAAAATAAATCATATTTTCTCTTCGATAAATAGACTATCAAAATAATACAGAAAAAAGTAAACTGAAATCCTAGAATAACATAAAAAAACATTAACATTATTAAGTTATATAAGAACAAAACAGCATATAATAATAAAGGGACCAGCAGTATTTAAAGGGTTCAGGATTTACCAAGGCTCCAAATACGGCTGGTGCCTGTCGATAACTTTATTTAAAATTTATTGAGAACCAGAACTAAAAATGTCTAAAAGTAGCTGTAAAGACATTACAACTTCAATTCGTACATATCACATTTCGTTAACAGTCTCATCTAAAAACTACAAAGACAGAATAACGTAAACTAATCGAAGGTCTTTGTGTCTTGGGGGTGCCCAAAAAACTTAAGTAATCAATAACTTGATCATAACAATCGTAGAAAAGTTGAGTTGAGTTGCCGCACTAGCCCAAAATCCCAGGAAACATACCAGATAACATATAAAAGCCAACATAGATACATTTAATCCGAATTAACCAACAGAGATAGTACGAACATGTTAAAAATGCACATCGTAAGAAAAACTAAAAGGTGTACTAGATGCGTAAGAGAATAAGGTTACGTTGCATAGTGCCTTGCAATTTGAATTAATATCCTTATTATACCTAAAAAACTATATTATGCTCAATTACACAAGCCTGACTAACATCAAGATAAACAATTGGATTGTAAAAAAAATATCTAAATACTTCGAAAAATAAAAACAGGAATCTAAAAATCTTAGAACTTTTTATATGATGTTTATACAACGTTTAGTGGGTTTGGCAAGACCAAACAAACTACATAAATAAAATGCCTGGCTCAGTTTTTTTTTAAATTTTTTTTTATCGGCTGGTGCCAATTTACTTAACCCAGTTACCTTTTCGGAATTAAAACAATTTAAACAATTAACCGACCTATTAACAATTGCTATTTTAACAGTCTTTATCTTTTAAGCAGATCGGCCATATCTTGTTCCAAACATAACTACTTAATTATATTATTAGGCTTTTAAGGAGATGTTTAAGATAAACGTCCTAACACCCAAGCTGTCATCGCCTAACCAATACCAATTAAAACCGTAAAAGATTTGTGCTTGAATTATTGCAGAAATTGTAATTAATATAACACACAATTTTTTTGTCACCTAATTTTTTAACTAATCAAACGGCTAAATGCGCTGACAAATTGTGTGCAAACCACGCACATCTACTCCGGCTCTTCGGCTATATAGTTTCTCTTGATAAATTTATAATCTTAATTTTAAACCATTAGATACGTAATGTGCTGATTCAGTCAATTAAAAGAAATTTACTGCTTGACTAGATACGGTGATATAACTATACCTATTTTGCCGGTTTAGTTTCGTGAGTTAACTTTTTGAACTCGTGAACTTTGTAAATTCAATTTCTCTTAACTTGGAAATTGAATTTAATTTTTCTTAGTTAAACTTAATTGTATTTTAAAAGAATCCTAGCTAGCAAAGAGCAGTATTAGAGAACTATGTAATCAAAGAATTATATTATATCAGTGGCGGCTCGTGAAGTATAAGAATGGGTGTGCGCTAAAATAAGTGAGCCGAAATAAATTTAAAATAAATAAAGTTAAAAAAATTTGCATATTTATTTGTAGCCAAATAAAAGAACTTATGGTGCCAACTAGGTAATAAGATTGTCAAAGTAAAAAAAAGCAGGTCTCCAATAAATAAAAATATGCCTACACAAAAAAAATTACCTACAGAATACATACATATTAGTTTTTAGCCAACGATGGATAACATTAATTCAATGTACAAAACCGTTTTATCTTAGCATTTGATTCAAATACCATTTCATATTGTAATGTTCGTATACGTTGATTCAAAAATTCATGCTTTTTAATTTTTGCCTGTAGATGATTTAAGTCAGTTACCCCCCTCCAGCTTTTATCCATGCTTGCATTGAAAAATAATAAGCATGGAAAACAAAATAACGAGTTTGTAACATCACATCCACAAATCCAGTTGTTTTTTTGGTAAATATCTTTTCTAAAGTATCTTTTAAAATTCCTACCTTCTTTTCTTTTAGAGCAAGTTTGCGATAATTCTAGTTTTGGAGTCGGCCTTCCTAATCTTTTAATTTCAATTTTTTGATTTAAATTAAAGGAGGAAAAGCTTGCTATAATGTTTTGTACACAATTAAGTCTTGAATTACTTCCAGGATTACCCGGACCCGAACTTATAACTGCCTGAGACATATTCGACACTTGTAGATAATAATTAACCCAAAAATTACAAACAAGGAGCCGAAAACAGCATGAAATTCACTTAAAAACTGCGTAAATAAATTTTAATTACGTCCAATACAGGCATACTAACGATAATATAAACAGTAATCAGCTGAGAACTATAAAAAAACGATGCAAGTGTGTATTGATTTAGCGCACCACCTCGCCCACCACGACCTGTCGAGAAGGTGGTGCCTCGCCCTTTTCTCGGCCAAAATCCCGAGCATTTCCGATCCAATTGCGTGGCAAAAATTGGATTAAAGAGGAACGCCGAATCCACGCGCGCCTCCAGATTCAAGCCCGCCCTCTCATATCTCTAGATTCAAGCGAGGCGAGGCGATCGAAGGCCACCGTATGCGGCAGCAAGCGTTAAGTCGAAAAGATATTAATTACTTCCGGTAATGGCCGATAGATGCCACTAGCGGGATCGGGATCATTAAAAAATAAATAAAAAACAACAGTAATTATAATAGTTTGTATTTATTTTTTTTCTTGTTTTTGCTGGGGGTGCGCGCGCACCAGCGCTCCTATGGACGAGCCGCCCCTGTATTATATATCTGTTTTAAATGGTTTTGTAAAGCAAAAGTAAATAATATACCAAATTGTTAGGTGATTGTCAGTGGTGGGCCAAGGCCCAAAAATTTTGGGGGGGGGGAGCATAAATACAAATTGTGTGTGACGAACAAGGGCAGGCACTGGTAAATTCGACGATAAATTATTTTTAACATATAGTTGGGGGCCTGGGCTCTCCCAGGTCTCCCCGTAGATCCGCCATTGGTAATTATTGTTTTCACTTATGCAGGGTGTCGCATAACTTAGGGGTCATATGGCAGCAAGTAATGGAGAAGGTTATTTCAAATAAAACAATTTACATAACATGGGTGTCAACATTCATTTGTTTTTAAGATATAACACTTTTAAAGTTAGGGGACTGGGGGAAAAAGGCTTTTGCAAAAAACAAAAATCTGTCACAGCTAAATTAATACTTAGCTAATTGGGATCCAAAAATGTAGTATTCCTTTTTTGATAGAATTAGATGTTGAGGAGATACAGGCTGTCAAAATGATCTCAAAACATTTATAAAAATAAAATGTAAAAAAAAAATAAGTTTTGCCTATTTATTCTTTTATTAAATATCAACGATAGTATATTATTATGTCTCCCTAGGGACTTATTTTTATTAACAAAAAAGATTGAGAAAAACATTCCGTTTAATATGGCATTTTTAAAAGCTTATACCAAAAAAATAGTTTTTCTTGAAAAAGATTGACAATATAATTTTTTTTTTAATTATTTTTATTTTAGATTATTTCTCTTGTTCTAACACACAACTTAATTAAATTTTATATTTTACTGCGTTTTTTAAAAAAGTTATTATCAAAAAAGTTTAAAAAATCGCCAACTGTTGCTCTGTATCTCGACAAAGAAATAGTTTTGACCCATGCATTATATAAACTTTTTTATCAGGAATGACCTCCTCTATTCCCTGTTGGCCTATGGCCTCTAAGTTATAGGACACCCTGTATAATCAATAATTATTTAACTTTCAGGATAGATAAGTCCAGTCAGAATAAAGTATCTGATTGCGTGGAAATCATGTGTGTTAAATTTATTTAAAAATGTTTTGACAAAACTCTACCTACCTCGCTTAAAAACAATAGCTTTTTCCTCAGAACATTCTTCATACTCGAAAAATCAAAGTCTGAACTTTTGTTATCACTAAAATCACTTTCATTTAGGGTGTTTGGGCCTAAATCATTTTTATTTGGAATAATTTGGTCTACATTTTGCATATTATTTAAAATATTGTTGTTTGATTGAGCTTTATCATCTAAATCATTGCCTGTTTTACTTGTATTTGCATATTCGCTATCCTTGACAAGATCTTCATCACTATTAATAGATTTATCACCATTATTTTCACAAATATTAAGTTTATATTCAATATCAGAAGCCTGTAACTTTTGTGCCTGTTTTCCAATCAAAAACTCCCCACTTTGGTTTAAATTTGGTGAAGTTGGTGCACTACTATTATGTTCACTATTACATTCAGAGTTCTCTCGACTCTTTTTGCCGGACCTGTTTTTATGAAACATTTTTCCAGTGTTCTCCAACACCTTTTTGCATTTTGTTTTAGAGTTTTTGTACATTTCTTGAACATTGATTGAAACTTTTTCTCTGTTCTCAAAAGCACCAACCCTCTGTTGGTGGGCTTGTTCTGTGATAATATTATTAAATTTTGTTTTAAACTCTTTCCAAGACTCTACAGCTTTTCTGGGACTTTTTAAAACAGCTGGTCTTCTTAACTTTATATTGGGTATTCTAGATTTGCTTTCTTTAGACTGATCACTCTGTGCATATTCATTTAACTCCACACTGTTTCTGAATTCTTTTTCCTGTTTTAATTTAAGAAGCGCTAAATTTACTTGACTACATGAAATGTGTTCAATGCTTGAGTGATTTGAATTAGTTTGACTATTTGGTTTTAGGTTTAGATCTATAGTTTGAATACTGATTTCATTTGGATCAAAATCGCTTAGAGATTGTGATAACCTATTTTGTATTTTTAAAGATCTGGGTACTTTGTAAAATCCTTCTTCTTCCGAGTCTACAATAGTCTCTCTTAGGACAATGTTAGGATCAGACCCAGATTTCAAAATAATAGGTATTTGTTCGTAACTTTTACGAACTAAAATTTCCGTTTGATTCACGAATTTTTCTGAAGGATGGCATACTGCATCTTCTCGCTTATTATCACATCGTTTTTTAAAAGTTTCTTTGGTTTTTTCTTGACCATCAATTTCAATATTCTCGCCATTTTCTGGACTAGCCAAAGTAAATTTCAACTCACTCTTAACTCTATGTTTTCTCAAAACAGGTTCCTGATAAGAATTTTGAGTTTCCTCTTGATTTTCGTAAAAATTGTCTTCTTTTTTCTTTTCAAAAAACTTGAAACTAATTCTGGGGACATCATATTCAAATTTACTGTTATTTCTGTCAATGTTTTTAAGAGTTTGAGCATCTTCGGCATCGTGAAAGCGTTCTATGTCTATATCGCTTTTGGAATTTTTTAATTTTTCCTTTGTATCGTGATATTCTGACTTATTTTCGTTGGAAGAATTCGAACTCTCTTCTAAATAATACACACTGTTGGGCAGACTTTTTGTTTTTATTTCACTGTTTTTATCAAATTCCGATTGAGCCTCTTGAAAGTCATAAAAGCCACTGCTGGATCTTTTTGAAGATATGTCGGAAATTTTTAAGTCATCTTCCGTTAAGGGGGATTTTCTAAACACTGAGTTATTTGGAACAGTTATACGCCACTGATTTTTTTGCAGTTTATCACAGAATTTTTTCATTTTTATATTTGTGTTATTTTTTAAATCTTGTTTGTATTTTAATGCACCCCGTTTTTAAAACACGAAAAGTAGTTAAGGATTTTGTTTTGATGTGCTAAAATGAATGAAAAACTGTTTTAAACTTAATTGCAGGTACCACCGCGCATCGTGTTTAAAAAAATATCGTGAAAAAAATATAATACACTGACGGACATTTAAAATATACTTGTTTTATTAGTCGTGGAAATGCTTATACACTGATAAGTTTTTGCTATTTTTAAAAATAAATTCGTTTTTTTTAAATAAATTTTTTTAGTGCATTGTTAGGTTAATAAAAAAAGCCCAATAGTTTAGTATTGCACGTAATTTACGTAAAAAAGGTAGGATATATAGTTTAAATTTAATTTTGTTATGTGAACATCACGGGTTACCAAGGCCAAAGAGTAGTACCTACGTTGAGTTTAGTAAGTACGATATTTTAAAAATAAAAATTGACGTTAAAAAGCGCAAACAATCGCAGTCGTTTACTACCTGTACAAAAAATTTCAAGAAAATATGTATGTAGATGTATTAAAAATCATTTACACAGAAACTAAGGAGGGGTTAAAAATGAATATTTTAAATAAATAAAAAAGATAAAAAACTAACCATAAAGTTGTTATTTTTGAACAAAGTTTTTGGCGATTTTGAAAACGGTAATAATTTAAGAAAAATTAAATAGGAAAATTGTCGCGCTATTCCCAGCCCATTAGATGACGTAAACTTCTAGCCCTTCTAGTTTTTTTAGAAACCGTTTAGGGTAATTTTAAAAAATGTATTATACAGGGTGACCAACCCACTTTAAAACTTAAAAAAACTTTTTGAAGTGTAAACTTGTTTAGGCGCGTTTAGCAGTTTTTGTGGGTAGCGAATTGAACTGAGCCGTCAGGCTCGGCTATGTAACGCTCATTCGGGTGCAATCGGCTCGAGTCGACTAACTGTGAGAAACATTCAGCGAGCGATATGATGATGTAGATGAAGGTCAGTACACAGAAGAGTTCGGTTCGGTCCGCTTTGCAGAATATGTTATGGACCAGTATTATTAATTTCGCCTTGTTGAAGTTTACACTTCTACCGTGTGGTCTTAAGCACACACAATTTTTTATTAAATAAAAACTTGTTTTTGTTATTATAATAATAACAATTTTACGAAAAGCATAGGTATTTAGAAAGTGTTTATTGTTGTATTGTTTGTAGAAAAAAGTTAACTTCTAACTTGTGCATAAAACATTTGTATTTTAAAGTGTCTAAAATTAACTAATGTTTTTTTTTACCTAGCAGAATTTATTTAAAATAAGTGCTTAAAAAAATACTTTAAAATAATGTTTTTTAAAAACAAAATATTGACTAGGTACCAAAATATTTCAAAAGTAGAAGTTAATAAGCTACGTTCTTGCCTAATTCAACAAGCTATTAATAAAATCGGTGAGTTATTTTTTTAGAAATAAAAATTAAACTAAAGGCCTACGGTATGTTATGTTACTTTTGTTATTTATTTTGAAAAATAGATCAGCACTTTTTTACATTTTTTAAACAATCAAATTTTTAATTTCAATGGCGTTGTTAAACAATTCTGATAAATACTTAAAAAGTTCCAGTTTTTTTGGGGCACCTGGTATATTAAAATTGGGGAGAGGAACGACACAACGCCGACGTTAGCTGTGGTTTAGTGGACTGAAAAAACGGTTTGTTAAATTAACTGCCTCACTGGTTAATATTTATTTTTGAAAATGATCCAAAATTTGAAATAAAGCGTGTTTCCAAAAAAACACATGTGTTGCTTAAATTTTATTGGCCCACTAGGCTAAAAATAAAAATTGTGTTTTTAATATTTTTGTGACTTCACAGCTTCTTTTTTGATAAAAATAGAACTTGGATATACACTATCAGGTCAAACAGGAAATAATGATTACTTTTTAAAAATTCTGTTTTAAAATTGATATGACTGTGAATAATTCTGGTTGATTGACTATAAAACATTCTAGTTAAAGCAAAAATTTTTAAAAAGCTCTCCGTTTTCGGTTCAGCACATTATATTACATTTTGGCAACAAACCGTTTCCCCTCAATTCGACCCCGCTGAATCCGAATATCCATTTTTATCTTTTTATCGAAAATTGTAAAGTACACTTTTTTGTGAAGGGCAGAATTTCCTTCCCAATGTATTGGTCGATAAGGTTAGAAGAAGGAAGTAGATCTTCAGTGGCGTCCGTAAATTTGGATTATTTAGAAAAAACATGTTTATTATTGGTTTTATAAAATTTTCTCAAATACTACACAAAAAATGTGTAGTATACTTTACTGTAGACAATAAATTTTTTATTTAAACGCTACAATATAGTGTCTTGTTTATGTCACATATAAGTCTTTAGGGGCGTACATATATAAATAAAATTTTAAAAATAACCAAAATAAACAACTTTTGTTACATACTTTATCTATTTTTAAAAAAATTGACCATTTACCTAATCCTATCCTACTAACGTTAGTTTTTAAAGAAATTAGACAAAAATTTTTTTTGGTATTTTTTTAAAGTGACCCAAGTGTAGTATCTAGAGAGTTGGCCATATTTTCTATTACATTTTGTGATACATCATTTAAAAGGAAATTTTATTATTCACCCTAAAGTTAATTACATATATTGTCGTAAGAAACTTAGTTTTTTATAAAATTGGATAAAACATGTAAAAAAGGTTGAAGAGTTTGGTGATTTAAACAAATTATTTTAATTTAGGGACACCACTGGAGCGGTTACTATGGAATAACTTTTCCATTGTTATAGATTGTTTAAAAGGATTTTTTTTAAGAAAATTGAATAAAACCTGTGAAAAACATGATTTTTTTTAAATCACTGCCATTTACGGACGTCGCTGGAGAGTTTGTCATAAGCCAAACCGCACCGAGTTTCACAGGGTTCGATAGGGAATTTCACTATCTACAATAAACAATAGTATATATTTTTTCATATTATGCTTAGTTTCTAAGAAAATTATATAAAACCTGTAACAAAAATGTTTTTTTTTATGTTTTTTTTTAATTGATTTAATTTACGGATGCCCCAAAAGTTTTAATTATGAAACCAATCCGATCATATTGTACATTATTATAAAGAAAATTTCATTGACTATAATAAATTATACCACATTTTTTCCTGTAGAAATTACTTAAAAAAAAACGAATAAATCTTGGGAAAAACATTTTTTATACTTTTTTAAATTACTTCATTTAACGGAAGCCGCTGGAGAGTTCTAATTAGATACAAAATTTAAGTTTTCTGAATAACATCATACTGGTGATTTTCATACAGGCTGTCGAGTTTATTTTAAATTTTTTTATAAACAAATAAATTTACAATTTATTTATTACGCAAATTACTATGTTGATAAAAATTAATAAAAATCACATATCTGTCAATTTAAATTTTGACGTTTGCAAATGTCAAAAATATATATATATATGTATAAACTTTTTTATTTTTTGGCTTATTCTATAGATTTTCTAAAATATCAAGGAGACCCACCCGTAGTTGAACGTAGAAAGGTCGAAAAAAAATTTAGAACCATAATTTTATGGAAAATAAAACCGTCGAAAGTAAAATGGTTTTGTCGAACCGTATAAAAATGTCGAAAATTATACCAGAAAATCATTTAGACAAATCGTAATTTTGTCGATCCGTAAAAATGTCGAAAATTATAGTCCAAACGTAAACACAGTGAATTTGGAGATGACAATAATTAGTTTAACCAAGATCAACTATACAGGGTGTCTCTAAAAGGTCTGTACAAAATCTTAGCACATATTCCTAAGGTCAAAACCAGTCGATTTAATGCAAATTACCTTAGTCCAAAATTGCTCCGTGCTCCGTTTCAGAGATACAGGGTGGTGAATTTAAAAATTAAAAATCGATTTTATTAAAATTTATGAACATTTCTCAACGCATTACTTTAAAAATTGGTATTTGGGGTTTTTTTGGGATGCGAAACCTAAATATGGACACTTTTTCACTGTGGCCGTCAGAGGGCGCTTCACAATGCTCATCTTATGGTTTAAAATGACCATAACTTTTTTCTCAGTGTTTTTTTCAACTTTTTTTGTTGATAAAATAATTTCATGAACATTTCTAAGCAAAAAAGGTACTTTTGATAAAATCTGCTACGGTGAGCCGTTTCCGAGATATTTCCGTTTTTAGTGTTCGATGCCGCAACAGAATATTAAAATCATTTTTGATCAAAAGATTTTGCTGCTACATTTAAGGATTAAATTTAGTCAGTGAATGAGTTATTAATTGTTTTTAGTCGTTTAGTCACATTCATTCAATTTCTGGGAAAATGGTTTCACTTGGTTCAATTAAAATAAAAAACACCCTGTATCTCTGAAACGGAGCAATTTCGGTCTAAGGTAAGTTGCTTTAAATCGACTTATTTTGACCTCAGTAATATGTGTTAAGATTTTGTACAGACCTCTTAGAGACACCTTGTATAACGTAAGAGTACACTTGGCAACGTGGGGTTGCAGGTGCTTTTGTAACGCTACACCTTTGTATTAAAAAAAAGATGACTGACATATTTACTCAAAAAAGACAGCTATCAAAGATAACCCACGGGTCAGGGCTAACACGAGGGGTGGCTCGATATTTCCTTTTGGTGTACAGGTTAGGGGAAATACCAGGAAATACTTGGGAAGTACTCGGAAATATACTAGGAAATACCGGGAAGTGCTTGGGAAATAGTAGGAAATACCATTGAAATTTCAGGAAATACTGGGAATTAACAGGAAATACCTCCGGAAATGTCGTAGGTATTTCCTTTTGGTGTACAAACATCAACATTAGGTAGTTAGGTATTTCCTTTTGGTGTACAAACATCGACGATCGAGCCACCCCTCGGGCTAACCCCCTATTGAGAAACCGGCCCTCAACCTAACTCAGTTTCGATGCTTTTGCGTTTCGATTACATTATTTTCGAAATTTTTCCGGATCGATTTTAGAAAAATTTTGTACAGTACCGTAAAGAGCTGGTTATATTTTGGTCAAAATTCATTAATGCTAATGACAGTTTTTTTGACAGTTTAAACATTGATAATATGCTAACTTTTTAACGGAGCGTGTTTCGAATATAGTAGAACAAGTTCTTTTAACAAATGTATATAATCACTAAAAACTTTGTAGGAGCTTCCGTTTCTGAGATATTTACAAAAACTCTTTTCAAGGCTGATATAACGTGGAGTTCACTTGCGGAGTGTGCTAATGTGCATGTAAGGTATTAAATCCAACATGGATTCATCTATTTTTTACACTTTGTCAAAGATTAAAATCACTATTTTTATATTTATTTTCTACAAATATATTAACGCGTGTGTTTTTAATCTATTACCAATATAAATGTCACAAAAGCCAAACGAAAAAAATGCTAAGACACCATGTAATTATTTTTAGAAATAAAACTATTAAAATTTGATTAACCTTGCAGCCAAGTTGTTCTTGAAAAAAATAGCTGCATATGTAATTTAGCCAAAAATTACATTTAATACAACATATAGGTATTTTACAATACAATACAATTATTAGAAATAAGTATTTTCAAAAAATTTTCGTCGTGGCGCGTGATTTTAAAATTCTAATCCTAAATTGTGTGTAATTTTTTTTTTACATTTTATTTTCATTATGAACAAACAATAAAAATAAAAAACTTTTCACTTTTAGTTTAAAAGTGCCCGGATCATTTTTAGTTGCGCCTTTGTTTGTCAACCTGTAATCAATACCAATACCTATTCATTATTTGACCATTTTTAGCAAATTTTGATAACTATAGAATCGAATAAATCTTTATTTATTTGCTATTTTAAATGCCGAACAATGCTATAAAAAATACTAGGTACATTTAAATTTGTTTGATAAATTAAAAAAAGAGTTAAAAACTAAACGTTAGGAAGAAAAATATTGAAAAAAATCAAGTTCCTATGTTCAGTATCATTTGACATAGAATGCAAATAAAATTTTTAAAAAAATTGTGGTTAAAGGAAAGGCAAATAGAATAAAAATTAAAAAGCAAAAAGATTGTATTAAATTCACTATCACCGTTGTCATTTTCCACTTTAGTTTAAAAAATTCAAGATTTAAAGTTAGACCTTAATTTTTTAAGAGAGCACTTTTTTTTAAATCACTTAAAAGTTATTATTTTTAATTCACAAATTCTTGGCACATAAAAATTTAGCCGAATCCGCTGTATTTATCAACTAAATTTAACAGAAAAAAAGCAACGCACGAGACCGAGACCAACGCAATGCTTAACTATAGCGCCTTGAACAGCAGGTATGTGCAGTATTCTCTATTAAATCTGGAAGTTCCTCATGTTTCACATCCTAGCATCACTATATTCACTACTGTGTGTGACTACTGGTGACTACAATACACACAGTTCACTGTTCATTCTATTATTATCTCACATGTGCTGACTTATGGCAGGTACCTATTATATGATGTTATTAATTAAATTTTGTGCTAATTAGTATATTATTTACAAAAATACTTTTGTGTTAAAATTTTTGTGCGAGATTGATAACTATAGACCGGAAAAATGAAAAACTGTTTAATATACTGGAACTCCAGTGTGCTATACAGAGGAGTTTGGGCAAAGGACAAAATGCACGAAACTGATTTAAATCCTTAAAAATATACGGAAGAAAAAATATATGCACTTTTAGTCAATAATAATTAAAGGGCCAACAGGATTATTAACAGGAACTCCCGGCTAGTAAATAATAAATAAACAAATATTTTTTTGGTCGACCAATAACCTGTATATTTTGGCCCAAATCCGCGCTTGGGTCAAATTTGTATTATTATATTTTTTTTAGGTAAAATAGGATTTTTTGGGATTTATCATATGTTTTTCAAAAACCTTTAAAAATGTTGATTTTGTTTGAAAGGGGGAACCTTTTTGACTATCTTGAAATGTTTGTAGCATGCACCCCCATCGAGTTTAAAGGTCTCTTGAATGTGTCTTAAAAATTAGTAAAACAGTTGCATTTTTGCCACGCACAACAAGGTACGACAGTAAAATCGGTTTAGTGCTTCTAAAAAGAAATATTTTTATTTCAACCATTGTTTTGGATATTACACGATTGCTTTGCCAATCATGTCGGCATTTATTTCCTTATAAATTCATTACTACCGAACCGATTTTATTGAAATAATAGACATCTTGGTCAAAATTAACTTCGTTTTAAAGATCATGATCAAAGTTTATGGCCATCTTAAAATTTAAGATGGTGGACAGAATCATACTTGTTTCTTCAAAATAGCGTGTTTATTCTAATTTTCTGAAAATATTTTAGTTTTTTTTTAATTTGTAGAAAAGCGCTACTCTTCCCCAACAAAACAAGGCACAAATTAGTAAAATCGGTGTGATGGTTCTCAAAAAATCTATTTTTTTTTCAACCATTGTTTTACAGATCATACGATTGCATTGCCAATCCTGTCTGCATTTATTTCCTTATAAATTCATTATTACTAAACCGATCTTGGTGAAATAAAAAATCATGGTTAAGAATTGATCAATCAGGTTGCACTATGATGTTTAATGAGTTTATATATATATAGGCAATGCAATCGTATAATTTGTAATAAAAATGGCAGATTTTGTGAGAACCACATCACCGATTTTATTGCTTTGTACCTTGTTAAGTGGGAGAAAAGTAGTGCTTTTCTATAAATAAAAAAAATACTAAAATGTTTTCGGAAAATAAGAATAAACGTGCTACTTTGAAGTGTCAAGTATGATTCTGTCCGACATCTTAACTTTTAGGATGGCGGCAAATTTCGATTATAACAATAGTAAGTTAAAGAACAATAAATCTTTACTATGAATTTTTTTATTTCACTAAGATCGGTTCAGTAATAATGAGTTTATAAGGAAATTAATGCAGACAGGATTGGCAATGCAATCGTATAATCTGTAAAACAATGGCTAAAACAAAAATAGATTTTTTTGAGATCCAATTTTATTAATTTATACGTTGTTGTGCAAAGAAAAATTAGTGCTTTTCTATAAATTAAGTTAAAAACTAAAACATTTTCAGAAAATAATAATAAACACGCCATTTTGAAGAATCAAGTATGATTCGGTCCGATATCTTATATTTTAAGATGGCGATAAATTTTGATCATGATCTTTAAAAAGCAATCCATTCTAACCAGGATGTTTTTTATTTGATCAAAATCGGTTCAGTAGTAACAAATTTATAAGAAAATAAATGCAGACATGAATGACAAGGCAATCGTATAATATGCAAAACAATGGTTGAAACAAAAATATTTTCTATGATCTACGTCTGGTCTCCATTGCGTATCACGCGTTTAATTTTCGACTATATTATTTTAGATATTTTTAGAAATCGACAAAACTACGATGTTTAAATTATTTTCGATAATTTTGCGGATGGACAAAACTACGTTATGGATGGATAAAGAAAAATCTTCTGTTTTGTATTTTTGTGCAGAATTTATTTATTGTTTCCCTTGAATTGCGTTCATCTCTTTTATATTCATCAATTTTTATTCTTTTGGCTTTTTTACAGCTTGGCCATTTTGCAATTCTACTTTTTTATACGGTTCGACAATTCTGCGTTTCGACTAAACTCCGTTTCGATGCTTTTACGTTTCGACAATATTATTTTCGACATTTTTACGGAACGACGAAATTACGTTTCTTCTAAATTATTTTTGACTATATTATTTTCTAATCGACAATGAACCACGTTTCCGTTAAATTATTTTCGTCTATTTTACTTTCGATTGTTTTATTTTCGACCAAATTACGGTGCAACTTTCTTTTTTCGATCATTTTACTTTTTAACCAAACTTTTTTTCATATTTTTGTGGCCCTTTAAAACAAGGTCACTTGACCCTCTTTCCCAATTCAAAATATACTCGTAGCTTTACGATGAGTGACCTTAGGGTGCATGCTAGAGACATCTAAAAGTGTCCGTCTCTCAAACAAAATTGACGTATTTACAGTTTTTTGATAAAGCTGATGTAGCAAAAAGTCATAAGCTAAAGTTTGTAAAAAATCATACAAAAAAGTCGCAATCTTGGATTTATGACGTCATACTGGCCCTCACACTCAAATTGGAGGCAAACACTCCGTGACTCAAAATTGTGTGATCTATTATTACCAATCGATCTACGGTAGTTTAAAAAAAATCTTCCACAACTATCCCACGGGATACCATAAACTAATACGAAAAAAGCTTCTGTGAACTTTTAAAACAAAAACACCCATAGTATAAAAAAAGCGAAAAAGACCGGCTGTTTTAAAAAATTATCCTAAAAATATTTGATAACCAAAATAAAAGGTCTATTGGGACGAAAAGCTTGAATTGGCATGAAAACCAATAAAAAAAACCTTAATGGCCAAAAACAGAAGGTCTTTTGTATCGCCAAAAAGCCAGACGAAAAAAACCCAGTCGGATATTTTAATTTTTCCCAACAAGCCGAAATTTTGTTTTCCGGTCTCCATATATTATACATATCATATTGATTTATGTACTGTGCATCTATGCAGTTTGTCGCTGCTCCTAATACAGCAGGAAAACTTATAAATTTATGTTTACAGGTTAATAAAATAAAAATAAAATAAATCGTTGTGTCAAGGAAAATATAGGAAGGTAAAATAGTTTATACCTACCAAAGGATAAAAATACACTTTTTTCACGAAGTTTATACGCTACCTATCGCACTTTTTAGCTTATTTTCTGAGATATTTTCAATTTTTTTTTGTGTTTTTAAGTGTGATCGGTCTCTTTTGATTTAGATTTTTATATTTTATCCCTGACATGTCAATTCTCATACCGGTTTTTTACAGTTTATCCTTGATTTGTTATTTTTCATCCCGGGGAAAAGTGCGAAAAATGCTTTTTATTTCAAAAATTAAATTAATATTAGGGCTTCTACTCGTCAACCTTACGAGAGCTGAAATGTAAAATCGGTCAAATAGTTCTTAGACTATGAGCGTTCGTAGCGGAGAGAGGGGGCCGGCGCATTAAACAAATTTTTACTTTAACGGTTGAGCAAGTATTATATCTTTAAATCTCATATATTTATTTTAATAACTTATTAGCACCCAATAAAATTTTGGTTTTTTTGAAAAAAGAAAGTTTTATCTTATAAGTGTAAAAGTAAAATGTTGTGTTGAGTGCTAACATTGGTAACTACACTACCGGGCCATTTTTAATTTACGTAACGCTGAATGGGGGAGAGGGGGTTGAGCCTTGCGATACACTCAATTTTGTTTTATGCGTTTTTTGTTAAAAATGTCTAAAACCCGGTTTCCACCTTCGACTTTCTCGTGCGGGCCCGCGCTCGCCTCACATGACACTTATAACATTTCATATTGAGATCATGTGACGCGTGAGCGGGCATCCACGAGAAAGTCGTAGGTGGAAACCGGGTGTTACGCGTGCGCAAGCACGCACGAGAAAGTCGTAGGGGAACGGGGTTTTACGGAGTGAGGACGAGGGGGCTAAAAAGTCCAAATTTTTGCGTTACGTTATTAATGATGTTTCCTACAGGCTTAAAGATAATCAAGTTTAGGTTTTTTTTTAGTTGAATGGTTAAATTGATAATTAAAAACCTGTTAAAAACCAATCATTAACCGATTGTTTACAAATTTAAAATCTAATTAACAGCACTTGATTAAAAACTGTGTTTGGTTTTTCTATAGCCAGTAAAATGTATGATTACTTCACTATCCATATGGCCATGTTAGGAACAGTTAGGTCGTTAGAAGGACTTTAGTAACATTTTTTTGTTTAAGCATTACTTAAATTATGTGTACGTTTAATTGTTTTCTTTATACCTACACTGTAAAAGCTAAATTATTGATAAAAATATGTAAAAATTTTGCTAGACTCCGAAGAAGTTTTCCTTTTTATAAAGTAAAATAAGAAAAATACAACTTTGAAGTTGTCTGGCACCGCTTTAACAGCGACCTAGTCGTCTTACAGACGATATCTGTGACCTAATAGAGCGGGTATCCCACTATGTTGGCTTGAGGTATTGGCCTACATAATTTTTACATTCCCTGCCCGCGTAGCAATGGCTACAGAAGGTATTATTTTCGTCGAATTTTTTTTTTCAGATAACGCTGAAAATGTGTTGTTTGGATGTATTTTGACCTATCTTAGCAATATCGTCATGATGTCTGTGTGTGTGTGTGTGTGTATCTGAGGGCACGACAGTGCCTCGCCAAATTCGCGCTGCCGTACCATCTGTTCTTGAAAAATTTCAGCCCATATTTGATCTATCTAAAACTCTACTTCGGAATAAGCTACGAATCTCAAACTTTGCACTGTCGTAGATCTTCTTAGGGTTAAGAACCCCTCCAAGTTTCATGGACTTCCATAAGTAGTAACGTAGTTACGAAATTTCAAAAAACGTCGAAATTGCCAGTCATTCACTGACTCACTCATGTATAGATCATCAAAATTCTACTGTACTTCCAGACATGCTACAAAGCTGAAATTTGGCAGACTGATAGAAATTATGAGCAAACCCCTGAAAAAAAACAAAACACCCTAGATAAAATTAAAGCCAAGTTATCCATTAAAAATTGATGAAAGGTTCTTACTAGTTTGGAAATGTTTTTCTAAACTTGGCTATTACGGCCGCAAATGACTCTTAGGCACAGTGCTAAATTGAACATAAAGAAGTTTGCCTGGAAAAGCAAAGTTTAAAAAAACATTTCCAAACAAGTAAGAACTTTTCATTTTGAAATTTGTATTGGAGAACTTGGCTTTACTTTTATCTTAATCCTTTTTACGAAATACAACTTTCGCGTACTTGGCTTTTTTACATGGAATGTTTTTGTTATGATGTATATTATTTCTGTTCGTGACACGATAGCTCCTACAGTGGCGCACCCAGGAATATGTCTTGGGGGGCGACACGCCTTTTAGGGGGGGGGGCAAAGCTTCATGATGTCGAATTTTAAGCTATTTTTTGTGTTTTTCATGAAGTATGTGGAAAATATGTCAAAAAATCTAAGGCTTGGGGGGGGGGGAGGGGCTCCTGAACCGCTAAACCGATTTCCATAAAATTTTCACCCTCTAACTGATTGGATTTTGGTCAATATCCAAAACTTAAATCGTGTTTTAATTTTATATTTTTGTTGCGAATATTTGTATGAATAATTTGAAAATAAATCATAACAAAAAATTGAGATAGGTAGATGAGTCTAACATGAAATAACTGTCTCCTAAAGTTAAGGTTTAGTGCGTAAGAAAAGCCTGTTTTTAGCGACAAAAATCACAAAGTGAACCACCATACCCTCATATACATTGTATTCCAATACCCACGGTAACTGCCCATTCATGATGCAAACATGAGCGCCTTAGGGTCCTTAAGCAAAAAAGACCTGATTGGTTGCTTTCAAAGACATATACAAATTATTTCCATATAGTACGTATTATTGCAATACCTACGGTACCTTACGATGCAGAATGCAAACATATTTGAAATAGCAATATCAATGGGTATAAGTCTATCCTTTTTGCTGTCCGTAAGATAAAATATCCTAATTGGTTATACTTTTACGCATGAATATTATTTTATTCTTGTATTCGTTATGTCAAATCATCGGCGTACAGTTGATAAAAACTCTATCTATGTAAATTTGGTATCTGTGCATTTTTCGTATCTTTAAGTCTAAATGTTTGCATCAAATGCCAACCATTGTGTAAATAGGTAACAGGGAGTATTGGAATATTACGTATATGCATACCCTGCTGAAATAGTCTCCTCAAATCTCACAACTCATTTTATGCCGCTCTTGATATATCAAATAATCTGCAAATAAATAAATGGATCCATGACGGATCTGATACCTTCCTAGCTAGCCTATTAGCACTCAGAAACTAAAGCCCCTACAAAGTTTTTGATCATAACACAAATTATTGAGCAAAATGCAATCTACTATACTCCAAAACCGCATATTGACGCAATGCTCCGTTAAAAAGTTAGCATTTTTAAAAAATTTTAATTGTCAAAAAATTAATTCATTAGCATTACAGATTTTGACCAAAATCTAATCAGGTCGTGTCAAGCACTATTTTACCTGAATATTTCATGAAAATCGATTTAACGGTTTAGGAGCTATCGTGTTACGGACAGACATACACACGCACATAGAACACACGCACATAGACACCCCCACACACACACATACACACACACACACACACACAAAGACACATACACACACACACACACACACACACACACACACACACTCACACATATGGATAGGTCAAAATACACTCAAATAACACATTTTCGGCGTTATCTCAAAAAAAAAATCGTCGAAAATGCCTTCTCTAGCCATTGCTGCGCGGGCTAGGAAGGAAAATTTTCGTGGTCATAGGAAACTGAATATATCCTACTTTTTACTTAGTATTAAGGGCTAAAATCGTTTGGCTCTACAGACGGAAAGTTTGATACTCTACTTCCTCTTTATGGGTAAAAAGATCTTTGTGGAAACAACACATGCTTAACGAGATCAAATTTAAACTTTAAAAAGACACTGTTTATAAGTGTTTATTGACGTAAAACGTAAGCTCAGGTTTCATTCTAGACCACATGCAAAAGGGCTATTACACCGGCACACAATAAGGTCACTATATCACGAATTTCCTTCTTTGTGATCTAGTGACCTTAGCACACAAAGTAAATAAATGGTCTGTACAGCGTGTCCCATTTTCGATGGGATTATATGGGAAACTCGGTTATTATTAAAGATATCGATTTTCTGATTGCACCTTACCGTGCTCTTTTTTTGAGCCCTCAAAAATGGTGTAATCAGATTTTTGCTATACCTCGTAGTTTCGCTAATACAGGGAGTTTTTGACAAAAATACATTTTAGATAATCCCGTATATCTCGCTTATTTTGCAAGATATTTTTATTCTGTAAAAACCTTTTTATGGCATCTTTGATAGAGGAAAATAACGACGTTGTCAATTTTTTTAAATATTGTTTAGTTTTTGACAAATGGTATGTATTTATCATAAAAAAATTAAATACGATTTTTTTTATTACTATTTTGATTGGTTTCGTGCTATTATCATCACAAACAAATAAAAATTTTATATTTTTTTGTTTTAAGGTTAAAAAAATTAATTTAATATTTTTAAAAAAAATTTTGTCCGAACCTGGAAATTTCCAACATAAATATAAATTAAAAATTTCTGGTTGAACGATTTTTAGTTTAAATATTTTGACACTTAGCAAATTAAAATGGTTTTACGATAATTTAAAAATTTATTTGCAACAAAGTCTACGACAAAAATAACAAAATACAAAAAATAAGTTATTATTTTTCGTTGATGATATAAATGTTCAAACTGATTGCCATTATATATAAGACTGTTGACATTTTTGAGTAATTTTTCTTAGCGCATTTTGCATAAAAATATTTCTGTGGTTTAAATATTGGAATTTTGTTGCTTAAACAAAGCAGTCATTTTTCAAAATCTGGATATTGTCAATTTTTAGCCATTTTAGAATAATTTTGAGTGAGCTACAAATTGTTTAACTAGCGTGTCTTGCAATTTTTAATTTATATTTACGTTGGAAATTTCCAGGTTCGGACTAAATTTTCTTTAAAAATAATAAACATCTTTTTTAACTCTAAATCAAAAAAATATTAACGTTTTATCATTTAAAGATAATAATAGCATGAAACCAATCAAAATAGAAATAAAAAAAATCCAGGTCCGTATTTAATTTTTTATGATAAATACCATATCTCAAAAACAAAACAATATTTTAAAAACTTGACAACGTCGTTATTTTTCCCTAAAAAAGTTGCCATAAAAAGGTTTTTACAGAATAAAATTATCTTGCTGTATTAGCGAAACTACGGGGTATAGCAAAAATCTGATTACACCATTTTTAAAGGCTCAAAATAAGAGCACGGTAAGGTGCAATCAGAAAATCGATATCTTTAATAACAATCGAGTTACCCATTTAATCCCATCGAAAATGGAACACGCTGTACAGTGTATTCACAGATCGAGTGCAGGTAAGGTATAAATTGCAACAAATTTTCGATTAAGATTCTGCTTTTCTGGGAATCGCTCCTGCTTGGCTTAAACTAACATGTTAAGAAAATAAGCCAAATCAATCAATATGTGGTTTAGTAGGTATAAAAAGTATTAAAAGTAAAATACCTTTGTTTTAATAGTTTAAAAGGTTATTAAGAAGAGTTGTTTAAAATTAAAAATTACAGCTGATTCTGGATTTTTAGAAAAATCAGGTAAACATCGTCTAAAGAAAAATTTTCATAACCGACCTACAAACTCAAAGTTGGCTGATTTTCCGTAAATTGATAATCTGCTATAACTTTTGATTATAAATAACTCTTTTTAATAACAATTTCCGATATCTTTTAAAACAAAAGTACTTTACTCTTAAAACTTTTTATCAAATCAGCCTACTAAACCATTGACGTAGTTTGCGACCAAGCAGAAGCCATTTCCAGAAAATCTGATTTTTTTATCGTTTAGGCCTTACGACCTCATCAAATCAGCATATTAAACCATCCTGTATATTAATGGATTTGGCTCATTTTCTTAATATTTTAGTTTGAAACCAAGCAGGAGCAATGTCCAAAACATCAGAATCTAAATCGAAATGTTTTTTGTAATTTTTAATTACCTGCAATTAATCCGTATCGGTGTATGTTTTTTGGTGCGCTGGATCCCACTCCGGGCCGCTTATAAGCACAACGTAAATTGCTACTGATCCCGAAGGTGCTATAGGCTATATTTTAGCTCACACATATACTATACTATAGTAGTGTGAGCTATGGTGATCCTAATTTTTTCGAGAAAAAAAAGGTCCGATTTTCAAAAATTTTTATATATCTTTGCGTTTCAGATGATTTTGAAACTTTTTTGTTGCGCCGTCTGTCTGTCTGTCTGTATGTCTGTCTGTATGTCTGTAACGACCAACGCGCATAACTTAAAAACCGCTTGGCCGATTTTAATGAAATTTGGTACCTAGGCTGGGTCTTGGATCGAGATGGTCCCATTTAAAAATGAACAAAATCCACCGAACAGAAACCAAATAAAAGGGTGGGGGTAGATTTAAAAAATTAGAGTTTATGTGAAAATATGGCGTGTGTGATATCAAACGAAAGGTAATTGAGTCTGCAGTTAAACAAAATACATTTTAATTTATTTAAAAAAAAAGGGTGGGGGTATATTTTAAAAATTAGAGTTTAAGTGAAAATATGGCGTGTGTGATATCAAACGAAAGGTAATTGAGTCCGGAGTTTAACAAAATACATTTTAGTTTTTTGTTTTTTTTAAGGGTGGGGGTAGATTTCAAAAATTTGAGTTTAAGTCAAAACATGGCTTGTGTGGTATCAAACAAAAGGTAATTTAGTCTGGAGTTAAATAAAATATATTTCAGTTTTTAGTTATATTAGCTCACACGTACACTATAACTATAATACCTAGTGTGAGCTTAGGGGCCCATATATTGGCAGAGTATTTTTAAGGAGGAATCAACATGACGGTCGTCAGACGCCATTTTGTCACATGATGTAGGCTTTAAGGCATACAAATTACCTAAATTTCAGGCGATGTTAATGAAATTCCTTTCATCACCCATTGCAATAGTAATCTAATTTGCTGTAGTTCCTTTGTAGTCTTTCCTGCTCTTACCTATCTCCCCTTCTGTCATTCCCCCCAACCTCTTCAAAAGTCATATTCGCATAATTTTATCAAATTTAGGGCGATTTTAAAAATTCTTTCTGCACACGCTCTAAGATTCCTCTCTTTCCTCCCCGCCTCCCTTATTAGTAATAGTTGTAGGTATAACTTTCAAAAATATAGCGCGATTTCAAAAATTCTTTGTGCACATCTTCCCCTTCCTCTCCCCTCCCCCGCCTTCACTCAATTTTTTCTAGAAACGCACCCATTTACCCTTTAGGCATAGTTCAATGTTTGATAAACATACCCAATTTAATGAATAATTGGTACCTTGATTTAGTTAAATGAATGGCTAATTAAGAGTTAAACCTAAAAGATTTTTTTTAAAAATAAATCACCCAACTGCTAAATCTACTTGTAAATAAGCTCCATATCATAATTTTTGAGATAAATTTTTGACAGTTACCAGCTGTTTACCATAACAAATAGCACAGGCCAACGAAAAAAAAGTTGTAAAAAGTTGTCTTAAAAATAATGATATGAACTTGTACCTACTTATCGCAGTTGGGTCCAAAATTATTGATTGATTGATTGATTCATGAAAATACAAAACTGTATAATTTCGTAAGTGCGCTTTGGGCATCAAAACTAAAAGTTGAAGCACGTCGTACGGTAAAGGTATATACCTATCAATTTTGTACCCAACTGCAACTAGTAGGTACATGTAGATTTAGCAGTTGGGTGTTTTTTTATTTTAATATTTTTTTGCTGTAGCTTTTTTTTACAAATTTACTCTACTAATACAAAAGTACAAAAACACATATAGGCTCTAAAAACCTTTATTTTTAAGAAATTTCCGCAGCTCATCTTGATTTTTAATTTAAAAATGTGAGGTTTTGTTAAAAATAAGGAACCTTAAGTTTAACCACAGAATATATAGGTTATTACCAATACTTTGTGGTTTAACGTATAATATGGCAACGAAAATTACTAAAGCTTTTTTATAGCATTCATATTAGAGATAAGAGTGGAGTGACGTTTATGGTGAGGCATTTCTACATTATTATCTATTATGAATTTTTTTACTTTTGAAATGTGTGATTATATATTTTAGTAATAGGTAAGACTAGATATTTCTTGAGCCATACATTATTTCAAATTGATAAGTTGATTGAAAATTAAAATAATTGTGGTTGTTATTTCTACTTTTCGATTTTGAAACAACCAATTGTATGTACCTATATAAGAGTTATTACAATTTTTTGTTTTGCGCCAAGAAATAATTGATTGATAAAGCAATATACTCGTATATATATAATACAACCAACAGTTATTAATTCTAAAAACCTTACCTATTTAAACTACTTAATTTGTGTTTGTTTACGCATTTTGGAACCCTATATACTAGTGTTTTCATTGACATAACGAAGGGCCCCCATAATTTATCATAAAGGACAAATAAAAAATCGTCTAAGATCATAAAGGAAAATGAGCTAAACAGTCATATGTTAAAAACGGAATTATTAATAACCGGACATAATCGAAAACGTTATTCTTTAATCTTAAAATGGGGTCGGGCCTAGCTTGTGACGTTCATCTAAAGAGCGGTTCTGATATTGCTATGCAATTGTAACGTCCTTCACTGCACTTTCTTTACTGCCACGCCTAAAGAAAACGCCGTATCTACATAAGGATTGCTGTAGCACATACAATTTGATTAAGCAATGCCCATCCTTAGAATAGGTCAGGTGTTGGACCCTAGGTTAGCATTCATCTGTAATTATTAATTAATGGATCAAATGGTTCGGTTCGGTTAACACTAATTTCGACCTCATAAATGAAGGACAGGGGAGCTAATTAAATGGAAAAAACAGACATTTTTATTTTTTATTATTTGTTTACGATTTAAATTTGGCGCTAAACCTTTATCAGACCGATTTGTATGAGAGGAAGGCCCGGCTCCTTTTAATGATTTTGTCTTTTTTGATTTTGTCCGGTTTTGATAAAAGACTTTTTAGCCCAATGAAGAGACCAAAAAAGGGGGGTTACCCTACAAAATATCCAGTAGTTCTGAATTTTGGATATGTTATATAGGTGGTAGGATAGTTAAAAATCCGAGTTTTCTTCATCCCCTCCCCTTTTCTCCCTCCGCCATAGATTTTTGTCTGTAGTTCAGTTCCAATGCACTAAATCGCAAAAACAAGTTATGTAGCATGATAGAGGATAAAATGATCTAAAATCTCGTGGTACTGCTGTTGTTCTATAATCAACAGTAATGGAGCTATGTTATGCCAAAAAATGACTAAAATCACGGCAAATTTTCATTTGTTTTTTCACTTTCTTAACTATCCCTAAGACCTTTTTCTAGGGTAAAAGTTTTTACAATAGTAGAGGATTTAATTACTTACAAAACTCGGTAGTTGAATAGTTTTTATACTTATTGCAAAGGGGGGAGGGGTGATTTTACTAGCATGGGCCCGTTTGCGCCATTTCAAAGCTTGGAGCTGTTCCGATGTCAAGTTATTTTAAAAATTATATTCTACTAAAGCGTTTGTAACACCAAAATTTAATAGGATTTTAATGACAGTTTCATAGATGTGACATAACAAGTAAGATTTAAACAAAATTAATGGACACACTGTCAATATTATGTGGCAGTTTTAAAAAATTTTAAGGTCTAAAAATGTTTGAAACATTTTGTATTATTATAAGATTTCTTCTACGACGAATAGCAACAGAGCTATGGATTGCCCCAAACTAGCGTACCTTCGTCCTCTTCAAGTGCAAGTACAACCATCTGCGTTACAAGGGGGAAACAGGAGTCGGAATTTTTGCGTGACATAATTTAAGAACAGGCCTTTAGCAGCTTCGACTTGAAAAGAAAGAGAGGGAAAAATAAAAATTCAAATGTATATTTCCCTATTATTCCCTGAAGAAAAAAGAAAAAATTCCCAGCAGTTAAAATGTAATTGCGGATCAGGCTTGATAATGAACGTGCGAAACTTGCATGGCTATATATCCAAGTTCTTAAAATTAAGTTATAGATCACTCTTATTTTTCAAGAAATCTTACGAATAGGCATTTGGGGATATCTAGAAAATAGGGTGGGTACTGCACAAGATTAAAACCAAACGATATTTTTGTCACTAGTAAGGGAGATGACACACCTAAGGGAGATGAAATTACACTGGTCGGCATTAAAATCGGCCCTGACACCATTCTTGCCGATTCTTATGTAAAATGACCTCCAGAATCCAAATATGAACTCCGTTTTTCCCCATCACCCCCGATTTTTTTTGTTTTTGGCCCTAACATCATTATTCCTGAGAGACTAGAGAGTTTAGTGTTCTCAAACATTAATATTTATAGCAAGGTGGTAAGCCATTTGTTTTGGGGGAAGGGGGGGGGGTGTTTTGCATAAATGGTAAATGGACATTGTCGATTTTACTGTTTTATATGCATTTTCTAATTATTTTTATAAAATTTTAGCTGCCAGCAGCTTAACGGTAAAGGTAATAAACGTTATAGCAAAGTATAAAGCAACATATTAGTATTTAAAAGTATATATATACAGAAACCACTGGGGTATACAAAAAATCGCCTTGGAGGGGCTTGGAAATTTTTTCCACTTTTATTTATTAACATAATAAAAAGTAGGAAAATAAATAGTTTTAACATAATCTATTTTTAGATTCTTGGGGGGGGGGGGCTTTCGCTCCCAAGCCCCCTTCCCCCCTTGTATACGCTCATGCAGAAACTATAATAAAAAAATAAAATATTTTTGCTTTATTTGTGAATGGGACAGCCGAGCACGGGACAAACATTACATTATAAGGAACTGGCCTTTGCGAGAAAGATTTACTCCCGGTCAGAAAAATGTCGCCAACGATCCTTATTGCACATCAAACTTGGATTGATCAAACAGTTTGTAAAAGCACTGGACAAAACAGGCGACGCATTCATATTTTTAAAAACTAAATTTCCTCGTCTTAGTGAGGCTAAAATCAAGGAAGGTGTTTTTGTGGGGCTCCAGAATAGACAACTTTTTCAAGATTCGTCGTTTATTGAACACCTGAATCAAAAAGAAAAACGAGCTTGGTTTGCATTCCAAAACATGTGTAAGAACTTTTTGGGTAACCATAAAAGTGATGATTATGTCGCTCAGGTCGAGGAATTGCTCTTAGCGTACAAGGCCATGGGATGTAACATGTTCCTTAAAGTGCACTTCCTTCTCTCGCATCTGGACTTCTTCCTGAAAATTTAGGATCTCTCTCTCGGATGAATACGGGGAACGGTTTCATCAAGACATCGCTAAGTTGGAAAAGAGGTTTTCAGGGAAGTGAAATGCAAGCATGTTGGCGGAGTACTGCTTGTTTTTGAAACGAGAGGGTTGTACCTTAGGGTATAAAAGGAAAGCAAGCACCAAGCCCGGGCCCCCCCCGAAGCTAAGATTTTTTTGGATATTTTCCACATATTTTATGAATACAAACATAAAATAGCATAAAATACAGCCTCATGAGGTCTCCGGCCCCCCCCCAAAACTGTCTCGGGCCCACCCCGAAACTTTTTTCTATATACGCCACTGTATACATCGTTAGAGAGGACTTTTGGTCAGCCTCAATAACTATTACTGAGTTGTTTTTGGCCAAGTTAAAAGTTTGCAAATATTTAGCAAAATACTGTAAAAGATTTAAGGGGGCGAGAGGGGGGATGCCCCCTCCCCCCAATTTAAATGAATTTAACTTGAAAAATTAAGTTTTAAGTTAATACGAATCTAAAATATTTTTTACGCACCTTGAGTATTATTTACTGAGTTACAAAAATGAATGTTCAAGATTTTTATTTGATTTGAGGATTTCTATAAACACATTTATTTTTATTTCAAGGCGGCTACTTTAAAAAGTTATGTCTAACCTATTCAAAATTTAACTGTATACAATAGGTTTTTGAACACAAATACTTTTTTTCAAAAACAATGTGTTGAGGATACAAAATGCCACAATAAAAATAAAAAAACATATCTTAAACATTTTCCCCTTTTTTCGTAGGCCTATGAAACGTGAACCACTGCCTTTATAGGGTACTAAAGTACATGGTTAAAAAGGAAATTTTATCTGCTTGCAAAATGATCTTTAGAATATTTTTAGAAAAGTTGACCGTTTTCGAGTTATTAGCAAAAAACCGTCAAAAAGGACGTTTAAGGGGGGAAATTACCCTCTGCCAGGGTTGGGGGAGTGGTTCCCTTTCGTAAAATGTTCGAACCAGCCAGATGTCTATCCACATCAAGTGTGTTGTTTCTATCATTAAACGCAGCATCGGACCCCAGTGGCGTATATAGGGGGGGGGACCTGGGGACCCGGACCCCCCCCCCCGAAGCTAAGATTTTTTTAGAGATTTTCCACATATTTCATGAATACAAACATAAAATAGCATAAAATACGGTCTCCCTCCCCCCCGAAACGGTCTCGGCCCCCCCGAAATTTTTTTCTATACACGCCACTGTCGGACCCTGTAGGGCCTGAAATAATAGGCTGATCAGAAAAACATTTGTACCATACTCACTCAGAACTGAGTGGAGTCAAGTTTAAAGAGTGCCCAATATGTAAGGGCTGATATCAGCGGGCCTGAGGCCCTACGGCCTCTGGAACGTTTTTAAAACGTCCCCTAAAACGTTATTTGGGCGTTTCCTGACAAGGGCGGATCCAGAGGTGCTTCTCGGGGGGGGGGGGGCACTTTAGGCGACATTCTGTGTTGGTAAAAAACGGTATATATTTTTTTAAGCAGCATTTTATTGAATTAGTCAGTGGTTGTAATTTCGATGATAATAACAATAGACTTTCATGCGCCGCAGGCAAAAATTTTGAATTTTTTTAGCAAAAACATTACTTTTTACTCATTTTTTGTATGTTCAAAAAATTCTCGGGGGGGGGGGGGGGGGCAAGTGGCCCTAGTGCCCCCCCCTGGATCCGCCACTGTTTCCTGAAACGTTTGTTAAACGTCCTCTGAAACCTTCTTTAGTTAGTTTAGACGTCCCTCGAAAATTTGGCAAAAGGTAAACAATATTAAATTTGACAAAAATCCGGAAAACATATTTAAAACTTTCTGAGGGGACGTTTTAAAAAAGTTCCAGGGACCACTATCGGACCCTGAGGGACCTAGGCGTATGTTTTTAAAACGTCCCCTAGATCCGAAAATGATTTTTTAAATACGTTTTTAAAACGCACCTGTGTTACTAGAGGTATGGATCAATATATGTAGGTGTACAGATCACTTTTTATATTTTGGGGGCCGCTGTTAATGCAGGTTTTTCTTCTGTGCGATTTTTTCCGTGTATACTTTTTTTCGCGAGTTCTTTTTCTGTTCGCTTTTTTTATGTGCGGTTTTTTCCTGGGCGATTTTTTCTGTGTGTTTATTTTCAAGATTCTGATAAAGGTAGTCAACAAGTTTTTTTTTTAAGCTTTTAACATATCTGTATTCAGTAACAACTAAAAATTTTTTCAAGTTCTGGAGGGATTCGTTTGGTTAGGTAAACTAAGCCAAACCAAACCGCCTGTATGTATGTATGTAATGTATGGGTCGCGGTTCGTTTGTCGCAAACACGTTTATTGAAAACATCTTTATCGAAGACATTTTAATCAAAAATCTTAATTTCGAATGACATTTTGATCGAAAATCTTAATTTCGAATGACATTTTGATCGAAAATCTTAATTTCGAATGGCACTTTTATCGAATAGCAATTTAATCCTCGTTAAAGGGGTTTCTTTTTCATGAATGTCATGTCAATTCATATTTTTTCAAAAAAAAAACTTTCCTGATTTCTTTTCCGGGATCCTAGAGGGTTTGTAAACGAACCGAACCAAACCTAACCGAACCAAACCAAACCGAACCGAACCGAACCGAACCGAACCGAACCGAACCGAACCGAACCGAACCAAACCGAACCGAACCGAACCGAACCGAACCGAACCGAACCAAACCGAACCGGAAGCGATTCGCTAAAAATGTTTTTGATTAAAAAGTCATTCGAAAAAGTTGTATACGATAAAAAAGTATTCGATTAAAGCATTATTCGATCAAAATGTCATTCGAAATTAAGATTTTCGATCAAAATGTCTTCGATAAAGATGTTTTTGATAAACGTGTTTTCGACAAACGAACCGCGACCCGTAATGTATGTACCTCATATTGCCCCGGGTTTCCCTATAGATATAATTGCAGTTATAAATTATTGATAAAGGACGTTTAAACAAATTACCACCGGAACCAATGTTTTTCGCTTTCTGCATTGAGTAATAATACCGAACCGCAAATATAGCGGCTTCCTAAAATGCGAAATCTACAGTTTTATAATTTTTACATAATTTTTTTTAAACAAGTTGTAATTACTTTTATTAGTTGTCCGTTAAATTTTAATAGATTAATAATAGTTTTATCATATATTTCTTCAAGTAGTTAGGTACGTAATCATGTTCACGTTTTCACTTTACGTATTATAAGAGGAAATTCGGAGTTGAGATTGAAAAATCACGAAAAGCAGAAGCAAACATTTAAATTAGATTTTTACTTTCCTAGGTCGCGCAGCAATAGTTAGAGAAGGTATTATTTTCTTGAGATAAGTTCATAGTCCTAGGACTATGACTTAGGGCCTGTCCTTAAATTACTTAACGCAAAAATCCCGAAATTTTGACACCCTCTAATCCCCCTGTCAGTGGCGTATATACGGGGGGGGCCTGCCCCCCCCCCCCCGAAGCTAAGATTTTTTTGGATATTTTCCACATATTTCAATAATACAAACATAAAATAGCATAAAATACAGCCTTATGAGGTCTCGGCCCCCCCCCCACAACTGTCTCGGACCCACCCCGAAACTTTTTTCTATATACGCCACTGCCCCCTGTAATGCACCTGTAACGAAACCACTGACCCCTCTAGAAAATTACGTAACGTTTGCTACACCCCCCCCCTAATATATATATTTTTATTTTTTAAAGACATAAAATATATTTTTTTATGTTTATTGAAGAAACGATTTGTAGGTAGACTATGTAAATGGGCAGGGGGGTAAAAAAGCGTTCTTTATTTTTAATTTAAGCGACATGTCAATTTTTTTTATCGGCTGGTATAGTCTAATGCCCGAGAAGATCGCTCTTCTCGGCTAATGCTTTAGCTTTCTAATAAGCTGAATCACAATGTAAAAAAATCTCTGTAAAGAAATAGCGCGTAACAAAATATCCCCATTTTGATATGGGAATGGGAAAATTCGCCGCGGGAACAATACGCCGCCGACGAGGTTTAACATTGCAATTTTGTTTATTTCGTATACTAACATATTTTGAAAAATAATTTTTTCTAAAAAAAGTACCTATTATAAAAAAAAATCTTAGTTTTTTTTATAAATAATTCGTTTATGGAAAAGCTCCTTTTTAAAAATTAATTATTTTTTCAAATAATTTTTTGTAAAATATTTTGTTTTGTTTTTTTTATAAATTAATTTTTTTGAAAAAGTTTATTTTTGAAAAAATTTTGTGGGCCATTTATTTGCAAAATGGTGGTCCACAAACCGGTTAGGAATTGACCACTGTTAGATTTAACAAAGATTTTGATCTCCCAACAAGAGGAAAGGAAAGCTACGATTTAGGAAAAAATGAGTTAAATTAAAATAAAAATTAAACAAAAATTCTTGCGATCTATCGGCCGGCGGCGAATTGTCCCCGCGGCGAATCGGCCCGCGACCTATTGACCGCGGCAAAATGTCCCATACCGTTTGATATACCGGCAGTCTTACAGGAGCCATGGGGCAAAGCCTCATGGCTCCCCTAAGAAATTATCAGCAAAATAAAACCCTTAAGCCTCCCGGTTGTCTCCTTCATGGAACGTTTTCACAAACGTCCAATTTGGTCCATTTCGAAACTAAATTTTGCATGTTTAAAAAGTTTTTGTAATGTCCTAAAAAGGACGTTTTAAAAACTTACAAAATAAGGACGTTTTTAAAACGTACTTTTAAGGTACTTTAGGTTTCTAATCTTTTCGTACCTAAAACGTACGTTTTTAAACCGTCCCAAAAAGAACGTTCTAAAAACGCGCAAATCTGGAGGTTTTTAAAACGTAATTTTCCCATAAGGCCCAACCTTTGTGTACCTAAAAAGTACGGCTTTCAAACGTCCCAAAAAATTTTATTTATAAACGCGAAAATCTAAAACGTAATTTTTATGTCCTTACTAGGGCCCTAACTTTTGAGCACCTAAAAAATACGTCATTTATGATGTTTTTAAAGGCGCTGGGTCAATAGTGCGTGAGTCATTTGCGCAAATGACCTGCGCGCTATTATTTTTTTGACCGTAGATTTTTCGTACCTAAAAAGTACGTTTGTATAGTTGAAAACGGTTAGAGATACTTAATCACGGAAACGTCGAGTTTAAAATAAAGACAATGGAAGTCCGGAATTTTTGTTTGGATAAAAAATTAAATTTGACAAACGTCCGAAAAACATTCTTAAAACGTTCTGTAGGGACGTTTTACAAATGTAATAAAGACCCTCAAAAACGCACCACAGACCATTTACGGATATTGAAGTCCCTAAACGTACGTTTTGAAAACGTCCCCGAAACTTTTTTAAAACGTCATCGGAACGTTTTTAAAACGTCCCCGGAAAGTTTTTAAAATGTCCCAGGTACATTTTTTAAACCTCTCTAGTACGTTTTCTAGAGGTCTTCGAAACATTTTTGCAAACGTCCGAAAAACGTTCTTAAAACGTCTTAAAAAAGTTCTGTGGGGACGTTTTAAAAATGTAAAAAAGACCCAAAAAAACGTTCAAAGGGCGTTCCAAGGACTTTTTTGGACATTAAGGATCTTTACGTACGTTCTTAAAATGTCCCCTAGGTCGGAAGTAGACTTTTTAAAAATGTTTTTGAAACTATTGATTTTGAAACGTGCAGTTTTTTATATTAAAAAAAATATTTTTACCAAAATACGTAACGCGTCACAGAACACCCCCCACCCCCCTGTAACGCTGCATAACGCGACGTCTGACCCCCTCCCCCCCTCATGCGTTACGTAATTTAAGGAAAGGCCCTATAACCGTTTTAGTAGCTAGGCAAAGTTTTTTTAACCAGTTTTTAAAATGTTGTGCTAATTTAGTTTAGTAATGTCCCCTGAAGATGTAAGTTTCTACTTACGAAACATGTCTGGACTATTTGTTTAAAACAAATTAAAAATTAGTGCATAAAGATAATTTGGTTTCTGTTTGGTTTCTAACATATTTTTGCTTACATTACCTCACCCTGTACCACCTTTTGATTCGTAATTACGGATGGTAAAATTTATATCTATTTTGTTTTAGGCTTTCTAGGGATTTATACTTTATAATTATAATTTTGTTTGCTTGGTTATTTTGTGGGTCCGGTTTATTTAAGACATTTAATTCTAACGCTTATTATTCTGGCTTTTTGTTATAATTTTATAACCAAACAGTTCACACTGTTCAGACACTAATGGTGCTAATGACTCAACTTTCATTTGGTCTTTTTTTAGCACATTTTCTTAGTTATAATTGGACCCGTTTTTCTTAAAATCTCGTTGTGCATGCTGCAGGTAACTTGAAACTAAATTTACTGCACTTAATACTCTTTCAATTACAGTGAAGTTCGCATATAGCGTACCCGTTTATAATAATGAATACTCGCTTATAGCAAACCCGTTCAAAATATAAAAAAAAACTTTAGTTAAGTATACAATACTCTATGTCTTCTTATAGTAAACCTCGGCTATAGCGAACCAGTTTCCGTGCATTCTTCGAGTTCACTATATCCGGAGTTGACTGTAATTGAGACATAACTAGTAATAATAATTACCTGCCAGAAAAACATAGCTGCTTGGAGAAAAAAATAATATCTGAAGAGTATTATGTACAGTACCTGCCTAAAGTGGAGAAACCAGTAACCACAACTACCAAAAAACAAGTGATACATTTAAAAATTTTAGTTTAGCTTTGTTTACGTGTTTCTGCGATTTTGTCTGTGTAATTAGGCAAAAATGGCAAGCATCATTCAGAAGAGAAGTAAAGTTATATGTCAAAACGAATTTTATACTTCACACAAAGGTATGTGTGCCTAACTTGCGAGTGTCAGAAGGAGAGGGAAGAGTTGATTTTGGTTGTTTTCCTACTTACACAAGGTTGCATCTCTATCTTGTGTAAGTAGGAAAACAACCAAAATCAACTCTTCCCTCTCCTTCTGACACTCGCAAGTTAGGCACACATACCTTTGTGTGAAGTATAAAATTCGTTTTGATTTTTATCGATCCACACACAGCACGTTTTCCATCTTTCTTCTTTGCATAGTTATATGTGTTCTAAAAATCTCAATACAGTTATTGTACAAAAGATAGTCTAGATATGAAATTTCAAAAGTGCTGCTTTTCTTGATTCCAACCCAGCATATATTCTAAATTTCATCAAAAACGGTCATTTCCAAGTTATGAGCGTTGATCAGAGACACACAGGCGGCGCAAACGCGATGCTACAAAAGTTGTTTAGAATGGTCTCTCGATGATATTAAAACATTTTTTCCTACTCCTCCCCTTTACCGAACTTATTTGCTTGTTATAAGGAATACTTTACCGCACTCAGTATACTACTACTAATAATAATAATAAATTGTTTTTATTGAAAAAATCCCATATACAACACAGTGTGCCTGAATGAAGTATAGGTTACATAAAAATGGTTCCAAAAACTAATTGCATATTTTGAATATGGACTGTTTCCTGAGTTCAGAGCCATATTAATATAAATCTTAGCTGATCCTCTTCTCGAAATTTTATCAGTTTTTTGCCATTTTTCTAGTTAGCCTAGGCGCTGGCTCCTGTCACATGTGACCTAATATGTGCGCTCAGTTTGACTACGGTGCATTGTTAAGCACCCATAGGAGTATAAAAAAAGTTTGGTCACGTGATCGAACTCATGGTCGTTTGGCCGCCATCTTTGAAAATGGCCGCCAAATAGATAGATAGATTTTTTTGTTTAAGCGTATCTCCCTACCCCGTTGACCGATTTTAATTTTTTAAAGCCTGTTATACTCCTTTTTTAAAGGCAAATAAATTTTGTTATTACACATTTTTTGATAAATCAAGTAGTTCTTGAGATATACCAAGTTATTATTATTTCCGCTCGCAAAAGAATTAAAATAATACCCATGCTTATTTTATTTTAGCTTCAATATTATTGACATTTGTTTTTTTTTGTTACAGAGAAGGCTTTAAACTTTTCACAGAAGATGATATTGACTTTATGTTTTTAAAGTTCGATGAATGGTACCCCTAAAGACTGCCTTAAAGAGGGTGGTTTCTAAAACCGTTCACAAGTTTATAGAAAAAGTGAATTTGCAGCAAAACGATGCATCCTAGCAAAAAACGTTAAGAATAATTTTTTATGGTACTTTTAATTCCGCTTCTTCTGATCATTGTCATATCTTTTACAATTTTTAAGAAAAAAATCGATTTTGGAGTGAAAACATGAAATTTTTACAAAACAGTATATTTTAGCTGGCTTGTTTAGCTATCAAAGCTAGGATGCTAAGTGATACATCAAAAGAAGCGGAATTAAAAGTACTATAAAAAATTAATTTTATCGTTTTTCGCTAGAATGCATCGTTTCGCTGCAAATTCATTTATTGTATAATCTTGTGAACAGTTTTAGGAACCACCCCCTTTAAGGAAGTCTTTAGGGGTACCACCCATCCATTAAAAGCATAAAATCAATATCCTCTTCTGTGAAAGGTTTAAAGCCTTCTATGTAACAAAAAAAATAAATGTCAATAATATTGTAGCTACAATAAAATGAGCATGGGTATTATTTTAATTCTTTTGCGAGCGGAAATACTAATAATCTTGGTATATCTCAAAAACTACTTGATTTATCAAAAAATATGTAATGACATAATTTGTTTGTCTTTAAAAAAGGAGTTAAACAGGCTTTTAGAAATTAAAATTAGACCACTGGGTAGGGAGATACGCTTAAACAAAAAATCTATCAATTTGGCGGCCATTTTTAAATATGGCGGCCAAACGACCATGAGTTCGACCACGTGACCAAACTTTTTTTATACTCCTATTGGTGTTTAACAAAGCCCCGTAGTCAAACTGAGCGCACATATTAGGTCACACGTGACAGGAGCCATCGCCTAGACTACCTAGAAAAATGTCAAAAATTTCGAGAAGAGGATTTCTAGGATTTATATGAATATGGCTCTGAACTCAGGAAAGAGTCCATATTCAAAATGTGCAATTATTAGTTTTTGGAACCATTTTTATGTAACCTATACTTCATTCAGGCACACTGTGACAATATTGCTGGAAATTAAACATTTACTAATTTAAAAACCCCATTTCAAAGGGCGAAGTCTAGCTGACAGTCCAGCTACTTAAGTAGTAGTATTTTTGCAAAACTTTCCAGAGATATCATTATTTCACGAAATAAATGTTTCAAATGTTGGAAACTGGTGGTATTTTATTATTTTTGATACCAGTTTCACAAAAGTCTAAAAAAAAACAATAAAAAATATTAAATCAAGACAAACTTCAAGGCTTCTTTCGCTTCCAGGTGGAGATGTCTAAGTCTAGGTTTAGGTCTATTTTGATCTGTACCTGTTCCAGGACTTCCAGGTCTAAGTTTCCTTCAGTGTTCTCAAGTGCAGGGAATATTTCATATATTCAGACGAGTTTAAAAAAAGTCATAAATAGGTCACTGATGTTCTGTTCTAAAAATGACGTCATTTTGAACGGCATATAAACGTCAACATCTCTAACGTCATTAAGAATGACCATTTTTTGACGTCAAAAAAACGTCACCTCGCTACCTGTATAATGTGATTTTCACCCATTTTGGTTTGCGAAAATAACCCCCTATCCGCCCGTGTCGCCCCCCCAGTGTAGCACCACTGAAAAGACAAACTATAATATATTTTGTTATCTTCATGCACAGTTACCTTAAATATAGTACCACGCAAGTAAGATTTTTACCAGAACTCTAATTTTTTTAATCAACCCCACCCTTTTTTTCAGCTTTTGTCCGGTGGATTTTATTCATTTTTAAATGGAACCATCTAGAGCCGAAACTCAACCTAAGTACCACATTTCATAAAAATAGGGCAAGTAGTTTTTGATATTTTCTATTCTGCTACAGATTCTTTAAATAATACGAAAAAATTACAAAATTTTTATTAGTTTTGGAGATATTACGTCTTAAAATAAGGTTCATTCCACCTTGTTCATTGACCTTAAACCACATATTACATCTTTAACGAAAAGTAGAAGACGGCCTTCGACCCCCAAAATCGTCCGCCTGGAGCGGCTGCTCTTCTGCTTCACCCATTACAACGGCTCTGTTAACTGTTAGATCATTTTAAGAGGGGGAGTGGTGTTGTCAAAGTGTGACAATGGACGGAGAAGGGGGTGAAAAACCAAAGAAAAATGGGAAAAAAGGTTTTGTAATTTATAAACGGTGCCTACCGGTTGCCTGACTTGTGGATATTGACCTTTCTGTCCCTTTAAATTGGTTATCTCTTGCATCCTTTTGTCGCGAAATCCGGTTATCCGTATCTGTATTAAATCTGTGACTAGATCATGGTTTTTAGCTCACACATATACTATACTATAGTAGTGTGAGCTATGGTGATCCTAATTTTTTCGAGAAAAAAAAAGTTGCTCCGATTTCAAAAATTTTTATATATCTTTGCGTTTCAGATGATTTTGAAACTTTTTTGTTGCGCCGTCTGTCTGTCTGTCTGTCTGTCTGTATGTCTGTCTGTCTGTCTGTCTGTATGTCTGTCTGTAACGACCAACGCGCATAACTCAAAAACCGCTTGGCCGATTTCCATGAAATTTGGTACCTAGGCTGGGTCTTGGGTCGAGATGGTCCCGTTTAAAAATGAACAAAATCTACCGAACACAAACCAAATAAAAGGGTGGGGATAGATTTCAAAAATTAGAGTTTATGTGAAAATATGGCGTGTGTGATATCAAACGAAAGGTAATTGTGTCTGGAGTTAAACAAAATACATTTTAATTTATTTAAAAAAAGGGTGGGGGTATATTTCAAAAATTAGAGTTTAAGTGAAAATATGGCGTGTGTGATATCAAACGAAAGGTAATTAAGTCCGGAGTTCAACAAAATACATTTTATTTTCTGTTTTTTTAAGGGTGGGGTGGATTTCAAAAATTTGAGTTTAAGTCAAAACATGGCTTGTGTGGTATCAAATAAAAGGTAATTTAGTGTGGAGTTGAATAAAATATATTTCAGTTTTTAGTTATATTAGCTCACACGTACACTATAACTATAGTACCTAGTGTGAGCTTAGGGGCCCATATATTGGCAGAGTATTTTATTTAGAATTTTAATAGACCTAAGGTAACTTCAATGTGGAACTCATAAAACATCGGTAACATACATTACGTGGGCGGTTTTTTAAATGCTAAATGCCTACCAAAAAATATTTAACATGATTTAAACAATGTGAAATTTGGGTTTCTGTTTTAAGTAAACAGTTAACAAAGGGTGTGTCTTTTCTGCTAGATTTAAAGGAAAATTGGGGCCATTTTTTCGTCCAAGTTTTGTATTTCAACGATAGAAAGCTAATACACATTTGTTTATGGAACGCTAAAATTTTTTAAAACTTTGACAACCGTTACCACTACCATGGGTCACTTTTGTCAGAGTATTTGAAACACGTTTAAAACTCTCATCTGTAAAACTAAAAATATTAAAACCTAACCTTTGTTGTTGTTGATGTTATGCGCGCTGGTCGTTACAGACAAAAAAGTGTCCAAATCATCTGAAACGCAAAGATATACACAAATTTTTGAAATTGGAGCAACTTTTTAGATAGATAGATTTGAGAAAATGAAGGACAATTTTTGGCATGGGGATTTTACAAATGTTTTGTTTTCATTATGATTTTGTCTTAAAAAAATAGCATAAAACGTTATTTTCCTAACATGTATTTTTAGCTCACACTACTACTATACTATAGTAGTGTGAGCTATAGTGATCCTAATTTTTTCGAGAAGAAAAAAGTTGCTCCGATTTCAAAATTTTTTATATATCTTTGCGTTTCAGATGATTTTGAAACTTTTTTGTTTCGCCGTCTGTCTGTCTGTCTGTATGTCTGTCTATCTGTAACGACCAACGCGCATAACTCAAAAACCGCTTGCCCGATTTTATTGAAATTTGGTACCTACGCTGGGTTTTGGGTCGAGATGGTACCATTTAAAAATGAACAAAATCCACCAAACACAAGCCAAATAATAGGTAATGTAAAAATATGGCGTGTATGATATCAAACGAAAGGTAATCGGTCTAGGACAACTGGGCGCCGCCAACTCGGCGCCGCCAACTGGGCGCCGCCAACTCGGCGCCGCCAACTGGGCGCCGGGCCAACTCGGCGCCGCCAACTGGGCGCCGGGCCAACTCGGCGCCGCCAACTGGGCGCCGGCCAACTCGGCGCCGGACTAAAATTTTTTTTTTGATAAAATGTGTAGATGAAAAATAAAATATATTATTTATATAAAAAATCCTTTACGCAATATTTTTTACAAGCTTTTATTTAGCTTCAGATGTTTTGTCTAACTAACTATCTATCAAATCTTGTGAAGCGTTTTTGACACACGTAGTGGTCCCATGACAATACAACATTAAGAAAAAAATATCCTCCCACCCTACCCCCACCCCTTCTATAGAAAAATGTGTTTTTGACACACTTCCCGTTATCCGATTTGGATAAAATTTGGTATACACATAGTGGTCCGATGATAATACAACAATAAAAAAAATATCCTCCCACCCCTACCCCCACCCCCTTCTATAGAAAAATTTGTTTTTGACACACATCCCGTAATCCGATTTGGATGAAATTTGGTATACATATAGTGATCCGATGACAATACAATATTAAGAAAAAAATATCCTCCCACCTCTACCCCCACCCCCTTTCATAGAAAAATGAGTTTTTGACACACTTCCCATTATCCGGTTTGGATGAAATTTGGTATTCACATAGTGGTCCGATGACAAAACAACATTTAAAAAAATATCCTCCCACCCTACCCCCACCCCTTCCATAGAAAATGCGTTTTTGACACCCTTCCCATTATCCGATTTGGATGAAATTTGGTATACATATAGTAGTCCGATGACAATTCAACATTGAAAAAAAAAATCCTACCACTCTACCCCCACCCCTTCTATAGAAAAATGTGTTTTTGACACACTTCCCGTTATCCGATTTGGATAAAATTTGGTATACACATAGTGGTCCGATGATAATACAACAATAAAAAAAATATCCTCCCACCCCTACCCGCACCCCCTTCCATAGAAAATGCGTTTTTGACACCCTTCCCATTATCCGATTTGGATGAAATTTGGTATACATATAGTGGTCCGATGACAATACAACATTGAAAAAAAAATCCTACCACTCCTACCCCCACCCTCATCTATGGAAAAATGCGTTTTTGACACACTTCCCATTATCCGATTTGGATGAAATTTGGTATACACATAGTGGTCCGATGACAATACAACAATAATGAAAAAATGTCCTCCCACCCCTACCCCCCACCCCCTTCCATGAAAAATGCGTTTTTGACACACTTCACTTCAAATGACTTTTATAAAATTTGGTATATGCATAAAGGCCCGATGGCAATACAGCCCAAACAAAAAATATATTTCTAACTCTACCCCCACCCTCTCCTTCCCCCAATAGAAAAATGAGTTTCCAAATAACTCACGATCAGCGATTTCATTATAATCTAGAATAAACTCTATTTATTTACTTCTGCATTTTTCTGCTAGATTGATTCTTGCAAATAGTGATAAGTAATTGATACGGATATCTTATCGTAATAACATCGTCAAAATTATATATTTTTTTTTAATGTTGTATTGTCATCGGACCACTATGTGAATACCAAATTTCATCCAAATCGGATAATGGAAAGTGTGTCAAAACATTTTTCTATGAAAGGGGGTGGGGGTAGAGGTGGGAGGATATTTTTTTATTAGTATTGTATTGTTATCGGATCACTATATGTATACCAAATTTCATCCAAATCGGATTATGGGAAGTGTGTCAAAAACGCATTTTTCTATAGATGAGGGTGGGGGTAGAAGTGGTAGGATTTTTTTTTATTGTTGTATTGTCATCGGACCACTATGTGAATACCAAATTTCATCCAAATCGGATAATGGGAAGGGTGTCAAAAACGCATTTTCTATGGAAGGGGTAGTGGTAGAGGTGGGAGGATATTTTTTTTTAATGTTGTATTGTCATGGGACCACTACGTGTGTACCAAATTTCATCCAAATCGGATAATGGGAAGTGTGTCTAAAACTCATTTTTCTATGAAAGGGGGTGGGGGTAGAGGTGAAAGGATATTTTTTTCTTATAATGTATTGTCATTGGATCACTATATGTATACCAAATTTGATCCAAATCGGATAATGGGAAGTGTATCAAAAACTCATTTTTCTATGAAAGGGGGTGGGGGTAGAGGTGAAAGGATATTTTTTCTTATAATGTATTGTCATTGGATCACTATATGTATACCAAATTTCATCCAAATCGGATTATGGGAAGTGTGTCAAAAACGCATTTTTCTATAGATGAGGGTGGGGGTAGGAGTGGTAGGATTTTTTTTATTGTTGTATTGTCATCGGATCACTATGTGAATACCAAATTTAATCCAAATCGGATAATGGGAAGGGTGTCAAAAACGCATTTTCTATGGAAGGGGTGGTGGTAGAGGTAAGAGGATATTTTTTTTTAATGTTGTATTGTCATCAGACCACTATATGTATACCAAATTTCATCTAAATCGGATAACGGGATGTGTGTCAAAAACAAATTTTTCTATGGAAGGGGGTGGGGGTAGGGGTGGGAGGACATTTTTTTCTTATTGTTGTATTATCATCGGACCACTATGTGTATACCAAATTTTATCCAAATCGGATAACGGGAAGTGTGTCAAAAACACATTTTTCTATAAAAGGGGCGGGGGTAGGGGTGGGAGGATATTTTTTTCTTAGTGTTGTATTGTCATGGGACCACTACGTGTGTACCAAATTTCATTCAAATCGGATATTGGGAAGTGTGTCAAAAACGCTTCACAAGATTTGATAGATAGTTAGTTAGACAGAACATCTGAAGCTAAATATAAAAGCTTGTAAAAAATTGCGTAAAGGATTTTTATTATATAAATAATATATTTTATTTTTCATCCACACATTTTATCCAAAAAAAAAATTTTAGTCCGGTGCCGAGTTGGCCGGCGCCCAGTTGGCGGCGCCAAGTTGGCCCGGCGCCGAGTTGGCCCGGCGCCCAGTTGGCGGCGCCGAGTTGGCGGCGCCCAGTTGGCGGCGCCGAGTTGGCGGCGCCCAGTTGTCCCATTCCGAAAGGCGGTCGCGTCTGGAGTTAAATAAAATACATTTTACTTTTAAAAAAAGGGTTCATTAAAAAAATTAGTGTTTATGTGGAAATATGGCGTGTGTGATATCAAACGAAAGGTAATTGAGTCTGGAGTTAAACAAAATACATTTTAGTTTTAAAAAAAAGGTGGGGGTAGATTTGAAACGAACGGTAATTGAGTCTGGAGTTCAATAAAATATATTTCAGTTTTTAGTTATATTAGCTCACACGTACACTATAACTATAGTACCTAGTGTGAGCTTAGGTGCCCATAGATTGGCAGAGTATTTTAAGTGTTTACTATACAGAATTAATAAACCTGCTTAAAATATTAAGTTAATTTTTATGTGCAAAGGTAAAATATATTTTATGCCCAGTGTTCTTAGCAACCGCTCAAATCCTGGAAGAATTTCGCAGTGAATTTAAATGGTATTATTCAAAACATAACTGTGTATTCATAAAATTAATGATATTATAAACCGGTACTAACGAGTTTTTTAGAAATTGAAAAAAAAAAAGGTCATCGGACACGAAAGATTTTTCTTTATACATTTTCTGCCACTCACTTGCCAGTATTTATCCATAAAATACTCTTTAAAATTTCAGATTTTTTAAAAAACAGAATAACCAAAATTTTGTTTGTCCATGTTTTAAGATGCTGACCCGTAAACAAAAAAAGACGGTTTCAGAACCTTTAAAAGATATAAAATAATTGAGGCGTGGTCACTGTGGTCGTACAAACAATTAGTTTTATTTATTTTAGCTCACACTACTACATACTATAGTAGTGTGAGCTATAGTGATCCTAATTTTTTCGAGAAAAAAAAAGTTGCTCCGATTTCAAAAATTTTTATATATCTTTGCGTTTCAGATGATTTTGAAACTTTTTTGTTTCGCCGTCTGTCTGTCTGTCTGTCTGTATGTCTGTCTGTCTGTCTGTAACGACCAACGCGCATAACTCAAAAACCGCTTGCCCGATTTTATTGAAATTTGGTACCTACGCTGGGTTTTGGATCGAGATGGTCCCATTTAAAAATGAACAAAATCCACCAAACACAAGCCAAATAAAAGGGTGGGGGTATATTTCAAAAATTAGAGTTTATGTAAAAATATGGCGTGTATGATATCAAACGAAAGGTAATTGCGTCTGGAGTTAAATAAAATACATTTTACTTTTAAAAAAAGGGTGGGGGTAAATTAAAAAAATTAGTGTTTATGTGGAAATATGGCGTGTGTGATATCAAACGAAAGGTAATTGAGTCTGGAGTTAAACAAAATACATTTTAGTTAAAAAAAAAAGGTGGGGGTAGATTTGAAAAATTAAAGTTTAAGTCAAAACATGGCTTGTGTGGTATCAAACGAACGGTAATTGAGTCTGGAGTTCAATAAAGTATATTTCAGTTTTTAGTTATATTAGCTCACACGTACACTATAACTATAGTACCTAGTGTGAGCTTAGGTGCCCATAGATTGGCAGAGTATTTTAATCGTTTTGTTAGACTTTTTTGTCAACCAATTTGTGCCTTTTTTGGATACTGTAATAAAATAATAGTAGGTATATTATAAACCTGGGGACCACAGTGCCACTTTTATTCCCGCGGCGAGAATTTTGAGCCCGACCAGAAGGAGAGCTAGAATTCACCAAGTGACTAAAAGAGACTTTAGTGCCAAGGTTTATATAGGTTTATAAAGATTAAAATTATAAAAAACTTAGTTTTTATATATATTTGACAATCTGAAAAAGCATTATTTTAACTAGTTTTTTTTAAACAGACAGTCCTTTATTTAACAATTTTATTTTTTTGACCATATAAAAAGCTACGCACTTGACAGTTTCAGATTCTTCATATAACCAAAAATATTTAGCTTTTGTCACTACCCAAAGAAAACGTAGTTTTCGTAATGCAGTTACCCTAGCTTTATTTTAAAATTTATATTTTGGAATGGCTCAATTTAAATGAGTGAAATATTATTAATGTCGGCGAAATATTGTTTTCTGGATATTACAGCACAATAACTTATAAAATAAATAAACATGGCTCCAAAACCACACCACGCATTGTTTAGCCCTAGGCTACAGGTCAGCAGAATTGATTGAAACGCGAACTGTATCTAGGAAATTCACTTTTGCACGCCGCACTGTGGTTCCTTTTTGCATATTTAGAAAAGTAAAATTTTGAAAAAATTTTTGACGTTTTCCAAAAAGTTAAATAAAAAACAGACCATACAACAAAACATCTTATGTAACAACTTCGTCTAGAGTTTTTAACAATTTCACATGATTATGTATACTATTCGTGTGACAAATTTGTATAATATGGAGTCCAGACTATGTAATTAACATTGTACAGGTATAGGTATAGTCGGGGCTATTTCTGCTTAATCTCTTCTTTTGGCGAATATTTCCCTCATATGTTAAAGTTCCCAGCAAAGGAGTGCAACTTTATTAGCAAAATTACAGCGGTAGTTGTAACTCATATGTTAAAGTTCCTGTAAGAGGAGTGCCATTTTCGCAAAATTATAACGGTTATTGCACTGCAGAAATCGAAAATTGCATCGCAAGTTTATATTGTTAATAAAACGTCAAAGCAGGGTTTTAGTGTTGCCAAACGTCAAATGCATCAAAATCAACCAAATAATTTTTGCCCCCAACGTGTTTTTCTACAAATTGCCATGGTTTAATTTCACTTTTTTGATGCTATTTCCCCGAAAGTATATTAGTGTTTTAATATTTTTTTATACGACTGTCTTGTAAAAGGGGTTTTTGCGCACGGAGAACACGATCTGAAAATGGCATTTTGCGCACGCTGTGTGCAAAACGTTTTGCACACGCTTATGTCATTTTTGCGCACGCCTATGTCATTTCTGCATACGGGTCTCCCGTCATTGTGATTTTTGTTGTTGTCACAATATAAGTTGGCTGAGTTCCGTAGCAACCGTCACTGCTCGTATGTTTTGTTGATTAGATACGTCAAAAAATTGTTGAATTTTTAAAGTTTTGTTGTAAAAATGTCGGAAATAACAACAAGTTAAATTAAAATTGGATTTTTCTTTCTTTATTAGCAGTCGTATAAAAAATATTGTAAAAAACTCGTTTGAAAACCTCTTTGCACACTCCCTCGACTTGTAGACCTAGCCTTCGGCTCTGTCTACCAAACTGTCTCGATCGTGTGCAAAGAGTCGTTTTCAAACCTTGTTGTTTAAGTAACTATTTTGAGAACATTTAATAATTTTTTTAAATATTTTTTTATTTGGAAAGTGGCCACAGTGCCGCTGTTCTAGTATCTATACTCAAGTATGTGTTGTAAATCAGAATAAAAGGAAATTACTTAACTTTGAAATATTATGATTTTATTTTAAAGTTCATCAGCCTTGTTTAAGTTCACAAAATGATAAATTGTTTGGCTGTTTCTTTCAAATATTAGGTAACAAATACCGATGCATGTTTCAAAATTTTATCCTTAATATGTTTGTGTTTATTACCTTTTTCTGGCAGTTAGTGCCAAATTCGGCCTAGTTTCATTAGTTTCCTTTTAAAGGGTAAGAAAAATTAGACCAGCAAACAATAAAGAAATGATAAAAAAGACCAAAATATAGTATTTTTGCGTACTATATATTTCTTCAACAGTATGCAGATCCGAAAATATAGTACGGTTAGCAACCCTATATACTCTATGTATTCTTTATCATTAGCTACAATCCCTTGGTCGTCAGCAAACTGTAGTGTGTATATGGTAAATCGGTCGTAAAGTTGTCCTCCCGTGCCGGGTACTTTACGTTTCCAGTTTTTTAGAGCTATTGCGATATATTTTAAAAAGAGATGGAGAGATACAACATCATTGTCTTAAGCGTTTCGTTACCAGGAATTATTTCAAAAGTCGATTTCCAATTTTAATTTTAAAATTTGACCCGTTGTATAGTTCTTTTACCGCTTTTATGTTTGTATAATTGATATTAGTTTGTCCATAATTTTTCTATTGGAACGGTATCATCTGCTTTTTGTAGATTCACAATTGTAACATTAGTCTATAGATCTGCCTGCACGAAATCCACTTTGCTCTTCTTCTTGTTCATGAAAATCATGCTCTATTAGATCTCTAAGAATCCTACCGTACAATCTACTTAGAGTACTGGTTACTAAAATTCCTCTGTAATTGTTGCAATCCAGCTTGTTTCCTTTTTTATGTATTGAGGATATGCTTAATGCATTGATTTATATTAAATGTGATATTTTCTAGTAGGTTCTCTGATCCATATTTGAGCATTTCAGCGTATTTACCCCCAGGTCCGGTAGCTTTTCCAGATTCAAGCCTTTTAATACTATTCTTTATCATTTCTTTTTCGATAATTACTTCCTCTTTTAGTAGTGTTCTGTCCATTGTTCTGGTTTGATGATCTGAATGTTTACTTCTTCTTTTGTTGGGTTTTTTACCGTAGAAATGAACTTCTATACTAAATCCATCTTATTGCTATTTCTATTATCTTGGTATCCGACAGCTTCTTTGCTTGCTTCCTTCAAGCTTTTTACTATGTTTTTATATGTCTCTTCAAATGAGTGTTCTGTATTTATTAATTTTTCATCTAATCGTTTCTGATACAATCTTGGCATACGATTTCTAGACTTCTAGAGTTGTATTTTTGATTTTCTTCGATGCATTCTAGGTTTTCATTTTCTCCAATACTTTCAACTCTATTTGTTTTTCTTAAAGTGAATAATATTTTTGCCTTTACCAGCTGGTGGTCAGATCCACAGGGTAGCTATTCTCGATCTTGAACGATGTGATCATCCACATCACATGCTTTGACCAATAGCAGACTCTGAGCGGTTGCGTGTTGTGCGAAATGACTTGTCTCGACCAATGGCATAGTCGCCCTTTCTTCAGAGTTAGTGAATTTTACGCATTTGAAGTGAAATCTGATCTCCTGCCCCATACCGACTGAACGTTTCTCGGTCGGATCGAAGGAGAAGCTTGCGCAATGGAGGTCTTTTCGAATAGATGGCTCCGAGCTAATTTAAAGCTTGCCATTGGTCAAAGCGTATGATGGGAACACATCACATTGTTCAAGACCCAGAATAGCCAGGTAACACCACGAAGTGCTCACACATCCATACCACTTTAATTCCAAGTGTTGTCCACCTATAGCATAATCAATGATTGATTCAAGATTTATTGTTGGCTGAATACAGGTATATCGATGAATATCCTTATGTTTAAAACGACATTTATAACATCCCCGAAATAGATACACCTTCTGAAATCCTAAAAATATATACGAATTTTGTAGATAATAAAGTTATTTGTACATATCTCTTACAACGTACAGTAAATCACCTATTTTTACCAAGAGGATCTGTCATAAATGGGACCTGTTATTAAACTCAAAAGAACGCAAAAACGAAAAATACGGACCTGTTTGAACGACTAAAGAAGCAGTTCTGGATGAAAATAAGAAACTTCATTTTTACTTCCTAGGGAAAAAATTTAAACCAATTTTACGCAATATTTAAGTAAAGCATTGTTTGGTTACTTAAGTCATTTATGTTTTAATTGGCCATACACCACTTAATATTTACAATTTTCACACGGAGCGGCTCGGTACATTGTTAGAAAGCATTTTACTGTCGCTTTTATGTTCTTGTAAGTTCTGTAAAATAGTCTACTCAACGGTATTTGTATTCATAATTGGAGAAAAATCGCTTTCTTCTTTTTTACATTATTGACATTTTCGTAACTCAACCATAAAAGAACACTTTAGGAATGGTAAATAGAGAAAAGAACTGATTCTTGCTTTCGTAGAATTTAAAAATATTTATTTATAATTTCTTGATGGTTATTGCATATTGATCTGACAAATACATGCAATACGCAACACCTTCTGTGGCAACACGCAAATATTACTGCCATTGCGTCCGTCGCGTCGTAAAAAAAAGTAAAAGTAGCCTAATTTTTCGAAAAACGGATAAAAGTTATTTTTTTATTATTTACATTTAAAATGGTCCAAAATAAAGTTATTGTAGCCAAAATTTACATTTACGAATAATTTGTTTAAAAATATAACGTCCTTCCTAAATAAATTGTGCTATTGGACCCTTGCCTTTGGCTCCTTAATCATCATCGACGGATCGAGCGCCTCCCCCCTCCTTGACATAAAGCTTTTAGTTTTTAGTTCCAGTCAAAAATAGCAAACTCTTCTTTTCTTATTATTTTTTTACAAAAACATTTTCCACTTTTATTTGCATGTGATGCTAAACTTTAGCCATATATTTTTTTCATATACAGGGTGTTTCAACGAAAAATTTGCACCTAGCTTTTCTCTTTTTTTGGTAATTAAATTAAAAAATGCTCGGACACGTCGATTTTGCTTTTGAGGGGGACAAATACTGATGCAACTATTTATTGTAAAGGGTGTGCCAAAAAGGCTCTACCAAATTCAACTATATTTTTTCAAATGAAACCCCCTGTATTTTATTACATATTTGGATTCCACCAATAATTCTAAGTAATTTTATCTCAGGCGCCATGGCTCTATTGTCAATAGTTTTCGAGTTAGAGCCCCGTGAAAAATGTCGTTCTAGACACTTTAGGGGCTTATAAAACTCAAACGGTTTAACTTAGAGCAAAATGACTTTGACATTCCTATCTTAGGTTTTGATGATGAACCGAACCGACCGAACCTACGGGGTGAATCAAAAATGATAATCTTTCTGGAATATGGAAATTTCTGATTTTTTTTAAAATTGTTGTTTCACCCTGTAAGCGACATCATTAGATCAAATACTAAGATAGGAATGTCGAAGTCATTTTGCTCTAAGATAAACCGTTTGAGTTTTATAGGCCCCTAAAGTGTCTGGAATGACATTTTTCACGGGGCTCTAACTCGAAAACTATTGATAATATAGCCATGGTGCCTGAGATAAAATTACTTAGAATTATTGGTGGAATCCAAATATGTAATAAAATACAGGGTGTCCCATTTGAAAAAATAAAGTTGACATCGGTAGAGCCTTTTTGGCACACCCTGTACAATAAATAGTTGCATCAGGATTTCTCCCCTTCAAAAGCAAAATCGACCTCTCCGAGCATTTTTGAATTTAATTACAAAAAAAAGAGAAAAGCTAGGTGCAAACTTTTCGTTGGACCACCCTGTATGTATTATATGAGTATGTTACATTCTATGTCAAAAAAAAGATTCTAGTAAATATTTTTAAAGAAAATTTTGGCGTAATTAGTAGACAGAAAAGGTAATTAAATTTTTTTTTTGCAAATTTTGTTTAAAGCCTACTTTTTAACAAAAGCTGAGTGCATGGCATGGCATCTGAAAAAATACCGAACCCATATAGGCTGAAGCATTTTTTGCGTCATGATTTTTGACCCCCCCTCCCCCCCTTGTAACGCATTTTTAAGAAAAAACACATCAGAAAAACATTGAGTGTAACGCAAGGCCACAACCCCCCTCCCCCCGTACAGCGTTACGTAATTTAAGGACAGGCCTTTGAAAGTTTATGTTGAAAAAAATTGGCTGAAAATGAAATTTCGAAAAATTTTCGAGAACTAAATTTGTGATACACGTGTTGTAAGTGTTCTCATGGAAAATATACCAAGTGAAGTTACACATTTTAAATGTTATGGGATTTCCGTGGAAATTTTTGACAAATGTCATGAGATTTAAAAAGATTTCCAATTATTATTCTGAAAAAAATTGTGGTTATTAATATGCGCGAGGTCTATTGTCAAAAGAAAATACTTTCCTTTTGACAGCTTGTTGGTAAGCTTATCAAATAAGAAAAAATAAAGAAATATATTTTTTTGACATGAATTTTTTTGTTAATTTTAACAAAAAAATATTTTTTTAAAAGGATAAAACTATAATTTTAAATAAAATTATATAATATATATAATAATTTTAAATATATATATATATATATATATATATAATTTTAAATAATTTTTTTTGTTTAAAAACAGAGCCAGCTTCTACTGATTTCTGTTTTCTTAATTTTTTATAAAATAAATTAATAATATTCTTTCGGGCAAGGTGCAACAAATAGGGTATTTATCTTTTTATAAAAATAATAACTCCAGTAATCCATTAAAAAATATATTTTTTTAAGAACAAAAAAATAAGTGCGTCAAAATGTTTTACTTTATTAAAAATTATACTTTTCATAATTTTTAGTCCAAATACTTGCCACAAAAAGTTTCTGCAATTTTTTCTTTTTTCTCACTACGGGGTCTACTCATTTTAAACAAAAAGTATCATGTCTCGGAAGTCCGTCCAAAAACTTTTTTTTCAAGAAATTGTCAGTAATGCATAGGCGCACCCGGCCCCCCCCCCCCAAGTCTACGATTTTTTAGATATTTTTCACATATTTCATAAATAAAAAGATAAAATAGCATAAAATACGACATCATGAGGTCTCGGGCGCCCCCCAAGACATATTCCTGGGTGCGCCACTGAGTAATGTGCTTTCTAATTTTTCCAAACTAAAAAACCTTCTAGCGCCAGCGATTCAGATAAAGTCACCACCTCTGATGAATATTGTAAAAGTGTAGTAAATTCGGTTAATTATAATAATTTTTTACTTTAACCTACATATTATAATGTTTAAAATATCTAAAATTCGTGACTACACCAATTACCAACCTGGTGGTAAAATATCTTAAACGGACTATTAAAACTCTGTAAATTACTAGCAAAATAGCAAATAAAATATAAAATACGAATAACCTTTCAGAAATGGATTCTAATAATAATTTTAAAAATGTCTGTATCGACTGGTTTACAGAAAATAGTAAACCAGCTACCAGCTGTGGTGTATGAATTCTTGAAAGGGTGAGAAGGAGTTATCTCACAAAATCGGGTGAAAGTCGAAATGCGCATGCATTTGATTTCCCCATCTCTATTAGTCCTGACATTCTCATTCTCACCAATTTGAAAGAATTCATACATAGGTAAGCCTAGAGACCCTGTATGTATGACATATTTTTAATATGTCATACATACAGGGTCTCTAGGTAAGCCGAATTTGTTTAAAGAATTTATTTCAGTTGATTTTTTAGGCACATTTTTATTTTGGCTTCATTAGAAGGTGTTTCGTCCATTCGAAAGTAATAATTTATTTTTCTTTTTATTTTATTAGTAATTTCATAATTTCCCAGCGGTTTCGCCAAAAGGTAATAAAACCCTGCGAATGTGGGCCAAATCTTATTTTTTGGGTATTTTTATCTCCCTCTTGCACCGTACCCTTCCTATAAGAAGAAACGGGACAGAAGATGAATTAAATTAACCTGGGCAAAGACGGAATAAACCCATATACGTAATAATAACACGGGTCACCTAACAAAAGGTGATCCGTGATTGTCGGGGCCTTCTTTGCACTTCTTATATTCAATGGCCTATATCATCCCTCGCATTCCAAAGAAACACAAGCTTCGCTTAGCGCGGCACACGCTCTGATTGGTGGAGATCGACGATCACCTGATGCTAGCGCTTGGATTGTGGTAATGTAACCGGCCGAGACGTAGGTGGGGACATTCGCTCGACAAAGCCATACAGAGAAGGGTCGTAGATGTTGCTACAATTAATTACCTATTTAAAATCAATTTATTGTCAAAATTACAGTCCGCTATCTCAATACAAGCTATTACAAATAAACCTCATCTGTCATTATTACGGTAACTGAAACGACGAGTTCAGGACCACCCATTTTGGACCTTCGAGCCGAATATTTGGACAAGTGGAACACCCATTTGGACCTTCGAGCCGAATATTTGGACAATTGGAACATCCATTTGGACCTTCGAGCCAAATATTTGGACAAGTGGACAACAGTCAGTGAATCAACGGGTAAATTGCAAAAAAGACTATTTTTGTGACGTATCCCAAAATGCAAAAAAGACTATTTTTGTAAAAAACAGAAAATTTACGGGAAAAATACTATTTTCGCGTAAGCACCAAAGAAAAGTTACGAAAAAGACTAGTTTCGTAATAATTTAGTGACAACTAAACAAAAAATTAGTGACAACTAAACAAATATTTAGTGACAACTAAATAAATAAACAAAAATTAGTGACAACTAAACAAATATTTAGTGACAACTAAATAAATAAACAAAAATTAGTGACAACTAAACAAATATTTAGTGACAACTAAATAAAATAAACAAAATTAGTGACAACTAAACAAACAATAAATTAGTGACAACTAAAAATACAAAAATCAACTGAACAAAGTAAAACTAGAAGTCAAGGAGTTAAAGAACACTGGACAAAAGCTTATAAACTGTAAGTCTATTCCATGCTTTCAAGTACTTTCCGATCTAAGTGAATCTCTCCTCCTTCTAAAAATATTCCTTTTAACCAAGTTTAACCTAATCGGGTTTACTTACAACTAAAGCAGTTCATTTGGTGCAATTGGGAGGTTAGCTTTGCATATTTGGCTACCTTTCTTTTTAAAGTCAAGTCATTTTAATTAAAATTTTTAAATCACAGTCATGGCCAACGAAGGGCAAACTGTACAAAAAATCGTGGATTTAAAATCTAGTAGACGCACTTACAAAGGGCAACTGACACGTTTTACGAAGTTCGTAGACAGTTTTGATTTACAATCAAATAATATCGAGGAGTTAGAGACACGCATAGACAGGATTGACAGTGTGTATAATGCCTTTGATTCAATTCAGACAGAATTAGAACTTTTAGACGAGGCTAATTTAAATGCGCATGAGACAGAAAGAGAATTATTCGAATCAACTTATTTTCAGTACATGGGCAAGGCCAAAGTATACATCAGTAACAGACTAGCAGCTGTGACCGTGGCACCGGCGCAAAATGTACAAGGATCGAATAATTCTGCTTCATCTTTTTCAGTCAAATACAATTTACCACCGATAAGTTTACCATCATTTGATGGAAAACGGGAAACTTGGGGCCAATTTTACGATTCATTTAAGGCAATTGTGCATTTGGATCAAAATATCGCTAAGGTCACTAAACTTCAATATCTTAAAAGTTGTTTAAAATCGCAGGCCGCAACCTTTTTAGAGCATTTTGAAACCACAGAACAAAACTACGACATAGCGTGGGATTTGTTATGCAAGCGATATGAAAACAAACGCATCACGGTAAATCGTCATTTACAAGCATTATTTAGCATGTCTTTAATCGGTAAAGAAAACAAAACTGACCTACGTACACTTTTAGACGAACTACAAAGAAATATGCGCTCTCTAGAAAACCTTGGACAACCTACTGACAAGTGGGACACAATGGTTATTTTTTTGGTGACATCCAAATTAGATTTCTATACGAAAAAAGAGTGGGAACAATACGTTTCAAACAATACACAAAATGAAACAAACCCGTTTGAGTTTCCGACTTATGACCAATTAATTACATTTTTGTCAACAAAATGCCAATTATTGGAGGTATTAGACAACTCAAGTAGTTTAAGTCAACCACAAAATCAAAACAAAAAAGTCGAAAATAAAAAACCGTTTAAAAAAGATATGTCATTTTCTAATTTATCAACAAATAACAAGTTAGCATGTTATTTTTGTAAAGGCTCACATTTTATTTTCAATTGTAAAGATTTCTTAAAATTAAATACAAAAGATCGCGAATCAGAAGTAATAAAACTAAAGTTATGCATTAATTGTTTTAAGCCAGACCATACGGATGTAAACAAATGCACGTCGAACAAATGCAAGCTATGTTTTAAAGCACACAACACACTGGTTCACAGAGACAATTATACTTTGCTGAGTACCCAACCAGCAGAAAAAAACTCTGGTGCAAATGTACGCAAAGACACGCAAGCCGTTTCAGAGTCACCCGAGAACAGCAAACCAAATCAATCGATTACGGCAGCGTACACTGGATCTAGTTATATTGCCCTCCCTGACAGTAAAACTGAATTAAATAAAAAGCAAACGATTCTTTCAACAGCTTTAATTTATTTACGTGGTAAAAACGGGCAGCAGGTAAAATGCAAGGCTGTACTGGACTCCGGGAGCATGAGTAATTTTGTAACTACGAATATTGCCAAACAATTAGGGCTTAAAATGGAAAAGTCACACATGCCAGTGGCGGGTGTCAGTGGATTTTCTATTAATATTCGTGGGCAGGTAAGCACGATAATGCAATCTACACAAAACAAAAGTCAATTTAATTTAGATTTTTTGGTAGTCGATAAAATTACAGGAAAAATTCCGGTAATGTCATTTTCATTAACAGATTTAGATCTGCCCAGACACATAAAGTTGGCAGATCCCTCGTGCAACGTTTCGTCAGAAATCGATGCGCTTTTGGGGGCAGACATATTTTATCAACTTTTGGGCAATCATAAAATCAGTTTAGGTAAAACACAACCTGTTTTATGCCAAACAAAATTAGGCTATGTCCTTTCGGGTTCTTTGTTGATGGCTCTTGAAGATTGTCATAAGTCAGAGTCATTTTGTAACCTAACTATAAATTCTGACGTTCAAGAACAATTAGAAAAGTTTTGGCATATAGAAGAGTGTCCATCGGTCAAGTTACTTTCAAATGAGGAAGAACAAGTTGAAAAACATTTCGTGGAAAATACTACGCGTAACGAAAACGGAAAATTCGTAGTTAAACTTCCGTTGCGTGATAATTACACGGAACTCGGTAACTCCTATGACATGGCACTCAAAAGATTCTATTCACTTGAACGGAGACTAGATAAAGACACGGAATTAAAAAGGCTTTATACTGAGTTTATGACCGAATATGCCGATTTAGGTCATATGACTTTAGTACCCACGATACAGACACAACCTGATAAGGTATTGTATTACCTACCGCATCACGGAGTCTTGAAAGTTTCGAGTTTAACCACTAAGCTTCGTACTGTCTTTGATGGTAGTGCGGTCAGCAGCTCAGGTCTTTCATTAAATGATGTGCTCAAGGTAGGTCCAGTCATTCAAGACGACTTATTTTCTATTTTATCTCGATTTCGAAAACATAATTACGTGATTACTGGGGACGTTGCTAAAATGTTTCGCTGCGTATTACTTGACGAAAGTCAACGGGATTTACAACGGATTTTTTGGCGCGCAAATCCTTCAGATCCAATTCAAATTTTTAGGTTAAACACAGTGACATATGGACAAGCTTGCTCTTCCTTCTTGGCAATAAGGTGTTTATACCAAGTAGGCTTAGATAACGAGAAAAGGTTTCCGGAAGCTGCAAGAGCCATTATGCGCGACTTTTATTGTGACGATTTACTCACGGGATCGGACACAATTGACAACTGTATTAAGCTAAGAAAGCAAATTTCAGAATTATTGGGCGACGCTGATTTTCTTTTACGAAAGTGGTCCTCTAATAATAAGACTATTCTACAAGACTTACGTAAAAATAATGAAATTTGCCAATACATTATTACTGACAACCATGAAACAAAGACATTGGGCATTTTGTGGGATACTAGTCAAGATGTTTTGGGATTTACAGTAAATTTTGAAATTCCAAATTTGTCAAATATAACAAAACGTTCAATTTTAAGCTTAATTAGTAAATTATTTGACCCACTTGGTTTAGCAGGACCTGCACTGATTCATGCAAAAATAATGCTTCAAAATATTTGGAAATTAAATCTTTCATGGGACGACATAGTACCAACCGAGACACAAAAATATTTTAAAATATTTTGTCAAGAGTTAAAATTATTGGCAAATATCAAAATACCAAGGCAAGCTATACTTAAAAATCACGTTGAATTACAAGTACACGGTTTTTGTGACAGTAGCGAAAAGGCGTATGGCGCATGCGTATACTTACGTTCCATAGATTCAATAGGCCAATGCAACGTTACGCTTTTATGTGCCAAAGCTCGCGTCGCTCCGCTTAAAATACAAACGTTACCCAGACTAGAATTACTTGGAAGTGTCGTTCTAAGCAAATTAGTTGACAAAACAATTCGAGCATTGGAGATTGACATTTCTAATATTTGGTACTGGACAGACTCAACCATTGTGTTAGGCTGGCTCAATTCTGAACCCTCGACTTTGAAATGTTTCGTTGCTAATCGTGTTGCAGAGGTTCAAAGACTAACAGACATGAAACAGTGGCGTCACGTCAAATCCGAAGACAACCCTGCTGACGTCATATCACGGGGGGCGAGTCCTGGAGCTCTTTTGGATAATCAGATGTGGTGGCACGGGCCTCCGTGGCTAACTTTGTCAACAAACAATTGGCCGTTGACCGAATTTTCAAAAAGCAATCACGTCGAATTGCCGGAAAGAAAAAATCTTGAAAAACAGTCATTATTAATAACATTTGAGGATTTTGATCTTTTTGAGAAATTTTCTTCACTCAGCAAATTACAACGGATTTTTGCATATGTTTTGCGTTTCGTGAACAATTGCAAAATACCGCAAGCACGTCAGGCTGAAAGACAAGGGGGTTTCTTAACAAATTTTGAATATAAAAATTCTTTAAATAAATTAACTTTTATTGCTCAAGCTCAGATGTTTTCAAAAGATATAGATTGTTTACGAAAAATTAAAGAGCTAACTTCAGACAGTAAAATTCTTAGTTTAAATCCATTTTTGGACAATTCTGGTTTACTCCGTGTTGGAGGAAGAATAAAAAACAGTGAAGTTAGCTATGACAAAAGGTTTCCTTTACTCATTAAAGACAAGCATCCGTTCGCGGTTCTTATTATTCGTTATGAACATATAAGATATTTTCATGCTGGTTGTCAAGCAACTTTAGCCGCGATACGATTTAGGTTTTGGTTAATAAACGGGAGAAATGCAGTGCGATATTACATTAGAAATTGCATAACTTGTTGTAAAACAAATCCCACTGCAAATGTCATAACTCAAATGGCAAATCTACCAAGTGATAGAGTACGACCAGCGCGCCCATTTTTAAAGAGTGGTGTTGATTTCGCTGGCCCATTTTTAATAAAAAATAGCAAACTGCGTAACAGACAACTCATCAAATCATACCTTTGTGTTTTCGTTTGCTTAGTTACAAGAGCGGTACACTTTGAGGTATGCACTGACCTCTCTAGTCAGACATTTTTAGCGGCATTAAAAAGATTCGTTTCACGTAGAGGCATCTGTCAATTTCTGATGTCAGACAACGGAACTAACTTCGTTGGTGCACGTCACGAACTTCGTGAAATGTATCAGTCTTTGCGTGAATTACACAACAACGACACCGTGATAGATTTTCTCAGGGAAAATAATATCGAGTGGAATTTAATTCCTCCGCGGGCACCACATTTCGGTGGCATGTGGGAAAGTGCAGTTAAATCGGCAAAGCATCACCTGAAACGAATTGCAGCAAATGCACACTTAACCTATGAGATGTTTTATACATTAGTGGTTGAAGTAGAATCGATTTTAAATTCCCGTCCGCTTACCCCAATAAGTTCCGATGCAAACGATCTCCAATTTTTAACCCCTGCTCATTTCCTCATTGGAGACACGTTAAGAACACCACCAGAACAAGATTATGTTGAAATTCCACTCAATAGACTTAGCCATTACCAGCAAGTTCAGAAGATGTTCCAGCAGTTTTGGGCTAGATGGAAGAATGAATACTTGTCAAACTTGCAGCAGCGTTCAAAATGGCAATTTTCAAATAAACAGTCAGTTTTGCCTGGAGCCATGGTTATTATCAAAGAGGATAATATTGTTCCACTACAATGGCCAATGGGCAGAATAATAAAGGTCTATCCAGGTGACGACGGCAACATTCGAGTAGTAGATGTTAAAATAAAATCTGGCATAGTTAGAAGACCAGTTTCGAAACTATGCATTCTCCCTATAGAAGACAAGCTACCCAATTGTGACAACCAATTGCAGCAATAGTCAATGTTGAAAGTTATTAAGAGCTTTCAAGGGGGCGAGATATGTCGGGGCCTTCTTTGCACTTCTTATATTCAATGGCCTATATCATCCCTCGCATTCCAAAGAAACACAAGCTTCGCTTAGCGCGGCACACGCTCTGATTGGTGGAGATCGACGATCACCTGATGCTAGCGCTTGGATTGTGGTAATGTAACCGGCCGAGACGTAGGTGGGGACATTCGCTCGACAAAGCCATACAGAGAAGGGTCGTAGATGTTGCTACAATTAATTACCTATTTAAAATCAATTTATTGTCAAAATTACAGTCCGCTATCTCAATACAAGCTATTACAAATAAACCTCATCTGTCATTATTACGGTAACTGAAACGACGAGTTCAGGACCACCCATTTTGGACCTTCGAGCCGAATATTTGGACAAGTGGAACACCCAGTGATAATAACGTCAACCTCTTTTTCGTGACCCACGCGACGGAGCAAGTGATCTCGCGAAAAACCCTAATTATTACGCAAACGTCCTTAAATTACGTACCGCAAAACTTCAGGATTCTTGACCTCCCCTCCCCCCCCTCAGAACGCATTTTCAAGAAAAAACACATTAAAAATACATTGAGTGTAACGCAAGGCCAACTAAGCCCCTAGAGCGTTACGTAATTTAAGGAAATTCCCAAACGTGCAAAAAACGATGGGTGTTTTTTTTTGTTTCACTTGTTAAAGACATTTCATGTCACTTAAGAAAAAAAAAGTATTTGTAGTGGGATTTCTTATGCACGATCAATTCGATCGAAGCCAAAAAAATTGGTTGTTATCATTCTTAAAATGACAAAAAACTATCAAAACACCTTATTTTAAATTTCAAACCTGTATATCTTATTAACTACCGCAATAAGAAGGAAATATAGGTACATTAAAATAAACCTTTAAGTTCCGAGAATTTAAATTTTTATAAAATTTTTATATAAAGTTCTAAAACTAGCTTTAATATAAAAATAAATATTTTGTCATGTTTTTTAATAATCCACATTTACACGTTTTTCTGTTTAAACTGTAGTGGTAACGGTGACTTTTAGTTAGCTTAAAGCTTTTCATGTGTATCGTCGTATCGTGAATTTTGCTCGTAAGTGGCTGATTTTTTTGTATAATTACTACTTTTTTTGAAAAATAATAAAAAAGACAAGTAAAACACAAAAAATTATTTTCCGAAACGTAAAATTTCTTCAATAGTATGCGAAATAAACAAACAAATTGCTATTCTGGCAAAAGGTCTCGGCAAACAAATTAACAAAACCTCAAAAAAATCTTAAATTGCAATTAACAAAGTTGTAGTAACCGAAACGTAATTGTCCGAAACAAAATGTATCCGTCTGAAACATGAATTTTTAGCTCTTCTGGACGACATTATACAAGGTGTCGCAGAACTAATGGTACTTAGTAAAAATGTAGATTCCTTGGATCAAAATATTAAGATTTAGCTACACTTGTCTTAGTTCAAGAGTTAATAATAAACCGAGATACAGGGCGTTAAATTTAATTTTTTCACTACGATTTTCTTTAAAAACTTTTTTACTAATTAATATTTTTGCAAAAAATGTGAGGTACGGGGTTTTTTGGAATCAGCAATTCAATTTTGGTAGAAAATTTGGTGTACATTGTATATGGTGTTCTCTGGGTCACAACCCTTGATGATGATTGATGATTCATATATGAGTGGGCCTTGCAGCCCTTCCACTGCGACCACTAGTGGGTCTATTGTGGCTCACTTTTGAGTGGGTCTATTGTGGCTCACTCCATACAGAGTCTACATTCGGTCTCTTCTGTTATTCCCATTCTGTGCATGGGTACTCTTAGTCGGCAGTGACCCGTCCTGTCACTATACGGATCTCATGTCTGGTAAGTCCAATTATATTTCTGGCTCTCTTCTGATAAGGTCCTTTAATGAACTCTTTAGAGTGAGCCAGTTCTGGTATATTCATCCAGTATTGTTGGAAGCTGTCCTCCATCCATCCCAATATGGTTAATTTAGCAGCATTGTATGATATGCCCAGGGCTGGTTCGGGGACGAAAAATTCGGCAGATGCCGCTTCCCTCGCTGCCTGGTCCGCGGCCTCATTTCACTCGTGCCCAGAGTGCCCTGGTATCCATACTAATGACACCTTATTAGCGCTACCAAGCGTATTCAGCGAGTCTCCGCAGTTCCTCACGGTTCTCGATGAGACCGTGTAGGAATCAAGCGCTTTTAAGGCTGCTTGACTGTCGGAGAAGATTTTTATTGACCTGTTGGTCCATTCGTGGTCAGTAATCCACCGGGCACACAGTTCAATGGCTACGAGTTCGGCCTGAAATATAGTAGCCACAACCCTTACACTAAAATCGGTGTAACTTTTTTGAGCCTCGGTATGTACCAGTTTTTATTTTAAATATGATTTTTGCAATTATTTCTATGTAAAAAAGTTATGCTGTTTTGATCACTTAGGGAAGGGTTTTCAAGATTTCTGTACTTAAAATTTTTATTGCATGGGTAAAAATTTTGTGCTTTTTATTAATGTCTTTACTGTGCAAAAAATACAGCATACGCAATAACAGTGCATCCAAATACCTATCAAAAATATATCATACAAGGTTAGAAAACGCGCCACTTACGTCCGCGCAAGATTTTTACCACCTACGTACGAAAACCGCGTAACAAAAATACAGCGCAAATAAATACCGCGCAAGGTTTTTACCGTGCAAAAATAATAAACCGCGTAGTCAAAGACCATGCAAGTTTTTAGCTGCGTAAGATAATAAACCGCGCAGCCCATTAACGCGCTAAAAATACCATCACAAAAATAAAGCGCAAAAACAAACAACGCGAAACCAAAATAAAGCGCAAGAACAAAAACCGCTGAACCCATTACCGCGCAAAAAATACTTTATCAGGAAATTCTATATCGAACAGCGAAACCAAAAAGCGTATCGAAATCAAGATCCGACTTATTGTACAGCTACCTAACATATATAATATCCAGTCTCTGGGAAATGGTTTAAATCAGTTAGAAGTTCTCTTGGATGATCAGAACCGGCCACATATACTCTGCCTAACAGAACACTGGCAGTGCGAAGAAGCTTTGAATTCCATGTCAGTAAACGGCTATTCACTGATTTCTTCATTTTGCCGTGAACCAAATAAACATGGGGGTTCCGCAGTCTACTGCAGAGACGATCTGGTATGCAGAGAAAGAGTTGATGTACAGAAGATGTCGGTGCCAAGATCTCTGGAATGCGCAGCAATGGAGGTCAAAATAAGTAACAAAAACTTTATTATTTTAAGTATCTATAGGTCATGTATTTCGGGAGATGCTGATTTATTCTTTCATACCCTTAAGAAAATCTTGGAAAAAATTTGCAATGAAAACAAGCATGTAGTAATTTCAGGTGATTTTAACATCCATCTTGAAAAATCTTGCAAAGAAACAAATGAGTTTTTGGCCATTTTAAATTCATTTAACATATCCCCGTCTATATCAGAATATACAAGGATCGTGGGAAATGCGAAGTCCTGTATAGACAACATTTTGTTTGATTTGTCACAGTTCAGTTTTTCTAAAAAAATTATTTAAACTGGTAAATCCGACCATACCGCACAACTTGTTTCTTTAAATGTAGACTTGATGGACCATCCATCAAAAGAACTGTATTAAAGATTTTTTAGCGAACAAAATATACAAAATTTTTGTGGTCAACTAGCAAACGTTTCTTGGAACTTAATTTGTGAAAATAAATCTAACAATGTTGGTGAGGTATGGGACATTTTTATAAACATTTTCCTAACGAATTTTAATTTAAACTTTCCTCTTAAAAAATTAAAAACAAACATACTAAAAAATGCAAGTTCAAAAAATGAGTGGTTCTCGCCGGAGCTTTCTCAACTAAAAAATCAAGTGGTATCCCTTCAGGTTTTATCACAAAAACATGTTGAATATAATGAACTGTTTAAAGAATACAAAAAAAGTTACGATTGCGAATTAAACAAAGTAAAAAGTCAGTATATTATATCCAAAATTCGGTCCAGTTATAATATATCTAGATCCACTTGGGATGCGGTGAGGAAATATTCAAACAGCAAAAAACCCACAAACACGTTGCCTGACTATAACACTAACAGTCAGCAATTAGCAAATGACTTTAATGAACATTTTCTTTGCGCAGCGACTAATCTACTTAAGGACAAAGGAATTTTCAACGACGGTTCTGAATACGTGCCCAATTTTAAATATGAAAAAAACATGTTTCTTAGACCAACAAGTTCTGAGGAAATAATTGAAATAGCCAAAAAACTAAAAAATAAAAATAGTTCAGGTGAGGATGGTGTGCCATCAAGCCTTTTAAAGAAATGCGTAGCAGTCATAGCAAAGCCCTTGTCCTATATCTTTAATCTAAGTATGACAACAGGTATTTTTCCTGAGAAGTTAAAAATTGCAAGCATTATTCCCATCCATAAAAAAGATGACCCTAACAACCTTAGTAACTACAGACCAATTAGTTTGCTTTCTTCTTTTTCAAAACTCTATGAGCTATTACTCCATCAAAGGCTGTTGGACTTTTTTCAAAAAAATAAACTACTAAAGGATTTTCAACATGGGTTCATACCGAAAAGATCAACAGAAACCGCGATTCTGGAATTCAATAACAAAATATTAAAAACTTTGGAAGAAAAGGCAACTGCTTGTGGAATATTGCTAGATCTCTCCAAAGCTTTCGATACTTTAAGTCACAAGATATTAATTAAGAAACTCGAAGCTTATGGTGTTAGAGGGACTCCGTTAAAACTTTTTGAGTCCTATTTGACAGAAAGAAAACAAAAAACCAGGATAACAATCATGCGACAAAATAATCAGTCGTCTGAGGGCCTAATATCTACTGGTGTGCCTCAAGGTAGTATTTTGGGACCCCTACTTTTTGTCATATATTTAAATGACATGGATGCTCTGTTTGATGACCCTGATGAAAATATAAACTATGCAGATGATACGAATGTGGTTGTGCCTGTACAGAAATCAGAGAACATTAATGAAAGATGTTTAGAAATCTTACATAGAACAAATAAATGGCTTTGGACAAACAATTTATTGCTAAATGAGGACAAAACCAAAATAATTGTAATAAGTAATCAAAATTTTGTATTAGATCAATCATTAAAATTTAATAATAAACAAATTAATTTTGTCAAACATGCTAAATTATTAGGAGTTACAATTGATATAAATCTTAATTACATTGAGCATACTCGAAACTTATGTATTAAGTTGAGTAGGATAACCTATGCAATAAGAGTTATAGCAAAACTCCTTAACAGTAATGGCAGTGATCTCAAAATTATTTATTATGGCATGTTCTATTCGCATCTCAAATATGGTATTCTGTTTTGGGGAAATAGCAGTCATGCAAATAGCGTATTTGTAAAACAAAAACGAGTCATTCGTATAATGTTTAATCTTAACTTTGCCGAAAGCTGCCGGGGCATTTTCAGAGAAAACAATCTTTTAACAGTAATAGGTATATATATTTATGAATGTGTCATTTATTTAAAAAGGAACATACACAAATTCGATTATCTTAGACCAAACCATTCTCACAATACGAGGCTAAAAGAACAAACAGATTACTTCAATTATCCCATTCACAAATTAAGTTCCACAGAAAAAGGACCAGACTACGCGGCTATTAAATACTTTAACAAACTTCCTCAAGACATAAAGGATTTAAATAGTTTTAAAATGTTTAAAAGGGCCAGCTTTAAACTAATCTGTGATATTGAACCTTATAGTTTCGAAGAATATTTTAACTACTCTTACAATAATTGAGTGTTTTTATTCAGCTTTTTAATATGTGTTATGTTTTTTTTTTCTATATATAATATTAAGTTTTTAATATGATTATTATTATTATTATATTTGTCTGTGATTCCATTATATTTTAGGCTACTTTTATCTATATATTTTAAATAAGTAATCTCATTTTTGGTTTAATCTTAGAAATTGATTGGGTTTTAGATATTTTATTATTTTAGCAGCTTAGCATTTTTACAATAATTAAGTTTTTTTTTTCCAGCTTTTTAATATGTGTTATGTTTTTTTTATATATATATATATAATATTGAATTTTTAATATTAGTATGTTTGTTTAACGGTTTATAATTTTATATTTGTCAGTGTTTTCATTACATTTTAGTTCACTTTTATCTATATCTATATTATGAATTTGATTTTTAATTTAACCGATCGATTGGGTTTTACATATTTTATTATTTTAGCAGCTTGGGATTCTATTATTTGTATTGTAATTCTTGTGTTTTTTATAATAGTATAATTTTAAGTATTAACTATGTAATTAGTAGACATACCATATATATGTAGTGTAAATTATATATCTAATATGGCAAATAAATAATCTAATCTAATCTAATCTAATAAATAGAACATTATGTCAAAAATTTAGCAAGTATTTGACATCTGTCATTTTTAAAATCAGATTCTGATGACTTGGGAAAAATTGTTCAACTTGGCTGATTTAAGCGTTACTCTCCGATCAATATTAACGAAGTAAAACATGGACAACCACCCACATAACATAACATAATGTCAATTTTTTTAAAATTTTAAAAAAATCTGTGTTTTATTTAACCAGATTTCTTTTGTTGTCTGGTTTTTTACGTTAACCTCCGAAAAAAAAAAATAAAAATGCTTTTTCTTTTCATTTTCCGCCATCTTGGATTCTTGGAAGTCGGAAAATCGGGGATCCTCAAGTCAAAATTTGACTTTGGGTGTTAGGTACCACCATGCCAAATATAAAAAAAATACACTCTTTTTCCAGCTTTTTCTTAAAATACTCTACAAATTTACTCAACTAATAGCGATATTTAATAAATTCAGGGATAGCTTATTATGTGAAAAACCAAGAGGCTTTGGAAGTTTTGCGAGAAAATATGTATAAAGCATTCCTTTGCAAAAACCGCAAATAAGCGAGCAAAAATGTGGGGAAAATGGGATACCGTACACTAATACTCGTTTAAAATAAATATAAAATAGCATATTATTTGTGTCAATGATTTTTAAAATATTGCAATTTTTCCAAGTTGGCACTCAGTTTACGGTAACTTTCAAAGATTACTGGTTCGGAAAATTGGCCTGTGCAAGCTGTGATATTTATTTGTGACCAGTCACTATCATGTTATTATCAGATTACGTACGATTTATTGTGATATTCATTAAATATAATATAAATTAAATTATTTATTATTAGAGATCGTGCTCTCTGAACTAGATTTAAATGAAATTTTCCTACAGATACATACGAAAATTGTGAATATTTGCTTTTTAATTCGACATGAAACTAATATTATCTATCTTCGGCGGCAGCGGTGCACGGCATTTTTTTTTAGAACCACCGAACCGATTTTGCTGATTCGTACCGTGTTGTGCCTGACAAGAGTGCAGCTTTATTACTGACTTCAAAAATAAATAAAACATGTTCACAAACGAGCATATTTGAAGGGTACAATTTAGTTTCGTCCGCCATCTTGGATTTGGGGATGTCGGACAAAAATATATATTAAGTCAAAACTCTGAATAATTCTCTGCCAAGTGCAGTTTGTCCCATTAAAATCGATGGTTAGTTCAAAAGTTATAATGAAAAAAAATTGTCCGGTTTTTTTTGACCCACCCGGTACATACTTACATATAATATAGCCCAAACGAAAAACATTAGCCTTCCTTTCGCCATGCTGCAGTAGGGTAAAAAGTACCCTGTATATTATCACTGAGTATATGACCCATACAGAGTGGCAACCGGCGAGCCTTGCAACATTGAGGGGCAGATGGCACTGAAATAAGTTCGTCTAGTACGCAATATTCAGAGAGAACTAGTACGATTTAGTTGCATTTGCGAGTTCCGAGGTTCATGCCTATCATATAAATGCCATTAAATCATAGTAGTTGTCTCTGAATATTGTGTACTAGGCGAATTAGTTTCAGCACCATCTGCCCCTCAATGTTGCAACGCTCGCCGGTTGCCACTCTATACATTGATATTATCTTAACAATCCCCCATTTTCTCCGTCAAATTGGCAGATTATTTTGGCGACGCACTTACGGACGCGGACATAAAAATTAAATAAATTAAACAAACCCGGACAGTGATTTTGGTTTTAGTAAAACCAGCTTGCGTATTAATCTTGGTAAATGAATATTTCCAATTATGTATTATAATAACACCATAAAAGGTAATCATTATACAGACCTAATCATAAGCAGCTAGATTTGCGACAGATTCGATCAAATCGAGACTTTCACAGATGATTATTATTAACGATCAAACAATTTTTTACAAATTAATAAATGCTAAAACAACTGAGTTCCGCTTATAAATGACCTGTAATCAAGCTCCAATAAGCTTATTCGTTATAGGATATTTGGAGCACATAAATCACTAACCAAATATTTTCATGAAACCAATAATTAAGTATAGTTTTTGTCACTTGAATAACTCCTAATACGGGGTTCTATCGATTTCATGAAATTTTGCTTCATTCTGCCCTTCAAAAGTTATCCAAATTCATATAAAATCTTCTTGGTATAATTTTAACCCTACCGACATAGAAGAAGGCTCTTTGCGGTACGACCACAAAGTATTTGTTTTCCGACCGACCGAGCCCAGGTGGATGAACGGCACCCTGATTGGCAGATTGTTTTGAGATGCGCTTTTAATTGCTGTCGGGTGTGCTTTTTGGGGACGCCTTTAGTCGGCAGTATGCAGAGTTAGAAAATAAATCAGTGTCGTTCCTGTAGGTGTAGGAATATAAAGTTTTATTATCTATTTTTATTTCTTTAGTTTACGCCATAAATAAATGAAATAATTTTCATGTATATATCTATCGCCGCCCATGTCACTTTCTATAAAGGAAATGCCGATGTTCGGCTTTTATCTTTGTTCAACTGACTTTGCAAAAACTATACCACTTGTTTGTATCTTCCCAGCGGGCAAATACAGTGCGTTTAGTTTTTAGGTAACAAAGGCTTTTCCGTACTTTGTCGTACGTTTCTGGAAAAATCCTTAAACAATTCGATTTTATTTGTGTTTTTAACTTTTTAAAATTACTCTGACAGGCACCTCCTTCGATGAGTAAACTGTACAAAAACTCTGTATTTTAAATTGGGAAAGTATGTTGTTCATTGATTCGTTTTTGAGATAAGTTTTTGCCTCAAAATTTCCAAATTTATCAAAAAGTGATCAAACAACTAAAGTTAAAAAATAAAAAAGAAAGAAAAGTCACTACAAAATATTCCTTCGTTTCCTATTTTATTGCTCCATAGTAAATTTGGAGGCAAATAAATCCAAAACGATAGATTTTCAAAATTTTTACCCGGTTCATTTGTTGTAAAGACATCTAGAAATTTTAACTGCGCATGTACCACCTTCTTCTTTTCTAATCATATAAATGATTAAATTCTCTCTCTCTCGCTCTCTCTCTCTCTCTCTCTCTATCTCTCTGCTATTTACGTCATTAACATGTCGTCATTGTATTACATATGTGAGATGAATTAAAGCACTAATTTGATAAAAGAGAGAGTTTTCGAATTCCAAAATTGGGCTTACTTTATAAATAAACAGCAGATAATTTATTTTAAATATTAGGATAAAAAATATCTCCCTGCAGGATGGATTCTAATTCTGAACAATTCCTTGATTGCTGATTAGGGAAATAAATATCAAACAATTTCTCCGCCTTCTCTACTATAATGGATTAAAAATACTAACCTTATTTCTGCCTTCAGTATCCGAACACTCAGCTGAATGATTGAATTGAAAAAAACTGTCTTGACCGCACATTTTTTTTGCACTTGAAAATTTTACCGATATAAACCGCTATATCCTTTGGTCACTATACACTGTCACGAAGAATGAAATAAATGTATGTAAATTCAAAAATAAATTAAAATAAACCATGTTACAAACTTTACTAATCAATGCATGGGTAAAGTTAGTACCAAGAACAAAATTGGCTATGAAACATAAAAAAAATGGTTGATAAGTTTTCGAGATATTTGCTTTTTAATTTCAAATTATAGTTTCTTTGAAAGCAAATATCTCGAAAACTAATTCCCAAGTTTAAACAAAGCTTAAAAGTTTGTAAAGAACAAGGGCGTCGAAGGAAGTTTTGGTTTGATAGGTAGTTACCTCTTCCCCAAGAATAAATATATGTAACTAATACCGGGTAGGTCAAAAAAAACCGGAGAAATTTTTTTTGCTGTAACTTTTGAACTATACAATCGATTTTAATGGAACAAACTGCACTTGTCAGAGAATTGATCAGAGTTTTGACTAAATATATTTTCTTGCCCGCCATCTCAAAAGCCAAGATGGCGGACGAAATAAAGTATACACTTCAAAGATGCTCATTTATTCTTGTGTTACGAACATGTTTTAATAATTTTTTTAAATCGATAAAAAAGTTGAATTCTTGCCACGCAAAACAAGGTACGAATCAGCAAAGTCGGTTAGATGGTTCTAAAAAAATTTTTTTTTTCAACCATTGTTTTGAATATTATACGATTGCCTTGCCCATCATGTCTGCATTTATTTCAATATAACTTCATTAATACGGAACCGATTTTGATGAAATAAAAAACATCCTGGTGGGAACCTTTTAAAGATTATGATCAAAATTTACAGCCATCTTAAAATTTAAGATGGCGGACAGAATCATATTTGATTTTTCAAAATAATGTGTTTATTCTTATTTTATGACAATGTTTTAGTTTCTTTTGTTAATTTATAGAAAAGCACTACTTTTTCCCCAAACAACGAGATGCAAATTAGTAAAATCGGTGAAGTGGTTCTCAAAAAATCTATTTTTGTTTCAGCCATTGTTTTACAGATTATACGATTGCATTGCTAATACTGTCCGCATTCATTTCCTTATAAACTCATTATTTCTGAACCGATCTTAGTGAAATAAAAAAAATCATGGTGAAGATTGATTGCTCTTTAAATATTATAATCGAGATTTGACGCCATCTTAAAAGTTAAGATGGCGAACAGCGAACAGAATCATACTTGACCCTTCAACGAGGTACGTGTATTCTTATTTTCCGAAAATGTTTTTTTTTTCAATTTATAGAAAAATACTACTTTTTTCCCGCATAACGAGGTACAAGCCAATAAAATCGGTTCAGTGGTTCTCACAAAATCTGATTTTGTTTTAACGATTGTTTTACAAATTATACAGTTTCATTGCCAATCTTGTATGCAATTATTTCCTTATCAATTTATTGTTACTGATCCGATTTTAATAGTTGTCGTTAAAGAACAATCAATTCTCATCACGATTTTTTTTATTTCACTAAAATCGGTTTAGTAATAACGAATTTATAAGAAAATTAATGCAGACAGGATTCGCAATGCAAACGTATAATCTGTAAAACAATGGTTGAAAAAAAAAATAGATTTTTTGAGATCCACCACTCCGATTTTATTAACTTGTACCTCATTGTGGGGGGAAAAGTAGTGCTTTCTATAAATTAAAAAAAAACCAGAGCATTTTCGGAAAATAAGAATAAACACGCCATTTTGAAAAATCAAGTATGATTCTGTCCGCCATCTTAAATTTTAAGATGGCAACAAACTTTGATCATGATGTTTAAAAAGCAATTAATTTTTATTTCATTAAAATCGGTTCAGTAGTAAAGAATTTATACGGAAATAAATGCAGACATGATTGGCAAAACAATTGTATAATATGCAAAACAATGGTTGAAACAAAAATATATGTTTTTAGAACCACTGAACCGATTTTACTGACTTGTACCTTGTTGTGCGTGGCAAGAACGTAGCTTTTTCACAAATTAAAAAAAATAATTAAAACATGTTCGCAACACAAGAATAAACGAGCATCTTTGAAGGGTACATTTTAATTTCCTCCGCCATCTTGGATTTTGAGATGGCGGACAAAAAAATATATTTAGTCAAAACTCTGATTAATTCTCTGTTCAGTTTATTTCATTAAAATGGATTGTATAGTTCAAAAGTTACAACAAAAAAAAATTGTCCGGTTTTTTTTGGCCCACCCTGTATATTTCATATATTACAGTATGTTTTCTTTATTCCCTAAATCTTTTTTTCCAAGAAAAAACAAACCAATAAAAAGGATTATCGACACCCCTTGTGAAGATAATTGAAGTGATACGAATAAAAAGGCTACAAGTGCATTTTTTTATCAGAATAAAATGAATTCTAGTGAATTTAAGTACACCTAGTACACACTAGGTACACACTAGGTGTACTTGAAATCACTTGAATCCTTCTATTCTAATAAAAATACACCTTAACTTTAGGGAAACATAGTTATCCCAAAATGCATTTGTACACGTTTTATTATTACCCCTTCAATTAAAAAACCTTATCAGACCGCCTTGGGCGGTAGCCGATTTAGGATTTATGACTACATGTGAAGTGATAAGAATAAAAAGGCTACAAGTGCATTTTTTTAAATTATGGGGTAATTACGTTTCTCTAAAGTTAAGGTGCATTTTTATCAGAATAAAATGGATTCTAGTGATTTTAAGTACCCCGATAAAGTGTGTACACACTAGGTACACACCAGGTGTACTTGAAATCACTTGAATCCTTCTATTCTAATAAAAATACACCTTAACTTTAGGGACACATATAGTTATCCCAAAATGCATTTGTACCCGTTTTATTATTACCCCTTCAAAAAACCTTATCAGACGGCCTTGAGCGGTAGCCGATTTCGGATTTATGACTACATATAAATATTTAAAACCTGGATGTCCCTACACCTTATTTTATACAATTTAAAAAAATATAGATTTCAAGATTTTTTTAAAAATTAATCAAAAAGGTTTTTACGTCTATAAACTTGACACTGAAAAATAAGCACTACTTCAATTTTATGTCGAGCAATTGCACTAAATCAAAGTAAAAATGGAGATACTTTTGCACACATACTGCCGCCACTTTCTCTCTAAGACATATGTTATAATGGCTCAGAATATCGCAATACATAATAACAAACACGAATAACCGTTTTTTAATTGGAAAACTTGAATTGTTTTAAGTTAGTAAATTATTTTAAACAATTATGAAAATGTGTTACAAGTTAAAAATTAAGCAAAGATATGTAGGGCTAAGTAGATGCAGTCAGAGATAAAAATAATTAGTGTTCCTAAATAACACTAATTTTACCAATATATTTTAATATTTTAAATTTTGATCAGCTTTGTTGCCTTGCATTCATGAGCTTGAAATTTGAATTAATTGTTTATAGTTAGGAGGCTCATAGTTAACAATCCCGTGGGAAAGTTAAGAAAGACCTTTTAAAACTGCCTCAGATCCATTGGTAATTATAGATCACACAATTTTAAGTCGCCCAGGGTTTGCCTCAAATTTGAGCAAGAGCCCCTGTGTGACGTCATAAATCCAAGTTTTTTTTCAAACGAAGAAAGAAGAAAAGTTGTATGGGTTATGATTTGTTTGCAATAGAACAGCAATTTAATTGTCGTTTTATAAAACTTTTTATTTTATTTTAGATTGAGCAAGAAAGTTTTTATGATATGATAAGTTCAACTTCTGGGTAGAAACAGCTTTAAAATATGCGCAAATTTGCCCACTTTTATTATATTCTAAATTCCAGCCAAACACTTATTGATAGCAAAAATAGTGTTTCACTAAACTTTGATGGGATAAAGGAAAGGAAAGGAAGGAATAAAGGGCAGTATTATATATATTTTTTTAATTTCTAAAAAAAATTAAAGAAATAAATCCCCCTAAATCGTCACACATAGGAACATTTTAAAGAATAGCTGGTCAGAAGTATTTTTCAGTCTTGTAAAATTGTTTTTATTTAGAATAGTAAAATATTTTGTTTTTATTAATAAACGCATCTCTAGCTGAAAATCGGATTTCTAGCTCAGCAAAATCTGTCAAATAAATAGCACTATTTTTTTACTAAATTTAAAAATGTATTTTTTTAAAACCCTAAAATAAATTAAATAGGACATCTATTTTCTAGCAAAAAATTTCAGATAAATTTTAAAGTTATATTTGTTTTAATTTAAACTATTTTATTAGAAAATTGCACTAAAAAGTATTTTCCACATATTTCATGAATAAAAAGATAAAATAGTATAAAATACGACATCATGAGGTCCCCCCCCCCCGAGAGGTCTCGCCCCCCCCCCCCCCCGCAAGACATATTCCAGGGTTCGCCACTGGTTAATTACAGTCTAGATTTAACATTAAAAATTTGAATGCCAAAATTTTCAAATTAAATTTAAATTATGAGCACCAAAAAAATAGGAATAATAGCTATTAACATAGTGAAAACGCCCGAAACAGGATAATTAAAAAAAAAACTAAATATCAAACCGGCAAAAGGTATTCTTGAACTAGATGGATAATATGGGCCCTTTAAGGTCTCTGCCCTGCCCTTGCTAGGCTATTTTGGATTGGATATTTTTTCAAATTTTATTTGAGACATAAAAAGATGATTGTGCATGTTCCTATTTTTGTTTTAGTCAATTGTCTGTGGCACAGCTTATTATATTATTATTAACCACATGCATGAGACTTATTTCTACTAAAATTATAAATACTTGCTATCGCCTAGCCTTTCACATGATGCATAGTAATGTTTCTGTCGCTGTTTACGTGGATTTAACACCACAGCTTACCTTATTCATATACCATATAGGAAAAAGCTTAACTGACCAAGTCTGCTTAGAAAAAGAAAAAAATAATTTAGCAAGGGTTTAGATATAAATGGAAGCAAACTCTCTTTATCCCCTTCCGATTCTTGCTCCCTTCCTGATTCTTGCTCTTCCTACGATTCAGACTTAAAAGAAAATACAATATCAATGACGTAACGCGAGCATATTTCTTCTCCCGCCAACTCTGATGTACAATTTCTACTCCGGTGTTCCTCCTCTTCGTTTACTTGTAAGTTCACAGGCTGCCAGGATGCATTTTTCTATCAAGCATACGTGATCACATTTCGACTCATGCCGAGCGTTGGATTGTAAACCCCATTAGAGAAGAACTGTACAACAACTTAACCGAACTTAGTTATAAAACATAAGTATGAAACAAAATGACAGCAAACATAACCAAACCAAAAGGGCATAACCAAACCAAAATGACTTAACCAAAACCTAAATTAGTTAATTTTGGATAATATCCGCTGTTTAGCGCTAGTGGTTTGCGATCGCAGTTAAGGTTTAGAATATTAGAACACAGGTTACCCAACAAAATTAGAATCTGCGCTCGATTTGCGATCACTTATGTTAGATAAAAAAAGCCGCCGGGATTATGTTTCAATTCTTATCTAAACACCTGCTAAATTGGTTTTTCTTTTTCTAAGCAGGCTTCCCTGTGGCCAGTATAGCTCTTTCCTGCACGGTATATTTAAGTGTTCATAAAATATAATACTGGTGTCTAATAATTGTTTCCATTCATATTTGCGTTTTCACCAAAGGAAAGCACAATACTTGTTTTTTTTTTTATTATGACCACGTGCATTTGTTTAAAAAACTACAGTGGATACATTTATAAAAAAAGTAAAATAAATATTAATATATTGGCTGTGACTAGTGAAGTAATCATGGAAATGGAAATATTGGAAATTTCCGAACAGGTCTTGGGAATATTGGAAATATTGGGAAAATTGAAAATTATAAAAAAAAGATTATCCTTCATATTTTGTAACCCTATAAGCATGAAACTTACTATTGAACCATTTTTATTTCCGATACTATTAAAGATTTTGAGGAAGTAGACTGGCAAGACGATGTTATTAAGTGTGATTCTGATGATAAAGATATGCCTCTTGCTCGACTAGTGAATAGTGTAGGTTCTCAAGAGATGAGATTATTGTTGTACAAATGTAACCTTATTTGTGTTTATTTGTTTGAAGAATAACTCATGATTTGTGTTCCGTTTTCCGGTGTTTTGTTATGATTTGTATAAATAAATATTCCCTTTTTTCTTATTTTTTTAAAATATTTCCGAAAATATAGTCCTAGAAATTTTACAACACTAGTTGTGGTACGTCATTTTAAAGGATATTTGACGTTGATTTCGAAAATAAAATAAGAAGTCATTCGATCAAAAATACCAACTTTATGTAATATCTCAAAACCTAAAAGTTATAGATAAATTCAGTTTGACAGTTAAAAAGCAATTTGCACCAATAACTAAATTTTCATAAATAAAATTTTAGACAAAACCCTCATAGTTAAAAAATGGCTTCATGTATCAATATTATATGGTTTTCACCTTTCTTCACTTCTCTTAAAATTCAATGAGCTAATTTGGATCACACTGTGAATAGCCAAAGATTAACAAAGACATCTTACTCTTTCCATCTGGCTCGATATTCCGCCATTAACTCTATATGGCTCAATAAGAAAATATTGCGCAATAAAATTTAAGCTCGTTTAATCTTTTGGTCAATAATATTGTGCAATTCGTAATATTGTGCAATATCATTGACCGTCTAGGGGACACCTAAGTGCCAAGGGTCATTTAATACAAAAAAGATATTGTACAATATTATTATAGGTCTAGACACCACCGCCTGCCTGCAACTTCCTGTATTTAATCTGTGGCATAGCTTTAAGTTTAGAAAATTTAATTGAAATTGTTCTTGTTCTCGAAGTATTTTAAGTAACATATAAAAAAATGCCGATTTATACAGTTCTGGAGAAGATAAAAATAATTTTTGACACAAAGTATCAAGTAATTCGACAAAACACTAAAAAAGTCGAAACCTTCTTGACTAATTGTTCATATTTACAAGTTATTAACCTTATCTAATTTTTACAAAAAAGTTTTACCTTACATATTTTTGACAGGTTAATTAGGCAGTTGAAAAAAATCAATCTAATAATAAAGGTTATAATAGATCAAATATCTCTCTAAATGTTATTAATGGGCAATGAGAACGAGTTTTTGGCGATAAAGTAACAGGTGAATTGCCTTGAGTTTTTATAAAATAAGATATCTTATTTCGTATGAAATGCTATATTATTACAAAACAGCTTTTTTTTTAAAGATTTTAAGAAAGATTTCTTAATAAAGTTACGGTTTAATTAAATAAATATGTGCATGTAGATTGTGTTTTTTAGGTCTAGTATAGTACTATTCGGCGCGGCGGATTTCGTTTAAACCATACCCAGTTTAACAAAACCGAACCAAACCTAAACAAACGTGCGCGTCCAGTCGTGCCTTTGCAATAAATAGTACCTTTCCCTACTAGTCCTCATGAGTTCTTATTTCTGTAAATACAAAACATAATACATATCACCTTTGCGCAAAAAGGTGCCAAACGCCAATTTACTGGATTTAAAATTACCTAGGTATATCTTTTGTGGAATATTAATATCATACTTTAAGAATGTAAAACGACGACAAATGGATCCTTACGTATTTGCAAAACGCAATCAGCGTTGATCTGGCCTGAAAGGCCGAAGAGCTGTTCTAGGTCACGGATTAGTTTGTTTCTTTTTATTTGTAATCGATATTTTTTCATTGATCGATATGTATAGCAGTTTATTTTCGCCTGCTCTTGTTTTGGTTTCTCTCGTATCTCGGTAGATGGCGCTTCTTGCGAGAGTTTTATCACTATTTACATAGGATTAGAGGCAAAAACCGTCTAATTAACGTCGCAAGAGTATCACATTGACCAAGCAGTGTTCTGAGGATTCCCATAAGGACCAAACAGTTACCTGTCAACACCTATTAGGTGTCCATTAGATCTTGGACCCCCGTGAGGTTAAACTTTCAAGCTACCCACGAAAAAATATAAGAGAAATAAAAACTCCTTTTTATCCGATTACCCACGAAATTTGTTTGATTATTAAATTGAACATTTTTATGATCAATAATTATCATTATCGTGTTGGGAATTGTAATGAATGTTATATTCTAGGGGCCGCCCGTGGTGAAGCAATCACTGATATTGCACAAAAAAAATCTGATTTTGTCAAAAGTTTTGGACAAATATGGCTTTCTATATTTTTACCTTCCTAGCCCGCGTAGCAATGGCTAGAGAAGGTATTGTTTTCGACGAAAAAATTTTTTTTGAGATAACGCCGAAAATGTGTTATTTTTGTGTATTTTGACCTCTCCTAGAAATATCGTCGTGATGTCTGTCTGTGTGTGTGTGCATGTGTGTGTCTGTAACACGATAGCTCCTAAACCGCTAAACCGATTTTTATAAAATTTTCAAGTAAACTAGTGTTCGACACTCTTACGAGCTGATTACATTTTGAAAATGCTAACTTAACGGAGCCTCGCATCAATATGCAGTTTCCGGAATATAGTAGAACGCATTTTCCTCAATAATTTGTGTTATAACCAAAAACTTCGTAGGAGCTTTAGTTTCCGAGGTATTTACAAAGAACTGTTTTTAGGGCTGATTATCAGAGCTTTATTTGAAGTGTGCTAATCGGCTATAGCTAGGAAGGTATCAGATCCGTCATGGATTCATTTATTTTTTCTTATTTTGACATTGACCTTGCCCTCTATTTTGTGTTTTTATAAGACCCTGTATAATATGTCAATAAGTAATAAAAGCTTATAGGCATATACCTGTAAAAAATATACAATGCTCTATTGTTTCGCCAAAAATGGTGTCAATAGATTATAAATTATGGAATATCATCTTTACTTCAGTAACTACCATTATTATTGTCAGAACGGTAAGTATAGATACATAACTGATTCCTCTCCTTTAATTTAAAATTTATACAAAGATACCTTAATATTTGCAGAAGGTACCTACCTAAATATAACTAGGGCTGCCAGGCGTCCCGATTTTTCGTGATTTGCCCGCATTCAGACCTTTGTGTCATGAGTCCTAAGAAAACCCTCTTCGGGATGCTAAATGTTCTGATTTTTGCTATTGTTTCTTTAATACTTTAGAATCTGAAGTAAAAACTTCATTAAAAACATATTTAGCTTCCTTTGATCACGGATCACCTAACAAATAAGGTGATCCGTGCTTTGATCCTTTCCTTTCAAAAACTATAATTTGACGAGGCTGTGGAAAAACAAAAAATTCTATCTATTGTTCAATGAGTGAATGGCAATTTATAAAAAAATTATCCAAAATCCGAAAACCGGATAAAACTGAACTCCGGTAATCTGCTATACCATAAAGGTAACGAAGATAACACTAATTCCGGAGTAGGATTCATAATAAATAAAGCCATCGGTAAACACGTCCAAACTATTAAAGGAATATCTGATCGCGTTACCTATCTTACATTAAAAATGAAAAGAACAACACTTAAAGTTATACGTCCCCACTTCTACGTACGATGACGAGCACATCGAAGCATTCTACGAGGATATCTCCAAAACTATTGAAGAACACAGAATCCATTTTACGGTAGTGGTGGGGGATTTAAATGCCTAATTGGGTAAGAGAATGAACATGGAGGAAACTAAAATAGGGGATTTTGGATACGACGAAAGAAATGACAGGGGCACAACCTTAATGAACTATCTAGAGGAAAAACAACTTTATGCAAAGAATTCGTTCTATAGAAAGAAACCGCAACGAAAGTGGACATGGATTAGCCCTAATCATTGAGTAAATAACCCATATAGAGGAGCCACCGACGAGCTTTACCATATTGAGGGGCAGATGCCGCTGAAATAAATTCGTCTGGTACGCAATAATCAGGGACTGCTAGTACGATTTAGTTACATGTGCGAGTTTCGAGGCTCATGCCTATCATACAAATGCCATTAGATCATAGTAGTTGTCTCTGAATATTGCGCACCAGACGAATTTATTTCAGCGCGATCTGCCCCTCAATCTGGTAACGCTCGTCGGTGGCTTCTCTATATGGGTTATTTACTCAATGCCCTAATGGAATAACGAAAAACGAAATCGACTACATACTGACTACTGAGAAAAACATCATTAGAGATGTAACAGTCCTAAACAGCTTTAGAACAGGCAGTGATCACAGGATAGTCAGAACAAAAATCTGCACTGATAGCAATTTCGAAATGAAAAGAAAAATTAATAATAACAATGACCAACTTGACATGAAAAAACTTACACAAACTAAAGCTATAAACAAAGAAAGACTAAAGGAACAGCTAAACCAAAACGTAAGATGCGAAAATATCGATGAAATAAATGACAAGGTGACAAGAGTTATGACCAAAGTAGGAAAAGATATCGCAAAAAAAGATAAAAAGACAGATAATAGTATATCAGAAGAAATAAAGAAACTGATGGAAAAAAGGCGGAACCTGGACAAAGAAGGAAAAAACATTCATACAATACACAGAAATAAATAAAACTATAAGGAAAATGATAAAAGAAAATAAAAGAAAGCCAAGAAATAAAAGTTGAGAGTGTTATAGAAAATAACAGAAATATGAAATGTTTAAGGCCGACTCTAGGTAGATATGAAATAATTAAAATAAATGATATGAACGGCATAGAAACTAATGTTAAACAGGATATTATAAATATCACACAACTATTCTATACAGAATTATATATATTTATCGGTTTCACAACGTTCTACGTCTTCCGATACCCAATCTCCACTCGTTTCTGTTTGCCCATAATTCATCATCGAGGCCTCTTATTCTTATTTCACTATCTATTCCTTCTCTCCAGCTTCTCCTTGGTCTTCCTCGTTTTCTTCGGCCAGTTGGTTTCCATTGTAATATTTGTTTAGGTAGTCTTCCATCATCCATTCTTTGTACATGTCCGTACCACACCAGTTGTTTTGTTCTTATATCATCCACTAGAGTACGTTCACCCACTGTCATAATTTCTCTTATTCTTTGATTGGTAACTCTTTCTCTTTTTGATTTCCCTGCTGCTCTTCTCCAATAGTCCATCTCCGTAGCGGAAAGCATTTTTTCTGTTCTATCTTTGATTGGCCATACTTCTGAGCCGTATGTAATAATACTTTTTACAATGGTGTTATATATAAGCTTTTTGTTATGTTTTGATATACTTTGGTCCCAAATTATTCCATTTAATAAAGTTATTGCTTTTCTTCCTTGTACGTTTCTATCTTTTATAGCTTTGTCTAGTGTTCCGTCAGCTATAATTTTTAGACCCAAGTATTTATACTCATTACAGGACTGAATTCGCTGCCCAGTATTTAAGATTAGATCCTGTTTCGTTCTACCAATACACATATACTCTGTCTTATTGATATTAACCTCTAGTCCCCACTTATTGTACTCTTCTATTAGTTTTCGTGTCATATATTCGAGGTCGTCATAATCCTGAGCCACCACTATCTGATCATCGGCGAAACATAAAGTATACAAGGTGGTTTTATTCAACGGAATTCTAATGTTTTGGCATTTTCTCTTCCAGACTTTAAGGACTTGTTCCAAGTATATCTTGAAGAGCGTAGGCGAAATACAGCAACCTTGTTTAAGACCTTTATTTACTTGAAAGCCTTTGGTTAGTTTTGCTTTTATTTTAACTTTTGCCTTACTATTGCGGTATAACTCTTTGATGGCCTTAATTAGTTGTACGCTTATGTTTGTCTTTTCCAACGCTTTCCAAAGTAGATTTAGTGGTATACTATCATATGCCTTCTTCAAATCTGCGTAAAGCAGATGGAGCTCTTGTCCGTATGCCATTTTCTTTTCAATAACTTGGGTTATACAAAAGAGATGATCTGAAGTCGATCTACCCGCCCTGAAACCAGCTTGTTCTTCTGCCTCCATATCTTTATATTCGCTCTCCACTTTATTTCTTATTATTTTGCCATATATTCTGCTTAGTGTACTAGTTACCGATATACCTCTATAATTGTCACATATATCTTTCCTTCCTTTTTTGTGTATTGTGGATATATATGACGTTTTCCACTCAGTTGGTACTACAGCTCCATTTAAATATATTTGGAAAAGATTCCGTAATCTACAAAACAATTCTTCAGTGCCATATTTAATAAGTTCAGCTGGGATATTTCCGGGTCCGGCAGATTTACCGCTTTTTAAGGTTTTGCACACGTTTTTGACCTCATATATTGTGAGGGGTACTGGAGATCCCATCGTTCTAATGACATTGTCTCTTTCGTCTTCCTTGAATTCTGCTCTATCTTCAGTTAAAAGTTTTTTAAAATGCTCATCCCATTCTTTGTCTGGTATTGGTGAAATAATGTCTCTGCATGTTTCTTTTTTGATCGATCTTATAGTAATACAGAATTATACCAAACAAAAAGGGAACCATCGCGACAAACCATGAAGAAACTCCAAACAAAAATAAAGAACCGCAACTCAGAGCTACAACCTGAAATAAGCAAAACGGAAAAAAAGACCATTAAAGAAAACAAAAAATAACAAATCCCCTGGAAAAGACGGAGTAACGGCAGAAATGCTCAAGTACGGTGGAAAAACTGTAGTTAATACCCTCCATATCCTACTGAATAAAATACTATTAAAGAATCCATAACTATTATTCTACACAAGAAAGGCGATAGACCAGACCTAAAAAACTATAGACCTATAACACTCCTTAATGTAATTTATAAGCTTTTCACGAAAATATTAACAGAAAGACTATCAACAAAATTTGACGGATATCAATCAAAAGAACAAGCAGGCTTCAGAAAAGGTTTCAGTACAGTTGACCACCTTTTAACCATGAAAATCCTAATAGAACGAGCCAACAAATACAACATTCCACTATATATTGCGTTTATAGATTTTGAAAAAGCTTGTGATAGAATTGAACACTAGGCAGTAAAAGCATCTTTAATTAATAGCCGAATCGATCACAGATACACAGATTTAATAGCCAATATATATAGCGAAGCCCTGGAAGATGTTTTTAAAAACTTAGATTGGGAAGAAATGGGCATCAAACTAAACGGACAATACTTGAACCACCTAAGATATGCTGATGATATAGCCTTAATAACAGATAAGAAAGAAGAACTGATAAAAATGCTGGAAGAACTGGATACAGCAGCTAAAAATATAGGCTTGAATATAAACTACACTAAAATTAAAATCATAACAAACACAGATGAAAATATCACGATCAGAATAAACCATAGAAAAAGCAATGAATGGATACGAAATAAAACAAAAGTAAGGGATGTCAGAGGAGAAGTAGCAAAATTAAAATGAAAATTTGCCGGTCATAATATAACACAGAAAGACGATCGATGAAACAAATGTATTGTAAACTGGAGACCTTGGGAAAATAAAAGAAGTAGGGGAAGACCACAAATGAGATGTACGGACGATTTGAAGAAACATGCGGGAACTAAATGGATGAACACGGCGACAGACAGGGAAGAGCGGAAATTATTGGGGGAGGCCTATATCCAAAGATGGATCGAAGAAGGCTTAATAGAATGACAGCATATATCATAGGTTCAGTTATTACAGGTTTGACATGAAACTCCCTGTGTATATTTTCTGTATTCTACGAGTTTAGTGTTAAAAATAAATGGATCCATGATTGATCTGATACCTTTCTAGCTAGCCTATTAGCACAATTATATCAGAAACTAAAGCTCTTACAAAGTTTTATTATTATTATTATTTTTGAGTAAAATGTAGTTTACTATCGAACACTTTTTCACCTGAAAATTTTATGCAAATCGGTTTAGAAGCTATCGTGTTACGGACACAAATATACATAAATACACACACACATACACACACAGATAGGTCAAAATAGACCCAAATAACACATTTCAGGCGTCATCTCAAAATAAATTTTTTCTTCGAAAATAATACCTTCTCTAGTCATTACTAGATATGTAGCCGATGCGATGGGTCGAATCATGGGTATATCCATGAAGGTCGAATGCAAAATTAACAAATGTGTATTATTATAATTCTTACCTCTGTGGGTTTCAATAACTTCTTACAAATATGTTGGTATATTAAAAGAAAAGTTGCTACAAGCAAACAAAATTATTAATCAAGAAGCCTGTGCGATATTATTAGGCTACCACGAAAATTTGGGCTGATTCAGCCAAAATAGAAAAAAAAAGAGGGTCATTCCATAAAAAATTTCAACTTTATGTAATGTCTCAAAATCTAAAGGTAACAGAAAACATTTAATTTGACAGTTTGATTCGTCATAAAAAATACTATAAAAAAAGCAATATAGATCAAAATAAAATTTTTATAAATACGAAAGTTATGTCTTTCACAAAATGCAGACTTTTCAAAATCCCCCCCCCCCCCATCGTTAAAAACGTTATGCGGTTTTGACCTATAATCATCTCTTGAAAAACAAGACTCGCATCTGGGGGTCAGTTGTTTTCTATCTCCCCTAAAAATACCTGAAAACCCTAAAAACTTCGATTAGTTCTTGCCATTGAGTTCTATAACGCCCTCGTAATGTATAGAAGTCAATGGTTCTTGCCCATTATTTTTATATTGCTCCATGGCAAATATCTCAAAAATGAATTAAAATATTTATGACATTCTAGACGGTTGTAAAGACATTCAAGAGACCTTTCAAACGGCTCTGGAACGAAATAGCGATGTACAAAATAGCGAGTATAAAATTAGCGGTATCGAAATAGCGACAATCAAAATAGCGATGTAATGAAAGGGCGACTATCAAAATAGCGATGTAACAAAATAGCGATGTAACAAAATAGCGACTATCAAAATAGCGATGTAACAAAATAGCGACTATCAAAATAGCGATGTAACAAAATAGCGATTATCAAAATAGCGATATTTTGGTTCGGTTTTGGCATATAGTTCGACAAAGGGGTTTCAAACAAACTGAACCGAATTTGGTTCAGTTTGGTTCGGTTCGGTGCGATTCGGTTCGGATTCACACCCTCTAGGATCCTGGAAACGAAGTCAGGGAAGTTTTTTTTTTTTGAAAATGTCGCTGTTTTGTTACAAACGCTATTTTGATATATCGCTATTTTGATAGTCGCTGTTTCATTACATCGCTATTTTGATAGTCGCTATTTCATTACAGTTGATTTACCTTTTCTATTTATAATATAATGTGAAGTTTTTCCCCTCGAAATGGGTACATACTCGTCAATTTTTATCCAGCCAAACCGAAAAACTGTTCCCTTTATCAGTATTTAGTAACGTTATTTTGAAACGGTATTTTTTTAGGACGGGAACATTGATAAAGTCTATACGCTGTATGAAGTCCGCTAAGCAATAAAATCTCTTGAGCAGGTAAGTTGGTGGTACAAACAATAAATTATATTTTTGGAACATGACAAATTACATTTTCTAAATAATTTCTAAATAATAGTAGTTTTTACATCTAGTGGCTAAAATAAGTAGTGCTTTTTTACAAGCATTGAGTTAAATAACAAGCGCAGACAAAATTATTGTTTTTGCATGGGTAATTAGGAAAGACTTACAGTACTTAGTACTTATTTAAAGTTATTAAAAAATAATTAGGTAAGAAAAGATTATTTCTTAGCTTTTATAGTATTTGGGCAAAATAATTTTACGAATTCTTTTTTATAAAGTTTTGGTTCTAAAAAGAACCGATATTGCAGTCTTGCGAGAACTTATAAATCCATACTAAATAGTCTTCCTCTGCATCTGAAATATCATCCATGCTTTCAGAATCATTAATATTATCCGTAATAATTAACGGTCTTCCTTCGTCTATAACCTGTTCTGTCTCATAAGATTCAAAAATAATTTTTTCCGTGTGTTTAATGCATTTTTGCCATTCTTCTTTGCCCACTTTGCTAAGTGCCTCCTCCCACAACTTTATAATGCTAGGCTCACCGATATTTTTACAGGCATGTTTGTCATAGTAATTTTTGCTAATACCCCATACCAATTCAATTGCGTTGTAATGGCAATGTTAGGGTGGTAATCTCAAAACTGGTAATTCCTTTATTACTCTGAGGGTAATTCCTTAGAGTAATAATAATATATATTACTCTGAGGGTAATTCCAATATCACAAAGTTGTTTTTCCTTTATCTTTTCTAGAATAGCTTTGAGAGTAACATATTCCTTTGCCTTATACATCATAAACAATATTTCTAATCGATAGTTTAATCCCTTGGGATAGATCAAAGGTTTTTGAATGCTGTCGAACCCTCTTATATGGTCTGTCGAACCCTCTTATATGGTCTGTCCAATTCCTCTTCAATCTTTTTTCGAACTCTTCTTAAGGTCTTATCTGAAATGCCGCAAGCATCAGACGTTCGTTTTTGCACTGCCAAAACAGACACTAACGGGCCCGAGTTATTTTTTTCTAAAGTAAAATTACGTTCCACGGTGTTCACCTGGAGATAAACACCTTCTAGGCGTTGTGTCACCTTGCTGAACATTTTGTTTTAAGACCGCTGATTTAGCTCACTCATATTATGCCGAATACAGTGAACCAGTGGGATATCTGGTACGATCAAGTACAGCGAAGGCATTCTAACTTAACTGACTTACTGTTCAAAAAGCGATAACATTTTTTGGATATTTAATCCGATATCGGACTTCTTATAACGTACCGACTTTAACGTGATTTATTCCTATTATCATCCTACAGCATAGCGAATGAAAATACTCTGCCAATTTATGGGCACCTAAGCTCACACGATTAATGTATAATATTAACTGCCTATCCGCCACCGAGGGATGCGTCCAGTTTGAGATTGGGTGGCGGAACAAAAATCGAAAGACAAAAAATGAATGATGAACTACAAAAGATCAAAAAACAAAAGATCAAAACTGTAAAAAATCAAAAATACAAAAGATCGAAAAACAAAAGATCGAAAGACAAATGATCGAAAATAAAGAAGATCGAAAGTACAAAAGATTGAAAGGCAAAAGATCGGAAAACAAAATATCAAAAGACAAAAGATCGAAAAAAAATCGCATGTAAATAAGATCGAAATATAAAAAATGGCGCGTATCAGGTCTGCTTAGGTATATTTACATAAACAGTTTAGGCAGGGTCAAGTAAGGTAAAATTACCTAACCGTTAAATAAACCGATGGCTTGCCATACTTAACTCAAATCATATAGCTCAAGGGGTCTCTTTTTCAAACATATTTTTTCAAAAAAAAACTTTCTTGATTTCTTTCCCGGGATCCTAGAGGGTGTGTAACCTTAGACCCCTTAGTCGAACCGGTTTGGTTTGGTTCGTTTTGGTTACACACCCTCTAGGATCCCGGAAAAGAAATCAGTCAAGTTTTTTTTTTAATATATTAGTCTATGTAATAGCGATATTTTGAAACAAGCTATTTTGATCTTTTTTCTTTTGGATATTTTGTTTTTCGATCTTTTGCCTTTCGATGTTTTGTCTTTCGATCCTTTGTCTTTCGGTCTTTGTTCCGCCACCCAGGCAATACGTTTATTTTATGTCAAAGTCACAAAAGTGTAACTGTGTATGGCAAGCACTATATATATGTGTGAGCTGATACTTATAGTATATGTGTAAGCTAAACGTAAATAGGGCGTTATAGTTCGGAGCCTAAGCCACTTTTGTCTGCATTTTTGCGTACCGTAATGAAACTTATCACAATTATAGTACAACACTATAATTATGATATTTCACGAAGCGGTGCCTATTCCAAACCCAGTGCAGAGCAAAGATACAAGGTGTTTTATTTTTAATCTCATTAAAATTCTGTATAAAATTCAAATGTAAAGGTAGAGTAATGAAACTTGGCAGGACATATACACTTTTATTTTAAGCAATAAAAAAAAGATATTGAATTATGTCTTTCCAAGAAATAAAAAATATATTTTTTTTTTGAGAAATTTATGGTGTGGGTGTTCCAGGAGCTTAGTTATGCAGGATACGGCGTTAAAATTTAATGTGGATATTAAAAAATTGTTAATTAAGTTACGCTTGGTCAGGTGTTCTTAACATTCTCTCGCGTAGATCTCAGAACAGGTACATATAACGTCAGTTTTTGACATATCAAGTGAACAGTTTGACGTATTGACTTGATTTATATCTATTGTCGTTTAGAATACTAAATTATCTAGAAATCGATACCCCACACGACCCCTTTAGATAAAATAAGATTTTAACAATGTATCCTCCTTCCTTTTGTCCCCCTCTCAAAAAAACCCTTTTCTCAACTTTATTTTTTGTACATTTTTTAAATTTACAAGCTATACAGTAAAATAGACAAAAAACTGTACGCGAAATGAGTTTCAAATTTAATTTATAAATTTTTCCTGTCCCACCTCAAGTACGCCTCTGTATCTGGGCCCTGCACTGGGTACTATCGGAGCACTATCTAAAATGGCATCTCTACGTGTCTACTACCTCTGTGCGAAAATGCATACAAGACCCTAAATTTTCCTCTTAGGCTCCGAACTATTATTTCGTAACAAGATTGACGTTTTTAAATAAAAATTTTAAGTCTAATTTTGCTACTTTGCATCTACGTCCAATTAAATATGAACTAACAATTGACCTTTTTCATCTACATAAAAAGAGAGGCGTACGAGTAAAGTAGGCACTTAGCAGTAAAGTTGTTTTGAAATGTTAAATACCGAACAGAACTCTGGTTTAATTTGTATTAAGGAAAACACGAGATTTCAATTTTAATCGTATGGGTAGCAAGTAACCTAGTACTTGTTTTATGTAAGAATAATAATATGTAAATTTTTGTTATAGGTCATATTTAAATTTTAAATCATTAAATTAAAAACTTTTCCTGATTTCATTTATTTAATAAAATTTAGCCTTATACAGAAATGTCGAGAATTGCAAAAAATTGGTATTAAATGTTAAAAGTATGAAATTATATTATGAACAATTAAACTCAGAAAATACTAAACCATGTTCTTATTATTTTTAACGTATGTACCTTTAAACAGACTTAAGCTATTTTAAAGCTTGTTAATAAAAATAAAAGAAATAGAGTACTTCGGAAACTTTCAGGGGCCCAATTCTTGAACCACTCGGATTTTTTGTCGTATACGAGTAAAATTCGAATGGTAGTTTCGAGTGCTTGGAAAAATAGCTATTCTTGAATGCCACTCGAACGCCAATTCCGTGTACGACTTTTTTTTCGACTACAATACTTGGCAACGCTGCTTTCGTATAATTTTGGCCAAACTAACGCCGGTATGTGCGCCTAAACTTGCCGCGAGGAAGTAAGGTTGACAGTAGATTGACATTACATCTTTTGTTTTTGTAATTTTTTTTTAAAGAGTGATTTATTTTCACGATATGTTTTTTTTAATAGAACAAGAAGCTGTGTTTTATTTTGGTAACAGCAATGATTGTGTAATCATTGGTAACGGTAAGTACCAAATTATAGTAATTAGCTTGTCTAACGAACTGTCACGATCAGCTGTTTTTCGATCCAAGATGGTTGCCATAGGACAAACAAAGCGTTTTCCCATAAGCCGCAATGTTAACAAAAACGTAATTTAAAAAAAAAGTAAAACGATTTAATTTACAACAAAGATGCTGTCTTAAGTATTGACCCTTTGTACACAGGGGAAAAATGCGTTTTTCTTAAAAAAAATCAATTAAAGCCAGTAAATCTCAAATAAAAGGGGTCATGTTTTGTTCAAAAAGTCAGGTTATGTTTTTATTTACTTTTGTTTTTTTAAACTTTTTTTCCAGTTTTTTATTCAGTTTGAATCATTATTATTAGTTTCTGTGCTGTTATGAATTGTGGCAGCTGGGGAAATCTTGATAATGTTAGTTTTGATCGAATGCCAAGTATTTTGACTTTAAAAAATCATCTTGATTTAAATGAACTAGGTATCAGCTCAAAGAAGGGAAAAGAAAGTGGATAAGTGCTCTATTACCTGACTTAACAGAGGATAAATTGAAATATTCGAAAGTTTTTGTCAGGTTTGTTTTGGATAAATATGTAACTGCCATTTTGGCAACATTTTCTATTGGGATCTTTTTTGTGCTTGAGTGGACCTTTTGCAGAAGTGTAACATAGAATTGTGTTAAACTGTAAGAAATATTTCACTATGATTTTTTTACTATTCTAGGCAAGCAACTTTCAAAACTAGAATACAGCAATGATCCTGACTGGGTCTCTCCTGAATGGATTATTGTTTCAAAAGGGTTGAAAAATTAAGAAAAATATGGTTGAAAAAAGGGTCTAGAGAAGAAAGAAAAGGAAAACAATATGAGGTTAAAGAGTGGGTAATGAGCTGAACCAAATTTGTAAACCATCCTACAGAACTCTTAAATAAACTCTTGGTAGTGTAGCTCAAAACAGTTTAGAATAAACTGGTGAATTTGACAATCTCCCTAACTCAAACCTCTTTTTATCTTAAACTATTTTGGTGCAAATTTTCCTGTATTTCCATGCTTTTTGATACCCGAAACTTGTACACCGTAAAATTTGTATAGCATCTGACTGGACCTACTACAAGTCCTGTTGTGAAATTTCTACTGTACCTACTGTTCTGAGCTTATTACCAAAAAAAATTTTTTATGGCATCAAAAAATAGATGAAAAAAAAGTCATTTTAGTTGACTTTGATGCTAATGGTTCATATGCTGTTACGCCCAATTGTAGAGTAGAGTATATATTTATTTGTATAAACTTTTAGATACATAATTGAGCAAATATTGTTACAAAAAAACAGTAACAAAAGTAATAGTAACAGTAGTAATACACCAGCGAATATTCTACTGTTGTAAAATTTGAACAGTACTGTTGTGAGCTGATAAACCTTAGGTTAGACAGTACTTAAGCCCTATGTATTATAGTTCATGGAAAATCATATATCATAGGAAAAACTGTATTTTAATTTTGCAAGTTTTTTTTTTATATAATGTTTACTTATATTTTTTTAAATAAACATATTTTGTAAAGTACTTATTAGAAGTTTGCTTGACCAACCTCGGTTGGAACTCATATGTGCATATTGATCTGTTGGACTGACCTACCTATAAGTTGTGCCTCTTTTTCATGTCACTACTGGAGGGTTAACACAATTAAACTTTGTCTAAACCTAAAAATCATAGTGAAATATTTTTCACAGTTTAACGCTATAGAAAGCCTATTACTTAGCAAAAGGTTTAGTCAAGTACAACAAAAGATCCTAATAGAAAACCTGAATCTGATGAGAAAAGTTTAGTCTATTTCAATTTCGTCTCTGTTAAGTGACCCTTGAAGTGAGCTCTTGGAATAGAACTACTTATCCACTTTCCCCTACCTTGGGCTGATGTATGTATTCGAAAGTGGTGGCAGGCCCTACTGGACCTCCATGCACTGCGACCACAAATGGATCTATTGTGCCCACGTACCTACATACTGAGTTTGACTAAAGTGGCATATTTTTTTTCCACCCAGTACATGAAAAAACTCTGCAGATTACAACAATAAATGATTTAGGCTTAACACTTTGGCTCAAAGATATACACCACTAAGGCCTCTGCATTATTAGCCATGAACCGAACCGAACCTTGGGCTGATAGTTCATTGATTGATTGGTCAAAAAACTTCAAATTCAATGAAAACTAACATTATCATTACTTCCTCCGCTACCACAATTCACAACAGCAAAAAAACTTGACATAATAATCAGTGGTGCACCCAGAAATATGTCTTGGGGGACCCGAAACCTTTGGGGGCCCGATACCTTTGGGGGGCCCCCAGAGGTCTCATAATGTCGTACTTTATGCTATTTTTCCTGTTTATTCATGAAATATATGGCAAATATCTAAAAAAATATGTGGTTTGGGGGGGTGCGGGCCCCTAGCCCCCCGCCCCCTGGGTGTGCCCATGTAATAATTCAAAATAAGTAAAAAAACTAGAAAAAAAGTAAAAAAAAAACAAAATAAACAAAAACATAACCTACTTTTTTGAAGAAAACATGGTCCCTTTTATTTCAGATTTTCTCGCTTTAGTTTAATAATTTTAAGAAAAACGCATTTTTCCCATATGCACAAAGGATCCGTTCTTAAAACTGATTAATTTTTGAGACTAAAGCTCCTTGTCGTTTTTGTAAAATTTACGTTTTTGTTAACATTACGGCTTATGGGAAATCGGTTTGTTTGTCCTATGGAAGACATATTGGATTTGATCATATGTTTTGTTAGACAGCCCTATGGAAATTTGGGGCTTAGGGGCATCTAACCTCTTTGAAGTGTGGAAATTTGGGGGTAAAGTTCGCAGTTGAATTTTGAGACTGCTTAAAAGAAAACAAATAAACTTCATAAGTATTCTAAAGGGGTCTTGAACTTGAGGCTTTGTTTGTAATGAGTGGCCTGTGTTTGACGAACTTTAATACATCATGCTTTGACAAAAATTGGACAAGTGTTAAGTAACATACGGGTTTTTACTGAAACATTTGGAGTTTGCATTTTGTCTGTAGTATAGAAACAATAAAATTTTTTGCTCTCAGTGTTTTTTTCTCAGTTTCTTTTTGAGTATAGAACAGTTTTGCCTTTTAGGCCGATAAGCATAATAAACATTTCAAGTAAAAATTGACAAAATCAGTAACCTTTCTTCAAAAAAACCCATTTTTTTGTTTAAATTTGAATATCTTTACCTGTCAATTAACTGCAAAAAAATTTAAAACTGTTGTAGACTAAAGCAGCCCTCATATGATCAGTATGATTTGATTTGAATATGTACATTATTTTTGTAGATGTCTTTGTTTTTCAAAAGTTATAAACAAGGACATATATAAAAATCTTGCCAGTAATACAGATCCAGTGAGGTCTGCTGTGGTACACTCAATTAAAAAACTTTTTGTTACAGGTTTCTCAGAGAAGACATGAAGATCATTTTTGAGGTGTGAAGCAGTTTTTGCCTAGCGGTCCTGTTGCAATGATGATCCTACTAGAAATACTCAGACGCATTTGGTGATCTATTAACTTTTAAAGAACTTTTTTAAATAAATTATAAGTAAAATAAAGTTTATTGTAGTTTTATTGTAAAAGAGATTATACAACTTCTTACATAAAAGCTTATACAGTGAGAACGAGCAAGTTGGAATACATTTTCTAGCAGGTTGAATTAAAAAATTTTTGAATAAACCAAAATCATGCCCACTGAGATTTTTAATGAGCAATATTTTTGATGAATTTTTTTGGACAGAACCGCAGAAAGGGGTCCAACAAGATAAAACTTGTTGGAAAGCCTATTGAAAAAGAAAAATTATGGTTCACTTTTTTTTGGAAATCTGTCAAATTAAAAAAAATACATTTTTTATTAGTTTTTGAACAAAGTGCTACAAGTTAAGTATACCAGTTGCAAAAAAAATTTTGGTATTACTGGACTCTTGTCAGGGGCCCACCACCTATATTTTAATAAAATTATAGGTTATACTTTAAATGACACTTATATTCTCTAAAAATTACAAAAAAATAGAAATAATTTTCTTTTTGTTAATTTAAAAAAATTATTTGATACCCTTTCTAACAAGGTGCCTTAAGTGGGGTCATTCCATCTTAAAAAATAAGTTGTATGCTAGTGGACCCCTTTCTGGGGGTCTGTCCAAAAAATATTCTGTAAAAATATTGCCGGTTAAAAATCTCAGTTAACATGTGCTTTCAAAAAACTTAAATTTAACCGACTAGCAAGTTTATTCCAACTGGCTTGTTCTCACACTGTAGTCATATTGCATAGCGTTTTTTAATGCACTTGACAGTAAGTACTTATTATGTACTTTGAAATGTAAATAAATAAAAATAATGTTTTTATATTTTACATTTATTTTTGGCCAACATAGAAAAAGTCAGAAAAAATAGTGAAACTGGTAAAAGTATAAGATTAGGTTTACTATTTACATGCAGGGGATTTTCCTACTTGAAGCAGTTGGGTCCTTATATTATCCAAAAATTAAGCAAAATAAGATAAGGCGTTGTACCCAGGGGGGAATCAAGAGGTATCAATGCCCCACAAAATAGTTGATAAAGTGTGTTAAAAGAGACACAAATAAGACAAAAAAACTGCATAATACTCAAATTTTTATTGAAACTTTTTAATCCCCCCGTCCCTCCAGAAAACGCTCCTTTTATATATTTTTTCTTGAAAATGTGTTACAAAGTTGTAATTTTTTAAATTATTTTTAGAGCTGTTCATTCATAAATTATTAACGCAAAAATTCAGGATTTTTCACTCTCCCCCCCCCCCCCAGTCGTAAGGCATTTCCAAGAAAAAAAGAAATTAAAAAAAACGTGAGTGTCACAAGAGGCCACCTCTTTGCGTCCTCAAGTCCTTTTATTGCCAAATCGCGTCTTTTTTCAGAAGACCTCCCAGTTTTTTTTAAATAAAGAAAAATTAAGCAAACACCAAAAAATATTAAAGTAAACAAAAATGTTAGGTTAGATCACTCAGATTCGTATACGGAAATTGAGATTCGAGTGGACTTTACCACTCGACTATTTCCGAACGAAAAACTCGTATACGAGCTTTCAAGAATTCGAATGGTGAATATCCGTATGCGTTTCGCCGAATCCGTATACGGATTTATTTCAAGAATTGGGTCCCAGACATCATGATAATATTTTGTCAAAAGCACCTCATGCGATATGCATTTTTTAATCTGGCATACGTGATCGTAAATCGAGCGCGGGTTCTAAACCCCAACAGCGATCACGGTCTCTAAATAAACCGGTTGTCTGGTAACTCCGTAGCATGACGGCCGTGACGTCAGAGCTACGTCACAGGAATCAGCAGTCCAACGCTGTTTATTAGTGTTTATAAGGTAATTTCGTCTTTTGTCAGGAAATTTTGTACATTTTGGGTCTTGTAAGTAGTATTTATACCTGTTCCGTGCTTGCTATAAATATATTAAAGACTAACTAAAATAAATTTTAGCCGCCTGTTATTATTTTGTGCTAAATTCAGGTCAAACATCAAACGTAAACAATTGCCTACACTACTTAATCTTCTGTATCAACATCTACAAAAAATATGTGTGAAAAAGATGGTTTAGTCTATATTGCAGAATTTTTAGCACGAAAGCATCAAAATGATTTCCCTGAATTTGGTTGCTATACGTATGAAAATGAACCAACAAACATGCATTCATATGCCATGCCTTCTTGGGTGCAAATTTTAAAATATTACATTTGGTTATCTCATTGCGATGAAATGAAAATATATGGCAGTAATTGACAAACCATAGGGCGGTATTTATCCAATTTTTTTTAGGATAGAGCGGTACCTAATAAAAAACCCTGTTTTTCTTAATACTTTTTAAAGTATTCGATACAAAATACCCTAAATTGTCAAAAAAAAAAAAACAAAGAAAACGTCAACAGACCCTATATTTATCTTAATATTTGAGTTCAAACACACAGGTATCGAAAATAGGGCGGTAATAGCTGAATTAACCTCAGCACTTTTGCACCAATTATTAAAAATCGAAAGTTTGTCGACCAAATGAGTAAAATTTGGAATTAAATATACTTTCTCGATCTGTTTTAAAACGAAAAAACTGCAAAATTCTATGTTTAACGATTACTAGAATTTATAGATTAGCCATAAGATTATGTTAATTTTAAATAATTTGTTACTATTTAGCTGCAATAAAATCGTGTAGAACAGGATCGAGAACTATTTCCTAAAGCGATTCTTTAAAAAATAGCATATTATTTGAAATATTGGTTTCGCAAAAGGTTAAAGACTTTGTTAATTAAAAAGTTCATAAAAAATTTGAAAGGAACCAAATTAGTTTTGTTGGCCATAATTAAATTTAAAGTATATTTCTAAGGCAATTTTTAAATATATCAAAAATGACTACTATTATAATATGTATACTGCTTTTCAAAAAAAATTGCACACCTATCATGGGTTTTTATATTGCAGGTGTACAAATTTTTTTGATAAGTAGTATATTTTGTTAACTTTATATTTAAAATTGTAGGCCTAATATATTAAACAGCCCCACAATTTCGAGATGATTCCTATTAATGTATTTTTGGACGCTGAATCCGAAAAAGTGGTGGAAAATTGAGTTTTAGATAATAGATGCTCAAATATTGTATTTCTATGTATTTTTCGACACTCAATCTCAATTTTTTTTTTAAGTATTGTTATTAAAAATATACTTTTACAATTATAAAAACTGTTAATACTTTAAAAGTACCTAATTATTATAAACAAGCATTTTGTTTGACTTGTTTTGTGTGTCTGTGTATATAGCACATACACATTTTCTAAGTTAAATTTTACTAACTTCTAAGTATCAACCTCAAATTTGTCACGCTTTTATCGTTGAGGGGGTTGGAAAGCATTTTTAAGATTATCTGATTTTGCTCAAATTAGTATTAAATAGTTCTTGATACCTAAAATTAAAAATTTTCGTTAAAATTCAAAAAATTAATATATGAAATTGCCTAATTTCTCCTAAAATTTGCGTGTAAGGGCTTATCGGATTAAAGATAAAAAATTTTGGTCAGATTTTAAAAAGTATGAAGTTGAAAGCTTCTTGCCCCTCCCCCCCTCTCGATGAGTGTGGGGCGGTGTGGAGGGATGGCTACCGTTTAAGTAAGTATGTCCGATTCTGTTTAAATTTCATATATAGGGGTATTCGAGGCCGACGATCAAAAATATTTATCTAAATATATACAGCAAGAAAAAAATATACATTTTGGAAAGATATCAAGTATGTACTTATATCAGCAGATAGTTAAAAAAATTATATACAAAGAAGTCAAAGACCACAAATTTTTTAGTAGGCACACTATAAAATATATGTTTGTTAAAAATTAAAATAAAATTTAAATTTTGCTTAAAAAATTTCGATAAAAGAATTGAAATACTAACTTTTGAGTTGACCTCTATATTATATAATATTTTTGATAGTCCATCTATTTGAATATGGTATCAGATAACTACTTTAGTGGAGAAGACATTCAGTTTTTTCTTTGTAATTTGAGAAATGGACTAGTTTTTCAATAAAAAAAAAATATGTGTAGGAACTTACCAGGATCTTCTGGGAAATAAAACCGAACCCCGTCTAAAAACTACACTTACAAAGAGGTAGAAAATTTGAATGGTATTTCTCGACAATGACCTTTGTTATTTTTACCTTCCTAGCCCGCGTAGCAATGGCTAGAGAAGGTATTAGCACGGATCACCTTTTGTTAGGTGATCCGTGGTATTAATTTCGTCAATTTTTTTTAAGATGACGCCCAAAAAGTGTTATTTGGGTGGTTTTTTTGACCTACCTTAGCAATATCGTCGTGATGTCTTTCTGTGTGTATATGTATATTATTACTGTTGATAACACGATAGCTCCTAAACCGCTAAACCGATTTTCATAAAATTTTTAAAATTATTAAATTGTACCCTCCAAAAATGCTCGTTTATTCTTGTGTTGCGAACCTGTTTTACTTATTTTTTAATTTAGTAAAAAAGCCGCATTCTTGCCATGCACAACACGGTACGAAACAGAAAAATCGGTTCAGTGGTTTTAAAAAAAATATTTTTGTTTCAACCATTGTTTTGAATATTATACGATTGCCTTGTCAATCATGTCTGCATTTACTTCCTTATAAATTCGTTACTACTAAACCGATTTTGATGAAATAAAAATAACCTGGTGAGAATTGATTGCTTTTCAAAGACCATGATCAAAATTTATCGCCCTCTGAAAATTTAAAATGGCGGACAGAATCATCCTTGATTCTTCAAAATGACGTGCTTATTCTTATTTTCCGGAAATGATTTAGTTTTCTTTTTAAATTTATAGAAAAGCATACTTTTCCCCCGTAGAATGAGGTACAAATTAGTAAAATCGGTGTGGTGATTCCCCAAAAATATATTTTTGTTTCAGCCATTGTTTGACATGATACGATTGCATAGCCAATCCTGTCTGCATTTATTTCCTTATAAACTTATTATTACTGTACCGATCTCAGTGAAATAAAAAAAATCATGGTAAGAAAATATTGTTTTTGACAGATTATAATCAAAATTTATTTTTATTTTTCGAAAATGTTTTAGTTTTTTTTTAAATTTATAGAAAAGTATCTTTAATGATTAATCAGTTTGCATCATGATGTTTTTTATTTCACTAAAATCGGTTCATTAATAATGAATTAATAAGGAAATAAATGCAGACGTATAATTTGTAAAACAATGGTTAACACAAAATCAGATTTTGTGAGAACCACTACACAGATTTTATTAATTCGAAAATTTAAAAAAAAACTAAAACATTTTTGGAAAATAAGAATAAACACACCATTTTGAAGGATCAAGTGTGATTCTGTTGGCGGCAAATAATTTCTATTATAACCTTTAAAGGGCAAACAATTCCCCCCAAGCCTACAATTTTGATGAACTTTGATCATGATCTTTAAAAATCGGTTCAGTAGTAATTAATTCATAAGGAAATAAATGCACACATGACTGACAAGGCAATCGTATAATATGCAAAACAATGGTGGAAACAAAAAAAAAATTTTTAGAACCACTAAACTGATGTTGCTGGCTCGTACCTTGTTGTGCGTGGCAAAAATGCAGCTTTTTTATTTATTTAAAAAGTAATTAAAACATGTTCGCAACACAATAATAAACGAGCATCTTTGAAGTGTACATTTCAATTTCGTCCGTCATCTTCGATTTTATGATGGAGGACAAAAAAATATATTTGGTCAAAACTCTGATTAATTATCTGCCAAGTGCAGTTTGTCCCATGACAATCGATTGTATAGTTCAAAAGTTATAATGAAAAAAATTGTCCTGTTTTTTTTGGCCCACCCGGTATAGGTATATAAAATTAAACAAAAAATGTACCATTTTGAAAGCAATTTTTCTTTATCGATTTTAAAAAATGCCAGTATTATATGGTCGTATCATTCTTGAAATCCCTGTATTTGTAGGTATTATATTCTTTTAAATTTTAGGTACACAAACATAAAGTATTTCCTTATAATACGGCATATACATAATTGTACGCAACTTCCGTAACATGTCCCATATACTACGGATGTATGAATGAACTAAATTGGTAAGGTCACAGTCTAACTACTAAATTCACATGTAGTACCACTACCATTCGCAAAAAAAAATTATATTTTTAAGGGGTTTCAGGTATTTCTAGGGGAAAACAAAGCTGTTCCTCACTTAGGAGCCTGTTTATGAAAAGTCGGCATTTTGAGAGGGGGTCTATAACTTTTTTATTTATGAACGTTCCGTTTTGGCGTAAATTGCTTTTTTATAGTTTTTTTTATAAAGAATCCAACTGTCAAATTAAATTTTATCTGACACGTTTTTCGGATATAAGTTAAATTTGGTAACTATTTTCCTTATGAAATGACCCTTATTTTATTCGATTTTTGGAATCAGCGTGAAATTTCCTTTAAAATGACGAACAAAATTAAGCCTAGAACTGCACACTTATTTTTTAAGGACTGCACAGTGGGGTTTTTCTAACCCCAAACAGTTTTTTTTTTGTAAATGTGGACAATTTTATAATTTAATGCTATTTTTATAAAAAATAATATTAATGGACATATATTTATATGTTAACGGTAAAGAAACAGTAGAATATATATTTATACATTTTTTATTAGGAAAAATAAAAAAATATGTCAATTTTTAACACTGTCATAAAATAATAAAAAATTAATACAAAAACAAAACTTAAACTATTTTACAAAATTCTTTGTTAAACTAAAAAATAAACCCTTATATTATACAAAAAAAGAGATTTGGTTAAATAAATCCTTGTAGTCTTTCTTAGCCAAAAGCTTTTAATATTTGGTTTATTTCTGGTTATTTTCACAGTCGCAGCAAAATCTAGCCCTATGTTTCAGGCAATAGGGCCTGTTACACCCAGTACAAGCATGCTTAGTCCTGTCCGTGTCTCGTGGACAGAAAACACACCTTAATTAATTAATTAAATTAATTATTAATTATCTTAATTAATTTATTTACCGTAAACTGCACACTGGGGTTTCAGATACCCATTCGTGAATACTAGTCGATGTAGCTGCAAAATCGGCAGCACTCGCCTCGATTTCTCACTTGATACTGGCTGCCGGCACTAGAAACGAAATTTACGTGGAGCGACGCGGTAAAATTTTTATATTTACGAAAACTACAGACAAAAATATAGCTGTCTGGGTATTTCACACCCGACTGTGCAGTTCCAGGGTTAAATCATACTCAAAATTTGATTTTTTTTATACTTTTATTGTTTCTATATTTTTATTTTTTATTATCTACTTGTTCTATTTAAGATCGATTTTTTTAATTTAATCATTTTAAAATATTTTAGACCCGCTAAAAAAAAGTAAAATAAAAATATAATAAACAATATAAAAGAAATAAGAAATATGTACATATATGTAATATCTCAAAAAGTTGCAGATCATATTCAGTTTTACAAATGAATTCGTTATAAAAAAACCAAGGAAATTACACCAACACAATTTTCATAAATAAAAAAGTTTAGTTATAATTTTGCTTGAATTTGGGGCTCGCTGTATTTACCAAAACTTGTGTTACAAACAGCATATTACAAAAAGTGTAACAATTTAAAAAAAGGCTTTTTATAATTTTAAAAAGATTTAGACGTACAAAAACTACCTTAAAAGCAATAAGGTTTTTAAAAGTATAAAAAAAACATAATTATGGTCTAACGTCAATAATAGCTCTCATCAATGTTTATAAAATTCTCATAGTTTCTATACAGATAAATATAGTTTCTAAATGACTATACACTTTCAAAAAAGAAAATCGCTTAGCGTCATCAAGTGCTAAATTAAAATAACTTTCAAAATGGCAGTTAACACAATTTCCAAGTGATGAATATCAGTTTTACAGGTAGGGCTTAACCAGAAACGAGTATAATATGCTTAACTATCCTATATAAAATATTTAGTTAGGTATGAATGTTCTTTCCTTTATAATTGTCTAAACTAGATTGCTTTTAGTTTTTTTGCAAAAAAGTTCTTATTTGGATAATTAGGTACCTATCGTTGAAAGTGGATGTACTGCTACCTTTCTGATTTGTTATTTTGCGATTGGCATTTATATGGTACAACACTAATGGCCCGGACGCATATTTGTAAGCAGAAGACGCGTCCGCCAAATGACGCGAGCCGAATTAGAGTGGTATATACTGCCGTCCTAAGTAAGACCCACCTATCTGCAAAAAAATCCAAAATGAGTTAGGACCGAAAATGGCGTTATATAGGTAATTAATTGTAACTTTTTTTTTGTTTTATTACTTAGATATTGCTACTAGACCCCCATAAACATTTACCAACAAAAAGAATATATTACTATGTAACTCTTGACAAGCATTTAAACTTTAAACTCGCTTTTCTCGAAATAAGTGAAAACGTAGATAGGTGGGTCTTACTAAGGACGGCAGTATAGCAGACGAGTCAGGCAAAACCGCTTAGTAAACGGCACACATGAGAGTAGCAAAAATGTGCGAAATAAAGAGCTGTATATAGCGGCTCCGGAACGAAATAGCGATGTATCAAAATACCGAATCAAATCAAACCAATCCAAAACCGAAACAAACCGAAATGCGCTATTATATCCTGCGGTATTTTGACTATACTAGCTTATTTTTTCAAAAAAAAAACTTCCCTGATTGTTTTCCGGGATCCTAGAGGGTGCGAATCCGAATCGAATCGAACCGATCTGAACCGAATTCGGTTCGGTTCGGATTCACTCTCTAGGAATCAGGAAAAGAAGTCTGGAGAGTTTTTTCTTAATATGCTGGTTCGGTTCGGCTCGGTTCGGACTTACTCCCTCTAGGCTCCCGGGAAACAAGTCAGGAAAGTTTTTTTTTGAAAGAATTACTTAGGAAGAAACCCTTAAGTCGAACTATATGCCAAAACGCAACCGAAATATCGCTATTTTGATGGTCGATATTTTGTTACATCGCTATTTTGATAGTCGCTATTTTTTTATATCGCTATTTTGATAGTCGCTATTTTTTTACATCGCTATTTTGTTACATCGCTATTTTCAGTAAACAGCAGACGTATCAGGCGGACTTTGGCGGACGCATCTGCTAAATATTAATATTCATCGGGCATGCCGAAATTTACCGAAGGGACAACGCGTCTCCTATTTACAAATATGGAGATCACCGAGGGCCCCGAAGGGCATCAAAAAAATTAACTTCAGGGCATTAAAAAAGTGGTTTCTATTTGAGGACCCGAAGGGATCTCAAAAATAGTGGGATTTAAATCTTCTATTCCAAAAAAATTTGCATGTAATGGCAAACTTCGAAGTTCAGATTTATTAAGAACCGGATTTTTTTTGTTTTTGTTGTCTTCTTTGCCCTTCCCCCGGACTTCCTATATCCGCCATCGAAACTAGGTTTTAAAAAAAAGTATTTAGCTTTTTTATTACTAACTGACTTGTTTTGCCCCCAGATTAAATTAAAATATACCGCACAAGGAAAAACGCGTAATTCATAACATAAGTAATTTGTAGCTAATTTGTAGCTAGTTTGTTACCTAAGGATTAAATTTTTAGCGAGATTCGCGACCCATGTAAATTTAGGGTAATGCTAAGGGGCCACCTCATTTACTTGAACTGAAAGGCGATACGAAGATAATTAGCCATAATTTATAGCTCGGGATGGTGGTGTGCAACCAGTATTAAAAAATAGCCAAAAACCTGTAATTTTCTTCTTTTTTCAAAAAACTGTGTTTTGTTCATATTTTTGTTATCCTAAATAATATTGAACCAGAAACACTTGCACTAGCCTCATAAAAGGATGTTCGATTTTGCTACCGCTATCTAAAGCGCCTAAGAACGTATTTAAGCAAAAATATCAAAATTATACAAATTTTGATGGTAGACCACTGTGCGCTGAATCCGAGGCTGAATCAAATTGAGGGGCCACCTTGTCTCTCGGTTGACTTTAAAGATATCAGTCCCAAACAAAAAGCATAATTTGTAGGTCAAAGTATTTTAATGCATAGTGTAAAACAATTTTGTTTTGCACTGGTAAAATGTTTAAAAAATTAAAAATCACATATTTTGCCTATATCTTTAAAACTAACTGGAGAACCACAAAGTTGCTTTTATACTATTTAGCGCCTTAACAGGACTGCTTTTTTGTGTATTCGCGGAATTTCTAGCTACTGCCGTTTTTGAGAAATAAAATTTTTAGGTTTTTCAAATTTCAGTTCATGGTACTGGAAGGGTACTACCAACTTGTGGTAACAAATAGTTTGTAGCCGCTTCCGTTTTGGAGATATAAAATTTTTACCTGTTTTAAATTCTTTTTAGAAAATTTTCACCATGTATCTCGAAAGCTAACCAGGGGGCCACATATTTTCTTTGGCAGTTTATAGCACTTGAAGAGTACTACCAAGATTTATTAACAGATAATTTGTAGCCGCTTCCGTTTTGGAGATATTATATTTTAACCTGTTTTAAAATTAAAAATTTTTGCAAATATTTAGAAACGTCATTTTAAAAAAAATGGTAAAATGAGTTAAATTTAAAATAAATATTTAAAAAAAAGTTGAAATCAAAAGATAGTTTATTGCACTTTAAATTAGTCAATCTGAAAAACTAGTTTTGTTGGAAATTTCATAGCAATATCTTATTATCTTTTCTCATAACCATTTGAGACACTTTTATTCAAATTATTACGGGTATAAAACAATAATAATACACTTGTTAATTTTTATATACGCCTAACGTAGGTATCAGGGTCATTTTGTCGCAACAACGTTTTTATTTAAAAAATGCAATTAAATTTAAATATTAATATTTATTTGTTATTTTTTAAAGTCAGCCTCATTATTTTCATTTAATTACTTTTTTTGTGTAAGTATTAGGTAAATAAGTGTATATACTTTTTTCTAATATAAGTTTTTGTTTTGATTTGTTTCATTTCATGTAAAAATATTTTTATTTCCGGTTACCAGCTTACATTTTTCACCAAGCTTATCCACATCTTAAACAAAAAAAGGCCGACAGACACTCGATCACAGTTATAGTCCAAATTAAACGCATTTGTAATGACGTCATTTTTTTTATCTTTGTTTAGTATCTTATAAACAGCGGTGACAACAAACTTTTTTTAAAAAAGTAGTGTCTATGATTAATTCATTTATTAAATAGGTAGGTAATTGGTTATGTGAAGTATCCGTCACTGTCAATATCTACGCCATACGTTTTTTCCCCTCCTCAATTACGTCATCATTACACAGACAAATTGATAGTGGAAGTGTCCCTAAAATGGGATATTAAGGTAAAATGGGAGACCGGTACTCCTGGGGCCCAATTCTTGAACTACTCGGATTTTTGTCGTATACGATTAAAATTTAATGGAGGTTTTGAGCCACTCGAAAGTAATTTCCTTGTACGACTTTTTTTTACTAAACTAACAAGCAACGCTGTTTTCGTATAGTTTTGGCCAACCTACGGCCGGTATGTCCACCTAAACCTCTCGCGATAAAGTAAGGTTGACAGTAGATTTACGCCAGTGGCGTGTATAGAAAAAAGTTTCTAGGTGGACTCGACAGTTTTGGGAGGGGGGGTGCCCGAGACTCAATGAAGGACGGTTATATTTGTACTTATGAAATTTGTGGAAAATATCTAAAAAAATCTTCACTTCGGTGGGGGGGGGGGAGTCCCCAGACCGGCAACATTGACAAAAAGGGACATTTTAATTCGCGTATTTAAAACTTAGCGTTATTGTTATTAGTGAGTTTGCGCATTAGCAGCCTTTTGCCCCTTTTTTGTTATTTACGGGGTAAAGGCGCCCGGTACTTACGGTGGCATTCCTTTAATGTTACCATTATTTTTTAAGGTTAGTTTTGTATTGTTTTTTTTAATGCATTAATTTTTTACTAAAAATCGGTAGTTTGGTTTGTAAAAGTCATAAATCTAAATCTAATAAAAATAAATAAACAAATATAAATAAACAAAAAGTTAAACCATTAAATTAACGGTTGGGTTATGCCTATCTTTAGGGTTTCAAAATCTATCTTTTTTGCCCTGAATGTTAGCGTTATTCTTAGTAACAATAACGGTAACTGTTGGGAAATTTTCACTTCAAATTGCAAATAATTATAAGGTATTTGAAAATTATAGTGGCAATTGCCCATTGCGATCAGAAATTTTAACACACGAAAAGGTGATCTCATGTTTTCAGGCGTTTATACTTTACGTCTAATTTGAGTTCATACCTTTAACAGTGGGAAACCAAAATTATAGAGATTAGTTGGATGGCTTGGTTGAGTTAATACTCTGAGAGTTTCTCGTTCTTGTATTGAGACACCACGCACATGCATAGATGGAAGTTTTCCGAAAATTTATGTATGGGCCTCGGTGGCTTAATGTAAAGAGCGTTTGCGGACAGAACAAGAGATTCCGAGTTATGATAAAGTTAGCTAATGGAGTGCCTGCAAAAGGTCCCTAATATTGGATATATTTGCTTTTTCTGTTTTTTTGAACCATATATTTTATATTTTTAGTGTTGTTGGTTTCTTGGGAATGTGGTTAATTAATAAAATAGCAACTTTTAGTTTACATTTATTTACATTTATTGACGTTTCGGTCTACCCACTAAGCACAAAATCGTAAAAAACGTTAAATAAATGTTGAAAAAAAAATGTATTTTTTTCTAGCACAAATTTGTGTTAAAATTAAGTCAACTTTTGACATTAAAAAAATATGTTGAAAATCCTAATGAAAATGTCATGTAAAAGCATTACCAAAAATATATTTCTTAATAACGTTAAGAAACCAATATTTAAAAAAAAACCATAATTTTATTAACATTAAAAATAATACCATCAATATATGGTTATTTTTATCATGTTTTTCCTAGATCTCATTTCTAACGTTGAATTTAATATATATAAAGCTAATAAATGTTTTGTTTTTTAAACATTAAAAAAAATTATACTATAGAGGGCGCTGCCGCATAGTTTCACCACGGATCACCTAACAAAGTTTCACTACCAGAACGGGACATCGCCATTTTTAGTTGCTTTCCGCGAGTTCATACGAGTCGGTAGCAGATACGCTTTTGTGAAATTTTCGTTAAAATATTTACCTTTTGTAGAAACAAACATGGCAAATTAAAAGTACAATTATTAATAATGATAGTGAATACATATTTGGATACGAATATACACCAGTTGTGTGGAAAAGATGGTATAGTTAAAGAATAACAAATATGTATGCAATGATTTAAATGACGTATCACAAAATTAGGTAAGAAAAGTAAACAAAAGTAAAAAAATTGTTTTGTATGGAATATTGCATACCTACGTTACAGTTAATCAGACAGGGAATGCCACAATTCACCGCGAATGATTAGCCGCCGGACCTTATATGCCGCGTATTCATTGGAGGCAGAATTCGCAAGCCTCGCAGCGGGACCAAACGAATGCCTCGGCACGGGACCCCATCCGATCAGAGTGCGAATTTCAAACGAGCATTCAGTTGAATATTGTTTGCCTTGTATTCACTTGATCATTAAGAAGAACGAGAGCGATGCACTTACTACAAAATTATTGTTTACATATAATTTTAAATTTTATTTTGAGAAGCTACGGATCCGAATTTCCTTTACTGAGTGTCCAGTTCACGAAAACCTTAACAGACTTTTTCACTGTTAAAAATCAATATTTTTTTAACGTTTGAAAAACACTTTAAGAAACGTTATAAAAACATAAGATTATTTTTCTACCGTCAGAAAACGGGTTATTAAGCTTCTTTTTCACTATGAATATGACGTTAGGACTAACATCCAACCTAACGTTATGTTTTTAAATTAAACATTATTTTGACATTATTAAAATGTTTTTGTGTTTAGTGGGTAGAGACCTTCTTGGATCCAATTTTTTTTCCAAAGTTTTTTTTATGACAAATTAGTGTCTTTCAGGTATTCGACCATTAAGGTGCAGTATTATTTTTTTTTAATAGATAAAACACATGGCATCAATGTGCGTAGGGTCGGAAATGGTTCAACAAGTTATAAATGCCCAAATATCCAACGCATTCTTTAAAAAAAAATCAAATAACAATGGAATATTTGCGAAGGTACTTACCCAGTTATTATCCTTAAAAAGAGACATCCTTTCCATCATTTGGTTCCAGAAAATTACACGAAATGGTCATCCAATCAGTTATACACACGTTTGCTATCAATGGCCAAAGTTTTTAATATCTATGTCTTTGTTATTACCATATCACTTCAACACCAAGCCGTTCTTTTTTCTAAAACAAAAAATAATAATAACATGGCGGTAGGTATGTACTTATACCTATATTTCCAAAATTTATTAGAGCATACCCAATATACCATAAAGTCAACCTATGGATACAAATATAATAACGATTTGAAATACACGCGTAGGTACGACCTTAACAGACAAATATACAGAGGTTCTCAAAAATATATTACACGCATAGATAGATTGAATATTATGAAATAAAATAAAAATAGGTATAAATATGACATTTTTCTCGTAATAAACGGGATAGCTAGATTTATGGGATTTCTGATGATACGCTAGATAAATTCCTTGTAACTAATCTAAGTGGTACGCCACGATGTGTCCAATGAAGCACACTCGTGTATCAGTGTTGCCAGGTCTAGCGATTTATCCCGAATCTGGGGATTTTCACAGTATGGCAGGGTAAAGGGTTATTGTTTTGCATTGATAACCAAGAACTTGATGTATGGTTTTCAGAAACAGGCGCCTTTGAAGTGAAAAAGATAAGCAATATAGAAAGGCGGATCTGCGCCAAAACTAGGGTGGGGTGGTATAATGGTCAACGGAAACATTATGTAGTTATATTTTTCTAGGGGGGGGGGGGTAATTACTGCGTTACCCTCCTTCATATCCGCGCTTGGCAATATAGATAAACGCACAGTTCTTCTTTCAAGAGACATGTCTGTTTCTGAAAACAATGATGTTCTAAATTTAAAGCCTTAGGCGTTTGGCATATACCCAATGCGAAAGTGTTTAGCCCAAACGAATTGTCTTTTTAGTGTAGATAAACCGACCCATTTAAGAATTTTATTAAAAATGATGAACAACTTAGAAAATAGGGCTCAACAAAATCAAAAACAAGAAAATAACTGAAATGGAAATGGGTTGGCAGTCCATCGCTTTTGACAGATTTATGTGAACCGAACCGAACCGAACCGAACCGAAGGTGTCACTCTATAGGGGATTTAATTTTAAAAATTTAAGTTCACCGCCGCTATGCCGCCCCCTAATGTAGAAGCAACACACCCGCCCTTCCATAAAATAGATCTCTTGATGTTATTTATCACTGCCAAATATGGTTCAGTAATATTTAATAGTTCAGAAAATATTTGGGTGGACTCGGACTTTTGGAACCCTCTGTAAATATTTGTTCAAAAAAAGTCCGTTATTAATTACCTCGTATAAATTACTCTAATTTAAAAGGTTAACACATCCTATGCGACAATTTTAATAGCATGTTTGTTCTCTTTAACTTTTTAAACTAAATACCTAGGAAGGTATTAACTTAAATTAAGTAAGTTGATTGTAATCATTGAGCAGGCGTGGATCTGGGGGAAGGAAATTCCCCCCACATCCCAAAAAAATTTTTTTTTGACACACCGAATACATCTTCTAGTCAGAATCTAGGATAATTTGCCTCCTCCGATTCGCCGTGGCCGATTCGCAGCCCTGCCAGGCCAACTCGACGTCGACTCGTTTGCCACCGGGCTAACTCGCAGCCAACCCGGTTAGCCGCCGTAGTTTTTGTTTTCAATTTTATTTATTTATGGTATTTTTTAAAATCTTGCGACAGAGCTTTTTCAACTACTTTCTGATGAGCTACAAATTTTATATTTGATATGCGTATAGTGTTCCGGTGACAATCCAATTTAATATTTCTTAACACAAAAAATCAAAATGGCAAATTCAAATTAGCGGTGTTTGTCTTTATAAACCGATTTGTCTCAGATTTGAAACAATATATGGTAGGGCTACTAAAATGTATTATTTTTTGACAAACTTAAAAAAATCAAAATGGCGTTTTCAAAATTATCGTGGAAATTTATTAACCGGGTGTTTATTTATTTATTTATAACATAATGCCGGTTTTCCACCAAACGGACAAAACAAAAACAAAACATAAACTCCTGTCGAATAAAACAAAACTGAAACTTTTGGCCAACTTTTTCAAGACTGGTGTGTTTTGCGACAGTTTTGTTTTTCGAGTCCGGTTTGGAAGCGGTAAAGACGGTTTTCCACCAAATGGACAGTTGAGTTTGTGTTTTCTAGTTTCCGAAAAACAAAAACAAATGGAAGACAAACCCAAAACTCTTGTTTCCATCAAGCGGACTAGGTTTTGTTTGAGTTTTGTTTTTGTTTTCGGTCTTTTTCCACTGGTAGTCGCTTTGGGTCCCACAAATTTCTATGTTCCCTAAAGGCATCAATCAAGGTCCCACTAATTTCTTCAGTGGTCCACTGTTTTTTTGGAAGGGTACCACTTTCAGACATGATCTGGAAGGCTCCGTTACAAAACAGCGCTGTACAAACTGACACGGAACAAAATAGCGTCGACAAACTAGCCCTGCGACAAAACAGCGTTACGACAAATCAGCGCTGCGACAAATTAGCTCGGAACAAAATAGCGCGGAATAAAATAGCGTCGGTACAAAATAGCGCTGGTACAAAATAGCGCTGGTAGAAAATAGCGCTGGTACAAAATAGCGCCGGTACAAAATAGCGCCGATACAAAATAGCGCCGGTACAAAATAGCGCGGAACAAAATAGTGCTTTTTGTAGGGGCGCTGTTTTGTATAAATACTTTTTATCGAAATCCGCTTTATCGAATATTTGGTTTGATTCAGTTTTGGCATATATACTTCGACCAAGGAGATTCTTCTAACATATTTTTTCAAAAAACAATTTCCTGACTCCCGGGATGAATCCGAACCGAACCGAACCAAACCGAACCGAACTGAATTGAATTGACCAGCATATCGGTTCGGTTCGGATTCACACCCTCTAGGATCCCGGGTAAGAAGTCAGAAAAGATTTTTTTTTGAAAAAATATGCTGGTATAGCTAAAATAGCGTATTGTCAAAATACCATAATAGCGCATTTTGGTTCGGTTTGGATTGGTTTGAATCTTATTCGATATTTTGTATTTTAGATATTTTGCTATGCGATATTGTTTTGATATATTGCAGTTTCGACATTTTAATTCGATATTTTTTGTTTCCGATATTAGGAAACTTATAACCAGCCAGGTTAGCTAGGTTTAACTCTTTTTTAAAAAAATTTGCGCTATTTTGTATCGGCGCTATTTTGTACCGGCGCTATTTTGTACCGGCGCTATTTTGTACCGGCGCTATTTTGTACCCGGCGCTATTTTGTACCGGCGCTATTTTGTCCCGCGACATTTTCTCTCACGCCATTTTGTTCCGCGCTATTTTGTATAGCGCTGTTTTGTACCGGAGCCGATCTGGTATTTCTGGAAAAAACAATTTACTTGTAGGTATATATTTAATAAATTTATTGAGCGTTTGTGTAGTGGTAGCCAGACTAGCACAACGAAATAAAAGTAGAACATAAAAAAACTCAACACGACCCTTTCCATTAAACAGACGCGAGTTTCAAATCTCGTCGAAACTAGTCAAAACCTTTTGATGTTACCGCTTCCAAATATTTTAACATTATGGAAAATCTAAATGAAATAGCATGTAGAATAGTTATTTTCCTAACAAGTGTGGAAAGTGATACTTTCCCGCACGCGACTGCAGTTGACCCGAACGACGCGGAGCGGAGTTCGGGCAAGCAGTCGAGGGTGGGAAAGACACTTTCTGCATGAGTTAGGAACATTATTTTTTCTTCGACCGATGTTACAATACCACAAATTTACTTTTGAAAAAATATTTTATTTGAACATAAATAAAATACTAATTATTATTATTGGTAATAGTGATATTGAAAACACAATTTGTTGCAGTTTGAAGATTATTTAGAATTGCCGGTGTAGTGGAGTTCGATGGTGGTAATTCTCGCATCTGGTGGCCGCTTGTAGAATCGAAAGTGCGCAAAGATGGCGTCTGGGTCTGCAGGACTCTTCCAGTGGGCGTTGACGGCAGCAGTTGCAGGTCACTTACAGTTGACGATGACGGTGCTGGCAACGATTGCAGGTCATAGGTAGATGAAAGAATCTTACTCGAGATGTTCTCTTTCTGTTTCTCGGAATCTTCCAAATACCCCTCAGCGACAGCAGTGGACTTCCACCCACCAAGGCGTTTTATGTTTGTTATGCCTTCACCTGAATCTGCTAGGAATGTTGCTGAAGAACGTCTGAAGCTATGGCCGGTATAACGTTCTGGGTTAGGTAGGCGCAAATATGCAGCGATCTCTGATGGCATCTTTCCAAAAGTGTTCACTCCTACACACTGATTGGAACATTTTCCTTTTTTATAATAAATGAAAAACCGGCGGTGCGGAGTAGTAGGAGGTCTCAAATTTGCGTACTTTCTATACAGCATCAAAAAAGATCCATTATTTATTTCTTCGGATAAAACGAAGGATCTTGAGGAATGATTTTTAGTGTCGGAGATCTTAACAACGATCAGACTTTCTTTATCCTGTATGTCATCCAGAGTGATATTTAAAAGCTCCGCCCTGCGGAGAGCACCAGCCAAAGCAAAAATGGTACTCACTTTAATCATCAAATAAATCTCATCAGGAGCTAACATAAACCGCGATATATCATCTTTGGTGAAAACTTGCGCCTTCTGTGCTCGAAAACCAACATTTTTTTTGTTTAAGAAACGATGTTAGCTTGTGGAATCTGCTTATGTCCAGATTTTGCTTAATTTTAACCAAGCTTTTCACCATGGAATAGCGTGACCATAAGGTATTCGATTTCAAGACCTTGCTCAGGTCTAGGAAGTATGCCAAGAAGACTTCTTCTTTGTAGATTCTCACCCCTTTCTCCTTACACCATGTCACGAAATGATTGTACTGTTTTTCGTACCTTTGTCTCGATTTGGCAGGTAGCAGCTCACCATTCACATCTTCAGCAGCCTGCAAAATGCACTCTGGAAGTTCATCTTCGGAACAGTCCATTGAAAAATCCATTTTATTCAAAATAAAAGGCAGTTCTGTCACTTCAGAGACGCTCTTTGACTAGCTTTGACGTTTGAGTAACAATAACATAACTTGGTTGCCATAGCAAACTGGACCAAGCACCTGTCACAGCTTGGCTTGATAGTTGTTGTATGACATGACTATACGGGGGGTATGCAGAAATATTTAAAAAAATCCATTATTCTGTTTTTTTTTTAATTGAATAAAAAACTTGAAATGAGCTATAATTCATCAGATTGCCTATCTGCTAAATTCCCTACACTGTACCAAGTCGATAGTTACGACTTTTGAGGTATAAACCTATAGAATAACTCCAAAATTGGCATAGTTTTACTTTCCCGCACTAGTGCGGGAAAGTGATTTTCCCGCACTAGGGCGGGAAAGTGATGCTTTCAAAACTAAAATGCGTGCGGGAAAGTGGGTATATATGCACGGTCGTAGAAAAAACATATTTTTGTCATATTTTATATACAACAAGTGGCTCAAATTATGAATAATAGAAATACAGGAATAATTATGACATGTATACTAATGGCCTATGGAATAGTGGGATAACTGGGATGCGTCAGATGCGGTGAATTTGAGATATGTTAGAGCCTAAACCACAGCCTACCTCAACGTTAGGCTGTGCCTAAACCGTCCTAATACTTTCAAGAAAAATTGGGTGGTTTTTTCGAGTAATACTTATTTTAATGCTAGAATATAGGAAATGTCGAATGTGGAAACGTGGGGACAAAAGTAGTCTACTCACCTCTTTCCGGGGGTTCCACCAAAAAATGTTTGCATCAGAAAGAAAGCCTGTGAACAAACTTAATTGACAGAACTTTAAATATTAGCATTTTATGTCTATAAGGCGATAGAAGTTGTAGCAAAATCCATAAGAGTATAGCTTAATAACGAAACCGATGCCCCCCTCCCCCAATTTTTTTAAGTAAGTTTCATGATGGCTCAGGCTCTAACATATCTCAAATTCACCTCATCTGACGCATCCTAGTAAACACACTAAAAGCGAGACAGTTAGTACACCTATCATTTGTTTAATTTAAAAAATGTTTGATTCACCCTGTAAGTTTACTACATAAACCATTAGCTATGTATGTAAATATTACTTTATAACGACTCTTATTGAAGCAAATAATTTATTGTGACTATGCATTTTTAATTTCATCCCTTTAGGTATATTTAACAAATCCCAGTTATTATTCCTGTATTTATATTATTCATATTTTGAGCCACTCTGTAGATATGTGACGAAAACTAAAAAAAAAATATAAACATACTTAAAAAGATTTTTTATAAAATTAATATTGGTTTTTTATTTCTATTTGACGAGAAGTTGTAGCAAAAAAACTACAAACATTCACATTTTTCTATATTACAGTGGCGCGGATTTAAATTATAGCTCGAAAATGAAACCGATGACCCCCAATTTCTTTGAGATAAGTATTTGGACGGCTTGGCATATACATAATAGCAAACACGTCATGCGTTGAATTCAATTTTTTTTTTAAATACCCTGTAAGCTTATCACATAATCTATTATACAAACATCACTCTGGAATAGTTAAAACGACTCACATGAAAGCAAGTGAAGTTAATTTTGACCATGCATTTTTAGTTTCCTTTATTTATATTTAATAAATCTCAGGTATTTTTCCTGTATTTTTTTTCAATTATTTTGAGCCACTCTGTAGGAATATGACGCAAACTATATGTCAAAAAGTTATAAAATTCCTAAAAGGACTCTTTTATCAATAAAATAAGGCTAACATTAGTTTCTTACTTTTATTTGGCGATAAGTTATTACAAAGAAACTACAAAAGGTCATATTTGCAATATTTCAGTGGCGCGCATTTGAATAAGTATAGCTCAAAAACGAATCCTACGATCCCCCCAATTTTTTTTAGTCAAAATATCAGGAAGGTTTGGCCTTCAACATATCTCAAATTTAGCTCATCTGACGCCTCCCGGTAAACAATGTATTTAGTGCCTCCTCCTTTGACAATTTTTTATGTTTAATTTTTAAAAAGATCGAATGATCGGAAAAATTTAAGCTACTTTCGTATAAAACTTTTTTTAACTATACTCGTAAACTAAGGCAAACTAACAAGAAGAAGTTCACTTTGACATGTAGTTTTTTACGATTATATAAACTTAACTTTATTTTATTTATTAATATTTATAAATAAATTATTATAGGAATGAAAACTTACTCGCTTTATAATTTTGCAACCGTCCACATTGTTTTTAAATCGCACGTTTTTCACAAAATTTAAAACTTAAAAGTCACACCTTATAATTGGTCACCTGTATTATACACTTTTTATAAACAATTAAAAACAATCATTACTTTTTTTTAAAAGCGCACGTTACAAAATCAAATCTCGTTCTTAATTTAACACCATTTCGCGGAGAGTTATTTCACTAGCGAGCGAACAACAGCGGCAAATAAATTGTTATAAACAATATAAAGTTCAGTCCGTTGCGTTGGTTGTTCGCTTTGGTTGGGTGGTTGGTTAGTTGGTTGGTATAGGTAGGACATTTAACTTTAGAAGCGGCAAATGTGTAGACGGTGATTTTGTTATTTCTGTTACTTTCTAGATATATGCTTGATATACAGGGTCATCTAAATTAAATGTCCGTCATTAGTAACATAGTTATTTTTAAAGATATGACTTTTATAACTTTTTAAAAGGTTGATAATTTACTAATTTAGAATTTTCACATTCTTTAAAATGGCAGAAATACTCTACCAATTCATGGGCAGCTGAGATCACACTTTAACATTATTTGCCCCTTTGCTTGAATTGGTTTTAATACAGGGGTTTTACCCTGCAAAAGGTCCGGTAGTTGAATTTTAAATATGTTATATAGGTCAGTAGGGTGGTTAAACCATGAGTTTTCGTCATCCCCTCCCCTGTAATTTATTTTACCATATAGTCCATAGATCATTAAAATTCTACTGTACTTCCAGACATGCTACAAAGCTGAAATTTGTCAGACTGATATATGATGACCAAACCCCTGGAAAAAAAAATCCTCAAAAATTCTAATTTACTCCCCTCCCCTATACATGTAAAGTTAGGTAAAGGTAACATTGCGCCCAGTTCCAGAAATGCTAGAGAGCTGAGCTTTGGCAGACTGATAGGAACTATGATAAATTAATTAAAACACCCCAAAATAATAATTTACTTCCCTCCCCTATAAATGTAAAGTTATGTAAAAGTAACATTGCCCACTTCCAGACACGCTAGAGAGCTGAGCTCTGGAAGGCCGATAGTAACTATGTAAAGCTATAGAAAAAAATTAAAACACCCCAAAGTTCTAATTTACTTCTCCCTCCTATAAATGTAAAGTTATGTAAAAGTAACACTGCCCATTTCCAGAAACGCTAGAGAGCTGAGCTTTTTAAGACTGAAAGACACTATGATAAAACTATAGGAAAAAATTTTAAAACACCAAAATTTTAATTTACTTCCCTCTCCTATAAATGTAAATTTATATAAAAGTAACATTGCCCACTTCCAGAAACGCTAGAGAGCTGAGCTTTGGAAGGCTGATAGAAACTATGATAAAACCATTGAAAAAAATTTAAAAACTCTCCTCCCCTATAAATGTAAAGTTATGTAAAAGTAGCATTACCCACTTCCAGAAACGCTAGAGAGCTGAGCATTGGAAAACTATAGAAACTATGATATAACTATAGAAAAAAATTTAACACGAACATTTTAATTTATGTCCCTCCCCTATATACATGTCGTAAAGTTATGTAAAAGTAACATTGTTCACTTTCAGAAACGTTAGAGAGTTGAGCTTTGGAAGGCTGATAGGAACTATGATAAAACCATGGGAAAAAATTTTAAAAACTCAAAATTTTAAGTAAGGCATTGCAAAAGTTTTGAACAATAATCCGCATATTTTACTACTTTAAAAATTAAATATTATCCAATTCCTTTAAAAAAGAAGTGAAATCATAACAAAAACACTTCGTGTAAAAAAAGCCAAGAACGCGCGAAAATGGCATTGCGTAAAAAGAATTGAGATAAAAGTAAAGCCAAGTTCTCCAATACAAATTTCAAAATAAAAGGTTCTTACTAGTTTGGAAATGTTTTTCTAAACTTGGCTATTACGGCTGTAAATGACTCTTAAGCACAGTGCTAAATTGAACATAAAGAAGTTTGGCTCTAATAGCAAAGTTTAAAAAAACATTTCCAAACCAATAAGAACCTTTCATTTTGAAATTTGTATTGGAGAACTTCAGAGCTGTCACAAGTACATTATGAAAGTACTTCAAGTACAAGTACCAAGTACATTAAGATTTGTAAAAGTACTTGAAGTACTAAGTACATTTTCTTTTTCAAATGTACTTCAAGTACCAAGTACATTATAAAAGTACTTCAAGTATCTACTTTAAATATGTGAAAAAATAAGAAAAATAACAAAAGTACTTCAAGTATCTACTTTAAATATGTCAACAAAATAAGAAAAATGCCAAAAATATTAAAAAAAAATGTCAAAAATGTTAAAAAATATCAAATATCTAAAAAATGTCATGCAAAAACTGTAAAAATGTAAAAATATTTCAAAGATGTTATATACCTAAATTGTATTTATTTATTTTTTATGAACTCATCATTTTACATACAAATGCCATAGAAAGGTAATGGAAAGAAATAATTTTATTACACAAAACGCTGCAAAATTGACCCAGTCGCATCAAAATGTTTTTAACGTTTTATAGTTTTGCAATAGGGGTGTCACAGTTACCCCAAACTCCGGGGTAAATGGGACCTACCCCAAAAGACAAAAATTTTAAAATATATTATGTTTTTCTGTCTTAAATTGCATACGGTTGTTCCAAATAGTTCACATTTGTGTAAATCCAAATATATTTGATTTTGTAATAAGAATTTAAAAAAAACTTTTGTAAAACCGGGATGCACGTACCCTACTAGCTTGCCTTATTTCTTTTTTGGTGGAGCACTTGGGCCACTGTTCTTACAGTCAATAATTTCTAAATCACTCATAGAAAGTACTATTTATATAATAGCCCACAAAACTGCTTAAAAACTTGTTTAAATCAATATAAATAAAAAAGCATAACAAATGTAAATATTCAAGGAATTTTTTGAGGTGTATCTAGTCAGACTAAATAAATTTTCGGGTTCTTTCAACCAACCTCCATTAAACGTAGAAATTACGTTTGCTGCGAGGCGAGTAGGTGGGGCTCTGGAACGACATAGCGAGTAATGAAATAGCGACTATCAAAATAGCGATGTAATGAAACAGCGACTATCAGAATAGCGATGTATCAAAATAGCGTTTGTAACAAAACAGCGACATATCAAAATAGCGATGTATCAAAATAGCGATGTATCAAAATAGCGACAATCAAAATAGCGACAATTAAAATAGCGATGATCAAAATACCGAATCAAACCAAACCGAATCGATTCAAACCAATCCAAACCGAACCGAACCGAAATGCGCTATTATATCAAAATAGCGACGATTAAAATAGCGATGTATCAAAATACCGAATCAAACCGAACCGAATCGATTCAAACCAATCCAAACCGAATCGAATGAACCGAAATGCGCTATTATATCCTAGCGGTATTTTGACTATACCATCTTTTCTTTCTAACAAATTTTTTCAAAAAAAAAACTTCCCTGACTTCTTTTCCAGGATCCTAGTGGGTGTGAATCCGAACCGAACTGAACCAAACTGAACCGAATTCGGTTCAATTTGGTTCGGTTCGGATTCACACTTTCTAGGATCCCGGAAAAAAGTCTGGAGAGTTTTTTTTAATTTAAATATGCTGGTTCGGTTCGGTTATGATTCAGGGAAGTTTTTTTTTGAAAAAATTTGTTAGAAAGAAACCCCTTTGTCGAACTATATGCCAAAACCGAACCAAAATATCGCTATTTTGTTACATCGCTATTTTGATAGTCGCTTTTTTGTTACATCGCTATTTTGTTACAATCGCTATTTTGTTACATCGCCATTTTGTTACATCGCTATTTTGATAGTCACCCTTTCATTACATCGCTATTTTGACTGTCGCTATTTCGATACTGCTATTTTAATACTCGCTATTTTGTACATCGCTATTTCGTTCCAGAGCCAGTAGGTGGATCCTGAAAAATCGAGCTGCAAGTGCAATATACCTGCACTACCGGCACCCCTCAATAGATGGCATGACTGCTGTTGTAGTTTCAAACACTGAATTTGAATTTCACGTTCCACGAAATAATGAAGGTATTAAGACGTACCTATCAAGGTTGCTAAAATACCGGACTTCTCTGCCAAGTTGATAAAAATACCAGACAGGTAATAACCCTGAGGTTACCACTTGTCTTAGGCGCATTCCCCCCACTTGGTTCATCCGATCATAAACTTATAATAACAAAGTGCGAAATGCTCATACCACCAAGCCAACAATCACTTCCTCGTAAAATGTGGCACTATAAATCGGCAAAATGACCTTAAACAGTTTTACCTGGATTTTCCATAGCAAGAGGTTTGCTTTAAAACAGCTGATCCCACTATTTGCTGTAATGAAATAACAAAAGTAATCTTATCTGGAATGGATGCATATATCCCACATACAATAAAACGCAGAGCAAATGCAAAACCTTGGTTCAACAGCCAGTGTCAAACGGCTGTACAGAAAAAACACAGAGCATATAACCTCTGGAAACAACAAACCGCTCAAAACCACACAGAATTTATAAAAGCCAGAAATAGTTGCAAAATTACTATTGACGCCGCCAAAGAAACATACAATCAAAGAATAAAAAACAGGTTGCTGAAGCTGTTGGATCAAACTTCACCAAGTCATCCATACCACCACTTACAGATAAAAATACTCACTTAGCCACAACATCAGAGGAAAAAGCCGATATGCTAGCCAAAATCTTTTCCTACAACACAAACCTAACAGTGCCAAATGGAAAAACTCCACCGTTCTTCGAAAGGGTTTCCCACAGTATGCCAGAGGTACCCTTTTGTCACAGAGAAATACGAAAATCCCTTAAAAAGTTGGATACAAACAAAGCAATGGGTCCAGATGGCATTCCCGCGATAGTACTCAAAAATTGTGCTAAACTCACCCCAACTTTCGCTAAATTATTCAATTTATCTTACAGGCAAGGAGTATATCCATCATCATGGAAGTCTGCAGCAGTACAACCTATTCCAAAGGAAAAAAGACAGATCCGTTAAACTATAGACCAATTGCTCTACTTCCGGTGATATCAAAAGTAATGGAAAGAGTTGTGAACAATCACCTAACCAAGTACTTGGAAAAGTACAAAATTATCAACGACAAGCAATACGGATTTCGAAAATATAGGTCAACTGGCGATTTACTTACATACCTCACTCACTTATGGCAAAAAGCGATTGAGTTACGGGGCGAAACAAGAACAATTGCCTTAGATATATCTAAAGCATTCGATAAAGTCTGGCATGAAAATCAGCTCAAAGCAATGGGATTGTCGCCGAAACTTTGCTCTTGGTTTGAAAGTTACCTTAAGGATAGATCCATTTATGTTGCACTGGATGGCCGGAACTCCAACTCTCACCAAATAAATGCTGGTGTGCCACAGGGAGCAATCCTTTCGCCAACACTTTTTCTTTACATAAATGACCTCATAGATAAAACAGTAAATCCACTTTATTGCTTTGCAGCATACCACCCACTCAGTGTCTATCCGCACGTGAATTCCATCATCTTAGACTCAAATATCGCAGATAAATAACGACCTGGAGATAATAGAGGACTGGGGCAACAAAAACCTTGTACAGTTCAACGCGCAGAAAACCCAAGCAGCCCTGTTTTCAAAAATGACCAGCACCGGTGAGCCAAACATCATGCTATCTGGAAGTGCTGTCACATTACAGAGCCAGTTGAACATCTTAGGAGTCACTGCAGAGACCAACATGTCTTGGCACAGTCACGTGGCAGATATAGCTAAAAGCACAGCCTACCTAACAACTAAAAGGGAGTCCCAAAAGCTTGGGGTGCTATTTCATACAAGACATCTGTATACACCAAGCCAACTGCTGACACTCTACAAAGCCCAGATTCGACCAACATAACTTAATGCTTTTGAACACCGTGCAAAAACGAGCTATCAAGCTGATCACTGACCCCGCACTTACCCGTAGCTTGGATAGTCTCGAACATCGAAGAACTGTGGGCGATCTATCTCTCTTCTACAGGTATTATCACGGAAAATGCTCTGAAGAGTTGGCACGTATGATCCCCCCGGGAGTAGCACCTACTAGGCCAACACGTCAAACAGACGGTAACCATCAATTTACTGTCAAAATAGAGGCACCAAGAACCTCATTATATCAGAATTCATATCTCTGGAGAACAGCATCGCTGTGGAATAAACTCCCTGCGACAGTTTTCCCTGCAGGTTACAACCTGAACCGTTTCAAAACCAACACACACCAACATTTCCGCGCACTGGCCGCTTCTCGAGCGTGATAGGGATCTCCTTGCGAGTGAGCTTAACCGTAAAAAAAACATAGCACAAAAATCACATCAACGTTAAATTAACGTGAACAAAAATAAAAAAGTTTTATATATATTATTTATTTTGTTAAATCTACATGCTTAAAGATAACTTAAAAACAAGGAGAAATCAAGCTATAAAAATGTACTTTTTGCTGAAGTTTCTGGTGCTGTGTATATAACGTGTTTTTTACCCTCCTTATTTTTATGTATCAAATTCACACTTGAAACGTCCTCCACAACATGTTCTAAAACGCCACTAGATTAAGACTTCTCAAACCTACTAACTTTCTGCGTCTTCTTTGGTCACGTTTATTTAATAACATTTTTTTAACTTAAAAGAGACGCGAAAGGAAGTTATAAAACTTTACTAGTTTAAGATTACAACACAATTTTAAAGATGGCGCTCAAGGCAAGACAAAATATCTATATCTATCTATATACATGTTTCTTTTTTAAAGCTAAACAAGATTTTTTAAAAGTAAACACTTTCACAGAATATTAATGGGTCTTTATCAGGTTAATAACAGCTGCGTCGTGATCGTGGATCAGGAATCAGTTCCTTACAGGTTTTTGGAGTTTAGAGGCCAAAGCAATGCCTCATAGATTTCGTAAAATCTCAAAAATATTCGGTAGAAAAGCAATGCAAGTCGCGTTTTGAAATTCGTGTAGAAAAGGCGTGAATCTAATGTGATTTTAACGTTGATAAAAATCACGCGAAACTAACGTTTTTTCTGTTTTAATTTGATAATGGCGTTATTAAAACGCAGTTTTTAACAACGTTATTTTTTAAAACACTAATGAATGACCTATTAAGCTTGTTTTGCATATATGAATTAAACGTTTTATTCTAGCAGCTTTTAAAATCAACGATTTTTTTTTCTCACGCCTTTTTTACGTGTTAAACACGTGATTGTGCTATGTGGGTTAAAAGGTTACCACTTGTCTTAGGCGCATTAAGAGATTACCACTTGTCTTAGGCATATTAGTTATATCTTACCTATATCTACATTATATTTCAAGAATATTTTAATGTAGTTGAAGTACTTCGAATGTACTTGAAGTAGTTTGAATGTACTTGAAGTACTTTGAATGTACTTGAAGTACTTTGAATGTACTTGAAGTACTTTGAATGTACTTGAAGTACTTTGAATGTACTTTAAATACTTTAATTGACGAAATCAAGTACATTGTTCAAAGTACTTCAAGTACCAAGTACAATTACCAGATTATAGATGTACTTCAAGTACAGTACTTGTAAGTACTTGAAGTACAATTTCAAGTACTGTACTTGAAGTACCTGACAGCTCTGGAGAACTTAGCTTTACTTTTATCTCAATTCTTTTTACTAAATGCCATTTTCGCGTACTTGCTTTTTTTTACATGAAATGTTTTTGTTATGATCTCAAATATTTGTAGATACTTCACACAATCATTCTCTAGTCTTTAATATAGTAAATACTCTGTTTTATTTTGGTGACGTCCATAAATTTTTAATGTAGTTTTTATTTGTTTCTAATTAAATGTTCTCTGTTTTATTTTTTTTGTTTTTTAACTGATCATTCACATTGCTTGATTATTTAGGTTGTGTAATTTTTATGGTCTTCCTGCTTTGTAATAGGGTTCTTTCCTGTTAAGCAGTGTAATAATAAATAAATAAATAATTTACTGACTCTGCCAAAAACTGAAACAAATCATCGTACCTATTATTAAATCTTTATTAACCGAAAAATCACATTACAGCACATAATCCAAAAATGTAAAGAAACTTCATTGCAGCCATTAGGATATGTTACTAATCTTCCAAAGGGAATTAAATCAATTCTATCATCTAATTTAAAGACAGGAGTTTTTCTATAGTAAAGTGCTAAAACCAAAAGTATGAAACTGCCAACGATCTGAAGCGCATAAGCATATGCGGTGCTTTCAATGAGAGTATTTTTCTGATTTTCTTCAGTTTTTAATTCATCTTGTATCTTTACAATCTTTCTCTCAATCTTCATATACTTGGCAAAATCATCCATCATGTTATATTGAGACTGTTCTTTCTTAAGAGCTTTTCGTTCTTGTTTGAGGCTTATTTCTTTGGATGAAGTTCTGTTTTTCCACCTAAAAATCTGCAATAAAAGATAATTTTTTTTTAGTAGGGTAAAAAAGCCAGTTTTCTGTACTGGTTTAGAGTCCTTTTTAACTAATTTCAAAGAAAATAAGAAAACTAAAGAAAACCTTTATTAATTCATCATTTTCAACTTTACGTAATGGTGCATAGGATATGTCTCCTTAAATGAAATTCATGTTACCTACCCGCGTGCGGCAAAGTAATTACTTTACCGCACGCGCACCCCTTAGAAACCTTAGCAACGCATCAATAAGACAGCTTCAACATTTGTTTACATTTCAATTCCATCTAATTTAACATGTTTATTTATAAATTACATTCAATTTTTTGAAAAAGAAAGGTACTCATAGGTAAAATTTTGTACCTAACACATGCGGAAAGTGTCTTTACCACCCTTGACGGCTTGACTGAACTCCTCTCCGCGTCGTTCGACCAACTACCGTCGCGTGCGGTAAAGTATGACTTTCCGCACTGGTTAGGTAAATAACTATTACAGCTGTGGGACACAAGAGAGAGTATCACTTTACAGCCAGGTGTATGAAAACCAGTCCAGAAGTGTCTAGAGATTTGTTCAGGGTGTCTCTTAACCAGTAAAATTGACTTTTTGACTTAAAAACAATAATAGCCTTAAATGTTTTTTTATCACATTTCATTTTCTACACTTCAAAAAAATGCATTTACACCCATAGAATTTGTTTTCTGGCATAAATTAACCATTTTATCGGGTGTCCAATACAAAAAAGCTCTTAAGTGTCCCATAACTGGTTTGTTCACCCTAAATATATTTGTAGGTAGTATATTGACTGCAGTACATTGAAGAAATAATATAATTACATAAAAAAAAACTATAACACAACACTTTACGAGGGGGAAATCACTAATGGCATTACCTCACATTACCCATATAATTAGCATGGCATTACTGGCAATACATGTAGAAATTTTGGGTAAGTGGTTACCCCCTCGCCCCCTTGTGTGTTATTTAATTTAACAATAATATTTTAACAAAACAGGTCTATATAACTTAATATGAACTCCCTGTCCAAACCGAGGGGTGATCAGCTGAACCAAATTTGTACACTGTCACAGGACTTTAATAAATTTTTGGTCCTGTAGTGTCCTGTACAAGTCCTGTATAGTCCTGCCTCTGGGGTCCTGTATAGTCCTGTGGCTGAAAAGGCACCCATAAAAAAATTCGTGAAAAAAAATGTCTCAACTCTGTTTTTTCTTCGAGAGCCGATTTGCCTTTGCCGGCCTTAGTACTTAATCATGCTTAGGGCACCCCTTAGGCGCCAGTACCCTCTGACAACAAGACGCCTTGCAAATAAGCTACGAAATTGGCAGATACTGGATAATGAACCGTTGACACCGCATAAACATGTAGTCTTTGAAATAATAGATGCTACTCCGAAAAACACCGAGATGAAGGGAAAAGTATTTATAAACAATGATAAGTTTCAAAGAGAAATCAAAGAGGAAATAAAAAGAACAAGAGAAAACGAAATGACGGCAGAGAATTGGCTCCAGAAAAAACTCAATCAGTTATACTCTGTGGAAAAAGAGACCGAAAAGATGTAAAGTTCAATTTAAATGGAACTGAAATTGGTCCTAAAAAGGCAATTAGATATTTAGGGATAATGATTGGAGAGAATATGTCATTTGGAGAGCATGTTAAAAGAATAATACAAAAAGCATCAGAAAAAACCACCAATATCAATATATTAATGACAAATAAGAAGGGACCATCAACTGCAAAAAGAAAGCTGCTCTATGGTGTAATACAATCCACCTTGCGATATGGTACACCCATTTGGGGAGAAGTGGTAAAAAGAGACAAATACAAAAACATCCTAATTAAAGTGCAAAGGAAAGTGATACTAAGAGTAGCAAATGCCTACCACACTGTATCAAATGAAGCCCTACAGGTCATAGCAGAAACACCGCCTATTGACCTTGTAATAGAAGAAAGATTATTTTTAGAAAGAAATGGCAACACAGAAGAACAGAAAGAGAGAGCTAAAAAGGTTACACTTGAAAAATGGCAAGAAAGGTGGGAAAAACATACCGGAAAAGCTGTTTGGACAAAGAGACTAATACCAAATATAAAATGATGGATGGAATGTAAACATAGATATGTCAATTATCAAATAAAGCAGATTTTAACAAATCATGGGTGCCTTAAAGTATACACAAAACGCATAGGAAAAACAATAAGCGATAGATGTATGTACTGTATGGGCATAGACGACGCAAATCATACACTGATTCATTGCCCAAAGTTTAGAGAAAAACAAAACATTATGCTAGAAGCCTTACATATAGACCAAGGAAACATACTACCAGAACAAATCATAAACGAGATGCTAAAAAACAAAGATAATTGGAAGGAAGGTGACCAATTTACCAAAGAAATAATGGATAATAAAAGTAATGAACATGAACAAACAATAATACTAGAGTAAAATAGAAATTGTTTGATACCAAACGGCTTGATAGTATTGAAGTATTGCTAGAACTCTCCAAAAGAAGTTTTAGTCAGTAATGAGAGTAAAGGAGCACAACAAAATAAAGTAACAAAGAGAAATTAGATGATATACACGAACTCCTAATCACCAGAGCGGAAGGGAGATGTAGTGACTACACAGAAAGACTGCTGTGCCACCTGGTTCTGGGGGCACATGCATTTCAGAGGGACCACTTGTTTTTAGTGCTTGCACTGACTACTCCCTTAACAAAAAAAAAAAGAAAGTTCCCTCAGGGTCATGTATAGTCCTGTGGAAGTCCTGTATAGTCCTGTAGGGTCCTGTGGAAGTCCTCTAGAGTCCTATGGGGTCCTGTGAAGTCCTGTGGGGTCCTGTAGAAAAATTTGTACACCTACTGTGGGCAGCTGATCACCCCTCAGTCCAAACTAATGAATAAAGTTTTATTAATTGAAAATTTATTCTGTTAATTTAAGTTTGATGGGCTAAAATCACACACAAACATTGGGATAAAAAAAATTATGTTGGCAAACTGTAGAAAACTTTTAGTTTTGATTTTAATTAGTTTTAGAAGAGAAAAGGGAAAAATATAGTGATTTTTTGCAAGAAGACAATGTTAGAGTAAAATTAAAATGTTAGTTTTTGAGGACAGAAAAAGCTACAAAAAACACAAAGAACAAAATGTTTTCACTAGAAACCTGCCTCTAAAACAATAATTTTAAAAAAATTTCAGGCAGTGTTATTACTATTATCATAAACTATACTTGTTTCTGCTATTATTATTATGGTTTTTGTAATGGAAACTAAATTATGACTGTATTATTCAATTACTATAAAAGCTTTTACTTCCAGGGAGAAGACTATTTTGGTGTTTTTCATATGACAGTTGTTGCAGGCCGAGCAAGCAGCAACAGCATCTGCTGCATCTAAATGCTTTACAAGATTGAAGAGGAAAGGCAGTGGTGTATTATTCATTTCTTGGATTATATTTTCCTCTACTGAGACAAAAAGCTATGTCTAAGGAGTGACAATGTTTACTGTTCTTGCATGGGCGCACCCAGGGGCCTCTTGGGGGTGGGCACTTTTTCCCTTAGGAAATAATTACTATACAATCTAACTTACATACCTGTTTAGTTATGTTGGCTGAATTGGCAGTTAGAAAACTTAACGCTGAGACTATAAAAAGCAAGGCATTCATTATTATAAATATAAAAAACACAAAAATTTAAATAAAAAATGTTAGGTTACAAGAAAATGGGCTTTTTATAAAATTTGGCAACCGTAAAAGCTTTCGACAAAATCACATATCTGTCAGTCGATACCCACTGAACAAAGGCCACAAGGGGGTTTGTTTACTGCTGAATCAGGGCTATCAAAATGGACGGGCCACGATCCTCCACTCTGGTGACGTCACATCCGGGGCTGATTTTTTTTTGATGGTCACGTTACGACACAGCTGATTGTCTTTAAAATTTTGAAGTTGGAATGACGGTTCATTGATATTTGATTTTTTTTTAAATAAAGCCGTTTTTGAGATAGTTTTTACTTTATTCTGGCAGAACAATTTTTTTTAAATGTGTAGTAAGCCTTAATTTTTCATAGCCGCTTCATTAGCTCACACAAAAATTAAGTTTAAAGCAGAAGCGAATGTGACAATCACATATGACAAAGTCAAATATAACAGTTGGCATGTGGTACCAAAGCCAACACAAAAATAGAGGCCACGACCCTGAAAAAATCAGCTGTTCTCCCGGGGCTGAATTTTACATTGGCTCTTATGGGAGGTCAGACGTTTTTTTATGATATTTTCAAAATGGCACTACAGATTTCCGCAAAACTTCACTGAAATATTCTCAGACACCATCCCGATATTCTACCAAAGGTTTGTAAGGAAGCAACATGATTAAAAGGTTAAAATCTTCAAGATTTAGCATTCCTTATTTTGAATTTAAATTACCCGCCATGTACCACATGCCAACTGTTATATTTGACATGTATTTGACTTTGTCATATGTGATTGTCACATTCGCTTCTGCTTTAAACTTAATTTTTGTGTGAGCTATTGAAGCGGCTATGAAAAATTAGGGCTTACTATACATTTAAAAAAATTGTTCTGCCAGAATAAAGTAAAAACAATCTCAAAAACGGCTTTATTTAAAAAAAATCAAATATCCATGAACCGTCATTCCAACTTCAATATTTTAAAGACAATCAGCTGTGTCGTAACGTGACCATCAAAAAAAAAATCAGCCCCGGATGTGACGTCAACAAAGTGGAGGATCGTGGCCCGTCCATTTTGATAGCCCTGGTGGTACATGGCGGGTAATTTGAATTCAAAATAAGGAATGCTAAGTCTTGAAGATTTTAACCTTTTAATCATGTTGCTTCCTTACAAACCTTTGGTGGAATATTGGGATGGTGTCTGAGAATATTTACTGAAATTTTGCGGAAATCTGTAGTGCCATTTTGAAAATATCATAAAAAAACGTCTGACCTCCCATAAGACCCAATGTAAAATTCAGCCCCGGGAGAACAGCTGATTTTTTCAGGGTCGTGGCCTTTATTTTTGTCTTGGCCTTGGCTGAATTTCTAATGGTGTAAGTTAACGAAGGAGAACGCCAGCACGCAAGCTAGGCATAATCAATCTAACCATCTTTAATAATAACACGCTTGCCAGCCAGTGCGACGTCTTTGCAAGCGGCAATACAAAAATATTGTAAAATATTTTATGTTTTCTGTAAAAAAAAACTAAAACTTGCCTAAAACGTTGCAATACACATATGCTAACAGCTTGAGCGCTAGGACGCTAATTCGGAATTCCCAAATCCGTGACGACTAACGTGCTGGAATGCCACTTGGCCAGCTGACACGATTAGAAATGTAGCTTACATGTTCACAAAACTTACAATCCGGGAACGACGGTATTTAAATTATAATGTGGAAGAAGGACTATATAAGTGTATCCTTGGGGGGTAACAGCAGTGCCTCGCCAAGTTCGCGCTACCATGCCGTAACATCTTTTCTTGAAACATTTCAGCCCATATTTGACCTATCTAAAACTCTACTTCGGAATGAGCTACGAATCTCAAACTTTGCACAGTCGTAGATCTTTATAGAGTTAACAACACCTTTATGTTTCATGGACTTCCATAAAGTAGTAAAGTAGTTACGAAAGTTCAAAAAACGTCGAAATTGCCACTGACTCACTCACTCATGTTTAGATCATCAAAATTCTACTGTACTTTCAGACATGCTACAATGCTGAAATTTTGCAAGACTGATACAAATTATGATCAAACCCCTGGGAAAAAAATCAAAAAACCCCAAAATTCTAATTAATTCCCCTCCCCTATACATGTAAAGTTATGTGAAAGTCACATTGCCCACTTTTAGAAATGCTAGAAAGATCAACTTTGGCAGACTGATAGGAACTATGATAAAGCTATAGAAAAACATTAAAACACCCCAAAATTTTAATTTACTTCCCTACCCTATAAATGTAAAATGATGTAAAAGTAACACTGCCCACTTCCAGAAACGCTAGAGAGCTGAGCTTTTTAAGACTGAAAGACACTATGATAAAAGTATGAGAAAAAATTTAAAAACACCAACATTTGAATTGACTTCCCTCTCCTATAAATGTAAATTTATATAAACATGCCCACTTCTAGAAACGCTAGAGAGCTGAGCTTTGGAAAGCTGATAGAAACTATTATAAAACCATGGGAAAAAAATGTAAAAACCCCAAAATTTTTATTTCCTCTCCTCCCCTATAAAAGTAAAGTTATATAAAAGTAACATTACCAACTTCCAGAAACGCTAGATAGCTGTGCATTGGAAGACTAATAGGAACTATGATAAAACTATACAAAAAAATTTAAAAGCACGAAAATTTTAATTTACTTCTCTCTCCTATACATGTAAAGTTATGTAAAAGTAACATTGTCTACTTTCAGACACGCTAGAGAGCTGAGCTTTGGAAAGCTGATAGGAACTATGATAAAACCATGGGAAAAAATTAAAAAAACCTCAAAATTTTAAGTAAGGCATAACAAAAACATTTCAAGTAAAAAAAACCAAGTATGCGAAAATGGCATTCCGTAAAAAGAATTGAGATAAAAGTAAAACCAAGTCCAATACAAATTTCAAAATGAAAGGTCCTTACTAGTTTATAAACGTTTTTCGAAACTTAGCTATTTAAGCTAATATGTTAATATCACTTAGATATTATAAACAAATTCGATCGCTTTTTGTTTGATCCGCCCTAAAATTCAGAGGGCGCTTGCAAATGCTCTAAACGCTCGGTCAAAATGCTCGGAGAGAAAAGAGCATCTCTTTTCGCTCGCTCCTCGAATAAACGAACTGCTAAAAATTCGCTCGATTTAGTCGATTTAGACTAAACGAACGGAAAAGGGAGCGTATAGAGCTTACAGATCGTATAAACGAACGCAGCTTGTGTTACCAATCCACAAATGTCGATATTCAAACAATGAACTTGTAAGCTTTTTTACAAGTTCATTGTATTCAAATCGCCGTCTCAACTTTAGGAAGTTGGTTACCTTTACCTTAAACGTTCATCTATTGTGAGCGGTCCCACTACAATGGTGGGCATCCGTTTTGTTTCCGCGTCCTTTGGTGTCCGTTTTGTTTGTGAAGTGATCGAAGTGAAGCTGGTGTTCTGTGGTGAAGCTTGGCGGAAAATTTTTGTAAACAAATAGGTAGCAGTTAAATTAAAAGTTTGCAGTTTTTCGTGCAAAAAAAAACAGAACCTCCACCACCGTTTAAAAAGGTAAAAATAGTAAATATTTATATAGAACCTGTATTTTAAGGACTTTGCAAGAACCACTGATTTATGGAGCCGGCATGTTGCCGAGTCTGCAATCCCATTTTTATATTTTAATTTATGTTTTGGGACATGCAGAATTCGTCATCTCAATTTGAGAAAATAATTAAGTCTTACGTTTACATAAAGGAAGCATGCAGTTGCATATTTAAAAAAAGTTTTTGGTGGTGCCTAAGACAGTTTTGGGAAGGCCCCCCCCCCTGTATTTTGTTCTATTTTATGTTTGTCTTCATAAAATAGGTGGAAAATATCCAAAATTCCCCCTTTAAATATCCCACTGGAAACGCATCAACAACTGTAACCTAGCTGTAAATAAAACATTACATGCAGCCCATTTTTGCCACATTGAGTAGAGCATTATCCCCTTGTGATTAAGGACACTCATTGTAAAGCAAGCTTGACGTATTATTGATTGAAAGTACTTTATTGTCTTATTGACAAAGCATAAACTTATAAATAATTAACTAATAGTAAAAATAAAAATGTTAAATGTTTATTAGTTGTCTTAACTAGTAATAGTGTATTTTATACTTCATGTATGTATGTATTTGAAAGTGGTGGCAGGCCCTACTGGACCTCCATGCACTGCGACCACAAATGGATCTATTGTGCCCATGTACCTACATACTGAGTTTGACTAAAGTGGCATATTTTTTTTTCCACCCAGTACATGAAAAAACTCTGCAGATTACAACAATATATGATTTAGGCTTAACACTTTGGCTCAAAGATATACCACTAAGGCCTCTGCATTATTAGCCATTTGCCATATACTTCATACAAGCATTTTATTTTCAAGTCAAAATGGAAAAAACCAAGGGGTGATCAGCTGAACCAAATTTGTACACCATCCTACAGGACTAAATTTTTGGTCCTTTAGTGTCATGTATGGTCCTGTACAAGTCCTGTATAGTTCTGCCTGTGGGGTCCTGTATAGTCCTGTGGCTAAACAGGTGCCCATAAAAAAATTAGTAACCACAAAAAAAAATGGTCATCACATCTTAAATCTCGTTTTTCTTAGAGAGCCCATTGACCTTTGCCGGCCTTCTTAGTACTTAATCGAGTACTTAATCATGCTTAGGGCACCAGTACCCTCGGGGTCCTGTATAGTCCTGTGGAGTCCTGTAGAAGTCCTGTGGGGTCCTGTAGAAAAATTTGTACACCTACTGTGGGCAGCTGATCACCCCTTGGAAAAAACAGAAGCACAAATTACTAAAATAAGATAAAGCTCTTAACAAATATAATACCACATAAACAACAAAAAACCAAACAAAAATAAAAATAATAAAATGAATGAACAAATTAGAGTTTAACACCAACTCAAATGAGCCAAACAGGAGTAAAAATAGAAGTGAGTAGTCATATTAAATAATATACAGTATGTCCCCCTAGGTTGGAATCATATGGAAAACCTTTTTATAATTTTAGCAAAAAAGTTATTCTTCATTAAAAGTTCTGCATTATCTGAAACCTAGAATACAGTCATCAAATGTAGAGTTGAAAGGCTAAGTGATCTAAGTGCCAAAAAGCATTTTTGTGGGAAACTAAAAAAAAAACTGTTCAATTTATGCAAGCAGACTTACGGATAATGTCATTTTAAATATGATATATAGGGCATAAGGTGGGGAAATCATACTTAGATCTTATAGCCCTGTATTGGCCTTAACACCTACATCATTTTAAATGGAAAATCTAAAATTTGTATCTTTTGGCACTTAGATCATTTAGCCTGGCCACTCTACAAATATCAGACTTTTTCAGTGGTATACGAGGTTTGTAAAAAAATATGAGTTTTGCTCAAGAGTAAAGTACCTTTAAATTTGACATTATTGAAAAATATTACTAAAGTTGATCAGAATTAAAAATTACGTTGTTTGTTGAGCTTGTCCTGTAAATTTATAACATTATTCCTTTTTCCTGTCCAAAGAAATAGTCGTGTCCTCTGGAGTTTCACAAGGCTCCCACATTGCCCCACTTCTATTCAACCTTGTTATAAACGGTGTTGCACTGTGCTTCAATTCAAGTGACTTCCTGCAGTTTGCTGACGACTTCAAAACGTTTAAAATTATAATGAATCCAGAAGACTGCAGGGGGACCTTGATAGAATTGCTTCATGGTGCCGCAAATATGGTATGCATCTCAATACATCTTGAGGTTTTCGCGAATTCGGTACAGAGCGGATCGTTTCTACAAACGCTCCTAAATAAATCGCGATTTTAAGCAAGAAAAAGTGAAAAACAAAAACAAAAAAATATACCAATCTACTGCTTAAAAAATTGTCTTTAAAATGTGCATATTTGTGAATCAATAGACATATCTATTTCAATAAATAAAACCGCTAATAATAGAAAAATAATTCATCAACACAATAAAAACAGTAAAACCAAAAAAAAAACGATAAAACTCGAGTGCTTATCTCTGTTTTAAATACCTACAATCCTTACAAAAAAATAAAAAAATTAAACAAGTAAACAATAAAATAAAATAAAGATGAGTCTAACTTGTGTTAAATGCAAAATAAAATGCACTGGACGGAGAAAGGATAGAGATCTTCCCAAACTGCCCTTTGCAGCCCCATGTGATACATGCAAAACCATACTATGCGAAGCATGTGAGAAGTGGTCATCCACCGAAATCCGGTTTATCGAACTAAAAGAACGGGTGATATCTTACCTCTGCACCTCCTGCATAAAGCCCATCAAAGAGTTCCCAAACTTCAAAAAAGAGACTGGCTCAGAAATGAAAGCTCTCAAATCAAAAGTGGCAAATCTAGAGGTTCTTGTAAATGATCTCAAACCGCTAAAAGACCAACAACTATCAGAAAAAATAAAAGACCTAAATAACTCCATACTACAAACACAAAATGACCTGGAAAATCTAAAACAACAAAAAAACCAAAGTCCAAGCTATGCCGAAATAGCAGCTCTAAAGCAAAAAGTAGAGACCCTGGAAACAACAACTGGAAAAACCGAGAACAAAATCACATGCACAGTAGAGCCAACAATCTCTGAAATACTCGAGCGAGAAAAGAGAGCCGGCAACGTCTTACTCTTTGGAGCTCAAGAGGCAGCAGGAGAAACCTACGAAGAACGCAACAGTAAGGAACTCATAGCTGTCGAAAGTATCCTAAAGAAGGTCAACCCAGACATCAGGAAAGATGCCATCAAAATTCTAAGACTAGGAAGATACCAACCAAATAAGATTAGACCAATAAAAATCACCCTAAATACAAAACAGCAAGCCCTAAACATTCTAAAGCAAAGATCTAAGTTAGAAGGTACAGGATATTATCTTAAACCAGACCAGACGACAGCTCAAAGAAACCATGTAAAGACCCTCCTTAGCGAACTAGAAAAACGGAAATCTAATGAACCAGACCTAAAATTTAGATACATTAACGGGGTTCCTAAACTAATAACTCCTAACTAAATTCTCCTCTAGTCGACATTACATTCTACTACATAAACACCTCCTCTATCCGACCAAAAATTCATGAAGTGCAGTCCTTGTTGTGCAAAGAAAAACCAACCTTCTTCCTAATAACAGAAACCTGGCTCAATAAAACCATTCCCGATTCAATACTAGAAATCTCAGGCTACAACATTCATAGAACAGACAGAATCGCACAAGAGGGAGGGGGTGTGTGTGTTTTTACGGCGTCTGAAATAAATGGCTACAAAATCAAAACAAATGTCAACAAAAAATACTTTATCGAAGGGACAGTTGAGGCCATATTTCTAGACATACAAATATGTGAAAAAAAATATCTAATAGCATTTACAGACCAGGACGAGTAAGCCTCGAAGAAAACATCCAATTGATATCAGTTATACAGCAAGCTTTTGATGAAAACTCAGATGTTCTTATTTGCGGCGATTTTAATTACCCAGAAATATGCTGGGAAACCCAAACACTAAACAAACCATGCCCAAAAGCAAGTGAGTTTCTTTTCCACTACAAAGAATGGAGATGCCGACAACTAGTAACTTTCCACACACGTTACAGAAATAATCAAAGTTCCTTGCTGGATCTATTCCTCACAAGTGATAAGAAAATGATATCACAAATTAAACCAAGTCCACCTATCGGTATAAGAGCGATCATGTAACAATTAAAGCCACAACTCAAATAACTATCAGAGGTCATCCAACTAAAAAAGTCAAAAAAAGAAATGTCCACATCAACAACTATGAACCTGTTAATGATTACCTAAAAAACAACTTGCTAGGCATACAACCAACAATTAGAAATTACCAATCCTTCCATGACGCTCTTAACAGGACAATAGAAATATTCTTCCCAGAAAAGGCATGCAGAACCAACAGCAGGAAACCCTGGCTAAATCAAAGAATATTTAAGGAAATTGACAAAAAAAGAAATCTATGGAATAAATATGTAAAACGGAAAACCGATGAAAATTACAGCTTGTACAGGACACAAAACAACAATCTGAAATCGCTAATATCAAAATCAAGAAAGCAACATGAAGAAAACCTTCTTGAAAAAGGCGAAAAGCACTTTTTTTCTTACATCAAGAGTAATCTAAACAGCAATCTGAACGACCTAGTTCTCAAAAATCCAATAAACCGGCAGGTCCTGAAAAACCCCAAAGAAATTGCAAACGCATTTTCTGAACAATTCAGTTCTGTCTTTACCAGAGAAACTCTTAACAATTTTCCTTCCCTTCCAGATGAATCAAAAAACCTAAATACACTAGAAGCCTTCAACTTCACTACAGAGAAGGTAGAGGAAGCCCTTAAAGACCTAAAAACATACTCTAGCCCAGGGCCGGACGGAATACCAGCAGTATTTTTAAAAAAGTGCGCAAATACGTTATCGCCACTGTTAGCCAGGCTTTACCAAGATTCAATTAACGAAGGAATCGTACCTGATATCTGGAAGCATGCAATCATTATCCCAATATACAAAAGTGGAGACAAATACGATCCCGCCAATTACCGCCCAATCAGCGTGACATGCACCCTATGTAAACTAATGGAGAAAATCATCGCGAAGGAAACAACAAAATTCGTCCTAGAGAATAACGTTATTCCTTCTTCCCAACACGGCTTTTTACCGCAAAGATCCACTACCACAAATCTAATCTCCTGCGTAGATAAATGGTCCAAAGCCATGGATGAAGGAAAACCAGTAGATGTAATCTACTTAGATTTCCAAAAAGCCTTCGACACAGTCCCTCACGAACGACTCTGTTACAAACTAAACCACTATGGAATCAGGGGGAACTATCTAGAATAGTGTAACTCTCTCTTAAAAAACAGGCAGTATCAAGTTAGGGCAACTGGAACATACTCCGACCGCCATCCAGTTGTTAGCGGAGTCCCTCAAGGATCAGTGTTGGCCTCACTATTTTTTACTATATATATCTCCGATTTAAGTTCCCAAATCGAAACAAATGACGAGTCATTTGCTGATGACAAAAAACTCCACGGCAACCCGCTAACTCAAGCACAAAACTCAAAAATGACATCAGCACCATAGAAATATGGACCAATACTTGGCAGCTAAAGTTAAATGCAAATAAGTGTACAGTGCTACATATTGGCCGAAACAATCCAAAAAACAAAGACGAAATAAACAATGTCGAGCTAAAGAAAGTGTCAGAACAAAAAGATCTTGGTGTCTACATCACAAACGACCTTAAATGGGAATCACACGTCTCTAAAACAGTCAAAAAAGCAAATCAACTTATCTTTCTCATGAGACAAGCATTTGAAAACCAATCGATTAGCATGATCAAAAAACTGTACACAACTTACATTAGACCAAAGTTAGAATAGAGCCACACTGTCTGGAGCCCATACTACATCAAAGACATCGAACTCTTAGAACGAGTCCAACGCAAAATTACCAAAATACCAGTAGAACTGTGCAACTTACCATACGAAATAAGACTACAAAGATTCGACCTCACAACATTAAAGGAAAGAAGGGAGAGGGGAGACCTCATAGAAACCTATAAAATCTTAAACGGCCACTATTCTCCAGTGCTCAGATTGGAAGAAATGTTTCTCAAAAACCAAAACAATCATCAGAAACTCAAAAAAGAAAAATCTGCCCTCCTTGGGAGAAAAAACTTTCTGAGCAACAGAGTAGTGTACAAATGAAATTCACTAAATATGGAAACTATAAGTGCTCCCAACAAAAACAGCTTCAAAAACAAACTGGATAAAAACTTAATTAGTTTGCGCAACACACTAGTGAACTATTTTTAATAGTGAAGAAAGAAACCTTAAAAATTTTAAAAAAGCGAAACAAACTAAAACTGACCAACCATAAGCAATAGACTCATCGGTGTTCCACCGCTTCCTATTGCTAAACATATAATAATAATAATAATAATAATAATAATAATATCTAAATGTCATGTCATCAAATTCTCTCGCCGCCAAATTAAAACAGACTTCATCTACCATATTGAAGGCACACCACTCTCTACTGTTGACAACATCCGAGATCTTGGAGTAATTGTAGACGACAGATTGTCCTTGGTGCCCCACATTGATTCTATCATTAGTAAATCTCTGTGTATGTTGGGTTTTATCAAAAGATCTACCCAAGACTTTCAGACCATCCAGGCACTAAAGACTCTTTACTGTTCATTAGTCCGCAGCCATTTAGAATATGCCCCATCGGTATGGGACCCTCAATATGCCTACCATATTAACCGACTAGAGAGAGTTCAGAAGAAGTTTTTACATCACATTCATTTTAAATTCTTTCGTGATAGTAACTACAATTATACTGAGCTATGTAAGCAATTAGATCTATCAACCTTACAGGATAGACGCAAATATCATGACCTCATCACCCTCTTCAAAATCCTAAACTCAGTCGCGGACTGTCCAGTTCTTACTTCCTCAATCGGTCTACATGTACCCCCTGTTAATACTAGATGAATTCAAACTTTTCATGTCCCATTCCATCGTACCAATTATGGACGCAATTGTTTTATTTCAAGGGCAACATCATTAGCTAATCAACATCCATCCCTTGATTTCTTTTGCGACTTAAAAACCTTCCAAAGACAACTGAGGGTCCTGTTGTCAGACTGAACATGATAGTTACTTATAACATTTCATGACAGGATAGTGTTTCCATGCTTCACTTTTGCTACCTACTATCAGTTTGATACATGGTCATAGACGAATAACTAATAACTAGAACGTGAACTTAAATTAAATTTTTTTTTTTTTAATTTAAACTTCATAAACTTGACATTTTGAACTTAAAACTTGTACTCTAGTTAACTAAGTATAAAATGTAAATTGTGTTCTAGTATATGTATGATATCATAGATTTAAGTAATTTTATAGATTGAAGTAATATCCAATTTTATTTCCTAATTAATATTCACTTTGTATTATGTAGTTTTGATTAATAATCAAATTTGTAAAATGGCATTGGCCGTAAATAAATAAATAAATAAATAAATTTTGACTTACAACGGTGTCGTGCGGGGATTTGCGATATAATGTGTTTGATATTGCTATTTCATAATCTTAGTATATTCAAGAAATGGAAGTTACTGTGCGTATTGGATTATTACATATGTATATGGAAAATCGAGGCTTCTTAATGGGGTTAGTTTTTTCTATATCTCCTAGAATTACTTGAAATGCCCCTAAAGACATAAAAATTAGGACGCACTGTATGTGTCTCTGAAAGGTCTGTACAAAATCTTAGCACAGATTCCTGAGGTCAAAATAAGTCGATTTAAAGCAACTTACCTTAGTCCAAAATTGCTCAGTTTCAGAGATGCATTGACTTAAAATTTATGAACGTTTCTCAACGCATTACTTTAAAAGATGGTACTCAGGGGTTTTTTGGGATGCGAAACCTAAATATGGATACCTTTTCACTGTGGCCGTTAGAGGGCGCTTTACAATGCTCTTTTTATAGTTTAAAATGCCTATAACTTTTTTCTCAGTGTAACTTTTAACTTTTTTTGTTAAGAAAATATTTTCCTGAATCTTTTTAAGCCAAAAAGGTACTCTTGTTAGCATGCGCTAAAGTAAGTCGTTTTCGAGTGTTTTAACCATTGTTTTACGAATTATACGATTGCATTGCATCAAGTATGATTCTGTCAGTGAGTTCGTGTCCGCTTGTGTAGTGGTCCTGCTTCGGATATATCGCTGCAATGCTGGTAGCATATATTCGAGCGGACTGCCTCGATCACGGCGTTTCGCGAGCTTGTGGGTTCGAGTCCCACTTAACGCATGGTTGTGTTGATATAAAACTTTGGCACAAACTGGGCGATTGATTCTAGTATGTATGGAAAAGTCCCAGTATAAAAAAAAATAAAAAAATTAAAAAAAAAAAGTATGATTCTGTCAGACATTTTAAATTCTAAGATGGCGGAAAATTTTGATTACAATCTTTAAAGAGCAATCAATTCTCACCATAATTTTTTTATTTCACTTACATCGGTTTTGTAATAACGAATTTATAAGGAAATCAATGCAGACAGGATTGGCAATGCAATCATATAATCTGTAAAACAATTGTTGAAACAAAAATAGATTTTTTGAGAACCATCACACCGATTTTACTAATTTGTACCTCGTTCTGTAAAGGAAAAGTAGTGCTCTATAAATGAAAAAAAAAACTAAAAGATTTTCGGAAAATAAGAATAAACACGCCAATTTGAAGAATCAAGTATGATTCTGTCCACCATCTTAAATTTTAAGATAGCGATAAACTTTGATCATGATCTTTAAAACCGAAAACGAAATCAATTCTAACCAGGATGTTTTTCATCAAAATTGGTTCAGTAGTAATGCATTTATAAGGAAATAAATGCAGACATGATTGGCAAGGCAATCATATAATATGCAAAACAATGGTTGAAACATAAATATTTTTTTAAAACACAACTGAACCGATTTTGCTGATTCTTACCTTGTTGTGTGAGGCAAGACTGCAGCTTTTTTACTAATTTAAAAAAATAATTAAAACATGTTCGCAACACAAGAATAAACGAGCATCTTTGAAGGGTACATTTGTATTTCGTCCGCCATCTTGGATTTTGAGACGGCGGAAAAAAAAATATATTTATTTAAAACTCTTATTAATTCTCTGCCAACTGCAGTTTGTTAAAATCAATTGTATAGTTCAAAAGTTATAATGAAAAAAAAATGTCCAGTTTTTTTTTGCCCACCCAGTATATTTGGGGCAAATCATAATACAACGTTACACATTTACAGTGCTTAGGGCCTGTCCTTAAATTACGTAACGTTCTACGGTGGGGGGGTTTGGCCTTCCGTTACACTCATGTTTTTTTTTAATGTGTTTTTTTATGAAAATGCGTTACGAGGGGGGAGGAGGGTCAATCCTCTTAATTGTATAAAAATATTATTTTCCAAATCCCATTGGCGCGGCCGGCGGTCCGACTATTATTGATCATTGGCCTAACCCACAGAAGAGTCACCCACGTTTTTGCCTAACCTTTACATAAAGTTATTTAACTTTAAAGAAACTAAAACTGAATTTAAGTACATAGTGAAAACAAGTTATGTACAAGATAATAAAAAAATTAAATTAAAAAATATATTTTTTTAAAATAATTTTTTTAAATGTTAGTTTATATTTTTCGTTAACTTTATAGATAGAGATAGATATTTGCGTTTTTTTTCTCTTCATTTAAAAAAAAAAGTTTATAGTTTTCGAGGCCTTGTATCTAGCCAGATGTTAAGGAATAAATATACAAAAATCCAGCTTGCACCTATTTTTTTCCAGGTTTCCGTATACATATTACATATATGGGTTGTTCTGGAAAAATGGTAACATTGCATGTAATTGGATTGTATATTTAAAACCACTTATTCGTTTGAAATCAAAATAAGTGTCTAGTTAGTGTACCGAAAGGCTAACATTTTCCAGCAGCAATGAACTCTCCCAAAAATGTGTCCATGGAAGTAAAACTGTTCACATTATGTGACATGTCACGTGGTGTGATCTGCAATTTTCAAAGTTAATAGATTTGAATAGTACAAAAAAATATTTTGAGATAATAAAATTGATTTTGGGGATTATTAAAGTGGACCAAATCTCAAAAATTTTAATATCTAAAAAATTTTTGTTGATATCAGTTTTTAGTCTTTACAAAAAATCAAAAAATCCACCTGTAATTAATTGTACTGTCACTGGCGTGATCACATGCAGTCACAAGTTTTTTTTTAAATCTGCCATCACTGCTTACTTTACCCGTCTGATTTACCTGATAACGGGGCAGTACCAAAGGTACAGTTTAAAGATATAAAGTGAAATGGGTTATATAATTCAGTTTTTGTGAAGTTTTAGTGATGTTAAAATAGATTTAACGTTTTGGCCGAGATAAGTGTCACACGTGTTTCTAAAAATATAAGGAGTAAATAGTAAAATATTTATTTTCAAAACTGTTTCTTAAATCCAACAAGGAGGCATTTTACTAACAGTGAAATACAGTAATAGTGACAGTTTTGCTTTTTTGTTATTTAGACATTTAGCTAAATGTCACTTATGTGAACATCACTGGTGTGATCTTTTAAAATGTTTGCTTGATAACACTTTTGACATCACATACATTAGTAACATTTTTTTGCTTATAAGTGCGCCCGTTTATGTACAGGCCACCTGCATTCCTAGACTGTCAGTTGTGTGTACTAGAAACTATCGGACAGACTCGTTGACTAGCACACAAGATAGGGGCTGGCACTGCAGGCAGACTGTGTGTAAATGGGTAGCTTAATTAAAAAAATCAATAGTTTTTAGAAATAAAACGCTGAAAATGTTTTATTTGGGTGTATTTTGACCTATCTTAGCAATATCGTCGCGATGTCTGTCTGTGTGTGTATGTCTGTCCGTAACACGATAGCTTCTAAACAGCTAAACCGATTTTCAAAAAATTTTAAGATAAAATAGTGTTCGACACTCTAACGAGCTGATTAGATTTTGGTCAAAATCTAGTAATGCTAATGAGTTTTTTGACAATTAAAATATTTAAAAAATGCTAAAATTTTAACGAAGCATTGCATCAATATGCGGTTTTCGGAATGCAGTAGACTACATTTTGCTTAATAATTTGTGTTATAACGAAAAACTTTGGAGGAGCTTTAGTTTCTAAGATATTTGTAAAAAACTGTATTGAAAGTTGATATATTATGACTTCTCTTGAAGTGTGCTAATAGGCGAGCTAGAAAGGTATCAGAGCCGTCATGGATCCATTTATTTTTATTTGGTTGTATCTATATATTTAATAATAATGAACTCTTTAAAATAAAATATTTCGGATTTTTTATATTTTGGTTTCAAGTACATTTATAAAAGTCACTGGCGTGATACTGTTTTCACTCGTGTGAACACGAAAACAAAAATAACTCAAAAACTAAAGATTTGTTATGTTGGTCACATATCACATTTTAGTATGTTCGAGCATAGCATTGTAATCACTTAAAAAGTGGTAAATCAATTTTTGTTTTTTCGAATACTATTAAGTCAAATGTTCATATTATTTTAAGAACAACCCATTTGGTTTTTTCACCTAATTTGACTGGGCTAAATAACGCACCTCGATTTTATAAATGGGTGTGTATGATTGTATATACCACAGCCCCCTTATATTTATGTATTTGTTGTCAAAACATCCAGCAAGGTTTCCAAGCAACCACTACACAGTCGCACTGTGATATTTTGCAACAAAAGAAGATATTTGTGCCATAAAGTTTTAGTTTATCGTTTTGATCGTTTTATTTCTTCCGTCTGAAAATGCAGTGTGTATAGTTGTTGCGCACAGTGATTTTTTAGTTTTTTTTCAAGGTGAGAATTTTGGGCCTATTATTTAGACATTTTAGACTATTTTAAATTGGCACAAACAATAATATTAGGAGGGTTGTCTTTTAAGTTTTGCATATGGGTTGTTCTTAAAATCGTGGGCTGAATGCAATAGTTGGGTAACTCGAAATTTCGTGATTTTGAGTTATCTACTTTTTCTATACGTTATTCTAAACTGGCGACGTCTATCTGCAAATGTAACAAGTAGACAATTCAAAAATGTAACTTTAGATACCAGTATGTTTTTCTCTATTTTCTGATCTTTTTATTTTATAAAAGAAGACAACTGTGTAAACCCTAAAAATAAAAATTATCTCATATTGTGCAAGCAACCCTTCTCCAGGCGACTCCTTTTATACTACCAATTACATTTTATCGATTTTCTCAAAACTACAAAAATCGAGTTACCCAACTATTGCATTCAGCCCACGAAATATGGTAACATTGCATGTAATTGGATTCTAAATTTAAAACCACTTATTCTTTTGAAATCAAAATAAGTCTGTAGTTAGTGTACCGAAAGGCTAACATTTTCCAGCAGCAATGAACTCTCCACAAAATGTCTCCATGGAAGTAAAACTGTTCACACTATGTGACATGTCACGTGATGTGATCTGTAATTTTCAAAGTTAATAGATTTAAATAGTACAAAAATACTCTGCCAATATTTGGGCACCTCACACTAGGTTCTACAGATGTACAGTACGGGTGAGCTAATATAACTAAAAACTTAAATATATTTTATTCAACTCCAAACTCAATTACTTATCGTTTGATACCACACAAGCCATGTTTTGAGTTAAACTCTAATTTTTGAAATCTACCCCCACCCTTTGTTAAAAAAACTAAAATGTATTTTGTTTAACTCCAGACTCAATTACCTTTCGTTTGATATCACACACGCCATATTTTCACTTAATCTCAAATTTTTGAAATCTACCCCCACCATTCTTTTTAAACTAAAATTAAACTTGTTTAACTCCAGACTCAACTACCTTTCGTTTGATATCACACACGCCCTATTTTCGCATAAACTCAAATTTTTTAAATCTACCCCCACTCTTTTATTTGACTTGTGCTTGGTGGATTTTGTTCATTTTTAAATGGGACCATCTCGACGCAGGATCCAGCCTACGTACCAAATTTCATTAAAATCGGACAAGCGGTTTTTGAGTTATGCGCGTTGGTTGTTACCGACAGACAGACATACAGACAGACAGACAGACGGCGCAACAAAATCATCTGAAACGCAAAGATATATAAAAAATGTTGAAATCGGAGCAACTTTTTTTTTTTTAAAAATTAGGATCACTAGCTCACACTACTATTATATAGTAGTAGTGTGAGCTAAAATATTTCGAGATAAAATTGATTTTGGGGATTACTAAGTGGACTAAAACTCAAAAATTTTAATTTCTAAAAAATATTTATCAGTTTTTAGTCTTTACAAAAAAACAAAAAATCCACCTGTAATTAATTTTACTGTCACTGGTGTGATCACATGCAGTCACAGGTTTTTATTTTAATCTGCCATCACTGCTTATATTACCCATCTGATTTACCTGAAAATGGGGCAGCACCAAGGGTACAGTTTAAGGATGTAAGGTGAAATGGGTTATATAATTCAGTTTTTGTGAAGTTTAGTGATATTAAAATAGATTTAACGTTTTAGCCGAAATAAGTGTCACACGTGTTTCTACAAATATAAGTAGTAAATAGTAAAATATTTATTTTCAAAACTGTTCCTTAAATACAACAACGAGGCATTTTACTAACAATGAAATACAGTTATAGTAACAGTTTTGCTTTTTTGTTATTTAGACAATTAGCTAAATGTTACTTGTGTGAACATCACTGGTGTGATCTTTTAAAATGTTTTATTGACAAGACTTTTGACATCATATCACATTCGTGACATTTCTTGCTTATAAGGGTGCCCGTTTATGTACAGTCCACCTGCATTCCTTCAGTCAGTTGTGTGTCCTAGAAAGTATCGGACAGACTCGTTGACTAGCACACATGACAGGGGCTGGGACTGCAGGCAGACTGTGTGTAAATGGGTAGCTCAATTACAAAAATTAATAGTTTTTAGAAATAAAACGCCGAAAATGTGTTATTTGGGTGTATTTTGACCTATCTGAGCAATATCGCCGTGATGTCTGTCTGTGTGTGTGTGTAGGTCTGTCCGTAACCCGATAGCTCCTAAACCGCTGAGCCGATTTTCATAAAACTTTCAGGTAAAATAATGTTCCACACTCGAACGAGCTGACTAGATTAGATTTTGGTCAAAATCCAGTAATGCTAATAACAGTTTTTTGACAATTAAAATGTTTAAAAAATGCTAAAATTTTAACGGAGCATTGCATCAATATGCGGTTTTAAGAATATAGTAGGCTACATTTTGCTCAATTAAGCGAAATATATCTTACGCAATCTTTACTTTAGAACAAAAATTAATAAAAAAATACTTTTATTATGAATCATTTTGTTAAATGTATCATTTAAGTTATTTAAAATACTCTGCCAATATATTGACACCTAAGATCACACTAGGTTCTATAGATGTACTCAATTACCTATCGTGTGATACCACACAAGCCATGTTTTAAGTTAAACTCTAATTTTTGAAATCTACCCCCACACCCTTTGTTAAAAAATATAAAATATGTTTTGTTTAACTCCAGACCCAATTACCTTTCGTTTGATATCACACACGCCATATTTTCATAAACTCTAATTTACACTACCCCCACCCTCTTATTTGGCTTGTGCTCGGTGGATTTTGTTCATTTTTAAATGGGACCATCTCGACGCAAGATCCAGCCAAGGTACCAAATTTCATTAAAATCGGACAAGCGGTTTTTGAGTTATGCGCGTTGGTCGTTACAGACAGACAGACATACAGACAGAAGACAGACAGACAGACAGAAGGCGCAACAAAAATGTTTCAAAATAATCTGAAACGCAAAGATATATAAAAATTTTTGAAATCGGAGCAACTTTTTTTTTCTCGAAAAATTAGGATCACTATAGCTCACACTACTATAGTATAGTAGTAGTGTGAGCTAAAAATGATATGAAAAAAAATTGTTTTGAATTCTATCTATTATAGGCAACGCCTTTCCGCCTACATTTTATACACGCCACTGCTTATCTACATTTTGACCGTATGGTGGTACCGGTAGCCGCCTTTGTAATATTTCACAATTTTTTTTAACACATGTTCGGTGCACAATGTACCCGCAGACTTGATCATAATATAGACCGAACCGAACAAACGTTTCATGGGGTTTAGCTTTAAAACTGTGAAAAGGTCTTTGACTTAAGTTTTTTTATTACCTACAATATTTGTATATTAAATGTGCAGTTATCAAAATTAATTGTATTTTAAAATTTAAATAAACTTAACCATTTTGTCATACAACAAACTAGTGCCAAAGTGAGTAAAACAGGGCTATGATTCTTACCACTTAATACAGTGTGTTTCAACAATAAACTTAACACAGACCTTTTCGGGTATGTATCTTGAAATGTTTGTAGCACCCCCTTCGAGGGGTAAATTGTACCCCTATATTTTTAATAAGGAGAGTGGGTCGAGTGATACCTTGAAGGTATCTTGATTATCTTTACAATCGTGCATAAATTTCGAAAATCTATCGATTAATTTCTGAGATTTTCAAATTTAACATGGACTGATTAAATAAAAATTAAATCGCAATGTTTCTGACCCAAGGCGAAGTGGCGCACCATGCATATTTTTTATGCCGCCCCCTTCCATTATTAGGCCAGTGGAATTACCATATTTTACGGCAAAAAAAAGAAAATTATTAACAGAACTTAAAGCATTGGAAATTGTAGAGCAACGAAAAACTAAGTTAAAAAAAATCAATGCGTGAGCAGAGGCGTTGCGGGTTAGGTGTGGGGGGCAAAAAGGGGCAGGGAATCGTATTATTGCAATTTCCGGCGAAAGTAGACGTCGGAGAAAAAAGTGACATACAGAAATGGCAGAGGCCATGAAAATGTCTAAAACTTTTTTAAATGTCATTTTTACATAACCTCAAAATGTTCGAGAAAAATTTAAAAACCGTTATTTTTTTTATTTTTTTTTTATTTTTGCAAAAATATTGTCAGTTTAACAAAACGTGGTAAGAGTAGAGCTCTTTGGGTGCTTAATGTCTACAATATTTTACAAATAAAAAAATTAAGAAGTTTCTAAGATATTTGTTTTTTTCAGCTCAAAAACAGTTTATTTTTAAATGAAATTTCTTCTTCAGAAATTCATCGTATCCAGTTCTGCTGGTACTCAGTTTTTGGCACTGAGATATACTTTTTGGCGAAATTAAAAAAGTTAACATGTGTCATTTAAAAATATGTTCAAAAAAGGAAAAAACTAAAAAAAAACGTCACAATATTTTTTTAAGTTATTGTAGTTATTTTATAAGTTTTACTGACTATATTACTTAATTCTACGCAAAAAAATTTGCTATTATTATGGCAAAAAAAAATTAGGCTACCTGCCTTGCTTTTGGAATATTAATGTACATTTAATAATTTTTTTCTCTCAAAGTGTAATTTGACTGGTCTATATTAAAAGATTTGTATACATTTTTACCTTCCTAGCCCGCGCAGCCATGGCTAGAGAAGGTATTATTTACGACGAAAGTGTTTTTTTTTTAATAACGCCGAAAATGTGTAATTTGGGTGTATTTTGACCTATCTTGTGTGTCTGTGTATATCTGCCCGTAACACGACAGCTCCTAAACCGCTAAATCGATTTTTATAAAATTTTCAGGTAAAATAAACCATTAATATTAACGACGTTTTTTGAGAATTAAAAATTTTTCAAAATGCTAACTTTTTATCGGAGCATCGCTTATTGGCTAAATAACTTGTGTTATTCGAAAAACTTTGTAGGAGCTTTAGTTTCTGAGAGATTTACACAAAACTATTTTCAAGGCTGATATATCATGGCTTCACTTAAATTGTGCTAATAGGCTAGCTAGGAAGGTATCAGATCCATCATGGATCCATTTATTTATGTCACCCCTTCCATTAAAAAAACGTAAAAAATTTTAAAAAATTAAAAATTATTCTCCTTTCTTGAAGAACCAAACCCCTGGTGAGTTCTAGCCTGAGTAACCAGAGCCCTTCATTCTGCCCTCTCCGGTACGATTCTTTGCCACCTTTTTATTTCCATAATCGTCGATTGGCGTTGGAAAACACAAACATAAGCGTACAACTAATTAAGAGTTACACCGCAATAGTAAGGCAAAAGTTAAAATAAAAGCAAAACTAACCAACGAAACCACCTTGTATACTTTATGTTTCGCCGATGATCAGATAGTAGTGGCTCAGGATTATGACGACCTCGAATATATGACAGGAAAACTAATAGAAGGGTACAATAAGTGGGGACTAGAGGTTAATCTCAATAAGACAGAGTATATGTGTATCGGTGGAACGAAACAGGATATAATCTTAAATACCGGGCAGCGAATTCAGTCCTGTGATGAGTATAAATACTTAGGTCTAAAAATTACAGCTGACGGAACACTAGACAAAGCTATAAGAGATCGAAACGTACAAGGAAGAAAAGCAATAACTTTATTAAATGGAATAATTTGGGACCAAAGTATATCAAACATAACAAAAAGCTTATATATAACACCATTGTAAAAAGTATTATTACATACGGCTCAGAAGTATGGCCAATCAAGGATAGAACAGAAAAAATGCTTTCCGCTACGGAGATGGACTATTGGAGAAGAGCAGCAGGGAAATCAAAAAGAGAAAGAGTTACAAATCAAAGAATAAGAGAAATTATGACAGTGGGTGAACGTACTTTAGTGGATGATATAAGAACAAAACAACTGGTGTGGTACGGACATGTACAAAGAATGAATGATGAAAGACTACCTAAACAAATACTACAATGGATACCAACTGGCCGAAGAAAACGAGGACGGCCAAGGAGAAGCTGGAGAGAAGGAATAGACAGTGAAATAAGAATAAGATGCCTAGATGATGAATTATGGGCAAACAGAAACGAGTGGAGATTGGGTATCGGAAGACGTAGAACGTTGTGAATATATATATATATATATATATATATATATATATATATATATATATATATATATATATATATATATATCCATATTCTTGATGTCACCTTCGACATCGTCTATCCATCTTTTTCGTGGCCTTCCTAATTTATTAACAATTTTAAACGGATTCTTCTTTTACTTTTCTTGATCATTAATCAAATATTTTTGTGATATCGAACTCTAGCGACAAAATGGAGAGGGCATTTACACGTTCTTGCCATAATGATCGATCTAAAATTGTTTTTTGACAGTTTTGAAAATAAATGATCGTTTAGGTGATGATATGGGTCTAGGACGCAGGTTTGGTTCTCTTTATTATTATTGTTATGTTTTATTTACATTGCCTTAGTTGTTCGGAATAATAAATTCCTCATTACTAGTCATCATCTCTAACTTATCTATAATTTTATTGTATATTTTATGCTTGAGTGGAAGGTTTTAGTGTAAAGAGGCGCATCGCCTTTTTAGACAATGGCATAAATCATTGGGTTTGGTTTGAAGGACCCAATTTTTCGCTTGGTGAATTATCAAATTATCTGGGGGCACGGCCGGCAGTTCCCCGCCAAGTTCACGCACCCTACTGTACCACCTTTTCTTAAAACATTTCGGCCCATATTTGATCTCTCAATAACTCCACTTCAGAATGAGCTACGAAACTCAACTTTGCACAGTCTGTTTTTTTACCCAACTGCAGCACGGCGAAAGGAAGGGTAATGTTTTTCGATTGTATGTATGTAAATATGTATGTTTGTGTCACGCTAGAGGCTAAACGGCTAAACCGATATTGACCAAAAAGGTGTCGTTGAATTGCTACTGATCCCGAAGGTGCTATAGGCTATATTTTTTTAAACAGGAATCAACATGGCGCACTTCAGACGCCATTTTGTCACATGATGTAGGCTTTAAGGCATACAAATTATCTAAATTTCAGGCGATTTTTATTGAAATTTCTTTGATTACTCATTGAAAATGTCCTCGAATTTGCTGTAGTTACTTTGTAGTCCTCCCTGCTCCCACCCATCTCCCCTCCTGCCATTCCCCACACCCTATTCAAAAACCATATTCGCATAATTTTATCAAATATAGAGCGATTTCAAAAATTATTTCTGCATACGCTTTCAGATTTTTTTTCCAACCCCATTTTACTGCCACCCCCCCCCCACCTCTCCCTCCCTACTTTCCACCATCCTTATTAGTAATAATTATAGCTATAATTTTCACAAATATAAAGCGATTTTAAAAGTTCTTTCTACACACGCTTGAAGACATTTTTCCAACATCATTTTATTAGATTCCCCTCCCTCTCTTCTCCCCTCCCTACTTATACGTAATAGTTGTAGGTAGCTATACCTTTCACAAATATAGAACGATGTCACAAATTCTTTCTGCACACGGACTTTTTTGCCAACATCATTTTACTAGTTTTCCCCTTTCTCTCCCTCTCTTCTACCCAGCCTCCTTATTAGTAATAGTTGTAGCTATACCTTTCACAAATGTATTTTGGCACACGCTTAAAGATTTGTTTTGATACCATTTTACTAGTTCCCCCTCCCTCTCTCCTCCCCCACCTTCATTTAAAGAAATGTAACACTGTTCGCGTCCGTAGAAAATCTACACGTACTTTTTGAGTAAAGCTAAATGAATTGTAAATGCATAGTGCTTTTTATAAGGCCGAATAAGAAAAAAACCTAAAAGTTGGAAATAAAAAAAAATTAAATAAAAAAACACCCAACTGCTTCATTTACTTGTAACTACTAGCCGCAGTTGGGTATAAAATTACTCAATAACCTGATTCATGAAAATACAGAACTGTATAATTTCGTAAGTGCGCTTTGGGCATTAAAACTAAAAGTTGAAGCATGTAGTACATTATAGGTATACCTATCAATTTGTTACTCAACTGCGACTAGTACTTGAAAGTAATTTTATGTTTTTTTTATAATTTTTTTTTGTTGATTCATTGATCTTTGGACTGACTTTGCTATTCCAGTTTAGGACGCCCTCTTTTTTTACGCCCTATTGGTTGCCATTCTAGGACCTGCTTTGCGGCGGCCATTTTGGATTTGCCATTTTACCTTTGGTCAAATCCAATCCATTAATATTCAATAATCGTGCCTCCGGTATTTGCTTTTGAACAAGTTAAAAAAAAACTGTATGTATGACATCCAATTCTTTAAAATATGTCATACATACAGGGTCTCTAATTCTTTAAAATATGTCACACATACAGAGTCTCTAATTTTAGCTAGTGTGCTGACAGATATTTTAGTTTGTCAATATAGCTTTTAACGTTGACAGTAGTTGAATAAATTTTAGTATTTCATACAAAATTTTATATTTGTAATTAAATCAAAGGAATACAGTACCTATTATCTTGGAAATCGGTAAGCAAGATTATATAAAGCCTAACTAAGAACACTCAAGTAATTCTAACGTTACATGCCCACCTAGAGACACAACAGTCACTTTCGTATAAGTTGTGTTTATCCTCCTTGCACTTTGCAAGCCTTCAGAGAAAATCGATCATAAATTTGAGAATGCCCATCCCGTTCCTAGCCCGCACAGCAATGGCTAGAGAAGATATTGTTTTCGACTTCGACGAATTTTTTTTTTTTTAGATAACGCCGAAAATGTGTTATTTCTTTGTGTGTGTGTGTGTATTTTTTTTCTGTCCGTAATACAATAGCCCCTAAACCGTTGAACCGATTTTCATAAAATTTTCAGCAAAAATAGTGTTTCTGTACTCTAACGAGCTGATTAGATGTTGGTCAAAATCCATTAATGCTGATGACAGGTTTTTGACAATTAAAAAATTTAAAAAATGCTAACTTTTTTACGGAGCATCGCATCACTATGCCTGCATTTTGCTCACTAATTTGTGTTATACCCAAAAACTTCGTAGGAGCTTTAGTTTCTGAGATATTTACAAAAACCTTTTCAGGGCTGATATATCATGACTTTAGTTGGAGTAGGCTAATAGGCTAGCTAGGAAGGTATCAGATCCGTCAGGGATCCATAAATCACACAATTTTAAGTAACCGGGTGTTGACTCGAAGTTGAGTAGGAGGGCCGGCCGG